>CM045990.1:79500138-80882378 GCA_025175895.1 Wurfbainia villosa
TTATAACAAACAACTATCAGTGTAAATCTAAACAGAGCATAAAACACCATCTAATCAATTGTACATAACTTAATATACCGACATACCTGAATGGTCTGCAATGACACAACCTACACAACCTGAACACATATACAACAATATAGCCCGTACGACAGGATAGAGTAAAACTACCTCTGTATTTAATACACGGTCTTGTGAACATACTACAACAAATACAACAACATACTTGATCCAATCTACTCAACATCAAGGTACTGGTCAAATGCATACAGCCGTCCGGTCCGATTCATACATTGGTATCCACACACAAAAGTATAGATCATGCAAATAACATGCAAGATGATGTACAACCAAATGCAGCAAACATAGCAAAAATAAATGCAACAATACAACAAGCATATATATATAGACCGTATCTATATATACTGCTCTCTCTCTCTCTCTCTCACACACACACACACTCACACACACACACACACACACACACACACACACATACATAAATATATGTATATGTATATATATACAAAGGCCCTCACACATGGCAATACAAATGCATGGTCATGCCTGCGCACCCCACTCGCTACCACGACCCCAGTGTGGCCTAGGTGGCACGATATGACAATTATCCCAACTCAACAACAACCACTGCTCTCGAATGGCCGAGTGGGCAGTATAAATAAGTAGCGATAAGCTAAAGAGATATATGCTACACAATGGGAGTCCCTACTGCTGGCTACTCCGACTAATGCTACCCATGAGTGGTCGAGTGTCACACACCCAGGACAACTGCACGCAACTCTAACTACCACTGTCAATAGTGGGGCGAGTGCGGCACAACAAATGCTCTTCCCTCAAACAAGTTACTCCTCCACAAGTAACCTAGGAGGCAGGGTGACTGATGACCCTCTCAACCACAAGGGAGACCAAGTCGCTAGCATGCATGTAAATGAAATGAATGCACGACATCACATACATATGTCCACAACAGACTCTCTATTCTATAAAGAGGCATATACAACTGACAACAACCAAGCTAGGACCTCCAGTCCGTAGAGACACTCTATCGACAAACCACCTATCCATATACGACTACATGATCCATAGTAGGTATATATATACAACAAAAAGGAAGATGAAATAACTATCAACTCTATCATAAGGACATCACCCAACTTCAGATGATTAATCCTGACGACACAAGTCAAGACTACAACCATACTCAGCTACATACCCATGGTTAAGCATCTAAAGATCCACCTACCATAGCATTAGTAATTTATAACAATGATGAATGATAGATAACAACAGTATAACTCAAAGTGCAAAGACTAAGTATCAATCACATTATTAAATAAGAGTGGAGTCAAGGTAAAGGTATTGAGAACATAAATATCATGCACAGGATTTATCTACTACCTAACCAGGGTAGGATATTACCCACCTGATAATGTAGCTCGTATTCAACAAATCTCCACGCACAGAAGACTATCCCGAATCAAGGTCTTTACAATCGCTTCAATCGCATAGCTCCTTGATCTAAGTTTCCTAAAATTTCTCCACAATTTATCAAGTATATGTAATCCAGTATTCATAACTACCATCTATTCACAACTAACCATCTTCAAATCGATTACCATATCAACTGCAAATATAGTATGCATTCATAACACTTAAATCCATACTTACCTCACGATCCTTCAATTCCCCCAAGCCTTTGGTCCACAAGTAAATCTACTCATCCTATAAGAATCTGTTAATCCAATCAACATATGAAACCAATGAATTAACCCACAAAATAAATCCATAGTTGAAGTGGCAATCTATAACACTTACCTCTCCTTCCCTGGTGGCAACAACAGCAGCATAATCCTCCTACCCATCCATTTCCAAACCCCAATCCTTTTAAATTCTTCCGCTACATTCCAACCAATCCACACAGATCATCTTCTTCACCCAATAACAACTTTAATAATCTAAAAAAAACACTCCCCAACAGATTGCTAAATTACCACAAACATCAACAAATCCTAACCAAGAACAATCAACTGATACCTCCCACAACTCCTCTGCTCCAATGCAACATGGGACGAAGATCCAACTCTGAAACTCTGTGGAGAAGGAAGATCACCTAACATTGCTCGCAAATCACTAGTTGAGGGCAACAATGGAGAAAAGTGCGTCGACAGCCAGAGGTAAGTCGACAATGGTTGAGTAGAAAAAGATGGCATGCTGACTTGGGTGTTGGCGACGTGAGGTGTCGCTGTGGTCGCGTAATCCGGCAGCTTCTCGGATGGAAATCTCCTCCGGTAAAAAGCTTGAACGACAACATTGGGAGCAATGACAGCAGGCGACGGTGATGGCCATGGGGAAATCGAGAATCGCTAGTCGGAGATGAAGAATGGTTGTGGGCGACAGCAATATCGGTGAAGGCTTCACCGATCTGACTCTCGAACTGGCGGCCAGATCGATAGAGATGGCTCGCGATCGGTAGTCGGGCTGCGACGACCTGGGCATCGGGAAGGGCGACAAGCACGCGTAGGTTGCGGCTGCTAGCAGCGAGCGCTCGACGAGCAGGGGTGACGACGTTGTCGTCCGACTGAGGTCGAAGGCACGAGCACAGGAATGCCCCAGGTGGCGGCGGCGGCTCGAGCTCGACGTAGAAAGGGTGGCAGTGAGAAATTGAGAGGGAGAAATGGGAAGGAATCAGGTCGATGGGGAAAGAAGAGATCGCGGAAATTTAAGAGGAGAGACCTAGGTTTAGGTATTTAAGCATAGAGTTAATTAAATTCATTAATCCCTCAACTACAGATAATTTAAACAGGCTTTAATGTAGCCTATTAAATCTATACCCATATGTTCATGAAAATTTTATATTTTCCCAAATAAATTCCTAAAAATATCTAGAAAAATTTCATAGGGTATTTTCCTAATTAACAAGCATTATTTTATTTTTTCTGATATCTTACATTCTCCCCCACTAATAAAAATTTGATCCCCAAATTTCTACTCAAGTACGATGAGTAAGCAATGTCACACTGTTCGACTCATGTACTTGGAGAAAAATCACATACTTCAAGTAATTAAGTGGGGATAATGAGCTCAAATATTATTTTTCATCTCTCACATAGCCTCCAAAATCTATCACACATGGTTTCAACAACCCTTCCAGAGTATGAATGTAATGCCTGTAAAATTCCTAGCAATTTTACAAGAATTTTTGCATGATTATAATGGGCTTTATGTGGGCTCTTTCAAAAATAAAAGAAAAGGAGCCAAAAAGGGATGCAAAGCCTAGGAATTGAACCCCAAACTTCTAGTAGATAGCTAAGCCCTAAGGATGCATCCAATAACCAGAAGCTCAGCAGGGTTGTACTATTAGAGGAATATGGAAAATTATAGTTAGGGGTAATGGAGACTAAGGGACACTTCAAGAGAATAAATAGGGGGAATGAGAAGACATGAGAAACCAAATTGTTTTTCTCTCCTTCTCATCTTCTTCCTCACCGAACCCTAAGCTCCCCTTTTCACCATTTTCCGAGATCCATCCAAGCAAGAAGAAGGCTAGGTTTGGCTTCCCTTAGGTTATCTTCAAACTAATAGCAAAGCGAAGGATGTAAGTATCCCCCTCACCTACATACAAGTAGTTTTCGATTGATGTTATTGTGTCAATCCCTTTAAAACCATTTGGCCAAGACCCTTGTTTGAGTTTTCCATGAAGATCCATGCCATATCTTGTATGAACATGATAAAGATAGGATGCTAGATGGATTAGGTTAAGTATTTGACCTTAAAAACCCCAAGGAGATTTCGGCCAAGACCAATATTTGTGCTCTCCATGAAAATCCATGCTATAACTTGTGTTAATATGAAGATGATAGATGTCTAGATGAGTTTCGTTAAGTGGTTGATCCTCAACCTCCCCTAAAACTCTCGGCCAAGTCCATCTAGACCCCTAAGGTGATTTTCTATGCCATGTTTTAGATGAGCTTATGCTATGTTTTGATGCTAGATGAAGATAACATGTTCTATGCTAGGTTTTAAATGAGTTCATGCCATGGTTGATGTTAGAAGAAGATAACATGTTCTATGCTATGTTATAGATAAGTTCATGCTATGTTTTGATGGTAAATGAAGATAACATGTTGTTTGTTTAACCTAGGTTTAAGTGGATGAACCTTTAGGTCCCTTGAACCATTCGACCAAGTCCATCTAGACCCCTAAGGTGTCTTTCTATGCTATGTTTTGGATGAGTTCATGATGACTTTTGGTGTTAGATGAAGATAACATGCTCTATGCTAGGTTTTAAATGAGTTCATGCCATGTTTGATGTTAAAAGAAGATAACATGTTCTATGCCATGCTATAGATAAGTCATGCTATGTTTTGATGGTAAATGAAGATAACATGTTGTTTGGTTAACCTAGATTTAAGTGGATGAACCTTTAGGCCCCTTGAACCATTCGGCCAAGTCCATCTAGACCCCTAAGGTCTTTTTCTATGCTATGTTTTGGATGAGTTCATGATGACTTTTGGTGTTAGATGAAGATAACATGCTCTATGCTAGGTTTTAAATGAGTTCATGCCATGTTTGATGCTAAAAGAAGATAACATGTTCTATGCCATGCTATAGATAAGTTCATGCTATGTTTTGATGGTAAATGAAGATAACATGTTGTTTGGTTAACCTAGATTTAAGTGGATGAACCTTTAAGCCCTTTGAACCATTCGGCCATGACCCCTAATATGTTTCTATGCCATGTTTTGATTGAGTTCATGATGACTTTTGATGTTAGATGAAGGTAACATGTTGTTGGTTAACCTAGAGTTAAGTGGTAGAGCCTTAAGTCCCTTTAAACCATTTGGCCAAGACCCATTTAGGCCTATCATGCTATGATCTATAAATTACCATGTTATGTTTTGAATGAAGAGGTAGGTAACATGTGAAAGTTAAGCTAGATTTAAGAAATGGATCTTAGGTTGTCTTGGAACTCTCGGATAGAGGCTTATCTACAACCCTAAGTACCCTCCCATGCCATGCTTTATATGTTAAAGGACTAACATGTGGTTAATTAGACCATGTATAAGTTGTTTGGTGTTTAAAACTTGGATAGAGCTCCATGAAGTATAGGTCACCCCATGTATACTTGTTCATGATGTTTATGCCTTATGCCATGCCCTATATGTGTGTGATGTTAACATGATGTTAATAGGGTCCTTGCTCAAGTTGTCTAGCATGATTGGTTAGGTCACTACCATATGTCTATATCAATAGTAGGGATACATGATAAATTTCTGCTCATTACCATGTTAAATGTATGACCATGTTATGCTCATTACCTTGTGATTGTATGAATGCATGATGTTTTATAAAGAAGGAACATGATATGCATGAAAAGAAATATGATATGTTATGAAGAAGAAATATGTTATGAGATTAAGAAGAAATATGATATGCCATGATAAGGAACATGATATGTTTATGAAATGAAATATGATATGTTATGATAAGAAGCATGTATGTATTTTACTTTCTGCATCGCTTGTACCAGGACCCTAACAAGGTCCAGGGGATAGGCTCCCAGATGCCCTAGGCCGACGGATATAAGTACGGGCTTAGGATGAGCCTCTATGTTATGTTGCCCCTAGGTCGACGGACATAGTACGGACCTAGTATGATGATGATGATGTAGTATAATACCGGGCCCAATATGTTGAGATTTATGTTCAAATATCTATAATATATGTTTCGAAGAGCATCCTGCATATAACTTTATGTTATGCCTGCTTATGTCTATAATGTTATATTCATGTTATGTCTGCTTATGTCCATGATGTTATATTTATGTTATACCTGCTTATGTTCTACGATGTTATATTCATGTTATGCCTGCTTATGTTGTTATGCTTACGTATGATTTTTGTGAGTAGGACAGGATCTTACTAAGCCTATGTGCTTATATTTTATGTTCCCTTGTACTGCAGATAAGGGTAAAGGGTGGCTAAACTAAAGGGAGCAACAGGAGGGGCAAAGTGTGTGTGGTAGTGGCATAGTGGAGGAGATCTGTTGTGTTCTTTATGCATGTTTTCCCTAAGATGATTTTGTTTATGGGCTTGAACTAAGCATTAAGTACTTATGAAATAATGATGCATGCTCTATGTTAAGAAGAAGTATCTATGAAATGACGATGCATGTTTATGTTTAAAAGAAAAAAAATATGTCTAAAGTCTTCCGCTGTAAGAAGTACGATATATGTAGTCTTCCGCTATAATGTATGTATGTACGATCGTGTCACGCGCCGCCCCTCCGGACCCCTGGGAAAGGGCGGGCATGACAATGAATAATATCTTCATATCGACTCTATCAAGAAGCACATAATCCGCACTGTGAGTGGAGCTCTATATTCGTGACTTGCTTGGAGACTTTTCTAGAATTCTGTGAGATGAAACCGTGAATTGCACTATCCGATATGATATTCAAGGACACCCATACAATATGGAAATCTCCTTGCAATATAAATCTATCAAGTGATCCATCAAATTCATCCTATGGATCGGAAGAAAATGAACAGACTTAGCTAATCGATCATAGATTACCCCAAATTGCATCAAGTCCTTTCCGAATTCTAGATAACCTTCCAACACAGTCCATCGTACTAGGCTACCACTTCCACCTCGGTACACAACCTTGCTGATCACTAGTATTCCACCTTTACTAGTTAACACACCAACTCCAAGCTACGAACTCAACCATGTCCTACATGTATCGTTCCACCAACAAGAACATTTCAACTCACTATTTTCGCGTACACTCCGAATAAATCACCAGTCTCAAACATGCCTCCTAAAACAACTAGTCCTGAACGAATGCAACTTTGGAACCCACCATCTTCCCCAGAGGCGGAGAATTACTCTCTCTCACAAGAGAAATCAATCTACTATCCAAAATCCACTTTGTCACACAAAACTAGAAGTAACTGGGAGACTATGGTGACCAATCTCCCTTGTTGAAACCGTCCATGTTACTGCAACTCTATAGTAGCTAGCCAAAACTCCATGAACACTCTTGCTCCATACATCTACAAAACAAAATAATAATTGCTAAACCCACGTCATGAATATTACAACTTAACTCATAGTTCCTTAACTGGCATATGCATAAGATACGTCTCATTCAACTGCATCGGAATCCCTCCATTCCCTGAAATGATACATCCGCATACAATATCCTTCCATCAACCCTAGAAAGATTAACTAATACTCGTGCAAAAGTTAACCATCGTCTAGATCCTGAAACCTAGTTTCACCAGCTTTCGACCAAGTGAATCCCACCACCTTCTTGGTCAAACAAATCCGCAGTGTAGTATCGTTAGAGCATCCTATCCAAAACTATGGTAATAACCAAATCAATACTAGGGAACCACCAGCTTCCCTTAAGATCGTGAATATATCCAAAATATCGTCTAAGACGACAACCACCAACTGATCCAATCGCTTCCAGAATACTCCATTCCTCAAGTCCATGAATGGCTAAATCGTTCAATAAGTCTAACAATATTATCCCAAAGATCATAAAATTCATACCGAGTATGAAATGTCATCTGTACACACCTGCATCCTTTTTACAATAAGCTGATGATATATCAATCATCACAATGACCATGATAATTGTATGACACCATGTCACTACAATATCAACACACCAATCGTAATCCAACCCTAGAGTATATACAGGTGTCCTTACCGGATCTTCTCGAGAAGAAATACTGGAACAATTAAATATCCCATCCAACACCTCCTATAATCGCAACTTACGTTCTTCCAATTTCCATAGTGTATAGCAACATTGATACCAATAAAATTATCTCTTGGTAAAATCGTCATTCTAACAAATACCTCCTGTGCATCATCAACCTTACCAACTTTGCAAAACCGATCAATGAGGGTATCAAAACAACTCGATTTGGCTCACAACCAATTGAATGACATTGCCTTGAGTACATCACGAGCTTTAATTACTTTGTGAGCTTTGCACCAACCCTCAGCCAACACACCATAAGTAAAAATATTTGGCTCTAAAATATCATTACCTCAATCGGTAACGTAATAATTCGAAATTTTCTCCTGATATGAGGTCTTCAATATCGAAACTATTCTCGAAATCACTCTGATCGTATACTCCACTTGCCTATGCAATGGCAAGCCTGGGGGTTCATCCGAAACTACACTCGAATACTCTCAAATTATACGCACATTCGAGAGATATATCATACCGTAATTTCAACAATTTAACCATCCGTAAGGATATGTCTACAGTAAAAAAATATGTCTATCAAAATCTAAGGGCATCCCTTGACTTCTTAGTCGTTGGTCAACATCTCACCTGACGGTAGAGATACCACCGACCCCCAAGTCGATGTATAGGAACCCTTCTAATCTGAACTAGGAACGTTCCAGACAAAGATGCCTGTAAACTACCAGTATCTCTCACTATATCCACGAATAGGATAAACTAAAGTAATACTCTAATTAAAAAATCCTTCGGTCCACTACATCTCCTCTCGAGCAAAGATGTAAACCCATCCAACCTTTGCTCTTGGTGATTGAGCTCATGTAGGTGCAAAAGACTACTCAATGGAATAAATCACCAAGCTAAGATACAAACCAACCGGCTGCAATGAAAGTGACAAACACTGTGTTACTGGTAACGAGTACACCACCAACTATAAAGTACTAAAAACTGCCAACATCGTAGCACGCCCCAACTCTGCAAATAATATAGCTGCAACTGAAAAATTCAAAATAGATATGATCCTCATCGTATACTCTCTCCTATGTACAAAGCAAATCCACATCTGGGGAGGTAACAGTTGTTGTCTTCATGAGTCTTCTAAGATGTCTTCTACTGATACTGTTGAGTAAATAACTTCTCCTGGATGGAAGTATCAAGGAACTCCAACTACGCCTGAGGTAGTAAATCACTGCTGATGTGATAACCTAATCTTCTGTGATGATCTCTGCTGTCGAGATTGCGCATCATCCTCCTTGAACAACAATGATACTCTTCAACTAGTTTTCGAAGTACACCTTCTCTTCATATGTACTAGTTGTTTAGATGAACTGATCCAACGGAAAATTTGACTTCGTGTGTCATCGTGTCCCGCACTGCACGCACATAATCTCTTCAGAGTCTTTCTTCTGGTTTTCGCTAATAACATGAGACAGTTCTGACGATTTACGGTTGATCTTCTATGATCAAAAAATCTCTCCAATACTAGCTTGTGGCCTATGACTCCGATCTTACTCCTTTTATCCAACATTTGGAGACTTCTGATTCCAACATCTGACTTGCAATGTCTGCTTATCGATCTTCAACTCTTACAACACTTGTACAGAGTCATTTCTAAACTCATGACTCAATCCATTGTCTACCGGTAGGATCTGTTAGAAGATCCAAACATCCTAATCCGAATGTAAGCCAATAAACCATGGGTGGCTTAAAACATCCCTTCACATTCATGAGCATTAGGTGGTCGTAACCTCTGCAAGTCTAACAACTATGCATGGTACTCCTATTACCAAACAATTATCCTACTTGATGCTCAAGAATTCCCTGACAATGAGTCAAAGAAAGTGACGTGGGGAAATACTCTCTCACAACATCACTAAACGTGATCAAGTGATATGTTATTTCCCCGAAGGTTATTTCCTACATCATCACCAAGTATTGGCTTGATCTCGATAATGGTATGCAACTAACCCTACTTTCTTCATATAACTCAAATTAAGTACTCGAAAGTACCTTCAAAATTATACAGCCTAGCACGAACAACTCAGGGATCAAAATCCCTATGAAACATCATACACTAATCCTCTACAATCTGCACTAACAATAGTATGCACACCTAGTCCATTACCCCACAGGTAATGATCTGACTAGCATAGTTAGCGAAAATCCCTAAAACTGTAATCTTTGATCTCCATAAGAAATATGATAGCCTAAACCCTGCTTTTTGACTCGGTATCAGTCAACTGTTAAAGGTAATTCACCTTTTCGATAGCAGGTACATGTCTAATAACCTCAACATGTCGTTCCCGTGGTCAACTCAAACCATGGTTACGAATAATAACTAACACACTACATGTCATGCACTGTTATAAGCAACTAAATGCATAGCCAACAAAAGATATGAGATAACAATTAGCATACCTTATCCCTTGCAGCTCGGAGATGTCCCGCAATAGCCAGATCCTAGAACTCACAAAACCAAAACCGAGTAAATCAAAACTCGATGTTCAAACTGAAATAAAATCCGAAAGTTGACTTCGCAACCAAGGGCTCGGACACCAATAAAATTATCACGCCCCGAGAGTATGCCGAGCCCGAAAATCGGACAGCATCTCCCCTGTACGTGATACAATTCCCTGTTGATACAAAGCCTATCGACCACAACCACACAACATAATGAAGTATATAACCAAAATCACAACGGAATACACCAACAATAAAAAAAAAAAATACAAACGACTCAAATACATGTGTACTGGTACGACTTTGACATAACCAGAAAATACAGTCAAAACCAACATACATAGTCAAGGCCAAATACGTACAACACAAACATAAACTCCAAATGCGTGGACAACATAGGATACAATCCCAAAACAAACTATCCAAAAATATACAACAGTATGGAATACAATCCATACCCTCGGTGTGAGATGGGATCAGTTGGCGGAGCTCCGAGCACTCAAGTAAACTTCTACCTGTTACCTGGGCAACAAGAAAACCCAGGGTCTGTGGTGGTGAGTATAAAACTCAACGGTAATATGTAAGATAGTGCATGATCAACAACTAACACATAAAAAGCAACGGATATACAAATGGAGATGAACAAATATATATATAGATAGAGATCAACAGTATACAGTGGTAAAGGTGATAACAAACAACTATCAGTGTAAATCTAAACAGAGCATAAAACACCATCTGATCAACTATACACAACGTAATGTACCAACATACCCGAATGGTCTGCAACGACACAACCTACACAACCTGAACAAATATACAACAATATAGCCCGTACGATAGGATAGAGTAAAACTACCTCTGTATTTAATACACAGTCTTGCGAACATACTACAACAAATACAACAACATACATGATCCAACCTACTCAACATCAAGGTACTGGTCAAATGCATACAACCGTCCGGTCCGAGTCATACACTGGTATCCACACACAAAAGTATAGATCATGTAAATAACATGCAAGATGATATACAACCAAATGCAGCAAACATAGCAAAAACAAATGCAACAATACAACAAGCATATATATATATAGACCGTATCTTTATATACTGCTCACACACACACACACACACACACACACACACACACACACACACACATATATATATATATATATATATATATATACGCACCCCACTCACTACCACGACCCCAGTGTGGCTTAGGTGGTGGCACGACATGACAACTGTCCCAACTCAGCAACAATCACTGCTCTCGAGTGGCCGAGTGGGCAGTATGAATAAGTAGCGATAAGCTAAAGAGCTATAAGTTACACAACGGGGGTCCCTACTGCTGGCCACTCTGACTGATACTACTCATGAGTGGTCAAATGCCACACACCTAGGACAACTGCATGCAACTCCAACTATCACTGTCAATAGTGGGGCGAGTGCGGCATAAAAAATGCTCTTCCCTCACACCAGTTACTCCTCCATGAGTAACCTAGGAAGCAGGATGACTAATGATCCTCTCAACAACAAGGGAGACCAAGTCGCTAGCATGCATGTAAATGAAATGAATGCATGACAGCATATACATATGTCCACAACACACTCTCTATTCTATAGAGAGGCATATACAACTGACAACAACCAAGCTAGGACCTCCAGTCCGTAGCAACACTCTATCGACAAACCACCCCTCCATACACGACTACATGATCCGTAGTAGGTATATATATACAATAAAAAGGAAGATGAAATGACCATCAACTCTATCTTAAGGACATCACCCAACCCCGGATGATTAATCTTGATGACACAAGTCAAGACTACAACCATACTCAGCTACATACCCATGGTTAAGCATCTAAAGATCCACCTACCATAGCATTGGTAATTTATAACAACGATGAACGATAGATAACAACAACATTATAACTCAAAGTGCAAAGACTAAGTATCAAGAACAAGATTAAATAAGAGTGGAGTCAAGGTAAAGGTATTGTGAACATAAATATCATGCACAGGATTTATCTACTACCTGACTAGGGTAGGATATTACCCACCTGATAATGTAGCTCGTATTCAACAAATCACCACGTATAGAAGACTATCCCGAATCAAGGTCTTTAGAATCGCTTCAATCACATAGCTTTTTGATCCAAGTTTCCTGAAATTTCTCCATAATTTATCAAGTAGATGTAATCCAATATTCATAACTACAATCTATTCACAACTAACAATCCTCAAATCGATTACCATATCAACTGCAAATATAGTATGCATTCATAACACTTAAATCCATACTTACCTCATCATGCTTCAATTCC
Organism: Wurfbainia villosa; assembly: GCA_025175895.1. Classification (NCBI taxonomy): domain Eukaryota; kingdom Viridiplantae; phylum Streptophyta; class Magnoliopsida; order Zingiberales; family Zingiberaceae; genus Wurfbainia; species Wurfbainia villosa. Next base: position 79,512,728 of record CM045990.1, read on the forward strand.
CCCAAGCCTTTGGTCCACAAGTAAATCTACTCATCCTATAAGAATATGTTAATCCAATCAACATATGAAACCAACGAATTAACCCACAAAATAAAACCATAGTTGAAGTGGCAATCTACAACACTTACCTCTCGTTCCCTTGCGGCAACAATAGTGGCATAATCCTCCTACCCATCCATCTCCAAACTCCAATCCTTTTAAATTCTTCCGCTACGTTACAACCAATCCAAACAGATCATCTTCTTCACCCAATAACAACTATAATAATATAAAAAAAAACCCTCCCCAACAAATTGATAAATTACCACAAACATCAAAAAATCCTAACCAAGAACAATAAACTGATACCTCCCAAAACTCCTCTGCTCCGATGCAACACGCGACGAAGATTCAGCTCTAAAACTCTGTGGAGAAGGAAGATCACCGGTCATTGCTCGCAAATCACTGGTTGAGGGCAACAATGGAGAAAAGAGCGTCAATAGCTAGAGGTAAGCCGATAGTGGCCGAGCAGAAATAGATGGCATGCTGACTTGGGTGTTGGCGACGTGAGGTGTCACTATGGTCGCGTAATCTGACAACTGCTCGGATGGAAATCTCCTACAGTAGAAAGATTAAACGATGACGTTGGTAGCAGTGACCGCATGCGACGGTAATAGGCATGGGGAAATCGAGAATTGCTAATCGTAGATGAAGAATGGTTGCGGGCGACAGCAATGGTAGTGAAGGCTTCACCGATCTGACTCCCGAACTGGCGGCTAAATTGATCGATAAGGCTGGCGATCGACAGTCAGGCTACGATGACCTAGGCACTGGGAAGGGCAAAGAGCATGCACAGGCTGCGACTGCTGGCACCGAGCGCTCGACGAGAAGGGGTGGCAGCATTGTCATCCAACTGAGGTTGAAGGCGCGAGCACAGGAACAACCCAGGTGGTGGCGGTGGCTCGAGCTCGATGAAGAAAGGGCGGCGGTGAGAAATTGGGAGGGAGAAATGGGAAGGAATCGGGTCGATGGGGAAAGAAAATGCAGGGGATCTCGTGACCGCTAGAGGGGGGTGAATAGTGTCGGCGTTGCTTGATGGAATTTGTTTGCGTTTTATCGTCTACAATCTTGTTAGCATAGTGGAACGATAATAACAAATAGAAACAACAAGATACACAACCACAACGTGAGATATAATGTGGTTCGGAACCGAATGGTTCTTACTCCACGGATCGAGCTAAAACGAGCTCTAGCGATGCGACCACACACCATTAATCCAATAAACGCCTTGGAACAATCTGGAGGTGGAGAAATCTCGTAAAAGTATTTTTACGACAATAAGAATGAAATATAAGCTATTACAATGAAATACAATAAAAGAAATGCAAAGAAAGCTTTACAATCGATATTTTGGAAGCTTGCTTGTTTGGTTGGTTGAGTTGCACTTGGAGACCTTGAATTATACCAGCAATTCGCGCCAACACTCCTCAAAGAACCATAGCCAAATCCCCCCCTCCATGAGCTCCATTTAAAGCTTCTCCATGGGATGGATTTCGCCTAGCAATCGATTGATCAGGACCATCAGTCGACTGCCCCTGTAGCCGCTGTCTCACAACGACATGATCCACATTGGATAAGTCCAACGGATAGACCATCAGTCGACTGATCATACCCATCAGTCGACTGAGGGCAAATTCAGTTGAGTGGTTTACATGATGAGAACCACCACCGATCGCGCTTGATCGGCGGTCATGGCTAGCCCATCTTCTAGCAGTCGAACCCTAGTCAACTCCCACCAGTCGACTACCATCAATGTCAGTCGACTGATACACCTCAAACATGAGGTTTTAACTCAAGTATGGTGCTCCCATACTTGCTAGACCACCCGTAGCCTAGACCTAAGACTTCTAGCCACCTCCGTCAGCCTGACCTATCAGATCTCTCCAAGTCATCCATGACTTGTTAATCCATACGCTAGCCTTCAGGTGCTTCCATCGGCTATTGTCATGCTAATGGTGTCTACACCGCCAAGGCACATTGGACTTACGCTACCAAGACTTCCGCTTGGACTTTACGCTGCCAACCATTGGACTTATGCCGCCAAGACTCCCTCTTAGACTTTACGCCGCCAATATTCCCCTTGGATATTCCAAATTCCAAGACTCAAGCTTGGACTTTCCCTTTCCAACCCATGTTGGACTTTACATGCCAAGATCCATGCTTGGACTTTTCCTTTGCCAACCCATGTTGGACTTTCCCTTGCCAAGACCCATGCTTGGACTTTACATGCCAAGTACTCATGACTTGGACTTTTCCAATGCCAAGTGTCCCACTTGGACTTTCCATGACAATGGTCACACCATCGTCAAACATCAAATAATAACCTGGGTTGATTGCACCAATCTCCCCAACACATGTCAGACATCAATGTCAAACATCAAAACACTACTCGAGTCAAACTCGAGTCTGGTCAATTGTGACCTGGGCCGATTACACCAACAATCTCCTCCTTTTTTATGTTTGACAAAAACACCCTTGAGTTAGGCCCCTAACTCAAATTCCCTTACCAATTATCCCAAATTGGTAATTTTAACATTCTCTCCCTTTCTGACATACATCAAAAAGGTTTTGCCAAGGAGGTCAATGTCTCATACCAATGAGATCTTACAATCTCCCCCTTGGTCTAAAAATACCTAGGATGTCTTCACTCTTCCTAGTGATAAGTCCCATACCACTAAAGAAAGGCACTCCTCTAAACTCTCCCAGTTTCCAAATTGGGTATCTCACATTCCCATTTTTCCCTCTCATGAGGAAAAATAATATCCATCATCCCATGATGGATTCCTCCCCCTAAAGGCTTGCTCCCCCTTGACCATTGCACCAACAATGTCCTTGGGAAGTCCCTAAGCCTATAGGAACTCTAAACCATCAAAAATAAGGTTAGAAATTCAACATTGAACTTTCCCACACCTTAAATTTGATACATCACCCTAACAACTCTCCTAATCCATACCCAATAGATTTTCACCCTTTCTAATGCTTCCCAAAGCATATCCTAGGGTTAGGAGTGGTTAGAGAACCTTACCATAACTTAAAATGAACTAAACATACCTTGTTTTCCCGAAATCAACTCTGACAGTCGACTTTATCAGTAAACAGTCGACTGTCGTACTCATCAGTCGACTGACAACAGAAAATTTCGAATTTCAGTTATCAGAATCGAATTTACAAACAACATAAGTAATTATACGTAATTTGAAAAATCATGAAAATCCATACATATAATACTTATAACACATACAATGGGTGAAAAATGATTGAAAAATATTTTACCCATAAAATAGTGAGATTGACACAAAGTTCAAAAATGAAGAAAAATTTCAATATTTAGCTCACTTTGTATCAACTTTATCAATGGTGATTGCTATCAAAAGATAGACTTCACCAAGATTTTTGAAAATGATTTTAAAAACCTTATATTGGATCATATTTTTTGGGCTTAATGTACATGGCTTGAACATAAGATTTCTCAATGATCCATATTTATCATTGAAATAAGTTTTAGTTCATCTAGATGCAACAACTATGCACCTTGAACTTAATTTATTTTTCTAACATCTCACATATATCTAGGGTATATAAAACACACACAAGTTAATGTGATTGTGAGATGTGGGTTTTGTTCTCCTAATCTAGGGTTTCATGCATTTTTCTAAGACAACCCTACTTGATTCCCTTATACATGAGACTTCAAGTCATGTCATAGTCCTTAAATAAATTTTAATCAAATTAAATGCATGAATAATCATGACATAAATGATGATAAAAATAAACATGACTAATGATCATGATGTCATCTAATATGATATAATCTAAATATACATGACATTAAACTTTAACTGTAATGCCCGTAAAATTTCTAGCAATTTTACAAGAATTTTTGGCATGATTATAATGGGCTTTATGTGAGCTCTTTCAAAAATAAAAGAAAAGGAGCCAAAAAGGATGCAAGGCCTAGGAATTGAACCCCAAACCACTAGAGATAGCTAAGCCCTAAAGATGCATCCAATAACCAGAAGCCCAATAGGGTTGTACTATTAGAGAAATATGGGAAATTATAGTTAGGGGTAAGGGAGACTAAGGGACTCTTCAAGTGAATAAATAGGGGGAATGAGGAGACATGAGTAACCAAATTGCTTTTCTCTCCTTCTCATCTTCTTCCTCACCGAAATCCATTCCTCTCCCTTTTCATCCTTTGTCCGAAACCTATCCAAGCAAGAGGAAGGCTAAGTTGGCATCCCTTAGGTTATCTTCCAACCAAAAAGCAAAGCGAAGGATGTAAGTATTCCCCTCACCTGCGTACAAGTAGTTTTCGATTGATGTATTTGTGTTAATCCTCTTGAAACCATTCGGCCAAGACCTTGTTTGAGTTTTTCCATGAAGATCCATGCCATATCTTGTATGAACATGATGAAGATAGGATGCTAGATGGATTAGGTTAAGTGTTTGACCTTAAAAACCCAAGGGACCATTCGACCAAGACCTTGTTTGAGCTTTCCACGAAGATCCATGCCATATCTTGTATGAACATGATGAAGATAGGATGCTAGATGAATTAGGTTAAGTGTTTGAACTTTTATGACCTTTAAAACCATTCGGCCAAGCCACTCTAAACCCCTATATGTTCTTTTATGCCATGTTATAGCCAAGTTCATGCTATGTTTGATGGTAGAAGAAGATAACATGATGTTTGGTTAACCTAGATATTAAGTGGATGAACTTCTAGGCCTTGGACCATTCGGCCAAGCCACTTTAGACCCTTATATGTTTTTTTATGCCATGCTATAGCCAAGTTCATGCTATGTTTTGATAGTAAAAGAAGATAACATGATGTTTGGTTAACCTAGATTTAAGTGGATGGACTTCTAAGCCTTGGACCATTCGGCCAAGCCACTTTAGACCCCTATGTGTGTTCTTTTATGCCATGTTTAGATGAGCTTAGGCTAAGTTTTGATGCTAGATGAAGATAACATGTTCTATGCTAGGTTTTAAATGAGTTCATGCCATGTTTGATGTTAGAAGAAGATAATATGTTCTATGCTATGTTATAGATAAGTCCATGCAATGTTTTGATGGTAACTGAAGATAACATGTTGTTTGTTTAACCTAGGTTTAAGTGGATGAACCTTTAGGCCCTTTGAACCATTCGGCCAAGACCATCTAGACCCCTAAGGTGTCTTCTATGCTATGTTTTGCATGAGTTCATAATGACTTTTGGTGTTAGATGAAGATAACATGCTCTATGCTAGGTTTTAAATGAGTTTATGCCATGTTTGATGTTAAAAGAAGATAACATGTTCTATGCCATGCTATAGATAAGTTCATGCTATGTTTTGATGGTAAATGAAGATAACATGTTGTTTGGTTAACCTAGATTTAAGTGGATGAACCTTAAGCCTTTGAACCATTCGGCCAAGTCCCCTAATATGTTTGTATGCCATGTTTGATTGAGTTCATGATGACTTTTGATGTTAGATGAAGGTAACATGTTGTTGGTTAACCTAGAGTTAAGTGGTTGAGCCTCATGTCCTTTAAACCAATTCGACCATGGTTTAATTAAAACCCTAAGTGCCCTCCCATGCCATGCTTTATGTGTTAAAGAACTAACATGTCGTTAGTTAGACCATATATAAGTTGTTTGGTGTTTAAAACTTTGATAGAACTCCATGAAGTTTAGGTCATTCCATGTATACTTGTTCATGATGTTTATACCTTATGCCATGCTTATATGTGTGTGATGTTGTGATCATGTTTTGCTTATTACCTCGTAATTGTATGAATGTATGATGTTTTATAAAGAAGGAACATGATATGCATGAAAAGAATATGATATGTTATGAAGAAGAAATATGTTATGGTGAATGATATGTTATGAAGAAGAAATATGTTATGAAAGCCATGTGATATGTTATAAAGAAGAAGTATGTTATGATATGAAGAAGAAAAACATGATATGCCATGATAAGGAATATGATATGTTTATAAAATGAAATATGATATGTTATGATAAGAAGCATGTATGTATTTTACTTTCTGCATGACTTGTACCAGGACCCTAACAAGGTCCAAAGGGATGGGTTCCGAAGTTGCCCTAGGCCGACGGACTTAGATCGGGCCTAGGATGGACTTCTATGTTATGATTGCCCCTAGGTCGACGGTCATAGCACGGACCTAGTACGGGATGGGCTCCCAGATGCCCTAGGCCGACGGACTAAGATTGGGCCTAGGATGAGCTTCTATGTTATGATGATGGCCCCTAGGTCGACAGACTAAGATCGGGCCTAGTAACCTAGTAGGTTCGAGACTTGCTACCTCGGGTCTATTTAGGGATGCGCGCTATGATGATGATGATGTGGTACAATGTCGGGCCCAATATGTTGAGATTTATGTTTACGTACCTATAATATATATTTTCAAAGAGCATCCTGCATATGTTTACATGTTATGATTGTTATGTTTACATGTTATGATTGTTATGTTTACATGCTATGTTCGTTATGTTATATATGTTTACATGTTATGTTTGCTTATGTTATATATGTTTACATGTTATGGTTGCTTATGTTACATATGTTTACAGGTTATGCTTGTTTATGTTATATATGTTACATATTATGTTTGTTATGTTATATATGTTACATGTTATGATTGCTATGTTATATATGTGTTTACATGTTATATGCCTGCTTACGATGTTGTATGTGTACATGTTATTGCCTGCTTATGTCTATGCTGATGTATTTATGTTATGTCTGCTTATGTTATGATGTTATGTCATGTTATGCTTACGTATGATTTTGTGAGTAAGACAGGATCTTACTAAGCCTATGTGCTTATAGTTTATTTTCCCTTGTACTGCAGATAAGGGTAAAGGGTGGATAAACTAAAGGCGGCAGCAGGAGGGGCAAAGTGTGTGTGGTAGTGGCATGGTGGAGGAGATCTGTTATGTTCTTTATGCATGTTTTCCCTAAGATGATTTAGCTTATGAATTTGAACTAAGTACTTATGAACTGATGATGCATGTCCTACGTTTAAGAAGAAGTATCTATGAAATAATGATGCATGTTCTATGTTAAGAAGTATCTATGAAATGACGATGCATGTTTATGTTTAAAAAAAAAAAAGTCTAAAGTCTTCCGCTGTAAGAAGTACGAAATATGTATAAAGTCTTCCACTGTAAGAAGTGTATGTATGTAGGATCACGTCACGCGCCGCCTCTCCGGACCCTGGGAAAGGTCGGGCGTGACAGGTTGGTATCAGAGCAGATCTGCCTTTCCACTACACACAAATCAAGCTCCAAATCCTGCCCTCCAAGTAAGAGTTTCTATGCCTACTTTATTTCTTTCATGTATGATAACAAATGCCTCTAGCTTAAATATGCCTGAAATATGTATGATAACCTTATGCTAGATTTTAGTTTAACTATGCATAGATATGATAACCTTATGCTAGCTTTTAGTTTAACTATGCATAGATAAATGGACGATAACCTTATACTAGCCTTACTCTAATATGTGAAGATAAACAAGGCTGGGAGACGTAATAATAGAGTCAATGAGACAGTAATATATGGAAGACGTAGTAATAGAGTCGATGAGATAGTAATATATGGAAGACGTAGTAATAGAGTCGATAAGACAGTATTTCGCTCTCCATGGGAGCTCTAGTACTGTTGGTAAAGAAGAAAGATTGGTCTATGCAAATGTGCATAGACTACCGAGCGCTAAATAATGTGACAATCAAGAATAGGTACCCTTACCACGGATTGACAACCTGTTCGACCAGTTAAAGGGTGCCACCGTCTTCTCTCAGATTAATCTGAGGTCTGTCTATCATCAAGTGAAAGCGAAACTAGATGATATACCGAAGACGGCTTTCCGAATAAGATACGGACGTTATGAGTTCGTAGTTATGCCTTTCGGAGTGACGAATGCACCTGTTATGATCTGCTGAATCGGATTCTTCAGGAAAAGCAGCTGTATGCAAAGTTCTCCAAATCACGAGTTCTAGCTCGATCAAGTATCATTTTTGGGTCACATTATATCCAAGCACGGGTGATGGTAGACCCAATAAAGATTTAATGCGTGAGTAGCTGGAACCAAACCAAAGAATGCAGCGAGATCGAGGCTTTCTTGGGCTAGCAAGCTACTACAGGAAGTTTGTAGAGAACTTCTCTAGAATTGCAACCCTATGGCAGTCCTCACGGAAAGAACAAGAAGTATGAATGGGACCGGGCGCTGTGAGAAGAGTTTCACGAAATTGAAAGAGAGGCCAGCGCTCCAATCCTTGCTCTTAGGGCGATAATGAAGGCTTCGACATGTCGATGCTTCAAGTTGGGACTGGAGTTGTACTCATGCGAGAATTCATTGCCTAGGCAACTCAAGAACATGAAAGGAATTATCCTACTCACGATCTAGAGTTAGTGGCCATGGTCTTTGCTCTAAAAATATGGAGGCATTATCTATATGGAGCTCAGTGTAGGATTTATACAGACCACCAGAGTCTAAAATATTTCTTCACACAGAAGGACCTGAACATGAGACAATGCAGATGGCTCGAGTTCGTCAAGGATTTTGACTGTGAGATCTTCTACCATCCAGGAAAAGCGAACAAGGTGGCTGATGCACTCAGCAGGAAGTCCTACGCCGCCTTGATGTCTCTATCGGTGTTATCTCGACCCTTAGAAAAGGAGATTATGCGTTCTGGGTTGAAATCATTTCGGACAGCTCTCGACCATGGCGATAGCACCGGTTTCAATGATATACTGGAAAAGCAAACCCGTGAGCCGAGCATTCAAAGGATCAAGCAAGAGGTCCTAGAAGGAAAGGATGATGGGTTTCGTATCTCTGACAGTGGAATACTCTACCTCAGGGACCGCTTGTGTATTCCCGATGATCCAGAATTACGGAAGAAGATATTTGAGGAAGCTCACGGAACTCCTTATGTGATGCATCCTGGAACAACCAAGATGTACCAAGACCTGAAAAGAAAATTCTGGTGGTTCGGAATGAAAAGAGATGTGGCTCGATATGTCGATGCTTGCACGACCTACGGAGGGTTAAGCGAGAACACCAGAGACCTAGAGGAACACTGCAGCCGATCCAAATTCCATAATGGAAATGGGAAGATATCTTTATGGATTTCATCTCAGGATTGCCCAAGACGTCAAATGGATATGATGATATATGGGTAATTGTGGACCGATTGACGAAGTCTGCCCACTTCTTAGCAATCAAGATGACCTATTCGACTGAGCAACTGGCTCAATTATACGCTAAGGAAATTATCAAATTACATGAGATTCCTAAGACCATCATTTCTGACAGAGATGGTCATTTTATTTCCCATTTCTGGGAGTGTGTTCAGAAGGCACTTGGCACGAAGCTATTGTTCAGTACTGCCTTCCATCGTCAGACGGATGGACAAATTGAAAGGGTAAATCAAGTACTGGAGGATATGTTACGAGCTTGCGCCCTGGATTTCAAAGGGAGATGGTGCCGATACTTATGCTTGGCAGAATTCGCCTACAACAATAGCTACTAAGATACTATTGGAATGGCGCCCTACGAGGCTCTATACGGGAGGAAATGTAGATCTCCTATATGCTGGTACGAGGGTGGTGAAAAGAAAGGGATGGGACTCCAGACAGACTTCATTGACGACACCACCCGAGCTATCCAGAACATCTATCAAAGAATTGAAATTGCTCAGAGCCGGCAAAAGAGCTATGCAGATATGCGGCGTAGACCGTTAGAATTCGAAGTCGGGGACCTAGTATTCCTCAAAGTGGCCCCTATGAAGGGAGTGATGAGATTCGGAAGGAAGGGTAAGCTGAGTCTGCGCTATGTGGGACCGTATCCGATATTGCAGAGGGTTGGCAAGGTAGCTTACAATTTGGGTGCCTCGAGATGTCGGCCATTCACAACGTGTTCCATGTTTCGATGCTCAAGAAATGCATTTCTAGTGCGGACCAAGTGATCGAGCCACAAACAGTGCAAGTTCAAGAGGACATGAGTTATGAAAGTCGGCCTATCCAGATACTAAACCGAGAAGTCAAGAGACTAAGGAACAAAGAGGTGCCCTTAGTAAAGGTCCTGTGGCAAAATCAACGGTACGAAGAAGCTACACAGGAGCGAAGAGGACATGAAAGTACCAGAATTGTTCTAAGTTTGAGGGACGAAACTTTTAAAAGGTATGAAGGATTATGCCAGTAAAATTTCTAGCAATTTTACAAGAATTTTTGGCATGATTATAATGGGCTTTATGTGGGCTCTTTCAAAAATAAAAGAAAAAGAGCCAAAAATGATGCAAGGCTTAGGAATTGAACCCCAAACCACTAGAGATAGCTAAGCTCTAAAGATGCATCCAATAACCAGAAGCCCAGTAGGGTTTACTATTAGAGGAATATGGGAAATTATAGTTAGGGGTAAGGGAGACTAAGGGACTCTTCAAGTGAATAAATAGGGGGAATGAGGAGACATGAGTAACCAAATTGCTTTTCTCTCCTTCTCATCTTCTTCCTCACCGAAATCCATTCCTCTCCCTTTTCATCCTTTGTCCGAAACCTATCCAAGCAAGAGGAAGGCTAAGTTGGCATCCCTTAGGTTATCTTCCAACCAAAAAGCAAAGCGAAGGATGTAAGTATCCCCCTCACCTGCGTACAAGTAGTTTTCGATTGATGTATTTGTGTTAATCCTCTTGAAACCATTCGGCCAAGACCTTGTTTGAGTTTTTCCATGAAGATCCATGCCATATCTTGTATGAACATGATGAAGATAGGATGCTAGATGGATTAGGTTAAGTGTTTGACCTTAAAAACCCAAGGGACCATTCGGCCAAGACCTTGTTTGAGCTTTCCATGAAGATCCATGCCATATCTTGTATGAACATGATGAAGATAGGATGCTAGATGAATTAGGTTAAGTGTTTGAACTTTTATGACCTTTAAAACCATTCGGCCAAGCCACTCTAAACCCCTATATGTTCTTTTATGCCATGTTATAGCCAAGTTCATGCTATGTTTGATGGTAGAAGAAGATAACATGATGTTTGATTAACCTAGATATTAAGTGGATGAACTTCTAGGCCTTGGACCATTCGGCCAAGCCACTTTAGACCCTTATATGTTTTTTTATGCCATGCTATAGCCAAGTTCATGCTATGTTTTGATAGTAAAAGAAGATAACATGATGTTTGGTTAACCTAGATTTAAGTGGATGGACTTCTAAGCCTTGGACCATTCGGCCAAGCCACTTTAGACCCCTATGTGTGTTCTTTTATGCCATGTTTAGATGAGCTTAGGCTAAGTTTTGATGCTAGATGAAGATAACATGTTCTATGCTAGGTTTTAAATGAGTTCATGCCATGTTTGATGTTAGAAGAAGATAATATGTTGTTAGGGCAATCTCTTGCCATGATAAGGTTTTGATGTGTGTGGCAAAGGGTTTAAGTTAGTTGGTTATGTTGATTTGATATGTGCGTTGAAGTCATGCAGGACTTAGTAATTCGCACATGGAGCCGTGGCGAGTTTCACATCTCATGACTCGTGCCTTGAGTCGGTGAAGGATAGCTTTGCGGAAGCCGTGCGCTTGGAGCATCCGAGGGACCGCCGGACGAGAAGCTTGGAGTGAAGCTGGAGGAAGTAGACTTCGAGGCAAAAGACGTGAAGGAGCATTGCAGAGCCGTGCGCCTGATGCTGCCGAGGGACGTGGCCGAGAACGAAGAGAACTTCAAAGGCGAGGGACTTCGAGAAATGAGAGTGAGCGATTGTAACCCAGGGAAGGGTAGCTCTTAGGTGAAACTTGGCCATTTGGCCAAGTGTCGGATAGTTTCGACACGATCACCGCCATGTCATGGCGGCTGATCGCCTGATCGATGGGTTGATCGATCGTAGTATAAGACCGGTTTAGGGCTTGGCGGTCGGCCATGGAGCGCGATCGGCGATGTCGGCAACGATCGTGCGGGAAAGCGGTCGATCGATGGAACGCGCAGGTAGAATGGAGTCGACTCGACTGAGCACTCGACTGATCGAGCATCAGTCGACTGATGGTCCCATCAGTCGACTGATGCCAATACCGTTGGATGGAATCCAACATGGAAAGCAGCCGTTATTGGGCAACGGCTACGAGATCGATCGATCGTGATCGAGGCATCGATCGGCCCGATCCTGTGTCGTGCGGAAGAAACCCTCTTCCTCTATAAAAAGGAAGGGGGTAAGGGTTTGGGAGCCTAATGCTTATGCTCTAATACTCTCCCAAAGATCCCTAAAGCTTTCCATCCTCTTACTCAAGCTTATTTCTATTCTATTTGTAAGAGGAGTGTTTGTAAAGGTTACCTCCACCTAGCTTGGTGCAAAGGAGAGACCAATAGTGATTGGGTTTCGGAGTGATTCACCGTGGACGCCGAATCGGACCGTGGATTAGCGGCGTGGCCGTGAACCACGTTATATCTCTCCGTGTTTGTATTGTCTTTGTTTTACTTCTATTTGCTTGTCTTAGTTTATTGCTTCGCTTACGCCGTTTTGTGAGCAGGCAAAATACGGCTCCAACGAACAAGGGCTATTCACCCCCCTCTAGCCGGCCATCCTATCGATCCCATCAAGTGGTATCAGAGCCAAGTCGTTTGTCAAGGACTAACCGCCACGACAAACACTTCATTAAAAGATGGCCGGCTCCAACATCTACCCGCCGAAGTTCGACGGGCGCTGGTGGAAGAAGCGAATGGAGGTATTCTTGAGACCGATTTTGATGTTATGCTTATAATGGAAAATGGTTTGAGTTGCCTAGGGATGAAAGGGTGAACCAATAGAGAAGACAAGGTGGACTAAGAAGCAAAGAGAGGAACACATTGCAAATTCAAGGGCTAAGCATCATCTCCTCAACGTACTTCCCCAACAAGAGATAAACCGAATTGGGGAGTGCTCTAGTGCCAAGGAGATGTGGGAGAAGCTAGTAGAGCTTCATGAAGGTACCTCGGAGGCAAAGCTAGCAAGAAGAGACCTCCTCCGCTCCCAACTATCAAACATCAAATTAGAAAAGGGAGAAAAGGTAACTTCATTGCATTCTAGGTTTAAAGAGATTTTGCTTGGACTAACAAGTGTAGGAGAGAAGTTATCCAACCGGGATATGGTAATGAAGGCCATAGACGCTTTTCCCCGGTCCTCAAGATGGAGCTCCATGGTGGATTCATTCTACATCTCCAAGAACTTGGAAGTAAGTACCTTGGAGGAGTTCTTTTCAACAATGGAGCTCCATGAAACAAGAATTGAAGGAATACAAGAAGAACCAAGAATTCAACCTTCAAGAGGAGTGGCCTTGATAGCAAATAAGGGAAAGAAGAAGATGGAAATTCCCTCCTCCTCCGATGACGAAGCCTCATCCTCCTCCATGGATAGCACCGAAGAGGCATATATGGTAAGGAGGGTAAGACGTGTTTTAAAGGGTTTTCATTTTAACAAATCAAATGATAGGAGTAGAAGACCAAGGGGGAAGGTGATATGCTACAATTGCCAAGGAGAAGGGCACATAAGGGATTATTGTCCCCTCCTAAACAAGAGCAAGGAAGAAAGGAAGAAGAAAGAAGAGAAGAAGAAGAAAAAGGGGAGCAAGAAGAAAGAGGAGAAGAAGGCCAAGGAAAAAGGGAAGGCCATGGCACTCAAAGCCAAGACATGGGATGACCTTGCCTCTTCATCCTCATCCGAAGAAGAAGAGCATGTCTACTCCAATCTAGCCCTAATGGCTCTTCATGACTCGGATTGCTCCTCCTCCACCAAATGAAGAATCAAGCTCAAGTGGAGAGAGCTCAAGTCAAGGGGAGCTTCTACATCATCCTCATCGGAAGAAGAGGACTTGGTAAGTGAGGTAACGAATCTACCCCCTAAACAAATTATGTCTATGATTTCTAGCCTCACTAAGGACTTATTTAGAGCTAAGAAGAAGAACAAAAGCATGCTAGATCAAATTAAGGATCTAGAACAAAAATTAGAAAAAGCATGCTTAAATGAAAATGAAAATAGTTCTTCTAGCCTAAATGATGCATGCTCACATGATAAATATATGCCATTAGATGTTAGTGATGCATGTATAAATGAAAATAGGGCTTTAAGGGAAAAGGTAGATTATTTGACCAAAGCCCTAGAGAAATTCACAATAGGCTCCAATACCCTTAACATGATAATTGGGAGCCAAAGGGCAAGTTTTAACAAGAAGGGCCTAGGATATAAAGAGAAGAAAAATGAGAAGGCCTATAAATGCCTAATTGCTAGGGGACAAGACAAAAACAAAGTAATAGCTAAGAAATGGATCCCCAAGGAATTTCTAGTGAATCCCATAGGCAAAAATCTATTTTGGGTTCCAAAATCCATCCTTAAGGGTTAGAAAACCCCTAGGGTAGTAAACCATATGAACTTGACCTATATCATATTTTGGTTGACCTAGGATGACGGGACAACATTTTTTAGATAGTGTTGGGTGATGATAACGTACCCATAAATAGGTAATAATGCTTAAATCATGATGATTGATGTAATTCCTATGTATGTTTTAAATTATGATTTATAATTTTGAAATTTGGCACGTTATCACTAGAAATAGGTTTAAATCATGCTTTAGGTGATAATTTGCTTATTATCATCATATAATACCTAATGCATGACTATTATTTGATGGATACATGAGGTTCATGATCATAATGTGAAATTAAATCATATATGTCATTATGATCATGTAGTATGTTAGGTTGATACTTAACCATGATAAAATTGCATGAATATATTGGTTAAGTATATACAAATACCCCCTAGGATGCATCTCACACTCACTATAGGCTAACTTGATTGCAAACTTAGCATGGGTGAGATGTTAGGATGATACAAATGTCCACTAATGCTTATGGCATTTAGATGGTCATTTAATGTATCAATCTAGCAATAGTAGACCAATCATGGGGAAGGCTTATGTTTAATTCATAGACATATTGCCCAAAGATCATGGTTGGATATTTCATATGTTTTCAAAACAATTTCTCACTTTAAAATACATGTATTCATGTTTTTGAAACAATTGGAACCAAAACTAGGTGTCAAACTTGATACTTTCATGATCAAAAACCTAGTAGTTTTTGAAGTTTTTGGATTTTTGGTAAATATCAGAAAATATAATGACTTTTCATGAAAATATATTTTTCACTGATAGAAATACTTAAAAGAAATGTGTTCCCCAAATTTTATGATTTTTGAATTTTGGAATTTTTAACGCATTTAAAATTGATAGAAAAATCGAAATCGAAAATCATGTGCGATCATTTGATATGAACCGATCATTGATGGCTAATCGAAACGTGAAGGCGAATTCAGTTTTTAATTCAATTTGTGGTATTTCAATTCTATACTTGATGCCATGGGTTTTATAACTTAGTGTTAATCTTTTTGATGGTGTAAAAGGGGGAGAAATAATTATGTTTAAGTTAATTATTTTAGGGGTAGAAATATATGATAAGGGGAGAAAATTTGTGTAGAAAGTTTCATTTATTAATGTGAGTTGCATGTTGCTATGTCATGTTTATACTTACATGCTTTTCTTACCTTAGAAATTTATATCAAATGTTTTACCTAACTTAAGCGGATTGCCACACATCAAAGGGGAGATTGTTAGGGCAATCTCTTGCCATGATAAGGTTTTGATGTGTGGCAAAGGGTTTAAGTTAGTTGGTTATGTTGATTTGATATATGCGTTGAAGTCATGCAGGACTTAGTAATTCGCACATGGAGCCATGGCGAGTTTCACATCTCATGACTCGTGCCTTGAGTCGGTGAAGGATAGCTTTGCGGAAGCCGTGCGCTTGGAGCATCAGAGGGACCGCCGGACGAGAAGCTTGGAGTGAAGCCGGAGGAAGTAGACTTCGAGGCAAGAGACGCGAAGGAGCATTGCAGAGCCGTGCGCTGATCTTTGCCAGGGGCGTGGCGAGCGAAGAACTTCAAAGGCGAGGACTTGAGAAATGAGAGTGGCGATTGTAACCCGGGAAGGGTAGCTCTTAGGTGAAACTTGGCCCATTTGGCCAAGTGTCGGATGGTTTCCGACACGGTCATTGCCATGTCATGGCGATCATTGCTCTAAAATCGATGGGTTGATCGATTGGTATAAGACCGGTTTAGGGCTTGGCGTCATTGCCATGGGTGGCGATCGGTGATGTCGGCAATGATCGCCGAGGGAAGCGGTCGGTGATG
The DNA here is from genome assembly GCA_025175895.1 of Wurfbainia villosa. Classification (NCBI taxonomy): domain Eukaryota; kingdom Viridiplantae; phylum Streptophyta; class Magnoliopsida; order Zingiberales; family Zingiberaceae; genus Wurfbainia; species Wurfbainia villosa. The sequence goes on from CM045990.1 coordinate 79,528,989, forward strand.
GGCAATGCTGCGCGCAGAATGGAGTCGACTCGGTGAGCACTCGATCGAGCATCGATCGGTGATGGTCCCATCGATCGTGATGCCAATACCGATGGATGGAATCCAAGCGTGGAAAGCGACCGTTATTGGGCGGCTCGAGATCGATCGGTGATCGAGGGCATTAGTCGACTGATCCTGTGTCAACGGGAAGAAACCCTCTTCCTCTATAAAAAGGAAGGGGGTAAGGGTTTGGGAGCCTAATGCTTATGCTCTAATACTCTCCCAAAGATCCCTAAAGCTTTCCATCCTCTTACTCAAGCTTATTTCCATTCTATTTGTAAGAGGAGTGTTTGTAAAGGTTACCTCCACCTAGCTTGGTGCAAAGGAGAGACCAATAGTGATTGGGTTTCGGAGTGATTCACCGTGGACGAATCGGACCGTGGATTAGCGGCGTAGCCGTGAACCACGTTATATCTCCGTGTTTGTATTGTCTTTGTTTTACTTCTATTTGCTTGTCTTAGTTTATTGCTTCCGCTTGCGCTAACGTTTTCGTAGACGAGCAAAATACGGCTCCAACGAACAAGGGCTATTCACCCCCCTCTAGCCGGCCATCCTATCGATCCAACATATGTTCTATGCTATGTTATAGATAAGTCCATGCTATGTTTTGATGGTAAATGAAGATAACATGTTGTTTGTTTAACCTAGGTTTAAGTGGATGAACCTTTAGGCCCTTTGAACCATTCGGCCAAGACCATCTAGACCCCTAAGGTGTCTTCTATGCTATGTTTTGCATGAGTTAATAATGACTTTTTGTGTTAGATGAAGATAACATGCTCTATGCTAGGTTTTAAATGAGTTTATGCCATGTTTGATGTTAAAATAAGATAACATGTTCTATGCCATGCTATAGATAAGTTCATGCTATGTTTTGATGGTAAATGAAGATAACATGTTGTTTGGTTAACCTAGATTTAAGTGGATGAACCTTAAGCCTTTGAACCATTTGGCCAAGACCCCTAATATGTTTCTATGCCATGTTTGATTGAGTTCATGATGACTTTTGATGTTAGATGAAGGTAACATGTTGTTGGTTAACCTAGAGTTAAGTGGTTGAGCCTCATGTCCTTTAAACCCATTCGGCCAAGTTTTAATTAAAACCCTAAGTGCCCTCCCATGCCATGATTTATGTGTTAAAGAACTAACATGTCGTTAGTTAGACCATATATAAGTTGTTTGGTGTTTAAAACTTTGATGGAACTCCATGAAGTTTAGGTCATTCCATGTATACTTGTTCATGATGTTTATACCTTATGCCATGCTTATATGTGTGTGATGTTGTGATCATGTTATGCTTATTACCTCGTAATTGTATGAATGTATGATGTTTTATAAAGAAGGAACATGATATGCATGAAAAGAATATGATATGTTATGAAGAAGAAATATGTTATGGTGAATGATATGTTATGAAGAAGAAATATGTTATGAAAGCCATGTGATATGTTATGAAGAAGAAGTATGTTATGATATGAAGAAGAAAAACATGATATGCCATGATAAGGAATATGATATGTTTATGAAATGAAATATGATATGTTATGATAAGAAGCATGTATGTATTTTACTTTCTTCATGGCTTGTACCAGGACCCTAAGAAGGTCCAAAGGGATGGGATCCAAAGTTGTCCTAGGCCGACGGACTTAGATCGGGCCTAGGATGGGCTTCTATGTTATAATTGCCCCTAGGTCGACGGTCATAGTACGGGATGGGCTCCTAGATGCCCTAGGTCGACGGACTAAGATCGGGCCTAGGATGGGCTTCTATATTATGATGATGGCCCCTAGGTCGACGGATTAAGATCGGGCCTAGTAACCTAGTAGGTTCGAGACTTGCTACCTCGGGTCTATTTAGGGATGCGCGCTATGATGATGATGATGTGGTACAATGCCGGGCCCAATATGTTGAGATTTATGTTTACGTACCTATAATATATGTTTTCAAAGAGCATCCTACATATGTTTACATGTTATGATTGTTATGTTTACATGTTATGATTGTTATGTTTACATGTTATGATTGTTATGTTTAATGTTATGATTGTTATGTTTACATGCTATGTTCGTTATGTTATATATGTTTACATGTTATGTTTGCTTATGTTATATATGTTTACATGTTATGGTTTCTTATGTTACATATGTTTACAGGTTATGCTTGTTTATGTTATATATGTTACATGTTATGTTTGTTAAGTTATATATGTTATATGTTATGATTGCTATGTTATATATTTGTTTACATGTTATATGCCTGCTTACGATGTTGTATGTGTACATGTTATTGCCTGCTTATGTCTATGCTGATGTATTTATGTTATGTCTGCTTATGTTATGATGTTATGTCATGTTATGCTTACGTATGATTTTGTGAGTAAGACAGGATCTTACTAAGCCTATGTGCTTATAGTTTATTTTCCCTTGTACTGCAGATAAGGGTAAAGGGTGGATAAACTAAAGGGAGCAGCAGGAGGGGCAAAGTGTGTGTGGTAGTGGCATGGTGGAGGAGATCTGTTATGTTCTTTATGCATGTTTTCCCTAAGATGATTTATCTTATGAATTTGAACTTAGTACTTATGAACTAATGATGCATGCCCTATGTTTAAGAAGAAGTATCTTTGAAATAATGATGCATGTTCTATGTTAAGAAGAAGTATCTATGAAATGACGATGCATGTTTATGTTTAAAAGAAAAAAAAAGTCTAAAGTCTTCCGCTATAAGAAGTACGAAATATGTATAAAGTCTTCTGCTGTAAGAAGTGTATGTATGTAGGATCGCGTCACGTGTCGCCTCTCCGGACCCTGGGAAAGGGCGGGCGTGACATTAACCCTAAGCATGATCATGACATTAAGATGATAAAAATAAAACATAATGTCATGATATGTTATATGGCACATCAAGCATGACAAATAGAATGTAAAGGTATATAATACCTAAATTTTAGTATTAATTGTCATTTGTTATTATTAAGTCCATTTTGTCATATTGTCAATTATCTTTCAAGTGTGTCAAAAACCCAAAATGGCACACTACAATCTCTAAATCTAAATTGTGTCAATTTAATTGATTTTTCATAATCCCAAAAATATATTGGCACATCCTAAATTCTTTTGGGATTTAACACTCAAACATATATCCAAGGTATCCATAACCTTGAAAATAACCTAAAGTGTCACCTTTACCATGATTAGGTTAACTACCCATTCATTTAAAGTTGACACACCTAAACCCATCTAGCGTGAATCGATCACGCTCTTAGGAACCCAAAACTTATTTGAGCTCCTTGGGTTAATTAGGTATTTCTTAGGGATAACCTCCCTAGATACCCTCCTAATAACCCTTCTAGGCTTGGTAGCCATGGTCACTTGGGTCTTGCCTAGGTTAACTCTAGGGGTAACTCCTCTTATAATCTTCTTAATGACTTTCCTAGGTTTCCTAGAAACCTTAGCCATTAAACACCAACCTTGGTCAACCTTAGGGATGACTTCCCTATTGACCTTGGTCTTCCTAGACCTAACTTGAGTTCCATAATCAAATGGAACATTATGATAGGTCTTTTTGGGCTTAAGCTTGCCCTTGGATGGTTCTTGATTTCTAGGTCTTTGACTTTGACTCCTAGACCCTAGGCTTTGACTATTTGACCCTTTAATTGAATTTTGTATTTTTGCAAGGGTCCTCTTCAATTTCTCAAGCTTTAATCTCAAGGCTTGACTTTCTAGATCTAATTGTCCAATTTTTTATTTTTCATCTATTCTTTGGACATTGTTTTTCCTAGGCATATGCCTAGTCCATTTAGGGTTAAAACCTTGGTGATCTTCTATTTTCTTAATGGATTCGCTAGGTAAGGTTTATCAAGGGACATTAGTACCAAATTTCTCCTTATTTGAAATATGATATGATTTTGCACCTAGACTATAAAATCTATTTCTACTAGCTTGCTTTTCATGAGTAATTGCAAGTGAATTAAAAACATGCTTTTTGATCCTAGAACTTGAAGGTGCATTAAAATATACCTTAGGGTTTGCCTTAGTAGCTCCCCCTACTTGTGAAGGTCCTTCTTTCCCCTTGTTCATCCCTCTAGGGTATTGGCTTCTATAATTTTCCGGTTGTTGGCATTTGAAGCAAATGACATGCTCCTTGCTCTTCTTAGCGGGGACACCGACATCCTTGGCTTTTGGCGCCAATTGAGGCTTCTTGACCCTCTTATGACACTTACTCTTGTAGTGCCCTTGCTCCCTACACTTAAAGCATATAATATGATTTTTATTATTAATCGACATGCTTGAGTTATCTAGGGTGGTGGTGGCCGGAGTGGATTCTTCATCTCTCCTAGAGATAGACGACTCCTCTTGAGGTTGCTCTGGTGTAGGAATTTTCTCCTCCCTCTCAATCCTTGAAGTGGAGGCTTCTTCCAATTCTTCTACCTCCTCTTCCACCGATATGGAAGTTGACTCCTCCTCAACTTCCGAATCCTCACTTACTTGTGAGGATGATGTGTTTGCTTCCTCTTCTTTTGTCGATTGAGACTCCTCATGGAATCTTGCCAACTTGCTCCATAGCTCCTTGGCATCCATGTAATTCCCTAGCTTGCACAAAATGTTATTAGGTATCAAATCAATAACAAATTTTACTACCTTATCATTTTTCTCGAACGCTTGGACTTGCTCTTCGGTCCATCTCTTCTTCTTGAGGTATCCACCGTTTGGTGCTCTAGGATAGTCAAATCCTTCCATCAAGGTGGACCACTCCTGAAAATCCTTCATCATGATGAAGTCTTCAATTCTTCTCTTCCAAGAATTGAAGCATTCTCGTCCATATGACGTATAAGAGACTGACGTGTTGATATCCCATCCAAGTGTTTCTTCAAACTCCATCTTCTTCCTCTAGCAGTTTTGCTCCCGGGTGTTAGTCCGTAGAAGAGCTCCTAGCTCTGATACCAATTGTAGGGCATCTCGTGACCGCTAGAGGGGGGGGTGAATAGCGTCGGTGTTGCTTGATGGAATTTGTTCGCATTTGATCGTCTTCAATCTTGTTAGCACAGCGGAATGATAATAACAAATAGAAACAACAAGATACACAACCACAACGCGAGATATAACATGGTTCGGAACCGAAAGATTCCTACTCTACGAATCGAGCTCTAGCGATGTGACCACACACCACTAATCCAATAAACTCCTTCTCGAAACAATCCACAGGTGGAGAAAACTCGTACAAGTATTATTACAACAATAAGAATGAAATAAAAGCTATTACAATGAAATTCAACAAAAGAAATGAAAAGAAAACATTACAATCGATATTTTAGAAGCTTGCTTGTTTGGTTGGTTGAGTTGCACTTGGAGACCCTGAATTACAACAGCAATTCGCCCCAACACTCCTCAAAGAAACATAACTAAATCTCTCCTCCACAAGCTCCATTTAAAGCTTCTCCTTGGGCTGGATTTCGCCTAGAGTCGACTGATTGGGAACATAAGTCGACTGCCCCTGTAGCCGCTATCTCACAACGACATGATCTACGTTGGATAAGTCCAATGAATAGACTATCAGTCGACTGATCATACCCATCAATCGACTGATGGCTCAATCAGTCGAGTGGTCGACGCGATCACTCGACTGGAGAAGCTTTTGTGGTCGAAATCTCAACCACCAGTCGACTGCCGCCCTTGGCAGTCGACTGATGAGGCCACCAGTCGACTGCCCAATGCTGGAAGTCGACTACTGGCCCATCTTCTAGCAGTCGAACCCTAGTCGACTCCCACCAGTCGACTGCCATAATTGTTAGTTGACTGATACACCTCAAACATGAGGTTTTAACCCAAGTATGGTGCCCCCATACTTGCTAAACCACCCGTAGCCTAGACCTAAGCCTTCTAGCCACCCCCGTCAACCTCACACCTATCGGATCCCTCCAAGTCATCCATGACTTGTTCATCTATACACTAGCCTTCAGGTGCTTTCATCGGCTATTGTCATGCTAACGGTGTCTACACCTCCAAGGCACATTGGACTTACGCTGCAATGACTTTCGCTTGGATTTTATGCCACCAACCATTGGACTTATGCCGCCAAGACTCTCGCTAGAACTTTACGCCACCAATATTCTCCTTGGACTTTTCAAATGCTAAGACTCAAACTTGGGCTTTCCCTTGCCAACCCATGTTGGAATTTACATGCCAAGACCCATGCTTGGACTTTTCCTTTGCCAACCCATGTTGTACTTTCCCTTGCCAAGACCCATACTTGGACTTTACATGCCAAGTACTCAAGACTTGGACTTTCCCAATGGCAAGTGTTCCACTTGGACTTTCCATGACAATGGTCAAACCATCATCAAACATCAAATACTAACCTGGGGCGATTGCACCAATCTCCCCAACACATGTCAGACATCAATGTCAAACATCAAAATACTACTCGAGTCAAACTCGAGTCTGGTCAATCGTGACCTGGTCCGATTGCACCAACAATCTCTCCCTTTTTGATGTTTGACAAAAACACCCTTGAGTTAGGCCCCTAACTAAAATTCCCTTACCAATTATCCCAAATTGGTAATTTTAACATTCTCCCCCTTTTTGACATACATCATAAAGGTTTTCCCATGGAGGTCAATGTCTCATATCCAATGAGATCTTACAATCTCCTCCTTGGTCTAAAAATACCTAGGATGCCTTCACTCTTCCTAGTGATAAGTCTCATACCACTAAAGAGATGCACTCCTATAAACTCTCCCAATTTCCAAATTGGGTATCTCACATTCCCATTTTTCTGTCTCATGAGGAAAAATAACATCCATCATCCCATGATGGATTCCTCCCCGTAAAGGCTTGCTCCCCCTTGACCATTGCACCAATAATGTTCTTGGGAAGTCCCTAAGCCTATAGAAACTCTAAACCATAAAAAATAATGTTAGAAATTCAACATTGAACTTTCCCACACCTTAAATTTGATACATCACCCTAACAACTCTCCTAATCCGTACCCAATGGATTTTCACCCTTTATAATGCTTCCCAAAGCATATCCTAGGGTTAGGAGTGGTTAGGGAACTTTATGTTGCTGCAATCGGCCCAGGTCACGATTGACTGGACTCGAGTTTTACTTGAGTAAGTGTTTTGATGTTTGACATGGATGTCTGACATGTGTTGGGGAGATTGGTGCAATCGACCCAGGTTAGCATTTGATGTTTGACGATGGTTTGACCATTGTCATGGAAAGTCCAAGTGGGACGCTTGGCATTGGGAAAGTCCAAGTCTTGAGTACTTCGCATGTAAAATCTAACATGGGTTGGCAAAGGAAAAGTCCAAGCATGGGTCTTGGCATGGAATGTCCAACATGGGTTGGCAAGGGAAAGTCCAAGCTTGAGTCTTGGCATTTGGAAAGCCCAAGGGGTTTGATATTGGCAATGTAAAGTCCAAGGGTGAAGTCTTGATAGCATAAGTTCGATGGTTGGCGGCGTAAAGTCCAAGAGGGAGTCTTGGCAGCGTAAGTCCAATGTGCCTAGGCGATGTAAAGTCATTGTGAAGTCTTGTCAGCGTAAGCCCAATGTGCCTTGGCAGTGTAAACACCGTTAGCATGACATAGCCGATGGAAGCACCTGAAGGCTAGCATATGGATGAACAAGTTATGGATGACTTGGAGGGATCCGATAGGTGTGAGGCAGACGGAGGTGGCTAGAAGGCTTAGGTCTAGGCTACGGGTGGTCTAGCAAGTATGGGGGCACTATACTTAGGGTAAAACCTCATGTTTGAGGTGTATTAGTCGACTGGGACCATGGTCAGTCGACTGGTGGGAGTCAACTAGGGTTTGACTACGGCAAATGCCCTAGCAGTCGACTGATAAAGGTGATCAGTCGACTGATCTGGTGATCAGTCGACTGGTGCTCGGTATTTCGGGCATAAAATGTGTTAGTGCATATAAGATCCACATATCTCCACAATGGTATGATATTGTCCACTTTGGGCCCAAGCCCTCATGGTTTTGTTTTTGGGCTTTACCCAAAAGGCCTCATGCCAATGGAGATATCTTTTTTCTTATAAGCACATGATCTTTTCCATGTCTTACCAATGTGGGACTTTGATTGTATTCCCCATACTCCCAACAATCCCCCCCTCAAACGAAGGACCACATTGGGCCCCCCCTCAAGCCTATCCTCCTCAAGGATTTTCTCCGCTTGATGTCCGATCTTCAACCCACCAGACTTCTCGGTTGTTCGGTCCCCGACCCAACTAGACTTCCTTCCCGATGTCCGGTTCTCTTGATCGGACGTGGGAGCTCAACTCTTCGCTCGAGAGGTTCATGGCTTGACATGGACCATGGCTCGATACCAATTGTTAGTGCATATAAGATCCACATATCTCCACAATGGTATGATATTGTCCACTTTGGGCCCAAGCCCTCATGGTTTTGTTTTTGGGCTTTACCCAAAAGGCCTCATGCCAATGGAGATATCTTTTTTCTTATAAGCACATGATCTTTTCCATGTCTTACCAATGTGGGACTTTGATTGTATTCCCCATACTCCCAACAATCCCCCCCTCAAACGAAGGACCACATTGGGCCCCCTCAAGCCTATCCCTCCTCAAGGATTTTCTCGCTTGATGTCCGATCTTCAACCCACCAGGACTTCGTCTGCTTGTTCGGTCCCCGACCCAACTAGACTTCCTTCGATGTCCGGTTCTCTTGATCCGACGTGGAGCTCAACATCCTACGTTCGAGGTTCATGCCTAGACATGGACCATGGCTCTCAAACCCATTGTTGGATCGAAAGTGTCGCTAGAGGGGTGAATAGCGATACGGTGTCGTTAAAAACTTTGCAATAAGTAAAAAGCAAGTAGAGAATGCACAATGCGAAATATAAAGTAGACAAGATATTTTTACGTGGTTCACAATCTTTCGATTGCTAATCCACGGCCCTAGTGATCCTTGATCACGTACGGAGGGCAATTCACTAAAACCACTCCTCTTCGTTGGAAGTAGGAGCAACGACATTAAAAAGAAATCAAGGCAAAGGGACACTCCCCCTTTCCTTGTTACGATTAAAGCACAAAGACAATTTAAAGAAGTAGAACTTAAATAAATATACCGACAACTCTTATAAGTAGAAGATGTAGCTTTCGTTGTCGGCGGCACTTCGTCGTAGCAAATGTGAGTAGTAGTAGCGGCGTTACGACGGCGTGTTGAGAGCTCTTGAATTCTCGTTATTTGCTTGGCTTGAACATGTCTATTTATGGATATTGATCTATGAATTTAGACATAGGTAGTGTCCAAGGTGAGGTTCTTATCCCCCAAGACTTGTTCATCCACATCCTTTGCGCCAACTCAAGGATGAGGTGTTTCATCCAACCACCTTGTGCCAAATACTTCTAATTTTAGATGCTATGAGTGCAACAGGTTCGGTCACATCAAGTCTGAGTGCCCAAAGCTAAAGAATAACGCATCAAAGACCAAGAAAGCGCTAAACGCTACTTGGGAGGAGTTGTCGGAGGAAGAAGACGATATCCAAGCTCTAATGGCCAATCGAGCGCGACTCAAACCAAAGAAGAGTCCGAGTCCGAATGATGATGAGCTTCCATTCAAGACAAGCCACGGATCTCAGATCCGGTTCAAAAGAATCATTAAGGGTAAGTCGGTCGTTACTTAATACTTTGTATGGTGCAATTAAATTTTAAATAAGAAACTAGCTAAGTCAGTCCAAGGTCGAGACCCTAATTGAGGAGGTTAACCTTCTCAAACATGAGGTCTCCTAACCTCTTCGACTACTCGTATTCAAGAGGAGGACTCAACTCAAGTTGAAAAGCTTGAAGTTGAGAACTCGCTTTGAAAACACAAGTCAAGACCTTAGAACACGTTGAAAGGTTCACTTTGGGATCCAAGGGACTTGACCTCTTACTTGGATCACAAAGGGCCGTGTACAACAAGGCCGGACTCGGGTTTAACTCAAATACAACCAATAAGTCATATATGTCTATAGTAAACCAACATAAGAAAAATGTCCAAGCATGGGTCCCTAAGACCACTTTGATTTCAACTTTAGGATCTAACATGTATTGGGTTCCCAAGGACCAAATTCACTATGTGAATAGACCCACTCGATTCAATGGTCCAGGGGGAGCCAATACAAAATGTATTTTTGTTAAGTCTTAGAAATTGCATGCTTAGTTCTTCCTTTATTTTTAGAATGGTTAGATAGGACTCATAACCAACTAAAATCCTGCGAAAAGATTGAGCCTCGGGGAGCCTCTTTTCAAAAATAAATCAACTAAAATCCTACGAAAAGATTGAGCCTCGGGGAGCCTCTTTTCAAAAATAAATCAACTAAAATCCTACGAAAAGATTGAGCCTCGGGGAGCCTCTTTTCAAAAATAACTAGTTAGACCAAGATGTAGTCTCAAGTAAGTCGAGTTATCAATTTCTTGAAATTAGCTTTGTCTAAGGAAGTGGTCGTTGTTCCGATCAAAGAAGGCCTCTGTGCCTCGCCACGACCTGGAAGCTAATCTCTTGAAAAGATTACTTGATGAGCTTAGACTAAATCCGAATCTAACCTAATGTTGGTTAATTTAAATTCATTAAAATTAATCAAGTAAAATTGAAAGTCATCTCACAATAACACATAGGAATAACATGTTTTGATCATGTAGATATTGGTGAGATGATTTAGGTTTAAAAACTTACAAACAACCCTTTAGTAATTCCATTGATCCTACACATAAGAGTCGAAGAAACCATTAATATAGTTTTCGACGAAGGACACGAACTCGCTCAATCCTTAACAAAACCAACTAGCAAATCAACTTATAGCGAACCCGACTGATCTTGAACTTGAATCTCGTCCTAACCCAAGTCATCCTATCGACCAAGTGATAGATGACCCTAACCCGAGTCACACTAAGACTCAAACAAATCATCCTATCAATCAAGTTATAGGTGATCCAAATTTAGGGAGTTCGAACTAGAGCTTCATATCGAAACCTTAGTCAAATCTCGTTAATTTCCAAAATCGAACCCAAAACTATTGAACAAGCACTTCTTGATCCCGATCGGATTATTGCTATGCAAGAAGAGCTAGCTCAATTCACTAGAAATGAAGTCCGGGAATTAGTACCACCACCTAAAGAAAAATCAATTATTGGAACAAGGTGGGTATTTCAAATAAACTTGATGATAAAGGTGAAGTAGTTAGAAATAAAGCTAGGTTAGTCGCAAAAGGGTTTAGTCAAGTCGAAGGTTTAGATTACGATGAGACCTACGCCCGTGAGCGACTAGAGTCCATCCGAATGTTGTTAGCATATGCTGCACATCGAGGTTTTAAATTGTTTCAAATGGATGTCAAGTCAGTATTTTTGAATGGATACATTAAGGAAGAAGTTTACGTCTACCAACCTCCCGGATTGAAAATCTAGATAAACTGACCATGTCCTTAGACTTAAGAAAGCCCTATATGGACTCAAACAAGCCCCAAGAGCTTGGTACGAAAGGCTTTCGATCTATCTTAAGTCCAAAGGATTCAACCAAGGTTTAGTCGACCCAACCTTATTCGTTAAAACCGTAGGAAAAGAAATCTTTATAGCCCAAATCTATGTAGATGATATAATTTTTGGAACTACCAACTCGATCCTGTTAAACGAATTCATCTCACTTATGGAAAGTGAATTTGAAATGAATTTAGTGGGAGAGTTAAGTTTCTTCTTAGGTTTACAAATTAAACAAACTAAAGATGGAATATATTTACATCAACAAAAATATACTAAGGACTTAATAAATCGATTTGGAATGCAAGATGCTAAAATAATCAATACACCTATGGCAACTAATGTTAATATAAAGCGAAGATGTAGAAGGAAAACCCGTTGACCTAAAATACTATAGGAGCGCAATAGGAAGTCTCCTATACTTAACCGCGAGCCGACCCGACATTTTATTCGCGGTAAGTATGTGCGCAAGGTTACAAACCTGTGCCAAGGAGTCTCACCTAACCCTAGTCAAGCGTATCCTTAGATATCTAAAGGGCACGCTAATCGTAGGTATTTGGTACCCTAGATCTACCGAGTTTAATCTAATCGGCTACTCCGACTCCGACTATGCCGGTAGTAAACTCGATAGAAAGAGCACGAGTGGTTGTTGTCAAATCCTCGGCTCGAGTCTAGTAAGTTGCGCGAGGGAAGCGATTGCGTTGCCTTATCTACCACCGCCGAATACGTTGCGATGGGTGAGTGTGTCTCTCGGCTCCTGGGATGAAGCACACTCTCCAAGACTTTAGCTTAATCTTTAACAACATTAAAACCTACAGAGATAACATTAGTTCAATTAACTTAACTAAAATCCAATATGTCATTCTAGGACAAAACATATAGAAGTTAAACACCACTTCATTAGGGAACATGTAACTAATGGAACTATACAACTAGAGTATGTTGAGTCCAAATCAAACCTAGCGGACATCTTCACCAAACCACTACCCGGCGAATTTAGTTTATTAAGACGAAAGTTAGGTATGTGCGTAATAGAGTAGGATTTAAATTTTTCTATATATGTACTCTACTTTTGCTTCTTTTATGAAATTAGCCTAAGTCTTACCTTAGAAATCATATACCTATAGATTTAAGGAGCCAACACATCTCACAACACATAGGACTAATGTGTTTGTGTATAGCCACGTGAGAGGCGTGAGATGTTAGGACCTTACTCACAGTTCCGCACGTAGATTCGGTGCATCGACATGAACCATGGAGTATAATTATTTAAAATTAATCAACTCCTTCAAGACTTATTGATCATTCTATATCAATCAAGTCCAACCGGAGTCAGTACATTTTAGATGAACATATTTTCAAGCTTATTATTATTTTAAAAAAATATATTTATATTGGGAACTTGCTTGGACTTACAAACCCTAAAATATATTTACAAACTTTTGAGTTAAGGCAAAAGGGGAGAAAGTCACAAAAGTAAGGAAGAAAGTAAACAAAATTATTACCTTTTATATTAAGTAATTCCATTTACTTAAGCAACTATTAAGGGGAGTAAAATTATTTTTCAAGAACTCACCTTCGGTCAAGGGAGGTTACCTCAAAGGGAGAACTTGAAACAATAATATTTCTCACTCATGCTTAATCTTTATGCTAGCTCACTCATGCTTAATCTTTATGCTAGCTCATTCATGCTTAATCATTATGCTAGCTCATTCATATTTAATCTTTATGCTAGCTCATTCATGCTTAATCATTATGCTAGCTCATTCAATTTAATCTTTATGCTAGCTCATTCATGCTTAATCATTATGCTAGCTTCTGTTATGCTTAATTTTTCCTTAACTTTTAGTGTCGGTTTGCCATGAATCAAAAAGGGGAGATTGTTGGTGCAGATGGGCACCAAAGTCGAACCGTATTTTGATTATGGCAAAAGGCTCAATAGTTAAGGGTATATTTGTTATCTTACGAGCTCATTAAGTGTGCGTAAATGCTAAAGTTGGCGGAAGGTGCGACACCGGTGGGAACCGAGGTGGTCGGGCAACGCCAGAGGACTTGGAGGAAGCCGAGGTACTCGGGTGAAGACCTAAGCGAGGCTACAAGGTAAGCTCGTGTGAAAGCGAAGCAAGGTCGTTAGCGAGATCCGACCCAATACCTCCAATGGAAGGTCTAGGTCGAGATCAAATGGTTAGAACCATCGACTTTATATTTTAAGCTAACTTGCATAGGTCCCAAAACCCTTTGACTACTGATCCAACTGCTAGTCAAGTTCCACCTCGAGAAGAGCTCGAATTTCAAGGGGTGAATTTGGACTTGACTCGTGTTTTGGTACAAAGGGTGATGTGGCATCAAGGTGGACATCCAAACCATCACCAAGCTTCCTTGTGGTGGACGCCCAAAATAAGGTGAGTTGGCACAAGATGGTTGGCTCCCATGATGTGGCACAAGTTGAATGGCTCCAACAAGTTGGCGCCCAAGGAGGTTGGAGGTGGCACAAGGTGGTTGGATGAAACACCTCATCCTCAAGTTGGCGCCCAAGGAGGTTGGAGGTGGCACAAGGTGGTTGGATGAAACACCTCATCCTTGAGTTGGCGCACAAGGAGGTTGGAGGTGGCACAAGGTGGTTGGATGAAACACCTCATCCTTGAGTTGGCGCAAAGGATGTGGATGAACAAGTCTTGGGGATAAGAACCTCACCTTGGACACTACCTATGTCTAAATTCATAGATCAATATCCATAAATAGACATGTTCAAGCCAAGCAAATAACAAGAATTCAAGAGCTCTCAACACGTCGTCGTAACGCCGCTACTACTACTCACATTTGCTACGACGAAGTGCCGCCGACAACGAAAGCTACATCTTCTAAGAGTTGTCGGTATATTTATTTAAGTTCTACTTCTTTAAATTGTCTTTGTGCTTTAATCGTAACAAGGAAAGGGGGAGTGTCCCTTTGCCTTGATTTCTTTTTGTAATCGTTGCTCCTACTTCCAACGAAGAGGAGTGGTTTTAGTGAATTGCCCTCCGTACGTGATCAAGGATCACTAGGGCCGTGGATTAGCAATCGAAAGATTGTGAACCACGTAAAAATATCTTGTCTACTTTATATTTCCGCTGTGCATTCTCTACTTGCTTTTTACTTATTGCAAAAGTTTTTAACGACACCGTATCGCTATTCACCCCCCCCCCTCTAGCGACACTTTCGATCCAACAATTGGTATCAGAGCCATGGTCCATGTCAAGCCATGAACCTCGAACGAAGGAAGTTGAGCTCCCACGTCCGGATCAAGAGAACCAGACATCAGGAAGGAAGTCTAGTTGGGTCGGGGGGACCGAACAACTGGCAGGAAGTCCTGGTGGGTTGAAGATCGGACATCAAGCAGAGAAAATCCTTCGAGGAGGGATAGGCTTGAGGGGGGGCCCAATGTGGTCCTTCGTTTGAGGGGGGGATTGTTGGGAGTATGGGGAATACAATCAAAGTCCCACATTGGTAAGACATGGAAAAGATCATGTGCTTATAAGAAAAAAGATATCTCCATTGGTATGAGACCTTTTGGGTAAAGCCCAAAAATAAAACCATGAGGGCTTAGACCCAAAGTGGACAATATCATGCCATTGTGGAGATATGTGGAGCTTATAAGCACTAACAAAATGGAGTCAGACTCGACTGCTAGGGTTAGCAGTCCAGTGAAGGCTCTATCAGTCGACTGATGGACATTATCAGTCGATATCCTATCCGTTGGATTTTTCCAGCGTGGATCACACCGTTATCTCACAGTAATAGTGTCATCAGTCGACTGATGGTCCCGAGCAGTCGACTGATAGGCAAAATTTAGCCCAGGCAGCAGCTATAAATGGAGCTCGTGGAGGAGGATTTGGCAACCGGTTCTTGAGAGCTTTTGGGGCGATTTGTTGCTGCAAATTAGGATCTCCAAGTGCAATTCAAGCAACCACAAAGCAAGCATCCAAAAGTGCAATTATAAAGTGTTTTTCTTTACTTGTATTTCATTTCATTAGTGTAATTGCTTGTATTACTTAGTGTAATCATTTATACGAGGTTTCTCCACCTCCGTATTATTCTAAGAAGGAGTTTATTGGATTTGTAGTGCGTGTTTGCATTGCTAGGCCTCTTACGAGCCCAATTTATGGAGTAGGAACCATTCGGTTCCGAACCATGTTATATTCTTGTGTCTTGATCGTGTTTGTGTGTTTGTATTGTATATTTTCTATTTTCGCTGCGTACTAATATATTTGTAGCAAGCACGATCGCGAACGAATTCCATCGACGGATCAAAATGCTATTCACCCCCCCTCTAGTGGTCAACGAATCTCAACAATTGGTATCAGAGCCCGGGGCTCTTCTACGGACTAATTGTTGGGAGCAAAGATGCTAGAGGGAAAGATGGAAGTTGAAGAACAACTTGGGTGGGACATCAATACATCGATCCCGTATGCTTTCTATGGACGAGAGGGCTTCAACCAATGGAAGGCAAGGATTGAAGATTTTTTTATGATGAGGGATTTTGAGGAATGGTCCATCTTAATGGAAGGATTTGAATATCCAAGAGGACCAAATGGAGGCTTCCTCAAGAAGAAGAGATGGATCGGGGAGCAATTCCAACAATTTTAGAAAAACAATAAGGTAATTAAATTCATTTTTGATTTGATTCCTAAAGACATCTTGTGTAGCCTAGGGGATTGCATGGATGCCAAGGAGCTTTGGAGGGAATTGGCAAGATTCCATGAAGGCCCACCACCGGCTCAAGAAGAGGAGGCCAAAGATAAATCCTCACCCTCACAAGCAAGTGAGGATTTGAAAGTTGAAGAGGAGTAAACTTCCGGATCGGTGGAAGAGAAGGTGGAAGAGGTGGAAGAAGCCTCCACCTCTAGGATTGAGGGGGAGGAGATTAGGGCATCCTCAACATCGGAGCAACAAGAAGAACTGGAGGTCTCACTGACATCCAATCGAGAGGAAGAGCAAGCTCAAGAGACCCTCACCACCCCCCTAGGTGACTCAAACACCTTAATTTCAAATAAAATTTATATAATGTGTTTTGAGTATAGGGAGTTTGGGCACTATAAGAGCAAATGCCCAAAGAAGGTCAAGAAGCGTCAACTGACACTAAAGGTCAAGGATGTCGGTCCCCCAACAATCAAAAGCAAGGAGCAAGTGATTTGCTTCAAATGCCGACTATCGGATCATTACCGGAGTCAATGCCCAAAGGGGGAAAAAAAGTCTAAAAAGGGAGCATCACATGTAGGGGGAGCTAAGGCTAACCCTAAGGTACATTTTAGTAATGCTCCTTCTAATTTAAATGTCAAAAAGCATGCTAGAAATTTTAATTCTCTTACAATTTATCATGAAAAGCATGCTAGGAATAACAAATATTTTTGTCTAGGAGCTAAGAGTGTCCATTTTAATAATAAAGAGAAATTTGGGACTAATGTCCCTAGAAAAACCTTACCTAGAGAATCTATTAGAAAAATTGAAGACCACCTAGGTTTTAATCCCAAATGGACTAGGCATATGCCTAGAAAGAACAATGCCCAAAGATTAAATCAAGATTCAAAAATTGGGCAATTGGAAAGGGAAAATCAAGCCTTGAGATCAAGGCTTGAGAAACTTGAAAAGACCCTTGCAAAAATGACAAATCAAATGCAAAGGTCAAATGGTCAAACTCTAGGGTCTAGAAGTCAAAGTCAAAGATCTAGGAAACAAGAACCATCCAAGGGCAAGCCTAAGCCCAAAAAGACCTACCACAATGTTCCATTTGATTATGGAACTCAAACTAGGTCTAGGAAGACCAAGGTTACTAGGGAAGTTATCCCTAAGGGTAATCAAGTTGTATGCCTAGTGGCTAGGGTTTCAAGGAAACCTAGGGTGACCACTAAGAAGGCTACAAGAAGAGTCACCCCTAGAGTTAACCTAGGCAAGACCATAATGACCAAGACTAACAAGCCTAGAAGGGTCATTAGGAAGGTATCTAGGGAGGTCATCCCTAAGTAATACCTAGTAAACCCTAGGAGCTCAAATATATTTTGGATTCCTAAGAGTGTGATCGATTCACGCTAGATGGGTTTAGGTGTGCCAACTTTAATAGATGGGTAGTTAACCTAACCATGGTAAAGGTGGCACTTTAGGTTATTTTCAAGGTTATGGTTACCTTGGGAATGTGTTTTGATCTTATATCCTAAAAGATTTTAGGATATGCCAATATATTTTTGGAATTATGAAAAATCAATAAAATTGGCACAAGTTAGGTTTAGAGGTTGTAGTGTGCCAATTTGGGTTTTTGACACACTTGGGGGATTAGTAGCAATATGGCAAAATATACTTAATAATAACAAATGACAATTAATATTAAAATTTGTGTATTATTATACCTATACATTTTATTTGTCATGCTTTGTTTGCCAAATACCATGTCATGACATCATGTTTATTTTTATCATTAAATATGTCATGATCATGTTTAGGATTAAGGTTTAATGTCATGTGTATTTAGATTATATCTTATGCCATGACATCATGATTATGAGCATGTGTTTATTTATATCATTATTAATGTCATAATCATTCATGCATTTAATTTGATTAAAATAGAGTTAAGGACTATGACATGACTTGAAGTCCCATTTATAAGGGAATCAAGTAGGGTTGCCTTAGAAAATGCATGAGGCCTTAGGTTAAGATAAACCAAAACCCACATCTCACATCTAAATTGACATGTATGTGTATTTATACACCCTAGATACATGTGAGATGATAGGATATAAGTTAAGTTCAAGGTGCATAGTTTTTGCATCTAGATGAACTCAAACTCATCTAAAATCAATTTGTGGATTATTGGGAAAGCTTATGTTCAATCCATGTACACTAAGCCCAAAGAACATGATCCAATATAGGTTTTCAAATTCATTTTAAAATCCTTTTAGAAAACCTTGGTGATGTCTATCTTTTGATAGCAATCACCATTGATGAAGTTAATACAAAGTGAGCTAAAACATTGAAGTTTTTTTTCACTTTTGAACTTTGTATCAATTTCGATATTTTATAGGTAAAATATTTTTCTAACATTTTTCACCCATTGTATTGGTCATAAGTACTATACGTATGAAGTTTCATGATTTTTCGAATTATGTATAATTATTTATGCTTTTTTGAATTTCAATTTTGATAACTGAAATTCTGATTTTTCAGTTATCAGTCGATTGCCCTTGGTTGCAGTCGATTGATGGGCACGACAGTCGACTGATGCCTGATAAAGTCAACTGCCAGACTGATTTCGAGAAAAATAAGGTTATTTAGCCCGTTTTCAATTATGGTAAAGTTCCCTAACCACTCCTAACCCTAGGATTTACTTTGGGAAGTATTATAAAGGGTGAAAATCCATTGGATATGGATTAGGAGAGTTGTTAGGGTGATGTATCAAATTTAAGGATGGGAAAGTTCAATGTTGAACTTTAAACCTTATTTTTGATGGTTTAGAGTTCTTATTAGCTTAGGGACTTTCCAAGGACATTGTTGGTGCAATGGTCAAGGGAAAGCAAGCCTTTAGGGGGAGGTATCCATCATGGGATGATGGATGTTATTTTTCCTCATGAGGGGGAGAAATGGGATTTTAAGACACCCAATTTGGAAATTGGGAGAGTGTGTAGGATTGCTTCTCTTGAGTGATATGAGACTCATCACTAGGAATATTGTAGACATCCTAAGTATTTTTGGACCAAGGGGGAGATTGTAAGATCTCATTGGGACATGAGACATTGACCTCCTTGGAGAGAACCTTTTTGATGTTAGTCAAAAAGAGGGAGAATGTTTGGGAGAATTATTGGGGAGAATGTTAGAATTACCAATTTGGGATAATTGGTAAGGGAATTTGAGTTAGGGGTCTAACTCAAAGGTGTTTTTGTCAAACATCAAAAAGGGGAAGATTGTTGGTGCAATCGGCCCAGGTCACGATTGACCGGACTCGAGTTTGACTCGAGTAAGTGTTTTGATATCTGACATGGATGTCTGACATGTGTTGGGGAGATTGGTGCAATCGACCCAGGTTAGCATTTGATGTTTGACGATGGTTTGACCATTGTCATGGAAAGTCCAAGTGGGACACTTGGCATTGGAAAGTCCAAGTCTTGAGTACTTCGCATATAAAGTCCAACATGGGTTAGCAAAGGAAAAGTCCAAGCATGTGTCTTGGCATGGAAAGTCTAACATGGGTTGGCAAGGGAAAGTCCAAGCTTGAGTCTTGGCATTTGGAAAGTCCAAGGGGTTTGATATTGGCGGCGTAAAGTCCAAGGGTGAAGTCTTGGCAGCATAAGTCCAATGGTTGACAGCGTAAAGTCCAAGCGGGAGTCTTGGCAGCGTAAGTTCAATGTGCCTTGGCGGCGTAAAGTCCAAGCGGAGTCTTGGCAGTGTAAACCTAATGTGCCTTGGCGGTGTAGACACCGTTAGCATGACATAGCCAATGGAATCACCTGAAGGCTAGCGTATAGATGAACAAGTCATGTATGACTTAGAGGGATCTGATAGGCGCGAGGCTGACAGAGGTGACTAGAAGGCTTGGGTCTAGGCTAAGGGTTATCTAGCAAGTATGGGGGCACCATACTTGGGTTAAAATCTCATGTTTGAGGTGTATCAGTCGACTGGAACCTTGGGTTAGTCGATTGGTGGGAGTCAACTAGGGTTTGACTTCGGAAAATGCCCTAGTAGTCGACTGATAGAGGTGATCAGTCGACTGCAGGCCTGATCAGTCGATTGGTGCTCGGTATTTCGGGCACAGAATGGAGTCGGACTCGACTGCTGGCGTTAGCAGTCGAGTGAAGGCTCTATCAATCTACTGATGGACATTATCAGTCGACTGATGTCCTATCCGTTGGATTTTTCCAGCATAGATCACACCGTTGTCTCACAGCAATAATGTCATCAGTCGAATGATGGTCCCAAGCAGTGACTGATAGGCGAAATCCAGCCCAGGCAGTAGCTATAAATGGAGCTCGTGGAAGAGGTTTTGGCAACCGCTTCTTGAGAGCTTTTGGGGCGATTTGTTGCTGTAAATCAAGGTCTCCAAGTGCAATTCAAGCAACCACAAAGCAAGCATCCAAAAGCGCAATTATAAAGTGTTTTTCATTACTTGTATTGCATTTCATTAGTGTAATTGCTTGTATTTGTTGTATTACTTAGTGTAATCATTTGTACGAGATTTCTCTACCTCCAGATTGTTCCGAGAAGGAGTTTATTGGATTAGTAGTGCGTGTTTGCATTGCTAGGGCTCTTACAAGCCCAATCCGTGCAGTAAGAATCATTCGGTTCTGAACCACGTTATATTCTTATGTCTTGATCGTGTTTGTGTGTTTGTATTGTATATTTTATATTTCCACTGCATACTAATATATTTGTAGCAAGCACGATCGTGAACAAATTCCATCGACGCATCAAAACGCTATTCATCCCCCCTTCTAGCGGTCAACGAATCCTCTGTTGGGTTTTTCCGAGCCGCAAAAACCGCTTTTTGCGTTGCGGAAACCTCGGAAGCCCCCGGCCACGGATCCGTGCGAAGTATAAAAATTATAATTACATGTATGTGCTTACATAAATCCTAGATCTACCTTAGATCTAAGAGGTTAGAACGTTACCCTCGTAGCGACGCCCTTCGCTTATCCCGCTCGTCCAAAAGTCCGCCGAAACTTGAGAGTGTCAAGTGCACACTCCTCTATGGTATCCACACAAGCAATAGGTGGAGAGAAATGCCTTAGAGTGTGCTAGCACTCCCTTAGGAATTTCGGCCAAAGAGAGGGATGGGAGAGGGAGAGCTTGAGAGGAAAGGTTCCAAGGTTGAAGATGAAGTAATTAGAGTAACTCATCAAGTGAATTCACCTAATGAAACCCCTAACACCAAAGTGGCCGGCCACTTCATGGAAGGGGGGTTACATGCATGCATGTAACTCCCATGACCCTTGGTCTCCCTCATGATGTGGCACCAATTGACCAAGTCAATGATGATGTGGAGCATCATCATTGGCTGGCCATGCCTAGTCATCATCATGACATGGCATTTGGTCAAGTCAAACTTGACCTTTCATCTTCCCTCTCAAGTCAAGTCAAACTTGACCTCTAATCTCCCATGGTTGATCAAATCTAACCACTTGACTCAAGTCAATTTAATATAATGAATCTCTATTCATTAATTTAAATTGATTTGATGAATCAAATCTCAATTAGACTCATTCAACACTTGAATCAACTTGAGTCTAACTCAATTAGTCTAATTTGGATTACTCTTAATCCAATTTGGTTCATCCCATGAACCTAATCCTCATGGTTCATCATATGAACCTAATCTCCATCTAATTGCTCTTATGTGTGTGACTATAGGTTCTTGTAACGCTGGCAATGTCCCTAAACCGATTTAGGAACATAAGCAATGAGCGGTATCTAGCAACACATCATTGCTACCCAAGTTACAAGAATGTTGAGCTCCAACATCACCTTTGTGACTACTAATTGTGACTCTCACAATAAGTGACAATGTCCCTCTATCCTTGACATCTAGATTGACCAATCGAGGCATAGACCGTGTCATCCTCGATACAATCTAAATCTTGAACTCCAAGTAGACTCACTCTAATCAAATGAGCTCAATATCTCATATTGACTCATTTGGGCATGGCCATGCACTTCGTGGTCTCACTCTATCAAGAATATCGATGTCACTACCGTCATATAGGAGGGATAGATCCCATCTACATCACTCACATCCCTCCGCATAATTCGTTACATACCCAGTAATCGCCTTTATAGTCCACCCATTTACGGTGACGTTTGACGAAGCCAAAGTATGCAATTCATTATGTAGGGAACCATGGTGACTTCAGGTCTAAGGACTAATAGTCATACTAATAGCCACATGAGAAAGTATATGACACTCATATAACGATCCATGATACTTTCTCATGGCGGGTCATTCAGTATACATTCTCCAATGCATACCCATGTGTCAACTTGATATCTCATATCCATGACTTGTGAGATCAAGTCATCTTGTTGACCTACATGCTAGTCTCTACGCATTAACATTGTCCCCGAATGTTAATACTGACTAGGAATGATTAAGAGTAGTGTTCTCTATATCATCTCATTATCGATTCAACCAATCGATTGATATAGATAAGAACCTACTACTCAAGGACATTATTATATTTAGTTATTTGGCACCAATACAAGTAAATATAATAACCATGCCTTAATAAATAGGAATATGATACAATAAAGTCCATACAACAATCATCATATGATTGGCTCTAGGGCTTTCACTAATAATCTCCCACTAGCACTAGTGCCAATCACCGTAGTATCTAATACCCAATGACCTAGTGTGACCATCATGCTTTTCGTGCCAAAGCCTTGGTCAAGGGATCTGCGATGTTAGCCTGTGGTACTGCAAAATCTTCACATCTCCTCTATCGATGATCTCTCGAATGAGATGGAAGCGCCGTAGTATGTGTTTGGTCCATGGTGTGAGCGAGGTTCCTTAGCAGGTAATCGCTCCATTGTTGTCACAATAGAGCTCTATAGGATCCGCAATGCTAGGAACCACCCTAAGCTCAAGAATGAACTGCGATCCAAATCGCCTCCTTTCACGCCTCAGATGCAGCGATATACTCGCCTCGCTGTAGAATCAAGAATCGTGGTCCTCGCTTCAACTCTTCCACCACGCCACCATTCAAGAAAAACACGAACCCCGATCGCGATCTGTAATCATCCCGCCGCTTTGAAGCCGGCATCACAGAACCCTTTACGCCTAGCTCTCATCGCCTCCAATATCAAGAAATATTCTTTAGTCCTTCTCAAGTACTTAAGAATATTCTGATCGCTATCCATGACGCCACCGATTCGATCGTATCTACTGTCATGCTCAAAGCATACGAGACATCGTGACAGTACACAACATGGCGACATGATAGATCCTATAGCGATGCGTAAGGGATCTTATCCATGCGTCTCTCCTCTCTAGAAGAGGGACTTTGAGTCTTGAAAGACTCACACCATGTGACATCTAGAAGTCCTTTCTTGGAATTCGCATGGCAAACCAAGTAATACCGTGTCAATGTATGTACTCGATTTCAGTTAAGCAATCTCTTAGATCTATCTCTATAGATCTTGGATGCCTAGAATACAAAGCCGCTTCACCTAAGTCCTTCATTGAGAAGCACGCCCCACCAAGTCTTCACAGATCAGAGCAAGGGATGTCATTCCCAATGAGTAGTATGTCATCCACATACAATACAAGGAAGACAACTGTGGTTCCCATTAACCCTCTTGTAGACACAGTGGTTCATCTTCATTCTTGATGAAACCAAACTGCTTGATCGCATCATCGAATCAAGATTCCAGCCCGAGAAGCTTGCTTTAGCCCATAAATGGACCTTTGCATTGCATACCTTCCCAAAGATGTCAGTGGATCTACAAAACCTCAAAGGTTGTGTCATGTACACATCCTCGAGTAAGTTTCCATTCGTAAACGCGGTTTTGACATCCATCCGCCAGATCTCATAATCGTGGTATGCCGCAATAGCAAGCAAGATCCGAATGGACTTAAACATCGCCATCGAGAAAAGGTTTCATCATAGTCAATACCATGAATTTGCTTGAAACCTTTAGCCACCAATCGCCCTTATAGGTATGCGTAAGTCCATCCATGTCGCCTTTTCTCCTAAAGACCCACTTACACCCAATGGGTTTGACTCTTCGTGGATCAACCAAAGTCCATACTTGGTTAGTGTACATGGATTCCATCTCGATCTCATGGCGCTAGCCATTTCTCGTAACTGGCTCATCAACTTCGATAGAGGTAGGCTCATTCTCAATGAGCATAACGTCATCATGGTCGACAAGAGAAATGAGTATCTCTCAGCCGACGACGCACTCTATCGACTGCGAAGAGGTAGGTCTACTTTGAACAGTGGTTGTTCCACAACTCTTGTGCAACAACCTCATCACCCACAACACTTTGTGGTTCCTGCTCAACCTCCATCAAGGCCTCAAGCATATGGTCCTTATCTTGAATTTCTTCAAGATCAAGGTATTCTACTAGTTTTTCTAGAAACAAAATCCCTTTCTAGAAAAACCCCAGTCTTTGCCACAAACACTTTGTGCTGACTGGGAATGTAGAAGTAATATCCCTTTGTATCCTTGGGATATCCAACAAAATAGCACCTATCGGATTTGGGTCCCAGTTTGTCTGAGACTTGACGTCGAACGTAAGCCTCACAACCCCAAATCCTCATAAAAGACATCTTGGGATTTTTCCCTGTCCATATCGTATATGGTGTCTTTACCACAGCCTTGGATGGTACACGGTTAAGGGTAAAGGCTGCTGTGTCCAGAGCATATCCCCAAAAGGATATAGGAAGATCTGTGTGACTCATCATAGATCGTACCATATCCAATAGGGTACGATTCCTCCTTTCGGATACACCATTCCACTGTGGTGTTCCAGGAGGAGTGAGTTGGGATAGAATCCCACACTCAGCTAGATAGTCACGAAACTCATGGCTAAGGTATTCACCACCTCGATCTGATCGAAGTATCTTAATACTCTTGCCAAGCTGGTTTTGTACTTCATTCTTGAATTCTTTGAACTTTTTAAAGGATTCAGATTTATGTGTCATAAGATACACATAACCATATCTACTGAAGTCATCAGTAAATGTAATGAAGTACCTGTAACCACCTCTAGCAGCAACATTGAAAGGACCACATACATCACTATGTATAAGTCCTAACAAATCAAGGTTCTTTCACTATGTCCACTAACGGTTGTCTTGGAAATCATACCTAAAAGGAAAGACTCGATTGTATAATATTATAAAAAATCAATTGAGTCTAGCAGCCCATCCTTATGGAGCTGATATAAGCGACTCTCATTTATGTGACCTAAGCGACAATGCCAGAGATAGGTTTGGTTCAACTCATTTGACTTGAACCTCTTGGTACTTATGTTATAGATAGGGCTCTCTAAGTCTAGAAAGTAGAGTCCATTCATTAGAGGTGCACTACAATAGAACATATCATTTAAATAAACTGAACAACATTTGTTCTTTATTATAAATGAAAACCCTTTCTTGTCCAAACAAGAAATCAAATGATGTTCTTAGTTAAAGGCAGTACATAACAACATTCTTCTAATTCTAGTACAAGCCCAGAGGGGAGATAGATCATAAGTTCCTACAAAGAACAAGAAGAACCCTTGCTCCATTGCCTACTCGTAGGTCCACCTCGCCTTTGTCAATGCCTTGCTATTTCTCACCTGCACATTGGTACAAATGTGAGATGCACATCCTGATCTAATACCCATGATGAAGAAATAGATAGATTGACTTCTATAACATTTATACCAAGTAGAAGTCTCACTTCTCTTCTTAAGATCTTCCGTATGCCTCATTACGCTTCCAAAGGTCCTCGCTTCCTGCAGAAGAAGCAAGCCCTTCCTTGGCTACCACCTCCTTTGGGTTTAAGTTCTTTGCCTTTGCCCTTGGCTTGGGACTTTCCTTACCTTTAGGCTTGCCCTTGCCTTTCTTTTCTCGCACCATCAAAATGGTGTCGATTTACCCTTCTAAGGTTAAGCTCATAGCTTCAACATGCCGAGCATTTCAGTAATGGCTTATCAATTTCATTCATGTTATAATTCATGACAAATTGATCAAGGCTCTTGGCAAAGATTGCAAGATTAGGGCCATACAACTCTGGCCAAGTGGGAATCCCACCTTTGTAGGTTTTCTACGCACTCAATCATCTTTGAGTACATATGTACCTACGGAGTACCATCTTGCATTTTGGACCCAAATAATGCCTTAGAGACTTCATATCTCTCATGCCTAGCTTGTCCTTGATATAGTTGACGAAGATGTCCAACCATATCATAATCATTCATGAACTCATGTTGCTTCTGAAGCTCAGAGTTCATGGTCGCGAGCATTAGACATGACACATCTAATGCATCATCTTGATGCTTCTTGTAAGCATAGGCAGGGCAAGTGGAGGTGCCTCCGAATGGGCCGCTCCAGACGACGATACTTCCTTTCTTGGGTGAGAACAATCTCGTGTTCCTGCATCACCCAGAAATTTGCTCCATCGAGCTTGTCCTTCTCAAGGACGTGATCGCAGAGAGAGAGTGTTCGTGTTTGTCGACATAGTAATCTACAACATACAATGCAGAGATTAATATCATATTCCTTTATCATTTAATTAGGCCTTTAATCAAATGATGCTCCCACTAAATTATAGGAATTTTGTAGAATCGAGTTATGGATGTGGTCAAACCACTTTTACTAGATTCATACAAACTAGCTATAATTTTCAAGGGACAAGATCCACATCATACTAAGCCTTGAGTTAGCTTTGGCTAAATCGCCCAAGACTTAGTACGATCGGTGGGTAACACATTACCGATTACATCTCTATGCAACTCTTGTTTATAGGATTAAGACCCACATTTACAAAAGACCTTGAGTTAGCTTTGGCTAAATCGCCCAAGATTTAGTGTAAATGCGATCTTAACCTATCTTTCCAACGATTGGAATATGCCTATAGTTCTACTCGATCCAATTGAGTTAACTAGTTTTGCTCAATCTAATTGAGCTTACTCTAACCCGAGTCGTGATAGGCGGGACCAAGATTGTCCCTCCGCACCCTACCAAGATAATATGCGTTGCTCTGCTTTGCGCATTCAACAACAACAAATGATCGAGGTAGTGATGGGTATCAAGGCTCGGTAGGCATTTTCGAGTTGATTCGATTATGATCTAATCTAATCGTAATGTGTATCTTATACGCATTTAGGCCTTTATTATCCTATATTAGCATGCATCATATACATACATTAATTATTCTAGCATGCATCATATACATACAAGAAAATTAACCTAGCATGCATCATATACATACAAACATTTTTCTACTAGCATGCATCACATACATACAAGCAAAATCAATTAAATATACATATATATATATCAACATATATATATATCATTAAATGTGATATAGTCATGGCCCTACTACGATCTTCTCAAGCCAATGAGAAGATCGGACGGTCAACCTAAGGCTAGCGGCTTCTCCAAGCGCTTCCTTTGACCGCCATGTGTTGTCGTCACCCTTCTCGTAAGCTCGTCTTCAAGTGGACTTTCCACCGCTCCATTTTTGTACATTACAAATACGAAACTCGAGTTACATTCGAGTCTAAAACTATTTACAACTAGAATATTAAAAGAATAGGTGCGACGCGCAGGTCGCAAACACTTTACAACACGCACAACCACAAAACGGCACGCAGGCCGTATTATGAATTACAACACACTTAATCCAATCCAATTGGGTTATTGGGCCATGACAATCACAGAATTATACATAATTCTAAATTATGTATTTTTACAGAAATTTCTATAATTTTTCCTAATTTATTTCGAATTTATGAGTCAACTCTCCGTAACGGTCCCGCTAAGCGGTTTCCGGGCGCGATCGCGGGACATGGCCCCTTTCGGGGATAGGGGCAGCGCCCCTACTCGAAAAATAAACTTCGCGAGTGTCCCTACAATGATCTTACAGCGACTTAAGTCGCTGTCCCAAAAACCTAAAGCGAGAACTCGCCGATTCGGAGAGTTTTTCTCGACGGTTGAAGCCTACGAGTGTCCCAACACTCGTTGCTTCGACTCTACGAGAAAAATACCCAAAAATTCTATAAAATAAGAAAATTTACAGAAACATATAAATCTGTAATTTTTATATCTAATATAAAAACTACAAAAACGAAACACATACATGCTTCGCACGTGGCTCTGATACCATTGTTGGGTTTTTCCGAGCCGCAAAAACCGCTTTTGCGCTATGGAAACCTCTAAGCCCCGACCACGGATCCGCGAAGTATAAAAATTATAATTACATGTATGTGCTTACAGAAATCCTAGATCTACCTTAGATCTAAGAGGTTAGAAACGTTACCCTCGTAGCGGCGCCCTTAAGCTTATCGCTCGTCCAAAAGTTCTTGGAACTCGAGAGTGTCAAGTGCACACTCCTCTATGGTATCCACACAAGCAATAGGTGGGAGAGAAATGCCTTAGAGTGTGCTAGCACTCCTTAGGAATTTCGGCCAAAGAGAGGGATGGGAGAGGAGAGCTTGAGAGAAAGGTTCCAAGGTTGAAGATGAAGTAATTAGAGTAACTCATCAAGTGAATTCACCTAATGAAACCCTATCACCAAAGTGGCCGGCCACTTCATGGAAGGGGGGTTACATGCATGCATGTAACTCCCATGACCCTTGGTCTCCCTCATGATGTGGCACCAATTGACCAAGTCAATGATGATGTGGAGCATCATCCGTGGCCGGCCATGCCTAGTCATCATCATGACATGGCATTTGGTCAAGTCAAACTTGACCTTTCATCTTCCCTCTCAAGTCAAGTCAAACTTGACCTCTAATCTCCCATGGTTGATCAAATCTAACCACTTGACTCAAGTCAATTTAATATAATGAATCTCTATTCATTAATTTAAATTGATTTGATGAATCAAATCTCAATTAGACTCATTCAACACTTGAATCAACTTGAGTCTAACTCAATTAGTCTAATTTGGATTACTCTTAATCCAATTTGGTTCATCCCATGAACCTAATCCTCATGGTTCATCATATGAACCTAATCTCCATCTAATTGCTCTTATGTGTGTGACCCTATAGGTTCTTGTAACGTTGGCAATGTCCCTAAACCGATTTAGGAACATAAGCAATGAGCGGTATCTAGCAACACATCATTGCTACCCAAGATACAAGAATGTTGAGCTCCAACATCACCTTTGTGACTACTAATTGTGACTCTCACAATATGTGACAATGTCCCTCTATCCTTGACATCTAGATTGACCAATCGAGGCATAGACCGTGTCATCCTCAGTACAATCTAAATCTTGAACTCAAGTAGACTCACTCTAATCAAATGAGCTCAATATCTCATATTGACTCATTTGGGCATGGCCATGCACTTCGTGGTCTCACTCTATCAAGAATATCGATGTCACCCCGTCATATAGGAGGATAGATCCCATCTACATCACTCACATCCCTCCGCATAATTCGTTACATACCCGATGTCGCCTTTATAGTCCACCCATTTACGGGTGGCGTTTGTGAAAACCAAAGTATGCAATTCATTATGTAGGGAACCATGGTGACTTCAGGTCTAAGGACTAATAGTCATACTAATAGCCACATGAGAAAGTATATGACACTCATATAACGATCCATGATACTTTCTCATGGCGGGTCATTCAGTATACA
Source organism: Wurfbainia villosa (assembly GCA_025175895.1). Lineage (NCBI taxonomy): Eukaryota > Viridiplantae > Streptophyta > Magnoliopsida > Zingiberales > Zingiberaceae > Wurfbainia > Wurfbainia villosa. The sequence continues at coordinate 79,558,826 of CM045990.1, forward strand.
TTCTCAATGCATACCCATGTGTCAACTTGATATCTCATATCCATGACTTGTGAGATCAAGTCATCTTGTTGACCTACATGCTAGTCTCTACGCATTAACATTGTCCCTGAATGTTAATACTCGACTAGGAATGATTAAGAGTAGTGTTCTCTATATCATCTCATTATCGATTCAACCAATCGATTGATATAGATAAGAACCTACTACTCAAGGACATTATTATATTTAGTTATTTGGCACCAATACAAGTAAATATAATAACCATGCCTTAATAAATAGGAATATGATACAATAAAGTCCATACAACAATCATCATATGATTGGCTCTAGGGCTTTCACTAATATCCTCAACACCTTACCATAGCTGAAAATGGGCTAAACATACCTTGTTTTCCCGAAATCAGCTCTGACAGTCGACTTTATTAGTAAACAAATGATCGTCGTCTCATCACCGATCGACAACAAGGGTAATGATCGATAATTGAAAATTTCGAATTTCAATTATCAGAATCAAATTTGTAAAAAGCATAAGTAATTATACGTAATTCTAAAAATCATGAAAATTCATACGTATAATACTTATAACACATAAAATGGGTGAAAAATGTTAGAAAAATATTTTACCCATAAAATAGTGAGATTGAAACAAAGTTCAAAAATGAAGAAAAACTTCAATATTTAGCTCACTATGTATCAACTTCATCAATGGTGATTGCTATCAAAAGATAGACTTCACCAAGGTTTTTGAAAATGATTTTAAAATGTTTTTAAAAACCTTATATTAGATCATATTCTTTGGGCTTAATGTACATGGCTTGAACATAAGCTTTGTGGGATGTATACTGAAAAGTCTATCTTTTGTATGAACATCTTTATTTTTGAAAGAAGAATCACATGATCATTGTTTGCATATTTATGGTTATGCATATTGTCTGATACATTACATTGTAGATAACATGGTGTGAAGTGTCATACGGGAGATCATGTTATCAGTTTCTTGTAGAGTATAAGTTGAGGCTCACAACCGAGATGGTTTTGGACAAACCATTGGTATGGTTGTAGTGTAATTTGGTATTGGTTTGTCTTGACCATAGAATTATACTAGTACACTTTATGTGTCTTGAGCAAGACCGACTTAGAGGTAATTCAATTTATTGCTGACTACATAATTGAATCGGACCTCGAATATTATGTTGAATATGCTCTTAATCCTGATATAATAACGGGCACATGTACTTAGTATTTATTTATTTGATTTACCAATGGGCGAGATTTATAGAGTAAATCGATAGGCTCAGTAAGTTGGGAAATGATATTATTTACATGGTGTGTCGTTGATTATAGGAGGAAATCGTGTCCTATATATTAAGATGATGATGTCCCCTTGAGGAGCTCATAAGGATCATCATGTAAACCCTGCAGGTGGACTTGGCCCGACATGATGATAAGGTTGAGTGGTACTACTCATGGAGTTAGATGTTGATTAATTAATTGTTAGTAAATTAATTAATTGACGGACATTCGAGATCTTAAACACGGGGAGATATTTGTACAATTAATATATGGAGCCCATATTTATTTATGGGAGTTGGTGAGGTAGATCAATGATAATCCTCTAGTGGAATGAATTATTATTAATGGATCGAATTTTATGTGGGTCGGATCCATTGGGTGGCCAAGATCCAACTCCTCCTCATGGTCTCTATTGTAGCCTATTAACACCCTCATGAAGCCTAGATCCAATGATGGAGATTAAATCTCATGATCTGATGGTGGAGATTAAATTCCTAGATCTGACGATGGAGATTAAATCTCTAGATCCGACATTGGAGATTAAATCCCTAGATTCGACGATGGAGATTAAATCTCTAGATCTGACGGTGGAGATTAAATTCCTAGATTCGACGGTGGAGATTAAATCTCTAGATCCGACGGTGGAGATTTAATCCCTAGATCCGACGGTGGAGATTAAATCACTAAATCCGACGGTGGAGATTAAAAGGAGGTATGGGTGAAATCTATAAAAGGGGAGCCAAGGCTTGGGCGGCACAAGAGTTTTTTTTTTTGGAGATTCTAGGGTTTTCTCTCCTTGGCTTGGGCGACAAGAAACACAAGGGGTTTAGGGTTTGGGTCGGCGGCAACAAGAGGGTAAGGCTTTAGTTTTCTCCTCCTTTCTCTTGGCCGACTCTAGGGCATCCTCTTCCTTGGGTTTTGGGCGGCGCCCCATCCTCTTCTTCTTCATCCTTTGGCTGGCGGCAAGATATCAATCTTGGCCGACAAATCCTCTCCCACTCCTTAGGGCCGGCGGACACCAAGTTGGTGCTTGGTGGTTGGCGCAAGTAAGGAGAAGAAGGGTTCGAGTATTCTTCCTTTTGTTCGGAGTGAGCAAAGAAAGGAAGATCGTGATCTAGGAGGCTTCATCTCTTGGAGGATCATTGCCCACACAACATACAAGAGGAGTATAGGGCATACAATAGAAGACCTTGAGGTAAACAAGAGGTATAATTCCTGTTTTGCTTTCCTTTTATTTCTTTGTATGATGTATGTAATTGCATGTGGCTAATTTACTTGGACCCCGAAGATAAACACAAAAACCGACGATCCGTACATCGTCTATTCTGCGGCTAATCGAAGAAAAGATGTAGGTTGTTTGAACAACAAGTTTGTTCAAGTGACCACTCTAATCGAATAGCACGACGATGGATCGGTTGCTTGGGTAATCCCTCTTCATCAAGGATTAATTTTTTTAATCCGGGGACGTAGATGGGATCGCCATGCACAAGCGACTGAGGTGAAGTTAGAAGCGAAGCTTCGGCTCCGCAAAACCCTTCAAGCTTTCCCAATGATCCATATTTATCATTGAAATAAGTTTAAGTTCATCTAGATGCAACAATTATGCACCTTGAACTTAAATTATTTTCCTAACATCTCACATGTATCTAGGGTGTATAAAACACACACAAGTCAATGTGATTGTGAGATGTGGGTTTTATTCTCCTAATCTAGGGTTTCATGCATTTTTCTAAGGCAACCATATTTGATTCCCCATAAATGATGATATAAATAAACATGACCAATGATCATGATGTCATGTCATATGGTATAATCTAAATATACATGACATTAAACTTTAACCCTAAGCATGATCATGACATTTAGATGATAAAAATAAAACATGATGTCATGACATGTTATATGACACATCAAGCTTGGCAAATAGAATGTAAAGGTATATAATACCTAAATTTTAGTATTAATTGTCATTTGTTATTATTAAGTCCATTTTGACATATTGTCAATTATCTCCCAAGTGTGCCAAAAACCAAAAATGACACACTATAACCTCTAAACCTACATTGTGCCAATTTAATTGATTTTTCATAATCCCAAAAATATATTGGCACATCCTAAACTCTTTTAGGATTTAACACTCAAACATATTTCCAAGGTATCCATAACCTTGAAAATAACCTAAAGTGCCACCTTTACCATGGTTAGGTTAACTACCCATTCATTTAAAGTTGGCACACCTAAACCCATCTAGCGTGAATCGATCACGCTCTTAGGAACCCAAAACCTATTTGAGCTCCTTGGGTTAATTAGGTATTCCTTAGGGATAACCTCCCTAGATACCCTCCTAATGACCCTTCTAGGCTTGGTAGCCATGGTCACTTGGGTCTTGCCTAGGTTAACTCTAGGGGTAACTCCCCTTGTAACCTTCTTAATGGCTTTCCTAGGTTTCCTTGAAACCTTAGCCATTAAGCCCCTACCTTGGTCAACCTTAGGGATGACTTCCCTATTGACCTTGGTCTTCCTAGACATAACTTAAGTTCCATAATCAAATGGAACCTTATGATAAGTCTTTTTGAGCTTAAGCTTGCCCTTAAATGGTTCTTGATTTCTAGGTCTTTGACTTTGACTCCTAGACCCTAGGCTTTGACTATTTGACCCTTTAATTGAATTTTGTATTTTTGCAAGGGTCCTCTCCAATTTCTCAAGCCTTGACCTCAAGGCTTGATTTTCTAGCTCTAATTGTCCATTTTTTGATTTTTCATCTATTCTTTGGACATTGTTTTTCCTAGGCATATGCCAAGTCCATTTAGGGTTAAAACCTAGGTGATCTTCTATTTTCTTAATGATTCCCTAGGTAAGGTTTTTCTAGGGACATTAGTCCCAAATTTCTCCTTATTTGAAATATGATATGATTTTGCACCTAGACTATAAAATCTATTTCTACTAGTATGCTTTTCATGAGTAATTGCAAGTGAATTAAAAATATGTTTTTTGATCCTAGAACTAGAAGGTGCATTAAAATATACCTTAGGGTTTGCCTTAGTGGCTCCCCCTACTTGTGAAGGTCCTTCTTGCCCCTTGTTCTTCCCTCTAGGGCATTGGCTTCTATAATGTCCCGGTTGTTGGCATTTGAAGTAAATGACATGCTCCTTGCTCTTCTTAGCGGGGACATCGGCATCCTTGGCTTTTGGCGTCGGTTGAGGCTTCTTGACCCTCTTAGGACACTTACTCTTGTAGTATCCTTTCTCCCTACACTCAAAGCATATAATATGATTTTTATTATTAATCGACATGATTGAGTTATCTAGGGTGGTGATGGACGGAGTGGATTCTTCATCTCTCCTTGAGGTAGACGACTCCTCTTGAGGTTGCTCCGGTGTAGGAATTCTCTCATCCCTCTCAATCCTTGAAGTGGAGGCTTCTTCCAATTCTTCTACCTCCTCTTCCACCGATCCGGAAGTTGACTCCTCCTCAACTTCCGAATCCTCACTTGCTTGTGAGGATGATGTGCTTGCTTCCTTTTCTTGTGCCGATTGAGACTTCTCATGGAATCTTGCCAACTTTCTCCATAGCTTCTTGGCATCCATGTAATCCCCTAGCTTGCACAAAATGTCATTCGGTATCAAATCAATAACAAATTTTACTACCTTATCATTATTCTCGAACGCTTGGACTTGCTCTTCGGTCCATCTCTTCTTCTTGAGGAATCCACCTTTTGGTCATCTAGGATAGTCAAATCCTTCCATCAAGGCAGACCACTCCTCAAAATTCTTCATCATGATGAAGTCTTCAATTCTCCTCTTCCAAGAATTGAAGCCTTCTCGTCCATATAGCGGATAAGGGACCGGCATGTTGATATCTCATCCAAGTGTTTCTTCAAACTCCATCTTCTTCCTTTAGCCATTTTTCTCCCGAGTTTTAGTCCATAGAAGAGCTCCTAGCTCTGATACCAATTATAGGGGATCTCGTGACTGCTAGAGGGGGGTGAATTGCATCGGCGTTGCTTGATGGAATTTGTTCGCGTTTGATCGTCTACAATCTTATTAGCACAGCGGAATGATAATAACAAATAGAAACAACAAGATACATAACCATAACGTGAGATATAACGTGGTTCGGAACCGAATGGTTCCTACTCCACAGATCGAGCTCAAATGAGCTCTAGCGATGTGACCACACACCACTAATCCAATAAACTCTTTCTTGGAACAATCCGGAGGTGGAGAAACCTCGTACAAGTATTCTTATAACAATAAGAATGAAATACAAGATATTACAATGAAATACAACAAAAGAAATGCAAAGAAAACTTTATAATCGATCTTTTGGAAGCTTTCATGTTTGGTTGGTTGAGTTGCACTTGGAGACCCTGAATTAAACCAGTAATTCGCCCTAACACTCCTCAAAGAACCATAGCCAAATCCCTCCTCCACGAGCTCCATTTAAAGCTTCTTCTTGGGCTGGATTCCGCCTAGCAATCGGCTGATCAGGACCATCAGTCGACTGCCCCAGTAGCCGCTATCTCACAATGGCATGATCCATGTTGGATAAGTCCAACGGATACACAATCAGTTGACTGATCATACCCATCAGTCGACTAATGGCTTAATCAGTCGAGTGGTCGATGCGATCTCTCGACTGGAGAACCTTCTATGGCCGAAATCCCGACCACCACGATCGCCCAATCTTGGTAGTCGATCTTGCCGCCCATCTTCTAGCGATAACCCTAGTTGACTCCACCCTGATCGCCATCAATGCCAGTCGATTGATACACCTTAAACATGAGGTTTTAACCCAAGTATGGTGCCCCATACTTGCTAGACCACTCGTAGCATAGACCTAAGCCTTCTAACCACCTCCGTCATCCTCGCACCTATCGGATTCCTCTAAGTTATCCATGACTTGTTCATCTATACGCTAGCCTTCAGGTGCTTCCATCGGCTATTGTCATACTAACGGTGTCTACACCGCCAAGGCACATTGGACTTACGCTGCCAAGACTCCCGCTTGGACTTTACACGACCAATATTCCCCTTGGACTTTCCAAATGCCAAGACTCAAGCTTGGACTTTCCCTTGCCAACCCATGTTGGACATTACATGCCAAGACCCATGCTTGGACTTTTCCTTTGCCAACCCATGTTGGACTTGAAGGTACGAAGCTTCGCTTCTCCCTTCACTTCGGTCGCTTGTGCATAGCGATCCCATCTACGTCCCCGGATTAAAAAAATTAATCCAAGATGAAGACGGATTACCCAAGTAACCGATCCATCATCGTGCTATTCGATTAGAGTGGTCTCTTCAACAAACTTGTTGTTCAAGTAACCGAACTCTTTTGCTCGATTAGCCGCGGAATAGATGATGTACGAATTGTCGGTTTTTGGGTTTATCTTCGCGGTCCAAGTAAATTAGCCACATGCAATTACATACATAATACAAAGAAACAAAAGGAAACCAAAACAAGAATTATACCTCTTGTTTACCTCTTGGTCTTCTATCGTATGTCCTATCCTCCTCTTGGACGTTGTGTGGGCAACGATCCTCCAAGAGATGAAGCCTCCTAGATCACGTATCTTCCTTTCCTTGTTCGCTCCAAACAAAGGAAGATAATAAGCTCCCTTCTTCTCCTATCTAGTTCTGGACACAATCCCTTTGGAGAAAGATCAAGCCACATTCTCCTCTTTGTTGTTGCCGTCGGCCACCAAGGAGAGGGAGAAGGAATAATGGGTGCCGGCCAAGAGCTCCAAAGGAAGAACCTTCAACCCTGTTGCCGCCGGCCAAGGAGAAGAATAGGAGGAGGTATGGGATTCGACATAAGTAAGGAGGAAGAAGATGGGCGTCGGCTACCAATTAGGAAGAGAAGGAAACAAACCCTAATCCTTCCAAAGATTGCCGCCCAAGCCTTTTCCCAAACCCTAGCTGCCCAAGCCAAAAACCCTAATCTCTCCTAAGATGTTACATGCCCAAGCCCTCCTTTTATAGAGCTAGGCTTAAGCCTCCTTTCAATCTCCACCGTCGGATCTAGGCTTCATGAGGGTTTTAATAGGCTACAATAGGGACCATGAGGAGGAGTTGGATCTTGGCCACCCAATGGATCTGGCCCATATAAAATCTGATCCATTAATGATAATCTATTCCACTAGAAGATTACCATTGATCTACCTCACCATCCCCATAAATAAATATAGGCTCCATATATTAATTGTACAAATATCTCCCCGTGTTTAAGATCTCGAATGTACATCAATTAATTAATTTACTGACAATTAATTAATCAATATCTAACTCCATGAGTAGTACCACTCAACCTTATCATCATGCCGGACTAAATCCACTTGCAGGGTTTACACGATGATCCTTATGAGCTCCTCAAGGGGACAACATCATCCTAATATATAGGACACGGTTTCCTCCTATAATCAATGATACACCATGTAAATAATATCATTTCCCAACTTACCGAGCCTATCGGTTTACTCTATAAATCTCGCCTATTGGTAAATCAAAGAAATAAATACTAAGTACATGTGCTTGTTATTATATCGGGATTAAGAGCATGTACAACATAATATCCGAGGTCCGATTCAATTATGTAGTTAGCAATAAATCAAATCACCGCTATGTCGGTCCTACTCAATACACACAAAGTGTACTAGTATAATTCTATGGTCAAGACAAAACAATGTCAAATTACACTACAACCATACTAATGGTTTGTCCAAAACCATCTTGGTTGTGAGCCTCAACTTATACTTTACAAGGAACTGATAACATGATCTCCCATGTGACACTACACACCATGTTATCTACAATGTAATGTATCAGACAATATGCATAACCATAAATATGCAAACGGTGATCATGTGATTCTAATTTCAAAATTAAAGATGTTCATACAAAAGATAGACTTTTTAGTATACATCCCAATAGGACTTTCCCTTGCCAAGACCCATGCTTGGACTTTACATGCCAAGTACTCAAGACTTGGACTTTCCCAATGCCAAGTGTCCCACTTGGACTTTCCATGACAATGGTCAAACCATCGTCAAACAACAAATACTAACCTGGGTCAATTGCACCAATCTCCCCAACACATGTCAGACATCAATGTCAAATATCAAAACACTACTCGAGTCAAACTCGAGTCTGGTCAATCGTGACCTGGGCCGATTGCACCAACAGAAAGGATCGCAAAAAATTAAGAGGAGAGACCTAGGTTTATGTATTGAAGCATAGAGTTAATTAAATTCATTAATCCCTCAACTACAGATAATTTAAACAGACTTTAATGAAGCTTATTAAATATATACCCATATGTTCATGAAAATTTTATATTTTTCCAAATAAATTCCTAAAAATATCTAGAAAGATTTCATAGGGTATTTTCCTAATTAACAAGCATTATTTTATTATATTTTATTTTTTCTGATATCTTACAGATACTTGGCAAAGGAAAAGTCCAAGAGTGTAGTCTTGGTCGTGTAAGTCCAAGTATGTAGTCTTGGCGGTGAAAGTCCAAATATGGATATTTTGCAAAATAAAAGTCCAAGGGTGTAGTCTTAGCCAGGTAAGTCTAAGTGTGTAGTCATGATGGTGAACGTCCAAGCATTGAGGCTTGGCAATGGAGAAGTCCTAGAGGCGTGACCTCTTAGCAAAGGTACTCGATGGCATAACGAAGTCGATTGAAGCACCTGAAGGCAAGCGCGAAGGGTGAAAGAGTCGTGGATAATTTGAATGGACCATGAGGGCGTGACAATGATGGAGGTGGCTATAAGGCTTAGGTCTAGGCTAAGGGTAAGTATCAAGTATGAGGGGATAATGTAGGATTGCGATACTCCGAGAGAGGTGGGTGAATCTCAGAGATTACAATTTTCTTTTTAAAAAAACTTATATTTATATTTTGAAATTAATTAAGAGTATGCAGTGGTAATAAAATAAAATAAAATGGGGAATAATTTCTTTTACTTGGTTCACAACCCTAACTGGGTTACTACTCTAAGGCTCGTAGCTCTTCCGAGAGCTACCTCGATGGGCAATCACTATACACCCTCCGATTCGAGAACTCTCGACTTCGGAGGGGTTCACTTTTTACAAAGGTAAGAGATGGGTAACACACTACCTTCTCTTTGAAGTTAAGTACACAAGCAAAAAATAATACAGGAAATTACAAGCTACTTTATACCGACACAAATGAAGGCTTTTATGGAGGCACGAGGTGTCGGAAAAGCGCCTTTGTGAGAAGTCAAAGTTTTTGTGGACGAGAATGAATTTTGACAGTAATTCGATGTAGTAGCAGTGTTCTGCTCGGATCTGGTCAAGCACTTATTTTATAAACCTTTCCAGTCGACTAGAATGATTTCCAGTCGACTCTACATTAGCCCGTCGATATGGAACTTCTGGTCTTCTAGTCGACTGAAAATGCCCCAGTCGACTCCACGTCACCTGGCTCCGCATCGGGAAGTTTGCCACTTCAATCGACTAAAACTCCCCATTTGACTGAAACACTTTCCAACTATGGTGCCAGATCTTTGATCGATCACTAGCTAATCCTGCCAAGTGTGTATCTAGTCGACTGAACCAAACTCAGTCGACTGGACTTTAGTCGACTAAAATCCATTTAGTCGACTGCTCCCTACAAATCAAGATTAGCACAAATAGATAAAATCAAATATGAAAGCAATAATAATACTGCTTGATCTCGACTACTAAGTCCCACACGGACTTTCTGTTGGATCGACGCCTAGCTTTGTCCCCCTACAGAGGACTCGGCCTCACCTCTTCACTCAATTCTTACCTGCCGGCTACCTGTCGGACTTATCACTCTTGACATCCGATCTGACCCACCAGGACTTCCACCAGCTATCCAGTCTACCTGACCTAGCTAGACTTTTTGCCGATTGTCCAGTCTCCTGACCCAACCGATCTTCATGCCAAATGTCTAGTCCACATGACCCATCTGGACTTCGTCCTGGTGTTCGGTCCTCCTGATCTGTCAATTCATTTTCCTAATATCCGATCAACACGACCTACTAGGACTTACTGTTAAGTTTGCACACTTAACACTGATATTAGAACACAAGTAATTCTTAACTTTAACTATGGTTCATACATCAAAACCAAAGAGTGATGCTCACTGCATCAACAATCTCTCCCTTTTTGATGTATGACAACACATCATTTAAAGTTAGGAGAATAAGACAACAATATTCAAATTTTGATATATATAAGAAATGAATTAAGTTAAACATGTATGAGATGCATATATAAATTTTTACATCTCCCTTTCAATAAATCTCTTCTCTCTAACTTTATATCTTCTCTCTCCCCCTTTTGGCATATATCAAAATCAAAATAAAGTTTAAAATGCCACAACTTTAAAGCTGAGAGTTAAAGTGTTTTAAACATGAGAGTTAAGCTAAAAATGCTTAAGTTTTGAAATCAATCCTCTCCCTATATTCAATAAAGTTTTCTTCATTTAAAAATAGGATCTCTTCATTTATAAAAATTTTCAAAAAATAAAAACATTTTTCCAAAATTTTAATTTTCAAAATTTTAACTCCCCCCAAATATATTTCTAAATTCAAAGATTATAACTCCCTAAAAACATATTTTCAAATTCCAAAAATTTAAAAAACTTTTCAAAATTTTCAACTCCCCCTTAATATTTTAAATTTTCTAACTCCTTAAAAAAATATTTTTATTTTCAAAATATCTTCAAAATTTTCTAACTCCCCCTCAATAATAACTAATTTAACTGAACCTTAAAATATTCAAAATTTTAAAGATGATGCATATGCGATAGAAGATTTGTCCAAGCATGAATGCTAAAATATTATATTTATACTTAAATACACATCTAAAAATCATCCTTAAAGCAAATGTCCAACTTTTTACTAGCTCAAGCGATATAGAATTATCATCAAGTTTTGAATTGGAGTTAGTCACCAAAGTGATTGATTTGCTCTTGTAAACCCCGTGTTGGTTCATGTAGATGCAATGAATCTACATCTAGAACCAGGGGTGCAGTCCTAACATCTCACGCCCATCTTTGTGGCTCAATACACAAACATGTAATCCTAGGTATTTGTGAGATGCGAAGGCTTATCTAGGTCTATTGTATCATGAACTGTAATTTGACCAAGGCTAGATTAATTTTTAAATTTCCTTTTTTTAAAAAAATATAATATTACTTTTCAAAATAAATTTTGAGTAATGAACATGAAACCATCCTAGTCTACCAATCATAATCCAAATCACAACTAAGATTTAAAGGTTATCAATTTTATTATATAAGTTCAAATAGTGACAACTAAAACAGTCCTAGTCGAAAGATGGAGGAGGTGGAGGGGGTGGATGACCCATGCTCCAAGACCTGAGAAGCTCTATCATCTCTTGATGATCCTCTCTCTGCGCTTGCAACATTTGCATCATCTCAAGATGCTGCTGCTCCAGGCGCTGCATCGCTTCCTCCAATCTGGATAATCTCTTTGATATGGTAGGAGGTGCTGGAATCCCAAGAAAAGGTGATAGACTATCGAATCCTAGGGCTTCCTGATGCTCTGACTCGGAGTGGTGCTCGGGGTCAATCTCAGGCTCAGGCTCCTACTCCGGCTCAGGCTAGGGCTGGGGCTGAAGACCATCTATCTTCCATGCAAGGATATTATTTTCATCTAAACTTATTTTAGCTAAACCAAACTGCCTAGAACTTATCATGTCGTACTCAATAAGTTGTTTGATGTTACTTGTGGTAACATCAAACCCTAATGTAGCTAAGAGGGATGTGATAACATGACAATAAGGCAAATGTGCCTTCCTGCTAGTAACTAACCTAGAATGATGAATGATAGAATGGAACATCTGTAAACTAATGTCTAAATCTAATTTATGACTAAGTGTATAAAGTGAAAATGAATGATAAGGGCACATCATAGCGATGTCCCTAGTGGTGAGTGGCAGAATGCAGTTCACTATGACTCGGTAAAGGGCATAGTCCTGTAATCTGAGTCTAGTGGAACTAAAGATACTCACAGACGGAGTTAGCTCTTCAACAAATAGATGCATATGTATCCTATCTAATGTAATGTGTGAGTAGGGGTCACCGTACGGTAACTCCGTGGATGGAAAGCATGCAACAAGACATGATGAATGCATAAGTCTTAGATGCTCTCTCAACATAGAGAGGGTAAAAACAAAATCCTTACCTTGTACTCTAGTCGAATATATAAGATCATCAATTTTACTAAAGTTATTGAAAAGCTCTGCACATATATCTGTGTTAATAGAGTTTTTACTGTTAGGGCAATCAACCCATGTGATGTGATTTTGATGTGTGTGGCAAAGGGTTTAAGTTAGGATTGTTATGGATTTGATATGTGCGTTGAAGTCATGCAGGACTTAGTAATTCGCACATGGAGCATTGGCAAGATTCACCATATCATGACTCGGTCCTTGAGTCAGTGAAAGATGCATTGCGGAAGCCGTGTGCTTGGTGCATCCGAGGGACCGCTGGACGAGGAGCATTAGAGTGAAGCCGAAGGAAGTAGACTTCTGGGTGAGACGCGAAGGATGACACTACGAAGTTGTGCACTTGGCACATCCGAGGGACGTGGACGAATGAAGAGAAATTCAAGGCGCTGGACTCCAAGCGAATGAGAGTGAGTGATTGTAACCCGGGGCGGGATAACTCTTAGGTGATCTTGGCCAATTGGCTAAGTGTCGGATGGGTTTTTCCGACATTAGTCGTTTGCCATGATATGGCAGTCGACTGCTCCAAGTCGACTGGAGACTCAACTGGTTTTCGAGTCCAAGTTTTGGCCGAACAGTCGATTGCCAACTCGTGGCAGCCGACTGATATCTTCATCAGTCGACTGATGTCGAGGGTTTCGGGCACAAAAGCTTCAGTAGTCGAGTGATCACGTTGACCACTCGACTGATGGCTCGATCAATCAACTAATAGGGAAATCAGTCGACTGATGTGGGAGTCGTTGGTTAAAATTCAACGTGATAAAAGCCGTTAGAGGGCAACGACTATGGCGACAGTCGACTGATCGAAGCATCAGTCGACTGCTAGGCGCCCAATGGGAAGAATGAACTCTTCCCTATAAGAAGGGGCCTTGGGTGACTTGGGAGGGCTAATGGTTCATTTCTAAATATCTCCCAAGTGCCCAAAATGATTTTTCTCCTCTTCCTTGTGTTTAATTTCATCTTATTGTAAGAGGAGAGAACTCTTGTAAGAAAGGTTACCTCCACCTAGCTTTGTGCAAAGGAGAGATTAGTGGAAGTGTTATAGGCATGATTCACCTTGGACAAATCGAGTTGTGGACTAGCGGAAAGGGCCGTGAACCACGTTATATCAGTTTGTTAGCACTTGTCTTCTTGATTGTCTTTATTGTTTATATTTCCGTTGCGCTAATCATATTCGTAGATGATCAAGAATGAGCGACGTCCACCATACACGATAAAAGGCTATTCACCCCCTCTAGTCGGTCACTGATGTTCCAACAAGTGGTATTAGAGCCAAGTTGCTTGTCACCGGACTCACCGCCGCAACAAGCACGACAACAAAGATGGTCGGCTCCAATATTCATCCATCTAAGTTTGAAGGAGAATTCGCTTGGTGGAAAAAGCGAATGGAGGTATTTTTCGAAACGGATTTTGATATCATGCTAATAATGGAATCCGGTTTCGATATACCTAGGGATGAAGAGGGGGAGCCAATAGAAAAATCAAGGTGGACAAAGAAGCAAAGGGAGGAGCACCTTGCAAACTCAAAGGCCAAGCATCACCTTTTCAACGTGCTCCCCCAACAAGAGATAAATAGAATTGGGGAGTGCTCAAGTGCCAAAGAGATGTGGGAGAGATTGATTGAGCTTCATTAAGGCACCTCCAAGGCCAAGCTAGCGAGAAGAGACCTCCTCCGCTCCCAATTGAACAACATCAAGTTAGAAAAGGGAGATAAGGTATTATCATTGCATTCTCGATTTAAAGAAATCATAACCGGTTTATCAAGTGTATGTGAAAAGCTATCAAACCAGGACATGATCATGAAAGCTATTGATGCATTCCCCTGGTCCTCAAGATGGAGCTCTATGGTGGACTCCTTTTATATTTTGAAAAATCTAGAGGTAAGCACTCTAGAAGAGTTTTTCTCCACCATGGAGCTTCATGAGACAAGGCTTGAAGGGATAATTGAAGAACCAAGTTTAAAGCCAAGGGGAGTAGCGCTCATAGCCAACAAAGGGAAGAAGAAGAAGGAGATGCCACCTTCCTCATCCAATGAAGATTCATCTTCCTCATCAATGGATAGCAATGAGGAAGCATATATGGTAAGGAAGGTAAGGCGTGCATTGAAAAATTTTAAATTTAACAAATCTAATGATAGGAGAAGAAGGCCAAGGAGGAAGATCATATGCTATAATTGCTAAGGAGAGGGACACATAAGGGATGATTGTCCCCTATTGAACAAGAGCAAAGAGAAAAGGAGAAAGAAAGAAGAGAAGAAGAAGGGGAGCAAGAAGAAGGATGAAGAGAAGAAATCCAAGGAGAAAAGGAAGGCCAAGGCACACAAGGCAACATGGGATGATCCATCATCATCTTCCAAAGAAGAAGAAGCCTTCACAAGCCTTGCCCTAATGGCAATAGAAGACTTGGACTCCACCTCCTCCTCCGAAGAAGAAACAAGAACAAGTGAGGAGAGCTCAAGTGAAGGGAGAGCTTCATCCTCATCATCATCGACATCACAAGAAGGAGATTTGGTAAGTGAGGTAACAAATCTCCCTCCCAAGAAAATTATGTCTATGATTTCGAGCTTAACTAAGGAATTATTTAGGGCTAAAAAGAAAAATAAGAGCATGCTGGATGAAATTAAGGCCCTAGAAGAAAAGCTAGAAAATTATGTTTAAA
The DNA here is from genome assembly GCA_025175895.1 of Wurfbainia villosa. Lineage (NCBI taxonomy): Eukaryota > Viridiplantae > Streptophyta > Magnoliopsida > Zingiberales > Zingiberaceae > Wurfbainia > Wurfbainia villosa. Next base: position 79,574,020 of record CM045990.1, read on the forward strand.
TGTTAATGATAATGCTTTTTCTTCTAGTTTTGATAATGCATGCTCACATGATGACTATATGTCTTTTAATGTTAATGATGCATGTATTGAAGAAAATAAGGCTTTAAGGAAAAAGGTAGATCACCTAACTAAAGCCTTAGAAAAATTTACTATTGGCTCCAACACATTGAACATGATTATAGGGAGCCAAAGGGCTAGCTTTAATAAGAAAGGCCTAGGTTATAAGGGATCTAAGAATGAAAAGGCCTACCATTGCTTGATTGCTAGGGGTCAAGCTAAAAATAAAATGGTAGCTAGAAAATGGATTCCTAAAGAATATTTAGTGAACCCTATAGGAAAGAATTTGTATTGGGTTCCCAAATCCATCCTCAAGGGTTAGAAAAACCCTAGGATAGTCAACCATAGTGGACTTAACTTATATCATATTAAATGGTTGACCTAGGAGGATATGGATGACAATTTTTTATTTATAAGTGTTGGGTGATGATAATGTTATCATATTATGGAATCTTAATAATATTTGATCATGATATGCAATTATTGATAACATTTGATCATGATTGATAATATATGATTTTATGATCATGTTGGTGGTTTTAGGATGCATGATACTTAACCTTGGTAGAATTGCATGAAAAATTTATGGTTAAGTATAAATACCTTTAGGTTCATCTCACACTCACTATAGGCTAACTTGACTAAAAACATAGCATGGGTGAGATGTTAGGATGATACAAATGGTCCACTAATGCTTATGGCATTTAGATGGTCATTTGATGTATCATAATAGCAATAATAGATCAACTATGGGAAAAACAAATGTTTAATCAATGGACATATTGCCCATAGATCATAGTTGGATATTTTAAATGTTTTAAAACCATTTTATACTTTGAAAATAGTGAGTTCATGTTTTGAAAAGTTTCAAGGCAAAATTAGGCTTTAAAATGGATACAAACTTTAGACATTTTTGCAACTTTTGAGTTTTTGCCAAATTTTCAAAAATAAAATGAATTTTCATGAAAAATTATTTTTCACTGATAAAGGAACTCATTATAATTATGTACTTCAAATTTCGTGATTTTTTGAATTTTCCATAATTTTTGGTGTATTTCTGAAGTTCATTCGAAAAATCAGAAAAACCTGAAAATTGAGTGCCAGTCGACTGATGCTCTGATTCAGTCGACTGATGTACTGTGCACGAGCACAGTAACCTGTTTTATCAGGTTTTGAGTTTGGTTTTTGGTATTTTCTCCCATTAGACTTGATGTCATGCGTGTATAACATTTGAATAATATTTTTGATGGTGTTAAAGGAGGAGAAATGATGAGTTTAAGTTAATCATGCTAAGGGGGAAAATTTAGCATGTCTTAAGGGGGAGTTGCATGTTTAAGGGGGAGTTTTTATACTCATGTTATTTACATGCTTTCTTGCTTTATGTATTTGTGTTAATGTTTTTACCTAACTTAAATGGATTGCCACACATCAAAAAAGGGGAGATTGTTAGGGCAATCAACCCATGTGATATGGTTTTGATGTGTGTGGCAAAGGGTTTAAGTTAGGATTGTTATGGATTTGATATATGCGTTGAAGTCATGCAGGACTTAGTAATTCACACATGGAGCATTGGCAAGATTAACCATCTCATGACTCGGTCCTTGAGTCGGTGAAAGATGCATTGTGGAAGTCATGCGCTTGGTGCATCCGAGGGACCGCCAGACGAGGAGCATTGGAGTGAAGCCGAAGGAAGTAAACTTCAGGGTGAGACGCGAAGGATGTTGTTGGGAAGCCATGCGCTTGGCGCATCCGAGGGACATGGCTGGACGAAGAGAACTTCAAGGCGAGGGACTCCAAGGGAATGAGAGTGAGCGATTGTAACCCGAGACGGGATAGCTCTTAGGTGATCTTGGCAAATTGGCTAAGTGTCAGATGGATTTTCCCAACATCAGTCGACTACCATGATATGACAGTCGACTGCTCCAAGTCGATTGGAGACATGACTGGTGTTCGAGTCCAAGTTCTTGCCGAACAGTCGACTGCCAGTTCGTGGCAGTCGACTGATGGGAGGATCAGTCGACTGATGTCGAGGGTTTCTATTGGTGTTTTTGAGCCACAAAAACTGCTTTTTGCATTGTGAAAACCTCGGAAGCCCGGACACGGATCTGTGCGAAGTATAACAAAATTTACATGTACATGTTTAAAACCTTAGATATACCTTAGATCTACAAGAGAAGAGCATTACCCTTGATGCGACGCCCTTCGCTTATCCCGCTCATCCAAATGGATTGCTGAAAATCGAGAGTGTCAAGTGTACACTCCTCTATTGGTATCCACACAAGCAATAGGTGGAGAAAAGAGAATCTTGAGTGTGATAGCACTCCTTGATAGTCTCGGCAATGGAGGATTGAGAGAGCAAGAGAGGAACAACCAAGGAAGAAGGTGATGAAGTTACACCAAAAATAACTTCACACACTAATACAAAAAGTAAAGTGGTCGGCCACTTCTATTTGGGGGGTTACATGCATGCATGTAACTCCAAGAGCCAATGGCTCTTGGTCTCCCTCATGAGGTGGCACCCCATGATAAGTCCATGATGATGTGAAACACCATCATTGGTCGGCCCCGATGCCAAGTCACCATGACATGGCAATTGGTCAAGTCAAAATTGACCATTCATCTTCCCTCTCAAGTCAAGTCAAACTTGACTTCTTATCTCCCATGGTTGATCAAATCTAACCACTTGATTCAAGTCAATTTGATTTAATGAATCTCTATTCATTATATTAAATTGACTGAATGAATCAAATCTAAATTAGACTCATTCAACACTTGAATCAAATTGAGTCTAACTCAATTAGTCTAATTTGTATTACTCTTAATCCAATTTGGATCATCCCATGAACCTAATCCTCATGGTTCATCATATGAACCTAATCTCCATCTAATTGTCTTTTGTGTGTGACCCTATAGGTTCTTGTAACGTTGGCAATGCTCCTAAACTGATTTAGGAACATAAGCAATGAGCGGTATCTAGTAACACATCATTGCTACCCAAGTTACAAGAATGTTGAGATCCAACATCACCTTTGTGACTACTAATTGTGACTCTCACAATATGTAACAATGTCCCTCTATCGTTGACATCTAGAATGACCAATTGAGGCATAGACCGTGTCATCCTCGGTACAATCTATATCTTGAACTCCAAGTAGACTCGCTCTAATCAAATGAGCTCAATATCTCATATTAACTCATTTGGGCATGACCATGCACTTCGTGGTCTCACTCTATCAAGAATAACGATGTCACTCCTGTCATATAGGAGGGATAGATCTCTTCTATATCACTCACATACCTGAAGGTAGGAAACTTCGCTTCCCACTTCAACTCAATCGCTTGTTCATGGCGATCCCTTCTACGTCCCCGGATAAAAAAAATTTAATCATAGACGAAAGAAATTACCCAAGTAACCGTTTCATCGTCGTGCTATTTGATTAGAGTAGTCACTTGAACAAACTTGTCGTTCAAGCAACTGACCTCTATTTTACAAATAGTTGCGGAATAGACGATGTACGGATCGTCGACTTTTGTGTTTATGATCGGAGTCCAAGTTATATTAGCCACAAAATAGAATATATCATGCAAATATAATTGAAAACAATTATAAACATGTTACATAAGAAAATAGACAAGTATTATACCTCTCGATCTTCTATCGTATGCCCCTCCTTTTGGACGTCGTGTGGGCGACGATCTACCAAAAGTCGAAGCTCCTAGATCACCAATCTTCCTTCCTTGCTCGCTCCGAACAAGAGGAAGACTAAGAAACAAAACCCTTCTCCTTCCTTTAGCCAACTAACAAACACCAACCTAGGTGCTTACCTCCTGCCAACAAGGAGAAGATGATGGAGATAGTTGTCGGCCAAGAGCTCCAAGGGAAGACCCTAAGCCTTGTTTCCACCGGCCAAGGAGAGGAGAAGGAGTAGATTTAGACGCCGGCCAAGGGAGGGAAGGGCTTGTATGGGAGCCGGCCACCAAGGAAGAAGAAGAAGAAAAGGAAAACCTTTCCTTATTTGGTGCCGCCAACACCCAAACCCTAATCCCCAATGCTTGCCGCCCACTAACCCTAATCCTATCTCTATTGGAATTCTTCTTGCCGCCCACCCCATGCTCTCCTTATATAGAGTTAGGGATATGCCTTGTTTTAATCTCCATCATTGGTTCTAGGGATTTAATCTCAACCCTCGGATCTAGAGATTTAATCTCAACCGTCGGATCTAGAGATTTAATCTCTACCTTTGGATCTAGAGTTTTGTTTTCAACCATTGGATCTAAGCTTCATGAGGTTTTAATAGGCTACAATAGGGACCATGAGGAGGAGTTGGATCTTGGCCACCCAATGGGTCAAGCCCACATAAAGTCCGATCCATTAATGATAATCCAATCCACTAAAGGATTATCATTGATCTACCTCACCAACCCCCATAAGTTAATATGAGCTCCATATATTATTTGTACATTTTTCTCCCCATGTTTAAGATCTCGAATGTCCGTCGATTAATTAATTTACTAATCATTAATTAATCAACATCTAACTCCATGAGTAGTACCACTCAACCTTTTCATCATGCCGGACCAAGTCCACCTGCAGGGTTTACATGATGAACCTAATGAGCTACTCAAGGGGACATCATTATCCTAATATATAGGACAAGGTTTCCTCCTATAATCAACGACACACCATATAAATAATTTCATTTTCCAACTTATCGAGCCTATCGATTTAATATATAAATCTCTCCCATTGATAAATCAAAGAAATGAATACTAAGTATATTTGCCCATTATTATATCGGGATCAAGAGTATGTAGAATATAATATCTGAGGTCCGATTCGATTATATAGTCAGCAATAAATCATATCACCTCTAAGTCAGTCCTGCTCAATACACACAAAGTGGACTAGTGTGATTCTATGGTCAAGACAAACCAATACCAAATCACACTACAACCATACCAATGGTTTGTCCAAAGTCATCTTGGTTGTGAGCCTATACTTATACTTTACAAGGAGCGGATAACATGATCTCCCGTGTGACACCACACACCATGTTATCTATAATGTAATGTATTAAACAATATGCATAACCATAAATATGCAAACAATGATCATGTGATTCTTATTTCAAAATAAAAATGTTCATACAAAAGATAGACTTTTCAGTATACATCCCAACAATCCCCCACTTATACTAAAAGACTATGCTGTCCTCAAACTGCCATACATCTGATTCCCATTCCCTCCACATGCCTATCAAAGGCTCTCGCCGGAAGGGCTTAGTGAAAGGATCTGCCAGGTTATCCTCCGATGCAATCTTGGCCACAACAACTTCTTCTCTCTTTACGATTTCTCGTATCAGGTGGTAATTGCGCTCTATGTGTTTACTTGCCTTATGGGCTCGTGGTTCCTTCGAGTTTGCAAATGCACCACTATTATCACAATAAATTGTGATTGTTCTGGGCAAACCAGGAATTACATCCAAGTCCATCAGGAAGTTCCTGAGTCACACAGCTTCTCTGGCCGCCTCAGAGGCTGTCGCATACTTAGCTTCCATGGTGGAGTCCGCCATGCATTTTTGCTTGACACTCCTCCATACAATAGCTCCACCTCCCAAAGTAAACACAAAACCTGAGGTAGACTTACTGTTATCCCTGTCTGATTGGAAGTCGGAATCCGTGTAACCCACAGGGAGTAATTGGTCTGCCTGGTAAACTAGCATATAATCCCTAGTCCTTCTCAGGTACTTCAATATATGCTTTACCACAGTCCAATGTTCTTGTCCTGGATTACTCTGATATCTGCTAACCAAGACCACGACAAAGTAGATATCTTGTCTCGTACATAGCATTACATACATGAGGCTTCCTACTGCCGAAGCATAAGGAACCGCCTTCATCTCCTCTATCTCCTCAGATGTTCTAGGACACATCTCCTTAGATAAAGGAACTCCATGCCTAAAATGTAGAAAACCCTTCTTGGAGTTCTGCATGCTAAAACGATCCATAATGATGTCTATGTATGAAGCTTGAGATAAGCACAAATAATCCTTTTCCTGCGATCCCTTATAACCTTGATCCCAAGAATGTGTCCCACTTCTCCCAAGTCCTTCATATCAAACTATTTGGACAACCATACCCTTACGTAAGCTACCTTGCCAATCCTCTGCAATATCGGATACGGTCCCACGTAGCGTGGACTCAGTTTACCCTTCCTTCCGAATCTCATCACTCCCTTCATAGGAGCCACTTTGAGGCATACTAGATCCCCAACTTCGAATTCTAACGGTCTACGTCGCATATCCGCATAGCTCTTTTGTCGGCTCTGAGCAGTTTCAATTCTCTGACGGATGTTCCGTATAGCTCGGGTGGTGTCGTCGATGAAATCTGTCTGGAGTCCCATCCTCTTCTTTTCACCACCCTCGTACCAGCATATGGGAGATCTACACTTCCTCCCGTATAGGGCCTCGTAGGGTGCCATTCCAATAGTAGCTTGGTAGCCAAACATAAGTATCGGCACTACCACTAAATCCTTTGAAATCGACGAGCTCGTAACATATCCTCCGATTTGATTTACTCTTTCTCATGTCTGTCGTCTGGGGATGGAAGGCGATCTTGAACAACAATAACCGTGCCTAGGGCCTTCTGAACACATTCCCAGAAATGGGAAATAAAGCGACCATCTCTGTCAGAAATGATGGTCTTAGGAATTCCATGTAGTCTGATAATTTCCCTAGCATATAACTGAGCCAGTTGCTCCATCGAGTAGGTCATCTTGATTGCTAAGAAATGGGCGGACTTCGTCAATCTGTCCACAATTACCCATATAGCATTATAACCGTTTGTCGTCTCGGGCAATCCTGAGATGAAATCCATAGAAATGTCCTCCCATTTCCATTCTGGAATCTGGATCGGCTGCAGTTTTCCTCCGTGTCTTTGTGTTCTCGCCTTAACCCTCGGCAGTCACGCAGTATCGACATCTTGAGCCACATCCCTTTTCATTCCGAACCACCAGAACTTTCATTTCAGGTCTCGGTACATCTTGGTGGTTCCAGGATGCATCGCATAAGGAGTTCTGTGAGCTTCCTCAAATATCTCCTTCCGCAATTCTGGATCGTCGGGAATACATAAGCGATCCCTGAGGTAGAGTACTCCACTATCAGAGATCCGAAACCCGTCGTCCTTTCCTTCTAAGACCTCTTGCTTGATCCTCTGAAGGCTTGGGTCACGGGCTTGCTTTTCCAGTATATCATCGAATAGCGTCGTTGCTATCGTCATGGTCGAGAGCTGTCCGGAAATGATTCCAATCCCGTAACGCATAATCTCTCTTTCTAAGGGCCGAGATAACACTGATAGAGACATCAAGGTGGCGCAGGACTTCCTGCTGAGTGCATCAGCCACCTTGTTAGCTTTCCCCGGATGGTAGAGAATCTCGCAGTCATAATCCTTGACGAGTTCGAGCCATCTGCGCTGTCTCATGTTCAGGTCCTTCTCGGTAATCAGGGCACTACTGAACAGCTCCTCTGCGGTCTGCGGTCTATGAGCTCCGCCGGCCACATTCCGAGTTATTTACGGTGAGCATCTTGATGAGTCCGCCCCTTTCTCTTTCCGTCTTGACCAACTCGGGGTATAGGCATGCGAGCCTTTTGAATCTCTTCACGGCGGCCGATAGGTCACATGCGATCTCGATTGACTCAATGTCAAATTGAATTGGGTTACAACATCAAGCGGCAACTTCGTTTCCACTCATCATTCGTATGTCCCCAATCTAATCAACTATACCACATACATCCCATGCAATAAACTAATCACTAATTTCAAAGGAAACGAGCTCATAGGAAACGAGCTCATCATTTCTTATTCATACGTTCAGAAAAGAAAAATGTTAATATATAACATTCCTTATTTCTAATCGGAACAAAACTACTTGAGAAGATAGTTTATTACGACTCCCACTAGGACAAACCCTAGTGCAGTTGTAATTATGTTTAGTCCTATCTTCCTTGGCCTCATTAGGGTAGTCTCAGGCTGGCCAATAAGTTATTGTTTGTGGAACTCTCTTCATTCTTTTCGAGGCTAGCTACCACAGGATTCTCTTGAACCTTGTGCTCCAGTAGTTCCCAGCACAACTCAGCATATGTTATCCGCCCTTCATAGCGGCCCCATACGTGATGCGCAACTACCATGAAATCATTTGGAAGAGAGCGTACCAAGGCCCATATCCGATAATTGTCTAGTAACGGAAACTCCTGCTGCTCGAGTCTCCTAAAAAGACCATCGAGCCTTTTTATGTGTCCGATGACCCCACCATTAGGTTTATAAACTATCTCTTCAATAGCTTCCCTCAATTTGTTTCGTAACACATCACGACGGGTCATTGTAGTCATCGTCCGTGCCATCTGAAATTGAAATAAATGAAGTCAGTATGAAACCGACTAACCAGTGCGAAACCGGCTTAATTCAATTTATATGAGCATAGACCTCACACAATTAATTACGAAAATCAATTCTTCGTAATTTTTTGATCAATTTTGATTTACCTAACTTGTCCACCTTTGACCCCTATCACAAGTATTTCTTGTGAAGCTAATATAAGTTTTCGTTCGTTGACCTACGCATACTTAGACTAAAGCTAGCATAAAGTCATTTTAAGCTTAAGGCATCATTCATGTTCTCATGCATAGTTTAAGCTTAAGGTATTTTATATCATACATGATCAAGCATGAGGGTATTACACATATTTTCATGCATATTTAAGCTAGAAACATTTCCTATCATACATGAAGAAAACATTTAACAAAATTAGAGTAGACATAGAATTCTTACTTGGAGCGGCAGGATTTGGAGCTTGATGTGTGTGTAGTGGAAAGGCAGATCGGCTCTGATACCACCTGTCACGCCCGCCCTTTTCGGACCCAGAATCCAGAAGGGGCGGCGCGTGACGCGACCGTACATACATACATTACATACAGCGGAAGACTTTATACATACTTCTTTATTCTTACAGCGGAAGACTTTAGACTTATTTTTTTTTTCTTTTAAACATATGCATTGACATATATATATATATATATATATATATATATATATATACTTCTTCTTCTTAACATAGGGCATGCATCATAGCATATATAGATACTTCTTCCTTACTTCTTCTTATTAACATAGAGCATGCATCATAACATATATAGATACTTAGTGCTTAGTTCAAGTTCTTAAACATCGTCGTCATACGGAGACATAAGTAAGGACATCCATAAACATCATCATCATAGGTAAACATATATATATAAACCTAACGGATCTTCTCCACCATGCCACTGCCACACACATTTGGCCCCTCCTGCTGCTCCCTTTAGTTTATCCATCCCTTACCCTTATCTGCAGTACGAGGGAAAGATAAACTATAAGCACATAGGCTTAGTAAGATCCAGTCCTACTCACAAAAACCATATATCGACATTAATCATGGCATGTAACATTCACAACATATAAGCCATATAACATGTAACATACATGGCGTAATCAACTTAACATGTAGCATAAGTAACGTGAGTAAACATAACATGTCTCATCCATAGCATGACAGCATAACATGTATCATCTATAACATAGCATCATATCATGTACATTTAGGACTTAATTAAACATAACATATAACATACATAACATAGTGACATAACATGGCATATCAAACATAACATACTTCATATGTAACATAGTGGCATAAACATGGCATATCAAACATAACATACATCATATGTAGCATAGAGACATAAACATGGCATATCAAACATAACATACATCATATGTAACATATCAACATGGCATGTGAACATAACAATCTAATCATGTAACATATGCAAGATGCTTTTGAAAATATATATTATAGGTGTTGGTGCAATCGGCCCAGGTCACGATTGACCAGGACTCGAGTTTGGCTCGAGTGATGTTTTGATGTGTTTTGATATTTCGACAAAAACATATGACAATATAATTGTCAGGGAAAGTCCAAGTCCTGAGTACTTGGCAAATGGAAAGTCCAACATGTGTTGGCAAGGAAAGTCCAAGCATGGGTCTTGGCAAATGGAAAGTCCAACATGTGTTGGCAAGGAAAGTCCAAGCATGGGTCTTGGCAAATGGAAATTCCAACATGAGTTGGCAAGGAAAGTCCAAGCATGGGTCTTGGCAAATGGAAAGTCCAACATGTGTTGGCAAGGAAAGTCCAAGCATGGGTCTTGGCAAATGGAAAGTCCAACATGAGTTGGCAAGGAAAGTCCAAGCATGGTCTTGGCATGGAAAGTCTAACATGAGTTAGCATTTGAAGTCTAAGGGGTTTAATATTGGCGGCGTAAAGTCCAAGCGGTAGTCTTGGCAGCATAAGTCCAATGTTTGGCGGCGTAAAGTCCAAGCGGAGTCTTGGCGGCGTAAGTCCAATGTGCCTTGGCGGTGTAGACACCATTAGCATGACATAGCCGACGGAAGCACCTGAAGGCTAGCGCGATGGATGAACAAGTCATGGATGACTTGGAGGGATCCGAGAGGCGTGAGGCTGATGGAGGTGGCTAGAAGGCTTAGGTCTAGGCTAAGGGTGGTCTAGCAAGTATGGGGGGAACCATACTTGGGTTAAAACCTCATGTTTGAGGTGTGCCAGTTGACTGGTGCCATGTGGCAGTCGACTGGACCGAGTCAACTAGGGTTTGACTGCGGGTTATGGCCTAGCGATCATTTGCGAAGGTGGGCGATCGGTGATGGCTCAGCGATCGGCCGATCGTGTGATCGGTCGTTGCTCGAGTCGGCCCGCAGAATGGAGTCGAGACTCGGTGGTCAGTGAAGACTCCATCGGATCGGCGATGGTCACAATCGGTCGATCGATGTGGTAGTTGGACTTATCCAACGTGGAACTAGCCGTTGTCTCACTATGATGGCATCGGTCGTGATGGTCCCGATCGGTCGGTGATAGACTTTTTCGGCCTGAGGTTGAAGCTATATATGGAGCTCGTGATGGAGGAAAAAGCAACCGGTTCTTGAGGGCTATTGGGGCTATTTGTTGGTGCAAATTAGGTCTCCAAGTGCAAGCAAGCAACCAAGCATTCAAGCAATCAAAACAAGTGTTGTAAAGTCTTTTCTTTACTTGTACTTCATATTTACATTGTATATTGCTTGTATTTCGTTCTTACTGTTGTAAGATCTATTGTAAGGGGTTTCTCCGCCTCCGACTTGTGTCGAGAAGGAGTGTTTATCATTAGTGAGTGCGTGTACATCACTAGGGCTCTTTAGAGCTCGATCCGTGGAGTAGGAACCGTGCGGTTCCGAACCACGTTATATCATTGTGTTAGCTTGTTGTCTATTTCGTTATCGCTTTTATTATTTCTATTTCCGCTGCGCACTAACGAAATTGTAGACACAAACACGAGCGAATTTCATCTACGCTATTCACCCCCCCTCTAGCCGTTCCAATATTCCTAACAAGTGGTATCATAGCCCGGGGCTCTTCTACGGATTAACAATCGGAAGCTAAGGCAAAAGGCTAGAGGGTGAAGATGGAATTCCAAGACAAGCTTGGATGGGAAATCAACACTCCACCTCCATATGATCCAGAAGATTTTCCGGCATGGAGAGCAAGAATGGAAACATTCTTGATGATGGACATAGAGGATTGGTTCATCCTCGTTGAAGGCCTTGATCCCGGTAGGGTTATGAAGGGGAATGTCCTAAAATTGAAAAAGTGGACCCAAGAGCAACGCCAAAAGCTCAAGACCGGGTTAAGGTAACGAAACTTTTGGAAGATTTAATCCCTAATGATGTTTTGTGCAAGCTAGGGGATTACATGTATGCCAAGGAGCTATGGAGGAAATTGGCAAGATTCCATGAGGAGAGTTCATCCTCAAGTGAAAGTGAGGAATCGGAAGTTGAGATGGAGTCAACTTCCGAATCGGAGAAAGAAGAAGTAGAAGAGGTGGAAGAAGCATCTACTTCTAGGATTGAGGAGGAGAGACCATCCTCTACATCGGAGCAACCTCAAGAAGAGCTTTCAACATCCGATCAAGATGAGGAAGCTCAAAATTCAACTCCGGCACCTACCACCACCCTAGGTAACTCAAACACTTTATCTTCCAATAAAAATCATATTATGTGTTTTGAGTGTAGGGAATTTGGGCACTATAAGAGCAAGTGCCCAAAGAAGATTAGGAAAGCTCCACCGGCACCAAAAGTCAAGGATGCGGTTCCCAACACCTAAAGGCAAGGAGCACATCATATGCTTCAAGTGCAATTCAAAGGACATTATAGGAATCAATGTCCTAGGGGAGCAAAAGACACAAGAAGAAGCATCACAAGTAATCACAAGTAGGGAGCTAAGGCTAACCCTAAGGTACATCTTAGTAATGCATCTTCTAATTTAAATGCTAAAAGCATGCTAGGAACTTTAATTCTCTTGCAATTTATGAAAAGCATGCTAATTAGAATAAATATTTTGCTTAGGAGCTAAGAGTCCATGTAGAAATTAGGGAGAAATTTGGGACTAATGTCCCTAAAAACAATTTACCTAAGAACAAACCTAAGTCAAATAACTCAAGATCAATTTTACCTAGAGAGACAATTAGAAAGGTGCAAGAGCACTTAGGTGTTAACCCTAAATGGACTAGGCATATGCCTAGGAAGTCCAATGCCCAAGATTTAAATCAAAATTCTAAAATTGGGCAATTAGAAAAGGAAAATCAAGTCTTGAGATCAAGGCTTGAAAAACTTGAAAAGACCCTAAATAAGATACAAAATCAATTTAAAGGGTCTAATGGTCAAAGTCAAAGGTCCAAAAGTCAAAGTCAACATCTAGGACCTAAGAGTCAAAAGTCAACTAAGGGCAAGAATGGTTTGGGTCACAAACCTAAGTCCAAGGTGACTTATCATAGTGTTCCATTTGACTATGGAACATTAACTAGGTCTAGGAAGACCAAGGTCAATAGGGAAGTCATCCCTAGAGTTGACCATGGTGTGTGCCTAGTGGCTAGGGTTTCTAGGAAACCTAGGGTGGCCACTAAGAAGGTTGCAAGGGGAGCTACCCCTAGAGTCAACCTAGGTAAGACCCAAATGACCAAGGCTAATAAGCCTAGGAGGGTCATTAGGAAGGTATCTAGGGAGGTTATCCCTAAGGAATACCTAATTAACCCTAGGAGCTCAAATCAGTTTTGGGTTCCTAAGAGCGTGATTGATTCACGCTAGATGGGTTAGGGTGTGCCAACCTTAAATGGATGGGTAGTTAACTCAACCATGGCAAAGGTGGCACTTTAGGTTATTTTCAAGGTTATGGATACCTTGGAAATAGATTTGAATTATAATCCTAAAATATTTTAGGGTGTGCCAATAGTATTTGAGAAGCTTGATAAAATGGTCAAATTGGCACAATTTAGGTTTAGAGGTCGTAGTGTGCCATTTTGGGTTTTTGGCACATTTGGGAAAATTTAGGTTAATATGGCAAAATATACTTAATTATATCAAATGGAAATTAATATTAAAATTTAGGTATTACCATACCTATATATTTTATTTGCCATGCTTTGTTTGCCATATGCCATGACATGACATCATGTTTATGTTCTATCATTTATATGTCATGAGTATGCTTAGGGATTAAGGACCAATGTCATGTGTTTTTAGATTTTATCATATGCCATAACATCATGATCATTGGCCATGTTTTAATAATGCTATCATTTATGCCATGATCATACATTCATGCATTAACTTGATTAAAATTGATTTAAGGACTATGGCATGACTTGGAGTCCCAGTTATAAGGGAATCAAGTAGAGTTGCTTTAGAAAATGCATGAAACCCTAGTTTAGGGAGAACAAAACCCACATCTCACATCTAATTGACATGTATGTGTATGTATACACCCTAGATACATGTGAGATGCTAGGATAATAGGTTAGGTTCAAGGTGCATCGGTAGTGCATCTATATGAACTTAAACTTATTTTAATTATCACCAAGAATCATAAGGAAAGCTAATATACAAGCTATGTATATTTAGCCAATAAATTATGGTCCAAGATAAGGTTTTGAAAACATTTTAAAATCATTTTGAAAAACCTTGGTGAAGTCTATCTTTTGATAGCAATCACCATTGATGAAGTTGATACAAAGTAGGGCCAAAACATTGAAAATTTCAATGTTTTTGAACTTTGTACCAATGTCACTATTTAATGGGTAAAATAATTTTCAAACATTTTTCACCCATTGTATTAGTCATAAGTATTATCGATCTAATTTCGTGATTTTTCGTATACGTATAATTAGTTATGATTTTCAAAACTCATTTCGATTTACGAAAATCAGTTTTGATTATCGATCGCTTCTCTGATGATCGTGATGGCGCGTTGGACTCATTGCGGTGCTTTATCACTCATTTGCTTCGTGCGGTCGGTGATGGATACATCATCGATCGACCGTAGTAACAGTCGATCGATAGTTGATTTGGGGTAACAAAAGTTGTTTAACCCGATTTTAGCTAGTTATGATCCTAACCACTCCTAACCTAGGATATGCTTTGGGAAGCATTATAAAGGGTGAAAATCTATTGGATATGGATTAGGAGAGTTGTTTAGGGTTTGTATCAATTCTAAGGTGTGGAAAGTTCAATGTTGAATTTCTAACCTTAGTTTTGACGGTTTAAAGTTCCTATTGGCTTAGGGACTTCCCAAGGACATTGTTGGTGTAATGGTCAAGGGGGAGCAAGCCTTTAGGGGGAGATATCCATCTTAGGATGATGGATGTGTTTTTCTCCTTGAAGGGGAGAATGTTATCAATTTGGGAAATTGATGGATTTTTAGAAACCCAATTTGGAAATTGGGAGAGTGAATAGGATTGCCTCTCTTAAGTGATATGAGACTTATCACTAGGAAGATGGTAGGCATCCTAGGTATTTTTGAACCAAGGGGGAGATTGTAAGATCTCATTGGGACATGAGACATTGACCTCCTTGGAGAGAAAGCCTTTTTGATGTTAGTCAAAAAGGGGGAGAATGTTTGGGGGAGAACATTTGGGATAATTGGTAAAGGATTTGAGTTAGTATTCTAACTCAATTATTTGTTTGGTTTTTGTCAAACATCAAAAAGGGGGAGATTGTTGGTGCAATCGGCCCAGGTCACGATTGACCAGGACTCGAGTTTGGCTCGAGTGATGTTTTGATGTGTTTTGATGTTTCGACAAAAACATATGACAATATAATTGTCAGGGAAAGTCCAAGTCCTGAGTACTTGGCAAATGGAAAGTCCAACATGTGTTGGCAAGGAAAGTCCAAGCATGGGTCTTGGCAAATGGAAAGTCCAACATGAGTTGGCAAGGAAAGTCCAAGCATGGTCTTGGCATGGAAAGTCTAACATGAGTTAGCATTTGAAGTCCAAGGGGTTTAATATTGGCGGCGTAAAGTCCAAGCGGTAGTCTTGGCAGCATAAGTCCAATGTTTGGCGGCGTAAAGTCCAAGCGGAGTCTTGGCGGCGTAAGTCCAATGTGCCTTGGCGGTGTAGACACCGTTAGCATGACATAGCCGACGGAAGCACCTGAAGGCTAGTGCGATGGATGAACAAGTCATGGATGACTTGGAGGGATCCGAGAGGCGTGAGGCTGATGGAGGTGGCTAGAAGGCTTAGGTCTAGGCTAAGGGTGGTCTAGCAAGTATGGGGGGAACCATACTTGGGTTAAAACCTCATGTTTGAGGTGTGCCAGTCGACTGGTGCCATGTGGCAGTCGACTGGACCGAGTCAACTAGGGTTTGACTGCGGGTTATGGCCCGATCGACCGCGAAGGTGGGCGGTCGGTGATGGCTCAGCGATCGGTGATCGTGATCGATCGATCGCTGCTCGAGAATTCGGCCATAGAATGGAGTCGAGACTCGACTGGGCGAGTGAAGACTCCATCAGTCGACTGATGGTCACAATCAGTCGACTGATGGTAGTTCCGTTGGACTTATCCAACGTGGAACTAGCCGTTGTCTCACGACAATGATGGCATCGATCGTGATGGTCCGTCGATCGGTGATAGACTTTTTCCGGCCTGAGTTGAAAGCTATATTGAGCTCGTGATGGAGGAAAAAGCAACTGGTTCTTGAGGGCTATTGGGGCGATTTGTTGGTGCAAATCAGGTCTCCAAGTGCAAGCAAACAATCAAAACAAGTGTTGTAAAGTCTTTTCTTTACTTGTACTTCATATTTACATTGTATATTGCTTGTATTTCGTTCTTACTGTTGTAAGATCTATTGTAAGGGGTTTCTCCGCCTCCGACTTGTGTCGAGAAGGAGTGTTTATCATTAGTGAGTGCGTGTGCATCACTAGGGCTCTTTAGAGCTCGATCCGTGGAGTAGGAACCGTGCGGTTCCGAACCACGTTATATCATTGTGTTAGCTTGTTGTCTATTTCGTTATCGCTTTTATTATTTCTATTTCCGCTGCGCACTAACGAAATTGTAGACACAAACACGAGCGAATTTCATCTACGCTATTCACCCCCCTCTAGCCGTTCCAATATTCCTAACAATAGGTACGTAAACATAAATCTCAACATATTTGGGCCCGACATTGTACCACTTCTTCATTATCATAGCGCGTCTCAAACCTAATAGGTTACTAGGCCCGATCTTAGTCCGTCGACCTAGGGCAATCATCATAGCGTAGAAGCCCATCCTAGGCCCGAGTCTTACTCCATCGACCTAAGGCATCTTGGAGCCCATCCCGTACTAGGCCCGAGTCTTATTCCATCGACCTAGGGGCAATCATACATAGAAGCCCATCCTAGGCCCGAGTCTTATTCTATCGACCTAGGGCATCTTAGGAGCCCATCCCTTCTTGGACCTTGTTAAGGTCTTGGTACAAGACATGCAGAAGGTAAAATACTTATATGCTTATTTTATAACATAGCTTATTTCATTTTGCAAACATAGCATACTTCATTTCATAACACATCATGCTTCCCTTCATGAACATATCATCTTTCATTTCGTAAACACACCATTCTTCATTTCATAACATATCATTCTTCATTTCATCATCATGTCATATTCATGTTGTGAACATATCATTTTGTTTCATTTCATAATCTTATCTTTTTCCATTTCATAACATATTTTAAACATCGCATACACATAGACATGGCATAAGGCATGGCATGCATTTACCCAACATAAAACACATGTTACCCTATTTATTTAACTTAACAACAACTTCATATGCACATAAGACTTGAATTAACCTAAGGCATGTTATCTTCATCTAGCATTAATTAATATCACAAGTCAACATGCATTCACCCAACATAAAACACATGTTAGCCTATTCATTTAACTTAACACAACTTCATATGCACATAAGACTTGAATTAACCTAAGGCATGTTATCTTCATCTAGCATTAATTAATATCACAAGTCAACATGCATTCACCCAACATAAAACACATGTTAGCCTAACTTAACACAACTTCATATGCACATAAGACTTGAATTAACCTAAGGCATGTTATCTTCATCTAGCATTAATTAATATCACAAGTCAACATGCATTCACCCAACATAAAACACATGTTAGCCTATTCATTTAACTTAACAACAACTTCATATGCACATAAGACTTGAATTAAAACTTCATCTAATCTCCAAAATGCATGATGGCCGAATGGTCCATAGGGGTGTCTAGGGCTATCCTTCATCCTAATTCATTTAACACAACCACAACTTCATTTGCACATAGAACATGAACTAGACTTCATTTAGTCACCCAAAATTCATGGTGGCCGAATGATCCATAGGGTTTTCTAGGGTTATCTTTTAACCTAATTCATTTAACATAACACAACAACTTCATTTGCATATAAAACAAGAACTAGACTTCATTTAATCACCCAAAACATAGGTTGGCCGAATGATCCATAGGGTTTTCTAGGGTTATCCTTTAACCTAATTTATTTATCATAGCAACAACTTCATTTGCAGATAAAACAAGAATTAAAACTCCATTTAGTCACCCAAAACATAGGTTGGCCGAATGATCCATGTAGGGTTTTTAGGGTTAACCTTTAACCTAATTCATTTTAAATCCTAGCATCATCATATAGTTACAAGAAAACATAGCATACAACTCATTGAAACCTAGAATCATGGCTTGGCCGAATAGGCTTTAGTGGCTATTAGGGTTAGCTTTTAACCCAATCCCTTTTTCCATGTTAACATCATCATCTACTTCCTAAACATAGCATACAACTTCATTGATAAAACAAAACCTAGCTTGGCCGGATATAACATATAGGTTTCTTTTACAAACATCAAACGAAGCTACTCGTATGCAGGTGAGGGATACTTACATCCTTCGCTTTGCTTGTAGTGTGAGATAAACTAAGGAACACAAAACCTAGCTCTTGCTTCTTGCTTGGATGAGTTTCGGCCAAGAGTGGAAATGGAGAGGGAGAGCCTTCTAGATTTTGGTGAGAAGAAGAAAGGAAGAAGAAGTGGCCAATTAGAACCTTCCCTCTTCTTTATAAAGAGAGGAAGAGAAGTTTCTCTTCTCCTTTCCATGTCTCTTCATTTATCCTCATCACACTTATCTACAATTTCCCCTCTTCCTCTAATGATAATATCCTATTGGGCTTCTGGTTAGTGGGTACATCTATAGGGCTTGGCTATCTCTAGAGGTTTGGGGTTCAATTCCTAGGCCTTGCACCCCTTTTTGGCTTATTTTCTTTTATTTTTGAAAAGGCCCACATAAAGCCCATGATCATCAAGCCAAAAATTCTTGTAAAATTGCTAGGAATTTTACGAGCGTTACAGATCACCTTCTGATCTCTAGGACTATAAAACAAACCACCTTTCGTTCCCCTAGGATAGCTAACGAACATGCATACTTATGTACGAGGTTCCAACTTACCAGCATCCGCCTTCAGCTTATGTGCTAGACTCCCTTAAATCTGAATATGTCTTAGACTAGGCTTTTGCCCAGTCCACAATTCTGTAGGAGTAGAAGGCACTGATTTAGATGGGACCAAGTTCAAAATATACAGTGTCGTATCTTGAGCATATCCCCAGAATGAATCTGGCAACTCAGAATAACTCATCATCGATCTAACCCTCTCCATAAGAGTTCTATTCCTTCGCTCTGCTACACCATTCTGTTGGGGTGTGCCAGGTGTAGACAATCGGGATTGAATCTCAGCCTCTGATAAGTAATTCCTAAACTCTCCCAAGAGGTACTTACCACCACGATCAGATCGTAGTGTCTTGATACTTTTACCTTGACGTTTCTCTGCATCAGCCTTGAATTCTTTGAACTTGTCAAAGCATTCAGACTTACGGCACATCAAGTAAATGTATCCATATCTCGAATAATCGTCTATAAAAGAGACGAAATACTCAAAACCACCTCTAGCCTGGATAGACATAAGACCACACAAATCAGAATGAATCAATTCTAACACATCTTTGGCTCTATACCCCTTGGCCTTAAAAGGCCTCTTGGTCATTTTACCCTCCAACCAAGATTCACAGGTTGGGAAATCATCCACCACTAATGAACCCAGAGGTCTATCAGCTATCAACCTTTGAATTTTGCTTAGGTTAATATGACCAAGCCTAAGATGCCAAAGATATATTTGGTTCATCATCGAAGGTTCTTTTCTCTTATTGGAATTAGAAGATGAGTTATTAAATTCTATTTGCATCGTGGGAGCTTTTGTTTCCAGTGTGTATAAATTTTCTATCAATGCACCCGAACAGATAATCTTCCTATTCCTTTTTATAACAACTCTGTCATTAAAAGAAATAGAATATCCATCCATAAACAATTTAGAAACTGAAATTAAATTCTTTCTAAATAAAGGTACATAAAGGTAATACTTAAGAACCAAAACATTATTTTTCTCAAAAGATAAATAAATGTCTCCCACTGCAATAGCCGCCACCTTCATGGCATTGCCCAAGTATACTGTAATCTCCCTTAGCTACTATCCGTTTCTCGAACCCTGCAAAGTATTGCGGACATGATCGATGGCTCCGTATCTACACACACCAAAGTGCGATAACACCGCTAAACATGTTTAAACAACAAGACCAAAAGATATACCTTTGTTCTGCTTGTGGTTGAAGCAGTCCTTCTTTCAGTGTCCAGTCTGCTTACAAGTGAAGCACTTGCCTTTCGACTTCTTCACTCCTCCTTGAGTTCCTCCCACCGCCTTTGCCCCAACTTGTTTCTTCTTCTTCTTGCCTTTCGGCTTAGAAGTAGAAACCTTTTGGGTAACCATGGCATGCGCCTGAGCACTTTGACGAAATAGCCCCTCTACCACCTGGAGTTCTGTCAGAAGCTCCGCCAACAAATACAACCTCTTGTTCATGTTGTAGTTCAGGCGAAACTACTCAAAACTCCTAGGTAGAGACTGGAGAATGATATCGACCTGGGTTTCCCCATCGATCTCAGCTCCAAGGACTTCCAACTCATTTAAATGAGCCATCATCTTGAGAACATGATCCCTCACGGGTGTTCCCTCGATAATGGTGGTCATCATCAAGTTCCTCATGACTTCCTGCCTAGCAGCCTGATTCTGGTGTCCGAAAAGTTCTTTGAGATTGAGCATCATGTCATAAGAAGTGGGCATGGCTTGATGCTGATGTTGTAGTACATTTGACATATATGCCAAAATGTAACACTGCGCCATCTCATCGGCCTTGATCCACTTCTTATAACTCTCCTTCTCCTTTTCCCCAGAATCATCCGCAGGCTTAGGAGGGCACTCTTTGAGGAGTACATATTTGTATTCCTCAGCAGTCAAGACAATATCAAGATTCCTCTTCCAATCAACATAGTTGGGTCCAGTAAATTTATTCTTTTTCAGTATCACAGTAAGCGGGTTGAAAGTCATTTTGAAAGAAAACCTAAGAATCACATAGATCAAAACATTAGATTTCAAAAAATTATTGATTCCTCAAACAATAAAATTTTAAAATCAATCAATACCTCAAAACACTGAGAATATCATATGTCACGATAGTGTGGATGCATACGAATTCTACATTTGTAAGAGGAGATTTTACCCATTAATTTTACTATTTTGTCAACCTAATTTTTTGACAAGTAAAATTAATAGTTGGTTCCTCTTCGGCCCTACAAATAAAATCAGTGACTCCGATGGGGAGGATACTTATATTTGTATCTAAGTGTTCACCATTACTCGGTACCAAGGAAATTATCTCGGGTTATGTGCCTTCCGATGGGGAAGTACACACACTCCTAAATAATTTCCTATAACCATATCCAACCTTGTGATCTGCATACAAACTTATCCGATGGGGAGGAAGGCACTCAGAGCTGACGCGCAAGTTTGCTTGCATCACATGTCAAATCGTAATGGAGGCCATGGGAATTTATAAAAAATATCCCTCTACCACTTAGTAATTTAAAATTGAGGAATTTTCTAGCCTACGACATGCATATCAAACAATAAGCAATAAATATGAAAAATAAAAATTTTCTAACTATTATGGCTTTTGTCTTCAATATGTCTCCAGTCGTATCACCATCTCATCCGCTTCTCCCTACGCCATGTACAAGCCATCCGGATATCCGAGCCGAGAAAAAAAATCTATTTTAATTTACATCCATCGATCCTATACTCCATGAGGGAGTGTACATGAAATCTAGATCGAAAATAAACTAAAATAAAAAGAGTGGCTAAACAATGCCGTATCTAATTAAAAAATTAAATACTAGCCTCGTCAACCCCGAGGATTCAACAAATATACAATTACACACATACAATCACATACACACATATGGCCATAATAGTTGGATCCTATGCTTGCAACCAAAAAGTTAACCTACGCATATCCTACTATTATCCGACATATATAATATATGAAAAGTGCATAAAAGTAACCGAATCCTAAACACACAAAACCGGAAACCGTGGCTCTGATACCACTTGAAGGTAGGAAACTTCGCTTCCCACTTCAACTCGGTCGCTTGTTCATGGCGATCCCTTCTATGTCCTCAGATAAAAAAAATTTAATCCTAGATGAAAGGAATTACCCAAGCAACCGTTTCATCCTCGTGCTATTTGATTAGAGTAGTCACTTGAACAAACTTGTTGTTCAAGCAACCAACCTCTATTCTACGAATAGCCACGGAATAGACGATGTACGGATCGCCGACTTTTGTGTTTATGTTCGGGGTCCAAGTTATATTAGCCACAAAACAGAATATATCATGCATATATAATTGAAAACAATTATAAACCTGTTACAAAAGAAAATAGACAAGTATTATACCTCTCGATCTTCTATCGTATGCCCTTCCTCCTTCTGGACGTCGTGTGGACGATGATCTATAAAAAGTCGAAGCTCCTAGATCACCAATCTTCCTTCCTTGCTCGCTCCGAACAAGAAGAAGATTAAGAAACAAAACCCTTCTCCTTCCTTTAGCCAACTAACAAACACCAACCTAGGTGCTTACCGCCGGCCAACAAGGAGAAGATGATGGAGATAGTTGCTGGCCAAGAGCTCCAAAAGAAGACCCTAAGCCTTGTTTCCACCGGCCAAGGAGAGGAGAAGGAGTAGGTTTGGACGCCGGCCAAGGGAGGGAAGGGCTTGTATGGGCGCCGGCCACCAAGGAAGAAGAAGAAGAAAAGGAAAACCTTTCCTTATTTGGTGCCGCCAACACCCAAACCCTAATCCCCAATGCTTGCTGCCCACTAACCCTAATCCTATCTCTATTGGAATTCTTCTTGCCGCTCACCCCATGCTCTCCTTAGATAGAGTTAGGGATATGCCTTGTTTTAATCTCCACCTTTGGTTCTAGGGATTTAATCTCAACCATCGGATCTAGAGATTTAATCTCAACCGTCATCTAGAGATTTAATCTCTACCTTTGGATCTAGAGTTTTGTTTTCAACCATTGGATCTAAGCTTCATGAGGTTTTAATAGGCTACAATAGAGACCATGAGGAGGAGTTGGATCTTGGCCACCCAATGGATCAAGCCCACATAAAGTCCGATCCATTAATGATAATCCAATCCACTAAAGGATTATCATTGATCCACCTCACCAACCCCCATAAGTTAATATGAGCTCCATATATTATTTGTACATTTTTCTCCCCGTGTTTAAGATCTCGAATGTCCGTCAATTAATTAATTTACTGACCATTAATTAATCAACATCTAACTCCATGAGTAGTACCACTCAACCTTTTCATCATGCCAGACCAAGTCCACCTACAGGGTTTACATGATGAACCTTATGAGCTCCTCAAGGGGACATCATCATCCTAATATATAGGACACAGTTTCCTCCTATAATCAATGACACACCATATAAATAATATCATTTCCCAACTTATCGAGCCTATCGATTTAATCTATAAATCTCGCTCATTGGTAAATCAAAGAAATGAATACTAAGTTTATGTGCCCGTTATTATATCGGGATTAAGAGTATGTACAGTATAATATCTGAGGTCCGATTCAATTATGTAGTCAGCAATAAATTGAATCACCTCTAAGTCGGTCCTGCTCAATACACACAAAGTGTACTAGTGTGATTCTATGGTCAAGACAAACCAATACCAAATCACACTACAACCATACCAATGGTTTGTCCAAAGTCATCTTGGTTGTGAGCCTATACATATACTTTACAAGGAGTAGATAACATTATCTCCCGTGTGACACCACACACCATGTTATCTACAATGTAATGTATTAGACAATATGCATAACCATAAATATGCAAACAATGATCATGTGATTCTTATTTCAAAATAAAAATGTTCATACAAAAGATAGACTTTTCAGTATACATCCCAACAATACCTCTGCATAATTTGTTACATACCCAGTAATCGCCTTTATAGTCCACCCATTTACGGGTGACGTTTGACGAAGACAAAGTATGCAACTCCTTATGTAGTGAACCATGGTGACTTCAGGTCCAAGGACTAATAGTCATACTAATAGTCACATGAGAAAGTATATGACACTCATATATCGATCCTTGATACTTTCTCATGGCTAGTCATTCAGTATACATTCTCCAATGCATACCCATGTGTCAACTTGATATCTCATATCCATGACTTGTGAGATCGAGTCATCGAGTTGACCTACATGCTAGTCTCTACGCATTAACATTATCCTTGAATGTTAATACTTGACTAGGAATGATTAAGAGTAGTGTTCTCTATATCATCTCATTATCGATTCAACCAATCAATTGATATAGATAAGAACCTTCTACTCAAGGACGTTATTATACTTAGTGTATTTGGCACTAATATAAGTAAATATAATAACCATGCCATTATAAATAGGAATATTATACAATAAAGTCCATAAAACAATCATCACATGATTGGCTCTAGGGCTTTCACTAATAATCTCCCACTAGCACTAGTGCCAATCACCGTAGTATCTAATACTCAATGACCTAGTGTGACCATAATGCTTTTTCTGTGCCAAAGCCTTGGTCAAGGGATCTGCGATGTTAGCCTTTGTGGGTACTCTGCAAATCTTCACATATCCTCTATCGATAATCTCTCGAATGAGATGGAAGCGCCGTAGTATGTGTTTGGTCCGCTGGTGTGAGCGAGGTTCCTTAGCCTGCGTAATCGCTCCATTGTTGTAACAATAGAGCTCTATGGGATCTGCTATGCTAGAAACCATCCCAAGCTCAGTAATGAACTTACGGATCCAAACTGCCTCCTTTGCTGCCTTAGATGTAGTGATATACTCGACCTATATTGTAGAATCAACAACTGTGTCCTACTTTAAACTTTTCCAGCTCACAACGCCACCATTCAAGCAAAACACGAACCCTGACTGTGATCTATAATCATCCTGGTCAGTTTGGAAGCTGACATCGCTGTAACCCTTTACAACTAGCTCCTCATCACCTCCAAATATCAAGAAATATTCTTTAGTCCTTCTCAAGTACTTAAGAATATTCTTGACTGCTATCCAGTGACGCTTACCTGGATCTGACTGGTATCTACTCGTCATGCTCAAAGCATACGAGACATCATGACGAGTACATAGCATGGAGTACATGATAGATCCTATGGCCGATGTATAGGGATCTTATCCATGCGCCTCCTCCTCTCTAGAAGAGGGACTTTGAGTCTCGAAAGACTCACACCATGTGACATCGATGTAAGTCTCTTCTTGGAATTCGCATGGCAAACCGTAGTAATACCGCGGTCAATATATGTACTTCGACTTAGGCCAAGCAATCTCTATCTATCTCTATAGATCTTAATGCCTAGAATACAGTTGTTTCACCTAAGTCCTTCATTAAGAAGCACATCCCCACCAATCTTTACAGATCAGAAGGATGTCATTTCCAATGAGTAGTATGTCATCCACATACAAAGGAAGACAACTATGTTCCCTTAACCCTTGTAGACCCAAGGTTCATCATCTTTTTGATGAAACCAAACTGCTTGATTGCATCATCAATAGAAGATTCGGCTTGAAGCTTACTTCAGCCATAAATGGACCTTTGCGACACATACTTTCCCAATATACTATGGATCTACAAAACCCTCGTCGTGTCATGTACACATCCTCGAGCAATTTTCCATTCAAATGCGATTTTGACATCCATCTGCGGATCTCATAATCGTGGTACGCAATATCAAGCATGATCCAATGGACTTAAACATCGCCACTAGAAAAGGTTTCATCATAGTCAATACCATGAATTTGCTTGAAACCTTTAGCCACCAATCGACCCTTATAGGTATGCGTATGTTCATCCATGTCAGTCTTTCTCTTAAAGACCCACTTACACCCAATGGGATTGACGCCTTCAGGTGGATCAACCAAAGTTCATACTTGGTTAGTGTACATGGATTCCATCTCGGATCTCATGGCCTCTAGCCATTTCTAACTGGGCTCATCATAGCTTCCTGATAGGAGGTAGGCTCATTCTCAAAAAGCATAACGTCATCATGGTCAGACAAGAGAAATGAGTATCTCTCAGGCTGACGACATACCCTATCAGACCTGTGAAGAGGTAGGTCTACTTGAATAGGTGGTTGTTCCACAACTCTTTGTGCAACAAACTGATCACCCACAACACTTTGTGGTTCCTGTTCAACCTCCATCAAGGCCTTAGTGCTATGATCCTTATCTTGAATTTCTTCAAGATCGAACGTACTCCCACTAGTTTTTCTAGGAACAAAATCCCTTTTTAGAAAAACCCCCAGTCTTTGCTACAAACGCTTTGTGCTGAATAGGAATATAGAAGTAATATCCCTTCGTCTCCTTGGGATATCCAACAAAATAGCACTTATCGGATTTGGGTCCTAGTTTGTCTAAGACTTGATGTCGAAGCGTAAGCCTCACAACCCCAAATCCTCATGAAAGACATCTTGGGATTTCTCTCCCCATATCGTATATGGTATCTTTATCACAACCTTGGATGGTACATGGTTAAGTGTGAAGGCTGTTGTGTCTAGAGCATATCCCCAAAAGGATATAGGAAGATCTGTGTGACTCATCATAGATCGTACCATATCTAATAGGGTAGGATTCCTCCTTTCGGATACACCATTCCACTGTGGTGTTCCAGGAGGAGTGAGTTGGGATCCCACACCTCACTAGATAGTCACGAAACTCATTGCTAAAGTATTCACCACCTCGATCGATCTTAATATTCTTGCCAAGTTGATTTTGTACTTCATTCTTGAATTCTTTGAACTTTTCAAAGGATTCAGATTTATGTGTCATCAGATACACATAACCATATCTACTGAAGTCATCAGTAAATATAATGAAGTACCTGTAACCACCTTTACCAGCAACATTGAAAGGACCGCATACAACACTATGTATAAGTCCTAACAAATCTGTTGCTCTCTTGCTATGTCCACTAAAGAGAGTCTTGGTCATCTTGCCTAAAAGGCAAGACTCGCATGTCTCATATGATTCAAAATCAAATGAGTCCAGCAGCCCATCCTTATGGAGCTAAGATAAGTGACTCTCATTTATGTGACCTAAGCGACAATGCCAGAGATAGGTTTTGTTCAACTCATTTGACTTGAACCTTTTGGTACTTATGTTATAGATGGGGCTCTCTATGTACCCAATCATCTTGAATACATATGGACCTACGGGAGTCCCATCTTGCATCTTGGACTAAAACAGTGCCTTAGAGATCTCATATATCTCATGACTTGCTTGTCCTTGATATAGTTGACGAAGATGTTCAACCATATCATAAGCATTCATGAACTCGTATTGCTTCTGAAGCTCAGAGTTCATGGTCGCGAGCATGAGACATGACACATCTAATGCATCATCTTGATACTTCTTGTAAGCATCTTTGTCAGTCGTGAGGCAGTGGTAAGAGGTGCCTCCGGAATGGGCTGCTCTAGGACGTACAATTTTCTTTCTTGGGTGAGAACAATTCTCAGGTTTTTGTACCAGTCCAAGAAATTTGCTCCATTGAGCTTGTCCTTCTCAAGGATAGAATGTAGGGAGAGAGTGTTCGTGTTTGTCGACATGGTAATCTACAACATACACAATGCAGAAAAATTAATATCATATTCCATTTATCATTTAATTAGGCTTTTAATCAAATGATGCTCCCTTGAATTATAGGACTTTTGTAGAATCGAGTTATGGATGTGGTCAAACCATATTACTAGATTCATACAAACTAGCTATAATTCTTGCGGGACAAGATCCACATCATACTACGCCTTGAGTTAGCTTTGGCTAAATCGCCCAAGACTTAGTATGATCGGTAGGTAACACATTACTGATTACATCTCTATGAAACTCTTGTTTATAGGATCAAGACCCACATTTACAAAAGACCATGAGTTAGCTTTGGCTAAATCGCCCAAGATTTAGTGTAAATGCGATCTTATCCTATCTTTCCAACGGTTGGAATATGCCTATAGTTCTACTCGATCCAATTGAGTTAACTAGTTTTTTACTCAATCTAATTGAGCTTACTCTAACCCAAGTCGTGATAGACGGGACCAAGATTGTCCCTCGGTACCCTACCAAGATAATATGCGTTGCTCTGCTTTGGTAGATTCAACAGCTACAAATGATCGAGGTAGCGATGGGTATCAAGACTTGGTAGGCATTTTCGAGTTGATTTGATTAGGAACTAATCTAATCGTGAATGTGTATCATATACGCATCAAGACCTTTATTACCCTATACTAGCATGCATCACATACATACAAGCATTATTCTAGCATGCATCATATACATACAAGAAAAATATCCTAGCATGCATCATATATATACAAGTAATATTCTACTAGCATTATATATATATATATATATATATATATATATATATATATATATATATATATAAATTAATTGTGATGTGGTCATGGCCCTACTACGATCTTCTCATGCCAATGAGAAGATCGGACGGTCAACCTAGGGTTAGCGGCTTCTCCAAGCGCCTCCTTTGACCGCCATGTGTCGTCGGCACCCTTCTTGTAACTCCGTCTACTAGTGGATCTTCCATCACTCCATTTTGTACATTACAAACATGAAACTCGAGTTACATTCGAGTCTAAAACTATTTACAACTAGAATTTTAAAAGAAGAGACACGACATGCAGGTCGCATACCCTATACAACATGCACAACCACAAAAATAGCACGCAGGCCATATTATGAATTACAATACATTTATCATCCAATCATATTGGGGTTATTGGGCCATGACCATCACAGAATTATACATAATTCTAAATTATGTATTTTACAGAAAATTTCTATAATTTTTCCTTTTTTTTTTCAATTTTATGAGTCACATCTCCGTAAAGGTCTCGCTAAGCGATTTCCGGGCGCGATCTCGGGACAATGCCCCTTTTGGGGTTAAGGGGAGCGCCCTTACTCACAAAATGAACTTTGCAAGTGTCCCATCTAGATCTTACAGCGACTTAAGTCACTGTCCCAAAAAATATAAAATGAGAACTCACCGTTTCGAAGAGTTTTTCTTGGTGGTTGAAGCCTACAAGTATCCCAACACTTGTTGCTTCGACTCTTCGAGAAAAATACCCAAAAAATATATAAAAATAGGAAATTTACAGAAACTTAAAAATATGTAATTTTTATATTTAATACAAAAACTATAAAACATAAATTCATACATGCTTCGCACGTGGCTCTGATACCAATGTTGGTGTTTCTGAGCCGCAAAAACCGCTTTTTGCGTTGCGGAAACCTCGGAAGCCTGGCCACGGATCCGTGCGAAGTATAAAAAAAATTACATGTACATGTTTAAAACCTTAGATATACCTTATATCTACATGAGAAGAGCATTACCCTTGATGAAACACCCTTCGCTTATCCTGCTCGGCCAAATGGATTGCCGAAACTCGAGAGTGTCAAGTGTACACTTCTCTATTGGTATCCACACAAGCAATAGGTGGAGAAAAGACAATCTTGAGTGTGCTAGCACTCCTTGATAGTCTCAGCAATGGAGGATTGGGAGAGCAAGAGAGGAAGAACCAAGGAAGAAGATGATGAAGTTACACCAAAAATAACTTCCCACACTAATAAGAAAAGTAAAGTGGCCGGCCACTTTTATTTGGGAGGTTACATGCATGCATGTAACTCCAAGAGCCAATGACTCTTGGTCTCCCTCATGAGGTGGCACCCCATGATAATTCCATGATGATGTGGAACACCATCATTGGTTGGCCCCCATTCCAAGTCACCATGACATGGCAATTGGTCAAGTCAAAATTGACCATTCATCTTCCCTCTCAAGTCAAGTCAAACTTGACCTCTTATCTCCCATGGTTGATCAAATCTAACCACTTGATTCAAGTCAATTTGATTTAATGAATCTCTATTCATTATTTTAAATTGACTGAATGAATCAAATCTAAATTAGACTCATTCAACACTTGAATCAAATTGAGTCTAACTCAATTAGTCTAATTTGGATTACTCTTAATCCAATTTGGTTCATCCCATGAACCTAATCCTCATGGTTCATCATATGAACCTAATCTCCATCTAATTGCCCTTTGTGTGTCCCTATAGGTTCTTGTAGCGTTAGCACCTTTGCTCCTAAACTGATTTAGGAACATAAGCAATGTGTGGTATCTAGCAACACATGATTGCTATCCAAGTTACAAGAATGTTGAGATCAACATCACCTTTGTGACTACTTTGTTGGATCGAGCGGATCGCTAGAGGGGGGGGGTGAATAGCGATAAAACTTTTTCTTCGAATTTGTTCGGTAGATAATTAAATGCAGCGGAAAGATAAATGAATAAATAAACAAGACAAATGGATTTTTACTTGATTCATAGCCTTCGGCTACTACTCCAAGGCCCTAACGGTCCTAGACCGTGTACGGAGGGCAATTCACTAAAACACTCCTCGGTGGAGGTAGGAGTTAGACGATTACAAAAACCTTCGAAAGTAAAAGATAGAGAGACAAACCCTCTCTTCTATTAATGTAAAATGCAACAATAGAAAACCTTGATTAACAAAAAGAATTGCAATATTAATGAAACGACAAAGTAAGATTGTACCAATGACTAGGGAATAGAAATTAAGCTAGGGTTGTTGGTGTTTCGACAACACTTCGTCGTTATAGAGTCGTCGGAGAGTCATAGCATTGTGGAGGCTTTTGGGTACTTAGGATTGATGAAATGGTGAGAAATGGACCTTCTTTTATAGCCCTAGAAGTCCCCTCCTCGAGCACATCAAGATCCTACATCAATGGCCACCTCACCCTTGAAGAAAGGGATAAGTTTTGACTCATCTCGAAGTTGATCCTTGACCAGCGTTTGAACTGATTTCTTGGCCGGTTGAACTGATGGCTCAACAGTTGAATTGATCCTTGGCCGGTTGAACTGATGGCTCAGCAGTTGAACTGATCCTTGGCTGGTTGAACTAATTGCCAGAATTTTCGACTGTAATAAAGAGTTAGCTCGAAATATAAGTGAATTCGACGGTCACTTGCCGTCCGATCTCAACATAGACCTTCCATGGGAAGTTTTGGTTGGATGGTCACCTAAGGATGTCCCCATATGGAGGACTCTACCTTACTTACGCTCACTCACACGAGCTTACCTCAGCATTTATTTTTGAAGCCTTGCTTTTGGTCTCCACCTGATTCCTTCGTCTCCCTCCGAAGTCCTCCCGATGTCGCCCGACCACTACGGTTCTCTCCGAGTGTCGCTGACCTTCGGCTTAGTTTAGCATTTCTGCATACTTGATTCAGCTCGTGAGATAATGATATATCCTTGTCTTTGTGTCTTTTTCCATAATCAAAATACAGGTTCGACTTAGGTGCCCCTGCACCAACAATCTCCCCCTTTTTGATCCTATGGCAAATTTACGCAAAGTTAAGGGAAAATATAAAGCAGAAAATGAGTAAGATAAACGTTACGCTCATTTGTAGTGAACTCCCTCTTAACCTTCGGTGAGTTTTAAAACAAAAGTTTAATTTTCAAAAATTTAAATTTTGTTCTCCCCCTTAACTTATCCTCTTCTCCCCCTTTCGCCATGAATCAAAAAAGCTATGGGGTTTTATATAAAAAGTAGGGGTTTTTAATAGAAAAGGTAGCATTCATAAAGATTATCTAACATGAGTCCAAGCATGTGTCTTGATTTAATTTGGTTCGAGGTATAGCCCTCTGCACCAACAATGTAAGTTTTTTGGAAACTAAGTTTGATTTTCAAAATACTTATAAAATTAGCTTTGAGTTCCACAATACTTATACGCTAATAACTTTTGAAAATATATAACCCTTAGGGTTAGTTTGCTCTTCCCCTTAATCAAATATATAAGGTACAAAAGAGTTAGGGGGCGCTAAACATTGACCTAGAAGGTTGTATATTTAGAGTTTTATCCGAGCATAAGTACACATTTAAGCTCGATAGTTTGAAAAATAGATAACATTTTTGAAAAGATCATGCAAATTGAAATTGTTCCTTAGTCATCTCACCCATTCTAAGTGTCTTAGAATTGGTTCACCTTATATGTTGTGTGAGATGATTCCAATTTTATCTTAATTAAATTTAATGATTTCAAACTGGTCAACCTTGCATTAGATTTGGATTTGATCTTAAGCTGATCAAGTCACCTTTTCAAGATCTTGGCTTCCAGGTCGTGGCGAGGCACAGGGGCCTTCTTTGATCAGAAAAATGACCACTTCCTTAGACAAAGACAATTTCGATAAAATAGTAACTTGACTCACCTAAGACCACTTCCTGGTCTAACTAATCTAGGATATGGCGAGGTAGCTTCA
The DNA here is from genome assembly GCA_025175895.1 of Wurfbainia villosa. Classification (NCBI taxonomy): domain Eukaryota; kingdom Viridiplantae; phylum Streptophyta; class Magnoliopsida; order Zingiberales; family Zingiberaceae; genus Wurfbainia; species Wurfbainia villosa. The sequence goes on from CM045990.1 coordinate 79,606,356, forward strand.
CCTAGTTCCACTCGGTCAAGTGAACCGAACTAGATATGTCTTATCTAGCCCGAATACACGAGACTCCGTTTTCCTAGCGTACTATCATCTCGTCGCGTCCTGGTACTATGTTATCAAGCATTGATGAGTTATAGTTCTATCTAACCATTCTAAAGAAAATAAGAGGTTTAGGTTACCAGATATACTATTTTGGTATTAGCACCCCATGGATCATTGAACTGATATGGTCTGGTCAAGTAATGAACTTGATCCTTGGGAATCTAAAACCTATTGGTCCTAATATGTGAGTTTAATAAAGTTTTCAGGACCCACGCTTGGACTCGATGATGACTACGATTTACGATAGACATGTAAGATATATTCGTAGTCTGTGAGCTATATCCGAGTTCGGCTCTGTTGTACATGGCTCTCTGAGTTCCAAGAAGTCGGTTAAGATTCTTGGACCCCGTCGAGAACTTGTTCAACCGAGCTTCGAGCTCTTGGACTTGTCCTTTCAAGAGAGAGTTCTCTTCTTCGAGTTTTTCAACTCGAGTTGAGTCCTCCTCTTGAACTCGACTAGTCGAAGAGTTTAGGGGTGTCTCTTGTTTGAGGGTTTCAACCTCCTCAACCAAGGACTTGACCCTAAACTCGGATTTAGCTAATTTCCTAGTTAGCAATTTAATTGTATTGTAAAGCGTATGAATTAGTGAGCGGCTAACCTTAATTTTCTCTTTTGGTCCGGCTTTGAGTAGCTTCTCGAAGTAGTCCTCGAGTTCGGAGTCGGTGTTGTAATTGGATTCGGATTTGAACTATGACTCGGACTCTTCGGGTCTTGCCATGCACGCTATGCCGACGCCTTCTTTGTTGTCCCATGTTGCATGAAAAGCCTTCTTTCGATTCGATTTGAATTGTACCCTCTTTTGGTTCTTTAGTAGCCTCCTTTCCCTCCGAACGATCTTCCGTTCTACGTTCACTATTGCTTCCACCTTTTCGGATTCGGACTATGATTCATCTTCAAGTTCGAGTCCATCTTCTTTCCTAGTAGATGGCTTTCTTCTTTGTCCTGCAAGTAGAGCAATACCTCTCTCGGCCCGGACCATGTTAGTTTGCTCGTGAAGTTCAAACTCGGAAAATAATTTGTCTAACCTAAGCTTTGAAAGGTCCTTAGAGACCTTGTAGGCATCAACCATGGATGCCCACAAGGTAGTCCTAGGAAATGAGTTAAGAACGTACCTTAGGAGGTCGCGGTTTTCGACCTTGTGTCCGATGGTGTGCAGGCCATTGATAATGTCCTGAACGCAGGCGTGTAATTGCGTTGCCGTCTCACATTCCTGCATTTTTAGGTTATACAATTTATTAAGTAGTAAGTCACGCTTACTTACCTTCGCATCGTTAGTTCCATCGTGTAGTTCTATGAGTTTTGTCCACAGATCTTTTGCGCTGATGAAGGGTCCGATGCGGTTGAGCTCTTCCTTAGAAAAATCGCATTGCAATATTTGTGTTGCTCTTGCATCAGCTTCGATTTGCCTCTTGGTTGCATTGGTCCACTTGTTGAAATCCAAGGGCTCATCTTGATCATTGGTGGGTAGAGCAAAGCCATTTTGGATGATTATCCATGACTCGACTTGTGTTTTTAGAAAGCACTCCATCCGACCTTTCCAGTAACGGAAATCATCTCCGCTAAAGAACGAAGGTCGGGTGGTGCTGTACCCCTCAATGTGGGCCATAAAGAAAAACTTGCACACACAAAACAAAAAAAAACAAAAAAAACTTGGCAAGACTCGGAGTGTTGTATTAGTGGTGCGGGAAATAAAAAAAAACAAACGAGAAATAGAAGGTTAAACAAAGAGATAAGAAACTTAAACAAAAAGTAAGTACTCACAACCTTCGATGTCCTCGAAAGGGTACTAAACGTCGATTTCTGGGGATAAAAATAAATTGTTATGGGGTAAACCCCTGTAATAATGTAGATCTCTCAGAGAGCTTCGATTTGGTGGGTAGATCATTTCGTGAGTCCACTTGTAGTAAAAGTTATGCTCGTTTGATCGTGAGGTACTCCGAAGGCGATTAGTACTTACAAAAACACAACCAAAAATAATGTACCAAGACTTGGTCTTGGATTAATAGTGTGGGAGAAATATTAAAATGATAAATACAAAAACAAAAATGCTCGACCGATGGTCGCACCGAATCTGAGCGCCCCCGGCTCTGATACCAATTGTTGGATCGAGCGGATCGCTAGAGGGGGGGTGAATAGCGATAAAACTTTTTCTTCGAATTCATTCGGTAGACAATTAAATGCAGCAGAAAGATAAATGAATAAATAAACAAGACAAATGAATTTTTTTAATTGGTTCGTAGCCTTCGGCTACTACTCCAAGGGCCTAACGGTCCTAGACCGTGTACGGAGGGCAATTCACTAAAACACTCCTCCTCGGTGGAGGTAGGAGTGAGACGATTACAAAAACCTTCGAAAGTAAAAGATAAAGAGACAAACCCTCTTTTCTATTAATGTAAAATGCAATGATAGAAAACCTCAATTAACAAAAAGAATTGCAATATTAACGAAATGACAAAGTAAGATTATACCAACAACTAGGGAATAGAAAATAAGCTAGGGTTGTTGGTGTTTCGACAGCACTTCATCGTTGTAGAGTCGTCGGAGAGTCGTAGAATTGTGGAGGCTTTTGAGCACTTAGTATTGATGAAATTGTAAGAAATGTACCTTCTTTTATAGCCCTAGAAGTCCCCTCCTCGAGCACATCAAGATCCTACATCAATGGCCACCTCACCCTTGAAGAAAGGGATGAGTTTTGACTCATCTCGAAGTTGATCCTTGACCAGCGGTTGAACTGATTTCTTGGCCGGTTGAACTGATGGCTCAGCAGTTGAACTGATCCTTGGCCGGTTGAACTGATGGCTCAGCAGTTGAACTGATCCTTGGTCGGTTGAACTGATTGCCAGAGTTTTCGACTGTAATAAAGAGTTAGCTCGAAATATAAGTGAATTCGACGGCCACTTGTCGTCCGATCTCAACATAGACCTTCCATGGGAAGTCTTGGTTGGATCATCGCCTAAGGATGTCCACGTATGGAGGACTCGACCTTACTTACGCTCACTCACATGAGCTTACCTCAGCATTTACCTTTGAAGCCTTGCTTTTGGTCTCCACCTGATTCCTTCGGCTCCCTCCAAAGTCCTCCCGGTGTCGCTCGACCACTACGGTTCTCTCCGAGTGTCACTGACCTTCGGCTTAGCTTAGCATTTCTGCATACTTGATTCATCTCGTGAGATAATGATATATCCTTGACTTTGCGTCATTTGCCATAATCAAAATACAGGTTCGACTTAGGTGCCCCTGCACCAACAACTACTAATTGTGACTCTCACAATATGTGACAATGTCCCTCTATTGTTGACATCTAGATTGACCAATTAAGGCATAGATCGTGTCATCCTCGGTACAATCTATATCTTGAACTCCAAGTAGACTCACTCTAATCAAATGAGCTCAATATCTCATATTGACTCATTTGGGCATGGCCATGCACTTCGTGATCTCACTCTATCAAGAATAACGATGTCACTCCCATCATATAGGAGGGATAGATCCCTTCTACATCACTCACATCCCTCCGCATAATTTGTTACATACTCAGTAATCGCCTTTATATTCCACCCATTTATGGGTGACGTTTGACGAAGCCAAAGTATGCAACTCCTTATGTAGTGAAACATGATGACTTCAGGTCCAAGGACTAATAGTCATACTAATAGTCACATGAGAAAGTATATGACACTCATATAACGATCCATGATACTTTCTCATGGCGGGTCATTCAGTATAAATTCTCCAATGCATACCCATGTGTCAACTTGATATCTCATATCCATGACTTGTGAGATCAAGTCATCGAGTTGACCTACATGCTAGTCTCTATGCATTAACATTGTCCCTGAATGTTAATACTTGACTAGGAATGATTAAGAGTAGTATTCTCTATATCATCTCATTATCGATTCAGCCAATCGATTGATATAGATAAGAACCTTCTACTCAAGGACGTTATTATACTTAGTTTATTTGGCACCAATATAAGTAAATATAATAACCATGTCGTTATAAATAGGAATATGATACAATAAAATTCATACAACAATCATCACATGATTGACTCTAGGGCTTTCACTAACAGTTTCGGGCACAGAAGCTTTAGCAGTCGAGTGATTGTGTCGACCACTCGACTGATGGCTCCATTAGTCGACTGATGGGGAAATCAATCGACTGATGTGGGAGCCGTTGGTTAAAATCCAACGTGGTAGTAGCCGTTAGAGGGCAACGGCTATGGCGGCAGTCAACTGATCGAGGCATCAGTCGACTGCTAGGCGCCCAACGAGAAGAATGGGCTCTTCCCTATAAGAAGGGGCCTTGGGTGAATTGGGAGGGCTAATGGTTCATTGCTAAACATCTCCCAAGTGCCCAAAATGATTTTCCTCCTCTTCCTTGTGTTTAATTTCATCTTATTGTAAGAGGAGAGAATTCTTGTAAGAAAGGTTACCTCCACCTAGCTTTGTGCAAAGGAGAGATTAGTGTAAGTGTTATAGGCGTGATTCACCTTGGACGAATCAGGTCGTGGACTAGCAGCAAGGATCGTGAACCATGTTATATCTGTTTGTTAGCACTTGTCTTCTTGATTGTCTTTATTGTTTATATTTCCATTGTGCTAATCATATTCGTAGACGATCAAGAACGAGCGACGTTCACCGTACGCGATAAAAGGCTATTCACCCCCCTCTAGCCGACCACCGACGTTCCAACATTTACAATACACTAATTTCTCTAACCCATAATGTTTTAATGACTTATATACTAAGCATGCATGAATTACTAAAAAATGATCTTCTAATGTATCTAGTAGGCATAGGAGTATAAAGTGTGTTCTCAAACCTAATCCTATGTCCCTCAGTAGGGAACCTAATATCCAAGCATGGAGTAGATGACTCAACCTCAACAACTCTTCTTTTACCCCTAATTGAATTACAATTATTCAATATTTATTGAAAGTAATTGAAATTAAAGTTTTAGACTTATTACCTTGGCATTATGGATGATATTACAGAGATATGATGACCTAGACACTTTGGAAAGCTGAAAATAGGGTTTTTGCGGTGGATTGTGATGGTTGTGAGTCATTTTGGTGTTGGCTTGGCGCTATTCTTATAGATGGAATCCAGTCGACTGGAAATAGTCCAGTTGACTGAACCTATTTCAATCGACTATAATTAATTTTACCATTTACTTCACCGACTAAACTTTATCTACCATTTCATTTCAGTCGACTGAATCAATTTCAGTCGACTGAAGTTGCGTTTTACCTTCCCGAGGCTCGGAGGCAACTGAAGCTGATTCAGTCGACTCTTTTTGAGTCAACTGAAAATATTCTAGTCGATTGAATTTAGGTATTTTGGTTAATTTTTATGTTTAATTTGATTTAATTGATTTTATTAGGTTAATTTCATCGATTCACTTAATTGATTTGAGTTGATTAAATTGGTTGGATTGAATTGATTAGATGATAGTAGGTTAATTAAGTTTAGTTTAGTAGGTCAATTAAGTTTAGTTTAGTTTATTTGAATAAGTTTGTTTTAATTTAGTTAAATTTATTAAGTTTAGGTAAATTTGTTTAGTTAAGTTTAGTTAAGTTTGTTAAGTTTAAGTAAAGTTATTAAGTAAATTATTAAGTTAGGTGAATTGTATTAAACTAATTAAATTCTAAATCATCTCACCCAAGCTAGGTTTTTAATACACGTTACTCCTATGTGTTTTGTGAGATGAGGATTTCTTTTTGTCTTAATTAAGTTTAATGAGCAATTTTAAAGTTTTTAAACTTATGTTAGATTCAAGCTTAGCTTGAGCTAGTCAAGTAGTTTTTTCCAGCATTGATTTCCAGGTCATGGCGAGGCACATGACCTTCTTGGATATCAGAGAAACGACCACTTCCTAGACAAAGTCAATGAAGGAATCAAGTACTTGATTCACTTTGGACTAAGCCTTGGTCTAACTAGTCAAAGACATAGTGAGTTAGCTTCGGTCAGTTCCACTCAACTTAGTACACCAAGTCGTGGCGAGGCACATGACCTTCTTGGATATTGGAGCAACGACCACTTCCTAGACATGCACTTTAAAGAGTTTCCCTAACTTACTATCAGTTCACTTCGTCTTAGTACTAGGTTGTTCAAGTTTAAACTACTTTGTTTCCTATCTAGTCCATTCTAAATTAAGCAAGTAAAGTAAACTAGAGCATGCAAGAGTTTAACTAAACAAGGAAACAAGCAAGGTTTTTGCTCCCCCAAAGTGGTAGCTAGGTTGAGTTTTGTTCACTAAGTGAACTTGACGTTTGGGAATCCAAAATTGATTTGATCCAACTTGGTTGACTAAGCTAGACTTAGGAACCCATGCTTGGACTCAATTCTTAGCATTTCAGATAAGTAATGACATGTATGATTTATAGGAGGATTTAGCTTTGTATCTGAATCCGAACTTGTTGTACACGGCTCGCTGAGATCCAAGCATCATGTTGAGATACTTGGAGCCCAAAGTAAACCTTTCCAATGATCCGGTTAGATCTTCTACTTGCCTTTTTAATACTGAGTTCTCTTCCTAAAGCTTTGCAACTTGAGTTGAGTCTCTATCCTTAATTTGGTAAGTCGAAGTCTTCGAATAGACTTGCTCCTTAAGTACTTGGACTTCCTTAAGTAGTGAGTCGACTCGATTCTCGGACTTAGCTAACTTCCTACCTAGGCATGCAATTATATTGTACAACTTATCTTATAAAGGAGAAGTTACCTCATCTAGTCCTTCGAAAACGGATGTGGATCTGTGGCTTCTCTCGGACTCAGAATCGGACTCGTACTTGGAACTTGACTCGGCTCCGGAGCTCGATTCGGCCATGAACGCCACGAAACTTCTCTTCATTTCTTCTGTGTCCGACTCTTCCGATGATGACTCATCCCAAGTTGCCTTAAGTGCTTTCTTCTTCTTTTCCTTTTTTGGTTTTTCTTCCTTTTTTAGATTTGCGCACTCTGACTTGTAGTGTCCCTTTCCGTTGCACTCATAGCATGTCACTTCCGATCGTGGTCTCAGCTTGTTATCAACAACTTTCTTAGCATCCTTCTTTGTATACCTCTTTCTCTGGTTGAGCATCTTCTGGACCATGTTTACGATTTCCTCTTCTCCGGTTGACTCCGACTCTGACTCATCTTCGGATTCTCTTTTTGCTTTCCTTTCCTTTTTGGTCAAACTTGCCACTAAAGCAATACCATTCTCGGTTTGACCCGAGTTAGCTTGTTCGTGTAGTTCAAGTTCACAAAATAATTCATCTAGCATAATTGTGGAAAGATCCCTAGAAACCTTATAGGCATCGACAATGGTTGTCCATAAGGCGTTCCTAGGGAATGATTTAAGTGTATACCTAATTACATCCCTATTTTCTATTTGGTGTCCTATTAAGTGTAATCCATTTAAAATGTCTTTTATTCTTATATGAAGTTGACTAGCATTTTTATTTTCATTCATTTTATAATTAAATAATTTATTTAGTAACATATCCCATTTAGCTATCCTAGTGTCAATAGTACCTTCATGCAATTCAATTAATTTGTCCCATAATTCCTTAGAGTTTTCGAATGAACCCTCCCTATTTAGCTCTTCTTTGGTAAGTCTGCATTGCAAGGTGTTAAGCACCTTGTAATCGACTTGAGCCAGTTTTCTAATGTCCGCGGTCTATTTTTCCAGTTCTAATAACTCACCCAAGTCGTCTACCGGAGCTACGAACCCTTTCCTAATCGAAAACCAAACCTCTAGGTCGGTTTTCAAGTAACACTACATTTGTCTTTTCCAATAGAAAAAATCCTCTCCGTTGAAGAGATGAGGGCGAATGGTGCTATACCCTTCTAAGTGTGATATTCCTAAATAAATATTTTAATAATAGATTTTTATTTAAGTTAATTAAAGTTGAGAATTATTCCTAGAGTTATTTAAATTAAATAATATTGTACAAGAATTAAATTTATACTTATTGCACAAATTAATGGAGAATTTATTCTAAGTTAAAAGTAAAAATTATTCTAGAATAAAAATTAAGCTAAGTGCAGAAATTAATTAAAAATTAATCTAATGCAGAAAATTAATTAAATTATTCTAAGATATAGAAAATTAATTTAATTATTTTAAGATGTAGAAAATTAATTTAACTAGTCTAAAATGTAGAAAATTAATTTAACTATTCTAAAATGCAAAAAATTAATTTAATTAATCCAAAAATGTAGAAAATTAATTTAATTATTCTAAAATACAGAAAATTAATTTAATTATTCTAAAATATAAAAATTTAATTTAATTATTCTAAAATGTAGAACATTAATTTAGTTATTCTAAAATGCAGAAGATTAATTTAATTATTCTAAAATACAAAAAATTAATTTAATTATTCTAAAATACAGAAAATTAATTTAATTATTCTAAAATGTAGAAAATTAATTTAATTCATCTAAAATGTACAAAATTAATTTAACTATTCTAAAATACAGAAAATTAATTTAATTATTCTAATGCTAGAATAAATATTAAAAATTAATCTGATGCTAGAACAAATATTAAAAATTAATCTAATGCTAGAAAAATAAAGAAAATTATCCTAATGCTCTCGATAGTGGTTGCATCATATTCAGAGGGCCCCCACTCTGATACCAATTGTAGGATCGCGATACTCTGAGAGAGGGGGGTGAATCTCGGAGATTATAATTTTCTTTTTAAAAACATATATTTATATTTTGAAATTAATTAAGAGTATGTAGCGGTAATAAAATAAAATAAAATGGGGAACAATTTCTTTTACTTGGTTCATAACCCTAACTGGGTTGCTACTCCAAGGCCCGTAGCTCTTCCGAGAGCTACCTCGATGGACAATCACTATACACCCTTCGATTTGAGAACTCTCGACTTCAGAGGGGTTCACTTTTTACAAAGGTAAGAGATGGTCAACACACTACCCTCTCTTTGAAGTTAAGTACACAAGTGAAAAATAATACAGGAAATTACAAGCTACTTTATATCGACACAGATGAAGGCTTTGATCTAGGCACGAGGTGTCGAAAAAGCACCTTTGTGAGAAGTCGAAGCTTTTGTAGACAAGAATGAATTTTTGCAGTACTTCGACATAGTAGCAGTATTCTGCTCAGATCTGGTTGATCACTTGTTTTATAAACCTTTTCCAGTCGACTGGAATGACCTCCAGTCGACTCCACATCAGCCCGTCGAAATGGAACTTCTAGTCTTCTAGTCGACTCCACGTCACCTGGCTTCGCATCTAGAAGTTTGCCACTTCAGTCGACTGAAACTCCCCAGTCGACTGAAACACTTTCCAACTACGGTGCTAGATCTTTGATTGATCACCAGCTAATCCTACCAAGTGTGTATCCAGTCGACTGAACCAAACTCAATCGGCTGGACTTCAGTCGACTGAAATCCATTCAATCGACTGATCCCTGCAAATCGAGATTAGCACAAATAGATAAAATCAAATATGATAGCAGTAATAATATTGCTCGATCTCGACTACTAAGTCCCACATGTACTTTTCGTCGGATCGACGCCTAGCTTTGTCCCCCTCCAGAGGACTCGGCCTCACCTCTTCACTCGAGGCTTACCTGCCGGCTACCTGCCGAACTTACCACTCTTGACATCCGATCTGACCCACCAGAACTTCCACCAGCTGTCCGGTCTACCTGATCCAGCTGGACTTTTTGTCGATTGTCCCGTCTCCTGACCCAACCGGTCTTCATGCCAAATGTCTGGTCCACACGACCCATCTGGACTTCATGCCTAGTGTCCGGTCCTCCTGATCTATCAAGTCATTTGCCTAGTATCCGATCAACACGACCTACTAGGACTTCCTGTTAAGTCTGCACACTTAACACTGATATTATAACACAAGTAATTTTTAACTTTAACTACAGTTCATACATCAAAACCAAGGAGTGATGCTCACTGCATCAACAGATAATACTTGGGTTAAACCTCATGTTTGAGGTGTACCAGTTGACTAATGGCATTGGTCATTCGATTGGCCGAGTGCTCAACACTCGAGAGCTCAGTTTCACTGGGGAAGTCGACTGGGATTATAACTCAGCCGACTAATTGTGTAGTCCACTGAGGTTTGACTATAACCTATGGTTCAGGTAGTTGACTGCTAGGGTTTAGCAGTCGTCTAGCCACTTGGCAGTTGACTGCTAGGGTTGAGCAGTTTATTGAAATTAAGTGGTCAGGGCAAAAAATATTTAACAGTTGACTACTGGCTTATAGCAGTCGGCTTGTGGATATGGCAGTCAACTATTGAGTCAAGGCAATCGACTGGTCGGGAATTTTCTGACGTGTATTAGTCTGTTGTGAGACAACGGATAGGTGAGCAGTCGACTGGTGGGTAAGGCCAATCGACTAAGAGGCAGAAAATCCGCCTGACGCATGACATAGAATGAGCTCGACGGGAAGAAGGAAGGGAGTGCTTTTTTAGGGGATTTGAAGAGGAAGTGTAGGTGAAATTCTATATCTTCAAGATATTTCACAACAACCAAAACAAAAGTTACCAAACTTCTCTTGTGTAAAGTGTTCTCTACTTGTATTTTCTTTTGTACTTGGTTTTGGTTGTTGTATTCTTCTTGTAAGCCCTTGTAAGAGGTTTCTCCACCTTTGGTGTCATACTGAGAAGGAGAAGTTTATAGTGAGGGTAGACGACTAGAGCACCACCATGGAGTAGGAATCGTAGGTTCCAAACCACATAAAAATGCTTGTGTCGTGATTGTGCTTGCTTATTTTGTATGTGTTGGTGCAATCGGCCCAGGTCACGATTGACCAGACTTGAGTTTGACTCGAGTGATGTTTTGATGTTTGACAAAGTGGTTTGACATTGATGTTTGACATTGATGTCGGTTAGTGTGTTGGGGAGATTGTTTATACAATCGATCCAGGTTATAATTGACTTTGATGGTTGACCAGGGTTGACCATGTGATTATGGGAAAGTCCAAGCATGGGTCTTGGAAAGGTAAAGTCCAAGTCATGGGTACTTGGCATTTGGGAAAGTCCAAGTCTTGAGTACTTGGCATGAGAAGTCCAAGCATTGGTCTTGGCAAATGAGAAGTCCAAGCATGGGTCTTGGAAAATGGAAAGTCCAAGCATGGGTCTTGGCATGGAAAGTCCAACATGGGTTGGCAAGGGAAAGTCCAAGCTTGAGTCTTGGCATTTGGGAAGTCCAAGGATTGATTTTGGTGCGTAAAGTCAAGCGAAGTCTTGGCAGCATAAGTCCAATGGTTGGCGTCGTAAAGTCCAAGCGGAGTCTTAGCAGCGTAAGTCCAATGTGCCTTGGCGGTGTAGACACCGTTAGCATGACATAGCCGACGGAAACACCTAGAGGCTAGCGCGATGGATGAACAAGTCATGGATGACTTGGAGGTATCCGAGAGGCGTGAGGCTGATGTAGGTGGCTAGAAGGCTTAGGTCTAGGCTAAGGGTGGTCTAGCAAGTATGGGGGCACCATACTTGGGTTAAAATCTCATTTTTGAGGTTGGCAGTCGACTGGCATTATGGCCGGTTCGACTGTCGTGAGTCGACTTGACTTTGACTACCAGTTTAGAGCTGGAAATGCTCTGCGATCGCTCATTGAGCAATCGATAGTGTCGGCATGATCAGCTAAGGTTCGCGATCATTGCCGATCAATGTCGAAGACCGCAGAATGCTCCGTAGCCGTAGCGATCGGCCTGGCTACGGGCGATTATCGCCAATGTTGGCAGTCGACTGCCAAGAGTCCCGTTGGAACTTTTCCGACGTGGATTGAGCCATTGTCTCACAACAACAGTGGAATCGATCGGGGACTTATGGCGATCGATAGGCGAAATCCAAAGGAGCTCATGGAGGATTTCATGATCAGTTCTTTGGGGGCTTTGGTGAGGCTATTTGAAGGCGATTTGCTGGTGCATTTCAGGGTCCTTCAAGCTCATCCAAGCAACCGACAAGCAAGCACTCAAAACCCTAGTTTGTAAAGTTTTCTTTACATTTTCACTTGTATTTGCTTGTTTACTTTGTATTACTTGTTGTAATTCATTGTACGAGGTTTCTCCACCTCCGACTTGTTGTCGAGAAGGAGCTTTTATTGCTTAGTGGTGTTTGTGGCATCGCTAGGGTTCGTACGAACCCAATCCGTGGAGTAGGAACCGTTACGGTTCTGAACCACGTTATATCGTACGTGTTGTGATTTTATCTTGTGTTTGTATTTGTTATTGTTTATTCCGTTGCGTACTAACAAGATTGTAGACAAGCAACGCGAACGAATTCCATCTACGAACGGTCAAATGCTATTCACCCCCCTCTAGCGGGCGTCAAATTCCTATCAAGTGGTATCCGAGCCCGGGGCTCTTCAACGGATTAACAACCGGGAGCAAGACTCTAGAGGGTAAAAGATGGAAGTCCAAGATCAATTAGGTTGGGACATCAACACACCGGTGCCCTACACCCTATACGGACGAGAAGGATTCAATTCTTGGAAGGGAAGAATTGAGGATTTTATTATGATGAGAGACTTTGAGGAATGATCCATTTTGATGGATGGATTTGAATATCCAAGAGGACCAAGAGGTGGATTCCTCAAGAAGAAGAGATGGACCGAAGAGAAAGTTCAAGCATCCAAGAAAAATGATAAGGTGATAAAATTTTTAATTGATTTAATGCCTAACAATATCTTGTGTATGTTAGGTAATTATGTAGATGCTAAAGAGTTATGGAGCCAAGTGGCAAAGCTCCATGAAAACTCATCATCGGTCCAAGAAGAAGAAGAAGAAGAGGAGTGCTCACCCTCTCAAGCTCAAGAAAGTTCACCATCAATTCAAGAAGATAAGGAGGGTGAAGAAGAGAGATCATCCTCACAAGGAAGTGAGGATTCAGAGGTTGATAGGGAATCAACATCCGGATCGGAAGAGGTGGAGGAAGTGAAAGAAGCATCCACCTCAAGGATTGAGGGGGAGGAGAGAACCTCCACTCCGGAGCAACAAGAAGAAGCTTCCACATCCGGTCAAGATGAAGAAGCTCAAACTCTGACACCTACCACCTCAGACCTAGGTAACTCAAACATATGTGTTAATAATAAAATGCATATAATATGTTTTGAGTGTAGGGAGTATGGGCATTACAAGAGCAAATGCCCGAAGAAAATCAAGAAAGCTCCACCGGTGCCTACAAGTCAACAAAAGTCAAAGGATGTCGGTCCCCCAACATCTAAAAGCAAGGAGCAAGTCGTTTGCTTCAAATGTAGGCAACCGGGACACTACCGGAATCAATGCCCAATGGGGAAAGAGAAGAAGACTCAAAGGGGAGCATCACTTGTAGGGGGAGCTAAGGCTAACTCTAAGGTATATTTCGGTAATGCTCTTTCAAATTCTTATAGTAAACAACATGCTAGAAATAATTTTAGCAATCTTGCTATTTATCACAAAGAGCATGTTAGACATAAGGAATTGTGTCTAGGAGCCAAAAATATCTACCTTTCTAAAAGGGAGAAATTTGGGACTAATGTCCCTAAAAACAACTTATCTAAGGACAAACCTAGGTCAAATAACTCTAGAAAAACTTTACCTAGGGAGACCATTAGAAAGGTGCAAGAGCACCTAGATCTAAATCCTAAATGGACTAGGCATATGCCTAGAAAGTCTCATGCCCATGGTTTAAATCAAAATTCTAAAATTGGGAAATTAGAATTAGAGAATCAAGTCTTGAGGTCAAGGCTTGAAAAACTTGAAAAGACCTTAAATAAGATACAAAATCAATTTAAAGGGTCTAGTGGTCAAAATCAAGGGTCCAAAAGTCAAAGTCAACACCAAGGACCTAAGAGTCAAAAGTCAACCAAAGGCAAACAAGGTTTGGGTCACAAACCTAAGCCTAAGGTAGCTTACCATAGTGTTCCATTTGATTATGGGACACAAACTAGGTCTAGGAAGACCAAGGTCAATAGGGAAGTCATCCCTAGAGTTGACCAAAGGGTGTGCCTAGTGGCTAGGGTTTCTAGGAAACCTAGGGTGGCCACTAAGAAGGTTGCAAGGGGAGTTACCCCTAGAGTCAACCTAGGTAAGACCCAAATGACCAAGGCTAACAAGCCTAGGAGGGTCATTAGGAAGGTATCTAGGGAGGTTATCCCTAAGGAATACCTAATTAACCCTAGGAGCTCAAATCGGTTTTGGGTTCCTAAGATTGTGATTGATTCATGCTAGATGGGTTTAGGGTGTGCCAACCTTGATTGGATGGGTAGTTAACTCAACCATGGTAAAGGTGGCACTTTAGGATATTTTCAAGGTTATGGTTACCTTGGAAATAGATTTGAATCAATATCCTAAAAGATTTTAGGATGTGCCAATGCATTTTTGAAATTGAGAAAAATCAATTAAATTGGCACAATTTAGGTTTAGAGGTTAGTGTGCCATTTTCGGTTTTTGGCACACTAGGGAGATTAATGATAATATGGCAAAATATATCTAACTATATCAAATGGCAATTAATATTAAAATTTAGGTATTACTATACCTATATATTTTATATGCCATGCTTTAATTGCCATATGCCATGTCATGACATCATGCCTATTTCTATGATTTTATATGTCATGATTATGCTTAGGTTTAAGGATTTAAATGTCATGTGTTTTAGATTTCTTCTTATGCCATGACATCATGATTATGAGCATATGCTTATTAATATCATCATGAATGCCATAATTATTCATGCATTTAAGAAAATTTTTTGATTGAAATTGATTTAAGGACAATGGCATGACTTGGAGTCCCATTTATAAGGGAATTAAGTAGAGTTGCCTTAGGAAAATGCATGAAACCCTAGTTTAGGGAGAACAAAACCCATATCTCACATCACATTGACATGTATGTGTATTTATACACCCTAGATACATGTGAGATGCTAGGATATGAGTTAAGTTCAAGGTGCATAGTTTTTGCATCTAGTTGAACCCAAACTCATTTTAACTCAACTTGTGGATCATTAGGAAAGCTTGTGTACAAGTCATGTGCATAGAGCCCAAGGAATATAATCCAAAACATGGTTTTGAAATCATTTTAAAATCAATTTAGAAAACCTTGGTGAAGTCTATCTTTTGATAGCAATCACCATTGATGAAGTTGATACAAAATAGGGCCAAAACATTGAAAATCTCAATGGTTTTGAGTTTTGTATCAAACTCACTATTTTATGGGTAAAATAATTTTCAAATATTTTTCACCCATTGTAATGGCTATAAGTAATATACGTATCAAATTTTATGATTTTTCAAATTACGTATAATTACTTATGCTTTTCAAGATTCGATAAAATTGAAATTTCAAATTTATCGATCGCCTAGTGGCATCGATCGATATGATACGATCGACATCTTGTCGAGTCAATCAGGTCTGATTTCGGGTTAACAAGGTTGGTTTAGCTCATTTTCAACCATGGTAAAGGTACCTAACCACTTCTAACCCTAGGATATGCTTTGGGAAGCATTATAAAGGATGAAAATCCATTGGATATGGATTAGGAGAGGTGTTAGGCCAAAGTATCAAATTTAGGGTGTGGAAAGTTCAAGTTTGAACTTTGAACCTTATTTTTGATGGTTTAGAGTTTCTATTGGCTTAGGGACTTCCCAAGGACATTGTTGGTGCAATGGTCAAGGGGGAGCAAGCCTTTAGGGGGAGTTATCCATCTTGGGATGATGGATGTGTTTCTCTTCTTGAAAGGGGGAGAAGTTATTGGGAGAGTATCATCAATTGGAAAAATTGATGGGATTTTGAGAAACTCAATTTGGAAATTGGGAGAGAGTATAGGATGTTGGCAACGTGCTATTCCTCGGAGGCTCATTGGCTCCCATGTCCCCGGATTAAAATATTCACTAATGAAAACTAATCCGGATGGAAAGAGTTTCCTAAGCACAACCAATTCGTCGTCGTGCTAACGACTTGAGCGATCGCTTGAACAAACTAGTTGTTCAAGCAACACAACTCTTCTAGTCGGTTAGCCGCGGAAGAGACGACGGACGGATCGCCGGTTTTTGTGTTTATCTTCGGGGTCCATGATTATACAAATACATACAAATGTAAACTAGTATAATCAACATATACTAACATAAAGAATATAAGCTAGCATATCAATAAGAACATGCAAAGAACAATAATAAAAGTTGTAAAACTTTTATACCTCTTGATCTTCTATCGTATGTCCTAACCTCCTTGTAGACTTCGTGTGGGCGAAGATCCTCCACAAGTTGAACCTTCCTAGGTCTTCTTCAATCCAAAGAAAGAAGAACTCTCTTTCCCTTCTTGCTTGAGCCAACCACCAATCCACAAAGGATTGATGCATGACCCCAAGAATAGAGAGAATAATATGGAAACAACCAAGGAACCGAACTAGGGACAAACCCTAGCTTCTAGTGCCGCCGGCCAAGATGGAGTGAAGAGGAGAAAGGGAATATGTTGGGCGCCGGCCACGGTGGAGGGAATAGAGGAAGGAGCCGGCCACACCCTAGGAAGAGGAAGAGCTCCACTCCTATAGTTGCTGCCCAACTTCCTTGCAATCCCTCGCCGTCCAACCATAGGAGCCAAACCCTAATTAGGGTTTCCACCTTAGGCTTTCTTGCCGCCCAACCATGGTGGAGAGAAAATATCTAGGAGCTAGCCACCTTCAAGGAAGAAGAAGAGATCTTCCACAAGTTGCCACCCAACCTTCTTTCCTAACCCTTGGCCGCCCAACCAAAGGAGCCAAACCCTAATTAGGGTTTCCTCCTTAGGGTTTCTTGCCGCCTAAGCAAGGCTAGGAAAAACCCTAATCTCCTTAGCATCCATCATCCAACCAAAAAAAAACTTAGTTGCCGCCCAACCCAATCTCCCATATATATAGAGTTAGGTTTAGACCTTGGTTTAATCTCCACCGTCGGTTCTAGGGTTTTAATCTCAACCGTCGGTTCTAGAGATTTAATCTCAACCGTCGGTTCTAGGGTTTTAATCCCAACCGTCGGATCTAGAGATTTAATCTCAACCGTCGGTTCTAGGGTTTTAATCCCAACCGTCGGATCTAGAGATTTAATCTCCACCGTCGGTTCTAGGGATTTAATCCCAACCGTCGGATCTAGAGATTTGTTTTCCATCATTTGATCTAGACTTCATGAGGTTTATATTAGGCTACGATAGGGACCATGAGGAGGAGTTGGATCTTGGCCACTCGATGGATCGGAATCACACAAACTTGATCCATCAATGATGTTCCATTCCACTAGAGGATCACCATCGAACTACCTCACCAACCCCCATAAATTAATATGGGCTCTATATATTATTTGTACATCCATCTCCCCGTGTTTAAGATATCGAATGTCCGTCAATTAATTGATTTACTGACCATCAATTAATTAACATCTAACTCCTCGAGTAGTACCACTCAACCTTATCATCATGTTGACTAAGTCAACCTGCAGGGTTTACATGATGAACCTTATGAGCTCCTCAAGGGGACATCATCAACCTAATACATAGGACACGGATTCCTCCTATAATCAACGGCACACCATGTAAATAATATCATTTCCCAACTTACCGGGCATATTGATTTAATCCATAGAAATCTCACCCTCTGGTAAATCAAAGAAATAAATACTAAGTACATGTGCCCGTTATTATATCGGGATTAAGAGCATGTACAACATAATATCCGAGGTCCGATTCAATTATGTAGTCAGCAATAAATTGAATCACCTCTATGTCGGTCCTGCTCAATACACCTAAGTGTACTAGTGTAACTTTATGTTCAAGACAAAACAATACCAAGCTACACTACAACCATGTCAATGGTTTGTCCAAAACCATCTTGGTTGTGAGCCTCTACTTATATTCTACAAGGAACTGATAACATGATCTTCTGTGCCACACCAAGCACCATGTTATCTACAATGTAAAATATTAGACAATATGCACACATATAATAAATATAAAGTGCAAATAATGATCATGTGATTCTTATTTCAAAATAAAGATGTTCATACAAAAGAGCAAGACTTTCAGTATACATTCCAACATAGGAGTGCCTCTCTTGAGTGATAAGGGACTTATCACTAGGAAGATGGTAGGCATCCTAGGTATTTTTGGATCAAGGGGGAGATTGTAAGATCTCATTGGGACAATGAGACATTGACCTCCTTGGAGAGATAACCTTTTTGATGTTAGTCAAAAAGGGGGAGAAGTTTTGGGAGAGTATTTGGGATTACCAATTTGGGATAATTGGTAAGGAAATTTGAGTTAGTGGCCTAACTCAAGGTGTGTTTTGTCAAACATCAAAAAGGGGGAGATTGTTGGTGCAATCGGCCCAGGTCACGATTAACCAGACTCGAGTTTGGCTCGGTGACAAAGTGGTTTGACATTGATGTTTGACATTGATGTCGGTTAGTGTGTTGGGGAGATTGTTTATACAATCGATCCAGGTTATAATTGACTTTGATGCTTGACCAGGATTGACCATGTGATTGTGGGAAAGTCCAAGCATGGGTCTTGGCAAGGTAAAGTCCAAGTCATGGGTACTTGGCATTTGGGAAAGTCCAAGTCTTGAGTACTTGGCATGAGAAGTCCAAGCATGGGTCTTGGCAAATGAGAAGTCCAAGCATGGGTCTTGGCAAATGGAAAGTCCAAGCATGGGTCTTGGCATGGAAAGTCCAACATGGGTTGGCAAGGGAAAGTCCAAGCTTGAGTCTTGGCATTTGGGAAGTCCAAGGGGATTGATTTTGGCTGCGTAAAGTCCAAGCGGGAGTCATGGCAGCATAAGTCCAATGGTTGATGGCGTAAAGTCCAAGCGGAGTCTTGGCGGCGTAAGTCCAATGTGCCTTGGCGGTGTAGACACCGTTAGCATGACATAGCCGATGGAAGCACCTAGAGGCTAGCACGATGGATGAACAAGTCATGGATGACTTGGAGGGATCCGAGAGGCGTGAGGCTGATGTAGGTGGCTAGAAGGCTTAGGTCTAGGCTAAGGGTGGTCTAGCAAGTATGGGGGCACCATACTTGGGTTAAAACCTCATTTTTGAGGTTGGCAGTCGACTGGCATTATGGCCGGTTCGACTGCCATGAGTCGACTTGAGTTTGACTGCCAGTTTAGAGGTGGAAATGCTCTGGCAGTCGACTTCTCATTGGGCGATCGTGGTGTCGGCGGCGATCGGCCGATCAATCGATCGAGCAGAATGCTCCGTAGCCAAGGCCGCGATCGGCTCGGTACGATCGGCGCCAATGTTGACGATCGGCCCGCCAAGAGTCCCGTTGGAACTTGTCTGACGTGGATTGAGCCGTTGTCTCACGACAACAGTGGAATCAGTCGACTGGGGACTTATGACAGTCGACTGATAGGCGGAAATCCAGCCCGACGCAAGATAAAAAGGGGAGCTCGTGGAGGATTTCATGATCAGTTCTTTGGGGGCTTTGGTGAGGCTATTTGAAGGCGATTTGCAGGTGCATTTCAGGGTCCTTCAAGCTCATCCAAGCAACCGACAAGCAAGCACTCAAAACCCTAGTTTGTAAAGTGTTCTTTACATTTTCACTTGTATTTGCTTGTTTACTTTGTATTACTTGTTGTAATTCATTGTACGAGGTTTTTCCACCTCCGACTTGTTGTCGAGAAGGAGCTTTTATTGCTTAGTGGTGTTTGTGGCATCGCTAGGGTTCGTATGAACCCAATCCGTGGAGTAGGAACCGTTACGGTTCCGAACCACGTTATATCGTACGTGTTGTGATTGTATCTTGTGTTTGTATTTGTTATTGTTTATTTCGCTGCATACTAACAAGATTGTAGACAAGCAACGCGAACGAATTCCATCTACGAATGGTCAAACGCTATTCACCCCCCCTCTAGCGGGCGTCAAATCTCTAACAGTATGTTTATTTCTTTGTATTCATATTTTGATATGTGCACTAACATTCTTGTAGATAAGCAAACGAGCATAATCGAGAAAATCGATGAAATGCTATTCACCCTCCCCCCTCCCCTCTAGCGTATCTAAAGGTCCCAAACAAGTGGTATCAAAGTGTGGATGCTCTTGAGCTAACCACCATGAGAGAAAGCGCTAGAGGAAGATGGAGTTGCCAAATGGTGGATTGGGCTATGACATCAACATTCCACCTATCTTCGATGGCAAACACTTCCCTTATTGGAAAGGTAGGATGAAATATTTTCTTATGTGAGATTTTGAAAATTGGATTGTCTTGATGGAATGTTTCAAAGCTCCCATGGACAAGAAGGGAAAAGTCCTCAAGAAGAAGAAGAAGTAGATCGAGGAGCAAATCCAAAAATCCAAGATAGATGAAAAGCTAGCGATAATGTTGGCTATTTCAGTACCTAAGGATTTAGTATATAACATAGGAGAATTCAACAATGCTAAAGAATTATGGAGCAAATTGATTGAGCATTATGAAAATCCCACTCCAACACAAGATAAGGAGAAAGTCGAAGAAGAATGCTCATCGACACAAGAGTGAGAAGATTCCGAGATTGAAAGATGTTCAACATCCTAGTCGATAGAAGAAATAGAAGAAGTCTCCACTTCTAGGATTGAGGGGAGCATAGGTCTCAACACGAGCAAGAGGAGGAACCCTCTACATCCGGACAAAGTGAAGAACCATCTGGACCCTCCTACAACCACCATGGAAGGTAACTCAAACACAATTGTTAAAAATAAAAATCACATAATTTGTTTTGAGTGTAAGGAATTAAGGCATTATAAGAGAAAATGCCCAAAAGAGTCAAGAAGGCTCAAGTTGTGCAAAAGCCCAAGGATACGGAGCCCCAATACGAAAAAGAAAGGAGTACTTAGTGTGCTTCAAATGCCAACAAAGGGACATTACAGCCAATACCCAAGGAAAGATATCCTAAAAATGAAGGGTTTTGCCCGGAAGCCCTCATACCAATTTAATGGTTTTAGCTTATCAAGTCCGTGAGAAACTTAGCTTCCCACTTCACCTCATTAGCTTGTCCATGGCGATCCTTGATGTCCCGGATTAAAAAAATTAATCCTAGACAAAAGGTATTGCCAAAGCAACAGCAAGTCATCGTCGTGCTATTCGTTTAGAGATCACTTGAACAAACTAGTTGTTCAGCGACCATCCTCTATTCTACAGTAGTAGCGGAATAGACGATGTCCGGATCACCGGTTTTTGTGTTTATGCTTGGGATCCAAGTATTATTTAGCCATTTACAGATTTATAACATGCTTATAATTGAAAAACAAAAACAAGCAACAAACAAAAGAAGAAAGTTGAATAGGTATACCTCTCGATCTTCTAATGTATGACCTTCCTCCTTTTGGACGTCGTGTGGGCGACGATCCACCAAAAGTCGAAGCTCCTAGATGCCAAATCTTCCTTCCTTGCTCTTCCAAAGCAAGAGGAAGAATAGAAACAAGGTTTTTCTCCTCACTAGAAACAACCAACAAGGGACCAAACTTATCCTTGCCGCCGGCCAACTTGATGAAGGAGAAGATGGTGGAAAACAACCAAGACACCAAGGGAAGCCCTATATCTTGTTTCCACCACCTAAGGAAGGGAAAAAGAAGCTTTTGGGTGCCGGCCAAGGCTGGAAAAGAGCTGGGAAGGGTGCTGGACGTTGGCCAAAAGAGGAAGAAGAAGAGAGAAAGAACCTTCCTTATTTGGTGCCACCCTTGCCTCCAAACCCTAATCCTAATCCTATCTCAAATAGGATTCCTTCTTGCCGCCCAAACCCTAGCTCTCCTATCATGTAGTTCACGCCAAATCCCTTTGCCATCCTTTTATAGAGTTAGGGATAAGTCATGAATTAATCTCCTCCATTGGTTCTAGGGATTTAATCTCAACCGTCGGATCTAGAGATTTAATCTCAACCGTCGGTTCTTAGAGATTTAATCTCTACCAATGGATCATTGAGTTTTGTTTCTATCCTTTTGATCTAAGCATCATGAGGTGTTAATAGGCTACATTAGGGACCATGAGGAGGAGTTGGGTCTTGGCCACCCATGGATCAAGCCCACATAAAGTCTGATCCACTAATGAGATCCAATCCACTAAAGGTTCATCATTGATCTACCTCACCAACCCCCATATGATAATATAGGCTCCATATATTATTTGTACATTTTCTCTCCGTGTTTAATATCTCGAATGTCCGTCGATTAATTAATTTACCGACCATTAATTAATCAACATCTAACTCCTTGAGTAGTACCACTCAACTTTTTCATCATGCCGGACCAAGTCCACCTGCAGGGTTTACATGATGAACCTTATGAGCTCCTCAAGGGGACATCATCATCCTAATATATAGGACACGGTTTCCTCCTATAATCAACGGCACACCATATAAATAATATAATCTCCCAACTTACCGAGCCTATCGATTTAATCTATAAATCTCGCCCATTAGTAAATCAAAGAGATGAGTACTAAGTATATGTTCCCGTTATTATATCGGGATTAAGAGCATGTACTAAATAATATCTGAGGTCCAATTCGATTATGTAGTCAACAATAAATCGAATCACCTCTGAGTCAGTCCTGCTCAATACACACAAAGTGCACTAGTGTGATTATATGGTCAAGACAAACCAACACCAAATCACACTACAACCATTCCGATGGTTTGTCCAAAGCCATCTCGATTGTGAGCCTTTACTTATACTTTTCAAGGGGCCGATAACATGATCTCCTGTGTGACACCACACATTATGTTATCTACAATGTAAAGTATTAGACAATATTGCATAACCATATGCAAACAATGATCATGTGATTCTTATTTCAAAAATAAAAATATTCATAGAAAAGATAGACTTTTCAGTATACATCCCTACAATCTCCCACTTATACTAAAAGACTATGTTGTCCTTATACTGCCATACATCTGATTCCCCTTCCCTTCACATGCCTATCAGAGCTCTCGCTAGAAGGGCCTTAGTGGAAGGGTCTACCAGGTCATCCTCTGATGCAATCTAGGTGACAACAACTTCTACCTCCTTTACGATTTCTCGTATCAGGTGGTACTTGTGCTCTATGTGTTTACTAGCCTTATGGGCTCGTGGTTCCTTCGAGTTTGAAACTGCACCACTATTATCACAATAAATTGTGATAGTTCTGGGCAAACCAGGAATCACATCCAAGTCCATCAGGAAGTTCATGAGCCATACAACTTCTTTGGCCGCCTCAGAGGCTATCGCATACTCAGCTTCCATGGTGGAGTCCGCCACGCATTTCTGCTGGACACTCCTCCATACAATGGCTCCACCTCCTAAAGTAAACACAAAACCTGAGGTAGACTTACTGTTATCCCTATCTGATTGGAAGTCGCAATCCATGTAACCCATAGGGAGTAATTGGTCTTTTCGGTAAACTAGCATATAATCCCTAGTCATTCTCAGGCACTTCAATATATGCTTTACCGCAGTCCAATGTCCCTGTCCAAGATTACTCTGATATCTGCTGACCATGCACATGGCAAAGCAGATATCTGATCTCGTACAGAGCATCGCATACATGAGGCTTCCTACTACCGAAGCATAAGGAACCGTCTTCATCTCCTCTATCTCCTCAGATGATCTAGGACAAATCTCCTTAGATAAAGGAACTCCATGCCTGAAAGGTAGAAAACCTTTCTTGGAGTTTTGTATGCTAAAACGATCCATTATCGTGTCTATGTATGAAGCTTGGGATAAGCACAATAACCTTGATCCCAATGATGTGTCCCATTTCTCCCAAGTCCTTCATATCAAACTGTTTGGACAACAATACCCTTACGTCCGATAACACCTTGATATTGTTGCCAATCAACAAAATGTCATCTACGTATAGTACAAGAAATACCACTTCGTTTCCGTCACATCTCTTGTATACACAAGACTCATCCGGACTTTGAATAAATCCATAATCCTGGATTACCTTATCAAATCGGATGTTCCAAGACATTGAAGCTTACTTCAATCAATAAATGGACCGATTAAGCTTACACACAATATGCTCCTTGCCCTTAGCAATGAATCCCTCTGGTTGCTTCATGTAGATGTTTTCCTCAAGACTTCCATTAAGGAAAGCTGTCTTGACATCCATCTACCACACCTCATAATCCATATGAGCTGCTATGCATAAGAGAATCCGGATAGACTTAAGAATGGCTACCGGCGAAAAGGTCTCCTCATAATCGATACCCTCTTTCTGAGTATACCCCTTCGCAACAAGCCTCGCTTTGAAGGTCTCAACCTTCCCATCTATTCCTCTCTTTTTCTTATAGATCCACTTGTATCCAATGGTTTTTACACCTTCGGGTGGTTCTACTAGCTCCCAGACCTTATTTGAATCCATAGATTCAATCTCAGCATTCATTGCACTTTGCCAAGATACTGCATCTTTATCTTGGATTGCCTCGTCATATGTCCAGGGATCAGGTTCATGTTCGCCAGGGACCAAATCAGAAGATTCTCCCAAGAACATGAATCTATCAGGCTGTCTCACAACCCTCCCACTACGACGAGGTATCACCTGTGTATCCTCTGTGACATGCGGTGCAATGACATGTGGTTTATCCTCTTGTACCGGTGGTACTAAAGAAGTGACTTTCCCTTTTAACTCCTCCAGAACAATTTTACTCTTGGGCTTGTGGCTCATCACATAGTCTTCCTCTAGAAATCTGGCGTTCGTGCTAACGATCACCCTCTGATCTCTAGGACTATAAAACAATCCACCCTTTGTTCCCCTGGGATAGCCAACGAACATGCGTACTTCTGTACAAGGTTCCAACTTACCAGTGTAATGCCCGCCCTTCCCGTACCTCAGAGAGGAGCGAAGGGCGGCGCTACGCGATCATACATACATGCATATACATACAGCGGAAGCATTTAAAACAATAAAATCCCTTCTTAAGCTAACTATATTAACCTAATCCACCTAACAGGTTAATTATGATGTAACAGTCTTAGCAATTTTCTTAACTAAACATGTACTAAAGAAATTCGAGATTTATATAATAAACGGGAGTGACAACCAAAACAAAAACATCATCTAATTCTTAACAATGAACGGTAAAACATGCATAATCTCCCCAAACCATAAACTAAATCTTATCTACCATGCCACTGCCACACACATCTTTGCCTCCTGCTGCTCCCTTCAATTATTCCATTCCTTGCCTTGCTCTGCGATCAAGGAAAAATGACACTATCAAGACATATGCTGAGTAAGATCCTTTCCTACTCACAAAAGCCATATGACATAAATTACACATAAGATAGTGACACGTTCATTTAACTAACATATAGTCATAGCATGGATGTAAATATTAACATGATCATCAAGAGGCATATAGACTTAGCATTCAAAATTCATGAGTAAAGCAATCCGTGACATGATCATCTAGGACATGTATCCCCATGGCATTTTTATCACAATAACATAATATCTCGTAATAACATAGACATGGAATAGTTATATGAAGAATGCTCTTTGAAAACATATACTTTCATAAGTACTTAAACATAATCTCAACATTAGGGCCCGACATTGTATCCATGACTCGGCCCAGCCCATTTGGCGGTCCATTCGGCAACCCATTTGGCGACCCCTTGTGGTCGTCGACCGTCGACCGTTACACTAGGCCCGTACTTCGACCTAGGGGCAACTTTGGATACAAACCATGCGTAAAGTAAAATAGCATACATGTTCTTTCACATAACATAAAGAGTGTTCTTGTCCCCACTCTTAGGGAAACATTTCTTAACCAATTCATATTCATAAGCCTTGCGTAACCATGACATAGGGGTGCCTATCGTTCATGAACATAAACAGGTACATCATGATAAAATGAGCAAAACTTAACATATACATTATGATACAATGGTCCTACATCAGCCGTTAACATGGACATAAGGTATGGAATCATGCAAATATATCGTCTAACTAGCATCATATCAATACCACATATATATACCTAGCATAACATGGAAAATCATTCCGAATCATGTTCGAAATTTTTTTTATTTATTTTCTTGTCCTTTTTAATCATCCCGAGCCCAGCACAACCAACCTGCGTTGGATGACACACCCGTGTCGTGGGCCGGCAACCGCTGCTAGCGAGGAATGCGCTGCTAAGCCGGCGGCACCTCCAGTGATCGGCGACACGCCTGGTGCCGGCGGCATGGTTTGTGCAGGCGGACTGCACTTCTTGCCCATTTGTTTGGCCCCACTGCGCTGTCTTGCGGCATAAGCGTGTCTGCGTTGCTCACCCGACACGCTGTGTCGTGTTGGCCTCTGTCGTGTTAAACAAAATTTATATGAACCTCGTCCTAGGGTCTTAAGCAATATCAACATGGAACCTCGACTAAGGTTAATCATATGCAATACAGGGAAAAGAAGAACATGAAAAACTCTTTATTGCATAACACAACATTAGAAACATGAAAGCCATTAGAGAAACCCATGTACTGCAGGTGAGGGAATTCTTACCTTCGATTGCTTTAACTTATATTTGTAAAACCTAATGAGATGCAACCTTCTATTACCGCCTAGCATGCCCTCCAAGGTCTCTTGAATCCCACCTTTCCTTGGATTAGGAGAAGACAACCCTAGGAGAGAATTCTCCTTGATGTGTGGTTCGGCGGTGGAGGGATCAAGAGAGAGTAGAGAGGTGTCCTCTAGGGTATTAGGGAGGTTAAATTTATAACCATCAAGGCTTAACCTATTCCCTTATAAATTTCCTTAAATTTCTCTCTTTAACAAAATTAATTCCTTCTTCAATTAAATTCGTGACTTCTCCCTAATCATATAAAATTTTTATTGGATTTTTGGTGACTCACCTATTCTTGTCCGGTTTTCTTTTCTTTTATCTTTTCTTTTATTTCCTTTAAATCCCACGTAAGCCTATTATCATTATGCATAATTATCTTTATTTTCTTTAACCCACATAAGGGCCCCTTTATTATCATGCCTCATTATCTATAAAACTCCTAAGATTTTTCGGGTGTTACAACCAGCATCTGCCTTCAGCACATATGCTGGACTCCCCCTTATCCGAATATGTCTTAGACTAGGCTTTCGCCCAGTCCACAACTCTGTGGGAGTAGAAGGCACTGAACCAAGTTTAGAATTTATACTGCCGTATCTAGAGCATATCCCCAGAACAAATCTGGCAAGTCAGAATAACTCATCATCGATCTAACCATCTCCATAAGAGTCCTATTCCTTCGCTCTGCTACACCGTTCTGCTGGGGTGTGCCAGGTGCATTCAATTGGGATTGAATCCCAGCCTCTGATAAGTAGTTCCTAAACTCTCCCAAGTGGTACTCACCACCACGATCAGATCGTAGTGTCTTGATTCTTTTACCTTGACGTTTCTCCACATCAGCCTTGAATTCTTTGAACTTGTCAAAGCTTTCAGACTTGCGGCGCATCAGGTAAATATATCCATATCTTGAGTAATCATCTATAAAAGAGATGAAATACTCAAAACCACCTCTAGCCTGGATAGACATAGGACCACACAAATCAGAATGAACCAATTCTAACACATCTTTGGCTCTATACCCCTTGGCCTTAAAATGCCTCTTGGTCATCTTACCCTCCAAGCAAGATTCACAGGTTGGGAAATCTTCCACCACTAATGAACCCAAAGGTCCATCAACTATCAACCTTTGAATTTTTCTTAGGTTAATATGACCAAGCCTAAGATGCCAAAGATATGTTTGGTTCATCTTCGAAGGTTTTTTTCTCTTATTGGAATTAGCAGATGAGTTATTAATTTCAATATGCATCGTGGGAGCTTTTGGTTCAAGTGTATACAAATTTCCTATCAATGTACCTGAATAGATATTCTCCCTATTCCTTTTTTTATAACAACTCTGTCATTAAAAGGAATAGAATATCCATCCATAAATAATTTAGAAACCGAAGTTAAATTATTTCTAAATAAAGTTACATAAAGGGAATTTTTCAGAACCAAAGTTTTATTTTTCTCAAAAAATAAAACATCTCCCATTGCAATAGCCGCCACCTTCATGACATTGCCCAAGTAAATGGTAATCTCCCCTTTAGCTCATCGTTGGGTTTCCTGGAACCCCTGCAAAGTATTACAGACATAATTAGAGGCTCCCGTATCTACACACCAGGTGCCGGTAGATAATACCGCTAACCATGTTTCAACGACTAGACCAAAGGATATACCTTTGTTCTGCTTCGGATTGGGACAGTCCTTCCAATGTCCATCCTGCTTGCAAGTGAAGTACTTGCTTTTCGGCTTCTTCACTCCTCCCTGAGATCCTCCCACCACCTTTGCTCTACCTTGTTTCTCCTTCTTCTTGCCTTTCGACTTAGAAGTAGAAACCTTCTATGCAACCATGGCCTGAGGACACTCTTCGAAGAGTGCATACTTGTACTCCTTAGCAGATAAGACAATATCTAGATTCTTTTCCAATCAACATTATTTGGGTACAGTAAGTTTGTTTCCTTTGGTATCATAGTAAGTGGACTGAAAGTCATTCTTGAAAATTCTAAGAATCACATAGATCATTACTGTATATTTCAAAAATTTATTGATTCCTCAAACAATACAATTTTAAAATCAACCAACACCTCAAAACACCGAGAATATCGTATGCCACGATAGTGTGGACGTATACGAATTCTACATTTTTAAGAGGAGGTTTTACCCATTAATTTTACTATCTTGTCAACCTAACTTTTTGACAAGTAAAATTAATAGTTGGTTCTTCTTTGGCCCTACAAATAAAAGCAGTGACTCCGATGGGGAGGATACTTATATTTGTATCTAAGTGTTCACCATTACTCGGTACTAAAGTAATTATCTCGGGTTATGTGCCTTACGATGGGCAAGTACACACGCTCCTTAATAATTTCCTATAACCATATTCGACCTTGTGATATGCAAACAAACCCATTCGATGGGGAGGAAGGCACTCAGAGCTGACGCGCAAGTTTGTTTGCATCACTTGCCAAATCGTAATGGAGGCCGCAGGAATTTATAAAAATATCCCTCTCCCACTTAGTAATTTGAAATTGAAGAATTTTCCTAGCCTACGACATGCATATAAAAAAAAAAGCAATAAATATGAAAAATAAATTATTTTCCAACTATTATGGCTTTTGTCTTCAATATGACTCCCGTCGCATTGCCATCTCGTCCGCTCCTCCTACGCCATGTACGAGCCATCCGGAGATCCGAGCCGAGACTAAAACCTATTTTAATTTACATCCATCGATCCTATACTCCACGAGGGAGTGTACATGAAATCTAGACCGAAAGTAAAATAAAATAAAGAGTGGCTAAACAATGCCGTATTTAATTTAGAAAAACTAAATACTAGCCTCGTCAACCCCGAGGATTCAACAAAATAAATATTTATACACATACAATCATATACAAACATATGACCATAATAGTTGGATCTTATGCCTGCAACCAAAAAGTTAAACTACGCATATCCTACTATTATCCAGCACATATAATATATGAAAAAGTGCATAAAAATTAACCGAATCCTAAACACACAAAACTGGAAACCTTGGCTCTGATACCAATTGAAGGGTTTTGCCCCGGAAGCCCTCATACCAATTTAATGGTTTTAGCTTATCGAGTCCGTGAGGGGAAACTTCGCTTCCCACTTCACCTCGGTAGCTTGTCCATGGCGATCCCTTCGATGTCCCCGGATTAAAAAAAATTTAATCCTAGACAAAAGGGATTGCCAAAGCAACCAAGTCGTCGTCGTGCTATTCGTTTAGAGAGGTCACTTGAACAAACTAGTTGTTCAACCGACCATCCTCTATTCTACGAGTAGCCGCGGAATAGATGATGTCCGGATCACCGGTTTTTGTGTTTATGCTTGGGATCCAAGTATTATTTAGCCATTTACAGATTTATAACATGCTTATAATTGAAAAATAAAAACAAGCAACAAACAAAAGAAGAATGTAGAATAGGTATACCCCTCGATCTTCTAATGTATGACCTTCCTCCTTTTAGACGTTGTGTGGGCGACGATCCACCAAAAGTCGAAGCTCCTAGATGCCAAATCTTCCTTCCTTGCTCTTCCAAAGCAAGAGGAAGAATAGAAACAAGATTTTTCTCCTCACTAGAAACAACCAACAAGGAACCAAACTTATCCTTGCCACCGGCCAACTAGATGAAGGAGAAGATGGTGGAAAACAACCAAGACACCAAGGGAAGCCCTATATCTTGTTTCCACCACCTAAGGAGAGCAAAAAAAAAGCTTTTCGATGCCGTCCAAGGCTGGAAAAGAGCTGGGAAGGGTGCTGGACGTTGGCCAAAAGAGGAAGAAGAAGAGAGAAAGAACCTTCCTTATTTGGTGCCACCCTTGCCGCCAAACCCTAATCCTAATCCTATCTCAAATAGGATTCCTTCTTGCCGCCCAAACCCTAGCTCTCCTATCATGTAGTTCACGCCAAATCCCTTTTCCATCCTTTTATAGAGTTAGGGATAAGTCATGAATTAATCTTCTCCATTGGTTCTAGAAATTTAATCTCAACCGTCGGATCTAGAGATTTAATCTCAATCGTCGGTTCTTAGAGATTTAATCTCTACCAATGGATCTTTGAGTTTTGTTTCTATCCTTTGGATCTAAGCATCATGAGGTGTTAATAGGCTACATTAGGGACCATGAGGAGGAGTTGGGTCTTAGCCACCCATGGATCAAGCCCACATAAAGTCCGATCCACTAATGATGATCCAATCCACTAAATGTTCATTATTGATCTACCTCACCAACCCCCATATAATAATATGGGCTCCATATATTATTTATACATTATCTCCCGGTGTTTAAGATCTCGAATGTCGGTCGATTAATTAATTTACCGACCATTAATTAATCAACATCTAACTCCTTGAGTAGTACCACTCAACCTTTTCATCATGTCGGACCAAGTCCACCTGCACGGTTTACATGATGAATCTTATGAGCTCCTCAAGGGGACATCATCATCCTAATATATAGGGCACGGTTTCCTGTTATAATCAACGACACACCATATAAATAATATCATCTCCCAACTTACCGATCCTATCGATTTAATCTATAAATCTCGCCCATTGGTAAATCAAAGAGATGAGTACTAAGTATATGTGCCCGTTATTATATCGGGATTAAGAGCATGTACTAAATAATATCTGAGGTCCGATTCGATTATGTAGTCAGCAATAAATCGAATCACCTTTGAGTTAGTCCTGCTCAATACATACAAAGTGCACTAGTGTGATTCTATGGTCAAGACAAACCAACACCAAATCACACTACAACCATTCCGATGGTTTGTCCAAAGCCATCTCGGTTGTGAGCCTTTACTTATACTTTTTAAGGGGTCGATAACATGATCTCCTGTGTGACACCACACACCATGTTATCTACAATGTAAAGTATTAGACAATATTGCATAACCATATGCAAACAATGATCATGTGATTCTTATTTCAAAAATAAAGATGTTCATAGAAAAGATAGACTTTTCAGTATACATCCCTACAAAAAAGGGGAAAGGAGAGAGCTCCAATCTAGGGGAGCACCTAAGTCAAAGCCTAAGGTATCATTTAATAATACAATTTCAATTATAAATGGTAAAAAAGAATGCTAGTAGCGTATCACATGTTAATACACTTGAAATTTCTCATAAGAAGCATGCTAGCAATAAATACTTTTGCTTAGGGGCCAAACATTGTAATCTTAGGGTTAAAGGCAAATCAACACCTAAGGAGAATCATAAGACTACCTTACCTAAGGATAAGAACAACCTAGGTAATAATCCTAAGAAATCTAGGCATATGCCTAGGAAGAGAAACAATGTTCAAAAATATAATGAAAAAGTCAAAAATTGAGTTATTAGTGGAGGAAAATAAAGTTTTGAGGTCAAAACTTGAGAAATTAGAAAAGACCCTTCAAAAGATGGAAAATTCAATTAAAGGGTTTAATGGTCAAAATTTAGGGTTTATGAGGCAAGAGCCATCTATGGACAAGAAAGATTTGGGTCACAAACCTAAGTCCAAGGTAGATAAGCCTTCTTATCATAATGTTCCATTTAACTATGGAACTAACTCTAGGTCTAGGAAAGTCAAGGTCACAAGGGAAGTCATCCCTAGAGTTGACCGCGATAGGTGCCTAGTGGCTAAGGTTTCGAAGAAGCCTAGCAAAGTCACAAGGGAAGTCATCCCTAGAGTTGACCTAGACAATACCACAATGACCAAGGCTTCCAAGCCTAGGAGGGTCATTAGGAAGGTATCTAGGGAAGTCATCCCTAGCGAATACCTTGTAAACCCAAGGAGTTCAAATAGGTTTTGGGTTCCTAGGAGCGTGATCCCTTCACACTAGATGGGTTTAGGGTGTGTCAACCTTAAATGGATGGGTAGTTAACCTAACCATGGTAGAGTTGACACTTTAGGATATTTTCAAGGTAATGTGATACCTTAGAAATGAGTTTAGAAATATATCCTGAAAGGTTTTAGGATGTGCCAATAGAAATTATGAAGATAAAAAATTGATCAAAATTGGCACAAATAGGTTAAAGTCAAGAATGTGCCAAGCTAGGACTTTGGCACACTCATAAGAGTTAGTTGGTAATTATGGAAAATTGATATAATTCTAGAAAATGAAAATTTGGTTTAAGACTTAGGTATTATATACCTTTGTATTTTATATAGTCATCATGCTTTGTTTGTCATATGTCATGTCATGACATCATATTTCATATGATTATCTAAAATTTCATGATAGTACTTAGGTTTTTATTATACTATGATATCATGCATCATTGGCAATGTCTTAAATTTTGCAAACTATTTATGCCATGATGATAATTCATGCATTAAGGTTAATCAAACTGAATTTAAGGACAAATGACATTATTTAATGTCCTAGATAAAGGAATCAAATGGATATGCATAGATATAATGCATGAACCCTTAGATTTTGGGAAGAACAAACCCACATCTTAGAAAAATCTTAAGATGACATGTGTGTGTATTGATACACCTTAGATACATGTGAGATGTTAGGACAATGAGTTAGGTTCATGTGCTTATATAGTACATCAATATGAACTTAGAACTCATTGAATCATAAGGATGAATCATGAGGAAAGCTAATGTACAAGTCATGTGCATTGAGCCCATTGACCATGATTCAATATAAGGTTTGAACACAATTTCAAAATTATTTTAAAAAACCTTGGTGAAGTCTATCTTTTGATAGGAGCCACCATTGATAAGATTGATACAAAGTTGGGCAAAATATTGAATGTTTCAAAGCTTTTGAACTTTTATCAATTTTATAAATTAATGGGTATTTTAATATAAAATTATTTTTCACCTATTGTATATGACATAAGTAATATACGTATGAATTTTCAAGATTTTTTGAAAATTGTATATTTACTTATGAATTTTCAAAATTGGAGTTGAAAACTCTGATTTCTAGAAAATCAGAGAGCAGTTGACTGCTGTTGGTAGCCCGTCAATTGATGTGAGTGGCATTCGACTTGTTGCTGACATAGTCAACTGCTGGTGTTGATCTCGGCTGAACAATATTTGTTTAGCCATCTATTAGCAACCCTAGGTTCCCTAGCCACTCCTAACCCTATGATATGCTTAGAGAAACATTGGAAGGGTGAAATGATCATTGAAAATGATTAGGAGAGATAATTAGGATCGAGAATCAAATTTCAAGGGAAGTTAAAGTTCATGTTTGGAGTTTTACCCTTTTTTTTGATTGTTTAGGTTTCCTATAGGCTTAGGAACTCTCAAAGGACATTGTTGGTGGAATGGTCAAAGGGGAGCAAGCCTTTAGGGAGAGTTTGTCCATCAAGGGATGATGGATGTTTTCAAAGGGGGAGAATGAAGATTGCCTCTCATTTAGTGATAAGGGGTGTATCACTAAGAAGAGTGAAGGCATCCAAGTTAATTTTGGACCAAGGGGTAGAATGAATGATCTCATTGAAAGATGGAACATTGAAAACCTTAGTAGACTTTTTGATGTATATCAAAGAGGGAGAAATGAGGGTTTAAGTTAGGTAAACCTTCATTATTCTTTGGTATAAGAAGAGTCAAGTTGGGCTTATGGGTTAGCCTAACTTAGAGGTATTGCCGAACACCAAAAAGGGAGAGATTGTTGGTGCAATTGGCCCAGGTCACAAATGACCAGACTCGAGTGGGACTCAAGTAGGGTTTTGATGTTTGAGAATGGATTTGACAATGGGATTGTCAATGTGTTTATCAATATAGTTTGACCATATATTGACCATATGACAAGTGGATGTTTCGGATATCCAAGGTCATTGAGTGAGATGTTAGGAGGTGATTGTTTGAGCAATCAACCTCAGGTCAAGGTTGACCTAGCTCGAGTGAGATTCAAGTGGAAGTCCAAAAATGACTTCTTGGCAATGGAGAAGTCCAAGTATGGATACTTGGCAAGGAAAAATTCAAGGTTGAAGTCTTGGCAAGGGAAAGTCTAAGTATGGATACTTGGTAAAGGAAAAGTCCAAGGATGCAGTCTTGGTCATGTAAGTCCAAATGTGTAGTCTTGGTGGCGAAAGTCCAAATTAAATATGAATATTGGCAAAGGAAAAGCCCAAGGGTGTATTCTTAGCCATGTAAGTTCAAGTGTGTAGTCTTGACGGTGAAAGTCCAAGCATTGAGACTTGACAATGGAGAAATCCCGAAGGTACAACCTCTTGGAAAATGTACTTAATGGCATGACGAAGTCGATGGAAGCGCCTAAAGACTAGTGCGAAAGGTGAAGGAGTCATGGAGAACTTGGAGAGGACGTGAGACTGATGGAGGTGGATAGAAGGCTTAAGGGTAAGTATCAAGTATGAGGGGATCATACTTGGGTTAAACCACATGTTTGAGGTATACTAGTCGACTGATGGCATTGGTCAGTCGACTGGCCGAGTGGTCGGTACTCAGGAGCTCAATTTGGCTTGGGTAGTCGACTTGTCATGTAGACGATTGCGGCTTGACTATAACCTGTGCCTCTGGCAGCCGACTGCTAGGGTTTAGCAGTAGACTAGCCACTAGTAGTTGATTGTTAGGGTTGAGCAGTTGACTAAAATTAAGTGGCTAAGGCACAAAATATTTGGCAGTCTACTGCTGACTTATAGCAATCGATTAGTGGATATAGTAGTCAATTGCTAGGTCAGGGCAGTTGATTGGTCAGGAATTTTCTGACATGGATTAGTTCGTTGTGAGACAATGGATAGGTGAGCAGTCGATTGGTGGGTAAGGCGAATCGACTGGAAGGCGAAAAATCAGCCTGATGCATGACTTAAAAGGAGCTCAACAGGAAGAAGGAAGGGAGCAGTCCTTTGGGGGATTTGAAGAGGAAGTGCAGGTGCAATTACAAATCTTCAAAGCATTACACAACAATCAAAAAACAAAGCGATCAAACTTCTCTTATGTAAAGTGTGCTTTATTTGTATTTGCTTTTGTATTTAGTTTTTGTTGTTATATTATTTTTTTAAGCCCATGTAAAAGGTTTCATCACCTCTGGTGTCTTACCGAGAAGGAGAAGTTCATAGTTGTTGGAGGATCGGTGGCCGGCTAGAGGGGGGCGAATAGCTCAAATCGCATAGATGATGAAAGTCGTTCGTTCATCGCGTGTAGCTTATCTACAATTCTTGTTAGCGCAGTAGAATATACAATAATGAAAACACAACAAGAATATAAGAGACAACACACGATATATGTGGTTCAGAACCTTAGGGTACCTACTCCACTAGGTGAGCTCAATGAGCTCGTGTTATGCGCACGACACTAACAACCACTCCTTCTTGACAACAGGTTGGAGGTGGAGAAACCTCGTACAAGTAATTACAACAAGTAATACAAAATGTACAAGCAAATAAAAAGAACACAAATGAAATACGTAAAGAACACTTTACAACAAATGGCTATGAACTCTTGCTTATTGCTTGCTTTGGTTTGCTCTTGAAGGACTGGAATGCAACAACAATTCCCCTCAGAAATCTCCCTAAAAGTCTTTTCGAAATCCTCCATCTCGAGCTCCATTTATAATATGCATCAAGCTATTTCCGTACTCATCAGTCGACTGATCGTGACAATCGGTCGACTGGTCCTATAGTCGTTGTCTCACAATAACTTGATCCACGCTGGCCAAGTTTCAACAGATCCATCATTAGTCGACTGATCATGCCCATCAGTCGAGTGGTCGCGCGATCACTCAACTGGAAAACATTCTGTGCCCAAATTCACCTGATCGATCATTGCCATCCCTCGCGATCGGTGATCCACGATGGATCGCCAACCCTTGGCAATGACCGTCATTCGGCGAACTCAGTCGAACACCGGTCGAGTCCATCGGCCTAGATCAGTCGACTGTCACCTATACCAGTCGACTGATGTTGGGTAAAACCTCAAACACTAAGTTGTTTGAGCATCCAACCGTTGGGTAAATCCTCAAACATCATGTTTGAGCATCTGACACTTAGTCTTAGCCACTTGGCCAAGTCTACTTCATCTCTCATGGAGTTCCCCATCGAAGCTCTCTTCCCTCGGCCTACGTCCCACGGATGCACCAAGCGCACGACTTCGCAATGTCATCCTTCACGTCTCTTTCCCTCGAAGTCTGCTTCCCTTGGGCCTCACTCCATTCGCTCCCCATCCGACGATCCCTGGGATGCACCAAACGCATGGCTTTGCAATGCCATTCTTCACCGACTCAAGGACCCCGAGCCTAGTGAACTTGTCAAGTCCTCAAGACTTACCAACACCAAGCCCCGTGCTTGGATTTTCCCAACACCAAGCCTCATGCTTGGATTTTCCATGCCAAGCCCCATGCTTGGACTTTCCATGACAATCCCATGTCATAAGTTTTATCTAACATCAAAATACAGTTCGGGTCAAACTCGAGTTCGGTCAAACGTGACCTGGGCTGATTGCACCAACAATATTCCCCTTTTTGATGTTTGACAAAACCAAACTCAAGTCTACCAATTATCCCAAATTGACAATTCTCACATCCCAATGAGAATTCCAACTAACCCCAATTGGTAACTTCCTCCCCTTTTTGACATACATCAAAAGGTCCTCCCCCAAGGGTATGAATGTCTCATATCCCAATGAGATCTTACAATCTCT
The DNA here is from genome assembly GCA_025175895.1 of Wurfbainia villosa. NCBI lineage: Eukaryota > Viridiplantae > Streptophyta > Magnoliopsida > Zingiberales > Zingiberaceae > Wurfbainia > Wurfbainia villosa. The sequence continues at coordinate 79,643,573 of CM045990.1, forward strand.
CCATTGGAGATCCCAATGAGTCATCTTTGTATCACCTCATTCAATTGTGATTGCTATCAAAAGATAGACTTCACCAAGGTTTTTCAAATTTTAAAACCTTTAAATTCATTTTCCTAAACATCTCAATTGTATCTAAATGTGTGAAACACACACAAGTCAAGTATTTTAGTGAGATGTGGGTTTTGGTTAATTAGGGTCTCATGCATTTATCTAAGCAACACTATTTGACTCCCTTATGCATGGGACTTCAAATCATGTCATAGTCCTTAAATCCATTTTATTTATGCATGAATGATGATTATGGCATAATGATAATATAAGCAAGCATGTGCCAATAATCATGATGTCATGGCATGTGAATGAATTCTAAGCATACATGACACAAAAACATAACCCTAAATATGATCATGACATTTTATATGATAAAAATAAATATGATGTCATGTCATGGTATATGGCAAACAAATATGGAAAGTAAAAAGATGAAGGTATAAGAATACATAAAATTTAGTATTAGTTGCCATTTGATATAATTGAATTCATTTTGCCATAATACAACCCATTTCCCTAGTGTGCCAAAAACCCAAAATAGTACACCATAACCTCTAAATCTAAAGTGCCAATTTTAATCAATTTTCAACTTCTTAAAACACATTGGCACATCCTAAAGTGTCAACTCACCATGGTTAGGTTAACTACCCATCCACTTAGGGTTGACACACCCTAACCCATCTAGTGTGAATCGATCACGCTCCTAGGAACCCAATACCTATTGGAGCTCCTTGGGTTAACTAGGTATTTACTAGGGATAACTTCCCTAGATACCTTCCCCTTTTTGGCTTTGAAGCCTTAGTCAATTGGGTCTTTCCTAGGTCAACTCCAGAGTTGACTCCCCCTTTGACCTTCTTAGTGGCTACCTTGGATTTCTTTGAATTTTTAGCCACTAGACAAACACCATGGTTAGTCTTAGGGATGACTTCCCTATTAACCTTGGTTTTCCTAGACCTAGATGTTGTTCCATAATCAAATGGAACATTGTGGTAGGACTTAGGTTTGTGACCCAAACCTCTCTTGCCCTTGGACGGTTCTTGTCTCCTAGGTCTTAGATTTTTATCATTAGACCCCTTAAATGATTTTGTCATTCTTGCTAGGGTCTTCTCCAATTTTTCAAGCCTTGACCTCAAGGCTTGGTTTTCTAATTCTAATTTTCCCAACTTTGAATTTTCATTCTTTCTTTGGGAAGGACTCTTCCTAGGCATATGCCTAGACTTCTTGGGGTTAATATCCAAATTTTCTTAAATTCCTCTAATGGACTCCCTAGGTAGAATTGGTCTAGAGTTATGGTGTCTAGGTTTGTCCTTAGGTAAATTAACATGCTTGGCACCTAGGCAAAAGTATCTATCCCTACTAGCATGCTTTTCATGATGAACAATAGCAATATTACTAACATGCTTCTTAATTCTAGAGATTGAAGGTGCATTAATTAAATTTACCTTAGGGTTAGCTTTGGAAGCTCCCCCTACATGAGATGACCCTTCTTGCCCCTTCTTCCTCTCCTTAGGGCATTGGCTCCTATAATGTCCCTTTTGATGGCATTTGAAGCACAACACGTGCTCCTTGCTTCTAATTGTGGGGACACCGACATTTTTCACCTTTGGCACTGGTTGAGCCTTCTTAATCTTCTTGGGACACTTGCTTTTATAGTGTCCTTGCTCTCTACACTCAAAGCATATTATGTGACTTTTATTTTTAAGTACAATGCATGAGTTAACTAGGAAATTTTCTTCTTGCTCTTCACTCCTCCCGGATGTAGATGCCTTTTCTTGTTCTTGATCCGGGATGGAAATTCTCTCCTCTCCCTCAATGCTAGAGGTGGAGGTTTCCTCCAAGTCATCCACATCTTCGAATGTTGATGACGATTCTTCAACATCCTCGGATCCGGATGTTGATGGAAATTCTTCCTCTTGAGCGTGGGAGGAACGTTCCTCTTCTTCCTTATCAAGGACTAATGTGGGCTCTTCATGAAATTTGACCACCTTGTCCCATACGTCCTTAGCATCCCTATAATTACCTAATCTAGACCAAATATGGTAAGGAATCAAATCACTTAGCAATTTGATTACCTTGAGATTTGTCTTGAAGTCCTTGATTTGGTCCTTGTTCCATCTTGTCTTTTCAATTTGCCTATTTTCTTCATCTCTAGGCATTTCGAAACCATTTTCTAAAATTAGCATTAAATCGAAATCGGTTTTGAAGTATACCTACATCCTTTTCTTCCACCAAGAAAAGTTTCCATCGAATTTCGGTGGATGGATGTTTATGTCGGCCATCTTGTCGTGCTTGTGTTGGCGATGTTGGAATGTATACTGAAAGCCTAGATCTTTTTGTATGAACATTTTATTTTGAAATAAGAATCACATGATCATTGTTTGCACTTTATATATTTATTATATGTGTGCATATTGTCTAATATTTACATTGTAGATAACATGGTGCTTGGTGTGGCACAGAAGATCATGTTATCAGTCCCTTGTAAAATATAAGTAGAGGCTCACAACCAAGATGGTTTTGGACAAACCATTGGCATGGTTGTAGTGTAGCTTGGTATTGTTTTGTCTTGAACATAGAGTTACACTAGTACACTTAGGTGTATTGAGCAGGACCGACATAGAGGTGATTCAATTTAGTACTGACTACATAATTGAATCGGACCTCGGATATTATGTTGTGCATGATCTTAATCCCGATATAATAACGGGCACATGTACTTAGTATTTATTTCTTTGATTTACCAGAGGGTGAGATTTAGATGGATTAAATCAATATGCCCGATAAGTTGGGAAATAATATTATTTACATTGTGTGTCGTTGATTATAGGAGGAAACCGTGTCCTATATATTAGGTTGATGATTTCCCCTTGAGGAGCTCATAAGGTTCATCATGTAAACCCAGGTGGTTGACTTAGTCAACATGATGATAAGGTTGAGTGGTACTACTCGAGGAATTAGATGTTAATTAATTGATGGTCAGTAAATCAATTAATTGACGGACATTCGATATCTTAAACACGGGGAGAATAATGTACAAATAATATATGGAGCCCATATTGATTTATGGGGGTTGGTGAGGTAGTTCAATGATGATCCTCTAGTGGAATGGAACATCATTGATGGATCAAGTTTGTGTGGTTCCGATCCATCGGGTGGCCAAGACCCAACTCCTCCTTATGGTCCCTATCGTAGCCTAATATAATCCTTGTGAAGTCTAGATCCAAGAATGTAAAACAAAACCTAGAACCAACGGTTGGGATTAAATCCCTAAGATCCGATGGTTAGGATGAAACCCTAGAACCAACGGTTGGGATTAAATCCCTAAGATCCGATGGTTAGGATGAAACCCTAGAATCGACGGTTGAGATTAAATCCCTAGATCCGACGGTTGGGATAAAACCCTAGATCTGACGATTGGGATGAAATCCTAGATCCGACAGTTGGGATGAAATCCTAGATCCGACGGTTGAGATGAAACCCTAGATCCGATGGTTGGGATAAAACCCTAGATCCGACGGTGGAGGTTAAATCCCTAGATCCGACGGTGGAGATTAAAGGAGTCCTAAGCCTAAATCTATAAAAGGAAAGCTTAGGGTTGGGCGGCAAGTATTGATTTCGAATTGGATTTAGGGTTTGGCTCATCCACAAGTGGGCGGCTAGGGTTCCTTGGGCGGCTAGCGTTTTGGAGCAAAGAAGTGGGCGGCAACTTATCTTCCTTCTAGATTGTTGCCGGCGCCCATCCTCCTCCATCAAGACTTGGCCGGCGCCCATCCTAGAGGACTCTCCCTTCTTCCTTGGCCGGCGGTTCTCCTTCCATTGGTGGCCGGTGCTCTTCCTCCTTCCCTTCTCCTTGGTGGCCGGCGGCAACTCATCTTCAAGTTGGCCGGCGATTCATCCAATTGTTCCTTGGCCAGCGGTTGCACCAAATTCCCTAATTTGGTGGCCGGTTCTAGATAGGAAAGTATTTGTGGTTTCTTCTCTTTGTTCGCAGCGGACAAGGTAGAGAAGAAAGTGATCTAGAAGGCTTCTACTCATGGAGGATCTTCGTCCACACGTCGTCCACGAGAAGGATAGGACATACGGTAGAAGATCGTAAGGTATAAAGTTATTTTAACTTTATGTACAGATCTGAGCATGTTCTTATTTGTTTTGATTATGCATGTGTGTGTATGAATATGTATTGTATAATCATGGACCCCGAAGACAAACACAAAAACCGACGATCCATCCGTCGTCTCTTCCGCGGCTAACCAACTAGAAGAGTTGTGTTGCTTGAACAACTAGTTTGTTCAAGCGACCACTCAAGTTGTTAGCACGTCGACGAAATGGTGTTGTTAAGGAAGCTCATCCCATCCGGATTAATCCTTTCATTAGTGAAAATTTTAATCCGGGGACATGGGAGCCAATGAGCCTCCAAAGCATCAACCGACAATTGGTATCAGAGCCACGGTTTCCGGTTTTGTGTGTTTAGTATTCGGTTAATTTTTTATGCATTTTTCATATATTATATGTGCCTGATAATAGTAGGATATACGTAGTTTAACTCTTTGGTTGCAGGCATAAGATCCGACTATTATGGCCATGTGTGTGTATGTGAATGGATGTGTGTAAAAATTTATTATTTGAATCCTCGGGGTTGACGAGGCTAGATTAGTATTTAATTTTTGTAATTAAATACGACTTTGTTTAGCCGCTCATTTTAGTTTACTTTCGATCTAGATTATTTGTACACTCCTTCGTGGAGTATAGGATCGATGGATGTAAATTAAAATGTTTTATCTCGGCTCGGAACTCTTTGGTGACTTGCACACGGGAAAAGATGGAGCGGACGAGGTGGCGACACGACGAGATGCATATTGGAGGACAATGCCATAATAGTTGGAAAAATTCTGTTTTTTCCATATTTATTGCTTATTTGTTTTATATGCATGTTGTGTATGTTTTAAAATTCCTCAATTTTAATTTACTAAGTGGGAGAGGGACATTTTAATTAATTCCCGCAGCCTCCATTACAATTTGACGTGTGATGCATCAAACTTGCGCGTTGGCTCTGAGTGCCTTCCTCCCCATCGGATGGGTTTGTTTATGGATCACTAGGTCAAATAATGGTTATAGGAAATTATTAAGGAGCGTGTGTACTTCCCCATCGGTAAGGCACATAATCCGAAATAATTCCCTTAGTATCGTGTAATGGTGCACACTTAGATGCAAATTAAAAGTATCCTCCCCATCGGAGTCACTGCTTTTATTTGTAGGGCTAAAGAGGAACCAACTATTAATTTTATTTGTCAAAAAGTAAAGTTGACAAGATAATAAAATTAATGGGTAAAACCTCCTCTTACAAATGTGGAATTCGTATACGTCCACACTATCGTGGCATGCGATATTCTCGGTGTTTTGAGGTGTTGGTTGATTTCGGGATTTTATTGTTTTGAGGAATCAATAATATTTGAAATATAATATTTTTTTGATTATTGTGATTTTTAGGATTTTCAAATGGCTTTCAACCCACTTGCTATGATTTTAAAAGAAAACAAACTTACTGGTCCAAACTACATTAATTGGAAAAGAAACCTGGATATTGTCTTAACTGCGGAAGAGTACAAATTTGTACTCTTCGAGGTCTATCCTCCTAAGCCCACCGATGACTCTGATGAAAAGGAGAAAGAACGTTATAAGAAATGGGTCAAGGAAGATGAGATGGCACGGTGTTACATTTTGGCATCTATGTCAAATGTGCTGCAACATCAGCATCAGGCCATAGCCACAGCTTATGACATGATGTTCAATCTCAAGGAACTTTTCGGACATCAGAGTAGGGTGGCTAGGCAGGAGGCTATGAGAAACTTGATGACGACCTCCATGATCGAGGGAACACTCGTTAGGGATCATGTTCTCAAGATGATGGCTCATCTTAATGAGATGGAAGTCCTAGGAGATGAGATCGATGGGGAAACCTCTCAACTACAACATGAACAAGAGGTTGTATTCTTGGCATGGAGCTTCCGATGTAACTCCAGAGGAAGAGGGCTTTTTTTAGAGTTCTCAAGCCATGGTCGCGAAGGTTTCTTCCTAAAACCGAAAGGTAAGAAGAAGAAGCAAGGTGGAGCGAAGGCAAGTGGGACCTCGAGTAGTGAAGAAGCCGAAAGGCAAGTGCTTCACTTGCAAGCAGACTGGACATTGGAAGGCGGACTGTCCTCGCCGAAAGAACAAAGGTATATCTACTTGTTTAGTTGTTGAAACATGTTTAGCGGTGTTATCTACCAGTGCCTTGTGTGTAGATATAGGAGCCACTGATCATGTCTGCAATACCTTGCAGGGGTTCCAGGAAACCCGACGACTAGCTGAGGGAGAGATTACCATCTTCATGGGTAATGCTTCAAAGGTGGCGGCTATTGCAGTGGGAGACGTTTATTTATCTTTTAATAGGAATAAATTTTTGGTTTTAAGAAATTGTCTTTATGTACCTACTTTTAGAAAGAATTTAATTTCAGTTTCTAAATTGTTTATGGATGGATATTCTGTTTCTTTTAATGACAAGGTGGTTATAAAAAGGAATAGGGAGATTATCTGTTCTGGTACATTGGTTGGAAATTTATATACTCTTGAACCAAAAACTCCCACGATGCAAATAGAAGTAAATAGCTCATCTTCTAAATCTAATAAGAGAAAAGAACCTTCGCAAATGAACCAAACATATCTTTGGCACCTAAGGCTTGGTCATATTAACCTAAGTAGAATTCAAAGGTTGATAGCTGATGGACCTTTGGGTTCATTAGTGGTGGAGGATCTCCCAACCTGCGAATCTTGCTTGGAAGGTAAAATGACCAAGAGGCCTTTCAAGGCCAAGGGGTATAGAGCCAAAGATGTGTTAGAATTGGTTGATTCTGATTTGTGCGGTCCTATGTCTATCCGGGCAAGAGGTGGTTTTGAATATTTCATCTCTTTTATAGACGATTATTCAAGATATGGATACATTTACTTGATGCGCCACAAGTCTGAATGTTTTGACAGGTTTAAAGAATTTAAGGCTGATGTGGAGAACCGTCAAGGTAAAAGTATCAAGACATTACGATCTGATCGTGGTGGCGAGTACCTCTTGGGAGAGTTTAGGAGTTACTTATCAGAGGCTGGGATTAAATCCCAATTGTCACTTGGAGAATGGTGTGGCGGAGCGAAGGAACAGGACTCTTATGGAGATGGTCGGATCTATGATGAGTTATTCGAGTTACGATTCGTTGGGGTTTGCTCTGGAAACAAGAAGACACATTACGAACTTGGTTCCATCTAAGTCAGCCCTCTACTCCCACTGAGTTGTGGGTGGCAAAGCCTAGTCTAAGACATATTCGGATTTGGGGTAGTCCAACACATGTCTTTGAAGGGAGATCTTTGGTAAGTTGGAATCTCGGCTAAGTGCGCTTGTTTGTTGGCTACCCTAAGGGAACGAAGGGTGGTTTATTCTATAGTCCTAGAGATCAGAAGGTGATCGTGACTACGAATGCCAGATTTCTAGAGGAGGACTATGTGATGAACCACAAGCCGACGAGTAGGATTGTTCTTGAGGAGATGACAGGGGAAGTCCCGACTTCAGTACCACCGGTACAAGAGGAGACACCACAAGTCACTGCACCGCGTGTCACAGAGCATACACAAGAGGCACCTCGTCGTAGTGGGAGGGTTGTTAGACAACCCGACAGATTCATGTTTTTGGGAGAGTCTTCGGACTTAGTCCCTGGTGAACATGAACCTGATCCCTGGACATATGACGAGGCAATCCAAGATAGAGATGCAATATCTTGGCAAAGAGCGATGAATTCAGAGATAGAATCTATGGATTCTAATCAGGTCTGGGAGCTAGTAGAACCACCCGATGGTGTAAAAACCATTGGATGCAAGTGGATCTACAAGAGAAAGAGAGGAGTAGACGAGAAGATTGAGACCTTCAAAGCTAGGCTTGTTGTGAAAGGGTATACTCAGAAAGAGGGTATCGATTATGAAGAGACCTTTTCGTCGGTAGCTATGCTTAAGTCTATTCGGATTCTCTTATTTATAGCAGCTCATATGGATTATGAGATATGACAGATGGATGTCAAGACAGCTTTCCTTAACGGAAGTCTTGAGGAGAACATCTATATGCGGCAACCAGAGGGATTCATTGCTAAAGGCAAAGAGCATCTTGTATTTAAGCTTAATCAGTCCATTTATGGATTGAAGCAAGCTTCTAGATCTTGGAACATCCGCTTTGATGAGGTAATCCAATCATATGGATTTATTCAAAGTCCGGATGAGCCTTGTGTATACAAGAGATGTGACGGAAACGTAGTGGTGTTTCTTGTACTATACGTAGATGACATTTTGTTAGTTGGCAACAATATCAAAGTGTTATCAGACGTACGGGTATGATTGTCCAAAAAGTTTGACATGAAGGACTTGGGAGAAGTGGGACACATCCTTGGGATCAAAGTTATAAGGGATCGCAAGAAAAGGATGTTGTGCTTATCTCAAGCTTCATACATTGACACTATCCTTGCTCGTTTTAGCATGCAGAACTCCAAGAAAGGTTTTCTACCTTTTAGGCATGGAGTTCCTTTATCTAAAGAGATGTGTCCCAAAACATCAAAGGAGATAGAGGACATGAAGGCGGTTCCTTATGCTTCGGCAGTAGGAAGCCTTATGTATGCTATGCTATGTACGAGACCAGGATATCCGCTGCCGTGGCATGGTTAGCAGATATCGAGTAATCTGACAGGACATTGGGTGCAGTAAAGCATATATTGAAGTACGAGAAGGACTAGGGATTATATGCTAGTTTAGGGCGGATCAATTAGTCCCCTGTGGGTTACTGGATTGGATTTCCAATCAGATAGGGACAAGAGTAAGTCTACCTGGGGTTTGTGTTTACTTTTGGAGGTGGAGCCATAGTATGGAGGAGTGTCAAGCGTAAATGCGTGGACTCTACCATGGAAGCCGAGTATGTGGCGACCTGCGAGGCAAAGGATGAAGTGTATGGCTCAGAACTTCTTGATGGACTTGGATGTGATTCCTGGTTTGCCCAGAACTATCACAATTTATTGTGATAACAGTGGTGCAGTTGCAAACTCGAAGGAACCATGAGCCCATAAGGCGAGTAAACACATAGAGCGCAAGTACCACATCATACGAGAGATCGTAAAGCGAGGAGAAGTTGCTGTCACCAAGATTGCATCAGAGGATAACCTGGCGGATCCATTCACTAAGGCCCTTCCAGCGAAAGCGTTTGATAGGCATGTGGAGGACATGGGGATCAAATGTATGGCGAGAGATTGTGATAGTCTTTTAGCATAAGTGGGAGATTGTTGAATGTATAACGAAAGCCTAGCTCTTTTGTATGAACATTTTATTTTGAAATAAGAATCACATGATCATTGTTTGCACTTTTATTATATATGTGTGATATTGTCTAATATTTTACATTGTAGATAACATGGTGCTTGGTGTGGCATGTAAGATCATGTTATCAGTCCCTTGTAAAATATAAGTAGAGGCTCACAACCAAGATGGTTGTGGACAAACCATTGGCATGGTTGTAGTGTAGCTTGGTATTGTTTTATCTTGAACATAGAGTTACACTAGTACACTTAGGTGTATTGAGCAGGACCGACATAGAGGTGATTCAATTTAGTAATCGACTACATAATTGAATCTGACCTGATATTATGTTGTGCATGCTCTTAATCCCGATATAATAACGCACATGTACTTAGTATTTATTTCTTTGATTTACCGTAGGGTGAGATTTAGATGGATTAAATCAATATGCCCTAAGTTGGGAAATAATATTATTTACATGGTGTGCCGCTGATTATAGGAGGAAACCGTGTCCTATATATTAGGTTGATGATGTCCTCGAGGAGCTCATAAGGTTCATCATGTAAACTCCGGTTGACTTAGTCAACATGATGATAAGGTTGAGTGGTACTACTCGAGGAATTAGATGTTAATTAATCGATGGTCAAGAAATCAATTAATCGACGGACATTCGATATCTTAAACACGGGAGATTAATGTACAAATAATATATGGAGCCCATATTGATTTATGGGGTTGGTGAGGTAGTTCAATGATGATCCTCTAGTGGAATGGAACATCATTGATGGATCAAGTTTGTGTGGTTCCGATCCATCGGGTGGCCAAGACCCAACTCCTCCTTATGGTCCCTATCGTAGCCTAATATAATCCTTGTGAAGTCTAGATCCAAGAATGTAAAACAAAACCTAGAACCAACAGTTGGGATTAAATCCTTAAGATCCGATGGTTAGGATGAAACCCTAGAACCAACGGTTGGGATTAAATCCCTAAGATCCGATGGTTAGGATGAAACCCTAGAATCGACGGTTGAGATTAAATCCCTAGATCCGACGGTTGGGATAAAACCCTAGATCCGACGATTGGGATGAAATCCTAGATCCGACGGTTGAGATGAAACCCTAGATCCGACGGTTTGGATAAAACCCTAGATCCGACGGTGGAGGTTAAATCCCTAGATCCGACGGAGGAGATTAAAGGAGTCCTAAGCCTAACTCTATAAAAGGAAAGCTTAGGGTTGGGAGGCAAGTATTGATTTCGAATTGGAGTTAGGGTTTGGCTCATCCACAAGTGGGCGGCTAGGGTTCCTTGGGCGGCTAGGGTTTTGGAGCAAAGAAGTGGGCGGCAACTTATCTTCCTTCTAGATTGTTGCCGGCGCCCATCCTCCTCCATCAAGACTTGGTCGGCGCCCATCCTAGAGGACTCTCCCTTCTTCCTTGGCCGGCGGTTCTCCTTCCAATGGTGTCTGGTGCTCTTCCTCCTTTCCTTCTCCTTGGTAGCCGGCGACAACTCATCTTCAAGTTGGCCGGCGATTCATCCAATTGTTCCTTGGCCAGCGGTTGCACCAAATTCCCTAATTTGGTGGCCTGTTCTAGATAGGAAGGTATTTGTGGTTTCTTCTCTTTGTTCGCAGCGGACAAGGTAGAGAAGAAAGTGATCTAGAAGGTTCTACTCGTGGAGGATCTTCGTCCACACGTCGTCCACGAGAAGGATAGGACATACGGTAGAAGATCGTAAGGTATAAAGTTATTTTAACTTTATGTACAGATCTGAGCATGTTCTTATTTGTTTTGATTATGCGTGTGTGTGTATGAATATGTATTGTATAATCATGGACCCCGAAGACAAACACAAAAACCGGCGATCCATCCGTCGTCTCTTCCGCGGCTAACCAACTAGAAGAGTTGTGTTGCTTGAACAACTAGTTTGTTCAAGCGACCACTCAAGTTGTTAGCATGACGATGAAATGGTGTTGTTAAGGAAGCTCATCCCATCCGGATTAATCCTTTCATTAGTGAAAATTTTAATCCGGGGACATGGGAGCCAATGAGCCTCCGAAGCATCAACCGACAATTGGTATCAGAGCCACGGTTTCCGATTTTGTGTGTTTAGGATTCGGTTAATTTTTTATGCATTTTTCATATATTATATGTGTCGGATAATAGTAGGATATGCGTAGTTTAACTCTTTGGTTGGAAGCATAAGATCCGACTATTATGGCCATGTGTGTGTATGTGAATGGATGTGTGTAAAAATTTATTATTTGAATCCTCGGGGTTGACGAGGCTAGATTAGTATTTAATTTTTGTAATTAAATACGGTATTGTTTAGCCGCTCATTTTAGTTTACTTTCGATCTAGATAATTTGTACACTCCTTCGTGGAGTATAGGATCGATGGATGTAAATTAAAATGTTTTATCTCGGCTCGGAACTCTTTGGTGACTTGCGCACGGGAAAAGATGGAGCGGACGAGGTGGCGACACGACGGGATGCATATTCGAGGACAATGCCATAATAGTTGGAAAAATTCTGTTTTTTCCATATTTATTGCTTATTTGTTTTATATGCATGTTGTGTATGTTTTAAAATTCCTCAATTTTATTTTACTAAGTGGGAGAGGGACATTTTAATTAATTCGCGCGGCCTCTATTACAATTTGACGTGTGATGCAACAAACTTGCGCGTTGGCTCTGAGTGCCTTCCTCCCCATCGGATGGGTTTGTTTGCGGATCACTAGGTCAAATAATGGTTATAGGAAATTATTAAGGAGCGTGTGTACTTCCCCATCGGTAAGGCACATAATCCGAAATAATTCCCTTAGTATCGTGTAATGGTGCACACTTAGATGCAAATTAAAAGTATCCTCCCCATCGGAGTCACTGCTTTTATTTGTAGGGCTAAAGAGGAACCAACTATTAATTTTATTTGTCAAAAAGTAAAGTTGACAAGATAATAAAATTAATGGGTAAAACCTCCTCTTACAAATGTGGAATTCGTATACGTCCACACTATCGTGGCATGCGATATTCTCGGTGTTTTGAGGTGTTGGTTGATTTCGGGATTTTATTGTTTTGAGGAATCAATAATATTTGAAATCTAATATTTTGATCATTGTGATTTTTAGGATTTTCAAATGGCTTTCAACCCACTTGCTGTGATTTTAAAAGAAAACAAACTTACTGGTCCAAACTACATTGATTGTAAAAGAAACCTGGATATTGTCTTAACTGCGGAAGAGTACAAATTTGTACTCTTCGAGGTCTGTCCTCCTAAGCCCACCGATGACTCTGATGAAAAGGAGAAAGAACGTTATAAGAAATGGGTCAAGGAAGATGAGATGGCACGGTGTTACATTTTGGCATCTATGTCAAATGTGCTGCAACATCAGCATCAGGCCATAGCCACAGCTTATGACATGATGTTCAATCTCAAGGAACTTTTCGGACATCAGAGTAGGGTGGCTAGGCAGGAGGCTATGAGAAACTTGATGACGACCTCCATGATCGAGGGAACACTCGTTAGGGATCATGTTCTCAAGATGATGGCTCATCTTAATGAGATGGAAGTCCTAGGAGATGAGATCGATGGGGAAACCCAGGTCGATATCATTCTCCAGTCTCTGCCTAGGAGTTTTGAGCAGTTCCGCCTCAACTACAACATGAACAAGAGGTTGTATTCGTTGGCGGAGCTTCTGACAGAACTCCAGGAGGCAGAGGGGCTTTTTCGTTAGAGTTCTCAAGCCATGGTCGCTCAGAAGGTTTCTTCCTCTAAACCGAAAGGTAAGAAGAAGAAGAAGCAAGGTGGAGCGAAGAAGGTGGCAACAGGACCTCAGGCAGGAGTGAAGAAGCCGAAAGGCAAGTGCTTCACTTGCAAGCAGACTGGACTCTTATGGAGATGGTCAGATCTATGATGAGTTATTCTGAGTTACCTGATTCGTTCTGGGGGTTTGCTCTGGAAACAGCAGCACACATTCTGAACTTGGTTCCATCTAAGTCAGTACCCTCTACTCCCACAGAGTTGTGGACTGAACGAAAGCCTAGTCTAAGACATATTCGGATTTGGGGTAGTCCAGCACATGTGCTGAAGGGAGATGCTGGTAAGTTGGAATCTCGTACAGAAGTGCGCTTGTTTGTTGGCTACCCTAAGGGAACGAAGGGTGGTTTATTCTATAGTCCTATAGATCAGAAGGTGATCGTGAGTACGAATGCTAGATTTCTAGAGGAGGACTATGTGGTGAACCACAAGCCCACGAGTAGGATTGTTCTTGAGGAGATGACAGGGGAAGTCCCGACTTCAGTACCACCGGTACAAGAGGAGACACCACAAGTCACTGCACCGCGTGTCACAGAGCATACACAGGAGGCACCTCGTCGTAGTGGGAGGGTTGTTAGACAACCCGACAGATTCATGTTTTTGGGAAAGTCTTCGGACTTAGTCCCTGGTGAAAATGAACCTGATCCCTGGACATATGACGAGACAATCCAAGATAGAGATGCAGTATCTTGCCAAAGAGCGATGAATTCAGAGATAGAATCTATGGATTCTAATCAGGTCTAGGAGCTAGTAGAACCACCCGATGGTGTAAAAACCATTGGATGCAAGTGAATCTACAAGAGAAAGAGAGGAGTAGATGGGAAGATTGAGACCTTCAAAGCTGGGCTTGTTGCGAAAGGGTATACTCAGAAAGAGGGTATCGATTATGAGGAGACCTTTTCGCCGGTAGCTATGCTTAAGTCTATCCGGATTCTCTTATCTATAGCAGCTCATATGGATTATGAGATATGGCAGATGGATGTCAAGACAGCTTTCCTTAACGGAAGTCTTGAGGAGAACATCTATATGCGGCAACCAGAGGGATTCATTGCTAAAGGCAAAGAGTATCTTGTATGTAAGCTTAATCGGTCCATTTATGGATTGAAGCAAGCTTCTAGATCTTGGAACATCCGCTTTGATGAGGTAATCCAATCATATGGATTTATTCAAAGTCCGGATGAGCCTTGTGTATACAAGAGATGTGACGGAAACGTAGTGGTGTTTCTTGTACTATACGTAGATGACATTTTGTTAGTTGGCAACAATATCAAAGTGTTATCAGACGTAAGGGTATGATTGTCCAAAAAGTTTGACATGAAGGACTTGGGAGAAGTGGGACACATCCTTGGGATCAAAGTTATAAGGGATCGCAAGAAAAGGATGTTGTGCTTATCTCAAGCTTCATACATTGACACTATCCTTGCTCGTTTTAGCATGCAAAACTCCAAGAAAGGTTTTCTACCTTTTAGGCATGGAGTTCCTTTATCTAAAGAGATGTGTCCCAAAACATCAAAGGGGATAGAGGACATGAAGGCGGTTCCTTATGCTTCAGCAGTAGGAAGCCTTATGTATGCTATGCTATGTACGAGACCGGATATCTACTTTGCTGTGGGCATGGTTAGCAGATATCGTAGTAATCCTCGACAGTGACATTGACCGGTAAAGCATATATTGAAGTACCCGAGAAGGACTAGGGATTATACGTTTACCGCAGATTAATTAGTCCTCGTGGTTATACGGATTCGATTTCCAATCGATAGGGACAAGAGTAAGTCTACCTGGTTTGTGTTTACTTTGGAGGTGGAGCCATAGTATGGAGGAGTGTCAAGCGTAAATGCGTGGCGGACTTACTACCATGGAAGTCGAGTATGTGGCACCTCCGAGGCAAAAGGAAGTCAGATGGCTCAGAACTTGATGGACTTGGATGTGATTCCCGGTTTGCCTGTAACTATCACAATTTATTGTGATAATAAAGTGGTGCAGCTAATGCAAACTCAAGGAACCACGAGCCCATAAGGCAGTAAACACATAGAGCGTAAGTACCACCTCATACGAGAGATCGTAAAGCGAGGAGAAGTTGTCACGCCAAGATTGCATCGTGAGGATAACCCGCGGATCCATTCACTAAGGCCCTTCCAAATAAAGCGCTTGATAGGCATGTGGAGGACATGGCAAGTGATGACGGCATAGTCTTTAGTATAAGTGGGAGATTGTTGAATGTATAACAAAGCCTAGCTCTTTTGTATGAACATTTTATTTTGAAATAAGAATCACATGATCATTGTTAGCACTTTATATTTATTATATGTGTGCATATTGTCTAATATTTTACATTGTAGATAACATGGTGCTTGGTGTGGCACAGAAGATCATGTTATCAGTCCCTTGTAGAATATAAGTAGAGGCTCACAACCAAGATGAGACAAACCATTGGCATGGTTGTAGTGTAGCTTGGTATTGTTTTATCTTGAACATAGAGTTACACTAGTACACTTAGGTGTATTGAGCAGATCACATAGAGGTGATTCAATTTAGTACCGACTACATAATCAATCTGACCTCTGATATTATATTGTACATGCTCTTAATCCCGATATAATAACGGGCACATGTACTTAGTATTTATTTCTTTGATTTACCAGTGGGTGAGATTTAGATGGATTAAATCGATATGCCCGGTAAGTTGGGAAATAATATTATTTACATGGTGTGCCGTTGATTATAGGAGGAAACCGTGCCCTATATATTAGGTTGATGATGTCCCTCGAGGAGCTCATAAGGTTCATCATGTAAACTCACCGGGTTGACTTAGTCAACATGATGATAAGGTTGAGTGGTACTACTCGAGGAATTAGATGTTAATTAATTGATGGTCAGTAAATCAATTAATTGACGGACATTCGATATCTTAAACACGGGGAGATGGATGTACAAATAATATATGGAGCCCATATTAATTTATGGGGTTGGTGAGGTAGTTCGATGATGATCCTCTAGTGGAATGGAACATCATTGATGGATCAAGTTTGTGTGGTTCCGATCCATCGGGTGGCCAAGACCCAACTCCTCCTTATGGTCCCTATCGTAGCCTAATATAATCCTTGTGAAGTCTAGATCCAAGAATGTAAAACAAAACCTAGAACCAACGGTTGGGATTAAATCCTTAAGATCCGATGGTTAGGATGAAACCCTAGAACCAACGGTTGGGATTAAATCCCTAAGATCCGATGGTTAGGATGAAACCCTAGAATCGACGGTTGAGATTAAATCCCTAGATCCGACGGTTGGGATAAAACCCTAGATCCGACGGTTGGGATGAAATCCTAGATCCGACGCTGGGATGAAACCTAGATCCGACGCTGAGATGAAACCCTAGATCCGACGCTGGGATAAAACCCTAGATCCGACGGAGGTTAAATCCCTAGATCCGACGGAGGAGATTAAAGGAGGCTTAAGCCTAACTCTATAAATAGGAAAGCTTAGGGTTGGGCGGCAAGTATTGATTTCGAATTGGAGTTAGGGTTTGGCTCATCCACAAGTGGCGGCTAGGTTCCTTGGGCTAGGGTTTTGGAGCAAAGAAGTGGGCGTGCAACTTATCTTCCTTCTAGTTGCTTGCCCATCCTCCTCCATCAAGACTTGGTGGGCGCCCATCCTAGAGGACTCTCCTCTTCTTCCTTGGCCGGCGGTTCTCCTTCCAATGGTGTCTGGTGCTCTTCCTCCTTTCCTTCTCCTTGGTAGCCGGCGACAACTCATCTTCAAGTTGGCCGGCGATTCATCCAATTGTTCCTTGGCCAGCGGTTGCACCAAATTCCCTAATTTGGTGGCCTGTTCTAGATAGGAAGGTATTTGTGGTTTCTTCTCTTTGTTCGCAGCGGACAAGGTAGAGAAGAAAGTGATCTAGAAGGTTCTACTCGTGGAGGATCTTCGTCCACACGTCGTCCACGAAGGATAGGACATACGGTAGAAGATCGTAAGGTATAAAGTTATTTTAACTTTATGTACAGATCTGAGCATGTTCTTATTTGTTTTGATTATCATGTGTATGAATATGTATTGTATAATCATGGACCTCAAGACAAACACAAAAACCGGCGATCCATCCGCTGCCTCTTCCGCGGCTAACCAACTAGAAGAGTTGTGTTGCTTGAACAACTAGTTTGTTCAAGCCACCACTCAAGCTGTTAGCACGACGATGAAATGGTGTGCTAAGGAAGCTCATCCCATCCGGATTAATTCTTTCATTAGTGAAAATTTTAATCCGGGGACATGGGAGCCAATGAGCCTCCGAAGCATCCAACCGTCAATTGGTATCAGAGCCACGGTTTCCGATTTTGTGTGTTTTGGATTCGGTTAATTTTATGCATTTTTCATATATTATATGCGATAATAGTAGGATATGAGTTTAACTCTTTGGTTGGGTGCATAAGATCCACTATTATGGCCATGTGTGTGTATGTGAATGGATGTGTAAAAATTTATTATTTGAATCCTGGGGTCGATGACGAGGCTAGATTAGTATTTAATTTTTGTAATTAAATACGCATTGTTTAGCCGCCATTTTAGTTTACTTTCGATCTAGATTATTTGTACACTCTTCGTGGAGTATAGGATCGATGGATGTAAATTAAAATGTTTTATCTCTACTGAACTCTTGGTGACTCATGGGAAAAGATGGAGCGGACGAGGTGGCGACACGACGGATGCATATTCGAGGACAATGCCATAATAGTTGGAAAAATTCTTTTTTTCCATATTTATTGCTTATTTGTTTTATATGCATGTTGTGTATGTTTTTCCTCAATTTTAATTTACTAAGTGGGAGAGGGACATTTTAATTAATTATATTAATTTGACGTGATGCAACAAACTTGTGCTGGCTCGAGTGCCTTCCTCCCCATCGATGGGTTTGTTTATGGATCACTAGGTCAAATAATGGTTATAGGAAATTATTAAGGAGCGTGTACTTCCAATGTAAGGCACATAATCCAAATAATTCCCTTAGTATCGTAATGGTGCACACTTAGATGCAAATTAAAAGTATCCTCCCATCTGAGTCATCGCTTTTATTTGTAGGGCTAAAGAGGAACCAACTATTAATTTTATTTGTCAAAAAGTAAAGTTGACAAGATAATAAAATTAATGGGTAAAACCTCCTCTTACAAATGTAGAATTCGTATACGTCCACACTATCGTGGCATGCGATATTCTCGGTGTTTTGAGGTGTTGGTTGATTTCGGGATTTTATTGTTTTGAGGAATCAATAATATTTGAAATCTAATATTTTGATCATTGTGATTTTTAGGATTTTCAAATGGCTTTCAACCCACTTGCTGTGATTTTAAAAGCAAACAAACTTATCGTCCAAACTACATTGATTGGAAAAGAAACCTGGATATTGTCTTAACTGCGGAGGAGTACAAATTTGTACTCTTCGAGGTCTGTCCTCCTAAGCCCACCGATGACTCTGATGAAAAGGAGAAAGAACGTTATAAGAAATGGGTTAAGGCAGATGAGATGGCGCGGTGTTACATTTTGGCATCTATGTCAAATGTGCTGCAACATCAGCATCAGGCCATAGCCACTGCTTATGACAAGATGTTCAATCTCAAGGAACTTTTCGACATCGAGTAGGCTGCAGGTGAGGCTATGAGAAACTTGATGACCACCATGATCGAGGAACACCCGTTAGGGATCATGTTCTCAAGATGATGGCTCATCTTAATGAGATGGAAGTCCTAGGAGCCGAGATCGATGGGGAAACCCAGTGTCGATATCATTCTCCAGTCTCGCTTAGGAGTTTTGAGTTCCACCTCAACTACAACATGAACAAGAGGTTGTATTCATCAGGAGCTTTTGATGTAACTCCAAAGCGCAGAGGGGCTTTTTCACGAGTTCTCAAGCCATGGTCGCTGTAAGGTTTCTTCCTCTAAACCGAAAGGTAAGAAGAAGAAGAAGCAAGGTGGAGCGAAGAAGGTGGCAAGGGGACCTCAGCAGGAGTGAAGAAGCCGAAAGGCAAGTGCTTCACTTGCAAGCAGATCGACATTGAAGGCGGATCGCCCTCGCCGAAAGAACAAAGGTATATCTTCTTGTTTAGTTGTTGAAACATGTTTAGCGGTGTTATCTACCAGTGCCTGGTGTGTAGATACAGGAGCCACTGATCATGTCTGCAATACTTTGCAGGGGTTCCAGGAAACCCGACGATTAGCTGAGGGAGAAATTACCGTCTTTATGGGCAATGCTTCAAAGGTGGCGGCTATTGCAGTGGGAGACGTTTATTTATCTTTTGATAGGAATAAAGTTTTGGTTTTGAGAAATTGTCTTTTATGTACCTACTTTTAGAAAGAATTTAATTTCAGTTTCTAAATTGTTTTTGGCTGGATATTCTGTTTCTTTTTATGACAAAGTGGTTATAAAAAGGAATAGGAGATTATCTGCTCGTACATTGGTTGGCAATTTATATACTCTTGAACCAAAACTCCTACAATGCAATAGAAGTAAATAGCTCATCTTCTAAATCTAATAAGAGAAAAGAACCTTTCAAGAATGAACCAAACATATCTTTGGCATCTAAGGCTTGGTCATATTAACCTAAGTAGAATTCAAAGGTTGATAGATGGACCTTGGGTTCATTAGTGGTGGAGGATCTCCCAACCTCGCGAATCTTGCTTGGAAGGTAATGACCAAGAGGCCTTTCAAGGCCAAGGGTATAGAGCCAAAGATGTGTTAGAATTGGTTCATTCTCGATTTGCGGTCCTATGTCTATCCGCAAGAGGTGGTTTTGAATATTTCATCTCTTTATAGACGATTATTCAAGATATGGATACATTTACTTGATGCGCCATAAGTCCAATGCTTTGACAGTTCAAAGAATTCAAGGTGATGTGGAGAACCGCCAAGGTAAAAGTATCAAGACATTACGATCCGATCGTGGTGGCGAGTACCTCTTGGGAGAGTTTAGGAGTTACTTATCGAGGTCGATTCAATCCCAATTGTCCGCACCTGGCACACCCCAGCAGAATGGTGTAGCGGAGCGAAGGAACAGGACTCTTATGGAGATGGTCGGATCTATGATGAGTTATTCTGAGTTACCTGATTCGTTCTGGGGGTTTGCTCTGGAAACAAGAGCACACATTCCAACTTGGTTCCATCTAAGTCGACTTACTCCCACAGAGTTGTGGATCAACGAAAGCCTAGTCTAAGACATATTCGGATTTGGGGTAGTCCAAAGACATGTGAAGGGAGATGCCGTAAGTTGGAATCTCGCATGTATGCGCTTGTTTGTTGGCTACCCTAAGGGAACAAAGGGTGGTTTATTCTATAGTCCTAGAGATCAGAAGGTGATCGTGAGTACGAATGCCAGATTTCTAGAGGAGGACTATGTGATGAACCACAAGCCCACGAGTAGGATTGTTCTTGAGGAGATGACAGGCGAAGTCCCGACTTCAGCTCACCTGCATACAAGAGGAGACACCACAAGTCACCGCACCGCTGTCACAGAGCATACACGAGAGGCACTGTCAGAGTGGAGGGTTGTTAGACAACCCGATGATTCATGTTTTTGGGAGAGTCTTCTGACTTAGTCCGTGAACATGAACCTGATCCCCGGACATATGATTTGAGGCAATCCAAGATAGAGATGCAGATCTTGGCAAAGAGCGATGAATCAGAGATAGAATCTATGGATTCTAATCAGGTCCGAGCTAGTAGAACCACCCGATGGTGTAAAAACCATTGGATGCAAGTGAATCTACAAGAGAAAAGAGGAGTAGACGGGAAGGTTGAGACCTTCAAAGCTAGGCTTGTTGCGAAAGGGTATACTCAGAAAGAGGGTATCGATTATGAGGAGACCTTTTCGCCGGTAGCTATGCTTAAGTCTATCCGGATTCTCTTATCTATAGCAGCTCATATGGATTATGAGATATGGCAGATGGATGTCAAGATAGCTTTCCTTAACGGAAGTCTTGAGGAGAACATCTATATGCGTAACTGTGAGGGATTCATTGCTAAAGGCAAAGAGCATCTTGTATGTAAGTTTAATCGGTCCATTTATGGATCAAGCAAGCTTCTAGATCTTGGAACATCCGCTTTGATGAGGTAATCCAATCATATGGATTTATTCAAAGTCCGGATGAGCCTTGTGTATACAAGAGATGTGACGGAAACGTAGTGGTGTTTCTTGTAATATACGTAGATGACATTTTGTTAGTTGGCAACAATATCAAAGTGTTATCAGATGTAAGGGTATGGTTGTCCAAACAGTTTGATATGAAGGACTTGGGAGAAGTGGGACACATCCTTGGGATCAAAGTTATAAGGGATCGTAAGAAAAGGATGTTGTGCTTGTCTCAAGCTTCATACATTGACACTAGCCTTGCTCGTTTTAGCATGCAGAACTCCAAGAAAGGTTTTCTACCTTTTTGGCATGGAGTTCCTTTATCTAAAGAGATGTGTCCCAAAACATCAAAGGAGATAGAGGACATGAAGGCAGTTCCTTATGCTTCGGCAGTAGGAAGCCTTATGTATGCTATGCTATGTACGAGACCGGATATCTGCTTTGCCGTGGGCATGGTTAGCAAATATCGAGTAATCGACAGGACATTGATCATGTAAAGCATATATTGAAGTACCGAGAAGGACTAGGATTATATGCTAGAGTTTACGCAGATCAATTAGTCCTCGTGTTACATGGATTCTGGATTTCCAATCGATAGGGACAAGAGTAAGTCTACCTCGGGGTTTGTGTTTACTTTGGAGGTGGAGCCATAGTATGGAGGAGTGTCAAGGTAAATGCGTGGACTCTACCATGGAAGTCGAGTATGTGGCCCTCGAGGCTAAGGAAGTCAGATGGCTCAGGAACTTCTTGATGGACTTGGATGTGATTCCTGGTTTGCCCAGAACTATCACAATTTATTGTGATAACAGTGGTGCAGTTGCAAACTCGAAGGAACCATGAGCCCATAAGGCGAGTAAACACATAGAGCGCAAGTACCACATCATACGAGAGATCGTAAAGCGAGGAGAAGTTGTTGTCGCCAAGATTGCATCAGAGGATAACCTGGCGGATCCATTCACTAAGGCCCTTCCAGCGAAAGCGTTTGATAGGCATGTGGAGGACATGGGGATCAGATGTATGGCAGAGAGATGACGGCATAGTCTTTTAGTATAAGTGGGAGATTGTTGGAATGTATACTGAAAGCCTAGCTCTTTTTGTATGAACATTTTATTTTGAAATAAGAATCACATGATCATTGTTTGCACTTTATTATATGTGTGCATATTGTCTAATATTTTACATTGTAGATAACATGGTGCTTGGTGTGGCACAGAAGATCATGTTATCAGTCCCTTGTAAAATATAAGTAGAGGCTCACAACCAAGATGGTTTTGGACAAACCATTGGCATGGTTGTAGTGTAGCTTGGTATTGTTTTGTCTTGAACATAGAGTTACACTAGTACACTTAGGTGTATTGAGCAGGACCGACATAGAGGTGATTCAATTTAGTACTGACTACATAATTGAATCGGACCTCGGATATTATGTTGTGCATGCTCTTAATCCCGATATAATAACGGGCACATGTACTTAGTATTTATTTCTTTGATTTACCAGAGGGTGAGATTTAGATGGATTAAATCAATATGCCCGGTAAGTTGGGAAATAATATTATTTACATTGTGTGCTGTTGATTATAGGAGGAAACCGTGTCCTATATATTAGGTTGATGATGTCCCCTTGAGGAGCTCATAAGGTTCATCATGTAAACCCAGGTGGTTGACTTAGTCAACATGATGATAAGATTGAGTGGTACTACTCGAGGAATTAGATGTTAATTAATTGATGGTCAGTAAATCAATTAATTGACGGACATTCAATATCTTAAACACGGGGAGAATAATGTACAAATAATATATGGAGCCCATATTGATTTATGGGGGTTGGTGAGGTAGTTCAATGATGATCCTCTAGTGGAATGGAACATCATTGATGGATCAAGTTTGTGTGGTTCCGATCCATCGGATGGCCAAGACCCAACTCCTCCTTATGGTCCCTATCGTAGCCTAATATAATCCTTGTGAAGTCTAGATCCAAGAATGTAAAACAAAACCTAGAACCAACGGTTGGGATTAAATCCCTAAGATCCGATGGTTAGGATGAAACCCTAGAACCAACGGTTGGGATTAAATCCCTAGATCCGACGGTTGGGATAAAACCCTAGATCCGACGATTGGGATGAAATCCTAGATCCGACGGTTGGGATGAAATCCTAGATCCGACGGTTGAGATGAAACCCTAGATCCGACGGTTGGGATAAAACCCTAGATCCGACGGTGGAGGTTAAATCCCTAGAACCGACGGTGGAGATTAAAGGAGTCCTAAGCCTAACTCTATAAAAGGAAAGCTTAGGGTTGGGCGGCAAGTATTGATTTCGAATTGGAGTTAGGGTTTGGCTCATCCACAAGTGGGCGGCTAGGGTTCCTTGGGCGGCTAGGGTTTTGGAGCAAAGAAGTGGGCGGCAACTTATCTTCCTTCTAGATTGTTGTCACGCCCATCCTCCTCCATCAAGACTTGGCCGGCGCCCATCCTAGAGGACTCTCCCTTCTTCCTTGGCCGGCGGTTCTCCTTCCATTGGTGGCCGGTGCTCTTCCTCCTTCCCTTCTCCTTGGTGGCCGGCGGCAACTCATCTTCATGTTGGCCGGCGATTCATCCAATTGTTCCTTGGCCGGCGGTTGAACCAAATTCCCTAATTTGGTGGCCGGTTCTAGATAGGAAGGTATTTGTGGTTTCTTCTCTTTGTTCGCAGCGGACAAGGTAGAGAAGAAAGTGATCTAGAAGGCTTCTACTCGTGGAGGATCTTCGTCCACACGTCGTCCACGAGAAGGATAGGACATACGGTAGAAGATCGTAAGGTATAAAGTTATTTTAACTTTATGTACAGATCTGAGCATGTTCTTATTTGTTTTGATTATGCATGTGTGTGTATGAATATGTATTGTATAATCATGGACCCCGAAGACAAACACAAAAACCGGCGATCCATCCGTCGTCTCTTTCGCGGCTAACCAACTAGAAGAGTTGTGTTGCTTGAACAACTAGTTTGTTCAAGCGACCACTCAAGTTGTTAGCACGACGACGAAATGGTGTTGTTAAGGAAGCTCATCCCATCCGGATTAATCCTTTCATTAGTGAAAATTTTAATCCGGGGACATGGGAGCCAATGAGCCTCCGAAGCATCAATCGACAGGCGATTAGTCTATGACAAGCTCCTCGCTCTGATACCACTTGTTGGAGGATTAGTGGCCTGCTAGAGAGGGGTGAATAGCTCAAATCGCGTAGATAATGGAAGTCGTTCGTTCGTCTCGTGTCGCTTGTCTACAATTCTCGTTAGCGCAACGGAATATACAATAATGAAAACACAACAAGACTACAAGAGACAACACATGATATACGTGGTTCAGAACCTTAGGGTTCCTACTCCATGGGGTGAGCTCAACGAGCTCGTGTTATGCGCACGACACTAACAACAACTCCTTCTCGACAACACGTTGGAGGTGGAGAAACCTCATACAAGCAATTACAACAAGTAATACAAAATGTACAAGCAAATACAAAGAACAAAAATGAAATACGTAAAGAACACTTTACAACAAATGTCTTTGAACTCTTGCTTGCTGCATGCTTTGATTTGCTCCTGAAGGACTAGAATGCAGCAGCAATTTCCCTCCAAAATCTCCCCAAAAGTCTTTTCGAAATCCACCATCTTGAGCTCCTTTTATAACTTGCATCTAGCTGATTCCGCGCTCATCAGTTGACTGATCGTGACCATCAGTCGACTGGTCCTATAGCCATTGTCTCACAACTTTTCGAAAATCTCCCCAAAAGTCTTTTAGAAAATGTTATGTGCCCGAATTCACCCTGATCAATCGACTGCCATCTTCGACAATGATCGATGGAATGTCAGCTGATCGCCAACCCTTAGCGATCGATTGTTTGGCTGTAACGATCAATAACACCGTCGAGTCCATCAACCTAGAGCAGTCGACTGGAACCTATACTAGTCGAATGATGTCGAGTAAAATCTTAAACACCAAGTTGTTTGAGCATCTGACTGTTGGGTAAACCCTTAAACATTATGTTTGAGCATCTGACACTCAGTCTTAGCCACTTGGCCAAGTCCACTTCATCTCTCATGGAGTTCCCCACCGAAGATCTCTTCCCTCGGCCTACGTCCCTTGAATGCACCAAGTGCACGACTTCGCAATGTCATCCTTTGTGTCTCTTGCCCTCGAAGTCTGCTTCCCTTGGGCCTCACTCCATTCGCTCCCCATCCGGCGGTCCCTCGGATGCACCAAGTGCACAGCTTCGCAATGTCATCCTTCACCGACTCAAGGACCCCGAGCCTAGTGAACTTGCCAAGTCCTCAAGACTTACCAACACCAAGCCCCATGCTTGGATTTTCCCAACGCCAAGCCTCATGCTTGAATTTTCCATGCCAAGCCCCATGCTTGGAATTTCCATGACAATCCCATGTCATAAGTTTTGTCTAACATCAAAATATAGCTCGAGTCAAACTCGAGTCTGGTCAATCATGACCTGGGCCAATTGCACCAATAATAGTGAGGGTAGACTACTAAAGTGCCACCGTGGAGTAGGAACCGTAGATTCCAAACCACGTAAAAATAGTTGTGTCGTGATTGTGCTTACTTGTTTTATGTTTATTTCTTTGTATTCATATTCCATACACTTACATTCTTGGAGACAAGCAAATGAACGTAATTGAGAAAATCGATGAAACGCTAATCGCCCCCCTCTATCGTATCCAAAGGTCCCCAATAGATAGTTCCATGTCACTCCCTACAATATGTTCGCCTCATCTAATGTAATCTCTATCGGTCGAAGGTGATTCAGAAAAGTGTCTAGCCTTGGGGCTGAATTATTGAATTTGTTGTCAGGACTTTCCTCAACAAAGTTCTTGGAGACTCCGGCTGTGATGGAAGTGTCTAGTTTGGGGGCCTCCAACAATCCACCACTTCCATGGAAATTAACTCAATATCTTCTAGATAATTTTGGCCAGGATTATCAAGTGGCTACACAGCTGAACATAAAAATTCAATAGGCACTGTCCTTTGCAACATCATCTGCAATAAAACTGTGAATAGGAGTTACTGGAAACTCACTAACATCATCCTCAACTAATTTTTTAGACCCTTCTTTCGCTGTAAATATCTCTGTATCAGTGGCACAAATAGCATCACAGAGTAAATCCAAGCCACTAATATCATCATCCACATCATCTGCCACAATAGAAACTTCATCTATAAATTCACATCCATCAGTATCCACAATAACATCATAGCACAAAGAATCATAGGAGTTATGTGGAGTAGCTGAATTATCGACATGTCTATCACTCACTCCATAATCCATCTCCTAAAGAATGTCGATATCTATAGAAATGGTCTGTGATGGAGGCTAAAAGGAATCCTGTGCTTGCATCTGGATGATGCGTGATGCAATTTGATCTAGCTAGATTTTTAAATTTTGTATGCTTTCTTATTGTCGTTGATGATTATCACTCATTTGATGTTGTCGTTGTTGTAGCAATGATGCTAGTTGCAAAAGCTTTTCTAGCATTTGTGTATTTTCTTGACTGGGAGCAAGGGCTTCTTCACTGTAGTCTTGGTATGAATTGTTGTACTAAGGTTGAGGAATGTTCTGATATGTGTTTCCATACCCGAACCCCGAATGATCCATCCAACCATAATTATAGGTATTTAAAAATGATTCATAGCTATCTTGTTGTTGCAGTTAGAAGTACTCGTGCTGCTCTAAAATTTGTTGGGGTTGATAATATTGAGTTGAAGGATCTCCCTAATCATAGCTATAAGAACTAGGAGTTGGATCATATACATTTTGATATTGTCATGGGTAACTCTAAGGCTCAATAGGAAATATACTCTATTGCTCACTTTGGTCTGAATAATAAGCCAGATTGAAGTCTCCAAATCGCTGCTATAATACAGATCCATTTTTCACAGAAAAATAATTTCTAGCCTTACTTGAAAGACTAGCAACCAAAATCAAAAGACACATGAAATAAACATAATAAAATACATGCATACACAACAAATAAAAGAACGAAACCCTAAACACTTTTTTTTCAATTTTTTTAAGGCCACCAAGGAAATAAAAATAAATGAAAATAAAACCAAAAAATGAAATGAAAAGTTTGAAAGATTCAAAAGGTGGTCTAAATGATGGAATTTGGCAAAAATAGGTCTTTATTCACAACTAAGCAATGAGTATTGATCTTCATACCTGATGTTTGTTCATTTCTTCGGCTTGCCAAGATCTCCCTCCCACTTCTTACGGATCTCCTCCGATCACCTCAGATCCAGAAGCTCCTAGTTAGATCTATCACCAAAGAGTGTTAGGAATAAAATAATTGATAGCTTCTTCTTTGATCACCTTGTATCCTTGGAATAAACTCTGGATCTGCCACTTCACAAGAGAGTGTTAGAGATAGGTCGGCTTCCCGACATGACCCCTCTAATGCTCAAGTCAGAAACAGTAGGATGAATAAAGTAAAAGTGTAGAAAGAATGAAGAAGAAGTGAGAAGAAGATCCTTGAGGTACCGAATAGCGAAGAAACAACCATCCCCTGCTTCCTTCCACCTCCGTCGCTTGTATAGATGATTTATCCCACCTTCTCCTTGAATTTGAATTTACTTTAATACCCTTGCCCAGCTGTCAGATGTAATTGCTTTTCTCGCTCCTTTTCAAAATATCTCCTTTGAATCTCTTATATGCTCTATATTTCCCTGCCAAGTATTAATTAAATAAAATATATAAACAAATGACAAAATATCTTATATTAATCACACTTATCATCCCCAACCCCCTCCTGCTACTCCCCATACTCCGAAACATTCATTCCTCCTTATTTCACCATATTTAGAAAAAACCCTCAGAACTCATACATGGCTCGGGAAATAAGCATACCGCTCGGGAAATACACTGACTACCCGGAAGCTATATAACTGATCTTCCAATACCAAACTTAACTCTGACCAACACTATCCCGTGCCACCTTACTAGACTTGGGAAATATATTGACTGCTCGAGAAACAGACTGACTGCTCTACCAATACAAAATCTAACTCTGAGGAACACTGTCCCGTGCAACCCTACTCGGCTCGAGAAATACACTGACTGCTCGAAAAACACACTCATTGTTCTGCCAATACAATACAATTCTGAGCAACACTGTCCCATGCAACCCTACTGGGCTCAAGAAATACACTGACTGCTCGGGAAACACACTGACTGTTCTACCAATACAACACAATTCTGAGCAATATTATCCCCTGTCACCCTATTGAGCTCGGGAAATACATATACTATCTAGGAAACACATACATGGCTCGACAAACTGCTCTGTTATCAAAATACTTAACTTTTGAACCCCTCTTCTCTGCACCACCCTACTGAGCTCGGGAATCACATACACTGCCCAGGAAACACACACATGGCTTAGCAAATACATAAACTCTGAACCATACTTCTCTGCACGACCCTTCTGAGATTAGGAATCACACATACTTCTCGAGAAAAGCATAAACTGCATGGGAAACACATAAACTCCCAAGAAACCCTTTAACTAATCAGAAAACCTCGACCCCATCATAAGTTCCCCCTCTTTAGTGAAATTGAATAGCGTAGTCAAGTTAAGTTTTACAAGTATCTACTGAAATTCCCCCCCCCCACTGATATAATAAACTCCTCTGCCTTAACTAAAAATAGAAAAAATTTCTCTGTCGTAATAAAAAAACCCCTCACCTATCATAAGTTCCCCCTTTTTAGTGAAACTGAAGAGTGTAGTTGAATGAAGTTTTACAAGTATCTACTAAAACTTCCCCCACTGATACAACAAACTCCTCTGCCTTAATTGAAAATAGCAAAAATTTCTCTTCCTTAACTGAAAAACCCCTCACCCATCAATACCCTAATACATCTTCCTACTAAATTTGAGGGCAATCGAAGATACTAACAATTTTGTTGGTAGAAAAATAAAAAATAAACAATAAACAATCCTAATTCTACCAAACACCATTACAACCCCCGACAACAGTGCCATTTTTTCATACATTCGCTTCGCATGTCATACTATGATGCGATATATCAAAAATATAAAATTTATAATTAAATCGAACCCCATCTACACTAACATAGCATAAAGATGATTCGGGTCATCTCCCAATGAATGTAATTAGTAGAATGGTATCCTTATGATCGTTCTATTTTTATTTTGGGTTTTCTAATGTAAATTTAGAGGTTTGGGATTTGGAGTTCTAACCTATGATTAAAGATAATTAAAACTCTATCCTAACAATGAAAGTTATTAAATTATTCAAAAAAAAATAAAACAATGCAAGAATTAAACCAAACAAGTCAAGTGCAGGATTAAAGTAATAAAAATTGGAAGAGGAATTAAGACAAACACTTAATGTGCACAACTAAAAGTAAGTTAAACTAAATCAACCAAATGTAATGGGAAAATTGACAAACACTTGACATGTAAAAAATTAATCTAAGCTAACAATAAGATAAATGATTAATTCAACCCAAGATATGTTAGTGTCAGCCCTTAGTGCCAATCATGAGATGATTGATTAGGGATCATATGTATCATATTTCATTAATAATAGGCAAGGTTTGCTTATTATATTATTTCTTATCTGTGTTATACGAATAATATAATAGTGTCCTTGAATAGTAGGTTCAGGTTTACAGCATATTAATTGGTTGAATTGATAGTGAGAGTCTGTAGACATATATGTATATATATAGAACACTACTCTTAACTATTCATAATCGAGTATTAATATGCAAGGACAATATTAATGCTTAGAGACTAGCATGTAGGCTAATTGATGACTTAATCTCACAAATCATGGATATGTGATATCAAGTTGACACATGGTACATATTAGAGACTATGTACTAAATTGACCCGTCATGAGAATGTTTCATGGATTGTTATATGAGTGTCATAAACATTCTCATGTGACTATTGGTATGAATAATCCCTAGACCTGAAATCATTACGGTTCCCTACATAATGAGTTGTATACTTTGGCTTCATCAAATGTCACCTGTAACAAGGTGACTATAAAGGCGATCACTGGGTATGCAATAAGTTATGCGAAGGGATGTGAGTGATGTAGATGAGATCTATCCCTTCCATATAACGGAAGTGATATCTATGGGCCCCTTGATAGAGTATGACTGCTAAAGTGCATGACCATGCTCAAATAAGTCAATATGAGATATTGAGCTTATTTGGTTGAGTAGTCTACTTGGATACCAAGAAACTCATGATTGATAAGAGGATGACACAGTCTATGCCTCATTGATCAATCTAGATATTAAGGATAGAACGACTGAGTCATACAATATAGTAGTCATGGAAAGGTTATGTTGGATCTCGACATTCTCGTCACTTGGGTATAAATGATGTTTTGCTAGATGCCGCTCATTGCTTATGTTTCTAAAAGGGTTTTAGAAACATTTCCAACATTACGAGAACCTATTGAGTCGCACACTTAGGACATGTGAGTTGGAGATGGCTCATGTGATGAGCCATTGGGCCATTGGATTGAGTCTAATATAGATTAGACTCAATGAGTGGAACTCAAGGTATATCCAATGAATCTGACTCGAGTTAGACTCAAGTCAAATTCTAATTGAGTAGGACTCAAGGTATACCCAATGAATCTGACTCGAGTTAGACTCAAGTCAAATTCGGATTGAATAGGACTCAAGGTATACCCAATGAATCTTACTCGAGTTAGAGTCAAGTCAGATTCGGATTGAGTGAGACTCACCATTAAGAGGGGTTGTATGATCATTAAGATGGAATTAATGAGTTATTAATTCTATGAAAACCAAGAGTCACAAACCCTTCATATTCAATGGTTGAATATAAAAGGGATTTGATAAGACTTTGGGATGGTGGTGTTTTTCGTGTGATCTTCCTCTTCTTCTTCTTCTACCTTCTTGGACGAACTAACCTTGTGGCTAGCACCACAATTTAGTTTCTCTTCATCTCACGGTTCGTGTGGATACCATGGAGGCACGGACATACTAACTACGCTGAGATCCGGACACCTTAAATGCATGTGTTACTAATGGGATAGCGAAGGGCACACATCGAAGGTAACTACGATTCTCATAGGATAGAATCGATTAAATGAGTATGGTTTTCCCATGGATATCTAGAGGAATCTTATTTTTCCGCTGCTTAGTGCTTGTAAAATATTTATGAGCACGCTCAGATTCCCTACAAGATATGCCTGATGTGTGAACAAGTTCCTCCGACTAAGTCTATGCAAATGATCGAGTCTCGAATCTAAAGGTGTGGGATGCCGCAGACTCTAAATTCGGTAGCTTGATGGATGATCCAAATTCTATCAGATTCGATTGAGCTAAAAGAAGTGTCGTCGGGGCGGAACTCCTCCACAAATCCATAAGAGAAGGTGGACGAGGTGGAAGATGGAGGACGTCGTCGAAATCCCTCGATGAAGCAGTCTTCCTTCGAATCCGAAGGGAAGAAATGGATAGATGAGAGGGGAGGGTGGCTACTAGGGCTCTAAGGAAGAATAGATTCTTCTCTCCGACATTTTTTTTGGCTTTTATACGCACTCTAGCCTAAACCACACACGCCACGCAGCGGTGCCGTTTTGGCACGGCTAGCCCATGTGTGGCTCAGTCACTTAGAGAGGATAAGATATGATCGTGCCTTTTTTGGCATGGACACACCGTGTCTACATCTGGAGGTCGCATTTATTGATGAATAAGCCTCGAAACTCCTTGATATATTCTTCAAATACCCTACAACATAAAGTATACATCAAATTAGTGCTAAGGACACCAACTTAGCATATATTTGCATTAAAGTGCTAAAATAACCCAACCCTCGTAAAACATGATAAATATTTCGATTTAATCATACGAGTGAATTAAAATATTGATGAATGAATACAAAATAACTTGTTAAAATGTGAGTTATCAATGAGCGACGAGAGGAGCTCGACTCAATTGAGAGAATTTGTGGTTAACCTCATTTGTGAGGTCGACGTTGCTCTTCTGATGCTCTCAAAACACGACCTCCAGCACTAGAGAAGGTAGATCTATCGATTCCACAAACTTGTTTGTAAGAGTCAGAAGTAGCAGAAGGGGGTGCAACTCGAGCTCTGGTCCACTTACGTGCTTATTAATGGAGGCCTTCCACATGACTTCATCTGCAAAAAATAAAATAGAAAGCATAGTCAATTTTTATTTTTAGACAAAGAAAGTTTGAGATTCTTACCGAGAGAGCCTTTGAGCTCAGATTTTATAAGACTTAACTCGAAGTAGTAGAGTAGTCATTCCTCAAGTAGAGCACTGATATCAAAGTTGTAGGGATTTTTTTAATGCAAAATAGCATATGCGCAACGAAAAAAATAGGATCCCTTCCAAGTGATCCTTGCGAAAGAAAACCTCGTACACAAAAAATAAATTTCTCTAAAAGAAAAACCTATCTTATAGGAGAATATTACCTTTGTTATGCGCCCTTTTAATCCCGCTTCTCCTTGGGTTTGTTGGATCTTTTAGCACGCTCAATTGTCCAGTGCTCTATATGTATCCACACGAGCAAGCTCTTGTCTCACAAAAGAAACTAGAAGAGCTCTCCTTTACTTCTTGCTAGAGAAGTCCCTAAAGGAGAGGAAGGTAGGGAAAAAGAGAAAGGAAGAAGAAGACCACTCTTCTTGCTAGCCTACACTCACAAAAGCCACACAACCAAAGCCTCTCACCACCAAGCTCTCTCCAAGCCTCAAGCTTCCCCCCACATTGGTCGGCCACCCCATGGAGTGTTTTATAGGATTGAAAAAACCTTTCACCTCCTATCACATTCAATGCAATCAATTGCATTGAAAAATAATCGGAGAAATTCCAAAGGTCAAAACCCTTTGTCTCCTTCCACCTCATCAAGCTTAGGTGGCATGCTTATGTGGCATGCTTAGGTGACATGCTTATGTGGCATTCATGCATGTTGAATTAATCTTATTAATTCAATAAGCTTATGTTATCATATTGAATTAATCTCATTAAATCAATAAGGTAATATATTGAATTAATCTTATTAAATCAATTAAGCTTAGGCTATCATGATAACATATTTATTTAATCTTATTAAATTAATAAGCTTAGCATATTGAATTAATCTCATTAAATCAATAAGCTAAAATTCTCATTAAGCTTAAAGTCCAAAAACCATTTTGTACTTAAGCTTATTCCCAAATTATTCTAGTCAAACTAGAATGCACTAATTCTTCTAATCATCATGCTCTTTGTGTGTGACCCTATAAGCTCTCATAACATTGGCAGTGGATCTAAACTCTTTTAGATACACAAGAAATGAGCGGCATCTAGCAATACATCATTGCTACCCAAGTTACGAAATAAGTCAAGATCCGACTAACCTTTCCGTGACTACTATAATGTATGGCCATGTCCTTCTATCCTTGATATCAGATTGACCAATGAGGCATAGACCGTGTCATCCTCGATCAATCTATGTGTTTCTTGATCCCTGAGTAAACTAACTCAAACAAATGAGCTCAATATCTCATATTGACTCATTCGAGCCATGCATTTTAGTAGTTCTACTCAATCAAGGGGCCCACAGATATCACTCCCGGCCATATGGGAGGGATAGATCCCATCTACATCACTCACATCCCTCCGCATAATTTGTTATATACCCAGTAATCGCCTTTATGGTCCACCCTGTTACGGGTGACGTTTGACGATACCAAAGTACATAACTCCTTATGTAGGGAACCGTAGTGACTTCAGGTCTAAGGACTATTCATACCAATAGTCACATGAGAAAGTTTATGACACTCATATAACGATCCATGAAACTTTCTCATGGCGGGTCAACAAGATATATTCTAATATATACCCATGTGTCAACTTGATATCATATATCCATGACTTGTGAGATCAAGTCATCAATTGACCTACATGCTAGTCTTTATGTATTAATATTGCCCTTGCATATTAATACTTGACTAGGAACATTTAGAAAAGTGTTCTCTACAGTCTCTCATAATCAATTCTGCCAATTGATGTGTCAGAGATAAGAACCTACTTTTCTAGGGCATTATTATAATTAATTTAGCTGGCACAAGCAAGACGTAAATATAATAACTAATCCTTTGCCTTTATAGAATATGATACAAAATGTTCCCTATTCAACCATCACATGATTGGTTCTAGGGCTATAACTAACAATCTCCCACTAGCACTAGTACCAATCACTATAATATCTAATACCTAGTGACCTAGTGTGACCATCATGCTTCCTCTGTACCAAAGCCTTGGTCAATGGTTCTGCGATGTTAGGTTCTGTCGGTACTCTGCATATCCTCACATCTCCTCTATCGATGATCTCTCGAATGAGATGGAAGCGCCGCAGTATGTGTTTGGTCTGCTGATGTGATCGAGGTTCCTTAGCCTGTGCAATAGCCCCATTGTTGTCACAATAGAGGTCTATTGGATCTGCAATGCTAGGAACTACCCCAAGTTCATTAATGAATCATGAGCCAAATCCTCCTTTGCCTGATCAGACGCAGAATATACTCCTGCTCTGTAGAATCAACAACTGTGTCCTACTTCGAACTCTTCCAGCTCATAGCTCCACCATTCAGGCAAAACACATATCCCGATTGTGATATATAATCATCCTTGTCTGTTTGGAAGCTTGCATCACTGTAACCCTTTACAGTTAGCTCCTCATTGCCTCCAAATATCAGGAAATATTCTTTCGTTCTTCGTAAGTATTTAAGAATATTTTTGACTGCTATCCAGTGACTTTCACCTGGATTCGACTGGTATCTACTCGTCATGCTTAAAGCATACGAGACATCAGGATGAGTACAAAGCATGGCGTACATGATAGACCTTATAGCAGATGCATAAGGGATCTTATCCATGCGATCTCTCTCCTCCTTAGAAGAGGGACATTGAGTCTTCGAAAGACTCACACCATGTGATAAAGGCAAAAATCCTTTCTTGAAATTTTGCATAGCAAAATGATCTAGCACTTTATCAATGTATGTACTCTGACTTAGGCCAAGTAATCTTTTAGATCTATCTCTATAGATCTTGATGCCTAGAATATAGGCAGCTTCACCTAAGTCTTTCATCGAGAAACAATTCCCTAACCACATCTTCACAGACTGGAGTGAGGGAATATCATTTTCGATGAGAAGTATGTCATCTACATACAAGATAAGAAATACAACTATGCTCCCACTATTTCTCTTGTAGACACAAGGTTCATCTTCATTCTTGATGAAACCAAACTCCTTGATTGCATCATCGAATCGAAGATTCCAGCTTCGAGAGGCTTGCTTTAGTCCATAAATGGACCTTTGCAGTTTGCATACCTTTCCAGGATGCTTTGGATCTTCAAAACCCTCAGGCTGTGTCATGTACACATCCTCGAGTAGCTTTCCATTCAGAAAAGAGGTTTTAACATCCATCTGCCAAATCTCATAATCGTGGTAGGCTGCAATAGCAAGTATGATCCGAATGGATTTAAGCATCACAACTGGTGAAAAGGTTTCATCATAGTCAATACCATGAATTTGTTTGAATCCTTTAGCCACCAATCTACCTTTATAGGTATGCTTATTACCATCCATGTCAGTCTTTACTTTAAAGACCCACTTACACCCAATGGGTTTTACCCCTTCAGGTGGATCAACCAAAGCCCATACTTGGTTAGTGTACATGGATTCCATTTCGGATCTCATGGCCTCTAGTCATTTCTCGGAATCTGGGCTCATCATAGCTTCTTGATAGGATGTAGGCTCGTCAAGATCGACAAGCAATACATCACTGTCACCAAGAGAAAAGAATATCTCTCGGTTTGACGGATCCTATCAGATCTACGAAGAGGTTGGTCTACTTGAACAGGTGTTTGCTCCACAACTCTTTGGGCAACAATTTCCTCATCCACAACACTTTGTGGTGCCTGTTCATTTTCCATCGAAGCCTTAGTGTTATCTTCATCTTGAATTTCTTCAAGATGAATTTTACTCCCACTAGATTTTCTAGAAATAAATTCTCTTTCTAGAAAAACAACATTTCTAGCAACAAACACCTTGCCAAGTGTGGGATTGTAAAAGTAATATCCCTTAGTTTCCTTGGGATATCCTACAAAATAACACTTATCTGATTTGGGTCCTAGTTTATCCGAGACTTGACGCCTAACATAAGCTTCACAACCCCAAATCTTTATAAAAGACATTTTGGGACTCTTTCCACCCATAACGATATGGTGTCTTTTCTACGGCTTTTGATGGGATGCGATTAAGTGTGAAAGCTACTGCCTCTAGAGCTAAACCCCAAAAGGAAGTAGGTAGATCGACTCATCATTGATCGTACCATATCTAATAGAGTACGATTTCTCTCGGATACACCATTCCATTGTGGTGTTCCGGTGGAGTGAGTTGGGATATTATCCCACACTCACCAGTGATCACGAAACTCTTGACTAAGGTATTCACCACCTCGATCCGATCAAGTAGCATTAATACGCTACCAAGTTGGTTTTGTACTTCATTCTTGAATTCTTTGAACTTTTCAAAGGATTCTCGACTTATGTCTCATCAAATATAAGTAGCCAAATCTACTCATATCATCGCTGAAAGTAATAAAGTACTTATAGCCTCCTCGCTTCGACATTGAAAGGGCCACATACATCAAGATGTATGAGTCCTAACAAGTCCGTCGCTCTCTCGCCATGTCCACTAAATGGAGTTTTAGTCATCTTTCCTAAAAGACAAGATTCGCATACCTCATATGATTCAAAATCAAATGAGTCCAATAATCCATCGTTATGGAGTTGGGATATGCGTTTTTCATTTATGTGACCTAGGCGACAGTGCCAGAGATATGTTTGGTTCAAATCATTCGATTTGAACCGTTTGGTATTTACGTTATAAATTGGGTTTTCTTAATCTAGAACATATAGAACATTTATAATTGGTGCATTACAATAGAACATTTCATTCAAATTAATGTAACATCTTTTGTAATTTATTATAAAAGAAAAGTTTTTCTTGTCTAAACAAGATACGTAAATTATGTTCTTCGTTAATGCAGTACATAAAAGCACTCCTCTAGTTCTAAGATAAGGGGCAAAGACAAAGAATATGTTCCTACAAATACAAAGAAAGAACTTTGCGCCATTGCCTACTCAGAGGTCCACTTCGCCCTTTGCCATTAGTCTACTATTTCTCACCCTGCACATTAGTACAAATGTGAGATGCACATCCCAGATCTAATACCCATGTAGAAGAAATAGATAGATTAACTTCTATAACGTGTATACCGAGGCGTAAGTCCCACTTCTTTCTTCTTTACTTCCTCAAGGTAGACTTTGCATAGCTCCACTTCCAAAGGTCCACTCTCACCGCAATGGAAACAAACCTTCCTTAGGTACTTTACCTTGACCCTTTAAAGTGGATGAATTGGCCTTGCCTTTGGCTTGGGTCTTACCCTTGCCTTTGCGCTTACCTTTGCCCTTCTTGACCATTAGTACGTTCCTAACTTTCTTCTTGAGATTCGGTTCAGCAGTTCTTAACATGCTGAGAATCTCAGACAAAGGCTTATCAATTTCATTCATGTTATAATTCATGACGAATTGATTATATGCTTCCGACAATGATTGTAGGATAACATCGGTTGCCAATTCTTAGCTCAGTGGAAAACCTAGTCTTTCAAGGTTCTCAACGCATCTATCATTTTAAGTACGTGAGTTCCTACAGTGTTCCTTCTTGCATCTTGCATGCAAAAAGAGCCTTAGACACTTCAAAATGCCGCGGCCTAGCTTGTCCTTGATATAGTTGTTTCAAATGCTCAACCATACCATAGGCATCCATGTTCTCATGTTGCTTCTGAAGCTCAGAGTTCATGGTGGCAAGCATAAGACATGACACATCTAATTCATCATCTTGATGCTTCTTATAAGCATCCTTTTCAGCACGAGTGGCCGCAGGGGCGGGTGTTTCAGGGATAGACTACTCTAGGACATACAGTTTACATTCTTGCTTGAGGATAATCCTCAAGTTCCTATACCAGTCTAGAAAGTTAGCTCCATTGAGCTTGTCTTTCTCAAGGACAGATCGCAAGTTGAGGGGGTGTGTCGTGTTAGATGAGATGGTGATCTACAACATTAAAATGCAAAATTAAGTATCATACCTAAGTCATTTAATTAGGCCTTTAATTAAATGAGGCTCCAACTAAATTCTCATAGCTTTGATATGAGCTAATCATTGATGTAGGCAAACACATTTTGCTTACATCATTAGCTTCTATTTAGCTATAAATTTATATGGGATAAAGATCCACATCATACTTCGTCTTGAGTTAGCTTTGGCTAATCGCCCAAGACGTAGTATGATTAGGTAGGCAATCTTTTGCCAATTACATCTGATGTAACTCTTTAATAGCTTTGGTTAAGTTTAGATTAGTTTAGTGTTTATTCCTAAACCAATTCCAGTCCGTATGCAGGCACAGAGGCCTTCTTTGATATCGGAGCAACGACCACTTTCTAAGACAAAGCTGATGTTCGGAAATCACACAAAACTAATTTTTAAAACTTATGTTCAAAGCTAATATATGCCTCTACTTTCTTAATTAATTAAGAAAAACTTAATTAAGTCTTAACCAAGTTTGATAGCGGGACGTCACGATTGTCCACTTGCACTCTTCCAAGATAAAATGCATTGCTTTGCTTTGGCAAACCCAACAACAAATGATCGAGGAAGTAGTGAGTACCAAACTTTGGTAGGCATATTGTTTTTGACTTATTAAGAAATAAACTTAAACATGCATCACATACATATTAGCATACATCACATATAAGCTAAATTAACATACATCACATACATATTAAACTAAGCGTGTCATGGTTATGGCCCTTATTCTACAATCTTCTCAAGCCAATGAAAAGATTGATTGGTCAACCTAGGGATAGCATCTTCTCCCAAGTGCTTCCTTTTGGTTGTCTTGTGTTGTTAACTTCCTCCTTGTAACGTCATCTTCCAATGGACCCTCCATCTTTATTTTGTACATTACAAAAGGAGAAATACTCGAGTTACATTCGAGTCTAAAACTAATTTTACAACAAGAATTTTAGGAGAAAGGCACACATTCGTATTAAGAATTACAACACACACATTCACAAACTTTTGGGACTAGGCCATAACCATGCACCATGTCAATTTTAACTTTTAAAAGACATCGGATATTTTATTATGTTTGAAAAATTGCTAATGCAATTATCAACTCATAATAAAATTTATCCTACTTCTATATCATATATAAAATAGAGAAAACCTATTTTTATACGATCTTTCGCAAGTGGCTCTGATACCACTGTAGGGATTTTATGCAAAATAGCATATGCAAGAACGGAAAAATAGGACCCCATTCCAAGTGATCTCATGTAAAGAAAACCTCGATAAAAAAAATAAATTTCTAAAAGAAAACCTATCTTATAGGAGAATATTACTTTGTTATGCGTCTCTTTTAATCCCACTTCTCCTTGGGTTTGTTGGATCTTTTAGCACGTTCAATTGTCCGTGCCTCTATATGTATCCACACGAGCAAGCTCTTGTCTCACAAAAGAAACTAGAAGAGCTCTCCTTTACTTCTTGCTAGAGAAGTCCCTAAAGGAGAGGAAGGTAGGGAAAAAGAGAAAGGAAGAAGAAGACCACTCTTCTTGCTAGCCTACACTCACAAAAGCCACACAACCAAAGCCTCTCACCACCAAGCTCTCTCCAAGCCTCAAGCTTCCCCCCACATTGGCCGGCAACCCCATGGAGTGTTTTATAGGATTGAAAAAACCTTTCACCTCCTATCACATTCAATGCAATCAATTGCATTTGGCCGACCACATGTGGAGAAATTCCAAAGGTCAAAACCCTTTGTCTCCTTCCACCTCATCAAGCTTAGGTGGCATGCTTATGTGGCATTCATGCATGTTGAATTAATCTTATTAATTCAATAAGCTTATGTTATCATATTGAATTAATCTCATTAAATCAAAAAGGTAACATATTGAATTAATCTTATTAAATCAATTAAGCTTAGGCTATCATGATAACATATTTATTTAATCTTATTAAATTAATAAGCTTAGCATATTGAATTAATCTCATTAAATCAATAAGCTAAAATTCTCATTAAGCTTAAAGTCCAAAATCCATTTTGTACTTAAGCTTATTCCCAAATTATTCTAGTCAAACTAGAATGCACTAATTCTTCTAATCATCATGGGCTCTCATAACGTTGGCGGATCTAAACTCTTTTAGATACACAATGAGCGACATCTAGCAATACATCATTGCTACCCAAGTTACTGAAATAAGTCAAGATCCGACTAACCTTTCCGTGACTACTATAATGTATGACCGTGTCCTTCTATCCTTGATATCGATTGACCAATGAGGCATATCGTGTCATCCTCGATCAATCTATGTGTTTTTGATCCCCGAGTAAACTAACTCAAACAAATGAGCTCAATATCTCATATTGACTCATTCGAGCCATGCATTTTAGTAGTTCTACTCAATCAAGGGGCCCATGATATCACTCTGGCCATATGGGAGGGATAGATCCCATCTACATCACTCACATCCCTCCGCATAATTTGTTATATACCCAAGAATCGCTTTATGGTCCACCTGCTACGGTGACGTTTGACGATACCAAAGTACATAACTCCTTATGTAGGGAACCGTAGTGACTTCAGGTTTGAGGACTATTCATACCAATAGTCACATGAGAAAGTTTATGACACTCTTATGACGATCCATGAAACTTTCTCATGATAGTCGATTCAAGATATATTCTCTAATATATACCCATGTGTCAACTTGATATCATATATCCATGACTTGTGAGATCAAGTCATCAATTGACCTACATGCTAGTCTTTATGTATTAATATTGCCCTTGCATATTAATACTTGACTAGAAACATTTTAGGAAAGTGTTCTCTACATCCTCTCATAATCAATTCTGCTAATTGATGTGCTGTAGATAAGAACCTACTTTTCTAGGGCATTATTATATTTAATTTAGCTGGCATAAGCAAGATGTAAATATAATAACCAATCCTTTGCCTTTATAGAATATGATACAAAATGTTCCCTATTCAACCATCACATGATTGGTTCTTGGGCTATAACTAACAAAAGTGAAGGTCAGTTAGGGTATCTGCTTTTTCCTAATAAGCAGGAAGCACTTTATAATGGCCCAATTTTGGTGTGGGAGGTAGCTTTATTTGCTAGGAGGTCGCCTAGTAAAAAATGGGGACAGGTTGAACATAAAAGTATCAAGTTTTCCAATACTTGTGGGAGGTCGAAAAGTTTCCTAGGAATTTAGTGGAAGGCCTGTCATAAAGTAGAAGACTCTTTTTCCTTCTTTTTTGGGAGGAAGAAGAAATGGAATGTCTCAGCGCTCAAAGAAAGGTAGTAAAAACATAAGATAACCACAAATATGCACAATAGGTGGAAAGAATTTGGGGTCAATTGTTGGAATGGGATTCAAAAATAATGAGATATCTCAACGAAGAAAGGAGAAAGTGGGAATCAAAGACCTCCGGCCAACTGACCATGGAAGAAAGTGGTGAAGCCATCATCTGGAGGAAGATGGGGATGTTGTTTGGGTTGGGGGATTCACATCCACTAAGAGTTGGGAATTTCAAAAGCTAACCTAAGAGTCGACCTATCTTTATTACCGAAGGTGGTAGAGGTGATCTCGAACCAAAACGACCAATGTAACGGACTCACAACCATGAAGGAAAAAAGTAAAGAAAAAAAAGGGAAACTTACAGGCTTACGATGGAGGCCAGAAGTTCAGAAAAGCGGAAGGCTAGGGCGATTGAAGGAGGAGACGATTAAAGAAGAAGAAGATGATGACGCAAATGTGAGATGGCACCCTAATTCAACATGCACTAATAAAGAGGAAGTGAGCAGTCGTAGCCGTTTGATAAAAAATTAGGACCGTCAAAATTATGATTCTAAGAATCTCCATTGTCACATCAGAATTTGAAATCTCCACCATCCCATGAAGTCGGATCTCCTCGATTTCCATAATTACCTCAACACGTATAATGCATGGCCACACCATCATATAGCTCAGTATGCTGAGTCTGACATGTGTTTAAAGATGAAAAGATGATTTATTAGACAAGGAGGATCTACTCGATCTCCATGATTACCTCAGCACGTGTAATTGCATGGCCAGACCACCATATGGTTTGACATGTTGAGTCTGATAAGAGTTTAAAGATGAAAAGATAGTTTCTTGGACAAGGGGGATATCACCTCAAATCTCACCATAAATTAGAACGATCTCGCAAGTTCCCGAGACGAGGGTTCAATGCAAATCCATTTAGTCAGACTTACACCTCTTTTGACTCGACTTGGTGGGGGATGCCTATGATATGGAGGAAATATACCCAGTCACGTGGCAAGTTCAAGTCAATAATCAAGCTGAGATGGAAGTCAAACTCGAATCAAACTCAAGCTCACCCATCCAAGTCACGACCAAGCTCTCCCATCTAAGTCATGACCGAGCTCACCCATCCAAGTCACGATTGAGCTCTCCCATCCAAGTCATGACCGAGATCATTATGGTAGAAGACACGATCATCTATTTTATCTCCATAAGGACACAATCTCTGAATTTATCTCCCTAATGATACAGTCTCCGATTTTATCTCCATCTCCATGAAAATGCAATCTCCAACTCTCTCCATGATGATGTGATCTTCGATTTTATATCCATAACAGTACACCCTTCTCTATATAAAATGTTGGTACAATTGGCCTAGGTCACGATTGACCAGACTCGAGTGGGATTCTAGCAGGATTTTGATGTTTGACGATGGGTTTGACAATGTGGTTTGACCATATGTTGATCATATGACTAGTGGATGCTTGAGACATCCAAGTTCATATGAGGGAGATTGTCATGAGAGAGATTGTTGGAGCAATCAACCTCGGGTCAAGGTTGACCAAGCTTGAGTGAGACTTGAGTAAAAGTCAAAGATTGGATTCTTGACAATGGAGAAGTCCAAATATAAATGGAAAAGGAAGTCTAAGATTTGATTCTTGGCAATGGAGAACTCCAAGTATGGATACTTGGCAAGGAAAACTCCAAGAGTGGAGTCTTGGCAAGGGAAAGTCCAAATATGGATATTTGGCAAAGGGAAAAGTCCAAGGGTGTAGTCTTAGCCGTATAAGTTCAAGTGTGTAGTCTTGGCAATGAAAGTGAAAATATGGATATTTGGAAAAGAAAAAGTTCAAGGGTGTAGTCTTGGTCGTGCAAGTCCAAGTGTGTAGTCTTGGCGATGAAAGTCCAAGTTTGAAGCTTTGCAAAGAAGACCCGTTAGCATGACATAGCCGACGGAAGCACTTGAAGGCTAACACTAAGGGTGAGGAGTCGTGGACTCGAACCAAGGGTGTGAGGCTAATGGAAGTAGCTTGAAGGCTTAGATTTAGGCTAAGGCTACCTAATGGCATGATGAAGCCGATGGAAGCACCTGAAAGCTAGCGCGAAGGGTGAAGGAGTCATGGAGGACTCGGATGGACCCAGAGTGTGAGGCTAATGGAGGTAGCTTTAAGGCTTAAGTCTAGGCCTAGGGCGAGTATCAAGTATGAAGGGATCATATTTAGGTTAAACATCATGTTTGAGGTATACTAATTGACCGATGGCATTGGTGAGTCGACTGACCGAGTGCACGATACTCAGGAGCTCAGTTTGACTCAAGTAGTCGATTGGGGTTATGACCCAGTCGACTGAGGCTCGATTGCTGACCTATGGCTTTAGTAGACGACTAGTAGCTTACACTAGTTGACTGGTCATTGGAAGTTGACTGGCCTTAAGTGGACAGGGCATAGAATATTTTGGAGTCAACTGCTAGCCCATTTTAGTTGACTAATGGCTATGGCGATTGGTATTGGGGTCAAGACGATCGACTAGCTAGGCATTTTCGACATTAATTAGTCCGTTGTTAGACAGCGGATAAGAGAAAGTCAATTGGGGGTAAGGGAAGTTGACTGCTAAGTAGAAAATCAACCCAAGCGGATGCTTTAAAAGGAGATTACGATGGAGGATTTCATAGAAAGTTCTTGGAGTTCTTGAATGGGATTTGTTGTTGCGTTCCAAACTTTTCAAGCATCTTAAAGCAACCAAACAAGCAAGCAATCAAAAGCTCTTTGTAAGTAAGGATGATGACAAGTCTGAGAAAAAAGAAAGTCCATCATCATCCCAAGCTTTTAGAGATTAGGAAGTTGAGAGATGCTCAACATCCGAAGAGGAAGAGAAAATAGAAGAAACCTCCACTTCTAGGATTGAGGGGGAGCATAAGTCTTCAATGCCATAACAAGAAGAGGAACCTTCTACTTATAGGAGGGATGAAGAACAAGTTCACAACTTTCCTACCACTGAGCTAGGTAATTCAAGCATTATTTATAAAAATAAAGATCATATTATATGCTTTAAGTATAG
Organism: Wurfbainia villosa; assembly: GCA_025175895.1. Taxonomy (NCBI): domain Eukaryota; kingdom Viridiplantae; phylum Streptophyta; class Magnoliopsida; order Zingiberales; family Zingiberaceae; genus Wurfbainia; species Wurfbainia villosa. The sequence continues at coordinate 79,688,426 of CM045990.1, forward strand.
GTATAAAGGGAATTACAATAGCAAATGCCCAAGTAAAATCAAGAAGAAAGTCCAAGTAGCACCTAAGGCCAAAGAGAAGATTAAGGAAATCGGTGCCATCATCCGAAAAGGCAAAGAGCACATAGTATGCTTCAAATACAATAAAAAAGGGCACTATAAGAACTAATGTCCGAGGGGAAGTCACCCTAGGAAAGGCATGGGTGGAGCCTCATATGTAGGGGGAGTTAAGGCAAATCCTAAGGTATATTTTGATAACTCTCTTTCTTTGTGTAATGATAAAAATCATGCTAGTAATGTATCACAATTTAATGCACTTGCAATTTATCATACAAAGCATGCTAGTAGTGAGCCTAAGGATTAATTTAGAAACAAATATTTTTGGTTTGGGGCCAAGCATTATAATCTTAAGGTTAAGGACAAGTCAACATCTAAGGAGAACCCTAGAGATAACCATGATAAGAATAATTTAGGCATTAACCCTAAGAAGAGTAGCCATATGCCTAGAAGAAAGAAATATGTCCAAAGAATTAATGAAAAATCAAATTTTGATAAGTTAGAGTTAGAAAATCAAGTTTTGAGATCAAAACTTGATAAAATGGAAAAGACCCTTTATAGGATGGAAAATATGATAAAGGGGTCTAATGGTCAAAATTTAGGAGTTAGAAAGCAAGAAAATTCTAAGGACAAGAAAGGTTTGGATTACAAGCCTAAGTCCAAAGAAATCAAGCCATCTTACCATAATGTTCCATATAGTTATGGAACTAACCTTAGGTCTAGGAAAGCCAAGGTCACAAGGGAAGCCATCCCTAGAGTTAACCATGGTGAGAGTCAAGTGACTAAGGTTTCAAAGAAACCTAGCAAAGTCACTAGGAAGGTTATAAGGAAGTTATCCCTAGGGTTAACCTTAATGAGACCACAATGACCAAGGCTTCCAAGCTTAGGAGGTTCATTAGAAAGGTACTAAGGGAGGTTATCCCTAGTAAGTACCTTGTAAACCCAAGGAGCTCCAATAGGTATTGGATTCCTAAGAGCTTGATTCCTTCACGTTAGATGGGTTTAGGGTGTGTCAACCTTGAATAGATGGATAGTTAACCTAACCATGGTAGAGTTGACATTTTAGGGCTTTTTAAAGGTAATATGATACCTTGGAAATGAGTTTAGAAGTTGATCCTAAAAGATTTAAGGATGTGCCAATAGAAATTATTAAAGTTTGAAAATTTGACCATGATTGGCACAAATAGGTTAGAGTCAAGGGTGTGCCAAGTTGGGGCTTTGACACACTTAAGGGAGTTGATCATTATGACAAATTGGATATAATCCTAAAAGAGGCAATTAAGCTTAAGGCTTAGATATTTTTATACCTTGATAATATAAAATTTGTCATGCTTTGTTTGTCATATACCATGTCATGATATCATGCTTCATATGATCATTTGAAATGTCATGATACACTACAAGAAAATGACATTTTAGAGACCGAATTAGAGACTGAAAATCGGTCTCTAAATGCTTTAGCAACCATTTTAGAGACCGAATATTTCAGTCTCTAAATTTTGGGTCTCTAAATTTAGAAATCGAATAATCTGTCGGTCTCTAAATTTAGAGACCGAATTTGAAATCAGTCTCTAAATTTAGAGACCGAATGTAGAATCGGTCTCTAAATTTAGAGACCGAATGTAAAATCTATCTCTAAATTAGAGATCGATCAATTTGAAATCAGTCTCTAAGTTTAGAGACCGAATTTGAAATCGGTCTCTAAATTTAGAGACCGATTTCAAATTCGGTCGCTAATTCGGTCTTTAAATTTAAAAAAATATTTATAAAAAATTTGTACAATATTTCAATAATCAATATTAATAACAATATTTACTAATAACATCCCAACACACCATTATAATATAAATACTAATAAAATTTAATTTTATTAATATTCAAATGTAGACAATTACAATACAAATACTAATTACATTTAATTTTATTAACATGCCCTGTACACAATTATAATATAAACATCTAATGAAATTCATCCTTTGGAAATATTTTATAGTCGCCCTGTAGCATTTCGTCTCACACCACGGCATGGCTACGATACCATGGAGCTCAATTCGAGGCGCATCGAGCGGTATCCATAGTCGTGGTGAGCTCCACGAGCATACCACAAACACTGCTACATTCCTATCATATATTGAAAAATTACTATCCTGCCAAAATAACTATCATATCAAACACTACATAAAAATAAAATTCAATATAAAACATAAATGAAGCATGAGACACTGGAATATGACAATATGAATAATAGTAATCATAAATTAATGACAAATGTGACAATGTGAATATTATCCAAAAAATAATGACAAATATGATAATATATATTATATTAATAAAAAAAATGGCAACGAATTATTTAGAAATTAATGGAAATAATAATAATGCATCTGTGTCATAAATCCCTTAATTAAGCAATGGAAGAGAGTGATCTCTTCTAGTGCAAGGACTTCTTAATCACTTATCCATACCTTATTTTTACCTGTAAACAAAAATATAGTTCTATTAATTCATGATTGATAGTGTAAATTCAAGACCATATATCTAAGTAAAAGAGAGGAAAAAACTCACAAATGTTAATTCCTAATATATAGTTACCAGTGTAGAGTGCTTATTGTTGGATCGAAGCGGATCGCTAGAGGGGGGGGGGGGTGAATAGCGATAAAAACTTTTCTTTTAAAACGTTCGATAGACAATTAAACGCAGCGGAAATGTAAATAAAACCTAAATGAGACAAATAGTTTTTTTACTTGGTTCGTAGCCTTCGGCTACTACTCCAAGGCCCTAACGGTCCTAGACCGTGTACGGAGGGCAATTCACTAAAACACTCCTCCTCGTTGGAGGTAGGAGTTTTACGATTACAAAAGCCTTCGAAGCAAAAAGATAGAGAGACAAACCCTCTCTTCTATTAAAGTAAAATGCAACGAAAAAACCTCGATTGAAAAGAATTGCAGTATTGAAAGCAATAACAAATTAAGATTATACCAACAACTAAACAAAAGAAACTTTAAGCTAGGGTTGTTGGCAGCACTTCGTTGTTGTAGAGTCGTCGGAGAGTTGCAGCGTAACGGAGGCTTTTGAGCACTTAGAATTGATTATGAAACCCTAGGTTTGGCCCTCCTTTTATAGCCTTTGAGCCCCTTTTCGAGAGGAACCCTAGCCAATCAAATTTGAGCACAACTCCCCTTGAAATTTGGTGATAAGCCTTGACTCCTCGAATCTGATCATTGACCATCAGTCGATGGCCATCATCGATCGTGATGGCAAGATCGATCGAGTCTTGACCTTTCAGCGATCGGTGATTGGCACGATCGAGTCCTCAAGCCGGCAAATGATCGATGCTTGCTGCAGGTCAAAATTAGCTCAACAAAAATATAATTTCGATGGTCGTCGACCATCCGATCTTAACCTAGACCACCTATGAGATGTCTTGGGTCGGATCTACGCTTAAGTCTCTCCCCGTAAAGAGGATACGACCTCACTTACGCTCGCACACACGAGCTTACCTCGATACTTACGTGTTGCTTTTGCTTCCGACCTTCCACTCGACTCCTTCGGCTCTCTCCGAAGTCACTCGAGTGTCGCCCGACCACCGCGGCTTCCTCCGGGCGTCGCTAGCCTTCAGCTCCAGTTATAAAAATCTTCTGCACACTCGATTCAGCTCGTGAGAAAATGATATGATCTTAACTTTGTATCGTTTGCTATAATCAAAACTCAGGTTCGACTTAGGTGCCTACTGCACCAACAATCTCCCCCTTTTTGATTTATGGCAAACCCACATACAAAGTTAAGAAAATTAAGCGCATTGAGAAAAATGAACAAGAGATATGCATGAATGAGCAGGAGTATAAAAACTCTTTTTCAAGTGCTCCCCCTTGAGGAATCCTCCCCTTTGACCAAGGGTGAGTACTTGAGAAAGATTTTTAACTCTCCCCCTTGATGTTTGCTACTAAAAAAAAATTAAGTAACCGAAATTACAAAATATTGGCCATAGTATTTAAAATAAGTTTTAAGTTAAGAAATCAAAGGATTGATTTCTTAACCTTGGCCTTTACTTCCGTTTTGTTAACAAGTTAACTTAAAGTGTTTAAATTGACCCCTTAACTTTGGCCTTTTTCTCCCCCTTTTGCCGTATATCGAAAAGAGTGAGGGGTGTGTAAAAAAAATATTAATTTTAAAGTCCAAGCATGTTCCACATTATTTTGAAAATAATATACTGAAAATAAGTTCATCTATAAAATGTTCGACTCATATTTGGCTTGATTGATATGAAAGATCAACCAGTCCTGGTCAGAGTCGGTTAGTATGTATGATTATACTCCGTGGTTCATAGCGATGCACTAGCTCTACATCTGGAACCAGGAGTAGGGTCCTAACATCTCACGCCCATCTACGTGGCTAAGTACACAAACACATTAGTCCTATGTGTTGTGAGATGTACTGGCTCCTTAAATCTATAGGTGCATGATATCTAAGGTATGTCCTATGCTAGTTCCATCAAAATGAAAATTAAGAAATAGTAGTAAGAAAATATAGCTTGCAAGTTCCTATTCTATTACGCACATGCTCAATTTTCGTCTTAATAGACTAAATTCGGCTTCGGGTAGGGGTTTAGTAAATAGGTCTGCTAGGTTAGACTTCGATTCGACGTACTCGAGTTGTATGGCTCCGTTGGCCACATGTTCTCGAATGAAATGGTGTTTGACCTCTATATGTTTGGTCCTAGAGTGACATATCGGATTCTTTGTAAGATTAATTGAACTAATGTTATCTACGTGAAGTTTAGTATTCGTAAAGTCTAACTTAAAGTCGCGGAGAGTGTGCTTCATCCAAAGAAGCTGCGTGACACACTCACCCATCGCGATGTATTCGGCTTCGGTGGTAGATAAAGCAACACAATGTTGCTTCCTACTGCACCAACTCATTAGACTCGAGCCGAGAAGTTGACAACAACCACTCGTGCTCTTTCTATCGAGCTTACTACCGGCATAGTCCAAATCGGAGTAGCCGGTTAGTTCGAACTCGATAGATCTAGGATACCAAATACCGACATTAAGTGTACCCTTTAGATATCTAAGGATACGCTTAACTAGGGTTAGGTGAGACTCCTTGGCACAGGTTTGAAACCTGACGCACATACTTCAGAATAAGATATCGTGGCTTGCGCTAAGTAAAGGAGACTCCCTATTATGCTCCTATAGTATTTTAAGTCAATGGACTTACTTTCCAGGTCTTCTCCTATGTTAACATTAATCGCCATTGGGGTGTTTATTATCTTAGCGTCTTGCATTCCAAATCTTTTAATCAACTCCTTAGTGTATTTTTGTTGATATAGGTATATACCATCCTTAGTTTGTTTAATTTGTAGACCTAAAAAGAAACTTAACTCGCCTACCAAGTTCATTTCGAACTCACTTTCCATGAGTGAAAGCAACTCGTTTAGTAAATTTGAGTTAGAGGTTCCAAAAATTATATCGTCTACGTAAATTTGAGCTATGAATATTTCTTTACCTAAGGTTTTTCTGAGAGAGTTGGGTCAACTCCGCCTTGGTTAAACCCATTTGACTTAAGATGGATTGAAAGTCTCTCGTACCAAGCTCGAGGAGCTTGTTTAAGTCCATAGAGAGCTTTCTTAAGTTTTAGAACATGGTCGGGTTTATCTAGATTTTCGAATCCGGGGGGTTGGCTAACATAAACTTCTTCTTTAATGTATCCATTTAGGAATGCCGACTTAACATCCATTTGAAACAGCTTAAATCCTCGATGTGCGGCATAAGCTAGCAACATTCGAATGGATTCGAGTCTAGCTACTGGGGCATAGGTTTCGTCGTAATCTAAGCCTTCGACTTGACTAAACCCTTTGGCAACTAACCTAGCCTTGTTTCTAACTACTTCACCTTTATCATCAAGCTTATTTCGAAACACCCACCTTGTTCCAATTATCGTTTTGTCTTTAGGTGGTGGTACTAATTCCCACACTTCATTCCTAGTAAATTGAGCTAGCTCTTCTTGCATTGCAATAATCCAATCGGGATCAAGAAGAGCTTGTTCAATTGATTTGGGTTCTATCTTTGAAATTAAGGAAATTTGACTAAGGTTCCTATAGGATGCTCTAGTTCGAACTCCTAGATCAGGATCTCCTATCACTTGATCGATAGGGTGGTTAGTCTGAATCCTAGATTGGGTTGGGTTTATGTCACCTAATGCTTGATCAATTGAGTGACTTGGTTGAACACTAGTTTGACTCGGATCACTTGTCACTTGGTCGACAAGAGAAGTTGGTTGATGTGGATTAGACTCGATCTCAGGGTCGGAGACGAGTTTGGTATCAGTGGGCTCAACACTTGGGGTCATTAAGGGTTTTGTAGGTTCGGGTACTTCATCGAACACTACATTAATAGTCTCTTCGACTTTAAGGGTATCGTGGTTATATACCCTATAGGCCCTACTCGTGGTTGAGTATCCTAAGAAGATTCCGGTGGAGGTTTTGGATTCGAATTTCCCTAGGTGGTTCTTAGTGTTTAAGATATGTACTTTACATCCAAATACCCTAAAGTACTTGATGTTGGGTATTTTATTGTGATAAATCTCGTACGAGGTCTTAAGGTGCCTCTTTACCATAAGGATCCTATTCTGGACATAGCAAGCTGTGCTAATGGCTTCTGCCCAAAACCTATCAGGTAGGTCGTATTCGTTCAACATGGTCCTAGCGACTTCTTGTAGAGTTCGGTTTTTCCGCTCCACTAGACCATTTTGTTGAGGGGTCCTAGGGCAAGAGAATTCATGGTGGTATCCGTTTAGGTTACAGAAGTCGGTGAACCTTTGATTTTCGAATTCACCACCATGATCGCTTCTAAGTCTTTTAACCTTAAGGTCTTTTTGATTCTCGATTAATTTGAATAGATTGATTAATTGATCTAGGGTATCATTTTTATGTTTGATGAACCTAACCCGAGTAAACACAGGTAGTAAATCAATTATGACTAAGCAATATTGACTTCTATTGAGTGACTTGGCTCCATGTGAATCGAATAGATCCATATGCAGGAGCTCAAGTACACTTGAGGTTCGTTCTTGGTTAGTTAACTTGTGTTGTGTCCTAGGTTGTTTTCCTTGTTGACAAGCATTACAGATTTTATTAACCAAATTGTGGAGGTTGGGTAAGCCTCTGACTAAGCCACTCTGACTCATCTTGTGGACGAGTCTTGGGTGCGAGTGACCGAGTCGTCGGTGCCACAACCATGATTCCTCTTCCTGTGTCATAAGACATTTGGCTGAGGATTTGATTAAGTTAATTGTATAAATGTTATTTGTCCTAGTTCCTTTAAGTATTGTTTTAGCTGTTTTATTTGTTTTAATTACACATTCATTTTCTAAAAATACGACCTTATAGTTATTGTCACATAATTGGCTTACGCTAAGCAGGTTATATTCAAAATTTTCTACAAGTAATACATTTTTAATAACAAAATTTGAGTTAAGCTCGATATCACCTGATCCGATGATTTTGAGCTTGCCGTTATTCCCAAAGGCTACCGATCCTTGTCGTTTGAATCGAAGCTTTGTGAATTTGAGTTGATCCCCGATCATGTGTCGGGAGCAACCGCTGTCCAACATCCATTGATCCTACACACAAGGTGGTTGGATTGGATGTTAGATTTTTTATAATTTTTTTTTAAAAAAAATGGTTGTAAGTTTTTAAACCTAGGTCATCACACCTGTGTCTATATGATCAAGCATGTTATACTTATGTGGTTTTTGTGAGATGACTTCCAATTAAGTTGATTAAGTGGATTTAGGTTCAAGTAATTTTATGTTAGATTTGGATTTGACCCTAGGCTTGTCAAGTTTACCTTTTCAAGATCATGGCTTCCAGGTCGTGGCGAGGCGCAGAGGCCTTCTTTTATCGGATCATCGACCACTTCCTTAGACAAAGCCATTTTCAAGAAAATGATGACTTGACTCACCTAAGACTATTTCCTAGTCTAACTGGTTATTTTTGAAAAGAGGCTCCCCGAGGCTTAATCTTTTCGAAGAATTTTAGTTGGTTATGTTCGTGTTCTAAGTGAGTTCACAAGTTTTAAAGCACAAACTTTCTAAGTTAAAGCATGCAATTTCTAAGTTGAAGCACAAACTTTCTAAGTTAAAACATTCAATTTCTAAGTTAAAGAACAAACATGTTTTGTACTGGCTCCCCCTAGACCGTTGAATCGATTCGGTCTATCCACATAGTGGATTTGGTCCTTGGGAATTCAGTACGGGTTGGATCCTAGAGTTGAAATCAAAAGGTTCTTAGGGACCCATGCTTGGACATGTTTCCTATGTCGACTTACAATCGACATATACGACCTATTAGTCGTGTTTGAGTTAAACCCTAGTCCAGCCTTGTTGTACATGGCCCTTTGAGATCCAAGTAGGAGGTCAAGTCCTTTGGATCCCGAAGTGAACCTTTCCAACGTGTTCCTAAGATCTTCGACTTGACTTTTCAAGAGTGAGTTCTCAACTTCGAGTTTTTCAACCCGAGTTGAGTCCTTCTCTTGAACTCGACTAGTCGAAGAGGTTAGGGAGATCTTGTGTTTGAGGAGTTTGACCTCCTCAACCAGGGTCTCGACCTTGGACTTGGATTTAACTAATATCTTAGACAAAAACCTAACCGTATTTGTAAAGTATTAAATAAAGTTTGACTTACTTTAAGGGTATCTTTTGAACCGGATGCGTATCCGTGGCTTGACTTGAAGGTAGCTTCGTAGTCCGAGTCATCCTCAGGTTCTGACTCAAGTTCAGGTTCGGTCTCCGTGTCTGACTCAATCGATTTCGCCATGAAGACGTGGTCTTCGTCTTCTTCGGATGATGCTTCCTCCCATGTCGCATTGAGGGCCTTCTTGTGCTTAGGTGCTCGGTGGTTGAGCTTGGGGCACTCGGATTTGATATGTCCAAACCTGTTACACTCATAACACCTAATATTAGAACTTTTAGGCTTACCTTGGTTGGGTCGAGTCGTGGTTCGCTTTCGTCCCTTGGCTATCCTTCGAGCTAGGTTCATTAGTTCGCAAATAATTCCGGTCAACTTCTTCTTCGACTGCCTTCCTCCTCGGTTGGTGGTGGCTTGCTTACATTTTCTTCTTCTTTGAACTCGCAAACAAGGCTATACCCTCTCGGGTTCCGAGTTGACCGCCTATGTAATTCAAATCTAAAAGAGTTCATCTAACCTAATTTTAGAAAGATCCTTCGAGACCTTGTAGGCATCGACCATGGATGCCCACAAGGTAGTCCTCGGAAACGAGTTTAGAACATACCTTATAAGGTCGCGGTTTTCGACCTTTGCCCGATTCGTAGGTTGTTGACTATATCTTGGACACGGGCGTGGAGTTGCATCGCGGACTCGTGTTCCTGCATTTTTAGTGTGTACAATTTATTGAACAACAAATCGCGTTTGCAAACCTTAGCTTGATCCGATCCTTCATGTAACTCGATTAGTTTTGTCCAAAGATCCTTTGCGCTTATGAAGGGACCGACGCGATTTAGCTCCTCCTTGGATAGGCCGCATTGGAGGATTTGTGTTGCCTTGGCGTCGGCTTCGACTTGTCGTTTTGTCGCAATGGTCCATTGATCATAATCCAAGGAGTCACCCACTTCATTAGTCGGAAGTGTGAAACCCGTTTGGATTATGATCCACATCTCGATTTGGGTTTTGAGAAAGCATTCCATCCGACCCTTTCAATAACGGAAGTCATCTCCGTTGTAAAACGGAGGTCGGACGGTGCTAAAACCCTCGAGATGGGCCATTAGAACAAAAGACCGAAGGAGACGAAGACGAAGAAACTAGCAATGACAAAAACACGAAAACAAGTACCAAGACTCGCGTCTTGGATTAGTAGTGCGGGAGAAAAACTTAACAAAGCGAAATAAATAAAAAAAATAGAATTAAAAGAAAAATAAATTTGTAAAAAAGGCTAGATTGGTGGTTTCACCAAATCTTAGCAACCCCCGGCACTGATGCCAATTGTTGGATCGAAGCGGATCGCTAGAGGGGGGGTGAATAGCGATAAAAACTTTTCTTTTAAAACGTTCGATAGACAATTAAACGCAGCGGAAATGTAAATAAAACCTAAATGAGACAAATAGTTTTTTTACTTTGTTCATAGCCTTCGGCTACTACTCCAAGGCCCTAACGGTCCTAGACCGTGTATGGAGGGCAATTCACTAAAACACTCCTCCTCGTTGGAGGTAGGAGTTTTACGATTACAAAAGCCTTCGAAGCAAAAAGATAGAGAGACAAACCCTCTCTTCTATTAAAGTAAAATGCAACGAAAAAAACCTCGATTGAAAAGAATTGCAGTATTGAAAGCAATAACAAATTAAGATTATACCAACAACTAAACAAAAGAAACTTTAAGCTAGGGTTGTTGGCAGCACTTCGTTGTTGTAGAGTCGTCGGAGAGTTGCAGCGTAACGGAGGCTTTTGAGCACTTAGAATTGATTATGAAACCCTAGGTTTGGCCCTCCTTTTATAGCCTTTGAGCCCCTTTTCGAGAGGAACCCTAGCCAATCAAATTTGAGCACAACTCCCCTTGAAATTTGGTGATAAGCCTTGACTCCTCGAATCTGATCATTGACCATCACGATCGATGGCTATCATCATCGATCGATGGCGATCACGAGTCCGACCTTCGGCAGTCGACTGATTGACGGCAGTCGAGTCCTCCAAGCTGGCAGTCGACTGATGCTTGCTGCAGGTCAAAATTAGCTCAACAAAAACATAATTTCGATGGTCGTCGACCATCCGATCTCGACCTAGACCACCTATGAGATGTCTTGGGTCGGATCTACGCTTAAGTCTCTCCCCGTAAAGAGGATACGACCTCACTTACGCTCGCACACACGAGCTTACCTCGATACTTACGTGTTGCTTTTGCTTTCGGCCTTCCACTCGACTCCTTCGGCTCTCTCCAAAGTCACTCGAGTGTCGCCCGACCACCGCGGCTTCCTCCGGGTGTCGCTAGCCTTCAGCTCCAGCTATAGCAATCTTCTGCACACTCGATTCAGCTCGTGAGAAATGATATGATCTTAACTTTGTATCGTTTGCTATAATCAAAACTCAGGTTCGACTTAGGTGCCTACTGCACCAACAATTAGAAGTTTTCAAAAGTTCTCAAAGTTTTCAGCTATATCTGTTTGTTTCTTACGTTCGCTAAACGTTAATTAAAGAGGGTAAAATGAATATGAAAACATAGAAATGCAGACATGAAGTGAAAAGAAAACCTCACCAATGCAAAACGATCACTTACAATAACTTTTTGACTTCTTCGGTTGTGGATCATCATTATTCTCATAAGAGTCAACCTTCAAAATTAAAGAAGTGTTATCAAAAGGACTATAAATAGAAAGGTTAGAAATAAAACATTAAAAAAGACCTATGAATAAATTTAAAATATAACACAAATTTATAAAAAAATGAAGATCATTACATGGACCATAGACCTGAACTTCATCTAGCTAATGGAATGTGAATGTAGCATTGCTAACCGGTTATCTTCTATTCACGGTTTATGCTTTCAAGCGAAGAGATGAACTGCAAAAGAGCATCAAATGAAGCATTGCCATCTTGTGGAGCCAATCACAGATGAGGCAAAAACATAAGTGACAAGAAAACAACTTCATCCATCTCAAGAAAACAACATAACTCCAAAAAGTATTATTGCAGCCATCTTCTTTTCGGTCCCCAAAAAATACAAAATAAAAATTTGATGCTAAATAATGGTCTCATTTCAGAGTATCAATATGGTTAAATCATATCTTTTGCTTCTCAATCTTGATACTGTCCAACTTAATAGAAATGTTGCTTTCTACTTCCTTAGATGATAAGAAAAGAGATACCTTAATAGAACAATTGAAATTCAATATCAAACAGGAAGAGGATGTTAGTGAAAGCCCTAGAGCCAATCATGTGATGATTGTTGTATGGACTTTATTGTATCATATTCCTATTTATAAAGGCATGGTTATTATATTTACTTGTATTGGTGCCAAATAACTAAATATAATAATATCCTTGAGTAGTAGGTTCTTATCTATATCAATCGATTGGTTGAATCGATAATGAGATGATATAGAGAACACTACTCTTAATAATTCCTAGTCAAGTATTAACATTCAGGGACAATGTTAATGCGTAGAGACTAGCATGTAGGTCAACATGATGACTTGATCTCACAAGTCATGGATATGAGATATCAAGTTGACACATGGGTATGCATTGGAGAATGTATATTGAATGACCCGCCATGAGAAAGTATCATGGATCGTTATATAAATGTCATATACTTTCTCATGTGGCTATTAGTATGACTATTAGTCCTTAGACCTGAAGTCACCATGGTTCCCTACATAAGGAGTTGCATACTTTGGCTTCGTCAAACGTCACCCGTAAATTGGTGGACTATAAAGGCGATTACTGGGTATGTGACAAATTATGCGGAGGGATGTGAGTGATGTAGATGGGATCTATCACTCCTATATGACGGGAGTGACATCGATATTCTTGATAGAGTGAGACCACGAAGTGCATGGCCATGCCCAAATGAGTCAATATGAGATATTGAGCTCATTTGATTAGAGTGAGTCTACTTAGAGTTCAAGATATAGATTGTACCGAGGATGACATGGTCTATGCCTCGATTGGTCAATCTAGATGTCAAGGATAGAGGGACATTGTCACATATTGTGAGAGTCACAATTAGTAGTAACAAAGGTGACATTGGAGCTCAACATTCTTGTAACTTGGGTAGCAAAGATGTGTTGCTAGATACCGCTCATTGCTTATGTTCCTAAATCGGTTTATGAACATTGCCAACGTTACAAGAACCTATAGGGTCAAACACAAAGGGCAATTAGATGGAGATTAGGTTCATATGATGAACCATGAGGATTAGGTTCATGGGATGAACCAAATTGGATTAAGAGTAATCCAAATTAGACTAATTGAGTTGGACTCAATTTGATTCAAGTGTTGAATGAGTCTAATTTAGATTTGATTCATCAAATCAATTTAAATTAATGAATAGAGATTCATTAAATTAAATTGACTTGAATCAAATGGTTGGATTTGATCAACCATGGGAGATAAGAGGTCAAGTTTGACTTGACTTGAGAGGGAAGATGAAAGGTCAAGTTTGACTTGACCAAATTCCATGTCATGATGATGACTTGACATGGCCGGCATTGACTTATCATGTGGTGCTACGTCATGAGGGAGACCAAGAGCCATTGGCTCTTGGAGTTACATGCATGCATATAACCCCCCCCCCCCCCAAGAGATGGTGGCCGGCCACTTATTCCATTAGATGGAATTGATTTTGTGAGTTACTCCAACTTCATCTTCTTCCTTGGATCATCTTCCTCTCAAGCTTGCTCTCCCATCCCTCTCCTTGGCCGAAACTTCTAAGGGTGCTAGAATACTCTAGGTTTCTTTTCTCCACCTATTGCTTGTGTGGATACCAATAGAGGAGTATACACTTGACACTCTAGAGTTCCGGCAAGCTATTTGGACGAGCGAGATTTGCGAAGGGCGTCGCATCGAGGGTAACACTCTCATCTTCTAGATCTAAAGTAGATCTAGGTTTACTTAGCACATACATGTTTTTATTTTTATATATCTTCGCATAGATCCGTGGCCGGACTTCCGGGGTTTTCGCAACGCAAAAAGCGGTTTTTTCAGCTCGGAAAGTCCAACAGTGGTATCAGAGCCACCTGCGAAGCATGTATGTGTTTCATTTTTGTAGTTTTTGTATTAGATATAAAAATTACAGATTTTTCTGTTTCTGTAAATTTCCTATTTTTATCGAATTTTTGGGTATTTTTCTCGAAGAGTCGAAGCAACGAGTGTCGGGACACTTGTAGGCTTCAACCATCGAGAAAAACTCTCCGAAACGGCGAGTTCTCGCTTTAGGTTTTCGGGACAGTGACTTAAGTCGCTGTAATATCGTAGTAGGGATACTCACAAAGTTTATTTTGTGAGTAGGGGCGCTGTCCCTATCCCCGAAAGGGGCCTTGTCCCCCGATCGCGCCCGGAAACCGCTTAGCGGGACCGTTACGAAGAGGTGACTCATAAAATTGAAAAAAAAGGAAAAATTATAGAAATTTTCTGTAAAAATACATAATTTAGAATTATGTATAATTTTGTGATTGTCATGGCCCAAGAACCCCAATATGATTGGATGATGATGTGTTGTAATTCATAATACGGCCTGCGTACCGTTTTTGTGGTTGTGCGTGTTTTATAGTGTATGCGACCTGCGCGTCGTACCTCTTCTTTTGAAATTCTAGTTGTAAATAGTTTTAGACTCGAATGTAACTCGAGTTTCATATTTGTAATGTACAAAATGGAGCGGTGGAAAGTCCACTTGTAGACGAAGTTACGAGAAGGGTGCCGACGACACATGGCGGTCAAAGGAAGCACTTGGAGAAGCCGCTAGCCCTAGGTTGACCGTTAGATCTTCTCATTGGCTTGAGAAGATCGTAGTAGGGTCATGACCACATCACAGTTAATTATATATATATATATATATATATATATATATTTGATTTTGCTTGTATGTATGTGATGCATGCTAGTAGAATAATGCTTGTATGTATATGATGCATGCTAGGATATTTTTCTTGTATGTATATGATGCATGCTAGAATAATGCTTGTATGTATGTGATGCATGCTAGTATAGAATAATAAAGGCCTCAATGCATAAATGATACACATTACGATTAGATTAGATCTTAATTGAATCAACTCGTAAATGCCTACCAAGTCCTTGATACCCATCACTACCTCGATCATTTGTAGTTGTTGAATCTGCCAAAGTAGAGCAACGCGTATTATCTTGGTAGGGTGTGGAGGGACAATCTTGGTCCCGCCTATCACGGCTTGGGTTAGAGTAAGCTCAATTAGATTGAGTAAAACTAGTTAACTCAATTGGATCGAGTAGAACTATAGGCATATTCCAACCATTGGAAAGATAGGATAAGATCGCATTTACACTAAATCTTGGGCAATTTAGCCAAAGCTAACTCAAGGTCTTTTGTAAATGTGAGTCTTGATTCTATAAACAAGAGTTGCATAGAGATGTAATCGGTAATGTGTTACCCACCGATTGTACAAAGTCTTGGGCGATTTAGCCAAAGCTAACTCAAGGCTTAGTATGATGTGGATCTTGTCCTGCAAGAATTATAGCTAGTTTGTATGAATCTAGTAATGTGGTTTGACCACATCCATAACTCGATTCTACAAAATTCCTATAATTCAATGGGAGCATCATTTGGTTAAATGCCTAATTAAATGATAAAAGGAATATGATATTAATTATCTGCATTGTATGTTGTAGATTACTATGTCGACAAACACGAACACTCCCTCTCTGCGTTCTGTCCTTGAGAAGGACAAGCTCAATGGAGCAAATTTCCTGGACTGGTACAGGAACCTGAGAATTGTTCTCACCCAAGAAAGAAAACTGTACATCCTGGAGCAGCCCATTCCGAAGGCACCTTCTGCCACTACCTCGCGAGCTGATAAAGATGCTTACAAGAAGCATCAAGATGATGCATTAGATGTGTTATGTCTAATGCTCACGACCATGAACTCTGAGCTTCAGAAGCAACACGAGTTCATGAATGCTTATGATATGGTTGAACATCTTCGTCAACTATATCAAGGACAAGCAAGGCACGAGAGATATGAAGTCTCTAAGGCATTATTTGGTTCCAAAATGCAAGATGGGACTCCCGTAGGTCCTTATGTACTCATGATGATTGGGTACGTAGAAAACCAACAGAGATTGGGATTCCCCCTTGGCCAATGGTTGGCCACTGACTTAATCTTGCAGTCTTTGCCACAAAGCTACAATCAATTTGTCATGAATTATAAGATGAATGAAATTGATAAGCCACTGCCTGAGATGCTCAGCATGTTGAGAACTGCTGAGCTCAACCTTGAGAAGGGAAAATCTGATGCCTTTTTGATGGTGCAAAAGAAGAAAGGCAAGGGAAAGCCTAAAGGTAAGGGAAAGTCCCAAGCCAAGGGCAAAGGCAAGGAACTGAAACCCAAAGGAGGGGTGGCCAAGGAAGGGGCTTGCTTCCACTGCAAGGAAGCTGGACACTGGAAGCGTAACTGCAAGACATACCTGGAAGATCTTAAGAAGAAGAGAAGTGAGACTTCTACTTTAGATATAAATGTTATAGAAGTCAATCTATATATTTCTTCATCATGGGTATTAGATACCGGATGTGCATCTCACATTTGTACCAATGTGCAGGCACTGAGAAATAGCAGGGCATTGACAAAGGGCGAGGTGGACCTATGAGTAGGCAATTGAGCAAGAGTTGTTGCTGTTGCTGTAGGAACTTATGATCTATCTCTACCCTCTGGGCTTGTACTAGAATTAGATGAATGTTGTTATGTGCCTGCCTTAACTAAGAACATAATTTCAGTTTCTTGTTTGGACAAGAAAGGATTTACATTTATAATAAAGAACAAATGTTGTTCAGTTTATTTAAATGATATGTTCTATTGTAGTGAACATCTAATGAACGGTCTCTACTTTCTAGACTTAGAGAGCCCTATCTATAACATAAGTACCAAAAGGTTCAAGTCAAATGAGTTGAACCAAACCTATCTCTGGCATTGTCGCTTAGGTCACATAAATGAGAGTCACTTATCCCAGCTCCATAAGGATGGGCTACTGGACTCATTTGATTTTGAATCATATGAGACATACGAGTCTTGCCTTTTAGGCAAGATGACCAAAACTCCCTTTAGTGGACACAGCGAAAGAGAAACAGACTTATTAGGACTTATACATTGTGATGTATGTGGCCCTTTCAATGTTGCTGCTAGAGGTGGTTACAGGTACTTCATTACATTTACTGATGACTTCAGTAGATATGGTTATGTGTATCTCATGACACATAAATCAGAATCCTTTGAAAAGTTCAAAGAATTCAAGAATGAAGTACAAAACTAGCTTGGCAAGAGTATTAAGATACTTCGATCAGATCGAGGTGGTGAATACCTTA
Source organism: Wurfbainia villosa (assembly GCA_025175895.1). Lineage (NCBI taxonomy): Eukaryota > Viridiplantae > Streptophyta > Magnoliopsida > Zingiberales > Zingiberaceae > Wurfbainia > Wurfbainia villosa. Next base: position 79,705,537 of record CM045990.1, read on the forward strand.
GCCATGAGTTTCGTGACTATCTAGCTGAGTGTGGGATTCTATCCCAACTCACTCCTCCTGGAACACCACAGTGGAATGGTGTATCCGAAAGGAGGAATCGTATCCTATTAGATATGGTACGATCTATGATGAGTCACACAGATCTTCCTATATCCTTTTGGGGATATGCTTTAGACACAACAACCTTTACCCTTAACAATGTATCATCCAAGGCTGTGATAAAGACACCATATACGATATGGACAGGAAAAAATCCCAAGATGTCTTTCATGAGGATTTGGGGTTGTGAGGCTTACGTTCGACGTCAAGTCTCAGACAAACTGGGACCCAAATCCGATAGGTGCTATTTTGTTGGATATCCCAAGGATACAAAGGGATATTACTTCTACATTCCCAGTCAGCACAAAGTGTTTGTGGCAAAGACTGAGGTTTTTCTAGAAAGGGATTTTGTTTCTAAAAAAACTAGTGGGAGTACGTTCGATCTTGAAGAAATTCAAGATAAGGACCATAGCACTAAGGCCTTGATAGAGGTTGAACAGGAACCACAAAGTGTTGTGGGTGATGAGGTTGTTGCACAAAGGGTTATGGAACAACCACCTGTTCAGGTAGACCTACCTCTTCACAGGTCTGATAGGGTACGTTGTCAGCCTGAGAGATACTCATTTCTTTTGTCTGACCATGATGACGTTATGCTCATTGAGAATGAGCCTACCTCCTATCAGGAATCTGTGATCAGCCCAGATTCTGAGAAATGGCTAGAGGCCATGAGATTCGAGATGGAATCCATGTACACCAACCAAGTATGGACTTTGGTTGATCCACCTGAAGGGGTCAAACCCATTGGGTGTAAGTGGGTCTTTAGGAGAAAGACTGATATGGATGGACTTACGCATACCTATGAGGGTCGATTGGTGGCTAAAGGTTTCAAGCAAATTCATGGTATTGACTATGATGAAACATTTTCTCCAGTGGCGATGTTTAAGTCCATTCGAATCTTGCTTACTATTGCAGTATACCACGATTATGAGATCTGGAAGATGGATGTCAAAACTACGTTTCTGAATGGAAACTTACTCGAGGATGTGTACATGACACAACCTGAGAGTTTTGAAGATCCACAGCATACTGGGAAAGTATGCAAGCTGCAAAGGTCCATTTATGGGCCAAAGCAAGCCTCTCAGAGCTGGAATCTTCGATTCGATGATGCGATCAAACAGTTTGGTTTCATCAAGAATGAAGATGAACCCTGTGTCTACAAGAGGGTTAATGGGAACACAATTGTCTTTCTTGTATTGTATGTGGATGATATACTACTCATTGGGAATGACATCCCTTCGCTACAGTCTGTGAAGACTTAGCTGGGGACATGCTTCTCAATGAAGGACTTAGGTGAAGTAGCCTGTATTCTAGGCATCAAGATCTATAGAGATAGATCTAAGAGATTGCTTGGCCTAAGTCAGAGTACATACATTGACATGGTATTACTACGGTTTGCCATTCAGAATTCCAAGAAGGGACTTCTGCCGATGTCATATGGTGTAAGTCTTTCGAAGACTCAAAGTCCCTCTTCTAGAGAGGAGAGAGACCACATGGATAAGATCCCTTACGCATCAGCTATAGGATCTATCATGTACGCCATGCTATGTACTTGTCCTGATGTTTCGTATTCTTTGAGCATGATGAGTAGATACCAGTCAAATCCAGGTGAGTGTCACTGGATAGCAGTCAAGAATATTCTTAAGTACTTGAGAAGGACTAAAGAATATTTCTTGATATTTGGAGGCAATGAGGAGCTAGCTGTAAAGGGTTACAACGATGCCAGCTTCCTAACTGACCAGGATGATTATAGATCACAGTCAGGGTTCGTGTTTTTCTTGAATGGTGCCGCTGTGAGCTGGAAGAGTTTGAAGAAGGACACGATTCGATTCTACAAGAAGAAGTATATCGCATCCGAGGCAAAGGAGGCAGTTTGGATCCGCAAGTTCATTACTGAGCTTGGGGTGGTTCCTAGCATAGCAAATCCAATAGAGCTCTATTGTGACAACAATGGAATGATTGCACAGGCTAAGGAACCTCGCTCACACCAGCGGACCAAACACATACTATCACGCTTCCATCTCATTCGAGAGATTATCGATAGAGGAGATGTCAAGATTTACAGAGTACCCACAGAGGCTAACATCGTAGATCCCTTGACCAAGGCTTTGGCACAGAAAAAGCATGATGGTCACACTAGGTCATTGGGTATTAGATACTACGGTGATTGGCACTAGTGCTAGTGGGAGATTGTTAGTGAAAGCCCTAGAGTCAATCATGTGATGATTGTTGTATGGACTTTATTGTATCATATTCCTATTTATAAAGGCATGGTTATTATATTTACTTGTATTGGTGCCAAATAACTAAATATAATAATGTCCTTGAGTAGTAGGTTCTTATCTATATCAATCGATTGGTTGAATCGATAATGAGATGATATAGAGAACACTACTCTTAATAATTCCTAGTCAAGTATTAACATTCAGGGACAATGTTAATGCGTAGAGACTAGCATGTAGGTCAACATGATAACTTGATCTCACAAGTCATGGATATGAGATATCAAGTTGACACATGGGTATGCATTGGAAAATGTATACTGAATGACCCGCCATGAGAAAGTATCATGGATCGTTATATGAGTGTCATATACTTTCTCATGTGGCTATTAGTATGACTATTAGTCCTTAGACCTGAAGTCACCATGGTTCCCTACATAAGGAGTTGCATACTTTGGCTTCGTCAAACGTCACCCGTAAATGGGTGGATTATAAAGGCGATTATTGGGTATATGATAAATTATGCGGAGGGATGTGAGTGATGTAGATGGGATCTATCCCTCTTATATGACGGGAGTGACATCAATATTCTTGATAGAGTGAGACCACTAAGTGCATGGCCATGTCCAAATGAGTCAATATGAGATATTGAGCTCATTTGATTAGATTTAGTCTACTTGGAGTTCAAGATATAGATTGTACCGAGGATGACATGGTCTATACCTCGATTGGTCAATCTAGATGTCAAGGATAGAGGGACATTGTCACATATTGTGAGAGTCACAATTAGTAGTCACAAAGGTGATGTTGGAGCTCAACATTCTTGTAACTTGGATAGCAATGATGTGTTGCTAGATACCGCTCATTGCTTATGTTCCTAAATCGGTTTAGGGATATTGCCAACATTACAAGAACCTATAGGGACACACACAAAGGGCAATTTGATGGAGATTAGGTTCATATGATGAACCATGAGGATTAGGTTCATGGGATGAACCAAATTGGATTAAGAGTAATCCTAATTAGACTAATTGAGTTGGACTCAATTTGATTCAAGTGTTGAATGAGTCTAATTTAGATTTGATTCATCAAATCAATTAAAATTAATGAATAGAGATTCATTAAATTAAATTGACTTGAATCAAATGGTTGGATTTGATCAACCATGGGAGATAAGAGGTCAAGTTTGACTTGACTTGAGAGGGAAGATGAAAGGTCAAGTTTGACTTGACCAAATGCCATGTCATGATGATGACTTGGCAAGGCCGACCAATGATGATGTTCCACATCATCATTGACTTATCATATGGTGCCACCTCATGATGGAGACCAAGATCCATTGGCTCTTGAAGTTACATGTATGCATGTAACCCCCCCAAGAGATGGTGGCCGGCCACTTATTCCATTAGATGGAATTGATTTTGTGAGTTACTCCAACTTCATCTTCTTCCTTGGATCATCTTCCTCTCAAGCTTGCTCTCCCATCCCTCTCCTTGGCCGAAACTTCTAAGGGTGCTAGCACACTCTAGGTTTCTTTTCTCGACCTATTGCTTGTGTGGATACCAATAAAGGAGTGTACACTTGACATTCTAGAGTTTTGGCAAGCTATTTGGACGAACGAGATTTGCGAAGGGCATTGCATCGAGGGTAACACTCTCAACTTCTAGATCTAAGGTAGATCTAGGTTTACTTAGCACATACATGTTTTTATTTTAATTTATCTTCGCATGGATCCGTGGCCGGACTTCCGGGATTTCCGCAACGTAAAAAGCGGTTTTTGCGGCTCAGAAAGTCCAACAGAGGATTTCTAGCATATCAAAGGTTGAACAAGATAAGGATACAACAATATCATGTACATGAGGGTTTACCATAATTATCGTATTTTTTTTCTCTCAGTCCATACTACAATAGCAAGTACCCAATCGTGGAATTTTGCCAATGCAATGCTCATATGAATGCTAAATTGATCTTATCTTGTTAACTCTCAGTTTGGTAGTTCGAGAACCCAAATATAACTTAGTATTAAGCTTGGATTACTTGAATAGAAAAGTAAAAGAGACGTGGGGAGAATAAATAACAAGGATATTAATTAACATTGAACAATTAATATTAACCAAAACTTCTTAACAGAGAATAGTTTTAAATGCATATACAATGGCAAGCTCCAAAATCAATAACTTGGAGATGTAATTATATCCATTAAAAATATTCATTGGCCATCCAAAATCTAAAGAATCACATAAAACAAATTTTAAAATGAAAAAAACTTACTATCTTAATTCAACTATTTTAAATAATTATAAGTACATATGCAAACAAGATACTTGATTAAGATAGAGCCATAATATATTAAAGTGAAAGGAATACATTTGCAACTAAAGAAAGAAAAGGAAAATCATTGTCAGGAAATCCAACTTCAACCAAGGCAACAACTTCATATTCAAGTGTTCCTCGAGGAAACAACAAACAAGGTAAATTACGTGGACATACTTATTTCATGGATTTCAGGCGACAATGATCTCGAGTTTAGGGAGAGGAGCAAAGTGCATTTTGCTCATATTAAGGATGCACAAGGAGTGTGTTTGTAGGTGTAAACAATATATAATACACAAAAACATTTAGGAGAAAGTACTTGCCTAATTTACCTATTTTGAGCACTCGAAGTTTCATATGTCTAGCAGAAGGATAGATTACTGAGGGAATCAATCCTGACAATGGTCTCTTCACCTCCTGATTCATCAGTTGAGTTATCTTCGTCATCCTCCGATTTCCTCCGAGCGATTAGTAATAGAGGGTCTGCAATGATCCTATTGGAGCAAGCCTATTCATCCTCTTTTTCCTCCATTGCATGAGGTGGGGACCACGATCACAACGCTAGCGACCTCATGGATCGGGGCTGCGGATCGCGTGGACTCGGATCGCTGCGACCGATCGCGGCCGCGGCCTCACGGGACTACGATCGCGGCGGCGCGACGCCGCGTGATCGCGCCGCGCCGACCTCGTGCGACCGCGGTCTCACAGGCATTGTTTCGCGCAAAAGGGCGGCGGCTTCGCAGGGAGAGGGAAGAGGAGGTCACGGGCGCGACCTCTCGCAACGGAGGTTACGACCGTGGGCTCACGCGATCGGGCAAGAGGAAGATGAAGAGGAAGAGGGAAGACATGGGAGAGGGGAGGAGGAGACGAATCGGAGAAGAAGAGGGGAGAAGAGCACGAGAGATTGGGAGAAAAAAATTAGGGCAAGAAAAACCGAACTGTCGATTTAAAAAAAAAATTGAACGGGAAATAGGCCGACACACCCATGCCAATGGAGGGCATGGGCGTGTCGGGCATGAGACATGGGTGTGTTAGCCGACACACTCGAGGTGTGTTGAGGAACATGGGTGTGTTGGCTAACACACACGCGGTGTGTTGAGGAACATGGGCGTGTTGAGCACGAGACGTGGGTGTGTCGGCTAACACACCTAGGGTGTGTTGAGGATCGTGGGTGTGTCGGCTAACACACCCGGGGTGTGTTGAGAAACATGGGCATGTCGGCTAACACACCCGGGGTGTGTTGAGGTCTGGAAGTTCCGACACGGACATGTCTCCGATGGCATGGTTATGTTGTTTTGATACGCTTTGATAATTCCCGATTCTTCACTCTGTTAACATGAAAAATACCCCAAAACAGTTTCTTTATCCAAAATATGTCCAAAATACCTCGATAGAGTTTTTATAAGTTCAATTGTGCAATTTTTTTTATTTTAATTATTTACATCATTCTTTAAATTTTTATTTATTTAACTAAGACGACGATTAATCGGACCGAACCCGAACTCGGATCGGACTGACGAACCGAAGGCCTATTAACTGGACCAGAATCGCCACCAGGCGGGCGGCTAAGGTTGGTATTTTGGCAACCCGAACTCGGCGGTTCCGACCTGGACCCGGACCGGACCTGGACCGTGGCCAGGTCTAGATATGGAATAGAATTAAGGATGAGATAAAAATTAAGATTAAAAAAAATCTTTATTTAAAGATCGATTCTAAAAATCAATTTCTAATTAATATTTAAAAAAATTAATCAAAGAGAGAATAGAATTAGAAAGGAAAGAAAATAATTAAGATAAAAAAATTTAATCTTAATTAAGATTTTAAAAAAAATCATAATAAAAAATCAAGGTAGCGACCGTGATCTAGGTTGCAACTACGTCCTCGACCTTGCGTGACTTAGGTCGTGGTTGTGGACTTGACCTCAACTAGGCGCGACCTAAGTCGCGGCCGTAGGCGCAAGCGTGGCCTCCTACAACCCAAGTCATAGCATCGACTACACGCAACATTGATCGCGATGCGGTTATGGTTACACGCAATTGTGAAAAAAATTAAGATGAATTTGATCTCTAATTTAGAGACCGATTTGAAAATCGATCTCTAAATTAGAGACCGTTTTGAGAATTGGTCTCTAAATTAGAGACCGATTTCAAAATCAATCTCTAAATTAGAGACCGACTTAGATTCGGTCTCTAATTAGAGACCGATTTGAAAATCGATCTCTAAATTAGAGACCGACTTAGATTCGGTCTCTAATTAGAGACCGATTTGAGAATCAGAAATAGAAAAAAAACATATATATATATATATATATATATATATATATATATATATATATATATATATATATATATATATATATTCATTAGTAATTGATAAAATATCTTGTGGAATTTTTTAAGGAATTTTTAGAAATTTTTCTGGATTTAAACGGAGGTCTTATGGACATTTTACGGGGATAAAATAGATAGGCTTTAGAAAAGTCTGTTTAGACTATCTGCTATTAAGAGGTTTAAATACTAAGTGTTTAATTTTTCTCTCACCGATTTCCTTCCATTTTCCCCGATCGGCATTTCTTCTTTTCATTTTCCCGATCGTTCGACTTCTTCTCTTCCCCTCCGGATCTCGATCCTTCATCTCTCGTGCGATCCATCACCGCGACAGCATCTCCACCACCTCCTCTCCCTCGCGCGCCGACCACGACGGTCACTGTCGCCCCGTCGCCGTGCCCCGTCGCCGTGGCCCGTCGTCGTTCCCTCTCTCTCGCTAACAGACGCTGCTCCAACACCGTCAATCGAGCCTCTGCCACCGCAAGATCCTCTCCGATCGCCGGTGACCCAAGCCAGCCGCCACGCCAGTTGCTGTCGCCACGCCGCTGCCGCTGCCACTATGAGTTGCTGCCGCCATCGGTGCCGATCCAGTCCGATCTCCGCACAATCCAGTCGATCCTCGCTTGATTTTCACTGAATCTGGCCCATCCTGCTCGCCACTTGCCTGATCTGTCGCACATCGTCCTCTTCACTTCCCCTCAAGCCACCGGAGCGATCAGTTGTCATCATCACTTTAGCTTGCTGCGCTGCTGTCGGAGCGATTGGTCGGCCGCCAACCACTGCTTGGGGGGATTGGGGGAGCAGTACCGTCGGGGCAGCTTCTCTGTGTCTTCGTCAGTGTCGACGAACTCGGCGAGCAGCGTGGTGGGTGCACGACAAGGGGTTCGGGTCGGTGACAGCTTCACTGTGCCTTGATCGAAAGTTCTCTCCGCGATCTCTGTCGGAGCTTGGTTAGTCGAGTTTCTTACTACCTTGGATGAAATCAACTCCAAGATATGGTTCTTTCCCGTAATTGAGCTCGATCTGATTTGGGCAGTGATTGGGGATCTTGCTGCTACCATTGAGGTTGAAATCCTTTTTGCAGATCAAGAAGAAGAGGATGTGAACCAGTGTTAGGTAAGCTTAGATTTGGATAAATGAATGGTTAAATTTTATAGTGGAGACAGTCAAGCTTAGAGAAGTTTATGGTTTCTACATTTATAGATTTTGAGGAGCCTTGTCAACCCAATTGGGCTATGGAAATTGATCATTTGAGGTAAGTTGATGTTTGAATAGTTGCAGATGCTTATCGTTGATAGGGTGTTAGTTAATCTAAGTGTGAATGCTTGATTAGTATGATGGAATGGAATAAGGTTATGTCACTATGGGATTTGGTTAATTAATCAGGGATTGAGATTGGTTTAGATTCTTATTCCCTTAAAATTTGATTGTGTTAGCATGTGGTTATGTTGGATTCTACCATTTCAGATATTTGATTCAAGGTAGAGATCTTTGGATGCGAAGACCATCAACACGAGCTTCTCAGAGGAGTCTTCGAAGCAGGTGGGTAATTTCCTACCTGGTCCGGGTAGATGTATTGCATTCAGATTTAGTCATAGATATAAGCATATTAGATGTTCATATTACCTTTACCCTGCTCTTATTATCGTATGCTTGAATTTATCGTTGGATATATTTATGCTCAATTGTTGATATCACATATACCCTATCATGATTTAGGCGTTATAGATGTGATGTAAATTGGCCTAGATGTTTAGTAGGGTGTAAATGTTAGTACGAGGGATGACCCAATTTATAAATTGGAAAAAGGTCATCTATGGGTAGGTAATGCCCTAAATGTAGGATCTATTTCCAATACCCGTATGTTTCATACTGTTACCAACCATGAGTTGTGTAATGGTTAAGTGAAGGGTGATTAGAGTGTCACTGCGGACCGGTGGTCCCAGCTTGATATGATTAGTCGAGTATGACTCTCTATCGGATAGAAAGTGCGTCGATCAGATGAGTACGACTCTCTATTGGAGAGAGAGTTATGATCAGTCGAGAATGACTCTCTACAGGATAGAGAGTGCGTCGATCAGTTGAGTATGACTCTCTATTGGATAGAGAGTTATGATCAGTCGAGTATGACTCTCTACAGGATAGAGAGTGCATCGATGAGTTGAGTACAACTCTCTATTGGATAGAGAGTTATGATCAGTTGAGTATGGCTCTCTACAAGATAGAGAGTCCGTCGATTATTTGAGTACAACTCTCTATAGGATAGAGAGTATTGATTAGATGGGTATGACTCTTTGCTGAATAGAGAGTCTGTGGAAGATGGTTGTACGTGTGACAGCATACACATGTCATTTGCATGCATTCTGACGACATAGTCTCCCTTGGGGTTGAGAGAGTCGTCAGTCATCTTACCTCCCAGTGCACTCCTCGAGGAGTAACTGGTGTGAGGGTAGAGAATCTGTTGTGCCGCACTCTACCACTATTGACGGTGGTAGTTGGAGTTGCGTTCAGTTGTCCTGGGTGCGTGGTACTCAACAACTCATTGTTAGTGTTAGTCGGAGTGGCCAGCAGCAGGGACCCCCATTGTGTAGCGAGCTCTTTACGCTCATATGCTACTTGATCATACTGCCCACTCGGCCACTCTATAGCAGTGGTTGGTGTGAGTTGGGACAGTTGTCATGTCGTGCCACCTAGGCCACACTGGGGTCGTGGTAGCGAGTAGGGGTGAGTAGGCATGACCATACATGCTGCATTGTCGTATCTTATGGCACTTTGCATATTACCATATATATATACATATATGCATGTATATATATATATGGATGGTTGAAATTAATATATATATAGATGCGGTCTATATATATATGATTATTAATGAGACGATTGTACCATGCTTGTCGATTTGGGTGTACATCATATTCATGCATGTCTCTTGCATTTGTTATACGATTGTGTTGGATACTGGTATGGGTTGTACAAACCATTAGATACCTTGACCTGTAGCTAGAGTATATTGTGAGTTGATCTACTCTTCCTGTTATATATATATATATATATATATGTTGGATATATGTTCAGGTTGGATCGGAGTAGCGTAGTAGACTTCAGGTATGTATGCATTTTTATGTTGTTTATTTGGTTAGATGGTATATGCTTGTATTTATATACTATGCTGATATACTTGTTGTACCTCTAGAGTATGTTGTTGAAAATACATGTGATATGACATATATACATGTTTTTCTATTACCTGCTGAGTTTTACTCACCACCCCCCATGGACCCTGGGTTTTCTGTCGCCCAGGTAATAGGTAGAAGACTTCGTGACACCTTGGAGCACCTCCGGCTGATATCATCTCATCTCACCTTTGAGGCTTCCATGTGTATTTGGGCTTTCCGTCCATTGTGTATTGTATTTTGGAGACATGTTGTATATTCGGATTTTTGTCGAAGTTTTGTATTGTTGTGATGTGTTAGTCATACCGGTATGCATGTGTAGGATTGTATTGTTGTTATATCGTTTCCGTAGTGTGTAGTTGTTGTTTTGATATATATATATTGTTGTGCTTTGGTATATTTTTATATATTGTTGTCATTGTGGGCCTACGGTCCTTGTATTAACCCGAAATGTTGCCACGTACAGGGGAGATGCCGTCCGTTTGATTTTCGGCTCGGCATGCTCTCGGGGCATGACAACTTTGGTATCGCGATGCCATAAAATGTTGTTTTGTGTCGAGTCTTGGATTCTCGAGAGTCGATTTATTCAGTTTTGGTTTTTGAGATGAGATGAACAGCGGTCTGAGCTCCAAGCAGCACGAGTTAAGAATTCCTGATAACTTATGGTTTAGTAGATATTTATATAAACTTGATTAGTAGGTGTATACAATATAGTTATGACACCTGTGCAGACTTGTAGTTGGGGTCATCCACCGAGGTGACCAACCGGAGTGACCTTTAGGGTTTATACTCCCGGTTATGTTGGCTACGCATTTAGATGCTTACACCAGGGAATAACCTGTTGTGTGTTGGTTATTGTTCGGAACCGTGATATGAGTTGACCATGGGAACGACCTGTTAAGTCTGTGAGTCTTGAACCTGTGTCGAAAAGGTGATTTACCTTTGAGAGCCGTCTGATACCGAGTCAGAAAATAGGGGTCAAGTCATCACATTTCTCTTAGAGATTTTGACTAATTAAGCTAGTCAGATCATTACCTATTGGGTAATGGACAAGACAAATTGTCTATTATTGATGCAGATAGCGGAAGACTAGGTTACGGTGTTTCATAGGGATTTTATCCCTGAGTTGTTCGTACTGAGATGTATAACTTGGAGAGTACTTTTGAGTACTTAACTCATGTTATACCGAGAAAGAAGAGTTGTTTGCATACCATTATTGGGATCAAGCCGGTATATGGTGATAAATGCAGAAAATAATCTTCGAGAAATAATATATCACTTGATCATGGTTTAGTGATGTTGAAAGAGAATATTTCCCCGTGTCACTTTTAGTGACATTGTAAGGAATTCTTGAGCTTCAAGAAAGGGTGATCAGTTAGTAATAGTGTACTGTGCAGAGTCGTGACACTTGCAGAGGTTACGACCACTTAATAGCTTAAGAAGATGAATGGATATTTTAAGCCACCTACGATTGTTGACTTACTGTTGGATTAGGATGCAGGGATCTTCTACCAGATCCTGCTGGAAGACGTTGGATTGAGACAAGAGTTTAAAAAATGACTCCATGCAAGGGTTTAAGAGTTGGAGACCGATAAGCAAATATTGCAGGTCAACTTAATAGAGTCAAAAGTCTTCGACTGTTGGATAAAAGGAGCAATATCAGGGTCACAAGCCTTGAGCTACTTTTCAATTATAGAAGACCAATCGCAGATCATTAGAAGGTTCTTGTGGATATCAGCAAAATCAGAACAAAGACTCCAAAGGGATTGTGTGAGTGCAGTGCAGATCACGAAGACACGTGAAGCCAGATTATCTGTTGGAGCAGTTCAGCTGTTGCTATTGTTGAGCAACCAGTACAGTGGAGGAGGTGTACCTTGAAGATTCAGTTGAAGACTATCGATGGTGTTCCGGGAGGAAGATGCATCGTCTCAACAGCAGAAATCAGCACAGAGGATTGGGTTATCTTATCAGCATCAACCTACTACCTCAGGCGTGGTTGGAGTTCCTTGATACTCTCCTTCAGTAGAGATCAGCACAGAAGCAGCATCAGTAGAAGACATCATGGAAGACTCATGCAGACAACAGTTACCCCCAGATGTGAATTGATTTGTACAGAGGAGAGAGTATACGACGATGGTCATATCTATTGGGTATTCTACAGTTGTAGCTCGTAGGATTAAGTGATGTGATCAGATGATCTAGCAAGATCCTTGGATCGTTCATTGCAGAAATGCGATCGCTTTGTCGTGGACTGTTGGATCTGATCTTGTTCTCTTCGGAGAAAGGCCAAGACCTGCGGGGAGCCTTTTGGTTCGGATCGACAGATATTTGATCGTTCAGGGTATTACTCTAGTTTACCCTCTGAATTAATATATTGGGAGATACTTGTAGTTTACATGTATCTTTGTCTAGAACATTCCTAGTGTGGATTAGAAGGATTCCTATACATCAACTGGTGGGTCGGTGGTATCTCTACCATCAGGTGAGATGAAGATCAACAATTAAGAAGTCAAGGGATGCCCTTAGACTTGGATAGACATATCTTTACTGTAGACATATCCTTACGGATGGTCAAGTTGTTGAGATTATAGTATGATTATGTCTCTCATATGTGCGTATAATCCTAGAGCAATCGGATGTAGTTTCGGATGAACTCCTAGCCTTGTTGTTGCTTAGGCAAGTGGAGTAGGCGATCAAAATATTTGCGGAAATTAGTTCTGGTTTCGAATATCACATATGAGTGATAATTTTGTTGGTATCAGTGTTGCTAAACACTATAGAAATTGGAAGAATGTAAATTGTGATTATAGGAGATGTTGGAAGGGATATTTATATATCCCAGTATTCCTCCTTGAGAAGATCTGGAACTCTTTGTTGAAAGAGAGATGAACCTTTAAAAGTATGCATCGATTATCGATGATGGAATACAGTAGTTGTCGTGATGAATATCCTCCGTTGGGGATAGATGATCTGTTTAGATCAACAAAGGACACCTGTGTATACTCTAAGGTTGATTTGCGACTGGAGCATTGACATTGTAATGACATGGTGTCATACAATTATCAGTGTCGTGATGATTAAAATATATCATCAGTGTAGAGTAAAGATAATGCAGGTGAGTAAAGGCGACAATTTCATACTTGGTATGAATTGTTATGAGTTGTGATTAAGTTGCTAGACTAATTAATGATTTAGTCGTCACTGGATTAGAGAATCGTGTATCCTGAACACGATAGGATCCTTTTGTAGTTGTTGGAGTTGCGTAACTTGGCCACTGTTGATTGTGGTAGTTGGAGTTGCGCACTCGACCACCGTAGATGGTGATTTTCCTTGTATGTTTTGGTTAGTACTGTAGATGTGGATAGAATGTCTTAGCATTACTATACCACAGACTTGTTTAACAAAAGTGATGTTGGAAATCATTTAGTCGGAAGCTGGTGAAACCAGTTTACAGGATCTAGATGGCGGTTAACTTTTACACGTGTATTAGTTAATCCTTCTGGAGTGGATAAAAGGATGATGTACGCAAATGCGTCGTTTCAGGTCTCGGAACGATTCCGATGCAGATGAATGAGGCATATCTTATGCCTACGACAGTTAAGAAACTACGAGATAGTCTATCATATACATTACGTGACTTTAGTAGTTATTATCTGGATTTGTAATTGTATGGAGCAGGAATGCTCTTGAGATTTTAACTAGCTATTAGGTAGCTACTATAGAGTTGTTGGAATGTAAACAGTTGCAACTTGCGAGATTGGGCGCTATAGTCTTCCATGCACTACGGAGTGTGGTAGAGTGGATTTCGAATGGTTGATGGATTTCTCTTTTGAGAAAATAATTCCCGTCTCTGATAAGGATGGTGGGTTTCCGGAGTTGCCGTGTTTAAGGAAGAGTTGCTACAGAAAGCACATCATTCGGGATGGGCTATATACCTTTGTGGTACTCAGATGTACTGAGATTTGACACATTTATACTGGTGGAATGGTATAAAGAGAGTTATAGCAGATTTTGCTGCTCGATGTTTAGTATGCCAGTAGGTGAAGGCTAAACATCAGAAATTCGCTGGATTGCGCTAGAAAATTCTGATTCCGGAATGGAAGTGGGAGCATATCACGATTGATTGCATTACGGGATTGCCTAGAACCCGTAAAGGACGTGATGCGATTTGGGTGATTGTGGATCGACTAACCAAATCAGCTCACTCTCTGCCTATGCGTGGAATGGACTTGTTGGATCGTCCGACAGAGTTGTATTGCGGAAAGATTATCAGATGACGTGGGGTACTTTTAAGTACCATATCGGATGGAGACCTGCAATTTACCTCGCAATTTTTGGCAGAGTCTGCATCAGGCTATGGGCATAGAGGTTCGGCTTAGTGCAACATTTCATCCGTGGACTGATGGACTATCAGAGCATGACATTCAAACGTTGGAGGATCTATTTAGATCTTGTGTCGTGGATTATGGAGGTGTAGCTTATTGGTTGGCTTTACCTTCGACACTTGCGGGTGCTCACAACGTATTTCCTGTTGTTATATTAAGGAAATATGTATCGCATGTTGATTATGTTCTGAAAGAGGTTCTAAATTCTACTTCAATCTAATGCGACTTACGAGGTGATTCCAGGGTGGAGCCTGGGTCGCAAGGAGCGAAAGTAGTGGGACGAAAACCATCTGACTCGTAAAGGTTGGATCACAGCATCATACCGATGAAGAGGCTATGTGGGAGCTGGAAGATACTATCCGAGCTCGATAGTCTCATCTGGTCACTTGAGGAAGGTATGTGCTCCTTTCAGAAACTTGCTTGAAGTAAATTTTTGCATGTTAGTATGAAATTTGGGGACCAAATTTTTATAAGTGGGGGAGAATATAAAATGCCGGAATATATATATATATATATATATATATATATATATATATATATATATATATATATATATATATATATATATATATATATATATATATATATATATATATATATATATATATATATATATTCCTCAATATTTAATAAAATATCTTGTGGAATTTTTTCAAGAATTTTTAGAAATTTTTCTGGATTTAAACGGAGGTCTTATGGATATTTTACGGGGATAAAACAGATAGGCTTTAGTAAAGACTGTTTAGACTATTTGTTATTAAGAGGTTTAAATGCTAAGTGTTTAATTTTTCTCTCGCCGATTTCCTTCCATTTTCCTCGATCGGCATTTCTTCTTTTAATTTTCCCGATCGCGCGACTTCTTCTCTTCCCCTCCGGATCTCGATCCTTAATCTCTCGTGCGATCCATCACCGCGACAACATCTCCACCACCGCCTCTCCCTCGCTACGACCACGATCGCCATCGCCCGTCGCCGCCGCGCCGTCGCCGTTCCTCTCTCTCGCCAATGTAAATCGCCCAACACCGTCGATCGAGCCTCGCGCGAGATCCTCTACGATCGCCGGTGACCCAAGCCACCGCACGCCGATTCTTGCCGCGCCACGCTGCCGCCGCCACCGCGAGTTGTATGCCGCTGCCGGTGCCGATCCACCGATCTCACTTTGATCGGTCCGATCCTCGCTTGATTTTCATCGGATCTGGCCCTTCTCGCTGGCCGCCTGCCTGATCTGTCGCGCATCGTCCTCTTCACTTCCCCTCAAGCCACCAGAGCGATCTGTTGTCATCGTCACTTGATCTCGCTGCGCCGTCGCCAAAGCGATTGGTCGGCTGCCAGCCACTGCTTGGGGGATTGGGGGAGCAGTACCGTCGGGGTAGCTTCTCTGTGTCTTCATCGGTGTCTACGAACTCGGCGAGCAACGGGGTGGGTGCACGACAAGGGGTTCGGGTCGGCGACAGCTTCACTGTGCCTTGATTGAAAGTGCTCTCCGCGATCTCCGTCGGAGCTTGGTAAGCCGAGTTTCTTACTACCTTGGACGAAATCAACTCCAAGATATGGTTCTTTCCCGTAACTGAGCTCGATCTGATTTGGGCAGTGATTGGGGATCTTGTTGCTGCCGTTGAGGTTGAAATCCTTTTTGCAGATCAAGAAGAAGAGGATGTGAACCAGTGTTAGGTAAGCTTAGATTTGGATAAATGAATGGTTAAATTGTGTAGTGGAGACTGTCAAGCTTAGAGAAGTTTATGGTTTCTACATTTACAGATTTTGAGGAGCCTTGTGAACCCAATTGATCGTTTGAGGAAAGTTCATGTTTGAATAGTTGCACATGCTTATCGTTGATAGGGTGTTAGTTAATCTAAGTGTGAATGCTTGATTAGTATGATGGAATGGAATATGGTTATGTCACTGTGGGATTTGGTTAATTAATCAGGGATTGAGATTGGTTTAGATTCTTATTCCCTAAAAATTTGATTGTGTTAGCATGTGGTTATGTTGGATTCTACCGTTTCAGATATTCGATTCAAGGTAGAGATCTTGGGATGCGAAGACCATCAACACGAGCTTCTCAGAGGAGTCTTCGAAGCAGGTGGGTAATTTCCTACCTGGTCTGGGTAGATATATTGCATTCAGATTTAGTCATAGATATGAGCATATTAGATGTTCATATTACCTTGACCCTGCTCTTATTATCGTATGCTTGAACTTATCGTTGGATATATTTATGCTCAATTGTTGATATCACATATACCCTATCATGATTTAGGAGTTATAGATGTGATGTAAATTGGCCTAGATGTTTAGTTGGGTGTAAATGTTAGTACGAGGAATGACCCAATTTACAAATTGGAAAAAGGTCATCTATGGGTAGGTAATGCCCTAAATATAGGATCTATTTCCAATACCCGTATGTTTCATACTGTTACCAACCATGAGTTGTGTAATGGTTAAGTGAAGGGTGATTAGAGTGTCACTGCGGACCGGTGGTCCCAGCTTGATATGATTAGTCGAGTATGACTCTCTATCGGATAGAGAGTGCGTCGATCAGTTGAGTACGACTCTCTATTGGAGAGAGAGTTATGATCAGTCGAGTACGACTCTCTATTGGAGAGAGAGTTATGATCAGTCGAGTACGACTCTCTACAGGATAGAGAGTGCATCGATCAGTTGAGTATGACTCTCTATTGGATAGAGAGTTATGATCAGTCGAGTACGACTCTCTACAGGATAGAGAGTGCGTCGATCAGTTGAGTACAACTCTCTATTGGATAGAGAGTTATGATCAGTTGAGTACGACTCTCTAAAGGATAGATAGTCCGTCGATTTGTTGAGTACAACTCTCTACAGGATAGAGAGTATTGATTAGATGGGTATGACTCTTTGCTGAACAGAGAGTCTGTGGTAGATGGTTGTATGTGTGACAGCATACACATGTCATTTGCATGAATTCTGACGACATAGTCTCCCTTGGGGTTGAGAGAGTCGTCAGTCATCTTGCCTCCCAGTGCACTCCTCGAGGAGTAACTGGTGTGAGGGCAGAGCATCTGTTGTGCCGCACTCTACCACTATAGACGGTGGTAGTTGGAGTTGCGTGCAGTTGTCCTAGGTGCGTGGTACTTGTTAGTAATATATGAGAGATGTCCTAAGGCAATCGCCTTATGTATGAACCATTTATATGATAAATGAAGATTCACTATTTAGGTATACATGTTTTATGTATTTGATTGGATCTTAAACTCATTTACTGAATGTCCATGATACGATTCACAGCATGAGAGAATTTGTGATTGGATCACAACTAGTGAGTATCTCTACATGTGTAATTGTGATGTATCGAAATTATCCCTAGTCGATGAATTGATGGATTTGGACACCATCAATTCTGTCGAGACTAGCACGAGGTATACTCCTTGGTGTATCCAAGCAGCTGATTCTCACTGGCTGGAGACATAGTGATGTTCGGAGTTAATCGTGGATGCTAGTTATGGTAACTAGTTCATTGGAGTGACCAGCCGTAAGACTTCATATGGTTCTCTGCATATATAGATATGTCAATGAAGTTCTTACTGTGACTTAAGTGCGAGGTTCCTTTGACTTGCGGTATTCAAGTCATCTTGATCATGGAGACTTATGCTTTGACATCTTAAGCAAACATCTCTAAGGAGATGTGGACCCGGGATGATTGGGTATAAGTCGAAGTGATCGAAGGTGTTTGAATAGCCTATAAAGGATTCACCACTCCTTGCGAGGATATGTATACCCATGGCCTCTCGTCGGATTGTTACTAAAGTCTTTGGCCAAAGCATTACATGTTTAGAGTAAGGTACTCTTCGATACATGTGGAGTAACTAGAATCCGCAGGACGAGGAAATGATACTTGGGCTAGGTGTGACGTAGTCAGCCTAGTGGGGACTGACACAATAGACCATGTCCTGAACCAAGTGGGTATAAGATGAGTGAAGGGAATGGGGCACGAATCATTCAAGCTATGAAGGGTTTGAAAATAGTTCTTACGTATTGCTTTGGTCGAGTTGCGTAAAGTACTAGGAAGAGGCACTACTGGTGCCACTCATGGTCGTTCTATAATTAATGGTTAATTATAGGCGGCCAACATAAAGCGAGAACCTATTTGGTCACCGCTGTGAGCGTAATCCAAAGGATTTAAAGCGAGCTTGAGAATGGGATTCTCGGAGAGAAACTAGGTTTGGTTGGACCAAACATAAGCGAGCATGAAATCGTTTGATCGCAATGGAGGCGTGGATGGGCGTGTCTTATGAAGACGTAATGGATGAACCAAAATGGTTTGGTTCTAATCCAATGGATGAGAATAAACCAAAGGGTTTGGTTTATTTTAAGCGAATGAACCAAAAGTTGGTTGGTTCGTTTTAACTTAAAATAAACCATCATGGTTTGGTTTATTTTAACTTATCTTAATGGAGGCGGGTTAACGGGCCTAATGGTTTATGATCCAATAACCATTAAGAGAATTAGTTCTCTATAAAGAGGGCTTAATGGATAATTAAGCCTAATCCAAAACCCTAGCCTTTGAGTTGCCGCCCACCCTTGGGTTGCTCGGCGCAACCCTAGGCTGCCGCCCAGCTTGTTGTGCGCCGTCATCTCCCGTCAAGCTTCAGCCGGTGAACCCTCGGCGACCCTCGGTGATCTTCCTAGGCCTCGGTGAAAGGTGAGCACTTGGCTTCCTTGTTTTGGCGGCGCCTACTCCTCCACCAAGCTGTCCAGTTTTCTGGACAGCTTCTTCTCTCATCGGGCGTCGTTTGGGCGACGGTTAGAGCTCCACAGCGGATAACTTACGAGATTCGATCTCGGTAATCCTCTGAGGTGGAGGGCGAAGAATCGTCAATCGGTTGTGAATACCTCTCGGAGAAGCGAGTTTTGAGGACTCGTCTTAGGATCCGAATTTGGATTCGGATCGTGATCATCTCTCGATCACGTCGTCTTCAACACGAGGCTAGTAACCCATACGAAGACGAAGCTCGTGGCTTAGCGAAGTCATCCCGAGGAACTCGGCGTGGATACGGATAGAGACGATTCTAGCGAGGATCGTTCCGGTTGATGCCGTTCCCGCTACACGTCATACGAAAGGAATAACGTAGATAAATTTCCTTTTATTGCAAATTTAAATTTACGGTTATGTCTACACTTGTTGTAATATGCATGCGTGTGTTGTGTGTGTTGTGATAAATAGGAGTATTTATTATTTTATTGCTTCCGCTGTGTTCATGTTTATGAAACATGATCGAACACACACACGCCGCGGTGCCGGAAACCCAACAGTACTCAACCACTCATTAGTAGTGTTAGTCGGAGTGGCCAGCAGCAGGGACCCCCGTTGTGTAGCGAGCTCTTTACACTCATATGCTACTTGATCATACTGCCCACTCGGCCACTCTATAGTAGTGGTTGGTGTGAGTTGGGACAGTTGTCATGTCGTGCCACCTAGGCCACACTGGGGTCGTGGTAGCGAGTAGGGGTGAGTAGGCATGACCATGCATGCTGCATTGCCGTATCTTATGGAACTTTGCATATTACCATATATATATACATATATGCATGTATATATATATATGGATGGTTGAGATTAATATATATATAGATGCGATCTATATATATATGATTATTGTGATGTTGCATTTGATTGTACTATGCTTGCTGCATTTGGGTGTACATCATATTCATGCATGTCTCTTGCATTTGTTATACGATTGTGTTGGATACTGGTATGGGTTGTACATACCATTAGATACCTTGACCTGTAGCTAGAGTATATTATGAGTTGATCTACTCTTCCTGTTATATATATATATGTTGGATATATGTTCAGGTTGGATTGGAGTAGCGTAGCAGACTTCAGGTATGTCTGTATTTTTATGTTGTTTATTTGGTTAGATGGTATATGCTTGTATTTATATACTATGCTGATATACCTGTTGTACCTCTAGAGTATGTTATTGAAAATACATGTGATATGGCATATATAAATGTTTTTCTATTACCTGCTGAGTTTTACTCACCACCCCCCATGGACCACAGGTTTTACATGCCGAGTAGCAGTAGAAGACGTGATGACTTGGAGCACAGGTGACATCGTCTCATCTCACCTCCGAGGCTTCCGTGTGTATTTGGGCTTTCCATCCGTTGTGTATTGTATTTTGGAGTTTTCGTGATGTACATGTTGTATATTCGGATTTTTGTCGAAGTTTTGTATTTTTGTGATGTGTTAGTCATACCGGTATGCATGTGTAGGATTGTATTGTTGTTGTATCGTTTCCACTGTGTCTAGTTGTTGTTTTGATATATATATACTGTTGTGGTTTGGTATATTTTTATATATTGTTATCATTGTGGGCCTACGGGCCTTGTATTAACCCGAAATATTGCCACGTACAGGGGAGATGTCGTCCGTTTGATTTTCGGCTCGACATGCTCTCGGGGCGTGACAGAATCGGTCTCTAAATTAGAGACTGATTTTTAAATCGGTCTCTAATTTAGAGACCGACTTGGATTCAGTCTCTAATTAGCGACCGATTTGGATTCGGTCTCTAATTAGAGATCGATTTGAGAATTTGTCTCTAATTTAGAGACCGATTTCAAAATCGGTCTCTAATTTAGAGACCGACTTAGATTCGGTCTCTAATTAGAGACCGATTTGAGAATCGATCTCTAAATTAGAGACCGATTTCAAAATTGGTCTCTAATTAGAGACTGACTTTGAATCGGTCTCTAATTAGAGACCGACTTTGAATCGGTCTCTAATTAGAGACCGATTTTTTAAAATTGGTCTCTAATTAGAGACCGAATTTGAGTCAGTCTCTAATTCGGTCTCTAATTTAAGATTTTCTTATAGTGATAGTACTTAAATTGATTAATGGCATGACTAATACTTAGATTTATCTATATCATGTCATGACATCATGAATCATGGGCAAAATGTTTTGATTTATGCAAATTATTTATGCCATGATCATAATTCATGCATTAAGGCTATTAATTGAATTTAAGGACAAATGACATTATTTGAAGTCCTAGATAAAGTAATCAAATTGATATACCTAGATATAATGCATGGACCCTTAGATATAATGATAAACCAAAACCAACATATCACAAGATCATAAGGAGACATATGTATGTATTGATATATCTTAGACACATGAGAGATGTTAGGAAAATGAGTTAAGTTCAATGTGCTTATATGACACATCAAATGAACTTAAACTCTTTCAATCATATGCATAAATCATGAGAAACGCTAGTGTACAAGTCATGTATACATATCCCATAGACCATGATTGAAAATAGGTTTTGAAAACCATTTTAAAACCATTTTAGAAAACCTTAGTGAAGTCTATCTTTTGATAGCAATCACTATTGAGAATATTGAAAAAAGTTAAGCAAAAATATTGAAGTTTTCAATGGTTTTAATCTTTGTATCAATCTTTCAAATTAATGGTGATGGGGTTGGAGTTTTTTATGATTAGATTAAAGCTTTTCTTGAGCAATTTAGATGATTTTCGAGTAGTGTATGTGTTTCCCAAGCAGTGTATGGGATTTCCAAGCCCAGTAAGGAAGAGTAGTGTAGTGTTATTCAGAAGTGAAGTATGGTATTGACATGACAATAAGTGCTTTTCTCGAGCAGTGTATGTTTTTCCCGAGCAGTGTATGTGATTCCCGAGCCCAATAAGGAAGAGTAGTGCAGTGTTGTTCAGAAGTGAAGTATGGTGTTGACAGGGTAGTAAGTGCTTTTCCTGAGCAGTGTATGTGTTTCCTGAGCAGTGTATGTGTTTCCCAAGTAGTGTATATATTTTTTGAGCTCTGTAGGGGGGAGCTGGGGCAGTATTGATCAGTGCTTAGTATGGCATCGATAGAGTAGTCTATGTGAAATCTCAAGCTGTTAGTATATTTCCCGAACATTATGTTCATTTCCTAAGCCATCTATGGGTTTCGATATTTCATTCTGAATATGGTGAAATAAAGGGGACAGGGTATTCTGGAGTGTGGGAAGTGGTAGGAGGAGATTGAAGATGATTGGTTTGATATATTTAATTATTTATTTCTATATTTTATTTAATTATTATGTGGCAGGGAAACATAAGGTGTGTGAAGCATTTGAAGAAGATATTTTGAATATAAGCGGGAAAAGAAGTTACACTTCACAGCTAGGCAAGGGTATTAGAGTAAATTCACTTCAAGAAGGTGGTGGGATGAAGCATCTATAAAAGGGGTAGAGAAGGAAGGAAGCGGGGATGGTTGTTTCTTCGCTATTCAGTACCTCAAAGATCTTCTTCTCACTTCTTCTTCTTCATTCTTTTTGCATTACTATTTTCTTCATACTCTTACTGACTTGAGCGTCGGAGTGGTCGTGCCTGTTGGAATGTATACTGAAAGCCTAGCTCTTTTTGTATGAACATTTTTATTTTGAAATAAGAATCACATGATCATTGTTTGCACTTTATATTGATTATATGTGTGCATATTGTCTAATATTTTACATTGTAGATAACATGGTGCTTGGTGTGGCACAGAAGATCATGTTATCAGTCCCTTGTAGAATATAAGTAGAGGCTCACAACAAAGATGGTTTTGGACATGTTGGCAATGTGCTATTTCTTGGAATGCTCATAGGCTCCCATGTCCTCGGATTAAAATTTTCACTAATGAAAACTAATCCGGATGGGATGAGTTTCCTAAGCACAACCAATTCGTCGTCGCCAGCGACTGGCGATCGCTGAACAAACTAGTTGTTCAAGCAACCAAACTCTTCTAGTCGATTAGCCGGAAGAGACGGGACGATTGCGGTTTTTGTGTTTCTTATTCGGGGTCCATGATTATACAAATACATACAAATGTAAACTAGTATAATCAACATATACTAACATAAAGAACATAAGCTAGAATATCAATAAGAACATGCAAAGAACAATAATAAAAGTTATAAAACTTTTATACCTCTTGATCTTCTATCGTATGTCCTAACCTCCTTGTAGACTTCGTGTGGGCGAAGATCCTCCACAAGTTGAAGCATCCTAGATCTTCTTCAATCCAAAGAAAGAAGAACTCTCTTTCCCTTCTTGCTTGAGCCAACCACCAATCCACAAAAGGATTGATGCCGCCGGCCCCAAGAATAGAGAGAACATAATGGAAACAACCAAGGAACCAAACTAGGGACAAACCCTTGCTCCTAATGCCGCCGACCAAGATGGAGTGAAGAGGAGAAAGGGAATATGTTGGGCACCGGCCACGGTGGAGGGAATAGAGGAAGGAGCCGGCCACAACCTAGGAAGAGGAAGATCTCCTCTCCTATAGTTGCCACCCACCTTCATTGCATACCCTAGCCGCCCAACCATAGGAGCCAAACCCTAATTAGGGTTTCCTCCTTAGGTCTTCTTGCCGCCCAACCAAGGTGGAATGAGGAGATCTAAACCGGCCACCTTTCCTAGGAAGAAGAAGAACTCTTCCACAAGATGCCGCCTACCCTCCTTCCAAACCTTGGCCGCCCAACCCAAAAGGAGCCAAACCCTAATTAGGGTTTCCTCCTTAGGGTTTCTTGCCGCCCAAGCCATCCAACTCCATCAACTATGCGCCGGCCATGGAAGAGGGGATAGAAGAATAGAATGTGGACCAACCAAGGTAGAAGGGTAGAAGGAAGGGACCGGCCATGCCTTAGGAAGAAGAAGAAACTCTTCTTCCACTTGTTGCCGCCCCATCCCTTTCTCCCAAACCCTAGCCGCCCAAAAGATTCTAAACCAACTAGGGTTCCTAGCCTCCAAAGGAAGAAAACCCTAATCCCCTAAACCATCCATCATCAATCACCCTTGCCGCCCACCTTAAGCCTATATATATATAGAGTTAGGTTTAGGCCTTGGTTTAATCTCCACCGTCGGTTCTAGAGTTTTAATCCCAACCGTCGGATCTAGAGATTTAATCTCAACCGTCGGTTCTAGGATTTTAATCCTAACCATTGGATCTAGAGATTTAATCTCAACTGTCGGTTCTAGGGTTTTAATCTCAACCGTCGGATCTAGAGATTTAATCTCAACCGTTTGGGTTCTAGGGGTTTTAATCCCGCCGGATCTAGAATTTAATCTCGGCCGTCGGTTCTGAGATTTAATCCCAACCATGAATTTAGAGATTTGTTTTCCATCATTTGATCTAGACTTCATGAGGTTTATATTAGGCTACGATAGGGACCATGAGGAGGAGTTGGGTCTTGGCCACCCGATGGATCGGAACCACCCAAACTTGATCCATCAATGATGTTCCATTCCACTAGAGGATCATCATTGAACTACCTCACCAACCCCCATAAATTAATATGGGCTCCATATATTATTTGTATATCCATCTCCCTGTGTTTAAGATATCGAATGTCCGTCAATTGATTGATTTACTGACCATCAATCAATTAACATCCAACTCCTCGAGTAGTACCACTCAACCTTATCATCATGTTGACTAAGTCAACCTGCAGAGTTTACATGATGAACCTTATGAGCTCCTCAAGGGGACATCATCAACCTAATACATAGGACACGGATTCCTCCTATAATCAACGACACACCATGTAAATAATATCATTTCCCAACTTACCGAGCATATTGATTTAATCCATAGAAATCTCACCCTCTGGTAATTCAAAGAAATAAATACTAAGTACATGTGCCCGTTATTATATCCGGATTAAGAGCAAGTACAACATAATATCCGAGGTCCGATTCAATTATGTAGTCAGCAACAAATTGAATCACCTCTATGTCGGTCCTGCTCAATACACCTAAGTGTACTAGTGTAACTCTATGTTCAAGATAAAACAATACCAAGCTACACTACAACCATGCCAATGGTTTGTCCAAAACCATCTTGGTTGTAAGCCTCTACTTATACTCTACAAGGGACTGATAACATGATCTTCTGTGCCACACCCAAGCACCATGTTATCTACAACGTAAAGTATTTGACAATTTTGCATAATCATAAAAATATGTAAACAATGATCATGTGATTCTTATTTCAAAATAAAGATGTTCATACAAAAGAGCTAGGCTTTCAATATACATCCCAACAGGATAAACCATTGGCATGGTTGTAGTGTAGCTTGGTATTGTTTTGTCTTGAACATAGAGTTACACTAGTACACTTAGGTGTATTGAGCAGGACCGACATAGAGGTGATTCAATTTATTGCTGACTACATAATTGAATTGGACCTCGGATATTATATTGTACATGCTCTTAATCCCGATATAATAATGGGCACATGTACTTAGTATTTATTTCTTTGATTTACCAAAAGGTGAGATTTAGATGGATTAAATCAATATGCCTGGTAAGTTGGGAAATGATATTATTTACATGGTGTGCCGTTGATTATAGGAGGAAACCGTGTCCTATATATTAGGTTGATGATGTCCCCTTGAGGAGCTCATAAGGTTCATCATGTAAACTCAGCTGGTTGACTTAGTCAACATGATGATAAGGTTGAGTGGTACTACTCGAGGAGTTAGATGTTAATTGATTGATGGTCAGTAAATCAATTAATTAATGGAAATTTTATATCTTAAACACGGGGAGATGGATGTACAAATAATATATGGAGCCCATATTGATTTATGGGGGTTGGTGAGGTAATTCAATGATGATCCTCTAGTCGAATGGAACATCATTGATGGATCAAGTTTGTGTGGTTCCGATCCATCGGGTGGCCAAGATCCAACTTCTCCTCATGGTCCCTATCGTAGCCTAATATAATCCTCATGAAGTCTAGATCCAAGGATGGAAAACAAAACTCTAGAACCGACGGTTGAGATTAAATCTCTAGATCTGACGGTGGAGATTAAATCTCTAGAACCGACGGTTGAGATTAAATCCCTAGAACCGACGGTTAAGATTAAATCTCTAGAACCAACGGTTGGGATGAAACCCTAGATCCGACGGTTAGGATGAAACCCTAGATCCAACGGTTGGGATAAAACCCTAGATCCGACGGTTGGGATGAAACCCTAGATCCAACGGTTGGGATTAAACCCTAGATCCGATGGTTGGGATGAAACCCTAGATCCGACGGTTGGAATAAAACCCTAGATCCGACGGTTGAGATGAAACCCTAGAACCAACGGTTGAGATTAAATCAAGGCTTAAGCCTAACTCTATAAAAGGGAGACTTAAGTGGGTGACAAGGAAGGTTGTTTTTAGAAGAAATTAGGGTTTTGCCTCTCCAATCTTGGGCGGCAAGAAACCCTAGGAGAACAAGGGCTTGGGCGGCTAGGTTTTGGAAGTAGGGTGGGCGGCTTTAAGAGAAGAAGAACCCTTCTTCTTCCTAAGGTTGGCCGACACCTATCTCTCTTCCTCCTCTATTTCTAGGCCGGCGCTCTTCCTCCTCCCTTTCTCCTTGGTGGCCGGAGGCAACCTTTCTTCAAGGTTGGCCGGTGCTCTTCCTTCTCCCTTTCTCCTTGGTGGCCGGCGACAACCTTTCTTCAAGGTTGGCCAGCGCTCAAGAAGCTACTCCTTGGCCGGCGGTTATATCAAGCTCCTTGGCTTGGTGGCCGGTTCTAGATAGGAGAAGGAGTTTTTGTTTTGGTTCTTCTCTTTGTTCGGAGTGAGCAAGGAAGGGAAGAACGTGATCTAGGAGGCTTCAACTCGTGGAGGATCTTTGCCCACACGATGTCCACGAGGAGGATAGGACATACGATAGAAGATCGAGAGGTATAAAAGTTTTACAACTTTTATTATTGATCTTTGCATGTTTTTATCTTTATTTTAGTATGTGTTGATTATACTAGTTTGCATTTATATGTATTTGTATAATCATGGACCCCGAAGATAAACACAAAAACCGACGATCCGTCCGTCGTCTCTTCCGCGGCTAAACAACTAGAAGAGTTGTGTTGCTTGAACAACTAGTTTGTTCAAGCGATCGCTCAAGTTGTTAGCACGAAGTCAAATTGGTTGTGCTTAGGAAACTCATCCCATCCGGATTACTTTTCATTAGTGAAAATTTTAATCCGGGGACATGGGAGCCAATGAGCCTTCGAAGCAATTCCTACAAATGGTATCAGAACCACAGTTTCCGGTTTTGTGTGTTTAGGATTCGGTTAATTTTTATGCACTTTTTTATATATTATATGTGCCGGATAATAGTAGGATATGCATAGTTTAACTCTTTGGTTGCAGGCATAAGATCCGACTATTATGACCATATGTGTGTATGTGATTGTATGTGTGTAAATATTTATTATTTGAATCCTCGGGGTTGACGAGGCTAGATTAGTATTTAATTTTTTGTAATTAAATACGGCATTGTTTAGCCGCTCATTTTAGTTTACTTTCGATCTAGATTATTTGTACACTCCTTCGTGGAGTATAGGATCGATGGATGTAAATTAAAATGATATATCTCGGCTCGGATCTCTTTATGTGGCTTGCGCACGGAAAAGGTGGAGCGGACGAGGTGGCGACACGGCGGGACGCATATTGGAGAACAAAGCCATAATAGTTGGAAAAATTCTGGTTTTTTTCCATATTTATTGCTGATTTGTTTTATATGCATGTTGTGTGTGCTTGAAAATTCCTCATTTTCAATTTACTAAGTGGGAGAGGGATATTTTAATTAATTCCCGCGGCCTCCATTACAATTTGACGTGTGATGCAACAAACTTGCGTGTCGGCTCTGAGTGCCTTCCTCCCTGCGGATGAGTTTGTTTGCGGATCACTAGGTCAAATAATGGTTATAGAAAATTATCTAGGAGCGTGTGTACTTCCACAGCGGTAAGGCACATAATCCGAAATAATTCCCTTAGTATTGTGTAATGGTGCACACTTAGATGCAAATAAAAGTATCCTCCCCATCGGAGTCACTGCTTTTATTTGTAGGGCCAAAGAGGAACCAACTATTAATTTTATTTGTCAAAAAGTAAGGTTGACAAGATAATAAAATTAATGGGTAAAACCTCCTCTTACAAATGTAGAATTCGTATACGTCCACACAGCGTGACATGCGATATTCTCGGTGTTTTGAGGTGTTGGTTGATTTCGGAATTTTATTATTTTGAGGAATCAATAATATTTGAAATCTAATATTTTGATCATTGTGATTCTTAGGATTTTGAAAAGGCTTTCAACCCACTTGCTGTAATATTAAAAGAAATAAACTTACTGTACCCAAATAATATTGATTGGAAAAGAAATATGGATAGTGTCTTAACTGTCAATGAGTGTCCTCCTAAGCCTACGGATGATTCTGGGGAAAAGGAACTTTTCGGATACCAGAATCGGGCTGCTAGGCAGGAAGCCATGGTTGCTCAGAAGGTTTCTACTTCTAAGCCGAAAGGCAAAAAGAAGAAGAAACAAGGTGGAGCAAAAATGGCGGGTGGACCTCAGGGAGGAGTGAAGAAGCCGAAAGGCAAGTGCTTCACTTGTAAACAGACTGGACATGGGAAGAAATACTTCCCCAACCTAAAGCAGAACAAAGGTAAATCTTCTGCCTTAGTCGTTGAAATATGTTTAGTGGGACCTCGTGTGTGTAGATACAGGAGCCACTGATCATATCTGCAATACTTTGCAGGGGTTCCAGGAAACCCGACGACTAGCTGAGGGAGAGATTACCGTCTACATGAGCAATGCTACAAAGGTGTCGGCTATTGCAGTGGGAGACGTTTATTTATCGTTTGATAGAAATAAAGTTTTGGTTTTGAGAAATTGTCTTTATGTACCTACATTTAGAAAGAATTTGATTTCGGTTTCTAAATTGTTTATGGATGGATATTCTGTTTCTTTTAATGACAGAGTTGTTATAAAAAGAAATAGAGAGATTATCTGTTCAAGTACATTGGTTGGCAATTTGTATACTCTTGAACCAAAAGCTCCCACGATGCATATAGAAGTGAATAACTCATCTTCTAATTCCAATAAGAGAAAAGAACCTTCGAAGATGAACCAAACATATCTTTGGCATCTAAGGGTTGGTCATATAAACCTGAGTAGAATTCAAAGGTTGATAACTGATGGACCTTTGGGTTCATTAGTGGTGGAGGATCTCCCAACCTGCGAATCTTGCTTGGAAGGTAAAATGACCAAGAGGCCTTTCAAGGCCAAGGGGTATAGAGCCAAAGATGTGTTAGAATTGGTTCATTCTGATTTGTGCGGTCCTATGTCTATCTAGGCTAGAGATGGTTTTGAATATTTCGTCTCTTTTATAGACGATTATTCAAGATTTGGATACATTTACTTGATGCGCCGCAAGTCTGAATGCTTTGAACGGTTCAAAGAATTCAAGGCTGATGTGGAGAACCGTCAAGGTAAAAGTATCAAGACCCTGCGATCTGATCGTAGTGGTGAGTACCTCTTGGGAGAGTTTAGGAATTACTTATCAGAGGCTGGGATTCAATCCCAATTGTCTGCACCTGGCACACCCCAGCAGAATGGAGTAGCGGAACGAAGGAATTGGACTCTTATGGAGATGGTTAGATCGATGATGAGTTATTCTGAGTTGCCAGTTTCGATTTGGGGGTATGCGCTGGATACGACAATGTATACTCTGAACTTGGTTCCATCTAAATCAGTGCCTTCTACCCCCGTAGAATTGTGGACTGGGCGAAAGCCTAGTCTGAGACATATTCGGATATGGGGGAGTCCAGCACATGTGCTGAAGGCTGATACTAGTAAGTTGGAACCTCGTACAGAAGTATGCATGTTCGTGGGCTACCCTAAAGGAATGAAAGGTGGTTTGTTTTATAATCCTAGAGATCAGAGGGTGATCGTTAGTACGAACGCCCGATTTCTAGAGGAAGACTATGTGATGAATCACAAGCCCAAGAGTAGGATTGTTCTGGAGGAATTTAGAGGGGAAGTCGCTGCTTCAGTACCACCGGTACAAGAGGCTATACCACAAGTCAATGCACTGCGTGTCATAGAGAATACACAGGTGATACCTCGTTGTAGTGGGAGGGTTGTTAGACAGCCTGATAGATTCATGTTCTTGGGAGAATCTTCTGATTTGGTCCCTGGCGAACATGAACCTGATCCCTGAACATATGACGAGGCACTCCAAGATAGAGATGCGGTATCTTGGCAAAGAGCGATGAATTCAGAGATAGAATCTATGGATTCTAATCATGTCTGGGAGCTAGTAGAACCACCTGATGGTGTGAAAGCCATTGGATGCAAGTGGATCTACAAGAGAAAGAGAGGAGTAGACGGGAAGGTTGAGACCTTCAAAGCTAGGCTTGTTGCGAAAGGGTATACTCAGAAAGAGGGTATCGATTATGAGGAGACCTTTTCGCCGGTAGCTATGCTTAAGTCTATCCAGATTCTCTTATCTATAGCTACTCATATAGATTATGAGATTTGGCAGATGAATGTCAAGACAGCTTTCCTTAATGGAAGTCTTGAGGAGAACATCTATATGCAGCAACCAGAGGCATTCATTGCTAAAGGCAAAGAGCATCTAGTGTGTAAGCTTAATCGGTCCATTTATGGATTGAAGCAAGCTTCGAGATCTTGGAACATCCATTTTGATGAGGTAATCCAGTCATATGGATTTATTCAAAGTCCGGATGAGCCATGTGTATACAACAGATGTGACGGAAACGTAGTGGTATTTCTTGTACTATACATAGATGACATTTTGTTAGTTGGCAATAATATCAAAGTGTTATCAGACGTAAGGGTATGATTGTCCAAACAGTTTGAAATGAAGGACTTGGGAGAAGTGGGACACATCCTTGGGATCAAAGTTATAAGGGATCGTAAGAAAAGGATGTTGTACTTATCTCAAGCTTCATATATAGACACGGTCCTAGCTCGTTTTAGCATTCAGAACTTCAAGAAAGGTTTTCTACCTTTTAGGCATGGAGTTCCTTTATCTAAAGATATGTGTCCCAAAACATCAAAGGAGATAGAGGAGATGAAGGTGGTTCCTTATGCTTCGGCAGTAGGAAGACTCATGTATGCTATACTATGTACGAGACCAGATATCTGCCTTGCCGTGGGCATGGTTAGCAGATATCAGAGTAATCCTGGACAGGGACATTGGACTGCGGTAAAGCATATATTGAAGTACCTGAGAAGGACTAGGGATTATATGCTGGTTTATCGGGCAGATCAATTAGTCCCTGTGGGTTACACGGATTCGGATTTCTAATCAGATAGGGACAACAGTAAGTCTACCTCGGGGTTTGTGTTTACTTTTGGAGGTGGAGCCATAGTATGGAGGAGTGTCAAGCAGAAATGCGTGGCAGACTCTACCATGGAAGCTGAGTATGTGGCATCCTCTGAGGTAGCCAAGGAAGCTGTATGGCTCAGGAACTTCTTGATGGACTTGGATGTGATTCCTGGTTTGCCCAGAACTATCACAATTTATTGTGATAACCGTGGTGCAGTTGCAAACTCGAAGGAACCACGAGCCCATAATAGTAAACACATAGAGCACAAGTACCACCCGATACGAGAGATCGAAGCGAGGAGAAGTAGTCACGCCAAGATTGCATCGAGGATAACCCGCAGATCCATTCACTAAGGCCCTTCCAAATAAAGCGCTTTGATAGGCATGTGGAGGACATGGGGATCGGATGTATGGCAATGTGATGACAAAGATAGTCTTTAGTATAAGTGGGAGATTGTTGGAATGTATACCAAAGCCTAGCTCTTTTGTATGAACATTTTTATTTTGAAATAAGAATCACATGATCATTGTTTGCACTTTATATTAATTATATATGTGTGCATATTGTCTAATATTTTACATTGTAGATAACATGGTGCTTGGTGTGGCACAGAAGATCATGTTATCAGTCCCTTGTAAAATATAAGTAGAGGCTCACAACCAAGATGGTTTTGGACAAACCATTGGCATGGTTGTAGTGTAGCTTGGTATTGTTTTGTCTTGAACATAGTGTTACACTAGTACACTTAGGTGTATTGAGCAGACTGACATAGAGGTGATTCAATTTATTCGACTACATAATTGAATCGACCTCGGATATTATGTTGTACATGCTCTTAATCCCAATATAATAACGGGCACATGTACTTAGTATTTATTTCTTTGATTTACCAAAGGGTGAGATTTAGATGGATTAAATCAATATGCCTGGTAAGTTGGGAAATGATATATTTTCATGGTGTGCCATTGATTATAGGAGGAAATTGTGTCTTATATATTAGGTTGATGATGTCCCCTTGAGGAGCTCATAAGGTTCATCATGTAAACCCAGCTGGTTGACTTAGTCAACATGATGATAAGGTTGAGTGGTAGTACTCGAGGAGTTAGATGTTAATTGATTGATGGTCAGTAAATCAATTAATTAACAGACATTCGATATCTTAAACATGGGGAGATGGATGTAAAAATAATATATGGAGCCCATATTGATTTATGGGGGTTGGTGTGATAATTCAATGATGATCCTCTAGTGGAATGGAACATCATTGATGGATCAAGTTTGTGTGGTTCCGATCCATCGGGTGGCCAAGATCCAACTCCTCCTCATGGTCCCTATCGTAGCCTAAAATAATCCTCATGAAGTCTAGATCCAAGGATGGAAAACAAAACTCTAGAACCGACGGTTGAGATTAAATCTCTAGATCCGACGGTGGAGATTAAATCTCTAGAACCAACGGTTGAGATTAAATCCCTAGAACCGACGGTTAAGATTAAATCTCTAAAACCAACGGTTGGGATGAAACCCTAGATCCGACGATTGGGATGAAACCCTAGATCCGACGGTTGGGATTAAACCCTAGATCCGACGGTTGGGATGAAACCCTAGATCCGACGGTTAGGATGAAACCCTAGATCCAATGGTTGGGATGAAACCCTAGATCCGACGGTTGGGATGAAACCCTAGATCCGACGGTTGGGATTAAACCCTAGATCCGATAGTTGGGATGAAACCCTAGATCCGACGGTTGGGATAAAACCCTAGATCCGACGGTTGGGATGAAACCCTAGAACCAACGGTTGAGATTAAATCAAGGCTTAAGCCTAACTCTATAAAAGGGAGACTTAAGTTGGCAGCAAGGAAGGTTGTTTTTAGAAGAAATTAGGGTTTTGCCTCTCTAATCTTAATCAGAGGAGAACAAGGGCTTGGGCGGCTAGGTTTTGGAAGTAGGGTGGGCAGCTTCAAGAGAAGAAGAACCCTTCTTCTTCCTAAGGTTGGCCGACACCTATCTCTCTTCCTCCTCTATTCCTAGGCCGGAGCTCTTCCTCCTCCCTTTCTCCTTGGTGGCCGGCGGCAACCTTTCTTCAAGGTTGGCCGGTGCTCTTCCTTCTCCCTTTCTCCTTGGTGGCATGCGGCAACCTTTCTTCAAGGTTGGCCGGCGCTCAAGAAGCTACTCCTTGGCCGGCGGTTATATCAAGCTCCTTGGCTTGGTGGCCGGTTCTAGATTGGAGAAGGAGTTTTTAGGATCTTTTCCCACACGATGCCCACGAGGAGGATAGGACATACGATAGAAGATCGAGAGGTATAAAAGTTTTACAACTTTTATTATTGATCTTTCCATTTTTTTATCTTTATGTTAGTATGTGTTGATTATACTACTTTGCATTTGTATGTATTTGTATAATCATGGACCCCGAAGATAAACACAAAAACCGGCGATCCGTCCGTCGTCTCTTCCGCGGCTAACCAACTAGAAGAGTTGTGTTGCTTGAACAACTAGTTTGTTCAAGCGATCGCTCAAGTTGTTAGCACGACGATAAATTGGTTGTGCTTAGGAAACTCATCCCATCCGGATTACTTTTCATTAGTGAAAATTTTAATCTAGGGACATGAGAGCCAATGAGCCTCTGAAGCAATTCCTACAGTGCCGAGAAGCCGACCCATCTCTAACACTCCTTCTCACAAAGTGGCAAATCTAGCTCTATTCTAAGGATCCATGATCATTCAAGAAAAAGATATCTCTTTATCTCATCTTTAACCTTCTTTAGTGATGATCCGACAATTCACAAGAAGGGAGAGGGAGATCTTGGTAGGCCGAAGAAGTGAACACCATCAAATTGGTATAATCTGTGAGAATCTGAACAAAAAGTTGTGATGGTGAACACTAGGAGGACGTTGAAAGAACCGAGGGATGAAGAGAAATTTGTCTCCAATAATTCTAAAGGGAGCACTAGCCAAAGGTGCCATGAGCGTATATATAGGGAAGATCTTCTGCAAGTAGTGGCTACTATGATAAATCAAATTTCACAACAGAAGGGCACCCCGAAGAAGGTGAAGGAGGAGGATGTGTCTGACGATGATTCTGAAGAAGAGGTGGTCAGAATTTCTTGACCAAATAAAGGTTCTTCTCATGTCTACGCAAGCAAAAAGGGGGAAAAAAGATGTGTTGCTCCTCTAGAGTGCACAACTTTGAGGATGTTCCCTTTGTAAGTATTATTGTAAAAGTAGATGAATCAAACACCTTTATTGAGGATATACTGAACGAAGAGTTGCCCCGACACTTTCAAATGCCCCAGATACCTGAATACATTGGTTCTTTCGATCCTAAGGATCATTTAAGTAGATTTGAAAATTCTGCTCTATTGTACCGCTATATCGATGGGGTTAAATGTCAAGTGTTCCTTACTATATTAGTAGGATCGACACAACAATGGTTTAGTGTTTTGAAGTACCAAAGTATTGCATCATTTAAGGATTTTTCAACAATATTTTTAAGGTATTTTTCTATCTCTAAAAATATTTGCCTCAACCACTAAGTCTTTTTCATCTTAAGCGAGAGAGCAAGAAAGTTTATGCAATATGTGCAGAGATTCACACATGACGAGAAATTCTTGCTATGGAGTCTGGTATGATGGTAGAGCCTTCACTCAAGGGCTCAAAGAGAGGGATTTCTTTAAATCTTTAGCCAAAAAGTCTCCTGCAAATTTTGATGATTTGTTATCCCAAGCAGAGAAGTTTATTAATCTCTAGGATGCTCAGAAATCTAGTCAAACTTCTTGGGATTTTAGAATAGTATAAATGCCAGAGAGGAGGATTGAATGGGTAAGACATGCTCGACCTTCAAAGGAAAGATCTTTATATGCTCCTTAATTTCAGTTTTCTAAGGAGAGAACTATGAATATTTGTATAGAACAACAATTATTAAGAAGACCCTTTAGAGATGACAGAGGGCCTAGGAGATTACCAGCTCCTACTTTATGTGCTTATCATTAGGAGTATGGGCATAATACTAAGAATTGTTAGAAATTAGACTTTAAACTACAAAAAATCATGGGGGCTCATCCCTATATTCGAAATATGGTTATGAATCTAGCTCCTTATCATCAGAGGTTTGGAGGAAGAAATTACGGTAGAGGAAATTTGGGGAGACCTCTTATAAACTGACCTGTACAATATGCTCAGCTAAGGGAGATAGTTCCTGACCGGGTAGTGCCTTCTAATCAGCCTCCTATGAGAGGTTCTATTAATATTATTTTTGGTGGTTACACTAATGGAGATTCTAATAGAGCACAGAAGAGACACAGTAGAGAAGAATGTGCAGTCGTTACCGCTCTTCCTAGAGTAAGAGGACCTATGTTGGGTTTTGATTCTAATGACTTAGAGGGAGTAATAACTCCTCACAATGATGCTTTAATTATCCGGACCCTTATTGCTAATTTTGGTGCAGGAAGAGTTTTTGTAGATCCGGGCAGTTCAGTGGATATTCTTTATTGGTTAGCTTTAGAGCAAATGGGAGTCAATCTTATTGATTTATAACCGATTGACACCTCTTTATTTGGGTTTTCTGGTCATGAGGTCCAAAAATGGGTCGATGCCTCTATCTTTAGGGGAAGAGCCAAAGAGAAGAACAATACTTATCAATTTCACAGTAGTTGACATGCCTTCTTCTTATAATGCCATCATGGGTAGACCTGTTTTGAGCAGTTTGTAGGCTATGGCTTCCCCTTATCATCAGAAAATTAAGTTCCTTGTTGAAAATGAGGTAGGAGAGGTTAGGGGTGATCAACAACTATCTCGGAGGTGTTATGTGGATGTTATTCGAATGGGTCAGAAGGGGAAAGCAATTAATAAATCTTTTCAGATGTTTAATCAGTATGGAGATATAGTATGTGTCATTTAGAAGGGGGTGTTGAAGAAATAGGAGAATCTGATAAAGAATCAATTGTATTAGATGATAAATATACTGAACATGCTACATTTATAGCTCGGGATCTTCCTCTACAACTTAAAGCTGATTTAATTCAATGTCTTATTAAAAATGTTGATATTTTTGCATGGTTACCACAAGACTTGTTAGGGATTGATCCTACTATCATGGAGCATAAATTGTATATTCTACCTACTGTATCTCCTGTAAAACCAAAAATATAGACACTTTGGAGTTGGGAAGGATGCTATTATTAAGGAGAAAGTATATAAGTTTTTGAAAGTAGGACACATCAGAGAAATACGGTATCCAACCTGGCTATCTAATGTAGTATTGGTACCTAAGCCCTCGGGAAAATGGAGGATGTGTGTGAATTTTAGAGATCTTAATAAGGCTTGTCCCAAAGATTGTTATCATCTGCCTTGCATTAATCAATTATTAGATTCCACTGCAGGACATCAATTTATTTCAATGATGGATGCTTATCAAGGGTATCATTAGATACCATAATCTGTGGAGGATCAAAATAAAGTTAGTTTTATTACTGCAGAAGGAACATTTTGTTATGTGGTTATGCCCTTTAGGTTAAAAAATGTCGGGGCTACTTATCAAAGATTAATGGATAAAGTTGTTGAGAAGCGATTGGAGGAATGTAGAAGTATATGTGGATGATATCTTAGTTGAAACTTTATATCCCGAGTAGTTAATATTTGATCCGAGGAAACTTTTGGCACTCTCGTAAGTATAGAATGAAGTTAAATCCAGAAAAGTGTGTATTTGGCATAACTCAGGGTTGTTTTTGGGATATGTTGTTACTGAGCAGGGTATACAAGCTAATTGTATTTAAATTGATGCTATTCAGCAGATGCAACCTCAAAAAAATTTAAAGGAAGTACAACAGTTATTGGGCAGAATTACTGCTTTATCTCGATTTATATCCCGGTCGACAGTTTCAAAATTTTTAGATTAATTTTCTAAAATTTTCAAAATTTATCAATGCTCCTCTTAAAATGTTTTTGAAATTCTCAAACTATCTTAATTTTCAAAATCTTTAAAACTCCCTCTTAATAAAAACATTTTTAAAATTTTTCAACTTTCAAAATTTCTCAAAATTTTCTAACTTCCCCTTAAAATCTTTGAAATTTTCAAAATTAAGAATTTTTCAAAATAAGCTCTTTATGAGTTCTTAGGCTTAATCATGATCTTGTCAAAATAAGCTTTAAGAATTTTCAAAATACTTAGACTTTTCAAAATAACTTATCATTTTAAAGTTAAAAATATTTAAGCTTTTCAAAGAGCATTCAAGCTTTACAAAAGACTTAATCTTTTCAAAGTAAGTTTTTCTCCCCCTTAATTAAAGCTTTAAATTTTCAAAACTCCCCCTTAATTAAAGTTTTAAGTTTTCAAAAACAATGTTCATGATAGTTTCTCATAAAAGATTCTAAACATAGATTCTATCATGATTTGTTTAAATTTAAAAAATATTTTAAATTTAGACTTAGGTTAGCTAACTCTCATTTTCCAAATAATGCTAAGTTACTTAGAAAGGAAGTTGTTTGAATGTCAAGTAACTAATCAT
The DNA here is from genome assembly GCA_025175895.1 of Wurfbainia villosa. NCBI lineage: Eukaryota > Viridiplantae > Streptophyta > Magnoliopsida > Zingiberales > Zingiberaceae > Wurfbainia > Wurfbainia villosa. The sequence goes on from CM045990.1 coordinate 79,743,728, forward strand.
TACTTAGATTGATAAGTCCAATTTCAAGTTCAAGTAAATTACTTGAGTTGTTCTTTAAATTTTTCTCTCTCCCCCTTAAGAATATTTCTCATCTAATTCCATTTTAAATATAATTTTTGAAAAGATATTAAATATTTCATAATTTAGCAACATAAATCTTTTAGGCTCCCCCTAGATTCTTGATCTCCCATTAAAGTAACATTGTTATGCTTACATTTAATTTCTTTTGAAAATACTTAGAATAAAATTTTGAATGTGAAACTCCCCTAGAATTATGTTTTTATTTTATGTTTTCAAAATAATAATTTCAAAAATATCTTAACTCTCCCTTAATCTCATGCTTATGCATGTAATCTTACTTAAGGACTTTCCAAACATGGATCCTATTGAATGTTTTGAAAGTTTGAATAATGCTAAACTAACTTCCCCTTTGAAATATGTAGATTTACTTAGATTTAAGTTGATTAGAATTGAGTTGATTTGTTAAGTTGAGTAAATTTGTTAAGTTTAGTTAAGTTGCTTAAGTTTAATTAAGTTGTTTAAGTTTAGTTAAGTTGTTTAAGTTTAATTGATTAAGTTTAATTAAGTTGTTTAAGTTTAATTAATTTGTTTAAGTTTAATTAGGATTTTTTAAGTTTAATTAGGTTGTTTAAGTTTAATTAAGTTGTTTAGGTTTAATTAGGTTGTTTAATTAGTTAAGTTAAGTTTAATTTAAATAAATGTGTTAAGTTTAGTTTAACTAATTAAGCTTGATTAAATTCTAAATCATCTTACCCAAGCTAGGTTTTCAATACACGTTACTCCTAGGGGTTTTGTGAGATGAGGATTTCTTTATATCTTAATTAAATTTAATGAGCAATTTCAAAGTTTTTAAACTTGTGCTAGATTCAAGCTTAGCTTGAGCTAGTCAAGTAGGTTTTTTCAGCATTAACTTCCAAGTCGTGGCGAGGCATATGACCTTCTTGGATATCAGATGGACCACTTCTTAGACAAAGTCAATGAAGGAATCAAGTACTTGATTCACTTTGGATTAAGCCTTGATCTAACTATTCAAAGACTTAGTGAGTTAGCTTCGGTTAGTTCCACTCGACTTAGTGCACCAGGTCGCGGCGAGGCACATGACCTTCTTGGATATCGGAACAACGATCACTTCCTAGACATGCACTTCAAAGAGGTTCCCTCACTTACTATCAGTTCACTTCATCTTAGTACTTGGTTGTTCAAGTTAAAATTACTTTATTTCCTATCTAGTCCATTCTAAATTAAGCAAGTAAAGTAAACTAAAGCATGCAAGAGTTTAACTAAACAAGGAAACAAGCAAAGTGTTTGCTCCCCCTAAGTGATAGCTAGGTTGAGTTTTGTTTACTAAGTGAACTTGACTCTTGGGAACCCGAAATTTGTTCATCCCAACTTGGTTGACTAAGCTAGTCTTAGGAACCCATGCTTGGACTCTACCCTTAGTATTTCTATTAAACAAAGACATGTATGTGTTGGGACCCTTGGAATGGCTAGAGGGGGGGGTGATTAGCCTTTCTTTGTTTCTACAAAAACGTTAGCGGAAGCAATACAAATATAAACACAAATAAAAGCAAGAAACAAAGCTAACACCCGATGTAACGTGGTTCGGAGATGACGCTCATACTCCACGGCAATCCGTAAGGTGGATTAGCCCTAATCAATCTTCACTAGAACCTCCTTTGGATGAACCAAGGTGGAGAAACCTTATCTTACAATGCACTCCTCTTCTTTACAATGATGGAAGATTAGGATTAGAGAAGGGGAGGTTTTGGATTGCTAAAAACACTTGGAAAGCTTGGTGAGAATGTAGGTGTAGTTGGGAGCAAGAGCACTAACTTCACCAAGCTCCCCATGGCCCCTTTTTATAGAAGAGGGGCTGTTTTTCCCGTTGGGCTTCGATCAGTCGATTGATGCTTATCATCAGTCGACTGCCGTCGAAGCCAACGGCTTCTGAAACGCGATCTCCGCGGAGATTCGTAGTCGCAATCTCCAACGGCCAGGTGATCAGTCGACTGATCCCTCCATCAGTCGACTGATGGGGTGATCAGTTGAGTGATCAAGGCACGAGTCGAGTGCTACTGCATTCTGTGGCGATATTCCCCTTGATCAGTCGACTGATGCCCTTGGCAGTCGATTGATCATAGTATCGATCGCTCGCGGTAGTCGGTGATGGTTAGGTTTCACCACGGACTCGTCGACGCTGACGGTCGGATCGATACATCGTATCAGTCGACTGATACTCATCAAGTATGAGTAATTCATACTTGATTTTATACCCTAGACCTAGACTCAACCTTCTAGCTCCTCAATAAGCCTTGCGCCTTCAGGATCCCTCCGAGTCCGCGACTTGTTCATCCTTTGCGCTTTTCTTCCAAGAGCTTCCTTCGATTTCGTCATGTCTTGGGTTGCCAAATGCTTGGACTTTACGCTGCCAAGACTACAAGCTTGGACTTATGCTGCCAAGACTTTACTTTGGACTTTCTTTGCCAAGGTTCACTTGGACTTTACGCTGCCACGACTACAAGCTTGGTCTTACGCTGCCAAGTCCATCCCTTGTACTTCCTTTGCCAAGATCATACTTGGACTTCCTTTGCCAAGATCATACTTGGACTTCCTTTGCCAAGATCATACTTGGACTTCCCTGTCACTTAAATATTTTCGCAATTAGATCACAAGATATTGCCTAACTTAGATGATTATCCAAACATCAAAACATATATAAATGCTTGGAGCATTGTTGCACCAACAATCTCCCCCTTTTTGATGTTTGACAATCATTTAAGTTAGGTCTTTAAAAGTACGTACATAATATGAATTATAACTTAAAACACTCTTTCTCCTCCTTTGACATACATCAAAAAGAGAAGGATTCAAAAATGAAAGAATTAAAGGTGTTGGATCTTGGACTAAGGCATAAGATAGAAATTAAGCTCCCCCTTAATCCAAGATATGCTTTATAATGTGTAAACAATAGTTGAAGCAAAGCATATCAAAAATTCAAAAATAAAGTCCTAACTTTGCACCAACAATGGTTTTGGGGATGAAAAAGATATAATTTATGAAACCTCCCCCTAAAACACTGCATTAATTAGTCCTAAAACTTGTTTATACGCAATTTTATCATACTATAGTGTTAGGACATCAAAGATACACCAAATATCAGAAAATGGAGTTTATTATCTGAAAACACGATTATGTATCAGTATCGAACTGGTTTTCAACGCTGATCGCTAGGCTCAAATCGAAATTTCACCTTTTCACCAAATTCGAAATGCGTAGAAATTCCGAAATCTCGAAAAATCACGAAATTTTGCGTACACATTTCTGAAATCACAGTTTATCAAGGAAAAATAATTTGAAAAATATATGTTTTCCAGATTACAAGATTGATACAAACTTGGAACCTATCAAAAGTTCTAAAGATTTTGCAAACTTTGTATCACTTTTGTGTTCCATTTGAAAACTGTTTTTCAAAATATGATGAACATAGTTTAAAATATATATTATTTGGAATTTCCAACCATGTTCTTTGAGCTATGTATTCATTACTTGAATACAAGCCTTCCCCATGATTGGTCCATAAGGTTTTTATGTCTCTAGGTGTGGTATTGGCTCATAGTAATGCATCATAACAAGCATGATGAGCCAAGTACACCTTCCCTATCATCTCACATGTTTCTAAGTATTTCAATACAAAATCAAGGTTTCTTAAGGCTTTTGTGAGATGCATCAAGGTATAAAGAAGCTATATAAGTATAGGATCATGCAAACCTAGAATTTTACTCTACAAAGCACATACCAAGCTCTCTCCTTTATGATGAAAATTCGACTTCGGGAAGAGCTTTGGTGAAGATATCGGCAAGGTTGGACTTAGATTCTACATAATTAAGTTCAATGTCCCCTCTTGCCACATGATCTCTTATGAAGTGATGTTTCACTTAAATGTGCTTGGTTCTAGAGTGATGTACCGGATTTTTGGTCAAGTTGATGGTACTCACATTATCACAATAAACTTTAATGTTAGAGTAGTGTAGCTCATAGTCCACAAGAGTATGTCTCATCCAAAGTAATTGAGCTACACAACCACCCATAGCCACATATTCGGCTTCGGTGGTTGATAAAGCAACACAATGTTGCTTCCTACTACTCCAACTAACTAGGGAGGACCCAAGAAATTGGCATCCACCACTAGTATTATTTCTATCCAATTTGCACCCAGCATAATCGGAATCGGTATAACCAAGTAATTCAAATAACCTAGTCCTAGGATACCAAAGTCCTACATTTAGGGTGCCTTTAATATATCTTAATATTCTTTTGACGGCTACCAAATGTGATTCTTTGGCACAAGATTGGTATCTTGCACACATACCTACCGCAAATAAAATGTCGGGTCTACTAGCGGTTAGATATAGTAAGCTACCAATCATACTCCTATACAGTTTAAGATCAATTGATTTACCTTCATGATCACTATCTATTCTAGTGCTAGTGGCCATAGGAGTGGTTACAATTTTGGCATTTTCCAAACCAAATTTCTTGATCATTTCATTTGCATATTTGGTTTGATAAATATGAATACCCTCATTGGTTTGTTTGACTTGTAAACCTAGGAAAAAGGTAAGCTCTCCAACCAAACTCATTTTCCATATTTTTTATAAAGTCTTGAAGAAGATCATCATTTGTTGACCCAAAAATGATATCATCAACATATACTTGGGCTATGAATATATCTTTTAATGTTGACTTTATAAACAAAGTTTGATCTACTTGACCTCTTCTAAAATCCTTAGAAATTATGAACGATGACAATCTTTCATACCATGCCCAGGGAGCTTGTTTTAACCCATATAATGCTTTCCTAAGCTTACATACATGATTTGGATAATCTATGTTCTCAAATCCGGGTGGTTGCTCTACATATACTTCCTCCTTAATATAACCATTTAAGAATGCCGATTTAACATCCATTTGGTAAAGTTTAAATCCCATGTAGGAAGCATACCCTAAGAGAATCCTAATAGATTCTAACCTCGCAACTGGGGCATAAGTCTCATCATAGTCAAGCCCCTCAACTTTATTGAATCCCCTAGCAACCAACCTAGCCTTATTTCTAGTGTTATTTCCTTGATCATCTAGCTTATTCTTAAAGACCCATTTTGTAGTAATTATGGTGCTATCATTGGGTCTAGGTACTAATTCCCACACTTGACTTCTCTCAAATTGAGCCAATTCATCTTGCATTGCCAAAATCCAATCCGGATCATGTAATGCATCATTGATCGATTTGGGCTCAATTTGTGAGACAAGAGCTACTTGACTAGTAGGAGGTCTATGAAATGACCTAGTTCTTACTCCTTGAGATAGATCTCCTACTACTTGGTCAAGTGGATGATCTTGATGAATTCTTAGGTTTCTAGAAGGTGTTTCAATTTGATCATTGTTATCTTCCACCCTTCTTTCATCATCAGAGTCTCCTCTTCCTCCCCCTTGATCATTACCCCTAATGGTCAAATTTTGAAGTTTTTTGGTAATGTCTTGATTATTGTCATTAATATCCTTATCAATGGAGGACTTTCTAGGGTAGGTACTAGTAGTTTCATCAAATTGAACATTGGAAGACTCCTCAATCCCTTTGGTTCTCTTATTGTAGACTCTATACCCTCTACTTGTGGATGAGTATCCAACTAGGATTCCCTCATCCGCTTTTGATTCAAATTTTTCTAAGTTATCTTTGGTGTTTAGAATATAAACTTTACATCCAAAGACTTTGAAATAATGAATTGTGGGTATAGTCCCATTCCATAATTCAAATGGTGTTTTTCCTAAAAACCTATGGATTTGAACCCTATTTTGGATATAGCAAGCGGTATTAACCGCTTCCGCCCATAAGTAGCTAGGTAGAGAATATGCATTGAGCATAGTCCTAGCCACCTCTTGTAGGACACGATTTCTCCTTTCCACCACCCCATTTTGTTGGGGTGTTCTAGGACAAGAGAACTCATGCTTGTACCCTTGCTCTAAATAAAATTGTGAAAATTTTAAGTTTTCAAATTCACCACCATGATCACTACGGATCCGGTTGATTTTGAGACTTTTTTCATTTTCAACCCTTTTACTAAATCCTATGATTATTTCTAAGGTATCATCCTTATGTTTCATAAAGTAGACCCAAGTATACCTAGAAAAGTCATCTACTATAACCAAGCAATATTTATTACCATTTAAAGATGGAGTACTATGGCAATCAAATAAGTCAAGATGCAATAACTCTAATGGTAAAGAGGTGTTAGTTAGAGTTTTACCTTTGTGTGATGCCTTTGTTTGTTTTCCTTCTTGGCATGCATCACACAATTTGTTCTTGACATACTTGATCTTTGGTAGCCCTTTGACCAACTCCATCTTGGCTACCTTGGATATGTTTTTCATGTTGATGTGCCCCAATCTTCTATGCCATAGCCAACTTTCCTCTTCTTTTGCAACAAAACACTTAGTAGAAATGTTAGAAGCATATGAAAGATCAACATAATAGATATTTGATTTCCTATATCCAACTAACATGCAATCATTTAATTCCTTGTGTCTAATCATGCATTTAGAGGATTCAAAGGAGACATGATAGTTTGCATCACAAAGTTGACTCATGTTAGAAGCTTATGCTTCGGCAGTAGGAAGACTCATGTATGCTATGCTATGTACGAGACCAGATATCTGCCTTGCCGTGGGCATGGTTAGCAGATATCAGAGTAATCCTGGACAGGGACATTGGACTGCGGTAAAGCATATATTGAAGTACCTGAGAAGGACTAGGGATTATATGATGGTTTATCGGGCAGATCAATTAGTCCCTGTGGGTTACACGGATTCGGATTTCTAATCAGATAGGGACAACAGTAAGTCTACCTCGGGGTTTGTGTTTACTTTTGGAGGTGGAGCCATAGTATGGAGGAGTGTCAAGAAGAAATGCGTGGCAGACTCTACCATGGAAGCTGAGTATGTGGCATCCTCTGAGGTAGCCAAGGAAGCTGTATGGCTCAGGAACTTCTTGATGGACTTGGATGTGATTCCTGGTTTGCCCAGAACTATCACAATTTATTGTGATAACCGTGGTGCAGTTGCAAACTCGAAGGAACCACGAGCCCATAAGGCGAGTAAACACATAGAGCACAAGTACCACCTGATACGAGAGATCGTAAAGCGAGGAGAAGTAGCTGTCGCCAAGATTGCATCAGAGGATAACCTGGCAGATCCATTCACTAAGGCCCTTCCAGCGAAAGCGTTTGATAGGCATGTGGAGGACATGGGGATCAGATGTATGGCAATGTGATGACAGCATAGTCTTTTAGTATAAGTGGGAGATTGTTGGAATGTATACTGAAAGCCTAGCTCTTTTTGTATGAACATTTTTATTTTGAAATAAGAATCACATGATCATTGTTTGCACTTTATATTAATTATATGTGTGCATATTGTCTAATATTTTACATTGTAGATAACATGGTGCTTGGTGTGGCACAGAAGATCATGTTATCAGTCCCTTGTAAAATATAAGTAGAGGCTCACAACCAAGATGGTTTTGGACAAACCATTGGCATGGTTGTAGTGTAGCTTGGTATTGTTTTGTCTTGAACATAGTGTTACACTAGTACACTTAGGTGTATTGAGCAGGACCGACATAGAGGTGATTCAATTTATTGCTGACTACATAATTGAATTGGACCTCGGATATTATGTTGTACATGCTCTTAATCCCAATATAATAACGGGCACATGTACTTAGTATTTATTTCTTTGATTTACCAAAGGGTGAGATTTAGATGGATTAAATCAATATGCCTGGTAAGTTGGGAAATGATATATTTTCATGGTGTGCCATTGATTATAGGAGGAAATTGTGTCTTATATATTAGGTTGATGATGTCCCCTTGAGGAGCTCATAAGGTTCATCATGTAAACCCAGCTGGTTGACTTAGTCAACATGATGATAAGGTTGAGTGGTAGTACTCGAGGAGTTAGATGTTAATTGATTGATGGTCAGTAAATCAATTAATTAACAGACATTCGATATCTTAAACATGGGGAGATGGATGTAAAAATAATATATGGAGCCCATATTGATTTATGGGGGTTGGTGTGATAATTCAATGATGATCCTCTAGTGGAATGGAACATCATTGATGGATCAAGTTTGTGTGGTTCCGATCCATCGGGTGGCCAAGATCCAACTCCTCCTCATGGTCCCTATCGTAGCCTAAAATAATCCTCATGAAGTCTAGATCCAAGGATGGAAAACAAAACTCTAGAACCGACGGTTGAGATTAAATCTCTAGATCCGACGGTGGAGATTAAATCTCTAGAACCAACGGTTGAGATTAAATCCCTAGAACCGACGGTTAAGATTAAATCTCTAAAACCAACGGTTGGGATGAAACCCTAGATCCGACGATTGGGATGAAACCCTAGATCCGACGGTTGGGATTAAACCCTAGATCCGACGGTTGGGATGAAACCCTAGATCCGACGGTTAGGATGAAACCCTAGATCCAACGGTTGGGATGAAACCCTAGATCCGACGGTTGGGATGAAACCCTAGATCCGACGGTTGGGATTAAACCCTAGATCCGATAGTTGGGATGAAACCCTAGATCCGACGGTTGGGATAAAACCCTAGATCCGACGGTTGGGATGAAACCCTAGAACCAACGGTTGAGATTAAATCAAGGCTTAAGCCTAACTCTATAAAAGGGAGACTTAAGTTGGCAGCAAGGAAGGTTGTTTTTAGAAGAAATTAGGGTTTTGCCTCTCTAATCTTGGGCGGCAAGAAACTGTAGGAGAACAAGGGCTTGGGCGGCTAGGTTTTGGAAGTAGGGTGGGCAGCTTCAAGAGAAGAAGAACCCTTCTTCTTCCTAAGGTTGGCCGACACCTATCTCTCTTCCTCCTCTATTCCTAGGCCGGTGCTCTTCCTCCTCCCTTTCTCCTTGGTGGCCGGAGGCAACCTTTCTTCAAGGTTGGCCGGTGCTCTTCCTTCTCCCTTTCTCCTTGGTGGCATGCGGCAACCTTTCTTCAAGGTTGGCCGGCGCTCAAGAAGCTACTCCTTGGCCGGCGGTTATATCAAGCTCCTTGGCTTGGTGGCCGGTTCTAGATTGGAGAAGGAGTTTTTAGGATCTTTTCCCACACGATGCCCACGAGGAGGATAGGACATACGATAGAAGATCGAGAGGTATAAAAGTTTTACAACTTTTATTATTGATCTTTCCATTTTTTTATCTTTATGTTAGTATGTGTTGATTATACTACTTTGCATTTGTATGTATTTGTATAATCATGGACCCCGAAGATAAACACAAAAACCGGCGATCCGTCCGTCGTCTCTTCCGCGGCTAACCAACTAGAAGAGTTGTGTTGCTTGAACAACTAGTTTGTTCAAGCGATCGCTCAAGTTGTTAGCACGACGATAAATTGGTTGTGCTTAGGAAACTCATCCCATCCGGATTACTTTTCATTAGTGAAAATTTTAATCTAGGGACATGAGAGCCAATGAGCCTCTGAAGCAATTCCTACAGTGCCGAGAAGCCGACCCATCTCTAACACTCCTTCTCACAAAGTGGCAAATCTAGCTCTATTCTAAGGATCCATGATCATTCAAGAAAAAGATATCTCTTTATCTCATCTTTAACCTTCTTTAGTGACAGATCCGACAATTCACAAGAAGGGAGAGGGAGATCTTGGTAGGCCGAAGAAGTGAACACCATCAAATTGGTATAATCTGTGAGAATCTGAACAAAAAGTTGTGATGGTGAACACTAGGAGGACGTTGAAAGAACCGAGGGATGAAGAGAAATTTGTCTCCAATAATTCTAAAGGGAGCACTAGCCAAAGGTGCCATGAGCGTATATATAGGGAAGATCTTCTGCAAGTAGTGGCTACTATGATAAATCAAATTTCACAACAGAAGGGCACCCCGAAGAAGGTGAAGGAGGAGGATGTGTCTGACGATGATTCTGAAGAAGAGGTGGTCAGAATTTCTTGACCAAATAAAGGTTCTTCTCATGTCTACAAGCAAGCAAAGGGGAAAAAGATGTGTGTTGCTCCTCTCGAGAGTGCACAACCTGAGGGGGATGTTCCCTTTGTAAGTATTATTGTAAAAGTAGATGAATCAAACACCTTTATTGAGGATATACTGAACGAAGAGTTGCCCCGACACTTTCAAATGCCCCAGATACCTGAATACATTGGTTCTTTCGATCCTAAGGATCATTTAAGTAGATTTGAAAATTCTGCTCTATTGTACCGCTATATCGATGGGGTTAAATGTCAAGTGTTCCTTACTATATTAGTAGGATCGACACAACAATGGTTTAGTGTTTTGAAGTACCAAAGTATTGCATCATTTAAGGATTTTTCAACAATATTTTTAAGGTATTTTTCTATCTCTAAAAAATATTTGCCTCAACCACTAAGTCTTTTTCATCTTAAGCAGAGAGAGCAAGAAAGTTTGCGGCAATATGTGCAGAGATTCACACAGTCCGCACGAGAAATTCTTGCTATGGAGTCTGGTATGATGGTAGAGCCTTCACTCAAGGGCTCAAAGAGAGGGATTTCTTTAAATCTTTAGCCAAAAAGTCTCCTGCAAATTTTGATGATTTGTTATCCCAAGCAGAGAAGTTTATTAATCTCTAGGATGCTCAGAAATCTAGTCAAACTTCTTGGGATTTTAGAATAGTATAAATGCCAGAGAGGAGGATTGAATGGGTAAGACATGCTCGACCTTCAAAGGAAAGATCTTTATATGCTCCTTAATTTCAGTTTTCTAAGGAGAGAACTATGAATATTTGTATAGAACAACAATTATTAAGAAGACCCTTTAGAGATGACAGAGGGCCTAGGAGATTACCAGCTCCTACTTTATGTGCTTATCATTAGGAGTATGGGCATAATACTAAGAATTGTTAGAAATTAGACTTTAAACTACATAAAATCATGGGGGCTCATCCCTATATTCGAAATATGGTTATGAATCTAGCTCCTTATCATCAGAGGTTTGGAGGAAGAAATTACGGTAGAGGAAATTTGGGGAGACCTCTTATAAACTGACCTGTACAATATGCTCAGCTAAGGGAGATAGTTCCTGACCGGGTAGTGCCTTCTAATCAGCCTCCTATGAGAGGTTCTATTAATATTATTTTTGGTGGTTACACTAATGGAGATTCTAATAGAGCACAGAAGAGACACAGTAGAGAAGAATGTGCAGTCGTTACCGCTCTTCCTAGAGTAAGAGGACCTATGTTGGGTTTTGATTCTAATGACTTAGAGGGAGTAATAACTCCTCACAATGATGCTTTAATTATCCGGACCCTTATTGCTAATTTTGGTGCAGGAAGAGTTTTTGTAGATCCGGGCAGTTCAGTGGATATTCTTTATTGGTTAGCTTTAGAGCAAATGGGAGTCAATCTTATTGATTTATAACCGATTGACACCTCTTTATTTGGGTTTTCTGGTCATGAGGTCCAGCCAATGGGTCAGATCAAGTTGCCTCTATCTTTAGGGGAAGAGCCAAAGAGAAGAACAATACTTATCAATTTCACAGTAGTTGACATGCCTTCTTCTTATAATGCCATCATGGGTAGACCTGTTTTGAGCAGTTTGTAGGCTATGGCTTCCCCTTATCATCAGAAAATTAAGTTCCTTGTTGAAAATGAGGTAGGAGAGGTTAGGGGTGATCAACAACTATCTCGGAGGTGTTATGTGGATGTTATTCGAATGGGTCAGAAGGGGAAAGCAATTAATAAATCTTTTCAGATGTTTAATCAGTATGGAGATATAGTATGTGTCATTTAGAAGGGGGTGTTGAAGAAATAGGAGAATCTGATAAAGAATCAATTGTATTAGATGATAAATATACTGAACATGCTACATTTATAGCTCGGGATCTTCCTCTACAACTTAAAGCTGATTTAATTCAATGTCTTATTAAAAATGTTGATATTTTTGCATGGTTACCACAAGACTTGTTAGGGATTGATCCTACTATCATGGAGCATAAATTGTATATTCTACCTACTGTATCTCCTGTAAAACCAAAAATATAGACACTTTGGAGTTGGGAAGGATGCTATTATTAAGGAGAAAGTATATAAGTTTTTGAAAGTAGGACACATCAGAGAAATACGGTATCCAACCTGGCTATCTAATGTAGTATTGGTACCTAAGCCCTCGGGAAAATGGAGGATGTGTGTGAATTTTAGAGATCTTAATAAGGCTTGTCCCAAAGATTGTTATCATCTGCCTTGCATTAATCAATTATTAGATTCCACTGCAGGACATCAATTTATTTCAATGATGGATGCTTATCAAGGGTATCATTAGATACCATAATCTGTGGAGGATCAAAATAAAGTTAGTTTTATTACTGCAGAAGGAACATTTTGTTATGTGGTTATGCCCTTCAGGTTAAAAAATGTTGGGGCTACTTATCAAAGATTAATGGATAAAGTTGTTGAGAAGCAGTTCGGGAGGAATGTAGAAGTATATGTGGATGATATCTTAGTTGAAACTTTATATCCCGAGTAGTTAATATTTGATCTGGAGGAAACTTTTGGCACTCTGCGTAAGTATAGAATGAAGTTAAATCCAGAAAAGTGTGTATTTGGCATAACTCAGGGTTGTTTTTGGGATATGTTGTTACTGAGCAGGGTATACAAGCTAATTGTATTTAAATTGATGCTATTCAGCAGATGCAACCTCAAAAAAATTTAAAGGAAGTACAATGCTTATTAGGCACACTATCGCTTATCTCGATTTATATCCCGGTCGGCAGTTTCAAAATTTTTAGATTAATTTTCTAAAATTTTCAAAATTTATCAATGCTCCTCTTAAAATGTTTTTGAAATTCTCAAACTATCTTAATTTTCAAAATCTTTAAAACTCCCTCTTAATAAAAACATTTTTAAAATTTTTCAACTTTCAAAATTTCTCAAAATTTTCTAACTTCCCCTTAAAATCTTTGAAATTTTCAAAATTAAGAATTTTTCAAAATAAGCTCTTTATGAGTTCTTAGGCTTAATCATGATCTTGTCAAAATAAGCTTTAAGAATTTTCAAAATACTTAGACTTTTCAAAATAACTTATCATTTTAAAGTTAAAAATATTTAAGCTTTTCAAAGAGCATTCAAGCTTTAGAAAAGACTTAATCTTTTCAAAGTAAGTTTTTCTCCCCCTTAATTAAAGCTTTAAATTTTCAAAACTCCCCCTTAATTAAAGTTTTAAGTTTTCAAAAACAATGTTCATGATAGTTTCTCATAAAAGATTCTAAACATAGATTCTATCATGATTTGTTTAAATTTAAAAAATATTTTAAATTTAGACTTAGGTTAGCTAACTCTCATTTTCCAAATAATGCTAAGTTACTTAGAAAGGAAGTTGTTTGAATGTCAAGTAACTAATCATTACTTAGATTGATAAGTCCAATTTCAAGTTCAAGTAAATTACTTGAGTTGTTCTTTAAATTTTTCTCTCTCCCCCTTAAGAATATTTCTCATCTAATTCCATTTTAAATATAATTTTTGAAAAGATATTAAATATTTCATAATTTAGCAACATAAATCTTTTAGGCTCCCCCTAGATTCTTGATCTCCCATTAAAGTAACATTGTTATGCTTACATTTAATTTCTTTTGAAAATACTTAGAATAAAATTTTGAATGTGAAACTCCCCTAGAATTATGTTTTTATTTTATGTTTTCAAAATAATAATTTCAAAAATATCTTAACTCTCCCTTAATCTCATGCTTATGCATGTAATCTTACTTAAGGACTTTCCAAACATGGATCCTATTGAATGTTTTGAAAGTTTGAATAATGCTAAACTAACTTCCCCTTTGAAATATGTAGATTTACTTAGATTTAAGTTGATTAGAATTGAGTTGATTTGTTAAGTTGAGTAAATTTGTTAAGTTGAGTAAATTTGTTAAGTTTAGTTAAGTTGCTTAAGTTTAATTAAGTTGTTTAAGTTTAGTTAAGTTGTTTAAGTTTAATTGATTAAGTTTAATTAAGTTGTTTAAGTTTAATTAATTTGTTTAAGTTTAATTAGGATTTTTTAAGTTTAATTAGGTTGTTTAAGTTTAATTAAGTTGTTTAGGTTTAATTAGGTTGTTTAATTAGTTAAGTTAAGTTTAATTTAAATAAATGTGTTAAGTTTAGTTTAACTAATTAAGCTTGATTAAATTCTAAATCATCTTACCCAAGCTAGGTTTTCAATACACGTTACTCCTAGGGGTTTTGTGAGATGAGGATTTCTTTATATCTTAATTAAATTTAATGAGCAATTTCAAAGTTTTTAAACTTGTGCTAGATTCAAGCTTAGCTTGAGCTAGTCAAGTAGGTTTTTTCAGCATTAACTTCCAAGTCGTGGCGAGGCATATGACCTTCTTGGATATCAGATGGACCACTTCTTAGACAAAGTCAATGAAGGAATCAAGTACTTGATTCACTTTGGATTAAGCCTTGATCTAACTATTCAAAGACTTAGTGAGTTAGCTTCGGTTAGTTCCACTCGACTTAGTGCACCAGGTCGCGGCGAGGCACATGACCTTCTTGGATATCGGAACAACGATCACTTCCTAGACATGCACTTCAAAGAGGTTCCCTCACTTACTATCAGTTCAATTCATCTTAGTACTTGGTTGTTCAAGTTAAAATTACTTTATTTCCTATCTAGTCCATTCTAAATTAAGCAAGTAAAGTAAACTAAAGCATGCAAGAGTTTAACTAAACAAGGAAACAAGCAAAGTGTTTGCTCCCCCTAAGTGATAGCTAGGTTGAGTTTTGTTTACTAAGTGAACTTGACTCTTGGGAACCCGAAATTTGTTCATCCCAACTTGACTAAGCTAGTCTTAGGAACCCATGCTTGGACTCTACACTTAGTATTTCTATTAAACAAAGACATGTATGTGTTGGGACCCTTGGAATGGCTAGAGGGGGGTGATTAGCCTTTCTTTGTTTCTACAAAAACGTTAGCAGAAGCAATACAAATATAAACACAAATAAAAGCAAGAAACAAAGCTAACACCCGATGTAACGTGGTTCGGAGATGACGCTCCTACTCCACGGCAATCCGTAAGGTGGATTAGCCCTAATCAATCTTCACTAGAACCTCCTTTGGATGAACCAAGGTGGAGAAACCTTATCTTACAATGCACTCCTCTTCTTTACAATGATGGAAGATTAGGATTAGAAAAGAGGAGGTTTTGGATTGCTAAAAACACTTGGAAAGCTTGGTGAGAATGTAGGTGTAGTTGGGAGCAAGAGCACTAACTTCACCAAGCTCCCCATGGCCCCTTTTTATAGAAGAGGGGCTGTTTTTCCGTTAGGCTTGATCGGTCGTGATGCTTATCATCGATCGGCTGCCGTCGCCAGCGGCTCAAATGTGATCTCCGCGGAGATTCGTAGTCGCAATCTCCAACGGCCGGTGATCGATGATCGATCCCTCCATCACCGATCGATGGGGTGATCGCGAGTGATCAAGGCACGTCGAGTCACGATGCATTCGTGGCGATATTCCTTGATCGGTCGGATGCCCTTGGGCGATTGATCATAGTATCGAATGCTTCCGCCCGGTAGTCGATCGATGGTTAGGGTTTCACCGACTCGGTCGAACGCCGACTGCCGATCGATACATCGTATCGATCGATACTCATCAAGTATGAGTAATTCATACTTGATTTTATACCCTAGACCTAGACTCAACCTTCTAGCTCCTCAATAAGCCTTGCGCCTTCAGGATCCCTCCGAGTCCGCGACTTGTTCATCCTTTGCGCTTTGCTTCCAAGAGCTTCCTTCGATTTCGTCATGTCTTGGGTTGCCAAATGCTTGGACTTTACGCTGCCAAGACTACAAGCTTGGACTTATGCTGCCAAGACTTTACTTTGGACTTCCTTTGCCAAGGTTCACTTGGACTTTACGCTGCCACGACTACAAGCTTGGTCTTACGCTGCCAAGTCCATCCCTTGTACTTCCTTTGCCAAGATCATACTTGGACTTCCTTTGCCAAGATCATACTTGGACTTCCCTGTCACTTAAATATTTTTAAATTAGTCAATTAGATCACAAGATATTGTTATCCAAACATCAAAACATATATAAATTCTTGGAGCATTGTTGCACCAACAATCTCCCCCTTTTTGATGTTTGACAATCATTTAAGTTAGGTCTTTAAAAGTATGCACATAATATGAATTATAACTTAAAACACTCCTTCTCCTCCTTTGACATACATCAAAAAGAGAAGGATTCAAAAATGAAAGAATTAAAGGTGTTGGATCTTGGACTAAGGCATAAGATAGAAATTAAGCTCCCCCTTAATCCAAGATATGCTTTATAATGTGTAAACAATAGTTGAAGCAAAGCATATCAAAAATTCAAAAATAAAGTCCTAACTTTGCACCAACAATGGTTTTGGGGATGAAAAAGATATAATTTATGAAACCTCCCCCTAAAACACTGCATTAATTAGTCCTAAAACTTGTTTATACGCAATTTTATCATACTATAGTGTTAGGACATCAAAGATACACCAAATATCAGAAAATGGAGTTTATTATCTGAAAACACAGTGTATCAGTTGACTGGTTTCGAACCGATCGCTAGGCTGAATCGAAATTTCAAACCTTTTCATTTAAATTCAGAAATGCGGTAGAAATTCCAGAAATCTCGAAAAATCACGAAATTTTGCGTACACATTTCTGAAATCACAGTTTATCAAGAAAAAATAATTTGAAAAATATATGTTTTCCAGATTACAAGATTGATACAAACTTGGAACCTATCAAAAGTTCTAAAGATTTTGCAAACTTTGTATCACTTTTGTGTTCCATTTGAAAACTGTTTTTCAAAATATGATGAACATAGTTTAAAATATATATTATTTGGAATTTCCAACCATGTTCTTTGAGCTATGTATTCATTACTTGAATACAAGCCTTCCCCATGATTGGTCCATAAGGTTTTTATGTCTCTTGGTGTGGTATTGGCTCATAGTAATGCATCATAACAAGCATGATGAGCCAAGTACACCTTCCCTATCATCTCACATGTTTCTAAGTATTTCAATACAAAATCAAGGTTTCTTAAGGCTTTTGTGAGATGCATCAAGGTATAAAGAAGCTATATAAGTATAGGATCATGCAAACCTAGAATTTTACTCTACAAAGCACATACCAAGCTCTCTCCTTAATGATGAAAATTCGGACCGGAAGAGCTTGGTGAAGATATCGCAAGGTTGACTTAGATTCTACATAATTAAGTTCAATGTCCCTCTGCCACATGATCTCTTATGAAGTGATGTTTCACTTCAATGTGCTTGGTCCTAGAGTGATGTACCGGATTTTTGGTCAAGTTGATGGTACTCACATTATCACAATAAACTTTAATGTTAGAGTAGTGTAGCTCATAGTCCACAAGAGTATGTCTCATCCAAAGTAATTGAGCTACACAACCACCCATAGCCACATATTCGCTTCGTGGTTGTTGATAAAGCAACACAATGTTGCTTCCTACTACTCCAACTAACTAGGGAGGACCCAAGAAATTGGCATCCACCACTAGTATTCTTCCTATCCAATTTGCACCCGGCATAATCGGAATCGGTATAACCAAGTAATTCAAATGACCTAGTCCTAGGATACCAAAGTCCTACATTTAGGGTGCCTTTAATATATCTTAATATTCTTTTGACGGCTACCAAATGTGATTCTTTGGCACAAGATTGGTATCTTGCACACATACCTACCGCAAATAAAATGTCGGGTCTACTAGCGGTTAGATATAGTAAGCTACCAATCATACTCCTATACAGTTTAAGATGAATTGATTTACCTTCATGATCACTATCTATTCTAGCGCTAGTGGCCATAGGAGTGGTTACAATTTTGGCATTTTCCAAACCAAATTTCTTGATCATTTCATTTGCATATTTGGTTTGATAAATATGAATACCCTCATTGGTTTGTTTGACTTGTAAACCTAGGAAAAAGGTAAGCTCTCCAACCAAACTCATTTTCTATATTTTTTATAAAGTCTTGAAGAAGATCATCATTTGTTGACCCAAAAATGATATCATCAACATATACATGGGCTATGAATATATCTTTTAATGTTGACTTTATAAACAAAGTTTGATCTACTTGACCTCTTCTAAAATCCTTAGAAATTAAGAATGATGACAATCTTTCATACCATGCCCGGGGAGCTTGTTTTAACCCATATAATGCTTTCCTAAGCTTACATACATGATTTGGATAATCTATGTTCTCAAATCCGAGTGGTTGCTCTACATATACTTCCTCCTTAATATAACCATTTAAGAATGCCGATTTAACATCCATTTGGTAAAGTTTAAATCCCATGTAGGAAGCATACCCTAAGAGAATCCTAATAGATTCTAACCTCAGCAACTGGGCATAAGTCTCATCATAGTCAAGCCCTCAACTTGATTGAATCCTAGCAACCAACCTAGCCTTATTTCTAGTGTTATTTCCTTGATCATCTAGCTTATTCTTAAAGACCCATTTGTAGTAATTATGGTGCTATCATTGGGTCTAGGTACTAATTCCCACACTTGATTCTCTCAAATTGAGCCAATTCATCTTGCATTGCCAAAATCCAATCCGGATCATGTAATGCATCATTGATCGATTTGGGCTCAATTTGAGACAAGAGCTACTTGACTAGTAGGAGGTCTATGAAATGACCTAGTTCTTACTCCTTGAGATAGATCTCCTACTACTTGGTCAAGTGGATGATCTTGATGAATTCTTAGGTTTCTAGAAGGTGTTTCAATTTGATCATTGTTATATTACACCCTTCTCTCATCATCGGATTATCCTCTTCCTCCCCCATGATCAATACCCCTAATTGTCAAATTTTTAATTTTTTTGGTAATGTCTTGATTATTGTCATTAATATCCTTATCAATGGAGGACTTTCTAGGGTAGGTACTAGTAGTTTCATCAAATTGAACATTGGAAGACTCCTCAATCCCTTTGGTTCTCTTATTGTAGACTCTATACCCTCTACTTGTGGATGAGTATCCAACTAGGATTCCCTCATCCGCTTTTGATTCAAATTTTCCTAAGTTATCTTTGGTGTTTAGAATATAAACTTTACATCCAAAGACTTTGAAATAATGAATTGTGGGTATAGTCCCATTCCATAATTCAAATGGTGTTTTTCCTAAAAACCTATGGATTTGAACCCTATTTTGGATATAGCAAGTGTATTAACTGCTCGCCCATAAGTAGCTAGGTAGAGAATATGCATTAAGCATAGTCCTAGCCGCCTCTTGTAGGGCACGATTTCTCCTTTCCACCACCCCATTTTGTTGGGGTGTTCTAGGACAAGAGAACTCATGCTTGTACCCTTGCTCTAAACAAAATTGTGAAAAATTTAAGTTTTCAAATTCACCACCATGATCACTACGGATCCGGTTGATTTTGAGACTCTTTTCATTTTCAACCCTTTTACTAAATCCTATGATTATTTCTAAGGTATCATCCTTATGTTTCATAAAGTAGACCCAAGTATACCTAGAAAAGTCATCTACTATAACCAAGCAATATTTATTACCATTTAAAGATGGAGTACTATGGCAATCAAATAAGTCAAGATGCAATAACTCTAATGGTAAAGAGGTGTTAGTTAGAGTTTTACCTTTGTGTGATGCCTTTGTTTGTTTTCCTTCTTGGCATGCATCACACAATTTGTTCTTGACATACTTGATCTTTGGTAGCCCTTTGACCAACTCCATCTTGGCTACCTTGGATATGTTTTTCATGTTGATGTGCCCCAATCTTCTATGCCATAGCCAACTTTCCTCTTCTTTTGCAACAAAACACTTAGTAGAAATGTTAGAAGCATATGAAAGATCAACATAATAGATATTTGATTTCCTATATCCAACTAACATGCAATCATTTAATTCCTTGTGTCTAATCATGCATTTAGAGGATTCAAAGGAGACATGATAGTTTGCATCACAAAGTTGACTAACACTTAATAAATTAAATTTCATATTTTCAACTAGTAAAACTTTGTGAATGACAATCTTAGGGGATACCTCAATTGTACCTCTACCTAATATCTTGAGTTTTCCACTATTCCCAAAGGACACCGCTCCCTTCTTCACATATTTAATTGTGGAGAACTTGCTCACATCCCCGGTCATATGTGTTGAGCAACCGCTATCCACAATCCACATACCTACCTAAATCACATGAAAAACACAAGCTTTTGGTACCCAAACATTTGGACCGGTAACATTAAGTAAAAACTTCTTAGGTACCCATGCTTTCTTAACTTTTCCCTTAATGGTTGCTTTCCTATTAATCAATGAAATATAAGCAACTTCTTTTTCTTTTGGCTTATATCCTAACCCGGCCTTGTTGTAAATGGCTCTTTGTCTACTAAGAATCATGTCAAGACACTTTGAGCCATTTGAAAATTTTTCTAAACATGCTTTCAATTCACTAACCTCATCCTTAAGTTTGTCATTTTCTTCCTTAAGCATGCAAGAGTCAATATGTGAAGGTTTTTCATTCCTAATGACCTTTAGTTCTACCTTCATGCTCTTAACCTTAGATTTAGACTTATCTAGAGCTTCTTGAAGATAGGCAATTGATTTATAAAGGAACTTAACCTTGGGAGAGTTCATTACCTCATCGTCACTAGATGACGATTCATCGCTTGAGGAATCTTCTTGACTTGATGTGCCCGAATCATCTCCTAGTGCCATGAGTGCCACATGGCGTGTGATGTGGCAAAGCTCATCATCGGAGGACGAGTCTTCAACACTTGGTGTGTCCCATGTGGTTTGAGCCACCATGGCCTCCTTCTTCTTCTTCTCCTTCTTGTCCTTCTTTTTCTTTTTCTTTTCCTCCTTCTTCTTTAGCTCCGCAATTCGGGCTTTATGTGCCCCTTCTTGTTGCAAGCATGGCAAATCACATTATTGTTAAAACTTGAATTACCACTATTTTTACCTCTTGAAGAATGGGACCCCTTTCTTGCATCTCTATTCTTGAATTCCTTTGATTTTCTAAGGAACTACTTGACCAAATGGGCCATCTCATCTCACTAGCGAATCTTCAACTACTTGACTCACGTCCGACTTCTGGATGATGATGACACCTCTTTCCTTTCTTTCTTCTTCTTTTCTCAACAAATAGAGCTAAGCTCTTTTCCTTAGAAGACATGTTAGTTTGCTCATGCAATTCAAACTCACAAAATAGTTCATCAATTTTAATTTGCGAAAGATCCCTAGTTACCTTAATGGCATCAACTATAGAAGTCCATAAAGAATTTCTAGGAAATGCTTGTAAAATATACCTTACCAAATCCCGGTTGTCAACTCGCTCACCTATGATATGGAGTCCGTTAACAATTTCTTTGAACCTTCCATGCATTTGGCTTACGGTTTCATGCATCTTCATTTGGAAGGCTTGAAGTTGTCCAATTAGTAGGTCCTTCTTGGCCCTCTTTGACTCCTTCGAACCTTCATTTAGCTCAATGAGCTTTTCCCATAGCTCCTTGGCGGATTCGAAAGGCCCCACCTTGTTGAGTTTCTCCATGGTAATGCCGCATTGAATGGTGAGTACCGCCTTGGCATTTGATTCGAATTTGCGGTTCATTTCCCTTGTCCAATCCTTGCTTGGAATAGGGTCTCCTTGTTCATCCACCAGTTCCTCGAAGCCATCTACAATGCTATGCCAAATTTCAATATTACTCATAAGATAGTACTTCATCCTACCTTTCCAATACGCAAAATGACTCCCGTCGAAGAGCGGTGGCTTGGCGGTGCTATATCCCTCTTGAAGAGCCATTGATGTCTTGGTTGATGGTGAGATCTTCCAAGCTATCCGGGCTCTGATACCACTTGTTGGGACCCTTGGAATGGCTAGAGGGGGGGTGATTAGCCTTTCTTTGTTTCTACAAAAACGTTAGCGGAAGCAATACAAATATAAACACAAATAAAAGCAAGAAACAAAGCTAACACCCGATGTAACGTGGTTCGGAGATGACGCTTCTACTCCACGGCAATCCGTAAGGTGGATTAGCCCTAATCAATCTTCACTAGAACCTCCTTTGGATGAACCAAAGTGGAGAAACCTTATCTTACAATGCACTCCTCTTCTTTACAATGATGGAAGATTAGGATTAGAGAAGAGGAGGTTTTGGATTGCTAAAAACACTTGGAAAGCTTGGTGAGCACGTAGGTGTAGTTGGGAGCAAGAGCACTAGCTTCACCAAGCTCCCCATGGCCCCTTTTTATAGAAGAGGGGTTGTTTTTCCCGTTGGGCTTCGATCACCGATCGGATGCTTATCATCACGACCACGCCAAGCCAACGGGTCAAACGCGATCTCCACGGAGATTCAGCCGCAATCTCCAAGCGGCGGCGGTGATCGTTGACCGATCCCTCCATCACCGAATGATGGGGTGATCGGTTGAGTGATCAAGGCGTAGCTCGAGTGATTGCATTCTATGGCGATATTCCCTTGATCGGTCACCGATGCCCTTGGTGTCCGATCGATACAAGATTTGACCGATCGCTCAGCGATAATCGATGGTTAGGGTTTCACCCTGACTCAGTCGAACGCCTGACCAGTCGACTGATACTCATCAAGTATGAGTAATTCATACTTGATTTTATACCCTAGACCTAGACTCAACCTTCTAGCTCCTCAATAAGCCTTGCGCCTTCACGATCCCTCCGAGTCCGCGACTTGTTCATCCTTTGCGCTTTGCTTCCAAGAGCTTCCTTCGGTTTCGTCATGTCTTGGGTTGCCAAATGCTTGGACTTTACGTCGCCAAGACTACAGGCTTGGACTTATGCTGCCAAGACTTTACTTTGGACTTCCTTTTCCAAGGTTCACTTGGACTTTACGCTGCCACGACTACAAGCTTGGTCTTACGCTGCCAAGTCCATCCCTTGTACTTCCTTTGCCAAGATCATACTTGGACTTTCTTTGCCAAGATCATACTTGGACTTCCTTTGCCAAGATCATACTTGGACTTCCCTGTCACTTAAACATTTTCGCAATTAGATCACAAGATATTGCCTAACTTAGATGATTATCCATGTTAGTAATATATGAGAGATGTCCTAAGGCAATCGCCTTATGTATGAACCATTTATATGATAAATGAAGATTCACTATTTGAGTATACATGTTTTATGTATTTGATTGGATCTTAAACTCATTTACTGAATGTCCACGATACGATTCACAGCATGAGAGAATTTGTGATTGGATCACAACTAGTGAGTATCTCTACATGTGTAATTGTGATGTATCGAAATTATCCCTAGTCGATGAATTGATGGATTTGGACACCATCAATTCTGTCGAGACTAGCACGAGGTATACTCCTTGGTGTATCCAAGCACCGATTCTCACCGGGCCGGAGACATAGTGATGTCCGAGTTAATCGTGGATGCTAGTTATGGTAACTAGTTCATTGAGTGACCACCGTAAGACTTCATATGGTTCTCGCATATATAGATATGTCAATGAAGTTCTTACCGTGGCTTAAGTGCGATGTTCCTTCGACTTGCGTATTCAAGTCATCTTGATCATGGAGACTTATGCTTTGACATCTTAAGCAAACATCTCCGAGGAGATGTGGACCCGGGATGATTGGGTATAAGTCGAAGTGATCAAGGTGTTTGAATAGCCTATAAAGGATTCACCACTCCTTGCGAGGAGATGTATACCCATGGCCTCTCGTCGGATTGTTACTAAAGTCTTTGGCCAAAGCATTACATGTTTAGAGTAAGGTACTCTTCGATACATGTGGAGTAACTAGAACTGTAGGACGAGGAAATGATACTTGGGCTAGGTGTGACGAGTCACTTAGTGGGGACTACACTATAGACCATGTCCTCAACCAAGTGGGTATAAGATGAGTGAAGGGAATGGGGCACGATTCATTCGAAGCACAAGGGTTTCGTAAATAGTTCTGGATCAACCGTTGATCTTTTCGCTTAATTGGGGATCATGATGTACTACTAGGTGCCACTCATGATCGTTCTATAATTAATGGTTAATTATAGACGGCCAACATAAACCGGGAACCTATTTGGTCACACGCACAACGAGTGTAATCCAAAGGATTTAAAACGAGCTTGAGAATGGGATTCTCAGACCGAGAGAAACTATGTTTGGTTGGACCAAACATAAAGCGAGCATGAAATTGTTTCAGTCGCAATGGAAGCGTGGATGGGCCGTGTCTTATGAAGACGTAATGGATGAACAAAAATGGTTTGGTTCTAATCCAATGGAGGAGGATAAACCAAAGGGTTTGGTTTATATTAAACGAATGAACCAAAGGTTGGTTCGGTTCGTTTTAACTTAAAATAAACCATCATAGTTTGGTTTATTTTAACTTATCTTAATGGAGCGGGTTAACGGGCTTTATGGATATGATCCATTAACCATTAAGAGAATTAGTTCTCTATAAAATAGGGCTTAAACCCTAACCCTAAAGCTAATGAAGTTTTGGCCGCCCAACCCTAACCTTCTTTTGTTGTTGCCGCCCAACATGGTGTTGCCGCCAACTTCATGGAGCTGCTGCCACCTCCTTGCCGCCGGCATCCAAGCTTCAGCCGGCGATGCTCCGGCGACCCTCCGGTGATCTCTTGTGGGTTCGGTGATAAGGTGAGCTCCACATCTCCTTTGGCCGGCCTCTATTCCTCCACCAAAAGCTGTCCAGTTTTTCTGGACAGCTTGTTTCTTGTTGTCGGAGCGCCGCTTGGACGACGGTTAGTGCCCGACAGCGGCTAACTTATCGGGATTTGATCTCCGGGTAATCCTCTGAGGTGGAGGATGAAGGATTAGTCAATTGGTTGTGAATACCTCTCGAAGCGAGTTTTGAGGACTTCGTTTTGGATCGAATTTGGATTGGATCGTGATCATCTCGATCCGTCGTCTTCAACACGAGGCTAGTAACCCGTCGAAGGCGAAGCTCGTGGCTTAAGCGAAGTCATCGAGGAGCTCGGCGTGGATCTGGATAGAGGCGATTCTTACGAGGATCGTTCGGTTGATGCGTTCCGCTACGTCATCTGAAAGGTATAACGTAGATAAATTTCCTTTTATTGCAAATTTTAATTTACGGTTATGTCTACACTTGTTGTAATATGCATCGTGTGTTGTGTGTGTTGTAATAAATATAGATTTATTATTTTTAATTGCTTCATTTGTGCTCATGTTTCTGAAACATGATCGAACACACACCTGCCGTGATCTGGAAACCTTGATGGTATCGAGCCAGGTTGTGTTTCGACATAATCGTAAAATGGTTTTGCGATAGTCATAATGTATTTCTGGAAATTTAGAAGTATTTATGGAAATTTTTCAATTTTGGAAAGTCTAGAAGTATTTATGGAAATCTTCCACTTTTGGAAAGTTGGAAGTATTTATGGAAATTGATATTTTCCATAAATAAAATATTTGATTAGATTCTGGAAATTTGTTTCCTAATTTAATCATGATTTGATTTAGGAAATCAAATCTTAAAATATTTTATTTCCATAAGTAGTTTCAATGATTTAGGAAATTGGTTTCCTAAATAGATTTTCCTTAATCAAATAATTCCATGAATAAAATATGTGATTAGATTTGGAAATTTGTTTCCTAATTTAATTATGATTTGATTTGGAGAATCAAATCTTAAACATATTTTATTTCCATAAATAGTTATGACATATAAGGAAATTATATACATGACATAATTGTATGCCATGTAATTGCATTAGATGCATAACATTATGCCATGCGTGTCGTGACATGTAGATGTATGTCATGTATGCCATGCCATGTAGATAATAGTTATTTGCATGCAAAGAGGATGAGACATAAAAACCCTTAAACAATATTAAAGCCTACACCTTCCATTAATATGGTTAGAACCCGAGTTCTGTTTCTTGTTTGGGTTGTTGGACTCTCTCCAAGCCTCGAACCGAATATGTTCAAACCATGGAATAGTTTAATACTAATATGGTAAGAGTCGAGAGGTCAATCTTAGCTTTGGTTGTTGGACTCTCTCCAAGCTGGGCTAATTGGTTGAATGCGCTCTAACCATATTAAAACTATGTCCCGATTAATGGGTTGACTTTAACCTGGAGCATCGGCTTGTTGGACTCTCTCCAAGGTCGATGTAAAGGGAGGTGAAGTTGGGTGCTATGCATATGATGCATACTTGTTAATGTGTTAACAACCCGATGTATGTGTGAACATTCAATTAGTTGATAGCACATTGTGATAGTTGCATATCGTGATATGCAATCGGTATAGTTGATACCTACATCGTAGTTATGAATGGCTTGTTGGACTCTCTCGAGGTTGTTCATAACTATGATGGATATCGACCCATTAGGAGATGGACCTCGATCTCGAAGTGATTTTGGGGTTTTGAAATTGAAAAATGAATGGGATTTATAAATGTATATTGATGCATTTTAAAATCATCTTTCTCATATATGCTCGTTTTGTATTTCTAAGTTAATATATTGATCATGATGTGTTTGAATTTGCGTTCCATTTTGGATTTAAATAAATTGACTGGGCCGAACTTCTTGGACTGGCTTAGAAACTTGAGAATTGTTCTCAAGGTGAAAAGCTTGTAAATGTCCTCAGCGCCTCTTCCCGTCCTAGTGACGATGCAACTCTGGACCAATTGTTGGCCTATCGAAACATGTGAATGATTACGAAATGATGAGTTGCATCATGCTAGCCGATGGAACCCAAGCTATCGAAATGAGCATGAGCATATGGATGCTCATATCGTAGTCCTTCATCTTTGTGAGTTGGTTGATGAGCAAGTGAGATTGAAAGGTTGAAGTCTCAAGCTCCTCTTCACCTCACGAGATGCTAGGAGGTTCATCGTGGTCTTGCTCGATATCTTTGAAAGGCTGTGGAGTCTTTTGAGAAGCATGAGCGAGGGGCCAGTCTTGTTAGTTGATTCCTCGAAGAAAGGTTCTAAGAGGAAGTCAAAGAACAGTGAGAAGGAGAAGAAGAAGGGCTAAGAAGGTAGAACTAGCACAAGGAAACTTGCCATCATTATGGCAAGGAGAGCCATTCTTGAAGAAAGTGCAAGATTTATCTTGAGTCCGTGAAGAAGAATAAGGCATCGGATGCCCCATCTTCTTCAGATATCTTCGTTATTGATTGTCATTCTATTTCCTCAAACACTTGGGTATTGGATACTGGGTGTGGCTCACATATATGTAATGACATACATGGGCTAAGGAATAGAAGAAGACTCGTCAAGGGAGAGTCAAATTTGCGTGTTGGGAATGGAGCAAAGGTTGCTGCAGTCGCCATTGGAACGCATTTGTTGAAACTCCCTACAGGACTTGTCTTAGAACTGGACAATTGCTTTTATGTTTCTTCGTTGATAAAGAACATCATTTCTATTTCTTGTTTAAATAGAAATGGGTACCATTTGACTTTTAGTAACAATTGTTGTTACATAACTTTAAATGGAGTTCTTTATGGGACTGGAACTTTAAGCAATGGTGTTTATACGTTGGACGTATCCAGTGACATTTTCAATATCGAAGCGAGCAACACGCGTGCTCAAAAGGATAATCAAATAGACTCCTATATGTGGCATTGTCGTCTTGGCCATATAAGCCAGAAACGCATGTCCGAATTACACCGATGTGGAATTCTGGAATCGTTTGAATTGGATTCATACGATACATGCGAATCATGCTTAAAAGGCAAGATGACTAAGTTACCTTTTACTGGAAAAGGTGAACGAGTGGGAGAGTTACTAGGTCTAATACATACGATGTATGTGGACCTATGTCAACTCAAGCATTAGGAGGCTATAGCTACTTCATTACCTTCACCGATGATCACTCACGGTTTGGGTATGTGTTCTTGATGAAACACAAGTCTGAAGCCTTTGAAAGGTTCAAAGAATTCAGAAATGAAGTAGAGAAACAACATGACAAGAGTATTAAAATACTTCGATCGGATCGAGATGGTGAATACTTAAGTCAAGAGTTTCTTGATTATCTAAGAGACAATGGCATATTGTCTCAATGGACTCCGCCCTATACACCACAGCATAATGGTGTATCTGAGAGGCGTAACCGGACCTTGTTGGACATGGTCAGGTCAATGATGAATCATGCAACTCTTCCCAAGTCCTTTTGGGGCTATGCACTTCAGACAGCTGTTTACTTGTTAAACAGAATGCCTACCAAGGTAGTCTCAACTACTCCATATGAGATATGGAATAGTAAGAAACCTCATGTATCTTACTTGAAGATATGGGGTTGTCCTGCTTATGTGAAGCGGACAGTATCAGAAAAATTGGATGCTAAGTCTGATAAATGTCTATTTATTGGATACCCTAAGGAAACAAGGGGTTACCAATTCTATCATCCTGTGGAACAAAAGGTGTTTGTTTCAAGGCATGCTGTGTTTCTAGAGAAAGAGTTTCTCTTGCAAGAAAATAGTGGAGTGTCGTCGAGCTTGAGAGGCTCGAGAGACTCAAATAGACATTGATGAGATACGGTGAAGCACAACGTGACAACTCATAGTGATGAGCAATCGGCTGGACCTATTGTAACACCACATATTCGTAGATCTGGTAGAACACAGAATATTCCTGAGAGATATGGATTTCTCGTAAGTGAATCGAACGATGTGTTACTCATTGATGATGAGGAGCCTACCAGTTATGAAGAAGTGCTGACAAGTTCAGAAAGGGATAAGTGGCTTGGTGCCATGAAGTCGGAAATGGATTCCATGTATGAAAAACCAAGTTTGGAACTTGGTTGACCCACCTGAAGGGATAAAGCCTATAGGGTGCAAGTGGGTTTTCAAGAAGAAAACCGACATGGATGGTAATGTGATTACCTATAAGGCTAGATTGGTGGCGAAAGGATATTGTCAAAAACAAGGTGTTGATTATGACGAAACCTATTCTCCTGTAGCTATGCTTAAATCCATTCGGATGCTCCTGGCCATAGCGGCTCATTATGATTATGAGATATGGCAGATGGATGTGAAAACAGCTTTCCTTAATGGAAACCTTCTCGAGGACGTGTATATGATACAGCCTGAGGGTTTCACATCGGTTGATAAAACCAAGGTATGCAAATTGCGACGGTCCATTTATGGATTGAAGCAAGCATTCAGGAGCTGGAATATCCGTTTTGATGAGACAATCAAAAAGTTTGATTTCTCACAAAATCCAGACGAACCTTGTGTGTACAAGAAGGTTAGTGGGAGTGCAGTCGTGTTCCTAGTATTATATGTCGATGACATATTACTTATAGGAAACGATGTTTCAATCTTACAGTCAGTTAAGGTTTGGTTATCCAAGACATTCTCCATGAAAGACCTGGGAGAAGCAACCTACATCCTCGGGATTAAGATCTATAGAGATAGATCGAAACGGTTGCTTGGTCTTTCACAGTCTACATATATAGACCGAGTGCTAAAGAGGTTTAGCATGTCGGAATCCAAGAAAGGTTTCCTACCCATCAGGCATGGGGTACACCTTTCGAAGTCTATGTGTCCGCGCACAGAAGACGAGAGGATTTGCATGAGTAAGATTCCCTATGCATATGCAATAGGATCTATCATGTATGCTATGTTATGTACGAGGCCCGATGTATCGTATGCTCACGAGTGTCACGGCGGATACCGGTCGATCGAGAATGGATTATTGGGTGGTTGTTAAGATGATCCTTAAGTACTTGAGAAGAACTAAGGATGTGTTCCTAATATATGGAGAAGGGTACATGGTGATACGTGGGTATACGGATGCCATCTCCAGACAGACAAGGATGATTCCATGTCTCAGTCTGGGTATGTATTCACCTAAAATGGAAGCGCAATAAGTTGGAAAGGTTCCAAGCTTGACACTATAGCGGATTCTTCCACTAAGGCAGAATACATTGCAGCTTTGGAAGCAGCAAAGGAAGCGGTTTGGATCAAGAAGTTCATCTCTGAACTTGATGTGGTCTCATAAATGATCCAAACATGTGCCGCGCTATCATCTTAACAGAGATCATCGGTAGGAACGAAATACAAATCGAGAAAATTCCCCTTTGAAAGGAACTTAGCGGATCCTTGACTAAGGCATTACCTCAAAATAAGTTTGAGGTCATGTTGAGCTTATGGTATTGGATCTGTAGCGATTGACATTAGGCAAGTGGGAGTCTGTTAGTAATATATGAGAGATGTCCTAAGGCAATGCGCCTTATGTATGAACCATTTATATGATAAATGAAGATTCACTATTTGAGTATACATGTTTTATGTATTTGATTGGATCTTAAACTCATTTCTTGAATGTCACGATCGATTCATAGCATGAGAGAATTTGTGATTGGATCACAACTAGTGAGTATCTCTACATGTGTAATTGTGATGTATCGGAATTATCCTAGTCGATGAATTGATGGATTTGGACACCATCAATTACATGTCGAGACTAGACGAGGTATACTCCTTGGTGTATCCAAGCGGTGATTCTCACCGGAGACATAGTGATGTCGGAGTTAATCGTGGATGCTAGTTATGGTAACTAGTTCATTGGAGTGACCAGTAAGACTTCATATGGTTCTCTGCATATATAGATATGTCAATGAAGTTCTTCTTTGTGGCTTAAGTGCGATGTTCCTTTGACTTGCGGTATTCAAGTCATCTTGATCATGGAGACTTATGCTTTGACATCTTAAGCAAACATCTCTAAGGAGATGTGGACCGGATGATTGGGTATAAGTCGAGTGATCGAAGGTGTTTGAATAGCCTATAAAGGATTCACCACTCCTTGCGAGGAGATGTATACCCATGGCCTCTCGTCGGATTGTTACTAAAGTCTTTGGCCAAAGCATTACATGTTTAGAGTAAGGTACTCTTGATACATGTGGAGTAACTAGAATCCGTGGATGAGGAAATGATACTTGGGCTAGGTGTGGCGTAGTCGACTAGTGGGGATGACACTATAGACCATGTCCTGAACCAAGTGGGTATAAGATGAGTGAAGGGAATGGGGCACGAATCATTCGAGCCTTGAAGGGTTTGAGAAATAGTTACGGATCAACCGTTGATCTTTTGTTAATTGAGGATCATGATGTACTACTAGGTGCCACTCATGATCGTTCTATAATTAATGGTTAATTATAGGCGGCCAACATAAACCGAGAACCTATTTGGTCACACGCTGTGAGTGTAATCCAAAGGATTTAAAGCGAGCTTGAGAATGGGATTCTCGGACGAGAAACTATGTTTGGTTGGACCAAACATAAAGCGAGCATGAAATTGTTTGATGCAATGGGCGTGGATGGGCCGTATCTTATGAAGACATAATGGATGGACCAAAATGGTTTGGTTATAATCCAATGGATGAGAATAAACCAAAGAGTTTGGTTTATTTTAAACGAATGAACCAAAAGTTGGTTCGGTTCGTTTTAACATAAAATAAACCATCATGGTTTGGTTTATTTTAACTTATCTTAATGGAGCGGGTTAACGGGCTTTATGGATATGATCCATTAACCATTAAGAGAATTAGTTCTCTATAAAATAGGGCTTAACCCCTAACCCTAAAGCTAATGAAGTTTTGGCCGCCCAACCCTAGCCTCCTTTTGTTGTTGCCGCCCAACATGGTGTTGCCGCCAACTTCATGGAGCTGCTGCCACCTCCTTGCCGCCGGCATCCAAGCTTCAGCCGGCGATGCTCCGGCGACCCTCCGGTGATCTCTTGTGGGTTCGGTGATAAGGTGAGCTCCACATCTCCTTTGGCCGGCCTCTATTCCTCCACCAAAAGCTGTCCAGTTTTTCTGGACAGCTTGTTTCTTTGTTGTCGGAGCGTCGTTTGGGCGGCGGTTGGTGCTCGACAGCGGCTAACTTACCGGGGATTTGATCTCCGGTAATCCTCTGAGGTGGAGGACGAAGGATTCGTCAAACGGTTGACGAATACCTCTCCGGAGAATCGAGTTTTGAGGACTCGGTTTTGGATCCGAATTTGGATTCGGATTGTGATCATCTCTCGATCATGTCGTCTTCAACACGAGGCTAGTAACCCGTACGAAGACGAAGCTCGTGGCTTAGCGAAGTCATCCCGAGGAGCTCGGCGTGGATACGGATAGAGACGATTCTTATGAGGATCGTTCCGGTTGATGCCGTTCCGCTTATCGTCATCTGAAGGTATAACTTAGATAAATTTCCTTTTATTGCAAATTTTAATTTACGGTTATGTCTACACTTGTTGTAATATGCATGCGTGTGTTGTGTGTGTTGTAATAAATATAGATTTATTATTTTTAATTGCTTCCGCTGTGCTCATGTTTGCGAAACATGATCGAACACACACACGCCGCGGTGCCGGAAACCCAACAATCCAAACATCAAAACATATATAAATGCTTGGAGCATTGTTGCACCAACAATATGATCTATTTGTGTCCTTAACCTTCTATCCGAGTCCAGACTTGTTGTACACGGCTCGTGGAGACCCAAATATCATGTTTAGATACTTAGAGCCCGAAGTGAACCTTTCCAACGATTTGGTGAGATCTTCTACTTGCCTTTTTAGGACTGAGTTCTCTTCCTCAAGCTTTGCAACTTGAGTTGAGTCTCTATCCATAATTTGGTAAGTCTAAGTCTTCGAGTTGACTTGCTCCTTAAGTACTTGGACTTCCTCAAGAAGCGACTCGACTCGATTCTTGGACTTGGATAGTTTCCTACCTAAGCATGCAATAATGTTATACAATTTATCTTCTAGGGGAGATGTTACCTCATTTATTCCTTATGAAACAGATGCGGATCCGTGGCTTCACTCGGACTCGGACTCGGAGTTTGTCTCGGCTTCGGACTCGTTGGACGCCATGAATGCTACAAAACTTGTCTCCAGTATTTTAGCATTCGACTTGTCCGATGATGATTTGTCCATGGTTGGCTTAGATGCTTCCTTTTCCTTTTTCCTTGATTTGGATTTCTTTCCCTTTTTGTTCGTTCATGCCATCAAAACTAAACCATCCTCGGATTGACTCAAGTTAGTCTATTCATGTAATTTAATTAATTTATCCCATAATTCTTTAGAATTTTGAACAGACCTGACTCGACTTAGCTCTTCATTCGTAAGTCTACATTGCAAGGTGTTTAAAGCCTTGTAATCGACTTGAGCCTTGTTCCTAATATTTGCAGTCAATTTCTCCGGATCTAACAACTCTCTCGAGTCATCCACCGGAGCTACGAACCCTTTCCTAATCGAAAACCAAATCTCTAGGTCGGTTTTCAGAAAGCACTCCATTCGCCTCTTCCAAGAGGGAAAATCCTCTCCGTTTAAGACAAAAGGGCGAACAGTGCTTAAACCCTCTAAATGCGACATTTTTTATATTAAAAAATATAGTCTTTTATTTTTCAAAAATATTCCTAGAGTTATAAAAATTAAACATTATTGTGCAAAAAGTAAATTTATACTAAAGCAATAATAAAATTTTATTCTAATGCAAAAGCAAATATTATTCTAAGACAAAAATAAATATTAATGCAAAAATTATTAATGCCAAAATTATTCTAAGACAAAATTAATTCAAGAATATTTTTATCCAAAAATGAATATTATTGCAAAAATTATTCTAAGACAAAATTAATGCAAGAATTATTCTTGTCACGAGTATGAGAGCCGAAAATCAAATAGCATCTCCCCTGTACGTAATACAATTCTCTGTTGATACAAAGCCTTCCGGCCACAACCACACAACATATAGAAGTATATAACCAAAGTCACAACAGAATACACCAATAATAATAAAAATACACAGACTCAAATACATGTGTACCGGTACGACTTTGACACAACAAGAAAACACGATCGAAACCAAATACATAACAACATAATCGATTACCAAACAATGGAAACAATATAGGATAAAAATCTAAAACATACAATCCAAAATATACAACACCAATATGGATTTCAATCCAAATACTCAAGGTGAGATGGGATCAGTTGGCAGTGCTCCGAGCATCCATGGAATCTTCTACCTGTTACCTGGGCGACAAGAAAACCCAGGGTCTATGGTGGTGAGTATAAAACTTAGCGGTAATATGCAAGATAGTGCATTATCAACAACTAAGATTTAAAGGGCAACAGATATACAAATGGAGATGAACAGATATATATAGATGGATATCAACGGTATACAGTCGTAAAGGTGATAACAAACAACTATCAGTGTAAATCTAAACAGAGCATAAACCACCAACTGATCAACTGTACATAATGTAATGTACTAGCATACCTGAATGGTCCATAATGACACAACCTAAACAACCTGAACAAATATACAATAATATAGCACGTACGACTGGATAGAGTAAAACTGCCTCTGTATTTAATATACGATCTTGTGAACATACTACAACAAATACAACAACATACCCGATCCAACCTACTCAACATCTAGGTACTGGTCAAATGCATACAACCGTCCGGTCCAAGTCATACACTGGTATCCCACACACAACAGTATAGATCAAGCAAATAACATGAAAGATGATGTACAATCAAATGCAGCAAACATAGCACAAACAAATGCCACAATACAACAAGCATATATATATATATATATAGACAGTCACTATATATACTGCTCACACTCACACACACATATATATACATAAATATATGTGTATGTATATATATATAAATGCCCTCACACATGGCAATGTAAATGCATGGTCATGCCTGCGCACCCCACTCGCTACCACGACCCCAGTGTGGCCTAGGTGGCATGACATGACATGACAACTGTCCCAACTCAATAACAACCACTGCTCTCGAGTGGATGAGTGGGCAGTATGAATAAGTAGCGATAAGCTAAAGAGCTATAAGCTACACAATGGGGGTCCCTGCTGCTGGCCACTCCGACTGGCACTATCCATGAGCGGTCGAGTGCCACGCACCCAAGACAACTCCACACAACTCCAACTACTACTATCAAGAGTGGTCGAGTGTGGCACAACAAATGAACTACCCTCGTACTAGTTACTACTACCACGAGTAACCGTGGAGGCAGAATGACTGACGACCCTCCCAACCACAAGGGAGACCAAGTCGCCAGCATGCATGTAAATTACATGAATGCACAACTACACATACATCCACAATACACTCTCTACCCAACAGAGAGTCATATACGACTAACCATCGACCATGCTAGGACTTCCAGTCCGTAGCGACACACCGTCGACAACCCACACTACCATGTACAAACATAAGATTTGTAATAGTTATACAACGAAAGGTAAGTGATACAACCACAAACTCTACATTAAGGACATCATCCACCCCCCGGATGATTATTCCTAATGACACGAGTCAAATTGACATCTATACTCAACTACGCCCCCCATGGTTAAGCATCTAAAGATCTACATACCATAGCATCGATAAGTTATAGCAACAATGAACGAAATATGACAACAACAACAATATATCTCAAAGTGCAAAGACTTAAGTATCAAGCACAAAATAACATGAGTGGAGTCAAGGTACAATATCAACCATATAGAAACTCATGCACTAACAATAATCAACTACTCGACCGGGGTAGAATATTACCCACCTGAACTGTAGAATATCCAAAAAAATCTCCATGCCCAAAAGACTATCCCGGATCAAAGTCCTGCAATTACAGAACATAAAGAATAACTAAATGCTAGCATAACCCAAATGCTAGAATAATTCCCTAAATCACATCCTAACAAAGTATCCACATAAATCCATCCATTGGATCTATAGCAACTACACTTCTTCCATCAACTATTAATCAATGAATCCAATAATAACCGACTATAGATCTAACATCACATCTATAATAATTCGAATCCGAACTTACCAGGTTTATCTTCAATTTCATGATGGCGACTACAGCGGCTGGAGGAGTTCGCCACGGTAAAGGCATCGTTGAGCTAGCCTCTCGATTTGGTGGTTGACGACAGCAGATGGGGGTCAGCAGTGTGAGGAGAAAGCACAAAAAAATGGAGAGAAAAGAATCGGGAAAATCGTAGATAACAGAAACTCGTTGATTCTCCCTCTCGGACTCGAAATCTCCTCATCAGATGCCATGATGGCTGGAGGTGCTCGTTGTCGCCGAGATCGGGAGGAAGAAGGTACGATCGACGGAGACTAGATGACCCATCTAGATGCGGTGTAGATCGAGCGGAGACAAACGACCGGTGCGGCGAGGAAGAAGAGACACCAATGTGCTAAGCTCCATTGGCGGCGACGAGTGGAAAGAGAGTGCTGCGATCAGGAGAGAATCCGCGGCAACGTGAGAAGAGAAGGAAAATCGAGAAAGAGGGTTTGTAGGTTGCAGTGAGGAGTTTGGGGAAAATCGAAAAATCAATTAAATGTCAGAATTATTTATATAGGTATTAACCTTAAGGTTAATTAATTACCCCTTAATAAACCCTCATAAATCCCATAAATCCAAATAGACTTCTAAATTTTTTTGAAAAATTCCAGTGAATATTTTTCTTAATTAACAAGTATTATATTATCATTGTTTCATTTTTTTTATATCTTACAATTCTAATCCAAAAATGAATATTATTGCAAAAATTATTCTAGTGACAAAAATGCAAAAAGTATTCTAGTGACAAAAATGCAAAAATTATACTAGTGACAAAAATGAAAAAATTATTCTAGTTACAAAAATGGAAAATTTATTCTAGTGACAAAAATTAATAAAAATTATTCTAATGCAGAAAATTAAATAAAATTATTCTTTTTTTATTAGCCTGAAGTATTAGGGTACGATTTCTCTTCCCCTACTAATCCTCAGGGCCGACCGCCCTAACCCCATGGAAGTTTCTCGACGATCGACGAGGGTAAATCAGAGTGACGCGTGGCCAGCGCACATTGGAAACCCATGCTACACTAGGAGGCCAACAATGCTGAGACGAGGGGCATCGAGCATCACCACCCACACAGCGTGCGCTGCTGATGGACAGGACTCTACCCCTAGAAGCGCAGAGGGGAGTCTCATGATTAACCAATGTGTCATCGCCCTAGGGGCAAAGAAAATTATTCTAATGCTCTCGATGGTGATTGCACCAAATTCGGAGTGCCCCTGCTCTGATACCAATTGTAGGATTGAAATACTCCGAGAGAAGGGGTTGAATCTCGGAGGTTATAATTTTCTTTGGATTTTAAAACTTATATTTTAAATTTTGAAATCGTTAAAGAGTATGCAGCGAAAATAAAATAGAGGCAAGCTTCTTTTACTTGGTTAACAATCCTAACCGGGTTGCTACTCTAAGGCTCGTAGCTCTTCCGAGAGCTACCTCGATGGGCAATCACTATATACCCTTCGACTCGAGAACTCTAGACTTCGGAGGGGTTCACTTGTTACAAATAATTAGATATAGGTAACACTCTACTTTCTCTTTTGAAATTGAGTACACAAAGCAAAAATGAATACAAAAAATAAGAGCTAAGTTATACTTATAGTATTACTAACAGAGGACTCGGCCTCACCTCTCCACTCGAGGCTTACCTGCCGGCTACCTATTGGACTTACCATTCTTGACATCCGATCCCGTCCTGGCCCACTCCGACCTATTTGGACTTTTGTTGATTGTTCGATCTCCTAACCCAACCGATCTTCATGCCAAATGTCTATTCCACTCGACCCATCTGGACTTCATTCCTGGTGTCTGATCCTCCTAATCTATCAAGACATTTGCCTAGTATCCGGTCAACATGACCTACTAGGACTTCCTGTTAAGCCTACACACTTAACACAGATATAAGAATACAAGTAAGTCCTAACTTTAACTATGGTTCAAACATCAAAACCAAGGAGTAATGCTCTCTGCATAAACAAGTTATGCTTGTGATACCCTTCAAAAATAGATGTCAATATCGAGAAAAATTAGTAAAAGAAATTGTATGTTGACCTCATTGATACTGGATAATAAGGAATCTGGCAGATCAGGTGTTGAGGAGGAAGAGAGAGGGGTTTATGGAGTTTGATAAGTGGGTAAAAGTTGGATGGAAAGTGTTGGCGATTGGGGATGGAGTTGAATAGGATTTATACGGGAAGGTGGTGGAGTATGTTCGGCAGTCTGCAGTAAAAATGATTCAGAAAAAGAAACAAGTAAAAACTTACATGTGTGATAATAAATATGCAGAGGTACAGGCAGAAGTGATTGTTACCGAGCATGTCAGTCGACTGCAGAGGATAACTGGTCTTGATTAATGACAGTGCCAATCTTGTCAATAGCTGGCTCAAGTAACGTTCTTCTGATAACAATAAAGTCATCATCTGATACTCTTCATTTTCTCGATGAGAACCTAGGGAAGGGCAAGGAGGAAGAGTAGTTAACCATGTAGAGGAAAAAGGAAAGGGAGAGGGAGAGTGTACAGAGAAATTATCTTCCTTCCATCCTTTGTGTGAAGAAGGGATGCCAGTAAGGAATTGAAAGTCCAACTGAGCTTGGAAGTAAAAAATGCCTATTTCTGATGATTTGGCATGAAAAAAGCAGTGGAAAAGAAAGGTCAAAGGAGTAATTGATAAAAAGGATGTGATAAGATAAAATCCTAGCATGAAATGGAAAGAAGTAGGGCTTAGTTGATTTAAAGGGGTAAAAAAATATTCAAAAACCTTTAAGAAGAAGGGATGAATGGGGAAGAATAGACCAACCTCTATTTGCTCGGAGAAAAAGGCTTTGGTACATCTAGGAGGTAGGTGAGGACGCTAGGTGGAGTTAGCTGCAATAATGTGGTAACCTGAGGGAAGTTGCATTCGGGAGGAAACGGTGCGGTAGTGCTCTCTTGTCATTCTGGAGCGTGTGGAAGCGAACCATGGGTGAGGAATTGAGGAAAGGGGTTGCATTTTCTTGAAAGTATAGGATGATAGTCAATCTTGAAGAATTTCTTTTAATTTTGAAGAGGAAAGGATTGCTTCTGTATTTATAGTGGAGAAAGGGGCTGAAAAGGAGGGAAATAACAACTTTTCCCGCTCAGTTTTGGAGAAGTGGGATTATGGAATCATATGATATAAGTTTGTTAGGGTAAAAATGATGGGTAAGTAAAGATTTAGTTTTTAATGAGGTAAGATGGGGGTATATCAGTTTCTATTAGGGAAGGAGCATTGTGGGTCATTTCTGATATGGTAGATGATGTATCAGTTTTTTGAAAACTTCATTATAGGGCATATATACATATTCGGAGATAAAATTTTGAAAAGTGAATGATCATAATATAGGTTAGGAAGGGCATTTACCGCAGATGGAGGATAATTTGAAAAAAAAAAAGTATCTACAGTGTGTGCTAGGCAGTCTCAGAAGAGACCCGTGCAGGTTGTGATGTGGGAATATAGAAATAGTGTTTACAGGATATTAATAGAATGTGAAAGTGAATTTTAATTGAAGAATGATATAAAAGCAGACACAGTGTAAATTTAAAAGTAATAGGAAGAAGAATCCATTGCAGAATATGTTTGAATACATGTAATGTTTAATGGAGGAGTGGTTCTTCATTACAAGTCATTAGGAATTATAGATTGTCTTTTTCAATAGTTACGGGTCTAAATCAGTATCAGAGTCAGTATTGAAATCCTCTGGGGGAATTTTCTGTAAACATCTTCTATGTTCAGTTCATGGTTGGGCAGGCCAGGTAGGAAAAGTTTCTTTTCATTTGCTACCTGTAAAGCAGCTTCGAACCCTCTCTAAAAGTATTTGCTATATTTTTTGGTCGTCCGAGTTAGGATTCTAGTTTGTTCAGTGGCCCATCTTTCAACTTCTGTTTCTTTAAGGTTGGAGAACTCTTGGTTAAGGCGACTAGCTCATTTAGTTTGTTCATTAGCAACATGTGACAGTGCCTAAAAATGATGCATCAATGTATGAAAGTGAAATTGAAACTCATCTAGGCTGTGGAAGGTTGTGTCTTTGAGTTTAATAAAGGCATCTATGAGATCTTTCATAGGCTGGAAGTACTCGCCTGACTGGAGATGCCAGTCACTTTCCTTTTGTTCCCATTTTTGAATTTCTGATTGTTGGAAGATTATGGTCAAATTTGATACTTCAGCATGTTCTCTTAGCAATCTGATATCGGTATTCTGGAGGGAAATTTCTTTTTTCATAGCCTGCATGTCTTGTTTATGCTGAGCAGACATCTTCTTCTTCTCTGATATTAGTTGGTCCCGGTCGGCATATAGAGTTTCTACTTGAATTTGTAGCCATTATATTTTTTGTTGAAGTTCAGTTTCTTTTGCTGCCTGGTCGGGAGAGGAAGGAAGGCTGGTCTGTATTCCCAGACTGAGTGTTGCGAATTCTTCAGGACTGATCTAAGTGCCTATGGTGAAGGTTGAAGGAGCAGATGGCATTGCAAAGGGTTGTGGTGGCTCTGAGTATGATGTAGATGGTCTGTATTGTTGTCTCTGGTATTCAGATAACCACTGACCGAAGGATCGAAGCTTGGAAGTACACTGAAAATTTAATAAAAATAGTATGAGATAAGCTATTTGTACAAGGAAATAATTAGTAAATAAGGAAGCTTATTGTGCAAAGGCTTTCTTGTAGTTCTTGTAAGACTGGAGGCATATCAGAAGAAGAGGGGAAGAGAATAGTCTGTGGTAAAGTAGAATATGATACGGGGGGAAGAGTATTAGAGGGGATGATAGGTGAATGAAGTATGGTAAGAGAATCTGAAATATAGGGAGATGTAGGCATTACAGAAAGAGAAGAAAGAAGATGGTAGGATAGGAGTCGGATACATCTTGTACCAACAGGTCTAAATGTGAAAAGTTTGGGGATGTTGGGGCTATTGGGTCGGAGGAAGGTATGGGTTTTAGTTGTTTGGTGGGAAATAAGGAGGCTAAGGAAAAATCGTTTGTGGAATAAGAGGGGGATGAAGAGGAAGAAAGTTCAATATAATCATAGGAAGTATCATGGGGGACTGTGGATAGATGTATCAGAAGGGGGTTGAAGTTCTGAAGGAGGAGTTGAAGAGGAAGGTTCTATGAGAGGTAAAGTGACAAGAAAAGGAAAGAGATTGGGAATTGGTTCTGGTGGATGAGGAAGTAGATGGGGATTGACAAAGGTAAGAGTTAGTTGAGTGCAGTTCGTGTCGTTGTAATAGGGACTTGAGGGAGTTTATGGGGAACCTGTGACATAGAAGCGTAAGTTATTCTTTCAGGAATTGAATCAAGAAATTCAAAGTAAGCAATAATGGAAGAGTAAGGATTAGTTACTGGAGTGGGTGACTCGGGGATGGCATAGGAAGTAGCTACCAATTCTGTTCTTTCCCTTTTATTTTGTTGTTTGACCAGAGTCCTGGCAATAGCTACACTCATCATATCCTCTGCAAAATAGAATATTGGTGAACATTTTAAAGTAAAATCAGTAAGTATGCAGAATATAGTATTGGTATATTTTGGAAAGTAGAAATTGTAATTGTTTGGCACAGAGTGACAGTATCAGTTCAGTGTTTATGCAGGCCAGGAG
This sequence comes from Wurfbainia villosa, assembly GCA_025175895.1. Taxonomy (NCBI): domain Eukaryota; kingdom Viridiplantae; phylum Streptophyta; class Magnoliopsida; order Zingiberales; family Zingiberaceae; genus Wurfbainia; species Wurfbainia villosa. The sequence continues at coordinate 79,785,279 of CM045990.1, forward strand.
ATTGGTTGGTGTGCAAAAGTAAATACAGTAGGTATATAAAGCAAGGCATCAATATATTTTTTAGATATGAGGAATGAAGTATTAATATGTGCTTCCAGGTTAGTATGGTAAATAAGCAGGGTATGGTGTTAATATGAAGAAACAAAATGCAGTTTTATTATATATATAAAGACAAATGCAGTAAATGAAATTTACCAATTGGATGCGCATCTAGTGATTGAATGGGTGATAGTCCATAGTAAGACAGGGTTCATGGAGAAGTTCATTTATACTAGTGTTTGTTTTTTAGTTTGGATTTGATAGAGGGAAAGTTGATGGAAGCCTTAACTATCTTAAGGTCAGGAAGATTTTTAAGTGTGGTTTTCCAGGAGAAGGAGAATTGAAGGATGGGATCCATGGGGATAAAGAAGTACAATTCTTTCCAGCCCTTGTGGGAAGTGAGCATATCAATCAGGAATTGGTAACCTTGGCATGCCATGAAATAAAACATGCCTGAGTCAACCATTTTTAGTTGGTAAAGGCAGTGGAATATGGTGGGATGTCGAGATGCTGGAATACGATTATGGTGCCGACTAAGATGCGGATGGAGTTGGGGGTTATTTGGTTGATAGGAAGGTCATAATAGGTGAGAAAGTGAAAGAGAGGCTTTGGGATAGGAAGGCGAAGACCTCCTTCTAGCTGCCCTGTGGAAAGGGTGCTGGTGTTAGGCGGAGGACGATGGGGGTGTTGGTTGCGAGTGGGGATGATAGTGGTAAAACCCTCATGGATGTATTTGGGTTCATGGAGGAAGAATGAATTGTTGAGGGTCAGTTGGCTGGGTATGGTTTTGTACCAGGGAATGGTGGAGGAGGAGGCCATGGAGAAGAGTTGGTCGCAGAGAGTTTGAAGATATCGGAGGAGGAAGGATCTAGGGTTTTAAGTGCAAGAGGAAGTTGAACGGTGTGTTAATGAAGGCAGGGGTTTTTAAGAGGGAAATGGAGAATAAGTATAATGTGTTGGATCGATTTGAGCGCTAGAGGGGGGGTGAATAACGCACGTGAAAACTTTTCGTTCGTTCGATATAAAATACGAGCAATAAAGAAATGCACAACGGAAACTAGAAAACACTATTTCTTTATACTTGGTTCACAGCCTTCTGCTACTAATCCAAGGCCCTAATTGTCCTAGACCGTGTACGGAGGGCAATCCACTAAAATACTCCTCCTTGTTAAAGGTAAGAGTGAACGATTACAAGAAAACAATACAACTCAAGGTAGAGGGACACTCCCCCTCTCCTTGTTACAATTAAAGCTCCAAAAACAAAAAGAATGCACAATTAAGACTCTAAATAAATAAGTTTATACCGATGACGAAGAAGATCTTGAGCTAAGGTTGAGTCATCGTCGTTCCGATGGCACTTTGGCATAGTAGAGTCGTCGTAGGATAGCGACGTTGTGGGAGCGTTTTGGAGCACTTGGAATTAATGAAAATGTGAGAAATGAACCTTCTTTTATAGCCTTGAGAAACCCTAATCGTTGAGATGAGATTTCATGAGAAGATGCCACCTAGCACTCGAAAAATGGTGATAAGCTTTGATTCTCATCGAAGCTGATCCTTGACCATCAGTCGACTGATAAACCCTATCAGTCGACTGATGGAGGCAGCAGTCGACTGCCAACAGTCGGCAGTCGACTGTTGCTAGGGTTTCCAGTTGCAATGAAGAGTTAGCTCAAAAATGTAGTTAATATAAGTAAATTTGATGGTCATTTACCATTCGATCTCGACTTAGACCTTCCATAGGAAGTCTTAGTCGGATTGTCGCCTAAGGACGTCCACGTATGGAGGACACGACCTTACTTATGCTCACTCACACGAGCTTAACTCAACCTTTTACCTTTGAAGCTTCGCTTCCGGTCTCCACCTGATTTCTTCGGCTCCCTCCGAAGTCCTCCCGTTGTCACCCGACCACCACGGTTCCCTCCAGGTGTCGCTGACCTTCAGCTTTAGCTTAGCAATTCTGCACACTTGATTTAGCTCGTGAGATAACAAAATAACCTTGACTTTGTGTCATTGCCATAATCAAAACATTGGTTTGATTATCTGGTGCCCCTGCACCAACATAATGGTTGGGATATTGAGAAAATGAGGTTCAAAATTTTTATAAGTCCTAATATTTTTTCTTAATGAATTTTTTTCTCTGGCAGAGGTTATAAGTATTTTTTTCTAAGGCATCTTGCACCTAATACACAAGCCCAGAGTTGTCAATGTTTCTGAAGCATTTTATGCCTAAGGATTTTAGGTTATCTAATGTTCTTTGGCGAATGACTATATGATTTTTTTCTAAGGCATTCTACGTCTCATGCAGAATTTGAGGGATATCTTATGTTTTTTTATGAAAGGGGGGCTATCAAATTTTTTCTAAGTTGTTAATGACATTTATGCTAAAGGTTCCTATGCCTAATGAGAATTTTATCTTTCTTATGGCAATGGTATTCTTTCTAAGGTATGGTAAGTTTGTTACAATTTTCTTATAAAATTATTGGTATTTTTTCTAATTGTTGAAAACTAACTTAGGCTCTTATGCCTCCTATAACAGCCTATGGGCTAGATAGCTATTTTCCCCCACGGGGAACTATAATGCCACTACATGGCATATGAAAAATTTCAAGGCTTCATGCCTACTGTAACAGCCTATGGGCTAGATAGCTATTTTCCCCCACGGGGAACTATAACTCGACTATATGACATATGTAAAGTGTTCTTAAGGCTCTTATGCCTCCTATAACAGTCTATGGGCTATGTAGATACCTTCCCCCATGGGGAACTATAATGCTAGCTATAATGGGCAGGTAAATGCTAACGAGGCTCAACGCCTACCATGAGAGTTTAAGGCCCAGCGCCTCACAAGAGAGTGTAAGACCCAGCGTCACATGAGAGTTTAAGGCCCTGTGCCTAACGTGAGAGGTTAAGGACTTGCGCTTACTGTGACACCTTGTGGTTTATAGCATAATCTAATTAGTGGACAGTTGTGAAACTTCACTCGCCTTTGCTCTTCAGTTTCACTAAAGAGGGGGAACTTATGATGGGTGTGGAGTTTTCAGCTAAGGCAGTGAAGTCTTTTGATATTTGTAGTTAAAGTAGTAAAAATTTTGTTATTAGAGGCTAGGGAAGAGAAGTTTTTGTTCTCGAAGCAGTATAAGTGAAGACTAAGGAGTAACTGTGTTGGCGGAGTAATTTGGGTGTTGAAAGAATAGTGTATGCAATTTCTGAGCAGTATATGTAATTCTCGAGCAGTATATGAAGTACCCGACCAGAGTAGGGGTAAACAGAGTAACTGTGTTCAGAAGTGTTGGATTGGCAGAATAATTTGTATAATTCCCTATCTCATTACTTATAAAACTTCACTCGACTTCGCTCTTTAGTTTTACTAAAGAGAGGGAACTTATGATGGGGTTGGGGTTTTTTTCTAATCAGATTAAAGCTTTTCACATGCAGTTTTGGTGGTTTCCTAACAGTGTATGTGTTTCTCGAGCAGTGTATGGGGTTCCTGAGCCCAGTAAGGAAGAGTAGTGTAGTGTTGTTCAGAAGTAAAGTATGGTGTTGATAGGACAGTAAGTGCTTTTCCCGAGCAATGTATGTGTTTACCGAGCAATGTATGTGTTTCAAAGGTATGGGATTCCGCGATGAAGGAAGAGAAAGTAGTGCAGTATTGTTCAGAAGTGAAGTATGGTGTTAACAGGGAAGTATGTGCTTTTCCTGAGCAGTGTTTGTGTTTCCCAGGCGGTGTATGTATTTTCTGAGCTCTGTTGGGGGAGCAGGGGAAGTATTGATCAGTGCTTAGTATGACATCGACAGAGTAGTCTATGTGAAATCTCGAGCGGTTAGTATATTTCTCGAATAGTATGTTCATTTCCCAAGTTGTATGTTCATTTCCCGAGTAGTATGTTCATTTCTGAGCCATTTATTGGTTTCGAGATTTCTTTTTGAATATGGTGATATAAGGGGGGGGGTATTCGGAGTGTGGGAAGTGGTAGGAGGAGGTTGAAGATGATTGGTTTAATATATTTAATCATTTATTTCTATATTTTATTTAATTACTACATGGCAGGAAACATAAGGTGTATGAAGCATTTGAAGGAGAAAATTTGAATATAAGCGGAAAAGCAGTTACACTTAATAGCTAGGCAAGTGTATTAGAGTAAATTCACTTCAAGAAGGTGGCAGGATGAAGCATCTATAAAAGGGGCAGAGAAGGAAGGAAGCGGGGATGGTTGTTTCTTCGCTATTCGGTATCTCAAAGATCTTCTTCTCACTTCTTCTTCTTCATTCTTTCTGTATTACTATTTTCTTCATACTCTTATTGACTTGAGCATCAGAGTGGCCGTGCCGAGAAGTCGGCCCATCTCTAACACTCCTCACAAAGTGGCAGATATAGCTCAATTCCAAGGATCCGAGGTGATTCAAGAAGAAGATATCTCTTTATCTCATCTTTAACCTTCTTTGGTGACAAATCCGGCAATTCACAAGAAGGGAGAGGGAGATCTTGGCAGGCCGAAGAAGTGAACACCATCAAATGGGTATTTTAATATAAAACTATTTTTTACCTTTTTACTTGACATAAGTAATATACGTATGCAATTTCATGATTTTTCAAAAAATATAATTGCTTATGATTTTCAAATTTCATTCTCAAAATCTAATTTCGCATTTAGAACCAAACCCCACTACTCATGGAGTAGTTGATCGGAGAATAGCAATGATCGTTGCCGATGACTATTGATGTTGATTTTGCCTGAACAAGAGTTGTTTAGCTATTTATTAGCACCCCTATGTACTTTAACTGCTCCTAATCCTATAATATGCTTAGAGAAGCATTGGAAGGGGGAAATGTTCATTTAAAATGAATTGGAGAGTTGATTAGGTTGAAGATCAAATTTTAAGGGAGGTTAAAGTTCAAGTTTGAACTTTCCCTTATTTTTTATGGTTTAGATTTCCTATAGGCTTAGAAACTCTCCAAGGACATTGTTGGTGCAATGGTCAAGAGGGAACAAGCCTTTAGGGGGAGTTTGTCCATCAAGGAATGATGGATGAATGTTAAAAGGGGGAGAATGAAAGATTGCCTCTCATTTAGTGATAAAGGTTTTGTTACTATGAAGAGTAAAGGCATCTAAGATGATTTTGGATCAAGGGGGAGAATAAATGATTTCATAGGTGGATGAGACATTGAAAATCTTGGTAGACTTTTTGATGTATCCCAAATGGGGAGAAATGAAAGGTTTAAGTTAGGAAAACCTTCATTATGCTTTGGCATAAGAAGAGTCAAGTTGGGATTATGGGTTAGCCTAACTTAAAGGTATTGTCAAGCATCAAAAAGGGGGAGATTGTTGGTGCAATCGACCTAGGTCACGATTAGACCAGACTCGAGTGGGACTCGAGTAGGATTTTAATGTTTGAAAATGGGTTTAACAATGTGTTTGACAATATATTCATCATATGACAAGTGGATGATTGGGATATCCAAGGTCATATGAGGGAGATTACATGAGAGAGATTGTTGGAGCAATCAACCTCAGGTCAAGGTTGACCAAGCTTGAGTGAGACTCGAGTAGAAGTCCAAGATTAGATTCTTGGCAATGGAAAAGTCCAAGTATGGATACTTTGCAAGGGAAGTCCAAGATTGGATTCTTGGCAATGGAGAAGTCTAAGTATGGATACTTGGCAAGGTAAACTCCAAGGGTGGAGTCTTGGCAAGGGAAAGTCCAAATATGGATATTTGGCAAAGGAAAAGGTCCAAGGGTGTAGTCTTGGCATGAAAGTTCAAATATGGATATTTGGAAAAGGAAAAGTTCAAGGGTGTAGTCTTGCCGATGAAAGTTCAAATATAGATATTTTGCAAAGGAAAAGTCCAAGGGTGTAGTCTTAGTTGTGTAAGTCCAAGTGTATAGTCTTGGCGATGAAAGTCCAAGTTTGGATACTTAGCAAAGGAGACCCTTTAGCATGACGTAGCTGACAGAAGCACTTGAAGGCCAACACCAAGGGTGAGGAGCCGTAGACATGAACCAAGGGCGTGAGGATGATGGAAGTGGCTTGAAGGCTTAGGTTTAGACTAAGGGTACCCGATGGCATGACAAAGCAGACAGAAGCACTTGAAGGCTAGCGCGAAGGGTAAAGGAGTTGTGGAGGACTCGGATGGACCCTCACTGTGTGAGTTTGATGGAGGTGGTTTAAAGGCTTAGGCCAAGGCCTAGGGTGATTATTAAGTATGAGGGGGTCATACTTGGGTTAAACCTCATGTTTGAGATGTACTAGTTGTTGGATCAAGAAGCGTCGCTAGAGGGGGGGGTGAATAGCGAGCATAAAAAATTAATTTATTTTCGTTTGTTCGATTAAAACAAAGAGATACATAGTGGAAAAGTAAAGAACACAAGTTTGTTTTTACTTGGTTCACAACCCAACAGTTGCTAATCCGAGGCCCTGCGATCCTTGACCACGTACGAAGGGGCAATCCACTACAGAGTCTCCTCCTCGTTGGAGGTAGGAGACAACGATCTCAAAAACGGATGCTTGAGGATGAGGCAACAAACCTACCTCACCTCGTTATGATTAAAACCACGAATACAACAAATAAATAAAAACAAACTTGCTGCTATCGACGAAGAAGTTGTAAGCTTGGCATTGTGTCGGCGTTATGACGGTGTTACAACATTAGAGCTTTAGGGTTGTGGGAGCACCTTGAGAGCAAGATTGATAATATAAGGGTTTGAGTCCTCCCCTCCTTTTATAGACTTGTGCCTTGGAATAAGTCTAGATCCAGATCCTCAACTTGTTGATCTTATCACGAGGTAGCACCTTATCTTATCACGAAGTGGAGGCATCATACATTATGTATTTTAACCTTGCGTATTTGGTGATTGCCATCGGTTGGTGATTACCTTCATCGATCACGCTGTAGCATTAATCGGTACGCCAATAGCGTGATGAGATTGCCAGCTTGGTCACTCCCCTGCAATAAGAGGTTAGCACGGAATATGGTAAATATGATAGTTCCTTACCGTCCATTCTCGACCTAGACCTTCCACTGGAAGTCTAAGTCGGATGGCCACCTACAGTCGTCCCCATACAGAGGACATGACCTTACCATCTCTCTTCGTACTTATGTTTACCTCTGGTTTTTTATGACATGTCACTTTGCTTCCGATATTCACTTGGGTTCTTTGACTCCATCCGAAGTTCTCTCGGTGTCGCCCGACCACCACAGTTTCTCGACTCGAGATTCTCCGGGTGTCACTAATCTTCAACTCAGCTTAAACACTTCTGCACACTTACGAGTAGCTTATGAGATAATAATATAACCTTAATTTTGGGTCTTTTCCATAATCAAAACAGGTTCGATTATCTGGTGCCCTTGCACCAACACCAGTCGATTGATGGCAATGGCTAGTCGACTGATGGCATTGGTTAGTTGATTGGTCGAGTCCACAACACTCAAGAGCTCAATTTGACTCGAGCAATTAACTGGGATTATGACCTAGTTGACTGCTCTAGCAGTTGACTGAGGCTTGAATGCTGACCTATGGCTCTAGCAGTCGACTGGTGGCTTGTAGTAGTCGACTGGCCTTAAGTGGATAGGGAACAGAATGTTTTGGAGTCGACTATTGGCCCATGGCAGTTGATTGATGGCTATGACAGTCGATTGTTGGGTCCGAGTAGTCGACTGATCGGGCATTTTCTAACATGGATTAGTCTGTTATGAGATAACGGATAAGTGGGCAATCGACTGAAGGCAAGGTCAGTCGATTGCTAATCAAAAATTAGCTGAGCTGATGCTTTAAAAGGAGATTGTAATGGAGTATTTCATAACTAGTTCTTGGAGTTTTCGAAGGGGATATGTTGTTGCATTCCAGACCTTCCAAGCATCTCAAAGCAACCAAACAAGCAAACAATCAAAAGCTCTTTATAAAGTGTCATTTGCATTTGTATTTCATTCTTGTCTTGTATTTTGGTTTTATTTGCTATATAAACTTATTGTAAGAGGGTTCTCCACCTCTGGATTGTATTCCAAGAAGGAGACAAGTTTTAGTAGTGTGGACACTAAGGCTCGACAATGGAGTAGGAACTAAGGTTCCGAACCACATAAAATCGGTATTGTATTTTTTTTGTGTTTGTGTTGTATTTTTCTTTCTATTTGTATTTGTATTTCCATTGCACTAACACATTTGTAGAAAAGCATGATGATGAGTGAAATCGAGAGAAATCGCTATTCGCTCTCCCCCCCCCCCCCCCTCTCTAGCACACTAAAAAGCAGAGAAGAAGAATGATCAAGTAATCTCTAGGAACAACTCTATTTTTCTCTATTCTGTACTTTCTTTATTCTCTTCCTAACTTGAACATCAAAGGAGCTTTGTAGAGGTATACCCCAGCCCCCTTCTAACTTGTTTTCATGTCCTCCAGGCCTGAACTGATAGTTCAGAAATCTAACCTTTGGAGAATTCCAATCTCCCAAGACGTGTTGATGACCAATCTTCTAAAGTCAAATGAACGTTCGATCCCCTGAAGCACAAGCAATGGCCGACCTCCCAAAGCATAAGCAACACTCGACCTCCCAAAGCACCAGCCACACATGACCACCCAAAGTAACACATATACCCGAACTGCAAGAACTCTGCGGAAGGAAGTTGATCCCAACAGATCAACACATTGACGACCGAACCAACCTCTACCTAGTCTGTTGAAAATACTCGACCGTGGGCCCCTGTTGAGTCATCCCATCCCTTGATCTCTAATCAGATCAACTATATTTTTTTATAAATATTATATAATTTTTTTTAGTATTTTGTGCTATATTAGTGTGATAAGAAGAAGAAGAATCTTTTATTATAATTAAAACATGAAAATATATAATTAACATTTCATATAAAATATCAAACTTTGTATAGGGTCTAAAAGAAAGGCAATTAAATAAATATCAGAAATATTATAATTTTTTTTTTCATATTTTGCTTTCATTGTTAACTTAAAAGGAGATAAAAATTCTATCATTAATATATTAATTTAAAATTAAAATTATGTTATAAAAATTTATCATAATTAAATGAGAAGTAGGATAATAAATACTGAAAAATTATTCTATTGTATCATTAACTATTTTTAAAATTTTATAAATATTACTACATATATTTCACCGACATAAAAATAAATATGTATTATGATTATTAATAATTTGAACAAAAAATAAACATAATAATTCTCTATATTAAAATAAATCTTGTAGTAATTGATGTGTTGAATTCTAACATATTGGTACATCATATGGAATTTTTTTAATCTTATTCCATTAATTTTACAAAATTATTGTAGGATCAAAATACTCCGAAAGAGGGTGGTGAATCTCGAATGTTACAATTTTATTTTTAAATTTTAAAGCTTATTTTTATATTTTGAAAACGTTAAAGAGTTTGCAGCGGAAACAAAAAGAAATAAAGACAAGTCTCTTTTACTTGGTTCATAACCCTAACTGGGTTGCTACTCCAAGGCCCATAGCTCTTCCAAGAGCTACCTCGATGGGAAATCACTATATACTCTCCTATTTGAGAACTCTCAACTTCAGAGGGGTTCGCTTTATACAAAAATATGAGATGGGTAACACTCTACCCTCTCTTTGAAGTTAAGTACATACAAGCGAAAATATATACAAGAAATTAAGAGCTATGTTATACCGACACTTATGAAGTTTTTGAAGTAAGCACGGAGTGTCGGAAAAGTGTCTTTGTGAGGAACTGAAGCTCTTGTGGACGAGTATGAATAGAGGCAGCACTTTAACTTAATATCAGTCTATATCTCAGAGCTGGTCCAACATTTGTTTTATAAATCTTTTCCAGTCGACTGGAATGCCTTCTAGTCGACTTCACATCAGCCCGTTGATATAGAACTTATGGTCTTCCAGTTGACTTAACATGCTCCAGTCGACTCCAGGTCACTCGGCTCCACATAGGAAAGTTAGCCTCCTCAGTCGAGTGAAACTCCCCAGTCGACTTAAACTTTTTCCATCTACGCTGCCAGATCTTCGATCGATCACCAGCTAATCCTGCCAACTAGGTATCCAATCAACTAGACTTCAGTCGACTGGAATACATTCAGTCGACTGATCCTTGCAAAACGAGATTAGCACAAATAGATAATATCAAATATGATAACAGAAGTAATACTGCTCGATCTCGACTTCTAAGTCCTACGCGGACTCTCCTTCGGATCGACGCCTAGCTTTGTCCCCCTACAAAGGACTCGGCCTCACCTCTCCACTCAAGGATTATCTGTCGGCTACTTGCCAGAATTATCGTTCTTGACATTGTTGGGTTTTCGGCACCGTGGCGAGTGTGTGTTCAAACATGTTTCGTAAACATGTGCACAGCAGAAGAAATAAAAATAATAAATCTAATTTATTACAACACACACACCACACGCATCCATAGTACAACATGTGTAGACATAACCGTAAATTCAAAATTTGCAATAAAAGGAAATTTATACTACGTATACCTGACGTATCACGTGTAGTGGAAAAGGCATCAACCGGAATGATCCTCGCTAGAATCGTCTCTATCCGTATCCACGCCGATATCTTCAGGATGACTTCACAAAGTCACGAGCCTCGTCATCGTACGAGTTACTAGCCTCGTGTTGAAGACGATGTGATCGAGAGAAGATCACAATCTGAATCAAAATTCGGATCCAAAACGAGTCCTCAAAAACTCGTTTCTCCGGAGAGGTATTCGTCAACCGTTTGACGAATCCTTTGTCCTCCACCTATGAGGATTACCAGAGATCGAATCCCCAGCAAGGAAGCTGCTGTCGGAGCTCCGAACGTCATCCAAACGACGCTCCTACACGAAATAAACAAGCTGTCCAGAAAACTGGACAGCTTTGGTGGAGGAATAGGGGCCGGCCAAATAAGGAAGCTTGATGCTCACCTTGTCGCCAGACCCAAAGAAGATCACCGGAGGGTCACTGGAGGATCACCGGCTGAAGCTTGGACGCCGGAAACTAGCTGGAACGATGGCACAAAGCTGGGCGGCGGCTAGGATTGGGCGCCGACCACTAGAGGAGAGGAGGGGTGGGCGGCAACTTGTGGATTGCTTGGATTAGGGCTTAACATGACCCTTAAGCCCTATTTTATAGAGAACAAATTCTCTTAATGGTTATCCGATCATAACCAAAATACCGTTAACCCGCTCCATTAATTTAAGTTAAAATAAACCAAACTATGTTGGTCTATTTTAAGTTAAAATGAACAGAACCAACTTTGGTTCATTCGTTTAAAACAAACCAAACCCCTTTGGTTTATTCTTCTCCATTGGATTAGAACCAAACCAATTTGGTTCATCCATCATGTCTTCATAAGACACGGCCCATCCACGCTTCCATTGCGAATGAAACGATTTCATGCTCGCTCCTTGTTTGGTCTAACCAAACCTAGTTTCTCTTGGTCTGAGAATCTCATTCTCAAGCTCGTTTTAAATCCTTCGGATTACGCTCGTTGTGTGTGTGACCAAATAGGTTCTCGGTTTATGTTGGCCGTCTATAATTAACCATTAATTATAGAACGATCATGAGTGGCACCTAGTAGTACATCATGATCCCAAATTAACCGAAAAGATCAACGGTTGATCCAGAACTATTTCTGAAACACTTCAGCAGCTCGAATGAATCGTGCCCCATTCCCTTCACTCATCTTATACCCACTTGGTTCAGGACATGGTCTATAGTGTCAGTCCTCACTAGGTTGACTACATCACACCTTGCCCAAGTATCATTTCCTCGTCCTACGGATTCTAGTTACTGCACATGTATTGAAGAGTACCTTACTCTAAACATGTAATGCTTTGGCCAAAGACTTTAGTAACAATCCGACGAGAGGCCATGGGTATACATCTCCTCGCAAGGAGTGGTGAATCCTTTATAGGCTATTCAAACACCTTCGATCACTTCGACTTATACCCAATCATCCCGGGTCCACATTTCCTCAGAGATGCTTGCTTAAGATGTCAAAGCATAAGTCTTTATGATCAAGATGACTTGAATACCGCAAGTAAAAGGAACATCGCACTTAAGCTGCAGTAAGAACTTCATTGACATATCTATATATGCAGAGAATCATATGAAGTCTTACTGTTGGTCACTCAAATGAACTAGTTACCATAACTAGCATCCACGATTAACTCCGGACATCACAATGTCTCTAGCCAGTGAGAATCAACTGCTTGGATACCCCAAGGAGTATACCTCGTGCTAGTCTCGACAGAATCAATGGTGTCCAAATCCATCAATTCATCAACTAGGGATAATTTTGATACATCACAATTACACATGTAGAGATACTCACTAGTTGTGATCCAATCACAAATTCTCTCATGTTGTGAATCGTATCGTGGACATTCAGTAAATGAGTTTAAGATCTAATCAAATACATGAAAACATGTATACTCAAATAGTGAATCTTCATTTATCATATAAATGGTTCAAACATAAGGCGATTGCCTTAGGACATCTCTCATATTTTACTAACAGATATCCGATCTGACCCACCAAGGCTTCCACCAGCTGTCTGATTTACCTGACCCAGCTGGACTTTTTGCCGATTGTCTGGTCTCCTGACACAACTAGTCTTCATTCCAAATGTCTAGTCCACTCGACCCATCTGGACTTCATGCCTGGTGTCTGGTCCTTCTGATCTGTCAAGACATTTTCCTAGTATTCGATCAACACAACCTACTAGGACTTCCTATTAAGCCTACACACTTAACACTGATATTAGAACACAAGTAAGTCCTAACTTTAACTATGGTTCATACATCAAAACTAAGGAGTGATGCTCTCTATATCAACAATCTCCCCCTTTTTGATGTATGACAACACATCAGTTAAAGTTAGAAGAATCAAGCTATAATATTCAATTATAGAATATCTCAAAAATGCATTAAGTTAAAAATATATATGCATGAGATGTTCATATGCATAAAAAACTTTAAATTTTTAAATATCCCTCTCTTTAAGTCTCTTCTTTCTAACTTTAAATCTCCTCTCTCCCCCTTTGGCATACATCAAAATCAAAATTAAGTTCAAAAGGCCACAAATTGTAAAGATGAGAATTAAAGGCTTAAAATTTTTTATCAAAAATGCATAAGTTTATCAATTCTCCACCAAAATTTATTCAATAAGATTTTTAAAGATGATATCTCCAACTTTATTTTTTGATTTAAAAATTAAATTTTTAGAATTCTAACTTTATTTTCAAAATTTATCAATTCTCCTCTTAAAATGTTTTAGAAATTCTCAAACTATCTTAATTTTAAATATCTTTGAAACTCCCCCTTAATAAAAATATTTTTCAAATTTTCATGTTTCAAATTTTTCAAAATTTTCTAACTCCCTCTCAATATAAAATATTTTTCAAAATTTCAAAATTTTCTAACTCCCCCTCTATAAAAAATATTTTTTAAATTTTCAAAATTTTCTAACTCCCCCTCAATAAAACTTTTTTTTCAAATTTTCAAAAATTTCTAACTCCCCCTCAAAAAAAATATTTTTTAAATTTTCAAAAAATTTCAAAACTCCCCCTCAAAAAAATATTTTTTTAACTTTTCAAAATTTTCAAAATTTTTTCAAAACTCCCCTTAATTAATAGCTAAAAATTTAAATCAACCTTAAAATTTTCAAAATTTTAAAGATGATGCAAATGTGATAGAAAATATGTCGAAGCATGATTTCCAAAATATTATATTTATACTTAAAATAAACATCCAAAAATTATCCTTAAAGCAAATGTCCAACTCTTTACTAGCTCAAGTGATATAGAATTATCATGAAGCTTTGAATTAGAGTTAGTCACCGAAGTGATTGATTTGCTCTTGTAAACCCCGTGTTGGTCCATGTCGATGCACTGAATCAACATCTAGTACCAGGGGTGTAGTCCTAACATATCACACCCATCTTTGTGGCTCAATACACAAACAGGTAATCTGAGGTGTTTGTAGTTAGGGCAATCTCTTGCCATGATTAGGTTTTGATGTGTGTGGCAAAGGGTTTAAGTTAGTTTGTTATGTTGATTTGATATGTGCGTTGAAGTCGTGCAGGACTTAGTAATTCGCACATGGAGCCATGGCAAGTTTCACAACTCATGACTCGGTCCTTGAGTCGGTGAAGGATGGCTTTACGGAAGCCGTGGGCTTGGAGCATTCGAGAGACCGCCGAATGAGGAGCTTGGAGTGAAGCAGGAGGAAGTAGACTTCGAGGCAAGAGACGCGAAGGAGCATTGCAGAGCCGTGCGCCTGATGCTGCCGAGGGACGTGGCCGCGAACGAAGAGAACTTCGAAGGCGAGAGACTCCGAGAGATGAGAGTGAGCGAATGTAACCCGAGAAGGGGTAGCTCTTAGGTGAAACTTGGCCATTTGGCTAAGTGTCGGATGGGATTTCCCGACACCAGTCGACTGCCATGGAATGACAGTCGACTACTCTGAGTCGAACGTGGTTCGACTGGTATTCGACTAAGTGTTTTGAGGCCATCGATCCGCCATATGTGGCGATCGCCGACCATCGATCGTCCGACCAAGGCGCGATCGGGTCGAAAGGGTTTGGCGCCACGTAACCGCCATAGCCGAGGCGATTGACTATGAGATGCGATCGATGATGAGTCCATCGATCGTAAGTGTTCCGTTGGACTACAATGGTCGGGATCCGACGTATTCGGAGACCGTTGTAGTGGCGGCCGTCGACTGCCAAGGGTAGCAGTCGACTGGTGGCGGCCAACGGGAAGAAAAGCCTCCTCTCTATAAAAAGAGAGGGTGTGGAGCTTTGGGGGGTTAATGCTCTTACTCCAAACGACCATCCAAGTGCCCCACAAGCTTTAAACTCTTCTTACTTGCTTTTACTCCATTCTTATTGTAAGAAGAGTGATCTTGATTGTAAAGGTTACCTCCACCTAGCTTGGTGCAAAGGAGAGACCAATTGTGATTGGCTTTGAAGGAGTGATTCACCTCGGACGAATCGGGATCGTGGATTAGCGGCGTAGCCGTGAACCATGTTACATCTTGCGTTAGCGTTTTGATTCTTGTCTTTAATATTTACTTGTCTTGTCTTATTATATTCCGCTTGCGCTAACCTTTTTATAGAAGAGTAAATTACAACATCCATACATTGAGAGCTATTCACCCCCCCTCTAGCCGGCCGTTTCGATCCCCAACAAGTGGTATCAAAGCCAAGGAAAGCTTGTCGAGGACTAACTGCCACAACAAACAACTTTTAAAATGGCCAACTCCAACATCCATCCATCGATGTTTGAAGGAGAATTCGCTTGGTGGAAAAAGAGAATGGAGGTATTTTTCGAAACGGATTTTGATATTATGATTACAATGGAATCCGGTTTCGTTTTGCCTAGGGATGAAGAAGGGAAGCCAATAGAGAAATCTAGGTGGACCAAAAAGCAAAGGGAAGAGCACCTTGCAAACTCAAAAGCCAAGCATCATCTTTTCAATGTGCTCCCCCAACAAGAGATCAACCGAATTGGAGAATGCCTAAGTGCCAAGGAGATGTGGGAGAAGCTAATTGAGCTTCATGAAGGCACATCCGAGGCGAAGCTAGCAAGGAGAGACCTCCTCCGCTCCCAACTCAACAACATTAAACTAGAAAAGGGAGAAAAGGTAATTTCCTTACATTCTCGTTTTAAGGAAATTATAACTGGTTTGTCAAGTATTGTTGAGAAGCTATCAAATCGGGATATGGTTATGAAGGCTATAGATGCCTTTCCGCGATCCTCAAAGTGGAGCTCCATGGTGGACTCCTTCTATATTTCAAAGAATTTAGAAGTGAGCACCTTGGAGGAGTTCTTCTCAACAATGGAGCTCCACGAAACGAGGCTTGAAGGAATACAAGAAGAGCCAAAAATCCAACCTTCAAGAGGAGTAGCATTCTTGGCAAACAAGGGGAAGAAGAAGATAGAGATCCCCTCCTCCTCCGATGATGATGAAGCATCCTCCTCCTCCTCCATGGATAGCACGGAAGAAGCTTATATGGTAAGGAGGGTAAGATGTGCTTTAAAAGGTTTTAGATTTAATAAATCTAATGATAGGAATAGAAGACAAAGGGGGAAAATCATTTGCTACAATTGCCAAGGAGAGGGACACATAAGGGATAATTGTCCCCTCCTAAACAAGAGCAAGGAAGAAAAGAAAAAGAAGGAAGAAAAGAAGAAGAAAAAGGGGAGCAAGAAGAAAAAGGAAGAGGAGAAGAAAGCAAAGGAAACGGGAAAGGCCAAGGCATTCAAAGCAAAGACTTGGGATGACCCTTCCTCCTCATCTTCATCATCATCCAAGGAAGAAAATGCATTTGTCACCAACCTAGCATTGATGGCATTTGACGACTTGGATTGCTCCTCCACCGAAAATGAAGAATCAAGCACAAGTGGAGAGAGCTCAAGTGAAGGGAGAGCCTCCTCTACCTCCTCATCCGAAGAAGAAGAAGACATGGAAACTATGGTAACCAATCTTTCACCTAGTAAAATAATTTCTATGATTTCTAGATTAACTAAGGATTTATTTATAGCAAAGAAGAAAAATAAGAGCATGTTAGATCAAATTAAGGATTTAGAAAATAAGCTAGAAAAAGCATGCTTAAATGATAATATTTCTTCTAGCTTAAATGATGCATGCTCACATGATAACTATATGTCTTTTGATGTTAATGATGCATGCATAAAGGAAAATAGGGCTTTAAGAGAGAAAGTAGATTATTTAACCAAAGCCCTAGAAAAGTTTACAATTGGCTCAAACACCTTGAACATGATTATAGGGAGCCAAAGAGCTAGCTTCAATAAGAAAGGCCTAGGATACAAAGAAATCGAAAATGAAAAGGCCTATAAATGCCTAATTGCTAGGGGACAAGATAAGAAGAAGGTAATAGCTAGAAAATGGATCCCCAAGGAGTATTTAGTGAACCCCATAGGAAAGAACCTATTTTGGGTTCCAAAATTCATCCTTAAGGGTTAGAAAAATCCTAGAATAGTCAACCATATGGACTTGACCTATATCATATTTTTGGTTGACTTAGGATGGCGAGACAACATTTTTGAAATAGGTAATGTGCCCATAATGAGATAATAATGCTTAAATCATGATAATCAATGTAATCGCTATGTATATGTGCAATCATGATTTATGATTTTGATATTTGGCACATAATCATGAGAAATAGGATTTAAATCATGCCTTAGGTGATATTTGCTAATTATCATCATGTAATACCTAATTCATGATTATTACTTGATGAACACATGTATTTAATGATCATAATGTGTAATTCATTCATATATGTCATTATGATCATGTGGATTGTTAGGGTGATACTTAACCTTGATAGAATTGCATGAATATAATGGTTAAGTATATACAAATACCTCTAGGATGCATCTCACACTCACTATAGGCTACCATGATTGAAAACTTAGCATGAGTGAGATGTTAGGATGATACAAATGTCCACTAATGCCTATGGCATTTAGATGGTCATTTAAAGTATCAAAATAGCAATAATAGACCAATCATGGGAAAGGCTTATGTTTAATTCATAGACATATTGCCCAAAGATTATGGTTGGATATTTCATATGTTTTCAAAACAATTTCTTAATCTAAAATCTATGTATTCATGTTTTGAAACAATTGGAACCAAAACTAGGTGGTAAACTTGATACTAGAATGATAAAAAACCTAGTGGTTTTTAAAGCTTTTGGATTTTTGGCATATCTCAGAAAATATAATGATTTTTCATAAAAAAAAACTATTTTTCATTGATAGATATACTTAAAAGAAATGTGTTCCCCAAATTTCATGATTTTTCTAATTTTTTGGAATTTTTAATGCATTTATGAATTTACTAAAAATCAATTCATTGGTGGCCCGATATTAGAAAGATAAAGGCTGATTTTAGTTATTAAACCAATTTTTGGTATTTTCCTTCTATTAGACTTGATGTCATGTGCTTATAACTCAGTATTAATCTTTTTGATGGTGTCAAAGGGGGAGAAAATATTATGTTTAAGTTAATTATGATAGGGGGAGAAATATGTATGGGGAGTTTCATGGATTAAGGGGGAGTTGCGTATTGCTATATCATGTTTATATTTACATGCTTTCTTACCTTAGAAATTTTTATCAAATGTTTTCACCTAACTTAAACGGATTGCCACACATCAAAAAGGGGGAGATTGTTAGGGCAATCTCTTGCCATTATTAGGTTTTGATGTGTGTGGCAAAGGGTTTAAGTTAGTTTGTTATGTTGATTTGATATGTGCATTGAAGTCGTGCAGGACTTAGTAATTCACACATGGAGCCGTGGCGAGTTTCACAACTCATGACTCGGTCCTTGAGTCGGTGAAGGATGGCTTTGCGAAAGTCGTGTGCTTGGAGCATTCGAGGGACCACCGGACGAGGAGCTTGGAGTGAAGCCGGAGGAAGTAGACTTCGAGGCAAGAGACACGAAGGAGCATTGCAGAGCCGTGCGCCTGATGCTGCCGAGGGACGTGGCCGCGAACGAAGAGAACTTCGAAGGCGAGGGACTCCGAGAGATGAGAGTGAGCGAATGTAACCCGGGAAGGGGTAGCTCTTAGGTGAAACTTAGCCATTTGGCTAAGTCTCGGATGAGATTTCCCGACACAAGTCGACTGCCATGGAATGGCAGTCTACTGCTCTGAGTCGAACGTGGTTCGACTGGTATTCGACTGAGTGTTTTGAGGCCATCAGTCGACTGCCATATGTGGGCAATCGACTGCCAAGACCATCGATCATTCTTGAAGGCAATGATCGGTCGAAAGGGTTTGGCCACAGAACCGCTCGTGGCCGTGATCGACTACGGAGGCGTGATCGTGATGAGGTCCATTAGTCGATTGCTAAGTGTTCCATTGGACTACAACGGTCGGGATTCGACATGTTCGGAGACCGTTGTATTGGCGGCGATCATTGCCAAGAGCGTGATCGGTGTGGCCCAACGGGAAGAAAAGCCTCCTCTCTATAAAAAGAGAGGGTGTGGAGCTTTGTGGGGTTAATGCTCTTACTCCAAACGACCATCCAAGTGCCCCACAAGCTTTAAACTCTTCTTACTTGCTTTTACTCCATTCTTATTGTAAGAAGAGTGATCTTGATTGTAAAGGTTACCTCCACCTAGCTTGGTGTAAAGGAGAGACCAATAGTGATTGTCTTTGGAGGAGTGATTCACCTTGGACGAATCGGGATCGTGGATTAGCGGCGTAGCCGTGAACCACGTTACATCTTGCGTTAGCATTTTGATTCTTGTCTTGTATATTTACTTGTCTTGTCTTATTATATTCCGCTTGCGCTAACCTTTTTGTAGACGAGTAAATTATGACATCCATACATTGAGGGCTATTCACCCCCCTCTAGCCGACCGTTTCGATCCCCAACATTTGTGAGATGTGAAGGCTTACCTAGGTCTATAGGATCATAAAATCTAAATTGACCTAGGCTAGATTGATTTTTAAATTTCCTTTAAAAATAATACAATATAATATTACTTTTCAAAATAAATTTTGAGTAATGTGTTGGGATGTATACTGAAAAGTCTATCTTTTGTATGAACATCTTTAATTTTTAAATAAGAATCACATGATCATTGTTTGCATATTTATGGTTATGCATATTGTCTGATACATTATATTGTAGATAACATGGTGTGTAGTGTCACACAGAAGATCATGTTATCAGTTCCTTGTAGAGTATAAGTAAAGGCTTACAACCAAGATGGTTTTGAACAAACCATTGTTATGGCTGTAGTGTAATTTGCTATTTGTTTGTCTTGACGATAGAATTACACTAGTACACTTTGTGTGTATTGAGCAGGACAGACTTAGAGGTGATTATATTTATTGCTGACTACATAATTGAATCAGACCTCGAATATTATGGTTTACATGCTCTTAAACCCGATATAATAATGGGCACATGTACTTAGTATTTATTTCTTTGATTTACCAATGGGCGAGATTTATAGATTAAATCAATAAGCTTGGTAAGTTGGGAAATGATATTATTTACATGGTGTGCCATTGATTATAGGAGGAAATCATGTCCTATATATTAGGATGATGATGTCCCCTTGAGGAGCTCATAAGGATCAACATGTAAACCCTGCAGGTGGACTTGGTCCAGCATGATGATAAGGTTGAGTGGTACTACTCATGGAGTTATATGTTGAATAATTAATTGTCAGTAAATTAATTAATTGACGGACATTCGAGATCTTAAACATGGGGAGATATTTGTATAATTAATATATAGAGCCCATATTTATTTATGGGGTTGGTGAGGTAGATCAATGATAATCCTCTAGTGGAATGGATTATCATTAATGGATCAGACTTTATGAGATCCATTAGGTGGCCATGATCCAACTCCTTCTCATGGTCCCTATTGTAGCCTATTAAAATCCTCATGAAACCTAGATCCAACGGACAAGATTAAAAGGAGGTTTGGGAAAAATCTATAAATAGGTGGCATTGGCTTTGGGAGGCAAAAGGGATTTGAGATTCTAGGGTTTGCTTCCAAAGCCTTGGGCGGCAACTCGATTTTGGCTAGGGTTTGTTGGTCAGCAACTAGGAGGTGGCTAGGGTTTTCTTTTGATCTTCGGCGGTGGAAACCTAGGGTTGGCTTCTCCTTTTGGCCGGCGGCAACAAGACCCATCATCAAGACTTGGCCAGCGCCTCTCCCTCTCCTTTGGCCGGCGACAAGATATCAATCTTGGCCGGCAAATCCTCTCACTCTCCTTAGGGCTGGCGGACACCATGTTGGTGCTTGGCAGTTGGCGTAAGTAAGGAGAAGAAGGGAACCGAGTATTCTTCCCTTTGTTCGGGGCGAGCAAGGAAGGGAAGAACGTGATCTAGGAAGTTTCAACTCTGGGAAGATCATTGCCCACACAATGTCCAAGAGGAGGATAGGACATACAATAGAAGACCAAGAGGTAAACAAGAGGTATAATTCTTGTTTTGGTTTCCTTTTGTTTCTTTGTATTATGTATGTAATTGCATGTGGCTAATTTACTTGGACCTCGAAGATAAACACAAAAACCGGCGATCCATACATCATCTATTCTGCGGATAGTCGAGGAAAAGAGTTAGGTTGCTTGAACAACAAGTTTGTTTAAGAAACCACTCTAATCGAATAGCACGATGATGGATCGGTTGCTTGGGTAATCCGTATTTGTCTTGGATTAATTTTTTTATTTCGGGGATGTAGATAGGATCTCCATGAACAAGTGACCGAGGTGTGAAGTGAAGCTTCGGTTCCACCACCCTTCAATTTGAATCAAAGCTATAGTTTTCGGTTTTGTGTGTTTAGGATTTGATTACTTTTATGCACTTATCATATATTGTATGTTCCGGATGATAGTTGGATGTCCGTAGGCTAACTTTTTGGTTGCAGGCATAAGATCCAACTATTATGGCCATATGTGTGTGTATGTGATTGGATGTGTGTAATTGTATTATTATTTGAATCCTCGGGGTTGACGAGGCTAGTATTTAATTTTTGTAATTAAGTACGGCATTGTTTAGCCACTCTTTTATTTTAGTTTACTTTCGATCTAGATTTCATGTATACTCCTTCATGGAGTAAGGATCGATGGATGTAAATTAAAATAATTTTTCTCTGCTCGGATCTTCGGATGGCTTGTACATGGCATAGGGAGGAGCGGACGAGATGGCAATACGACGGGAGGCATATTGGAGAACAAAAGTCATAATAGTTGGAAAATATTTTTTTTCATATTTATTGCTTCTTGTTTGATATGCATGTCGGGTGCTAGGAAAATTCCTCAATTTTAAATTACTAGGTGGGAGAGGGATATTTTTTTATAAATTCCCACAGCCTCCATTACGATTTGACATATGATGCAAACAAACTTGCGTGTCGACTCTGAGTGCCTTCCTCCCCATCGGATGAGTTTGTTTTGCGGATCACAGGGTCAAATATGGTTATAGGAAATTATTTAGGAGTGTGTGTACTTCCCCATCGGAAGGCACATAATCCGAGATAATTGCTTTGGTATTGAGTAATGGTGAACACTTAGATGCAAATAGGAGTATCCTCCCCATCGGAGTCACTGCTTTTATTTGTAGGGCTAAAGAGAAATCAACTATTAATTTTATTTATCAAAAAGTTAGGTTGACAGGGTAATAAAATTAATGGGTAAAACCTCCTCTTACAAATGTAGAATACGTATATGTCCACACAATCGTGGCATACGATATTCTCGGTGTTTTGAGGTGTTGGTTGATTTTAAAATTTTATTGTTTGAGGAATCAATAATTTTTTAAAATCTAATGTTTTGATCTATGTTATTTTTATGTTTTTCAAAAATGACTTTCAACCCACTTGTTGTGATACTAAAGGAGAATAAACTTATTGGACCCAATTATGTTGATTGGAAAAGGAATCTTGATATTGTCTTGACTGCTGAGGAGTACAAGTATGTACTCTTCGAAGAGTGTCCTCCTAAGCCTGCGGATGACTCTGGGGAAAAGGAGAAAGAGAGTTATAAGAAGTGGATAAAGGCTGATGAGATGGAGCGGTGTTACATTTTGGCTTCTATATCAAATGTATTGCAACATCAGCATCAAGCCATGCCCACTGCTTATGACATGATGCTCAATCTCAAGGAGCTTTTCGGACACCAGAATCGGACTGCTAGGCAGGAATCCATGAGGAACTTGATGACGACCACCATGATCGAGGGAACACCCGTGAGGGATCATGTTCTTAAGATAATGGCTCATTTGGATGAGCTGGAAGTCCTTGAAGCAGAGATCAATGGGGAAACCCAAATCGATATCATAATCCAGTCTCTACCTAGGAGTTTTGAGCAGTTTTGCCTGAACTACAACATGAATAAGAGGTTGTATTCGTTGGCGGAGCTTCTGACAGAACTCCAGGCGGAAGAGGGGCTTTTTCGTCAGAGTGCTCAGGCTCAGGCCATGGTTGCTCAAAAGGTTTCTACTTCTAAGCCGAAAGGCAAGAAGAAAAAGAAACAAGGTGGAGCAAAGGTGGCGAGAGGATAGGGAGGAGTGAAGAAGCCGAAAGGCAAGTGCTTCACTTGCAAGCAGACTGGACATTGGAAGAAGGACTGCCCCAACCGGAAGTAGAACAAAGGTATATTTTTTGGTCTAGTTGTTGAAACATGTTTAGTGGTGTTATCTACCTGCACCTGGTGTGTAGATACGGGAGCCACTGATCATGTCTGCAATACATTGCAGGGGTTCTAAGAAACCAGATGACTAGCTGAGGGGGAGATTACCATTTACTTGGGTGATGCTACGAAGGTGGTGGTTGTTGCAGTGGGAGATGTTTATTTATCTTTCGATAGGAATAAAATTTTTGTTTTGAAATATTGCCTTTATGTACCTTTATTTAGAAAGAATTTGATTTCAATTTCTAAATTATTTTCTGATGGATATTCTATTTCTTTTAATGACAGAGTTGTTATAAAAAGGAATAGGGAGATTATCTGTTCTGGTGCATTAATAGAAAATTTATATACCCTTGAACCAAAAGCTCCCACGATGCAAATAGAAGTAAACAACTCATCTTCTAATTCTAATAAGAGAAAAGAACCTTCGAAAATGAACCAAACATATCTTTGGCATCTAAGGTTAGGTCATATTAACCAAAGTAGAATTCAAAGGTTAATAGTTGATGGACCTCTGGGTTCAATAATGGTGGAAGATTTCCCAACCTGTGAATCTTGCTTGGAAGGTAAAATGACCAAGAGGCCTTTTAAAGCCAAGGGGTATAGAGCCAAAGTTGTGTTGAAATTGGTTTATTCTGATTTGTGTGGTCCTATGTCTATCCAGACTAGAGGTTGTTTTGAATATTTTGTCTCTTTTATAAACGATTATTCAAGATATGGATACATTTACTTGATGTGCCACAAGTCTGAATACTTTGACAGGTTCAAAGAATTCAAGGCTGATGTGGAGAAATGTCAAGGTAAAAGTATCAAGACACTACGATCTGATCGTGGTGGTGAGTACCTCTTGGGAGAGTTTAGGAATTACTTATCAGAGGCTAAGATTCAATCCCAATTTTCTGCACCTGGCACACCTCAGTAGAATGGTGTAGCGGAGCGAAGGAATATAACTCTTATGAAGATGGTTAGATCGATGATGAGTTATTCTGAGTTGCCAGATTCATTTTGGGGGTATGCTCTGGATATGACATTGCATATTCTAAACTTGGTACCATCTAAATCAGTGCCTTCTACTCTCACAGAATTGTAGATTGGGCGAAAGCCTAGTCTGAGACATATTCAGATTTTGGGGAGTCCAGCACATGTGCTGAAGGCAGATGCTGGTAAGTTGGAATCTCGTATAGAAGTGTGCATGTTCGTAGGCTATCCTAAAGGAACAAAAGGTGGTTTGTTCTATAGTCCTAGAGATCAGAGGGTGATCGTTAGCATGAATGCCAGTTTTTTAGAGGAAGACTATGTGATGAACCACAAGCCCATAAGTAAGATTGTTCTGAAGGAATTGAGAGGGGAAGTCACTACTTTAGTACCATTGGTACAAGAGGATATACTACGAGTGACTACACAGCGTGTCACAGAGGATACACAGGTGATACCTCATCGTAGTGGGAGGGTTGTTGGACAGCCTGATAGATTTATGTTCTTGGGAGAATCTTCTGATTTGGTCTATGGAAAACATGAACCTGATCCCTGGACATATGACGAGGCAATCCAAGATAAAGACACGATATCTTGGCAAAGTGCAATGAATTCTGAGATAGAATCTATTGATTCAAATCAGGTCTAGGAGCTAGTAGAACCACTCAATGGTGTAAAAACCATTGGATGCAAGTGGATCTACAAAAGAAAGAGAGGAATAGACGAGAAGGTTGAGACCTTCAAAGCAAGGCTTGTTGCGAAGGGATATACTCAGAAAGAGGGTATCGATTATGAGGAGACCTTTTCGCCGGTAGCCATGCTTAAGTCTATCCGGATTCTCTTATGGATTGTTGCTCACATAGATTATGAGGTGTGGCAGATGGATGTCAAGACAGCTTTCCTTAATGAAAGTCTTGAGGAAAACATCTATATGGAGCAACCAGAGGAATTCATTGCAAAGGGCAAAGAGCATCTTGTGTGCAAGCTTAATCGGTCCATTTATGGATTGAAGCAAGCTTCAAGATCTTGGAACATCCACTTTGATGAGGTAATCCAGTCTTATGGATTTATTCAAAGTCCAAATGAGTCTTGTGTATACAAGAGATGTGACGGAAACGTAGTCGTATTTCTTGTACTATACGTAGATGACATTTTGTTAATTGGCAACAATGTCAAGGTGTTATCGGACGTAAGGGTATGGTTGTCCAAACAGTTTGATATAAAGGACTTGGGAGAAGTGGGACACATCCTTGGGATCAAGGTTATAAGGGATCGCAGGAAAAGGATGTTGTGCTTGTCTCAAGCTTCATACATAGACAATATTTTGGCTCGTTTTAACATGCAGAACTCCAAGAAAGGTTTTCTACCTTTCAGGCATGGAGTTCCTTTTTCTAAAGAGATGTGTCCTAGAACATCAAAGGAGATAGAGAAGATGAAGATAGTTCCTTATGCTTTGGCAGTAGGAAGTCTCATGTATGTTATATTATGTACGAGATCGAATATATGCTTTGTCGTGGGCATGGTTAGCAGAAATCAAAGTAATCCAGGACAGGGACATTGGGCTGTGGTAAAGCATATATTGAAGTACCTGAGAAGGACTAGAGATTATATGCTGGTATACCAGGCAAATCAATTACTCCCTATGGGTTACATAGATTCCGACTTCCAATCAGATAGGAATAACAGTAAGTCTACCTCAGGTTTTGTATTTACTTTGGGAGGTGGAGCCATTGTATGGAGGAGTATTAAGCAGAAATGTGTGGCGGACTCTACCATGGAAGCTGAGTATATGGTAGCCTCTGAGGCGGCCAAAGAAGTTGTATGGCTCAGGAACGTCTTGATGGACTTGGATGTGATTCCTGGTTTGCCCAGAACTATCACAATTTATTGTGTTAACAATGGTGCAGTTGCAAACTCGAAGGAACCACGAGCCCATAAGGCAAGTAAACACATAGAGCGCAAGTACCACCTGATACAGGAGATCGTAAAGGAGGTAGAAGTTGTTGTCGCCTAGATTGCATCAGAGGATGACCTGGTAGATCCTTTCACTAAGGCCCTTCAAGCGAGAGCTTTTGATAGGCATGTAGAGGGAATGGGAATCAAATGTATGGCAGTATGAGGACAACATAGTCTTTTAGTATAAGTGGGAGATTGTTGGGAGGTATACTGAAAAGTCTATCTTTTGTATGAACATCTTTATTTTTGAAATAAGAATCACATGATCATTGTTTGCATATTTATGATTATGAATATTGTCTGATATATTACATTGTAGATAACATGGTGTAGTGTTACACGGGAGATCATGTTACCAGTTCCTTGTAGAGTATAAGTAAAGGCTCACAACCGAGATGGTTTTGGACATATCATTGTTATGGTTGTAGTGTAATTTGGTATTGGTTTGTCTTGACCATAGAATTACACTAGTACACTTTGTCTATATTGAGAAGGACTGACTTAGAGGTGATTCGATTTATTGCTGACTACATAATTGAATCGGACCTAGGATATTATGGTGTACATGCTCTTAATCCCGATATAATAACGGACACATTTACTTAGTATTTATTTCTTTGATTTACCAATGGGCGAGATTTATAGATTAAATCGATAGGCTCGATAAGTTGGGAAATGATATTATTTACATGGTGTGCCATTGATTATAGGAGGAAATCGTGTCCTATATATTAGGATGATGATGTCCCCTTGAGGAGCTCATAAGGATCATCATGTAAACCCTGCAGGTGGACTTGGTCCGGCATGATGATAAGGTTGAGTGGTACTACTCATGGAGTTAGATATTGATTAATTAATTGTCAGTAAATTACTTAATTGATGGACATTTGAGATCTTAAACACGGAGAGATATTTGTACAATTAATATATGGAACCAGTATTTATTTATGGAGTTGGTGAGGTAGACCAATGATAATCCTCTAGTGGAATGAATTATCATTAATGGATCAGACATTATGTGGGCTAGATCCATTGGGTTACCAAGATCCAACTCCTCCTCATGGTCCCTATTGTAGCCTATTAAAACCCTTATGAAGCCTAAATCCAACGGACAAGATTAAAAGGAGGTTTGGACAAAATATATAAATATAAGGCATTGGTTTTGTGCGGCAAAAGGGAATTGTGATTCTAGGGTTTGCTTCCAAAGCCTTGGGCGGCAACTAGGTTTTGGCTAGGGTTTGTTGGTCGGCAACTAGGAGGTGGCTAGGGTTTGCTTCTCATCTTGGGCGGTGCAACCTAGGGTTGGCTTCTCCTTTTGGCCGACAGCAACAAGACCCATCATCAAGACTTGGGCAGCGACAAGATATCAATCTTGGCCGGCAAATCCTCTCCCTCTCCTTAGCGTCGGCGGACACCAAGTTGGTGCTTGGTGGTTGGCGAAAGTAATGAGAAGAAGGGAGCTGAGTATTCTTCCCTTTGTTCGAAGCGAGCAAGGAAGGGAAGAACGTGATATAGGAAATTTCAACTCTTGGAGGATAGTTGTCCACACAACGTCCAAGAAGAGGATAGGACATACAATAGAAGACCAAGAGGTAAACAAGAGGTATAATTCTTGTTTTGGTTTCCTTTTGTTTCTTTGTATTATGTATGTAATTGCATGTGGCTAATTTACTTAGACCTCGAAGATAAACACAAAAACCGGTGATCCATACATCATCTATTCCGCGGCTAGTCGAGGAAAAGAGTTAGGTTGCTTAAACAACAAGTTTGTTCAAGAAACTACTCTAATCGAATAGCACGATGATGGATCAGTTGCTTGGGTAATCCATCTTCATCTTGGATTAATTTTTTTAATACGGGGATGTAGATAGGATCACCATGCACACGTGACCGAGGTGCGAAGTGAAGCTTCGGTTCCACCACCCTTCATAATGAACATGAAAGCATCCTAGTCTGCCAAGCATAATCCAAATTACAACCAAGATTTAAAAGTTATCAAATTTATTAATTAAGTTCAAATAGTAACTACTAGGATAACAGTTTGTTGGAGATTCTGGGATCATGGGCAGTAGAATAAAGCAAATAAAACAATTTTATTACATTCTAAACATCCCCTAGGGGCCAAGAAAACTTGCTTTGGCATAATCACATGAAAACACACACAAGGAGAAGGAGAAGTTATACCTTCAAGATTCTTTTGAATCCGTCGAAACCACAAGCAAGACCAACGGGTCTTACCTTTATCAGTATCCATGCCAAGATCACCTGAGACAAATCCTAGAGTAGCAAGCCTTTGTATCCGATTGGTGCTAGCCAACTGACGAAGACAAAAGAAGAGGAGAGAGGAAAGAGAGCTACCAAGGGAGAAAACCAAAAACAAAAACCCATTTTCCAAAGATTATCAAGGGATCTATTTATAGATCTCTTGATTAAGTCATCTTAGGAGGCTTAAATAGAACATATCTTACCATAATTATCCCATAATTAAGGTAAGAACAACCCAGGAAATATTCATAAGAGAAATCTTCAAAATCGGTCGAACCATGACACGACTATGTGGATTCACACGGTCTGTCGTGCCAGGACACACGGTCGGTCGTGCGTCCTTCTGGGAACAACCCAATTTTTTTCATTTTTTGACCAAAGCTAGGCACAACCCATGCCAAGTTAGGCACACCCATGTGAGGCTCTATATGGTCTGTTTGACTTTGTTTAGGTGCGATATGGTCATGCTAAGTCCAACAAGGCCATAGGAGGTTCCATAGCCTCCATTTCGCACCCCCTTTTGTCTGGTCCAACCAGACATATCCTCTGTCAATGAGAATCTTGTTGGGGATCGAACGGCCGGCTAGAGGGGGGTGAATAGCCCTCTTATGATGGATGTCGTAATTTGCTTGTCTACAATTAGATTAGTGCAAGCGGAAACAACAATATAAGCAAATTAAACAAATAAAGACAAAGCAAAGGAAAAAGACAATGCTAACACAATGTCGTAACGTGGTTCACGGCTACGCCGCTAATCCACGATCCCGATTCGTCCGAGGTGAATCACTCCTCCAAAGCCAATCACTATTGGTCTCTCCTTTGCACCAAGCTAGGTGGAGGTAACCTTTACAATCAAGATCACTCTTCTTATAATAAGAATGGAGTAAAAGCAAGTAAGAAGACTTTAAAGCTTGTGGGGCACTTGGAAGATCAATTAGAGCATAAGCATTAGCCATCCAAAATCCCACACCCTCTCTTTTTATAGAGAGAAGGCGATCGCGCCACTCCAACGGCCTCCGAACACGTCGGATCCCGACCGTTGTAGTCCAATGGAACACTTGCCGATCGATGGACCTCATCAATTCTGCCTCCGTAGTCGATCGCCCGATCGACTGCGGCGGTTACGCCTGAAACCCTTTGATCGATCGATCGCGCCGCGATGATCGATGATCTTCTTGATCGGCCGCACATATGGCGATCGGTGTTGGCCTCAAAACACTCGATCGAATACGGTCAGAACCACGTTCGACTCGGAAGCGATCATTGCCATTCCATGGGAGTCGACTGGTGTCCGGAAATCTCATCCGACACTTAGCCAAATGGCCAAGTTTCACCTAAGAGATACCCCTTCCCAGGTTACATTCGCTCACTCTCATCCCTCGGAGTCCCTCGCCTTCGAAGTTCTCTTCGTTCGCGGCCACATCCCTCGGCAACATCAGGCGCACGACTCTGCAATGATCCTTCGCATCTCTTGCCTCGAAGTCTACTTCCTCCGACTTCACTCCAAGCTCCTCGTCCGGCGGTCCCTCGGATGCTTCAAGCGCACGACTTCCGCAAAGCTATCCTTCACCGACTCAAGGACCGAGTCATGAGATGTGAAACTCACCACGACTCCATGTGCGAATTACTAAGTCTTGCACGACTTCAACGCACATATCAAATCAACATAACAAACTAACTTAAATCCTTTGCCACACACATCAAAACCTAATCATGGCAAGAGATTGCCCTAACAATCTCCCCCTTTTTGATGTGTAGCAATCCGTTTAAGTTAGGTAAAAACATTTGATAAAAATTTCTAAGGTAAGAAAGCATGTAAAAATAAACATGATATAGCAACATGCAACTCCCCCTTAATCCATTAAACTCTCTCTACAAATTCTCCCCCTATCATAAGTAACATAACCATAATATTTTCTCCCCCTTTGACACCATCAAAGAGATTAATACTAAATTATAAACACATGACATCAAGTCTAATAGAAGGAAAATACCAAAAATTAGTCTAAAACCTGAATTCGGCCTTAACTAGTCTGATTTTCAGGCCACCAATGACCGGTTCGGACTACAATGATCGCACGCAATTTCGTAACTTTTTGATTTTGGATCAATTTCAGAAATGCATTAAAAATTCCAAAAAATTCGAAAAATTATGAAATTTGGGGAACATATTTCTTGTAAGATTCTTTATCAGTGAAAAATAGGTCTTCATGAAAAATCATTATATTTTCACATATTTGCCAAAAATCCAAAAGGTTTAAAAACCACTAGGTTTTTTATCATGCGAGTATCAAGTTTAACACCTAGTTTTGGTTCCAATTGTTTTAAAACATGAATACATAAATTTTAGATTAAGAAATTGTTTTGAAAACATATGAAATATCCAACCATGACCTTTGGGCAATATGCCTATGAATTAAACATAAGCCTTCCCCATGATTGGTCTATTATTGGTATTTTGATACTTTAAATGACCATCTAAATGCCATAGGCATTAGTGGACATTTGTATCATCCTAACATCTCACCCATGCTAAGTTTTCTATCAAAGTAGCCTATGGTGAGTGTGAGATGCATCCTAGAGGGTATTTGTATATACTTAACCATTATATTCATACAATTCTATCAAGGTTAAGTATCATCCTAACACTCAACATGATCATAAAGATATATATGACTTAATTTCACATTATGATCATGAAACACATGTATTCATTGAATTGTTATCATGCATTAGGTATTATGTCATGATAATAAACAAAGTATCACCTAAAACATGATTTAACCCTATTTCTCATGATGATGTGCTAAATTTCAAAATCATAAATCATGATTGCACATATACATAGCAATTACATTGATTATCATGATTTAAGCATTATTATCTATTTATGGGCACATTATCATCACCCAACACTATTTCAAAAATGTTGTCCCGCCATCCTAAGTCAACCAAAAATATGATATAGGTCAAGTCCATATGGTTGACTATCCTAGGATTTTTCTAACCCTTAAGGATGGATTTTGGAACCCAAAATAGGTTCTTTCCTATGGGGTTCATAAGATACTCCTTGGGAATCCATTTCCTAGCAATTACTTTCTTCTTATCTTGTCCCCTAGCAATTAGGCATTTGTAGGCCTTTTCATTTTTCTTTTCTTTATAACCTAAGCCTTTCTTATTAAAACTAGCTCTTTGGCTCCCTATAATCATGTTCAATGTATTTGAGCCAATTGTAAACTTTTCTAGGGCTTTGGTTAAATAATCTACTTTCTCTCTTAAAGCCCTATTTTTTCTATACATGCATCACTAACATCCAAAGGCATATAGTTATCATGTGAGCATGCATCATTTAAGCTAGAAGAAATATTATCATCATTTAAGCATGCTTTTCTACTTTATTTTCTAAGTCCTTAATTTGATCTAGCATGCTTTTGTTCTTCTTCTTAGCTCTAAATAAATCCCTAGTTAAGCTAGAAACCATGGAAACTATTTTCTTAGGAGTTAGATTCGTTACCATAGTTTCCATGTCCTCTTCTTCTTCTTCGGATGAGGAGGATGTAGAGGCTCCCCTTCCACTTGAGCTCTCTCCACTTGAGCTTGATTCTTCATTTTCGGTGGAGGAGCAATCCAAGTCATCGAAAGCCATCAATGCAAGGTTGGAGTAGACATGCTCTTCTTCATCGGATGAGGAAGAGGAAGAAGGGTCATCCCATGTCTTGGCCTTGAATGCTTTGGCCTTCCCCTTTTCCTTTGCCTTCTTTTCTTCTTCCCCTTTTTCTTCTTCTTTTCTTCTTTCTTCTTCCTCTCTTCCTTGCTCTTGATTAGGAGGGGACAATTGTCCCTTATGTGGCCCTCTCCTTGGCAATTGTAGCATATGATCTTTCCTCTTGGTCTCCTATTCCTATCATTTGATTTGTTAAATCTAAAACCTTTTAATGCACGTCTTACCCTCCTTACCATATACGCTTCTTCCGTGCTATCCATGGAGGAGGAGGATGCTTCATCATCATCATCGGAGGAGGGGATCTCTATCTTCTTCTTCACCTTGTTTGCCAAGAATGCTACTCCTCTTGAAGGTTGGATTTTTGGCTCTTCTTGTATTCTTTCAAGCCTCGTTTCGTGGAGCTCCATTGTTGAGAAGAACTCCTCCAAGGTGCTCACTTCTAAATTCTTTAAAATATAGAAGGAGTCCACCATGGAGCTCCACTTTGAGGATCGCAGAAAGGCATCTATAGCCTTCATAACCATATCCCGATTTGATAGCTTCTCACCTACACTTGACAAACCGGTTATAATTTCCTTGAAACGAGAATGTAAGGAAATTACCTTTTCTCCCTTTTCTAGTTTAATGTTGTTGAGTTGGGAGCGGAGGAGGTCTCTCCTTGCTAGCTTCGCCTCGGATGTGCCTTCATGAAGCTCAATTACCTTCTCCCACATCTCCTTGGCACTTAGGAATTCTCTAATTCTATTTATTTCTTGTTGAGGAAGCACATTGTAGAGATGGTGCTTTGCTTTTGAATTTGCAAGGTGCTCCTCTCTTTGCCTCTTGGTCCACCTTGACTTCTCTATTAGTTTTCCCTCTTCATCCCTAGGCAAAACAAAACCGGATTCCATTGTAATCATAATATCAAAATCCGTTTCAAAAAATACCTCCATTCACTTTTTCCACCAAGCGAATTCTCCTTCAAACTTCGGTGGATGAATATTGGAGCCGACCATCTTTTGATGAAGTGCTTGTTGCGGCGGTTAGTCCTCGACAAGCGACTTAGCTCTGATACCACTTGTTGGGGATCGAACGGCCGGCTAGAGGGGGTGAATAGCCCTCTTACGATGGATGTCGCAATTTGCTCGCCTACAATTAGATTAGCGCAAGCAGAAACAACAATACAAGAAAATTAAACAAATAAAGACAAAGCAAAGGAAAAAGACAATGCTAACACAATGTCGTAACGTGGTTCACGGCTACGCCGCTAATCCACCATCCCGATTCGTCCAAGGTGAATCACTCCTCCAAAGCCAATCACTATTGGTCTCTCCTTTGCACCAAGATAGGTGGAGGTAACCTTTACAATCAAGATCACTCTTCTTACAATAAAAATGGAGTAAAAGCAAGTAAGAAGAGTTTAAAGCTTGTGGGGCACTTGGAAGATCACTTAGAGCATAAGCATTAGCCATCCAAAAGCCCACACCCTCTCTTTTTATAGAGAGGAAGCTTTTCTTCCCGTTGGCCGCCACCAGTCGACTGCTGCCCTTGGCAATCGACTGCCGCCACTCCAACGACCTCCGAACACGTCGGATCCCGCCCGTTGTAGTCCAACGGAACACTTGGCAGTCGACTGATGGACCTCATCAGTCGACTGCTGCCTCCGTAGTCGACTACCCAGTCGACTATGAGCAATTCTGTGGCCAAACCCTTTCGACTCGATTCGCTTCCGAATGATCGATAGATCGCTGATCGCCCACATATGGCAGTTGACTGCTGGCCTCAAAACACTAAGTCGAATACCATTCTAATCACGTTCGACTCAGAGTAGTCGACTGCCATTCCATGGCAGTCAACTGGTGTCGGGAAATCCCATCCGACACTTAGCCAAATGACCAAGTTTCACCTAAGAGCTACCCCTTCCTGGGTTACATTTGCTCACTCTCATCCCTCGGAGTCCCTCGCCTTCGAAGTTCTCTTCGTTCGCAGCCACGTCCCTCGGCAGCTTCAGACGCATGACTCTGCAATGCTCCTTCGCGTCTCTTGCCTCGAAGTCTACTTTCTCCGGCTTCACTCCAAGCTCCACGTCCGGCGGTCCCTCGGATGCTCCAAGCGCACGGCTTCCGCAAAGCTATCCTTCACCGACTCAAGGACCGAGTCATGAGATGTGAAACTCGCCACGGCTCCATGTGCGAATTACTAAGTCCTGCACGACTTCAACGCACATATCAAATCAACATAACAAACTAACTTAAACCCTTTGCCACACACATCAAAACCTAATCATGGCAAGAGATTGCCCTAACAAATCTCATTCTCAGACTTGTTTTATATCTCGAGATCACCCTTAGTGTGTGTGACCCAATAGGTTCCTAGTTATGTTGGTCATTCATAATTAACCCCTTAATTATGAATAGATTATGAGTGGCACCTAGAAGTACATCATGACCCTTAATTAACCGGAAAGTCTAAATTGACTCCAGAACATTTTTTTAACCCTTCAGCAGCTTTAGTTGTTCGTGCCTTGTTCCTTTCACTCATCCTATACCCACTTGGTTCAGGATATGATCTCTGTGTTCATCGCCACTAGGCTAACTATGTCACACCTAGCCAAAGTTAATTTCCTTATCCTGTTGATTCAAGTTACTCCTACTTGTTTCCATAAAGACCATCTTCTTAACATGCTTGCTCTGGCCAGAGATTTCTGAGTAACAATCCAGACTAGAGGCCTAGGGTATACATCTCCTTTATCAGAAGCAGTGAATCCTCTGTGGGTTATTCAAACACCTTCGATCACTTTGGCTTATACCCAATCATCCCGGAGTTACACCTACTATGTAGATGGCTGCGAAGAAGTCAAAGTACAAGGCGTCATGATCAAGGTGACCTGAATAGCACAAGTCTAAGGAAGCTCACACTCAAGATGCAATGAGATCTTCAACAACATATAGAACCATATGAAGTCTCATAGCAGGTTACTCCAATGAACTAGTTACTATAACTACCATCCACATGTTCACTCTCAGCATCTCTATGCTTTCATTCAATGAATACCGAATGCTTGGATAAACCAAGAAGCATAACATGTGCTAGTCTCACAGAATTGATGATGTCCAATCTCATCAATTCATCGACTAGAGATAGTTTCAATACTTGCATAATTACACATGATGAAATACCCACTAATTGTGATCCAATCACAATTTCACTCATGTTATGCATCGTATTGTGGACTTCAGTACATGAGTTTAAGATCCAATCAAATACATAGATAATGTATACTCAAATAGTAAATTTTATTAATAAATTCTAAGGCGATTATCTTAGGACACGTCTCAATTACATCAAACTCCCACTTGGCCTACAGTCAATCACCATGATATCTAATACCATAGGCTTCTATATGCCTCTCGAACTTTTCTTGGGGAAGCAACTTTGTCAAGGGATCTGCTAGATTCCTATCAGTGGGAACTTTCTCTATTTGTACATCTCTTCTACCAATGATCTCTCTGATTAGATAGTAACGACGTAGTACGTGCTTGGATCGTTGATGAGACTGTGGTTCCTTCGCCTGTGCAATGGCGCCATTGTTGTCGCAGTAAACTGGTAATGCTTCAACAGTGCTCGGAACTACTCCAAGTTTAGTAATGAACTTCTTGATCCAGACCGTCTCTTTTGCTACTTCAGAAGCTGTAATGTACTCTGCCTCCGTAGTAGAATCAGCAACGGTGTCTTGCTTGGAACTCTTCCAACTCACCGCACCTTCATTCAAGATGAATATGTATCCAGATTGTGATTTAGAATCATCCTTATCTATCTGGAAGCTGACATTAGTATACCCGCTTACTACCATATCACCTCCTCCATATACCAAGAACAAATCGTTAGTCCTTCTCAAGTACTTAAGGATTGTCTTGACAGCCACTCAATGGTCCATACCAGAATTCGACTGGTATCTGCTCGTAACACTCAAAGTGTACGATACATCGGGCCTCGTACATTACATAGCATACATGATCGATCCTATAGATGACGCATATGGGATCTGACTCATGCGAATCCTCTCATCTTCAGTTCGCGGGCACATAGACTTCAAAAGGTGAATCCCATGCCTCATGGGAATAGAACCTTTCTTGGATTCTTCCATGCTAAATTGTTTTAGCACTTTGTCTATGTATGTAGATTACGAAAGACCAAGCAACCGATTCGATCTATCTCTATAGATCTTAAACCCCAAAAATATAGATTGCTTATCCCATGTCTTTCATGGAGAACATTTTGGACAAACAAACCTTGACTGTTTGCAAAATAGGAATATCATTTCCTATAATAAATATGTCATCAACATACAATACTAGGAACACAACCACATTCCCACTAACCTTCTTATACACATAGGGCTCCTCAGAATTTTTTGAGAAATCAAACTGTTTGATTGCCTTATCAAAACGGATATTCCAACTCATGGATGCTTGCTTCAATCCATAAATGGAACGTTGAAGCTTGCATACTTTGTTCTTGCCAATGGATGTGAAACCCTCAGGTTGTATCATATATACATCCTCAGATAGGTTTTCATTAAGGAAAGTTTTTTTCACATCCATCTTCCATATCTCATAATCAAAATGAGCTGCCATGGCTAGGAGTATCTGAATAGATTTATGCATAGGTATTGGTGAAAAGGTTGTGTCATAGTCAACACCTTGTCTTTGACGATAGCCTTTTCTCACTAATCTAGCTTTATGGGTAATAATATTACCATCCATGTCGATTTTCTTCTTGAAAACCCACTTGCACCCTATAGGCATTATGCCTTCGGGTGGGTCTACCAAGTTCCAAATCTGGTTTTCATACATGAAATCCATTTCTGATTTCATGGCTATTAGCCATCTATCCCTGTCTGAACTATTCAGTGTCTCATCGTAACTAGTAGGTTCCTTGTCATCGATGAGCAACATGTCATTAGATTCACTTATGAGAAATCCATATCTCTCAGGAATCCTACGTATCCTACTAGATCTACAAGGAGGTGGTGTATTATCAGGATCAGCTATTACCTCATCCGAATGAGTAATCAGTTGTGTTTCTTGACTAGGCATCTCTTCTGTGTCTACCGGAGCCTCTTGAACTACACATAGTTCAACCTTACTCCCACTGTTTTCCTGTAAGAGAAACTCCTTCTCTAGGAATACAACATGCCTTGAAACAAATACCTTTTGTTCCAAGGGATGATAGAATTGGTAACCCCTCGTTTCCTTAGGGTAACTAATAAATAGACACTTATCAGACTTTGCCTCTAGCTTATCTGATATTGTCCTCTTCACATAAGCAGGACAACCCCATATCTTCAAATAAGATAAATAAGGTTTTATACTATTCCACATCTCATATGGAGTAGTAGAGATTGCCTTAGTCAAAACTCTATTTAACAAGTAAACAACAGTCTCAAATGCATAACTCCAAAAGGTTTTTGGAAGACTTGCATTCTGCATCATTGACCTAACCATGTCCAACAAGGTTTGGGTTCGCCTTTTAGCCACACCATTACATTATGTTGTTGCGTATAATGTGGAGTCCTTTGGGACAAGATGTCATTGTCCCTTAGATAATCTTGGAACTCTTGGCTTAAGTATTCACCACCTCGATCCGATCGAAGTACTTTAATACTTTTTCCAAGTTGTTTCTCTACTTCCTTTTTAAAATCTTTAAACCTTTCAAAGACTTCATATTTGTATCTTAACAGATACAAATACCCATATCATGAATAATCATCGATAAAGGTAACAAAGTAGCTATAACCTCCTATGGCATGAGTTGACATTAGTCCGCATACATCGGTATGTATAAAGGCCAATACCTCAACTGCTCATTCACCCCTTCCTCTGAAAGGTAGTTTAGTCATCTTTCCTTTTAAGCATGAAACACATGTTTCTAATGAATCTGATTCATAAGACTCCAAAATACCAAGCCTATGTAGTTTGGACATGCGTTCATTGCTTATATGGCCAAGACGACAATGCCATAATTGTGAGATTAATTGATTATCTAACTTAGCGCGTTTGCTATTTGATTCGATATTGAATATCTCGTTAAATGTATCTAACGTGTAGATTCCATTATTTAATATCTCAGTAGCATAAAGAATACCATTTAACGTAATGTAACAATAATTATTACTAAACGTCAAATGATATCCTTTCTTATTCAAGCATGAAATAGAAACAATGTTCTTTATTAATCCGAGAATATAAAAACAATCATCCAACTCTAAAACTTGTCCCGTAGGAAGTCGCAACATATAAGTACCCTTGGCTACTGTAGCAACTTTTGCTCCATTGTCAACCCTTAGATCTGCTTCTCCCTTAACCAGTCTTCTTCTATTCCTAAGACCATGTATGTCTTTATACATATATGTGAGCCAAACCCGACATCCAATACCCAAGTGCTAGAAGAAACAGTATGACATTCAATAATAAATATATCTGAAGTAGATTGGGCATCAGATGCCTTTTTCTACTTCAGTGACTCTAGATACTGCTTGCAGTTTCTCTTTCAATGCTCATCCTTGCCACAATGATGGCAGGTGCCCTTGGGAGTTATTTCTTCCTTCTTTGCCTTTTTCTTCCCATTAGCTTTGGTTTTTGGCTTCCTCTTAGAAGCTTTCTTTGAGGAGTCAACCAACATCACCACCTTATATTCTTTAGCAAAAGATGACTCCACTGTTTTGAACATATTGATCAATTCAGGAATCATGGACTCAATCTTATTCATCTGATAGTTCATCACAAATTGTAAATAGCTACCAGTCAGATTGTAAAGAATTAAGTCGATACTTAATTCATGGTCCATGAAAAACCCTAATGATCCCAATCGCTCAATATAACTATTCATCCTTAGTGCAAACTGCACTGCAGATGAACCCTCCTGTATCTTCGAGCGAAAGAGGAGCTGGGTGACCTCGAACCTTTCAGATCATGCTTGCTCATCGAACAACTCTCAAAGATGAAAGACAATTGTATTAGCATCCATATGCTCATGTTGCTTCTGTAACTCAGGAGACATCGACGCTAGAATAATGCAACTCGCCATCTCTGAGTCAGCAACATGTTTTTGATAAGCCAACTTTTGGTCACCAGATGCATTATCTGCAGGAGGTTTGGGAAGAACCTCTTCAAGGACATAAGCTAGGTTTTCAGCCTTGAGAATAATTCTCAGGTTACGAAGCCAATCCAAGAAGTTTGGCTCAGTCTATTTATTGTTGTCCAAAATCGAACGTAAATTAATGGAGGTTGACATGCTGTTCTAATTAGTACCTAGACATACAAAAAAAGGTGTATAAGAGAGATGAATTTATAGTAATATAAAAAATTTACATAACAAGAAACTCCCACTATTTTTATCAAATTCAATAGCCCTCACTTTGAATTCGAGAGATGGTAGGTGATCTCCTAGTGGGTTGATATCCATTATGACTAAGAACAACCTTGGAGAGAGTCTAACACGTCATTTATAGTCATAATGTTAGGTATCAACAGTACCCATTATATATCAAATATATAACTATCACTTTTTGCTATAAACTAATTGAATGTTCACATATACATTAGGTTGTTAACTCATTAACATATATACATCCAATGCACATCACCTAATTACACCTCTGTCCACATTGACCTTGGAGAGAGTCCAACAAATCAATGCTTTCAGTTAGGGTCGACCCATTAATCGTGAGATCGAATTTAAATGATTTGAACACATCCAATTTACAAGTTAGGCTTGGAGAGAGTCCAACAACCCAAACTTGAAATTGACCTCTGGTTCTTACCATTTAAAATAAACATCAAATCTCATATGAATTGAACATGCTCGATGTCATGCCAGACTTGAAGAGAATCCAACAACCCAAATATGAAAAAGAACTCTGGTTCAACCATATTAATGGAAGGTGTTAGCCCTAATATTTGCACGAGGGATTTTAGATTATTATGAGTCTCATCTATAAAAGGAAATAAACCTAAATATGGAAAAACCAAGGTCACATTAGGAAATAAATTTCCCGATGTGAACGTGAGTCTATGCTTAGGCTCTAACGATGAGCCAACACCTTCGGTGTTTCTAGGCGCATCCTCAGTATTTTCTTTTAGGTTACAAACATATCCTATATGTAAAATCAATCATACTCTAATCTATCATATAGATAAACATGGCACAGGTATATTAAAATATCAAACATGCTTTAAATATTCTCCTACAATATGCAATCTATGGCAAATGAACAAGGTGGCTTTGATACCACTTGTTGGAGATTCCGGGATCATGCGTAGTGGAATAAATTAAATAAAACAATTTTTACATCACAGACATCCCCTGGGGGGCAACAAAACTTGCTTTGGCATAATCACATGAAAACACACACAGGAAGAAGGAGAAGTTATACCTTCGAGATTCTTTTGAATCTGTCGAAACCACAAGCAAGACCAACGGGCCTTGCCTCTATCAGTATCGACGCCGGGATCACCTGAGACAACTCCTAGAGCAACAAGCCTTTGTCTCTGATTGGTGCTAGCCAACCGACGTGATGGCATGCTCGGAGGCTCGTTGGCTCCCATGTCCCCGGATTAAAATTTTCACTAATAAAAACTAATCTGGATGGGATGAGTTTCCTAAGCTCAACCAATTCATCGTCGTGCTAACGACTTGAGCGATCACTTGAGCAAACTAGTTGTTCAAGCAACAAAACTCTTCTAGTCGGTTAGCCGCGGAATAGACGATGGACGGATCGCCAGTTTTTGTGTTTATCTTCGGGGTCCATGATTATATAAATACATATGGATGTAGACATGTATAATCAACACATATAAACATATTAATAA
This sequence comes from Wurfbainia villosa, assembly GCA_025175895.1. NCBI lineage: Eukaryota > Viridiplantae > Streptophyta > Magnoliopsida > Zingiberales > Zingiberaceae > Wurfbainia > Wurfbainia villosa. The sequence continues at coordinate 79,826,270 of CM045990.1, forward strand.
GAACATGCAAAGATAAATAATGAAACTTGTAAAACTTTTATACCTCTCGATCTTCTATCGTATGTCCTAACCTCCTTGTAGACTTCGTGTGGGCGAAGATCCTCCACAAGTTGAAGCTTCCTAGATCTTCTTCAATCAAAAGAAAGAAGAACTCTCCTTCCCTTCTCGCTTGAGCCAACCACCAAGCTACAAAAGCTTGAAGCCGCCAGTCCCAAGAAAAGAGAGAACAATATGGCCAACCAAGGAACCAAACAAGGGAACAATCCCTAGCTCCTAGTGGATGCCGCCGGCCCTAGAAAAGAGAGAACAAGATGGCTAACCAAGGAACCAAACAAGGGAACAATCCCTAGCTCCTAGTGCCGCCGGCCAAGAGGGAGTGAAGAGGAGAAGAGGAATAGGTTGAGCGCCGACCAAGGTAGAGGGAAGAGAGATAGGTGCCGGCAACCCCTTAGGAAGAAGAAGAGAACCTCTCCTATTGTTGTGCCACTCCACCTTCCAAACCCTAGCCGCCCAACCAAACCCTAACCTCCCTAGGATTTCTTGCCGCCCAAGCTAATGATAGGAAAAACCCTAATCTCCAAAAACAACTAACACCCTTGCCGCCCACCTTAAGCCCCCTTTTATAGAGTTAGGCTTAAGCCTTGTTTTAACCTCCACCATTGGTTCTAGAGATCTAATCTCAACCGTCGGATCTAGAGATTTAATCTCAACCGTCGGATCTAGAGATCTAATCTCAACCGTCGGATCTAGGGATTTAATCTCAACCATCGGATCTAGAGATTTAATCTCAACCGTCGTATCTAGAGATTTAATCTCCACCGTCGGATCTAGGGATTTAATCTCAACCGTCGGATCTAGAGATTTAATCTCAACCGTCGGATCTAGAGATTTAATCTCCACCATCGGATCTAGAGTTTTGTTTTCCATCATTGGATCTAGGCTCCATGAGGTTTATATTAGACTACGATAGGGACCATGAGGAGGAGTTGGATCTTGGCCACCCGATGGATCGGAACCACACAAACTTGATCCATCAATGATGTTCCATTCCACTAGAGGATCATCATTGAATTACCTCACCATCCCCCATAAATTAATATGGGCTCCATACATTATTTGTACATCCATCTCCCCGTGTTTAAGATATCGAATGCCCGTCAATTAATTGATTTACTGACCATGAATCAATTAACATCTAACTCCTCGAGTAGTACCACTCAACCTTATCATCATGTTGACTAAGTCAACCTGCAGGGTTTACATGATGAACCTTATGAGCTCCTCAAGGGGACATCATCAACCTAATATATAGGACACAGTTTCCTCCTATAATTAACGGCACACCATGTAAATAATATCATTTCCCAACTTACCGGGCATATTGATTTAATCCATTTAAATCTCACCCTTTGGTAAATCAAAGAAATAAATACTAAGTACATGTGCCTGTTATTATATCGGGATTAAGAGCATGTACAACATAATATCCGAGGTCCGATTCAATTATGTAGTCAGCAATAAATTGAATCACCTCTATGTCGGTCCTGCTCAATACACCTAAGTGTACTAGTGTAACTTTATGTTCAAGACAAACCAATACCAAGCTACACTACAACCATGCCAATGGTTTGTCCAAAACTATCTTGGTTGTCAGCCTCTACTTATATTCTACAAGAGACTGATAACATGATCTTCTGTGCCACACCAAGCACCATGTTATCTAAAATGTAAAGTATTAGACAATATGCACACATATAATAAATATAAAGTACAAACAATGATCATGTGATTCTTATTTCAAAATAAAAATGTTCATACAAAAGAGCTAGGCTTTCTGTATACATTCCAACAATCTCCCACTTATACTAAAAGACTATGCTGTCATCACATTGCCATACATTTGATCCCCATGTCCTCCACATGCCTATCAAACGCTTTTGCTGGAAAGGCCTTAGTTAATGGATCCGCCAGGTTATCCTCTGATGCAATCTTGGCGACAACTACTTCTCCTCGCTTTACGATCTCTCGTATCAGGTGGTACTTGAGCTCTATGTGTTTACTCGCCTTATGGGCTCGTGGTTCCTTCGAGTTTGCAACAGCACCACTGTTATCACAATAAATTGTGATAGTTCTGGGCAAACCATCAATCACATCCAAGTCCATCAAGAAGTTTCTGAGCCATACAGCTTCCTTGGCTGCCTCAGAGGCTGCCACATACTCAGCTTCCATGGTAGAGTCCGCCACGCATTTCTGCTTGACACTCCTCCATACTATGGCTCCACCTCCAAAAGTAAACACAAACCCCGAGGTAGACTTACTGTTGTCCCTATCCGATTGGAAATCAGAATCCGTGTAACCCACAGGGACTAATTGATCTGCCCGGTAAACCAGCATATAATCCCTAGTCCTTCTCAGGTACATCAATATATGCTTTACCACAGTCCAATGTCCCTGTCCTAGATTACTCTGATATCTGCTAACCATGCCCACGACATAGCAGATATCTGGTCTCGTACATAGCATAACATACAAGAAGCTTTATACTGCCGAAGCATAAGGAACCTCCTTCATCTCCTCTATCTCCTTTGATGTTTTGGGACACATCTCTTTAGATAAAGGTACTCCATGCCTAAAAGGTAGAAAACCTTTCTTGGAGTTATGCATGCTAAAACGAGCAAGGATAGTGTCAATGTATGAATCTTGAGATAAGCACAACATCCTTTTCTTGCGATCCCTTATCACCTTGATCCCAAGGATGTGTCCCACTTCTCCCATGTCCTTCATATCAAACTGTTTGGACAACCATACTCTTACATATGATAACACTCTGATATTGTTGCCAACTAACAAAATGTCATCTACGTATAGTACAAGAAAAACCACTATGTTTCTATCACATCTCTTGTATACACAAGGCTCATCCGGACTTTGAATAAATCCATATGACTGGATTACCTCATCGAAGCGGATGTTCCAAGATCTAGGAGCTTGCTTCAATCCATAAATGGACAGATTAAGCTTACACACAAGATGCTCTTTGCCCTTTGCAATGAATCCCTCTGGTTGCTTCATATAGATGTTTTCCTCAAGACTTCCGTTAAGGAAAGCTGTCTTGACATCCATCTTCCAAATCTCATAATCCTCATGAGCAGCAATAGATAAGAGAATCCGGATAGACTTAAGCATAACTACCGGTGAAAAGGTCTCCTCATAATCGATACCCTCTTTCTGAGTATAACCTTTCGCAACAAGCCTAGCTTTGAAAGTCTCAACCTTCCCGTCTACTCCTCTCTTTCTCTTGTAGATTCACTTGCATCCAATGACTTTCACACCATCGGGTGGTTCTACTAGCTCCCAAACATGATTAGAATCCATAGATTCTATCTCTGAATTCATCGCTGTTTGCCAAGATATTGCATCTCTATCTTGGAGTGCCTCGTCATATGTCCAGGGATCAGGTTCATGTTTACCAGGGACTAAGTCCGAAGACTCTCCCAAGAACATGAATCTCACGGGTTGTCTAACAACCCTCCCACTATGATGAGGTGCCTCCTGTGTATGCTCTGTGACACGCAGTGTAATGACTTGTGGTGTTTCCTCTTGTACCAGTGGTACTGAAGTCGGGACTTCCCCTGTCAACTCCTCAAGAATAATCCTACTCGTGGGCTTGTGGTTCATCACATAGTCCTCCTCTAGAAATCTGGCATTCGTACTCACGATCACCTTCTGATCTCTAGGACTATAGAACAAACCACCTTTCGTTCCCTTAAGGTAGCCAACAAACAAGCATCTCTTAGACTAGGCTTTCGCCCAGTCCACAATTCTATGAGAGTAGAGGGTACTGACTTAGATGGAACCAAGTTCAGAATGTGTGTTGCCATTTCCAGAGAAAACCCCCAGAACGAATCAGGTAACTCAGAATAACTCATCATCGATCTGACCATCTCCATAAGAGTCCTATTCCTTCGCTCCGCCACACCATTCTGCTGGGGTGTGCCAGGTGCGGACAATTGGGATTGAATCCCAACCTCTGATAAGTAACTCCTAAACTCTCCCAAGAGGTACTCGCCACCACGATCAGATCGTAGTGTCTTGATACTTTTACCTTGACGGTTCTCCACATCAGCCTTGAATTCTTTGAACCTGTCAAAGCATTCAGACTTGCGGCGCATCAAGTAAATGTATCCATACCTTGAATAATCATCTATAAAAGAGACAAAGTATTCAAAGCCACCTCTAGCCTGGATAGACATAGGACCGCACAAATCAGAATGAACCAATTCCAATACATCTTTAGCTCTATACCCCTTAGCCTTAAAAGGCCTCTTGGTCATCTTACCTTCCAAGCAAGACACGCAGGTTGGGAGATCTTCCACCACTAATAAACCCAAGGGTCCATCAGCTATCAACCTTTGAATTCTACTCAGGTTAATATGACCAAGTCTTAGGTGCCAAAGATATGTCTGGTTCATTTTCGAAGGTTCTTTTCTCTTATTAGACTTAGAAGATGAGTTATTCACTTCTATATGCATCGTGGGAGTTTTCGGTTCAAGAGTGTACAAATTGCCAACCAATGTACCAGAACAGATAATCTCCCTATACCTTTTTATAACAACTTTGTCATTCAAAGAAACAGAATATCCATCCAGAAACAATTTAGAAACTGAAATTAGATTCTTCCTAAAAGTAGGTACATAAAGACAATTTCTCAAAACCAAAGTCGTCGGGTTTCCTGGAACCCCTGCAAAGTATTGCAGACATGATTAGTGGCTCCTGTATCTACACACCAGGTACTGGTAGATAACACCGTTAAACATGTTTCAACAACTAAACAAGAAGATATACCTTTGTTCTTTCGGCGAGGACAGTCCGCCTTCCAATGTCCAGTCGTCTTGCAAGTGAAGCATTTGCCTTTTGGCTTCTTCACTCCTGCCTGAGGTCCTACTGCCACTTTCTTTGCTACACCTTGCTTCTTCTTCTTCTTCCCTTTCGGTTTAGAAGTAGAAACCCTCTGAGCAACCATGGCTTGAGCGCTTTAACGAAATAGCCCCTCTGCCACCTTGAGTTCTATCAGAAGCTCCGCCAATGAATACAACCTCTTGTTCATGTTGTAGTTGAGGCGGAGCTGATCAAAACTCCTAGGCAGAGACTGGAGAATGATATCGACCTAGGTTTCTCCATCGATCTCAGCTCCGAGGACTTCCATCTCATTCAGATGAGCCATCATCTTAAGAACATGGTCCCTGACGGGTGTTCCCTCAATCATGGTGGTCGTCATCAAGTTCCTCATAGCCTCCTGTCTGGCCGCCCTACTCTGATGTCCGAAAAGTTCCTTGAGATTGAACATCATGTCATAAGCCGTGGCCATGGCCTGATGCTGATGTTGCAACACATTTGACATAGATGTCAAAATGTAACACCGCGCCATCTCATCTGCCTTGATCCATTTCTTATAACTTTCTTTCTCCTTTTCATCAGAGTCATTGGTGGGCTTAGGAGGACAGACCTCGAAGAGTACAAATTTATACTCCTCTGCAGTTAAGACAATATCCAAATTTCTTTTCCAATCAATATAATTTGTTCCAATAAGTTTATTTTCTTTCTATATCACAGCAAGTGGGTTGAAAGCCATTTGAAAAAACCTAAGAATCACAATGATCAAAATATTAGATTTCAAATATCATTGATTCCTCAAACAATAAAATTTTGAAATCAACCAACACCTCAAAACACCGAGAATATCGGATGCCATGATAGTGTCGACGTATACGAATTCTACATTTGTAAGAGGAGGTTTAACCCATTAATTTTATTATCTTGTCAACCTTACTTTTTGACAAATAAAATTAATAGTTGGTTCCTCTTTGGCCCTACAAATAAAAGCAGTGACTCCGATGGAAAGGATACTTTTTATATGCATCTAAGTGTGCACCATTACACGATACTAAGGGAATTATCTCGGATTATGTGCCTTACCGATGGGGAAGTACACACGCTCCTAAATAATTTCCTATAACCATTATTTGACCTAGTGATCCACAAACAAACTCATCCGATGGGGAGGAAGGCACTCAGAGCCAACGCGCAAGTTTGTTGCATCACACGTCAAATTGTAATGGAGGCCGCGGGAATTAATTAAAATGTCCCTCTCCCACTTAGTAAATTGACAATGAGGAATTTTCAAGCACACACAACATGCATATAAAACAAATCAGCAATAAATATGTAAAAAAAATAGAATTTTCCCAACTATTATGGCATTGTTCTCCATTATGCATCCCATCGTGTCGCCACCTCATCCGCTCCACCTCTTCCCGTGCGCAAGTCACCAAAGAGATCCGAGCCAAGATAAACTATTTTAATTTACATCCATCGATCCTATACTCCACGAAGGAGTGTATAAATAATCTAGATCGAAAGTAAACTAAAATGAGTGGATAAACAATGTCGTATTTAATTAGAAAAATTAAATACTAATTTAGCCTTGTCAACCCCGAGGATTCAAATAATATACAATCACACACACATGCAATCACATACATACATATATAGCCATAATAGTTGGAACTTATGCCTGCAACAAAAACGTTATCCTACGCACATCCTACTATCATCCGGCATACACAATATATGATAAGTGCGTGAAAGTAACCGAATCCAAAACACACAAAACCGGAAACCGTGGCTCTGATACCATTTTTGATGGCATGCTCGGAGGCTCGTTCGCTCCCATGTCCCCGGATTAAAATATTCACTAATGAAAACTAATCCGAATGGGATGATTTTCCTAAGCTCAACCAATTTGTCGCTGTGCTAACGACTTGAGCGATCGCTTGAACAAACTAGTTGTTCAAGCAACAAAACTCTTCTAGTCGGTTAGCCACGGAATAGATGACGGACAGATCGTCGATTTTTGTGTTTATCTTCGGGGTCCATGATTATACAAATACATATGGATGTAGACATGTATAATCAACACATACAAACATATTAATAAGAACATGCAAAGATCAATAATGAAACTTGTAAAACTTTTATACCTCTCGATCTTCTATCGTATGTCCTAACATCCTTGTAGACTTCGTGTGGGCAAAGATCCTCCACAAGTTGAAGCTTCCTAGCTCTTCTTCAATCAAAAGAAAGAAGAACTCTCCTTCCCTTCTTGCTTGAGCTAACCACCAAGCCACAAAAGCTTGATGTCGTCGGCCCCAAGAAAAGAGAGAACAAGATGGCCAACCAAGGAACCAAACAAGGGAACAATCCCTAGCTCCTAGTTGATGCCGCCGACCCCAAGAAAAGAGAGAACAAGATGGCCAACCAAGGAACCAAACAAGGGAACAATCCCTAGCTCCTAGTGCCGCCGGCCAAGAGGGAGTGAAGAGGAGAAGAGGAATAGGTTGAGCGCCGACCAAGGTAGAGGGAAGAGAGATAGGTGCCGACAAACCCTTAGGATGAAGAAGAGAACCTCTCCTATTGTTGCCGCCCACTCCACCTTCCAAACCCTAGCCGCCCAACCAAACCCTAACCTCCCTAGGATTTCTTGTCACCCAAGCTAATGATAGGCAAAACCCTAATCTCCAAAAACAACCAACACCCTTGCCGACCACCTTAAGCCCCCTTTTATAGAGTTAGGCTTAAGCCTTGTTTTAATCTCCACCGTTGGTTCTAGGGATTTAATCTCAACCGTCGGATCTAGAGATTTAATCTCAACCGTCGGATCTAGAGATCTAATCTCAACCGTCGGATCTAGGGATTTAATCTCAACCATCGGATCTAGAGATTTAATCTCAACCGTCGGATCTAGAGATTTAATCTCCACCGTCGGATCTAGGGATTTAATCTCAACCGTCGGATCCAGAGATTTAATCTCAACCATCAGATCTAGAGATTTAATCTCCACCGTCGGATCTAGAGTTTTGTTTTCCATCATTGGATCTAGGCTCCATGAGGTTTATATTAGGCTACGATAGGGACCATGAGGAGGAGTTGGATCTTGGCCACCCGATGGATCGGAACCACACAAACTTGATCCATCAATGATGTTCCATTCCACTAGAGGATCATCATTGAATTACCTCACCAACCCCCATAAATTAATATGGGCTCCATACATTATTTGTATATCCATCTCCCCGTGTTTAAGATATCGAATGTCCGTCAATTAATTGATTTACTAACCATAAATCAATTAACATCTAACTCCTCGAGTAGTACCACTCAACTTTATCATCATGTTGACTAAGTCAACCTGCAGGGTTTACATGATGAACCTTATGAGTTCCTCAAGGGGACATCATCAACCTAATATATAGGACACGGTTTCCTCCTATAATTAACGACACACCATGTAAATAATATCATTTCCCAACTTACCGGGCATATTGATTTAATCCATTTAAATCTCACCCTTTGGTAAATCAAAGAAATAAATACTAAGTACATGTTCCCGTTATTATATCGGGATTAAGAGCATGTACAACATAATATCCGAGGTCCGATTCAATTATGTAGTCAGCAATAAATTTAATCACCTCTATGTCGGTCCTTTTCAATACACCTAAGGGTGCGTTTGGTTCAAGTAATCATACATAACCTTAGTTATGTGATTACCAGAGAATAAAACATAACCTTGGAATAAAGTATAACCATAGATAAAAACCTTGTTTGGTTAGAGGTTTTAATATATAACTTAGTTTAACATTTTACTAAATTATCTTTTGTCTTTGCTCAATCAATTCGACAACAACGATAGAAATATTAATGACGATGGCAGCGATCGGCCGGCCAAGCGACGACGGCCAGCGATGCGGTGATCGAGGCCGACAGAGCGGCCGGCAGCAACGAAGCGGCGACGGCAATGGCGGCCCGGCGATAGTATGGCCGGCGATGGCGGGCGGCGGCGGCAGCGGCGGCGACCGGCGGCGAGCGGCGATGGCGGCAGCGGCGAAGCGCGATCGGCGGCGGCGCGATGGCGATCGGCGGCAAGCGGCGGTGGCGGCAACGAAGCGGCGGCCCGGTGCCCAGCGGCGGTGGCGGCGGCGGATAGCGGCGAGATAGCGCGTGGCGCAGCGGCGCGGTGCAGCGGGCGGCAAGAACGGCCCGGCAACGGCGGCGGCCGGCAATGGCGAGCGTTTGGAGCGGCAGTGATAAATTGTCATTTAATATACTGCTTGGGGGTAATATTGGAAAAAAGTTTCCTTAATCCCGGGAATCAATAAAAACCTTGGTTCTCTAAGGTTTTCCGATTCCCCCTAAAATGGTTTTTGTTCATAACTTGGTAATGATCAATTACCAGGTAATTGTTTATAACCTAAACCAAACAAGGTTTTTGTTGATAACCTAACAAGGTTATCAACAAAAACCCCCAACCAAACGAACCCTAAGTGTACTAGTGTAACTCTATGTTCAAGAGAAACCAATACCAAGCTACACTACAACCATGCCAATGGTTTGTCCAAAACCATCTTGGTTGTGAACCTCTACTTATATTCTACAAGGGACTGATAACTTGATCTTCTATGCCACACCAAACACCATGTTATCTACAATGTAAAGTATTAGACAATATGCACACATATAATAAATACTAAGTGCAAACAATGATCATGTGATTCTTATTTCAAAATTAAAATATTCATACAAAAGAGCTAGGCTTTCAGTATACATTCCAACACGACGGAGACAAGAGAAGAGGAGAGAGGAAAGACGGCTACTAAGGGAGAAAACCTAAAAGCAAAATCTATTTTCCAAAGATTATCAAGGGATCTATTTATAGATCTCTTGATTAGGTCATCTTAGGAGGCTTAAACGTAACATATCTTACCATAATTATCCCATAATTAAGGTAAGAATAGCCTAAGAAATTTTCATAAGAGAAATCTCCAAAATTGACGGAATCGCGACAAGGCCGTGTGGATTCACACGGCCGACCCATCTGAAAAACGCGGCTATGCGAGGACCGCGACCGGTCGTGTGTGTCCTTCTAAACAAAGCCCAATTTTTCCATTTTGGCGAGGCCAACTCGTGCCAAGTTAGGCATGCCCGTGTGAGGCTATGTATGGCCCGTTTGACATTGTTTAGGTGTGATATGGTCGTGCTAAGTCCAACAAGGTCATAGGAGGTTCCATAGCCTCCATTTTGTACCCCCTTTTGTCTAGTCCAACCAGACATATCCTCTCGCAACGAGAATCTCATTCTCAGACTTGTTTTACATCTCGAGATCACCCATAGTGCGTGTGACCCAATAGGTTCCCGGTTATGTTGGCCATTCATAATTAACCCCTTAATTATGAATTGATCATGAGTGGCACCTAACAATACATCATGACCCCCAATTAATCAGAAAGTCTAAATTGACTCCAGAACATTTTCTAAACCCTTCAGCAGCTTCAGTTGGTCGTGCCTTGTTCATTTAACTCATCCTATACCCACTTGGTTCAGGACATGGTCTCTATGTTCATCCCTACTAGGCTGACTTTGTCACACCTAGCGCAAGTTAATTTCATTGTTTTATGGATTCAAGTTACTCCTACATGTTCCCAAGAAGACCATCTTCTTAACATGCTTACTCTGGCTAGAGACTTCTGAGTAACAATCCTGACAAGAGGCCTAGTGTATACATCTCCTTTATCAGGAGTGGTGAATCCTCTGTGGGCTATTTAAACACCTTCGATCACTTTGTCTTATACCCAATCATCCTGATGTTACACCTACTATGTAGATGGCTGTGAAGAAGTCAAAGTACAAGGTGCCATGATCAAGGTGACTTGAATACCTCAAGTCTAAGAAAGCTCGCACTCAAGCTGCAATGAGATCTTTAACGACATATCTTATGAAGTCTCATAGCAGGTCACTCCAATGAACTAGTTACCATAACTAGCATCCACATGTTCACTCTCAGCATCCCTATGCTTCCATTCAGTGAGTACCAAATGCTTGGATAAACTAGGAAGCATAACATGTGTTAGTCTCACAGAATTGATGATGTCCAATCTCATCAATTCGTCGACTAGAGATACTTTTAATACTTGCATATTTACACATGATGAAGTACCCACTAATTGTGATCCAATCATAATTTCTCTCATGCTATGCATCATATTGTAGACTTCAGTACATGAGTTTAAGATCCAATCAAATACATAGATAATGTATACTCAAATAGTGAATTTTATTAATAACTTCTAAGGTGATTGCCTTAGAACACCTCTCAATTACATCACCATGCTCCAAGACCTAAGAAACTCTATCATCTCTCGATGATCCTTTCTCTGCGCCTGGAACATCTACATTATCTCAATATGACGAGCCTAATGTTGCTGCTCCTGGCGCTGCATTACATCCTTCAATTTGGATAATCTCTCTGCAATTGTAGGAGGTGAAGGAATCCCAAGAAATGGTGATAGACTGTTAAATCCTGGGGCTTCCTTTTGCTCAGACTCGGAGTGGTGCTCGGGGTCAATCTCAGGCTCGGGCTCCTGCTCCAGCTCAGGCTGGGGCTGGGGCTGAAAGCTATCTCTCTTCCATGCTAGGACATTATTCTAATCTAAACCAAATTGCCTAGAACCTATCATGTCATACTCAGTAAGTTGTTTGATGTTACCTATGGTAACATTAAACCCTAATTTGGCTAGTAAGGATGTGATGACATGGAAGTAAGGCAAGTGTGTCTTCCTGCTAGTAACTGACCTAGAATGATGAATGAAGAATGAAACATCTGCAAACTAATGTCTAAATCTAATCTATGACTAAGTGCATAGAGTAGAAATGAATGATAGGGACGCATCATAGCGATGTCCCTAGTGGTGAGTGGAAAAATGTAGTTGACTATAACACAATATAGGGCATAGTCCTATACTCTGAGTCTAGTGGAACTAAAGATACTCACAGATGGAGTCCTCTCCTCACCAAATAGATGAAAGTGTATCCTATCTAATGTAATGTGCGAGTAGGGATCACCGTACGGTAACTCCATAGATGGAAAACATGCCACCGGACATGATGAATGCATGAGTCCTAGATGCTCTCTCAACATAGAGGGGGTAAAAATAAAATCCTTACCCTGTACTCTAGTCGAATATGCAAGATCATAGATTTTACTAAAGTTATTAAAAAACTCTGCACATCGATCTGTGTTAATAGAGTTTTTACAATAAACTAATTTCTCATTATGACTTCCATACTAAGAATGCATTAATTACTAAAAAATGATCTACTAATGTATCTAGTAAGCATGGGAGTATAAAGCGTGTTCTAAAACCTAATCTTATGCCTCTCAGTAGGTAAACCTAATGTCCATGCATGGAGTAGATGACTCAGCCTCAACGACTCTTCTTTTGCCCATAATTGAATTACAATTATTTAATATTTATTGAAAGTAATTGAAATTAAGGTTTAGACTTATTACCTCGGCATTATGGATGATGTTAAAGAGATATGATGACCTAGATGCTTCGAAAGGCTGAAAATAGGGTTTTCACAGTGGATTGAGGTGGTTGTGAGTAGATTTGGCATTGCCTTAGCGTTGTTCTTATAGACAGAATCCAGTCGATTGGAAATAGGTCAGTCGACTGAATTAGAGTCGACTGTAATTAATTTTACCATTTACTGCGACACCTAACTTTTTATCTACCATTTCATTTCAGTCAACTGAATTAATTTTAGTCGACTAAAGTCGCGTTTTTTACCTTCCCGAGGCTTGGAGGTAGCTAAAGTTTATTCAGTCGACTCTTTTCGAGTCGACTGGAAATGGTCTAGTCAACTGAACTCAATTAATTTTAATTTTTATGTTTCCGTCGGTTTAGTTGATTTTATTAGGTTAATTTCATTGATTGATTTAATTTGATTAAATTGAATTGATTAAGTTGAGTTGATTAAATTGGTTGGGCTGAGTTAAGTTTAAGTAAATTTGTTAAGTTAAGTCTAATTAAGTTAATTTTGTTTAGTTTAAGTTAAGTTGAGTTTAGTTTGAGTAATTTTATTAAGTTAGGTTTAGTTAAAGTAAGTTTGTTTAGTTTGAGTTAAGTTACATAAATTGTATTAAGCTAATTAAGCTTGATTAAATTCTAAATCATGTTACCCAAGCTAGGTTTTCAATACACGTTACTCTTATGGGTTTTGTGAGATGAGGATTTATTTTTATCTTAATTAATTTTAATGAGCAATTTCAAAGTTTTTAAACTTGTGTTAGATTCAAGCTTAGCTTGAGCTAGTCAAGTAGGTTTTTCCAGCATTGACTTCCAGGTCACCACGAGGCATACAACCTTCTTGGATATCGGAGCAACGACCACTTCCTAGACAAAGTCAATGAAGGAATCAAGTACTTGATTCACTTTGGACTAAGTCTTGGTCTAACTGGTCAAAGACTTAGTGAGTTAGCTTCGGTCAATTTCAATCGACTTAGTGCACTAGGTCGTGACGAGGTACATGACCTTCTTGGATATCGGAGCAATGACCACTTCCTAGACATGCACTTCGAAGAGTTTCCCTAACTTACTATCAGTTCACTTCGTCTTAGTACTAGGTTGTTCAAGTTTAAAGTACTTTGTTTCCTATCTAGTCCATTCTAAATTAAGCAAGTAAAGCAAACTAAAGCATGCAAGAGTTTAACTAAACAAGGAAAAAAGCAAAGTGTTAGCTCCCCCTAAGTGATAGCTAAGTTGAGTTTTGTTCACTAAGTGAACTTGAGTCTTGGAAACCCAAAATTGATTTGGTCCAACTTGGTTGACTAAGTGATGTGTCGATTTCCGCAAGTACACGGTTGTCGTCAAGTAATAAAAATATTGATCCCACAGGGATTGGGTCAATTACCGAATGATCATGATACCAAGTTATCTAGTCAAATCGAATTAGTGAATTAAGTAAAGAAACTAAGCAGTCAAGAACAACGAATGAGAAGAACGAGCTAAAAGTCAATAATTGAAGGGAATCTCAGGATATGGGTTTTACCGCATCGACGATTTATAAGGTGATTACGTTCTCTCCTACTCCTTAGAATTGTTTCGATAGTACCTTTCCTAAGGTAAATCAACGACCCCTTTCGAGGTCTACGCCAATTGTACCTATCAAACTCAATTTCTCTATCACGATATTTGAGCGTAGGTGATCATAATCAGCTAAGGAGACCTGTCACGAGACCCCCGCAAACCTCCCTAGTCTTACGTTACTTAGTAAATATTGGATTTGATAGATCCATTAAGTCCATAAGAGTTCCTCTAGAGACTAAATTTCCTTTTCACGATAGGTTTGCACACATGACCATAATCAGCTAAGGAATCATCAATGATTCCCGCAAGCCCTCATAGATACGCTATCGATACTTGATAGGAGTTAATCTCTAGCTTGGATCTAGGTTTTGGGAACTTGGGTTCACTGTTAGGTACTTCTCTAAGGTTCCTTAGATTTATCAATAAGAATCTAAAACCAAATCAAAACAAATGTCTATTCAAGTAGAAGAGATTCAATCAACCATGAAAAATTGTCAAGGGCTACTTCCCCATCTTAACATTACAGAACACTACTCCATAGCTGAATAAGAATTGCTAGAGAAAGAAATTACAATCGCCATCGTTGTGTTTCCTCCGCCGTCGACTTTGTCCTCCTTCTTCGAATTCCGCTGCCTCCTCTCTAGGGTTAGAATACAACTTCTTTTATAGCCTTGGCTTGGTCTTCAATTAAGGTAGAAATTCTTCAATTAAGGCGGAAATCCTGGGTTTAGCCGTGTTGTATGCAGAAAAAAGGAAAGAAGCCTGCGTCTGGAAATAGGGCGACACGCCCATGCCAATGGAGGGCACAGGCATGTCGGGCTTGAAGCGTGGCGTGTCGGCTAACACACCCAGGGTGTGTTGAGGTCTGAGGCTCGACACGGATGTGTCTCTAATGGCACGTCTGTGTTATTCTGATATGCCTCGATAATTGCCAATACTTCACCCTGTTAACATGAAAACTAACCCAAAACAGTTTCTTTGTCCAAAATATGTTAAACTTGACTAAAACATAACAAAGTACATAACTAAAACATAAAATGGGATGAAATGCATGCATATTGAATACCCAAAATGTAACATGAATTACATACATCAAAATCCCCTAGACCTAAACTTTTGCTTGTCCTCAAGCAAAGAAAAGGGAAAAACACAAAAGACAACTTATGTGTGGAGTTGCAAGAAACCATCCAGAGGTATAAAATCTGATCTTAATCTTATCAAATCATTCCTAGTGGCAAAACTTGAAAGATCCCTATATAGTGCACGTGAAAAGTCGACCCAAAGGCATTGGACACCAATCCAGATTTGACATCCCCTTTATCGTGTTCCTCTAATTTTTGGCGTAGAGGCACTTACCTACCTTAATGCATGGATCATCCTCATCTATCAACAAAAGGTCTCAAAGGAGCACTTACCAAGAAGAAAGAAGGGAAGAAATTTATAGTAAGCTTTTCCCCAGTAACTAGTTAGCCTCAAAGGGGCACCATTTAGGTGTTTCCCCAGTAGCTACTTGGTCTCAAAGGGGTACTTCGAAAACAATTCTAGCCCCCTTTTTTTTTCTTTTCTCTTTTTTTTTTCTTTTTTTTTAATCATTCAAGTCTTCGAGGAAAAGTGTTTCTCCAGTAACCAAATTTCCCAAGAAAGTCCCCAATGGAAAATCGAGTACTAGTCCGATATGGGGGATTTAAACCCTTTTTGGATACCTCAAACCTATAGGTCGTGTGAAAAGTGAAATAAGGTTCTTATCAAATAAGCAAAAAGGAATATCATGATTCGACCAAGGTACAGTTATACTACGCTTGATGATATGCAATGTTATGCTATATGAAAAGATAAAAACGGAATCAGCTTACATAATGAAACATACTCCCCTAGACCTAAATTATGCAATAACAAAATTAAAAACCTAAGAAGAAACAGCATAAGCAATACATGAAAGGCATCGATACTCACAAAATAGCTCAAGGGGATCATTGGTCATCGTCCTCGCTACTAGCATCCTCCTCTGCCCATCTACGTCGCTGCTCCTGGTAAAACTCCTGGGACTCCTGCCTAAATTTAGCATCATCCTCCCTCCTGGAGGCCTCAGCGGTGAAGAACTCATCAGCCCTCTTGTGAAAATCTGTTGCCCTCTCCAAATGCTGAGTCACCATACGATGGTGCTCCTCTGTAGCCAGGTCAAACCAATCCCACACACCAATATGCGAGGTATGCTAGACTCTGAAAGCCTCGAATGATGATCGGAATCCTAAAAAATCAAATGAAGAGTGTCCTGCAGAAAAATTGTCAGTAGAAAATTGAGGGGGCTTTGGAGTCGAATGGGATGGCTCAGGGGCTATGTGTGATGGCTCCCTAGGTGAGGGTCATGGAGCATGGGAAATAGGGGTAGGCAAGGGACCGTGGACATCTCTGAAGAGAAAATTGGCTTCATTACGTACGGTGATCCGCTCGGGATTTGGAAGAGGAATTTTAATTCCATTTTTCAACACCAAACGATATCCCTCTTCAAATGCCTCAATCATCTTCATATTGATACAAGCATCCAAATCCAATCTAGGGCTAGCGGGACAATGTTCAAGGTTATCTAGGTCATGAAGGGTTGGTTTCATTGATCCGTGAGGGGAAACTTCGCTTCCCACTTCACCTTGGTCACTTGTTCATGGCGATCCCATCGATGTCCCCGGATTAAAAAAAATTAATCCTAGACAAAAGGGATTGCCCAAACAACCAAGTCATCATCGTGCTATTCGTTTAGAGAGGTCACTTGAACAAACTTGTTGTTCAAGCAACCAACCTCTATTCTACGAGTAGCCACGGAATAGACGATGTTCGGATCGCCGACTTTTGTGTTTACATTCGGGATCCAAGTATTATTTAGCCACAAACAGAATATATCATGCTCATAATTGAAAAACAAAAACAAACATGTTTCAAAAGAGAATAGAGAATCGATATACCTCTCGATCTTCTAATGTATGACCTTCCTCCTTTCAGACGTCATGTGGGCGATGATCTACCAAAAGTTGAAGCTCCTAGATCGCCAATCTTCCTTCCTTGCTCGTTCCGAGCAGGAGGAAGAATAGAAACAAAGCTCCTTTTCTTCTTTCAACCAACCACCAACATCCAATGTTGGAGCTTGCCGGCGGCCAAAAAGGAAAAGGAGATTAAGGTGGAAACTAGCCAAGACACCAAGGGAAAGCCATAAATCTTGTTTCCACCAACCAAGGAGAAGGAGAAGAGGGAGTTTGGATGCCAGCCAAGGGTTGGAAGGGCTTCAATGGGCACCGGCAAGCTTGAGGAAGAAGACAAACAACTAAGTTGTTTCCTTATTTGGTGTCGCCAATGCTCCAAACCCTAGCCCTTGCATCTTGCCGCAAACCTCCAAAAACCCTAGCTCTCTCAATTGTTCTCCATGCCAACCCCTTGTTCTCCTTTTATAGAGTTAGGGATAAGCCTCCTTTTAATCTCCACCATTGGTTCTAGTGATTTAATCTCAACCGTCGGATCTAGAGATTTAATCTCAACCGTCAGATCTAGAGATTTAATCTCTACCTTTGGATCTAGAGTTTTGTTTCTATCCATTGGATCTAAGCTTCATGAGGTGTTAATAGGCTACAATAGGGACCATGAGGAGGAGTTGGATCTTGTCCACCCATGGATCAAGCCCACATAAAGTCCGATCCATTAATGATAATCCAATCCACTAAAGGATTATCATTGATCTACCTCACCAACCCCCATAAGATAATATGGGCTCCATATATTATTTGTACATTTTCTCCCCGTGTTTAAGATCTCGAATGTTCGTCGATTAATTAATTTACTGACCATTAATTAATCACATCTATCTCCATGAGTAGTACCACTCAACCTTTTCATCATGCCGGACCAAGTCCACCTGCAGGGTTTATATGATGAACCTTATGAGCTCCTCAAGGGGACATCATCATCCAAATATATAGGATACGGTTTCCTCCTATAATCAATGGCACACCATATAAATAATATCATTTTCCATCTTACCGAGCCTATCGATTTAATCTATAAATCTCGCCCATTGGTAAATCAAAGAAATGAATACTAAGTATATGTGTCCGTTATTATATCGGGATTAAGAGTATGTACAATATAATATTTGAGGTCCGATTCAATTATGTAGTCGACAATAAATCGAATCACCTCTAAGTCGGTCCTTCTCAATACACACAAAGTGCACTAGTGTGATTCTATGGTCAAGACAAACCAATACCAAATCACACTACAACAATTCCGATCGTTTGTCCAAAGTCATCTCGGTTGTGAGCCTTTACTTATACTTTACAAGGAGCTGATAACATGATCTCCCGTGTGACACCACACACCATGTTATCTACAATGTAATGTATTAGACAATATGCATAGCCATAAAAAAATATGCAAACAATGATCATGTGATTCTTATTTCAAAATAAAGATGTTCATACAAAAGATAGACTTTTCAGTATACATCCCAACAATCTCCCACTTATACTAAAAGACTATGCTATCCTCAAACTGTCATACATCTGATCCTCATTCCCTCCACATGTCTATCAAAAGCTCTCGCCAGAAGGGCCTTAGTGAAAGGATCTGCCAGGTTATTCTCCGATGCAATCTTGGCAATGACAACTTCTCCTCTCTTTACGATTTCTCGTATTAGGTGGTACTTGCGCTCTATGTGTTTACTTGCCTTATAGGCTCGTGGTTCCTTTGAGTTTGCAACTGCACCACTATTATCACAATAAATTGTGATAGTTCTGGGCTTACCAGGAATCACATCCAAGTCCATCAGGAAGTTTCTGAGTCACACAGCTTATTTGGCCACCTCAGAGGCTTCCACATACTCAGCTTCCATGGTGGAGTCCGCCACGCATTTCTGCTTGACACTCCTCCATACAATGGCTCCACCTCCTAAAGTAAACACAAAACCTAAGGTAGACTTACTGTTATCCCTATCAGATTGGAAGTCGGAATCTGTGTAACCCACAAGGAGTAATTGGTCTGCCTGGTAAACTAGCATATAATCCCTAGTCCTTCTCAGGTACTTCAATATATGCTTTACCACAGTCCAATGTCCCTGTCCTGGATTACTCTGATATCTGCTGACTATGCCCACGGCATAGCAGATATTTGGTCTCATACATATCATCGCATACATGAGGCTTCCTACCGTCGAAGCATAAGAAACCGCCTTCATCTCCTCTATCTCCTCAGATGTTCTAGGACACATCTCCTTAGATAAAGGAACTCCATGCCTGAAAGGTAGAAAACCCTTCTTGGAGTTCTGCATGCTAAAACGATCCATAATCGTGTCTATGGATGAAGCTTGGGATAAGCACAACATCCTTTTTCTACGATCCCTTATAACCTTGATCCCAAGGATGTGTCCCACCTCTCCCAAGTCCTTCATATCAAACTGTTTGGACAACCATACCCTTACGTCCGATAACACCTTGATATTGTTGTCAATCAACAAAATGTCATCTACGTATAGTACAAGAAATATCACTACGTTTCCGTCACATCTCTTGTATACACAAGACTCATTTGGACTTTGAATAAATCCATAAGACTGGATTACCTCATCAAAGCGGATGTTCCAAGACCTCTGTAACGCCCGTAAAATTTCTAACCATTTTACGAGAATTTTTGGATTGACGATAATGGGCTTTATGTGGGTTTTTTCAAAAATAAAAGAAAATAAGCCAAAAAGGGGTACAAGGCCTAGGAATTGAACCCCAAACCTCTAGAGATAGCTAAGCCCTATAGATGCACCCATTAACCAGAAGCCCAATAGGATTATATCATTAGAGGAGTAGGGGAAATTATGGTTTAGTGTAAGGGAGATCAAGGGGCTCTTCAAATGAATAAATAGGGGGGAATGAGGGGGCATGAGTATCCAAACTTCATTTCTCCTCTTCTCTTCTTCTTCCTCATCGAAAACCATCCCTCCCCCTCTCCATTTTCACCTTTGGCCGAACCCCATCCAAGCAAGGAGAAGGCTAGTTCTTGGCTTCCATAAGGCCATCTACCAACTAAAAGCAAGCGAAGGATGTAAGATTCCCTCACCTGCAGTATATTAGTTTTGTAGGACATGTTACATGAAAGAAATATGAAGCTTTGAGCCCTACATGTTTCGGCCAACCAAGTTTTTGGGCTAGGGTTTCATGAAAATGCTACTAAGGAAATTTTTGTAGGTTGTAAGCTTCATGTAGGAATTTTTAGGTGACAAAAATCCAAGCTTTGAGCCCTACATGTTTCGGCCAACCAAGTTTTTGGGCTAGGGTTTCATGAAAATGCTACTAAGGAAATTTTTGTAGGTTGTAAGCTTCATGTAGGAGATTTTAGGTGTCAAAAATCCAAGTTTATATCCATACATGTTTCGCCCTTGGGTTAGGGTTAGGGTTCCATGAAAATACCCCCCTTATGAAGTTATGTTATGTAGTATGCCTTCATGAATGAATTTATGTGACAAGAATCAAATTTTAGTACCCCCTACATGTTTCGGCCAACCTTCGGGTTAGGGTTAGGGTTCCATTAAAATACCCCCTTATGAAGTTATGTTATGTAGTATGCCTTCATGAATGAATTTATGTGACAAGAATCAAATTTTAGTACCCCCTACATGTTTCGGCCAACCTTGGGGTTAGGTCTAGGGTTTCATGAAAACACCCCCTTATGAAGTTATGTTATGTGGATGATTATAATATGTCATGAATTATGCTTATGTGATGAACATGTTATGATGTAATATGCCATGAAATATGCCTATGAGATGAACATGTTTTATGATTTAATATGCCAAGAAATATGTTTATGAAATATGCCTATGTGATGAACATGTTGTATGATTTAATATGCCAAGAAATATGTTTATGAAACATGCCTATGTGATGAACATGTTTATGATGTAATATGCCATGAAATATGCCAATGAGATGAACATGTTTTATGATTTAATATGCCATGAATATGCCTATGAAATATGCTTATGTGATAAACATGTTTATGCTTTCGGACCCCATTAGGGTACTCTTATGTTATGAATGCATGTATGCTATGAAATGCCTAAGATGGAGATGCTTCCCTTTCAAGTAGGGATTAAGAGCTCTCCTTATGATAAGATAAGATGGAGATGCTTCCCTTTCAAGTAGGGATTAAGAGCTCTCCTTATAATGAGATAAGATGGAGATGCTTCCCTTTCAAGTAGGGATTAAGAGCTCTCCTTATGATAAGATAAGATGGAGATGCTTCCCTTTCAAGTAGGGATTAAGAGCTCTCCTTATAATGAGATAAGATGGAGATGCTTCCCTTTCAAGCAGGGATTAAGAGCTCTCCTTATGATAAGATAAGATTGAGATGCTTCCCTTTTTATGATGGGGATTAAGAGCATTCTTTATGATATGACAAGAAAGAAATGAATTAACTATTTTACTTTGTAAAAGGTTAAGTACCCGACCCATCAGGTGGTCGTTAATCAAATCCATAGGGACATAAGAAGACGTAAGAGGTCTTGTCCTGGTAAGACGTAAGAGGTCTTGCTCTAGTAGGTCTGGTGGCTCGCTACCCCAGCCTACTAGGGAATGCGCATTATGTGGTACTTAACCTGCGGCCTCCCATTCAAGTTATGATTATGTTGAAGAACTTATATGTATATGTTTTGAAAAGAAAGGACTTGTATGAAATTATGAATGCTTATGTCAAGTTTAAGAATGCTTATGATTATGTCCCTCATGCTTGTCTTTGATTTATGAAATTATGAATGCTCATGTCAAGTTTAAGAATGCTTATGATTATGTCCTTGATGCTTGTCTATGATTTATGAAATTATGAATGCTCATGTCAAGTTTAATAATGCTTATGATTATGTCCTTGATGCTTGTCTATTATTTATGAAATTATGAATGCTTACGTTAAGTTTAAGAATGCATAGGACTATGTCCTCTATGCATGTTAGGGTTGATTATATCATGAATGCTTATGTTTAATTTATGCCCTGCTTAGATTTAATTATGTTTAGCATGCTTATGTAAATTGTATGCCATGCTTATGTTTTCATTGCGTTGGTAAGTTGATACATAGTGTTGTTATGAAATACTTATGCTATTTATGCTAGTATGCTCCTGTTTTTCTAATTGTTCGATGAGGTTTGTGGCTTTTGTGAGTAGGCAAGA
This sequence comes from Wurfbainia villosa, assembly GCA_025175895.1. NCBI lineage: Eukaryota > Viridiplantae > Streptophyta > Magnoliopsida > Zingiberales > Zingiberaceae > Wurfbainia > Wurfbainia villosa. The sequence continues at coordinate 79,848,447 of CM045990.1, forward strand.
ATCTTACTAAGCTATATGCTTATAGTTTATGTTGTCCATATACTGCAGATAAGGGAAACATGAACTAAGAGGAAGTAGCAGGAGGGGCCAAGTGGGTGTGATAGTGGCATGGTGGAAAAAGACCCTGTTACTATCTGCTTATATTTATATGCTCAGTGAACACCTTAAGACATTTGCTTCCGCTTATAAGACTTGAGATTTATTAGTACCATGTTGAATGTTGCTTAGTTATATTACTGTTCAGTTACTTATAAAAGTTTGATATGCTAGAACTCATGAATGGATATTTTATGTTATGCATGGTATAAAAAGGGATAAGAGATGTTAACATGCTTATTACGAATATGATAGGTAATGCATGTATAAGAGAAGGTTTATGCCATGAAAGCATGTTAAGTACGTAGATTGTGAAATGATCCCTATATGTCATGTTATAAAAAAAAAAAAAAAGAAAATTAGCGCTACGAGAGCGAGATAAGGGAGGCGTTCTGGGTTGGTATCAGAGCGGGTTCACCTTTCCACTATCACACATCAAGCCTCCTTCCTTCTATTTCCAAGTAAGTAACTTTATGCATACCTAAGTTTCTTTTATAATGAAGAGTGTCTTCTATCTAGTTAGAAATAATACCTCATCATATTTTAGTAGAATGGAATCACACTCGTGATTTAGATAGAAATAATACGTCGACATGTTTTAGTAGAATAGAACCATACTTGTGACTTAGATAGTAATGATACCTTACCAAGCCTTATATGATGGAAACATGTCTCTCACCTAGAATTTCAACTAAGAAGGATACCTTACCTTATTTATGATAAGGAATGTTTAGATGCATGTGTATGAGTAGAAATTATAATAATACCTTAATTATTTATTTATCTCTAGATAACATGAACGGGAGACGTAGTAATAGAGGGAATGAATCGGCACCCCCACAAGATCTGATACATGTGGTTACCGAGCTACAGCGTCAGGTCGCCGAACAATAGCTGGTTATCAATACTCTCATGAATCAACAAGGGAACCCTAGCACCACACTAGAGATGCAGAACGTGACTCCTAACACGACCACTATGGTGCAAACACCACTAATCAATCTTTGCCGGTCCGACCCGCTTATCCGATTTAGTGGCGGTAAAAGAAAATTTCTCTGGTGCCGGCGAACCATGGGATGCCCAATCTTGGTTCAAAATAGTTGAGAGCATCGTGGAGCTGCTGGATTGGCCCGAGTACGAAAAGATAAAATGTGCCTCATTCTGTCTTTCCGGAGATGCGAGGATGTGGTGGGAGAGAGTCAAAGCAAAGAGACAAGTAAATCAAATGAGGTGGACAGACTTTGAATCGGAGTTCTTCGAGGAGTTCTTTCAGAGACGGATCACAAATAAGCACTATGACGAGTTCCTCGAGTTCCGACAAGGCGATCTATCGGTCAGTGAAGCTATGAAAAGGTTCCACCGACTGGCACGTCTCTGCTCAGAATTAGTCGGTACTGAAAGGGAGAGGATCAGACTCTTGCTGAAAATGTTGCGACCGGAGATAGCCCTGAATGTGACCGACGGAGTCAATCGACCCCAGACCTCCGAAGAGCTATTCAGTAGTGCCCTGGTCACCGAGCACTACCTGAACAACATCACGATCAGTAAGGCCTGGACGAGATCCGAAATCTCAGAATACTAGCTGGAAGAGGGACTACAGTGGCAAGAAGAAACAGTGGAATGGCCTAAAAGGGGGCCCAGGAAATAGCCAAACTGGGTATCCTGACTGTCCTACATGTGGGAAAAAGCATCCGGGGGAATGTCGTCAGGGCACGAGGAAGTGTTACAACTGTGGACTGGAGGCACATAGCTGAATCGCCTACCCGAGTTCGAGCACCTCCTCGTGATATGTCGTCCGATCAGGAGCTCCTCCACAGCTTCACCAGATGCAGGCTATGATAGAGGGTCCTCAGATAAGCCAAGGGAGACTAGAAGCCCCACCCGTTGGGACAAATGCCAGGGTGTTCTCCCTCACTAGAGAAGATGTGGCGAGTGCCTCGATGGTTTATCCGCAGTCGGATATTTATTTTGATCAGGTACTCTGTATTATTTGACACCTTTAACCCATTCGTTCATCTCTCGCCTTTCACAAGAAAGATAGATAGGCATCCCCAAGTTTTGGACTATAAATTCTTAACAAGCGTTACCTTCGAGAAGTGATGCCATCCACCCATATTCTGCGTGCGCACCAATTAGACTCATGAGACGAGCTCTATTGTGACGATAGTCCTAGATATGTGGGACTATGATGTTATATTGGGCATGGATTTTACGCACAAGTATGGCGCTTCAATTGAGTCAGTAAGCGGAGGGTGACCTTCCCTCATTTGAGTTTATCGGAGTCAAAGAAAGGAACGAGGAAATTTTTATCTACTAAAAGCCCGAAAAATGTTAGAAAATGGATGCACCGGATTTCTAGCACATGTGGTTGATACCATATCATCAAAGAACCAGAAGATAGAAGATGTCAGAGTGGTATGTGACCATCTGGAGGTATTCCCTGATGACCTACCTGGATTACCACCTGATAGAGAAATTGAGTTCGAGATCGAATTGATTCTCGGAACTAATCCGATCTCCAAGGCACCTTACCATATGGCGCCGACTGAGTTGAAAGAACTTCAGAACCAGCTACAGGAGTTACTTGACCAGGGATTTATCTGCCCCAGTCACTCACCATGGGGAGCTCCAGTGCTGTTCATAAAGAAAAAAGATGGGTCTACGCGAATGTGTATAGACTACCAGGCACTGAACAACGTGACCATCAAGAATAGGTACCCCCTTCCCAGGATCGACGACCTGTTCGACCAACTGAAGGGAGCTACTGTCTTTTCGAAGATCGATCTCAGGTCGGGCTATCATCAAGTAAAAGTAAAGCCAGGCGATATTCCGAAGACGGCCTTCCGGACGAGATACGGACATTATGAGTTCGTAGTTATGCCCTTTCGGAGTAACCAATGCTCCTGCGATGTTCATGGACCTGATGAATCGAGTATTCTCGGCCTTCCTCGACAAATCTATAATCATTTTCATCGACGATATTCTTATCTACTCGAGAGACCGAGAAGAGCATGCTGAACATCTGAAGACAGTACTACAGATTCTTCAGAAAGAGCAACTATATGCGAAATTCTCCAAATGCGAGTTCTGGCTCGATCAAGTGTCATTCTTGGGTCATGTCATCTCTAAAGAAGGAATCATTGTAGACCCAATAAAGATTGAAGCTGTGAGGAAGTAGAATAGGCCAAGGAATGTGAGTGAAATCAGAAGTTTTCTCGGGCTAGCAGGCTATTATAGAAAGTTTGTAGAGGACTTCTCTTGAATTGCAGCCCCTATGACAGCCCTCACCCGAAAGGACCAGCAATACAAATGGGAGATTTGTGAGAGGAGTTTTACGGAACTAAAGAGGAGACTAACCAGCGCTCCCATTCTGACTCTCCCTGAAGATAATGAAAGCTTCGATATGTATAGTGACGCTTCTAAACTGGGGCTCGGAGTTGTACTTATGCAAAATGGCAAGGTTATCGCTTACGCCTCTAGACAGCTCAAGGAGCACGAAAGAAATTATCCTACCCATGACTTAGAACTAGCAGCCGTGGTATTCGCTCTGAAAATATGGAGGCACTACTTATACGGGCTCGGTGCGAGGATTATCTGACAGACCACCAGAGTCTGAGATATTTCTTCACTCAGAAAGTCCTAAATATGAGACAACGCAGATGGCTTGAGCTAGTCAAGGATTATGATTGTGAGATATTCTATCATCCCGGAAAGGCCAACAAAGTGGCAGATGCACTTAGCAAAGTCGTTCCTTATTAATGCTATCTCATCCCCTAAAAAGTGAAATAATGAATTACGGAATAGAGATTATTTTTGGACAACTTTCCACCATGACGATAGCACCGACATTGTTCGACGATATATTGGGAAAGCAAGATGGTGATTCAGACATCTAGAAGATCAAACAGAAGTCTCCGGAAGGAAGGGATAATGGATTCCGCATTTCAATGGACTATTATACCTCGGGCCGGACTATGTATTGACGATCCGGAACTTGTAAGAAGATACTCGAGGAATCCCATGGAACACCTTATACCATGCATCCTGGATCTACAAAAATGTATCAGGACTTAAGAGATAAATTTTGGTGGTCCGGCATGAAAAGGGATGTGGCTCGATCGTCGGCCTGTCGACTTGCGGAGGGTTAAAGGCGGAATACGAAACACAGGGGATTCTGCGGCCGTCTGATTCCAGAGTGGTAATGGGAAGAAATTTCTATGGATTTCATTTCGGGATTACCCAGAACAACAAATGGTTATGATGCTATATGGGTAATCAAAGATCGATTGACAAAGTCTGCCCATTTCCTGGTGATTAAGATGACCTATACGGTTGAGCAGCTAGCTCAATTATCTATCAAGGAAATTATCAGATTACATGGAGTGCCTAAGGCTATTATTTCTGATCGTGATGGCCGTTTTACCTCCCATTTCTGGGAATGTGTTCAGAAGGCTCTTGGCACTAAGTTGAGATTCAGCACTGCGTTTCATCCTCAGACCAACGGTCAAACGAAAAGAGTGAACCAGGTGCTGGAGGACATGTTGCGAGCTTGTGCTCTAGTCTTTAAAGGGAGTTGGTGTCGATATTTGTGCTTGGCAGAATTTGCTTACAACAACAGTTACCAGGCTACTATTGGAATGGCACCATATGAAGCTCTATACGGGAGAAGATGCAGATCTCCTATCTGTTGGTACGAGGTTGGTGAAAGGAGGGAAATGAGTCTTCAGGCCGATATTATTGACGATACCACCCGAGCTATACAGAATATCCATTAGAGAATCGAAACTGCTCAGAGTCGACAAAAGAGCTATGCGGATATGCGGCATAGACCGTTAGAATTCGAAGTCGGGGACCTGGTATTCCTTAAAGTGGCCCCTATGAAGGGAGTGATGAGATTCGGAAGGAAGGGTAAACTGAGTCCACGCTACGTGGGACCATATCCGATATTGCAGAGGGTTGGCAAGGTAGCTTACAAGCTAGAGCTGCCTCAAGAGATGTCAATTATACACAACGTGTTCCATGTCTCTGTGCTCAAGAAATGCTTATCCAGTGCAGACCAAGTGATCGAGCCACAAACCGTACAAGTTCAAGAGGACCTGAGTATGGAAAGTCGGCCTATCCAGATACTAGACCGAGAAGTCAAGAGGCTAAGGAACAAAGAGGTACCCTTAGTAAAGGTCCTGTGGCATAATCAACGATACGAGGAAGCTACCTGGGAATGCAAGGAGGACATGAAGCAGAAGTACCCAGAATTGTTTTAAGTTTTGAGGACGAAACTTTTACAAGGTATGAGGGATTGTAACGCCCGTAAAATTTCTATCCATTTTACGAGAATTTTTGGCTTGACGATAATGGGCTTTATGTGGGTTTTTTTCAAAAATAAAAGAAAATAAGCCAAAAAGGGGTGCAAGGCCTAGGAATTGAACCCCAAACCTCTAGAGATAGCCAAGCCCTATAGATGCACCCACTAACCAGAAGCCCAATAGTATTATATCATTAGAGGAGTAGGGGAAATTATGGTTAAGTGTAAGGGAGATCAAGGGGCTCTTCAAATGAATAAATAAGGGGGAATGAGGGGGCATGAGTATCCAAACTTCATTTCTCCTCTTCTCTTCTTCTTCCTCACCGAAAACCATCCCTCCCCCTCTCCATTTTCACCTTTGGCCGAACCCCATCCAAGCAAGGAGAAGGCTAGTTCTTGGCTTCCATAAGGCCATCTACCAACTAAAAGCAAGCGAAGGATGTAAGATTCCCTCACCTGCAGTATATTAGTTTTGTAGGACATGTTACATGAAAGAAATATGAAGCTTTGAGCCCTACATGTTTCGGCCAACCAAGTTTTTGGGATAGGGTTTCATGAAAATGCTACTAACGAAATTTTTGTAGGTTGTAAGCTTCATGTAGGAATTTTTAGGTGACAAAAATCCAAGCTTTGAGCCCTACATGTTTCGGCCAACGAAGTTTTTGGGCTAGGGTTTCATGAAAATGCTACTAAGGAAATTTTTGTAGGTTGTAAGCTTCATGTAGGAGATTTTAGGTGTCAAAAATCCAAGTTTATAGCCATACATGTTTTAGCCAACCTTCGGGTTAGGATTAGGGTTCCATGAAAATACCCCCTTATGAAGTTATGTTATGTAGTATGCCTTCATGAATGAATTTATGTGACAAGAATCAAATTTTAGTACCCCCTACATGTTTCGGCCAACCTTGGGGTTAGGGTTAGGGTTCCATGAAAATACCCCCTTATGAAGTTATGTTATGTAGTATGCCTTCATGAATGAATTTATGTGACAAGAATAAAATTTTAGTACCCCCTACATGTTTCGGCCAATCTTGGGGTTAGGGCTAGGGTTTCATGAAAACACCCCCTTATGAAGTTATGTTATGTGGATGATTATAATATGCCATGAATTATGCTTATGTGATGAACATGTTATGATGTAATATGCCATGAAATATGCCTATGAGATGAACATGTTTTTTGATTTAATATGCCAAGAAATATGTTTATGAAATATGCCTATGTGATGAACATGTTGTATGATTTAATATGCCAAGAAATATGTTTATGAAACATGCCTATGTGATGAACATGTTTATGATGTAATATGCCATGAAATATGCCTATGAGATGAACATGTTTTATGATTTAATATGCCTATGAAATATGCTTATGTGATAAACATGTTTATGCCTTAGGACCCCTTTAGGGTACTCTTATGTTATGAATGCATGTATGCTATGAAATGCCTAAGATGGAGATGCTTCCCTTTCAAGTAGGGATTAAGAGCTCTCCTTATGATAAGATAAGATGGAGATGCTTCCCTTTCAAGTAGGGATTAAGAGCTCTCCTTATAATGAGATAAGATGGAGATGCTTCCCTTTCAAGTAGGGATTAAGAGCTCTCCTTATGATAAGATAAGATGGAGATGCTTCCCTTTCAAGTAGGGATTAAGAGCTCTCCTTATAATGAGATAAGATGGAGATGCTTCCCTTTCAAGTAGGGATTAAGAGCTCTCCTTATGATAAGATAAGATTGAGATGCTTCCCTTTTTATGTTGGGGATTAAGAGCATTCTTTATGATATGACAAGAAAGAAAGGAATTAAGTATTTTACTTTGTAAAAGGTTAAGTACCCGACCCGTCAGGTGGTCGTTAATCAAATCCATAGGGACATAAGAAGACTTAAGAGGTCTTGCCCTGGTAAGACGTAAGAGGTCTTGCTCTATTAGGTTTGGTGGCTCGCTACCCCAACCTATTAGGGAACGCGCATTATGTGGTACTTAACCTGGGGCCCCCCATTCAAGTTATGATTATGTTGAAGTACCTATATGTATATGTTTTGAAAAGAAAGGACTTGTATGAAATTATGAATGCTTATGTCAAGTTTAAGAATGCTTATGATTATGTCCCTGATGCTTGTCTTTGATTTATGAAATTATGAATGCCCATGTCAAGTTTAAGAATGCTTATGATTATGTCCTTGATGCTTGTCTATGATTTATGAAATTATGAATGCTCATGTCAAGTTTAAGAGTGCTTATGATTATGTCCTTGATGCTTGTCTATAATTTATGAAATTATGAATGCTAACGTTAAGTTTAAGAATGCTTAGGACTATGTCCCCTATGCATGTTAGGGTTGATGATATCATGAATGCTTATGTTTAATTTATGCCCTACTTAGATTTAATTATGTTTAGCATGCTTATGTAAATTGTATGCCATGCTTATGTTTTCATTGCGTTGGTAAGTTGATACATAGTGTTGTTATGAAATACTTATGCTATTTATGCTAGTATGCTCCTATTTTTCTAATTGTTCGATGAGGTTTGTGGCTTTTGTGAGTAGGCAAGAATCTTACTAAGCTATATGCTTATAGTTTATGTTGTCCATATACTGCAAATAAAGGAAACACGAACTAAGAGGAAGTAGCAGGAGGGGCCAAGTGGGTGTGATAGTGGCATGGTGGAAAAAGACCCTATTACTATCTGCTTATATTTATATGCTCAGTGAACACCTTAAGACATTTGCTTCCGCTTATAAGACTTGAGATTTATTAGTACCATGTTGAATGTTGCTTAGTTAAGTTACTGTTCAGTTACTTATAAAAGTTTGATATGCTAGAACTCATGAATGGATATTTTATATTATGCATGGTATAAAAAGGGATAAGAGATGTTAACATGCTTATTACGAATATGATAGGTAATGCATGTATAAGAGAAGGTTTATGCCATGAAAGCACGTTAAGTACGTAGATTGTGAAATGATCCCTATATGTCATGTTATAAAAAAAAAAAGAAGAAAATTAGCGCCGCCCTGAGAGCAGATAAGGGCGGGCGTTAAAACCTCGAAGCTTGCTTCAATCCATAAATGGACCGATTAAGCTTACACACAAGATGCTCTTTGCCTTTAGCAATGAATCCCTCTGGTTGCTTCATATAGATGTTTTCCTCAAAACTTCCATTAAGGAAAGTTGTCTTGATATCCATCTGCCACACCTCATAATCCATATGAGCTGCTATGTATAAGAGAATCCGGATAGACTTAAGCATGGCTACCGGCGAAAAGGTCTCCTCATAATCGATACCCTCTTTCTGAGTATACCCCTTCGCAACAGGCCTCGCTTTGAAGGTCTCAACCTTCCCATCTATTCCTCTCTTTCTCTTGTAGATCCACTTGCATCCAATGGTTTTTACACCATCGGGTGGTTCTACTAGCTCCCATACTTGATTCGAATCCATAGATTCAATCTCAGCATTCATTGCACTTCGCCAAGATATTGCATCTTTATCTTGGATTGCCTCGTCATATGTCCAGGGATCAGGTTCATGTTCGCCAGGGACCAAATCAGAAGACTCTCCCAAGAACATGAATCTATCCGGCTGTCTCACAACCCTCCTACTACGACGAGGCATCACCTGTGTATCCTCTGTGACACGTGGTGCAGTGATATGTGGTATACCTTCTTGTACCGGTGGTACTAAAGAAGTGACTTCCCCTTTTAATTCCTCCAGAATAATTTTACTCTTGGGCTTGTGGCTCATGACATAGTCTTCCTCTAGAAATCTGGCGTTCGTGCTAACGATCACCCTCTGATCTCTAGGACTATAAAATAGACCACCCTTCGTTCCTCTAAGATAGCCAATAAACATGCGTACTTCTGTACGAGGTTCCAACTTACCAGCATCTGCCTTAAGCACATGTGCTGGACTCCCCCATATCTGAATATGTCTTAGACTAGGCTTTCGCCCAGTTCACAATTCTGTGGGAGTAGAAGGCAATGATTTAGATGGAACTAAGTTCAGAATGTACACCCGTCGTATCAAGAGCATATCCCTAGAACGAATCTGGCAACTCAGAGTAACTCATCATCGATCTAACCATCTCCATAAGAGTCCTATTCCTTCGCTCTGCTACACCATTCTGCTGGGGTGTGCCAAGTGCAGTCAATTGGGATTGAATCCAGTCTCTGATAATCCAATCCACTAAAGGATTATCATTGATCTATTAATGATAATCCAATCCACTAAAGGATTATCACCGATCCATTAATGATAATCCAATCCACTAAAGGATTATCATTGATCTACCTCACCAACCCCCATAAGATAATATTGGCTCCATATATTATTTGTACATTTTCTCCCCGTGTTTAAGATCTCGAATGTCCGTCGATTAATTAATTTCCTGACCATTAATTAATCAACATCTAACTCCATGAGTAGTACCACTCAACCTTTTCATCATGCCGGACCAAGTCCAACTGCAAGGTTTACATGATGAACCTTATGAGCTCCTCAAGGGGACATCATCATCCTAATATATAGGACACGGTTTCCTCCTATAATCAATGGCACACCATATAAATAATATCATTTTCCAACTTACCGAGCCTATCGATTTAATCTATAAATCTCGCCCATTGGTAAATCAAAGAAATGAATACTAAGCATATGTGCCCGTTATTATATCGGGATTAAGAGTATGTACAATATAATATCTGAGGTCTGATTCGATTATGTAGTCAGCAATAAATCGAATCACCTCTAAGTCAGTCCTGCTCAATACACACAACGTGCACTAGTGTGATTCTATGGTCAAGACAAACCAATACCAAATCACACTACAGCCATTTCGATGGTTTATCCAAAGTCATTTCGGTTGTGAGCCTTTACTTATACTTTACAAGGAGCTGATAACATGATCTCCCGTGTGATACCACACACCACGTTATCTACAATGTAATGTATTATACAATATGCATAGCCATAAAAAAATATACAAACAATGATCATGTGATTCTTATTTCAAAATAAAGATGTTCATACAAAAGATAGACTTTTCAGTATACATTCCAACAGGTCACACCCCAAAGCAATGGCAATTCTAGTGATAAGACCTCCTATGATTATAACCCTATATGGGCTATTACTAACTTTAACTAGGTGTCTCACCATATGGGCTCCAGAATCAATGTTAACTTCATTTAGAATAGCCCATAAAAACTGTAGCTCGCTCTGCCTAGCTACCCCTACACTATCATATCTCCCAGAAATTGTATTCGCCATAAACGTAAGTGAAGGGTTTTGCTTATCGAGTCCGTGAGGGGAAACTTCGCTTCCCACTTCACCTCGATAGCTTGTCCATGTCGATCCCTTCGATGTCCCCAGATTAAAAAAATTTAATCCTAGACAAAAGGAATTGCCCAAACCACCAAGTCATCGTCGTGCTATTCGTTTAGAGAGGTCACTTGAACAAACTAGTTGTTCAAGCGACCATCCTCTATTCTACGAGTAGCCGCGGAATAGACGATGTCTGGATCGTCGATTTTTGTGTTTATGTTTGGGATCCAAGTATTATTTATCCATTTACATATTTATAACATGATTATAATTGAAAAACAAAAACAAGCAACAAAAAAAGAAGAAAGTAGAATAGGTATACCTCTCGATCTTCTAATGTATGACCTTCCTCTTTTTGGACGTCGTGTGGGCGACGATCTACCAAAAGTCGAAGCTCCTAGATCACAAATCTTCCTTCCTTGCTCTTCCAAAGAAAGAGGAGTAGAAACAAGCTTTTCCTCCTCCCTAAAACCAACCAACAAGGAGCACAAAATCTCCTTGCCGCTGGCTAACTAGAAGGTGGAGAAGATGATGGAAAATAATCAAGACACCAAGGGAAACCCTATATCTTGTTTCCACCACCTAAGGAGAGGGAGAAGGGAGCTTTTGGGTGCTGGCCAAGGTCTGGGAAGGGCTGGAAACTAATCTGGACGCCGGCCACAAGAGGAGGAAGAAGAAACAATAACCTTCCTTATTTGGTGCCGCCCTAGCCTCCAAACCCTAACCCTAATCCTATCTCAACTAGGATTCCTTCTTGCCGCCCAAACCCTAGCTCCCCTTGATTGTAGTTCACGCCAACTCCCATGCCATCCTTTTATAGAGTTAGGGATAAGTCATGAATTAATCTCATCCATTGGTTCTAGGGATTTAATCTCAACCGTCGGATCTAGAGATTTAATCTCTACCAATGGATCTTAGACTTTTGTTTCTATCCATTGGATCTAAGCATCATGAGGTGTTAATAGGCTACATTAGTGACCATGAGGAGGAGTTGGGTCTTGGCCACCCATGGATCAAGCCCACATAAAGTCCGATCCACTAATGATGATCCAATCCACTAAAGGTTCATCATTGATCTACCTCACCAACCCCCATATAATAATATGGGCTCTATATATTATTTGTACATTTTCTCCCCGTGTTTAAGATCTCGAATGTCCATCGATTAATTAATTTACTGACCATTAATTAATCAACATCTAACTCCTTGAGTAGTACCACTCAACCTTTTCATCATGCCGGACCAAGTCCACCTGCAGGGTTTACATGATGAACCTTATGAGCTCCTCAAGGGGACATCATCATCCTAATATATAGGACACGGTTTCCTCCTATAATCAACGTCATACCATATAAATAATATCATCTCCTAACTTACCGAGCCTATCGATTTAATCTATAAATCTCGCCCATTGGTAAATCAAAGAGATGAGTACTAAGTATATGTGCCCGTTATTATATCAGGATAAAGAGCATGTACTAAATAATATCTGAGATCTGATTCGATTATGTAGTCAGCAATAAATCAAATCACCTCTAAGTCGGTCCTGCTCAATACACACAAAGTGCACTAGTGTTATTCTATGGTCAAGACAAACCAACACCTAATCACACTACAATCATTCCGATGGTTTGTCCAAAGCCATCTCGGTTGTGAGCCTTTACTTATAGTTTTCAAGGGGTCGATAACATGATCTCCTGTGTGACACCACACACCATGTTATCTACAATGTAAAGTATTAGACAATATTGTATAACCATAAAAATATGCAAACAATGATCATGTGATTCTTATTTCAAAATAAAGATGTTCATATAAAAGATAGACTTTTCAGTATACATCCCTACAGTAAGGAGATAACGAAAAGTAGGATTCGGGATATTAAATGATTTAGACCTAGATGCATCATAAGGGCGAGGGTCATCATAAATTAATCTCCAAAATTGATGATCAATAAAATATCTATGAATTTGCTTCTCCCCTCCACAAGGAAAATCAAATATCGCATTAAAATTACTTAAGGAAAGAGTAAACTCATGATTCATTAATCTAAACTGGATTTTTCCTTCTTCACAATTCTTCCCTTGAAGTATTTCAACGGATAATGAGCTAAGGAATTCAAGAGTAATGCTAGGATAAGTAAGATGATGATACGTGAGAAAGTCAGTCCAACTAATCCTATTAGTCAACCAAATTATATCATCTCTAATTCCTAGGGTTGTCAACGTGTAGAAATCAATGGTTCATGTAGAAACTATTTTTCTTTTCTCAAGCTTACTGAACCTAGATTTCATAACATCATCTCTAAAGACAATTCCACACAGATGACAAGAGGACGGAGGATCGTTACCCAAGTCTTGAGCTTTCCTCTTTCCCTTGTCCCGAGCCGTCGATTGAGAAGAAACTCCTCCCCTAGTCTTCACTTGCTTACTCATGGCGTTGGGGAGGGAGAGAGTCGGTTGAGCTTCGGGCTGGTTGAGAGGAAGAGAGTAGGTTGAGCTTCCGGGCTAGTTGAGAGGGAGAGACGGTGGCTGCTCCAAGCTTGTGGAAAGTTAAGGTGTGTTCGGGGCAATTTAAAAGGGCAAGCGGCGACACAGGCGTGCCACCCGTCCATTTTTGCATGACACAGGCGTGCCAAGAAGCACGTCTTCATTCTTTTTGTGTGACACGGGTGTGTCGTCTAACACACCCAGGGTGTGTTGAGTTTGGGTGTCTTTGGATCTTGACATGCACGTGCCATTTGACATAGGCGGGTTGTGTAAATCTGGCACATAGTGGCACGACAATGACACGCTCGCGTCAAACAACACGATCTCACCGTGACAACCTTTCGAGGCTATGTCGACGAGCGACACGGGCATGTTGTGTCATATAATCCTGAAAACCTAAAAAATGTAAAACTCAAAGTTAAAATAAAAATGAAGAAAATAAAATAAAATGAATAAAAATGAAAATAGCTTGGGTTGCCTACCAAGAAGAGCTTGTTTAAGGTCATTAGCTTGACCCCTCAATTACTCCCTAGTTGGATGGATGTGGCTCGAGGAGTGTACTTTGCTCCTCCTCCTCAATTAGCTCTTCAGGTTTGTTTGAGAAGTATTTCTTAAGTCTTTGTCCATTCACTTTGAAAACTCCGGTAGACTCACTTGATATATCAATAGCTCCATGAGGATAAACCCTTTTAACTTGCTATGGTCCCATCCATCTGGATTTCATCTTTCCAGGAAAAAGTTTCAATCTCGAGTTGAAGAGTAATACCAAGTCTCCTTCGTGGAATTCTCTACGCATGATATTCCGGTCATGCCATCTCTTTGTTTTCTCCTTGTAAGATTTTGCATGTTCATAAGCATCAAGGCGTACTTCTTCAAGTTCATTTAGCTGCAATTTTCTTTTCTCTCCGGCTTTCTTTAGGTAAAAATTAAGCCATTTAATTGCCCAATATGCCCTGTGCTCTATTTCAACTAGAAGATGACATGGTTTTTCATAAACTAATCGAAAAGGAGTCATTCCAATGGGTGTCTTGTAAGCAGTTCGATAGGCCCACAGAGCATCGTCAAGCTTCAAAGACCAGTCCTTCCTTGACCTTGATACTGTTTTCTCCAAGATAGCCTTTATTTCTCTATTCGAAACTTCGACTTACCCATTTGTTTGTGGATGATATGGTGAGGCTACTTTATGAATTACTCCATACTTCTTGAGAAGTCTTTCAAATTGTCTTTCGATAAAATGTGAGCCTCCATCGCTTATTACTGCTCTCGGTACTTCAAATCTTGAAAATATTATACTCTTAAAAGTTTTATAACCGTTTTTGCATCACAGGAGGGAGATGGGAGAGCCTCAATCCACTTAGACACATAGTCCACCGCCACCAATATGTAGGCATTGTTATAGGAAGAAGGGAAAGGTCCCATATAGTCAATTCCCCATACATCAAATAATTCAACTTCCAATATTGAATTTTGAGGCATCTCGTGTCTTCTCGATACGTTCCCGATCCTTTGACAGCGGTCACAAGTCATCACATAATTCTAGGAGTCTCTAAAAATATGAGGCCAGTAAAATCCTTCTTGTAAGACCCTTGTCATAGTCTTGTCTGTGCTAGTATGACCTCAATAAGTAAAAGAATGACAATGATACAATATGTCCTCAATTTCTTCTTCGGATACACATCTTCGATAAATAGCATCTGCTCCTTGCTTGAACAAGAATGGTTCATCCCACACATATTGCTTTACATCCATGAAAAACTTCTTCCTCTGATGATAAGTCATGTGGGAAGGTATTATCCCGTAAGATAGGTAATTTGCAAAATCAGCGTACCACAGAGCCTTGATTTTCTTGACAGCTAGTAGCTGCTCATCTGGAAAGAAATCATTAATAGCAAGATCACTGTCACTTCCTGCATTTGTTTCTGGGTGTAGTCTTGATAGATGATCTGCAACTACGTTCTTCATTCCCTGTTTGTCTCGAATTTCCAGATCAAATTCTTGCAGAAGAAGTATCCACCGGATGAGTCTTGGCTTGGATTCCTTTTTGCTCAACAAGTACCTTATGGCTGCATGATGTGTGTAAACTATCACCTTAGACCCAATGATATAAGATCTGAACTTGTCGAAGGCAAAGACTATAGCCAGGAGTTCCTTCTCCGTAGTAGCATAATTCACTTGTGCTTCATCCAATGTTTTACTGGTGTAGTAAATTGTATACACCTTGCGATCCTTCCTTTGTCCCAAAACTGCACCTACAGCGAAATCACTTGCATCGCACATAATTTCAAAAGGAAGGCTCCAATCTGGAGGTTGCATTATTGGAGCGGTTGTCAATGCTTCTTTTAACCTGAAAAACGCATCAAGACAAGAATTATCAAAATGAAACTCGACATCCTTAGCAAGCAAATTCATCAATGGCTTTGAGATTTTTGAAAAGTCCTTGATGAATCGCCGATAAAACCCTGCATGTCCCAGAAAACTACGCACTCCCTTAACATCAGTTGGAAGAGGCAACTTCTTGATCACTTCAGTTTTAGCAATGTCCACCTCGATACCATGCTGTGAAACTAGGTGCCCAAGCACTATGCCTTCTCGCACCATGAAGTGGCACTTCTCCCAATTGAGCATTAGATTCATTTCCTCGCATCTCTACAAAACCTTGACCAAATTAGATAAGAACATATCAAAATTTGCACCATATACAGAAAAATCATCCATGAATACTTCCATTATATTCTCGAACATATCGGAAAAAATTAAAGCCATGCATCTCTGAAAAGTGACTGGTGCATTGCAAAGTCCAAAAGGCATTCTCCTGAAAGCAAAAGTACCATATGGCCAAGTAAAAGTTGTTTTCTCTTGGTCATTAGGATAGATGGAAATTTGATAGAAACCGGAGTATCCATCTAGGTAACAGAAATGTGAATGTTTTGCCAACCGGTCTAACATTTGGTCAATAAATGGGATAGGGAAGTGGTCTTTTCTAGTTTCCTTGTTCAATTTTCTATAATAAATACACAATCTCCACCCGGTGACTACTCTCGTGGAGATTAACTCATTTGTAACATTTTCTTATCACGGTTATCCCCCCTTTCTTAGGCACCACATCGACAGGACTCACCCACTCGCTATCGGATATAGGATAGATAATTCCTGCATCTAGTAATTTTAAGACCTCTTTCTTGACCACCTCTTTCATGACCGGGTTCAACCTTCGTTGATGTTCTATTGAAGGTTTATAGTTATCTTCGAGTAGAATTCTATGCTTGCAAACTGATGGACTAATTCCCTTTATATCATCAATCTTGAATCCAATGAGGTTCTTATATGTTTTTAGTACCTCAATCAGTTTCTCAGTCATTGCATTGCTTAGATTAGCGTTAATGATCATGGGATAAGTAGATTTTTCATCAAGAAATTCATACCTGAGAGTCGATGGAAGAGGCTTAAGTTCTACCTATGGTGGTAGGTCAAGGTCGACAATCTCCGGCTCTTCATCCTCGAAATCCCTTTCAGGATAAGTTTTTTCTTGTGCTCCTTTTAGCGCAATTGACTGGAAACTGTCAATCATGTAACAAACATCGAAATCAGAAGGTTGTTTAACAGCTTTTGAAAGGTCGAATTCAATCTTATCATTTCCAAATGCAAGTGAAAGTTTGTGATTCTTGACGTCTATCATCGCCCCTGCAGTAGCCAGGAAAGGTCTCCCTAAAATGAGTGGAATACATGGGTCTTCATCCATGTCAAGTACTACAAAATCAGCAGGGATAATAAAGTTTCCCACCTTCACAGGTACATCTTCTAAGATTCCCAAAGGATATCTAATGGAGCGATCGTCTAACTGCAAGGCCATAGTTGTTAGTTTCATTTCTCCCAAATCTAATTTCTTGCATATGGAAAGAGGAATTAGATTAACACTAGCGCCTAGATAACAAAAAGCCTTATCAAAATTAGAGTCATTAATTATGCAAGGGATAGAAAAACTACCTAGATCATTTAGTTTGGGAGGTACCATGTTTTTAATTAAATCACTGCATTCTTCGGTAAGAGCCACTGTTACATGCTCCTCAACTTTTCTTTTATTGGTCAAAATATCCTTCAAGAACTTGGAGTATGTAGGCATTTGTTGAAGAGCTTCTGTAAAAGGTATATTGATATAAAGCTTTCTAATTACCTCAAGGAACTTACCAAATTGTTCATCCAATTTCTCCTTAATCAGCCTCTGAGGGAATAGGATCGGAGGCTTATATGTTCTCGGCTCTTTGTGCCACACGGCTGTGTCGTCTGGCTCGGCTGGGGCATGTCGGCTGCTGGAGCGACCCACCAGGGGTGTGTCGGCTGACACACCCTGGGTGCGCTTATGGGCATCACCCGACATGGGTGTGTTGGACAACACACCCTGGGTGTGTTATCAGTTGCCTATCTCAAAATTGTTCAACACAGGCGTGCTGCTGGGCATGGCCGCTTCTTCAAACTCCAACACACCTGTGTTCTTGAGCACGGGTGGGGCTTGTTGAGCTCTGGTAGGTGGTTCTGCTTTCTTGTCTCCATGCTTCGTTTCAGTTACGTATTGCTCTTTCCTAAAACATAGAATTGATGTTGAGTTTATACAGATTTCCAGGAAATCTATCGAGCGTCCTAGATGTAGAGCTAGCAATTTAAGAAATTTGATTCTCCAACATTCTTGTGTGATTAGTCAAATTATCAACCTTGCTTCCCAATTGCTTAATTGCCTCGGTATTATTTTGATGTTGCTGATTGGATTCTATAATATGCTGTCGAAATTCATCATTTATCTTGCCTTGGCATGTGATAAAATTTTCCATCATCTTCTCTAAATATTACTTGGGCCCTGGTTGAAATCCCGAAGGTGCTCCATAATTATTCTGTCAAGAAGAATTTTGGTTGGCTCGATACGAAAATTTGGGATGATTACTCCAACCGGGATTGTACGTGTTCGAATAAGGGTTGCCACCATTAGGCTTCTAATTAAAATTATTCAACACATCTACTTGCTCAACCCCTGCTCCCGATGATGGTGTGTGTAGGATTTGACAATTTATGGCCATATGTCCTGTTACACCACAAATCTCACAAGTGACATTAGATGAGTTTACAGCTTATACATTAAAATGTTCGAACTCTTGAGTTAATACATCAACTTTAGCACTGAGTAAATCGAGAGTACTTACCTCATACTTACCTGTCGTTTTAATCGAACACCCTCATTCTGTAGCCCATTGGTGAGAATTCATTGCCACATTCTCGATGATCTCAAATGCTTCATCCAACGTTTTGTTCATGAGAGCTCCTCCTGCAGTAGAATCAAGAGAAACTTTAGTGGCATATGAGATTCCATTATAGAAAGTATGAACAATGAGCCATTTCTCCATCGCATGATGAGGACATTGCTGTAGTAATCCCTTAAATCTTTCCCAAGCTTCAAATAATGTTTCTCCATCCTTCAGTGTAAAATTAGTGATTTGATGATGAAGACTTGCAGTCTTGCTTAGTGGAAAATACTTGTCTAGAAATCTTTGCTACAGCTGATCCCATGTAGTTATGCAGTCCACTGGAAGAGAGTGTAACCATGCTCTAACTTTGTCCCACAATGAGAAAGGAAACAAGCACAATCTAATAGCATCAGCTGAGGCTCCATTCAGTTTTAAAGTTTTGCAAAATTCTAAAAATACTTCCATGTGCAGATTAGGATTTTCAGTGGGCGCTCCTCCAAATTGATGTTGTTGGACCATGGAAAGTAGAGTCGGTTTCAATTCAAAATTGTTCGCTTCAATGGGGGGTCTTCTAATACTTGATCTCAATCCCCTTGTACTAGGTGCTGCGTAATCCCTTAAAGGTTTATTCTCATTCTGATCAGCCATGTTATAGTTCAAATTTTCTTCCTGTTGTTGCTCAAGTCGTCTTCTAGCAAGGAATGTTCTCTCTATCTCAGGATTGATTTCGAGAATTTCCCTGTTAAATCTGTGCATGTAAAAACAGGAAAAACTTCCAAAACAAGAATTTAGAATAGACAAAAGAATAAAA
This sequence comes from Wurfbainia villosa, assembly GCA_025175895.1. Lineage (NCBI taxonomy): Eukaryota > Viridiplantae > Streptophyta > Magnoliopsida > Zingiberales > Zingiberaceae > Wurfbainia > Wurfbainia villosa. The sequence continues at coordinate 79,867,702 of CM045990.1, forward strand.
ATAGAGACAAAAATCTAGATTAACTAAATCACGCTCAATTTAATATTGAGTGTCAATCCCCGACAAAGGCGCCAAAAACTTGATGTGTCAATTTTCGCAAGTGCATGTTTGTCGTCAAGTAATAAAAATATTGATCCTACAGGGATTGAGTCAATTACCGAATGATCGTGATACCAAGTTATCTAGTCAAATCGAATTTGTGAATTAAGTAAAGAAACTAAGCAGTCAAGAACAGCGAATGAGAAGAACGAGCTGAAAGTCAATAATTGAAGGGAATCTCAGGATATAGGTTTCACCGCATCGACGATTTATAAGGTGATTACGTTTTCTCCTACTCCTTAGAGTTGTTTCGATAGAACCTGTCCTAAGGTAATTCAATGACCCCTTTCGAGGTCTACGCCAATTGTACCTATCAAACTCAATTTCTCTGTCATAGTATTCAAGCGTAGGTAATCATAATCAGCTAAGGGGACCTATCATGAGACCCTTGTAAACCTCCCTAGTCTTACTACCGTTACTTGGTAAAAATTGGATTTGATAGATCCATTTGTTGGTGCAGGGGCACTAGATAATCGAACCTGTGTTTTGATTATGGCAAAGACACAAAGTTAAGTTTACATCGTTATCTCAAGAGCTAAATTGAGTGTGCAGAAAAGTACTAAAGATGGGCAAGGCTAGCGACGGAGGAAGCCACGGTGGTCAGGCGACACTCGAGTGACCGGAGCCGAAGGAATCAGTGGAAGGCGCGAGCTACAAGGTGAAATGTCGAGAGCTCGTGTGGTGAATTGTAGGTCGTGTCCTCTTTATGGGGATGACCGTAGGCGGCGATCCGACTAAGACTTCTTGTGGAAGGTCTAGGTCGAGATCAGACGGTTAGAAACCATTGTATTTATCATTTTCTGAGCTAACCTCTTCGCAGAAAGTGGCGGTCGATCGACTCTTGGGCGTTGATATCGGCCGATGCTCATCGATCGATCAGAGGCATGATCTGATGGCGAGATCACCTTTGCGCTAGGTCAAATGGATAACGTTTGCGTGGCCTAGCGATAAAATTTGGACAACCGTGATCTTCAAAAAGGAGACAAATTCGGAGGCCAAAATCTATAAAAGGAGGAGGATTCCAACTCGGATATCTTCAAGTTTATTCATCAAGTGCTCCTACAACGCCACGCTCCAACAGTCATGCCGAGGCCAACAAGCTCGGATCTTCTTATGCGTGACATCTATTATATTTTAATATTGTATTCGTTGTTTTATTATGCAGGTGAGGTAGGCTTGTTGCCTCATCCTCGTAATTCGAGATAGTTGTCTCCTACCTAGGAAGAGGCGTTATAGTGCTTTGCCCTCGTCGCGGTCTAGGACCGATAGGGCCTTGGAGTACCAATGGGTTGTAGACCAAGTAAAATAAATGTGTCACTTTATTTTTGCTGTGCTTACTGGTTTAATTGTGTCTCAGCGAGCGAATTGACGAAAGATTTATGATCGCTATTCACCCCTCTAGCGGCGCTTCTCGATCCAACAATTGAGCGGGGTGCTAAGATGTGGTGAAACTACGATCTAGCATGTTTGTTTTATTCATATTTTTGATTCGTATTTTTGGTCTTTTCCTGATACTAATCCAAGGCGAAGTCTTGTACGTTTCTTTGGTTGTGTGCTTGCAAGTTTTCTCTCAGCCAAAAGCGCCATAACTTTTCGCATAAGTGGACTCACATAACGATCTACCTACCAAATCGAAGCTCTCTGAGAGATCTACATTTCTTATGAGGGTTTACCCTCATAACAAGCTATATCCAGACCCAAAATCCAACGTCTAGTACCCTTTCGGGGACATCGAAGCTCGTAAGTTGTTAGTTTTTGTTAGTTTCTTATTTTTCTCATTTAATTCTGTTTATTTCCTATTTATTTCCCGCATTCTAATCCAAGACCAAGTCTTGGAATTCCCTTTGGTTTTTATTCGTGATTTGCAAGATACTTAATGGCTCACATTGAGGGGTATAGCACCGCCCGACCTCCGTTCTTTAACGGAGATGATTTCCGTTATTGGAAAGGTCGGATGGAGTGTTTCTTGAAAACACAAGTCGAGACTTGGATAATAATCCAAACCGGCTTTGCTCTACCCACCATTGATCAAGGAGAGCCCTTGGATTTCAACAAGTGGACTAACGCAACCAAGAGGAAAATTGAAGCCGATGCAAGATCAACTCAAATATTGCAATGCGGGTTGTCCAAGGAGAAACTCAACCGCATCGGACCATTCATTAGCGCCAAGGACCTATGGAACAAATTAATCGAGCTACACGAAGGAACGTCCGATGCTAATGTATGTAAACGTGACCTTCTTTTCAATAAGTTGTATAACCTTAAGATGCGAACACGAGAGACGCAACTGCCTTGTGTCCAGACATTGTCAGCCCGCACCATCGGACACAAAGTCGAAAACCGCGACCTACTAAGGTACGTTCTTAATTCATTTCCTAGGACTACCTTGTGGGCCTCCATGGTCGATGCCTACAAGGTGTCTAAGGACTTTTCGAAGCTTAGGTTAGATGAATTATTTTCCAAGTTTGAACTTCACGAGCAAACTAACGTGGTCCGGGCCGAGAGAGGTATTGCTACTTGCAGGACAGAAGCAAGCCACCTACCGGGGAAGATGGACTCGAACCCGATGGCGAATTAGAGTCCAAATCCGAAAAGGTGGAAGCAATAGTGAGCGTAGTGTGGAAGATCGTTGGAGGAAAGGAGGCTACTAAAGAATCAAAGAGGGCACAATTCAAATCAAATCAAAGAAGGCTTTTCATGCAACATGGGACAACAAAGAAGGCGGCGAGCATGCATGGGAAGAGTCTGAGTCAGAGTCCGAATCCGAATCCAATTACAACACCGACTCCGAACTCGAGGACTACTTCGAGAAGCAACTCAAAGCCGGACCAAAAGAGAAAATTAAGATTAGCCGCTCACTAATTCATACGCTTTACAATACAATTAAAATGCTTAATAGGAAATTAACTAAGTCCGAGTCTAGGGTTGAGTCGTTACTTGAGGAGGTTGAAACCCTCAAGAAATAGGCTACTCTAACCTCTTCAACTAGTCAAGTTCAAGAGGGAAACTCAACCCAAATTGAAAAACTTGAGGAGGAGAATTCTCTCTTGAAAGATCGAGTTCAAGAGGTTGAGGCTAGGTTGGAAAAGGTCACGTTGGGATCTAAGAACCTTAATCTACTACTTGGAACCCAAAGAGCCATCTACAACAAAGCCGAACTCGGATTTAAGTCAAAGACTACGAATAGGTCTTATATGTCTATCGTAAATCGTAGTCATCAAAGAGTCCAAGCATGGGTCCCAAAGGTTTTATTGAATTCACAAATAAGGACTAATAAGTTTTGGATTCCCCATGATCAAATTCATTATTTGAATAGACCATATTGGTTCAATGTGTTGGATCGAGGCGGTTTGCTAGAGGGGGGGGGGGGGGTGAATAGCGATAAACACTTTTTCTTTTAAATCGTTCGGTAGACAATTCAATGCAGCAGAAATGTAAATAAAAACCAAATGAGACAAATAGTTTTTTTACTTGGTTCGTAGCCTTCGGCCACTACTCCAAGGCCCTAATGATCCTAGACCGTGTACGGAGGGCAATTCACTAAAACACTCCTCCTCGTTGGAGGTAGGAGTTTTACGATTACAAAAACCTTCGAAGCAAAGGATAGAGAGACAACCCCTCTCTTCTATTAAAATAAAATGCGTGAAAGCCTCGATTAACAAACGAATTGCAAGATTAAGAGAAATGACAAACTAAGATTATACCAACAACTCAAGATAGGACTTAAACTAGGGTTGTTGGCGACTTGTTGTAGAGTCATTGGAGAGTCGCGGATTGCGGGCTTTTGAGCACTTAGAATTGATGAGAAAACCCTAGGTTAGGACCTCCTTTTATAGCCTTAGAGCCCCTTTTCGAGAGGAACCCTAGCCAATCATATTTGAGCACCACTCCCCTTGAAATTTGGTGATAAACCTTCACTCCTCAAAGCTGATCCTTTGACCATCAGTCGACTGATGGCCATCATCGATCGGGATGGCCATCATCGATCGGTGATGCGTCATCAGTGATGACCTTGACAATCGGCCGATTGGCGATCGAGTCCTCAGTGGCGTGATGCTTGTTGCAAGTCAAAGTTAGCTCAACAAAAACATAATTTCGACGGTCGTCGACCGTCCGATCTCGACCTAGACCATCTATAGGATGTCTTTGGTCGGATCTATGCTTAAGATCATCCCTGTAACGAGGATACGAACTCACTTACGCTCGCACACACGAGCTTACCTCGATACTTACGTGTTGCTTTTGCTTCCGGCCTTCCACTCGATTCCTTCGGCTCCCTCCGAAGTCACTCGAGTGTCGCCCGACCACCGCAACTTCCTCTGGGTGTCGCTAGCCTTCAGCTCCAGCTATAGCAATCTTCTGCACACTTGATTCAGCTCGTGAGATAACGACATGAGCTTAACTTTGTATTGTTTGCTATAATCAAAACTCAGGTTCGACTTAGGTGCCTACTGCACCAACAATCTCCCCCTTTTTGATTTATGGCAAACCCACATACAAAGTTAAGAAAAATAAATTAAGTGCATTAAGCAAACAATAAATAAAGAAGATTAAGTTGGAGTAGTAAGGATTTTCTTCAAGTACTCCCCCTTGAGGAAACCTCCCCCTTGACCGAGGGTGAGTCTTAAAGAAAGACCTTAATCCTCCCCCTTGAGGGTTGCTTTAAGTAATTACTTAAATTTGGCCTTAGTAAAACGTTTAAGTTAAGAGTTCTTCTTAACTTGGCCCTTTCTCCCCTTTAAGTAAAGCATTAACGGCATAATGTTTATGTTTGACGGCACACATAAGTTTAAGTTAAGAATTCTCTTAACTTGGCCTTTACTTCCTTTTGTTAAAAGTTAAATAAGTTTTCAAAAACTTAGAGTTAACTTTTGGTTTAAATATGAAGTAAGAGTTAAGTTAAAAAAAAAAATTTGACCCCTTAACTTTGGCCTTTTTCTCCCCCTTTTGCCATATATCGAAAAGAGTGAGGGTGTGTGTGGAAAACAAAAATAAGTGTTAAATTTAAAGTCCAAGCATGTTCCACATTATTTTGAAAATAATATACTGAAAATAAGTTCATCTATAAAATGTTCGACTCATATTTGGCTTGATTGATATGAAAGATCAACGAGTCCTGGTCAGAGTCGGTTAGTATGTATGATTATACTCCATGGTTCATAACGATGCACTAGCTCTACATCTGGAACCAGGAGTAAGGTCCTAACATCTCACGCCCATCTACGTGGCTAAGTACACAAACACATTAGTCCTATGTGTTGTGAGATGTATTGGCTCCTTAAATCTATAGGTGCATGATATCTAAGGTATGTCCTATGCTAGTTCCATAAAAATGAAAATTTAAGAAATAGTAGTAAGAAAATATAATTTGCAAGTTCCTATTCTACTACGCACATGCCCAATTTTCGTCTTAATAGACTAAATTCAGCTTCGGGTAGGGGTTTAGTAAATAGGTCTACTAAGTTAGACTTTGATTCGACGTATTCGAGTTGTATGGCTCTGTTGTCCACATGTTCTCAAATGAAATGGTGTTTGACCTCTATATGTTTGGTCCTAGAGTGACATATTGGATTCTTAGTAAGATTAATTGAACTAATGTTATCTACGTGAAGTTTTGTGTTCATAAAGTCTAACTTAAAATCGCGGAGAGTGTACTTCATCCAAAGAAGCTGAGTGACACACTCACCCATCGCGATGTATTCGGCTTCGGTGGTAGATAAGGCAACATAGTGTTGCTTCCTACTACACCAACTCACTAGACTCGAGACGAGAAGTTGACAACAACCACTCGTGTGTTGGGGTTGATCCGTGAGGGGAAACTTCGCTTCCCCTTCGCCTCGGTTGTACCTAGTGATTCTTCCCAATTAAAGGATTAAAGCAACCAAGTCATCGTCGTGCTATTCGTTAGAGGTCACTTGAACAAACTAGTTGTTAAGACCATCCTATTCTACAGTAGCATGAATACGATTGGATCGGTTTTTGTGTTTATACTCGGGATCCAAGTATTATTTAGCCTATTTACAGAAATATAACATGCTTATATTTTGAAAAACAAACACAAGCAATGAATAAAAGAGATAGAAGAATAGTTATACCTCTTGGTCTTCTAATGTATGACCCTCCTCCTTTTGGACGTCGTGTGGGCGACGATCCACCAAAAGTCGAAGCTCCTAGATCGCAAAACTTCCTTCCTTGCTTTTCCCAAGCAAGAGGAAGAAGAAACAATGTTTTCTCCTTCAAAAACTCAACCAACAAAGAACTATAGAAGTTCTTGCCGTAATAGAAGGAAGATGATGGAAAACTACCAAGACACCAAGGAAACCCTATATCTTATTTCCACCACCTAAGGAGAAGAGAGGAGTGTTTTGGGTGCGGCCAAGGGCTGGGAAGGGCTGGAATAGCTGCTGGACGTTGGCCACAAGGCAAGGAAGAAGAAGGAAAACTTGCCTTATTTGGTGCCACCTTGCTTCAAACCCTAACCTAATTCCAATCCTATCTCAACTAGGATTGTCCTATTCTCCGCCCAAGCCTCCCTCTCTATGATGTTATCACGACCACTTCCCATGCCCTCCTTTTATAGAGTTAGGGATAAGTCATGAATTAATCTCCTCCATTGGTTCTAGGGAATCTAGAGATTTAATCTCAACCGTCGGATCTTAGAGATTTAATCTCTACCAATGGATCTTAGTGTTTTGTTTCTATCCATTGGATCTAAGCATCTTGAGGTGTTAATGGGCTACATTAGGGACCATGAGGAGGAGTTGGGTCTTGGCCACCCATGGATCAAGCCCACATAAAGTCCGATCCACTAATGATGGTCCAATCCACTAAAGGTCCATCATTGATCTACCTCACCAACCCCCATATGATAATATGGGCTCCATATATTATTTGTACATTTTCTCCCCGTGTTTAAGATCTCGAATGTCCGTCGATTAATTAATTTACTGACCATTAATTAATCAACATCTAACTCCATGAGTAGTACCACTCAACCTTGTCATCATGCCGGACCAAGTCCACCTGCAGGGTTTACATGATGAACCTTATGAGCTCCTCAAGGGGACATCATCATCCTAATATATAGGACACGGTTTCCTCCTATAATCAACGGCACAATATATAAATAATATCATCTCCCAACTTACCGAGTCTATCGATTTAATCTATAAATCTCGCCCATTGGTAAATCAAAGAGATGAGTACCAAGTATATGTGCCCGTTATTATATCGGGATTAAGAGCATGTACTAAATAATATCGTCTGATTCGATTATGTAGTCGCAATCGAATCACCTCTATCAGTCTGCTCAATACACACAAAGTGCACTAGTGTGATTCTATGGTCAAGACAAACCAATACCAAATCACACTACAACCATTCCGATGGTTTGTCCAAAGCCATCTCGGTTGTGAGCCTTTACTTATACTTTACAAGGAGCCGATAACATGATCTCCCGTGTGACACCACACACCATGTTATCTACAATGTAAGGTATTAGACAATATTGCATAACCATAAAAATATGCAAACAATGATCATGTGATTCTTATTTCAAAATAAAGATGTTCATACAAAAAATAGACTTTTAAGTATACATCCCTACAATCTCCCACTTATACTAAAGACTATCTTTGTCCTCAGTGCCATACATCGATCCCCATTCCCTCCACATGCCTATCAAAGCTCTGCGGAAGGCCTTAGTGAAAGGATGCAGTTATCCTCGATGCAATCTTGGCACAACAACTTCTCCTCGCTTTACGATTTCTCGTATCGGTGGTACTTGCGCTCTATGTGTTTACTAGCCTTATAGGCTCGTGGTTCCTTGAGTTTTTTGCACCACTATTATCACAATAAATTGTGATAGTTACGGGCAAACCAGAATCACATCCATGTCCATCGAAGTTCTGAGCCATCAGCTTCTTTGGCGCCTCATAGGTGCCACATACTCGACCTCCATGGTGGAGTCCGCCATTTGGGCACTCCTCCATACAATGGCTCCACCTCCCAAAGTAAACACAAAACACGAGGTAGACTTCTGTTATCCCTATCAGTTGGAAATCGAATCCGTGTAACCCACGAGTAATTAGTGCCGGTAAACGATATAATCCTAGTCCTTCTCGGGTACTTCAACATATGCTTTACGCGGTCCAATGTCTCTGGATTACTCGATGTCTGACCATGCCCAAAGCGGATATGGTCTTCTGAGCATTGCATGAGGCTTCCCTCAAGCATAAGGAACCGCCTCCCTCTATCACCTCGGATGATCTAGGACACATCTCCTTAGATAAAGTAACTCCATGCACGAAAGTAGAAAACCCTTCTTGGAGTTCTTCATGCTAAACGATCCAAAATCATGTCTATGTATGAAGCTTGGGATAAGCACAACCTTGATCCCAAGGTTGTGACCCACTCTCTCTCAAGTCCTTCAAAACTATTTGGACAACCATACCCTTACGTCGATAACACTGATATTGTTGCCAACTACCAAAATGTCATCTATGTATACAAGAAATACCACTACGTTTATCTATTGTATACACAAGACTCATCAGGACTTTGAATAAATCCATAAGTGATTTACCTCATCAAAGCGGATGTTCCAAGACCTCAAAGCTTGCTTTAGTCCATCATGGACCGATTAAGCTTACATACAATGCTCTTTGCCTTTAGCAATGAATCCCTTTTTGCTTCATGTAGATGGATTCCTCAAGACTTCCACTAAGGAATGCTGTCTTGATATCCATCTGTCACACCTCATAATCCATATGAGTTGCTATGCATAAGAGCTCCCAGACCTATCTTGAATCCATAGATTCAATCTCAGTATTCATTGCACTTTGCCAAGATAGTGCATCTTTATCTTGGATTGCCTCGTCATATGTCCAGGGATTAGGTTCATGTTCGCCAGGGACCAAATCAAAAGATTCTCCCAAGAACATGAATCTATCAGGCTGTCTCACAACCCTCCCACTACGACGAGACATCACTTGTGTATCCTCTGTGACACACGGTGCATGACATGTGGTATATCCTCTTGTAGGTGGTACTAAAGTGACTTCCTTTTAACTCCTCGAACAATTTTACTCTTGGGCTTGTGGCTCATCACATAGTCTTCCTCTAGAAATCTAGTGTTAATGCTAGATCACTCTGATCTCTAGGACTATAAAACAAACCACCTTTCGTTCATCTAGGATAGCCAACGAACATGCGCACTTTTGTACGAGGTTCCAACTTACCATCACCTTGGCCACATGTGGGACTCTCCCATATCGAATATGTCTTAGACTAGGCTTTCGGTCCACAACTCGTGGAGTAGAAGGCACTGATTTAGATGGAACCAAGTTTAGAATGTACACGTATCTAGAGCATATCCCGAGCAGTCGGCAAGTCAGAATAACTCATCATCGATCTAACCATCTCTATAAGAGACCTATTCCTACGCTCTGCTACACTGTTCTGCTGGGCAGAGCCAAGTGCAGACAATTGACATAGAATCCCATCCTCTGATATGTAATTCCTAAACTCTCCCAAGGGGAAATCAACACCACGAACAGATCGTAGTGTCATCTTGAATAATTGTCTATGAAAAGGCGAAATATTCAAAACTACCTCTTGCGGGATAGACATAGGACCATCAGAATGAACCATTTCTAACATATCTTTGGCTCTATACCCCTTGGCCTCGAAAGGCCTCTTGGTCATCTTACCCTCCAAGCAAGATTCGTAGGTTGGGAGATCCTCCACCACTAATGAACCCAAAGGTCCATCAGCTATCAACCTTTGAATTGAGGTTAATATTAAGACTAAGATGGCAAAGATATGTTTGGTTCATCTTCGAAGGTTCTTTTCTCTTATTAGACTTAGAAGATGAGTTAATAACTTCTATTTGCATCATGGGAGCTAGTGGTTCAAGTTATAAATTTCCTATCTATGTACCTGAATAGATAATGTCCCTATTCCTTTTATAACAAATTTGTCATTAAAAGAAATAGATTATCCATCCATAATTTAGAAACCAAAATCAATTCTTTCTAAATAAATGTACATAAAGAAAATTCTTAAGAACCAAAAACTTTATTTTTCTCAAAAGATAAATAAAACATCTCCCACTGCAATAGCCGCCATCTTCATGGCATTGCCCAAGTAAATGGTAATATCCCCTTTAGCTAGTCGTCAGGTTTCCTGGAACCCCTACAAAGACATGATTAGTGGCTCCTGTATCTACACTCCAGGTACCGGTAGATAACACCGCTAACCATGTTTCAACGACTAGTTCAAAGGATGTATCTTTGTTCCTTTATTGGGGCAGTCCTTCTTCCAATGTCCATCGCTTGTAAGTGAAGTACTTGTCTTTATTCACTCCTCCGAGATCCTCCCACCACCTTTGCTCTACCTTGTTTCTCCTTCTTCTTGCCTTTCGGTTTAGAAGTAGAAACCTTTTTGAGCAACCATGGCTTGAGGACATTCTTCGAAGAGTGCATACTTGTACTCCTTAGCAGATAAGACAATATCTAGATTCTTTTCCAATCAACATTATTTGGGTACAGTAAGTTTATTTTTAGTATCACAAGTGGACTGAAAGTCATTTTGAAAATCCTAAGAATCACATAGATCATTACTTTAGATTTCAAAAATTATTGATTCCTCAAACAATAAAATTTTGATATCAACCAACACCTCAAACAAGAGAATATCGCATGCCAGCGATGTGTGATATCACATTCTATATTTGTAAGAGAAGGTTTTACCCATTAATTTTATTATCTTGTCAACCTTACTTTTTGACAAATAAAATTAATAGTTGGTTCCTCTTTGGCCCTACAAATAAAAGCAGTGACTCCGATGGGGAGGATACTTTTAATTTGCATCTAAGTGTGCACCATTACACGATACTAAGGGAATTATTTCGGATTATGTGCCTTACCGCTGTGGAAGTACACATGCTCCTAGATAATTACTATAACCATTATTTGACCTAGTGATCCGCAAACAAACTCATCCCAGGAGGAAGGCACTCGAGCCAACACGCAAGTTTGTTGCATCACGTCAGTAATAGGTGGGAATTAATTAAAATATCCCTCTCCCACTTAGTAAATTAATGAGGAATTTTCAAGAATCCCATAGATTATTATTTTAGATTTCAAAAAATTATTGATTCCTCAAAACAATAAAATTTGAAATCAACCAACACCTCAAAACAGAGAATATCGCATGCCACGCTGTGGGTGATATCTGAATTCTACATTTGTAAGAGGAGGTTTTACCCATTAATTTTATTATCTTGTCAACCTTACTTTTTGACAAATAAAATTAATAGTTGGTTCCTCTTTGGCCCTACAAATAAAAGCAGTGACTCCGATGGGGAGGATACTTTTAATTTGCATCTAAGTGTGCACCATTACACGATACTAAGGGAATTATTTCGGATTATGTGCCTTACCGCTGTGGAAGTACACATGCTCCTAGATAATTTCCTATAACCATTATTTGACCTAGTGATCCATAAACAAACTCATCCGAGAGGAAGGCACTGAGCCAACACAAGTTTGTTGCATCACACGTCAATTGTAATGGCCATGGAATTAATTAAAATATCCTCTCCACTTAGTAAATTAAAATGAGGAATTTTCCTCGACATGCATATCAAACAAAAAGCAATAAATATGAAAAAATAAATTATTTTCCAACTATTATGGCCTTTGTCTTCAATATGCTCCGTCATCGCCATCTCGTCCGCTCCTCCTACGCCATACAAGCCCTCGAGATCCGGAGACTAAAACCTATTTTAATTTACATCCATCGATCCTATACTCACGAAGTGTACATGAATCTAGATCGAAAGTAAAATAAAATAAAGCGGCTAAAAATGCTGTATTTAATTTAAAAAAACTAAATACTAAGTCAACCCGAGGATTCAACAAAATAAATATTTACACACATCAATCATATACACACACACGGCCATAATAGTCGGATCTTATGCCTGCAACAAAAGAGTTAAACTACGCATATCCTACTATTATCCGGCACATATAATATATGAAAAAGTGCATAAAATTAACCGAATACTAAACACACAAAATCGGAATCCTTGGCTCTGATACTAATTGTTGGGGTTGATCGTGAAACTTCCCCTTCGCCTTGCTTGACCATGGTGATCCTTCGATGTCCCGGATTAAAATTTAATCTTATACAAAAGGGATTCCAAAAGCAACCAAGTCATCGTCGTGCTATTCGTTTAGAGAGGTCACTTGAACAAACTAGTTGTTCAAGCGACCATTCTCTATTCTACGAGTAGCCGCGGAATAGACGATGTCCGATCGCCGTTTTTGTGTTTATACTGGATCCAAGTATTATTTAGACTATTTACAGAAATATAACATGCTTATATTTTGAAACACAAACACAAGCAATGAATAAAAGAGATAGAAGAATAGTTATACCTCTTGGTCTTCTAATGTATGACCCTCCTCCTTTTGGACGTCGTGTGGGCGACGATCCACCAAAAGTCAAGCTCCTAGATCGCAAAACTTCCTTCCTTGCTTTTCCCAAGCAAGAGGAAGAAGAGAAACAATGTTTTTCTCCTTCAAAAACTCAACCAACAAAGAACTATAGAAGTTCTTGCCGCCGGCCAACTAGAAGGAGAAGAAGATGATGGAAAACTACCAAGACACCAAGGGAAACCCTATATCTTTTTTCCACCACCTAAGGAGAAGAGAGGGGAGTGTTTTGGACGCCGTCCAAGGGCTGGGAAGGGCTGGAATAGCTGCTGGACGTTGGCCACAAGGCAAGGAAGAAGAAGGAAAACTTGCCTTATTTGGTGCCACCCTTGCTTCCAAACCCTAACCCTAATTCCAATCCTATCTCAACTAGGATTGCCCTATTCTGCCGCCAAGCCTTGCTCCTCTCTATGATGTTATCCACGACCACTTCCCATGCCCTCCTTTTATAGAGTTAGGGATAAGTCATGAATTAATCTCCTCCATTGGTTCTAGGGATTTAATCTCAACCGTCGGATCTAGAGATTTAATCTCAACCATCGGATCTTAGAGATTTAATCTCTACCAATGGATCTTAGTGTTTTGTTTCTATCCATTGGATCTAAGCATCTTGAGGTGTTAATGGGCTACATTAGGGACCATGAGGAGGAGTTGGGTCTTGGCCACCCATGGATCAAGCCCACATAAAGTCCGATCCACTAATGATGGTCCAATCCACTAAAGGTCCATCATTGATCTACCTCACCAACCCCCATATGATAATATGGGCTCCATATATTATTTGTACATTTTCTCCCCGTGTTTAAGATCTCGAATGTCCGTCGATTAATTAATTTACTAACCATTAATTAATCAACATCTAACTCCATGAGTAGTACCACTCAACCTTTTCATCATGCCGACAAGTCCACTCTAGGTTTATACATGGTGAACCTTATGAGCTCCTCAAGGGGACATCATCATCCTAATATATAGGACACGGTTTCCTCCTATAATCAACGGCACACCATATAAATAATATCATCTCCCAACTTACCGAGTATATCGATTAAATCTATAAATCTCGCCCATTGGTAAATAAAAGATATGAGTACTAAGTATATGTGCCCTGCTATTATATCGGGATTAAGAGCATGTACTAAATAATATCCGAGGTCCGATTTGATTATGTAGTCGCAATAAATCGAATCACCTCTGTCCCCGCTCAATACACACAAAGTGCACTAGTGTGATTCTATGGTCAAGACAAACCAATACCAAATCACACTACAACCATTCCGATGGTTTGTCCAAAGCCATCTCGGTTGTGAGCCTTTACTTATACTTTACAAGGAGCCGATAACATGATCTCCCTTGTGACACCACACACCATGTTATCTACAATGTAAGGTATTAGACAATATTGCATAACCATAAAAATATGCAAACAATGATCATGTGATTCTTATTTCAAAATAAAGATGTTCATACAAAAAATAGACTTTTAAGTATACATCCCTACATCGTGCTCTTTCTATCGAGCTTACTACCGGCATAGTTCGAATCGGAGTAGCCGGTTAGTTCGAACTCGGTAGATCTAGGGTACCAAATACCGACATTAAGTGTACCCTTTAGATATCTAAGGATACGCTTGACTAGAGTTTGGTGAGACTCCTTGGCACCGATTTGGAACCTTGCACACATACTTACTGCAAATAGGATATCAGGTCGACTTGCAGTTAAGTAAAGGAGACTCCCTATTATGCTCCTATAGTATTTTAAATCAATTGAGTTTCCGATTAAATCTTCTTCTATATTCACATTAGTTGCCATTGGGATATTAATAATTTTAGCGTCTTACATTCCAAAGCGTTTAATTAATTCCCTAGTATATTTGCGTTGATGTAGGTATATTTCATCTTTAGTTTGTTTAATTTGTAGACCTAAGAAGAAACTTAACTCGCCTACTAAATTTATTTCAAATTCACTTTCCATAAGTGAAATGAACTCATTTAGTAGGATTGAGTTGGTGGTTCCGAAAATAATATCATCTACGTAGATTTGGGCTATGAATATGTCTTTACCTAAGGTTTTTACGAAAAGGGTTGGGTCAACTACACCTTGGTTAAATCCTTTGGACTTAAGATAAATCGAAAGTCTCTCGTACCAAGCTTGCGGAGCTTGTTTAAGTCCATAAAGAGCTTTCTTTAATCTAAGGACATGATCAGGTTTGTCTAAACTTTCGGAACCGGGGGGTTGACTAACATAAACTTCTTCTTTAATGTATCCATTTAAGAATGCAGATTTCACATCCATTTGAAACAACTTAAATCCTCGATGTTCTGCATATGCTAATAGCATTTGAATGGACTCTAATCTAGCTACTGGGGCATAGGTCTCGTCGTAATCTAAACCTTCGACTTGACTAAACCCTTTAGCGACTTGTCTAGCTTTATTTCTAACCACTTCACCTTTATCATCAAGTTTATTTCTAAACACCCACCTTGTTCCAATGATTGTTTTATCTTTAGGTGGTGGTATTAATTCCCATACTTCGTTCCTAGTGAATTGAGCCAACTCTTCTTGCATTGCAATAATCCAATCGGGATCAAGAAGAGCTTGGTCAATAGTTTTGGGTTCAATTTTAGAAATCAAAGATATTTGAATAAGGTTTCTGTATGAGGCTCTAGTTCGAACTCCTAGACTTGGATCACCTATCACTTGGTCAATAGGATGATTCGTTTGAGTCCTAGTTGGATTTGGGTTTGAGTCTGCAACTTGATTTATAGGATGACTCGTTTGAGTTCTAGTTTGGTTGGAGTCATCTATCACTTGGTCGATAGAGTGACTTGGTTGACTTAGGTTAGGATTAACACTAGACCTGATCTCCGGATCAGAGTTAGGTCTAGTATGAATCAGCTCGCTAATTGGGGTTGTCGGGGGTTTTGTAGGTTCGTGTCCTTCATCAAAAACTACATTGATAGTCTCCTCGACTCTAAGGGTGTCATGGTTATATACTCTATAAGCTCTGCTTGTAGTCGAGTATCCTAGAAAGATTCCGGTCGTGGTTTTGGATGTAAATTTCCCTAGGTAATCCTTAGTGTTTAGGATATGTACCTTACACCCAAATACCCTAAAGTACTTGATGTTAGGTATTTTATCGTGATAAATCTCGTATGAGGTCTTAAGGTGTCTCTATACCATAAGGATTCTATTTTGGACATAGCATGCCGTACTCACGGCTTCTGCCCAAAACCTATCGGGTAGGTTATACTCATTTAACATTGTCCTAGCGGCTTCTTGTAGGGTTCTATTTTTGCGTTCTACTAGGCCATTTTGTTGTGGAGTTCTAGGGCAAGAGAAATCATGGTGGTATCCATTTAGGTTACAGAATTCTGTAAACCTATGGTTTTCGAATTCACCACCATGATCAGTCCTAAGTCTTTTGATTTTAATGCTTTGTTGATTTTCTATTAACTTAAATAGATTGATTAATTGATCTAGGGTATCATTTTTGTGTTTGATGAACCTAAACCAAGTAAATATAGAATAGTCATCAATTATGACTAAGCAGAATTTACTTCCGTTAAGTGACTTAGCTCCGTGTGAATCAAATAGATCCATGTGTAGGAGCTCAAGCACACTTTTGGTTCGTTCTTGACTAGTTAGTTGATGTTTTGTCCTAGATTGTTTACCTTGTTGACAAGCATTACATATTTTATTATCCACGTTGTTGAGGTTAGGCAAACCTCTGACTAAATCACTCTGACTCATCTTGTGGATGAGTCTTGGGTTTGAGTGACCGAGTCGTCGGTGCCATAACCATGATTCCTCTTGCCGTGTCATAAGACACTTTGTTGAGGAGTTAGTTAAGTTAATAGTGTAAATGTTGTTATTTCTAGTTCCCTTAAGAATTGTTTTAGAGGTTTCATTTGTATTAATTACGCATTCATTTTCTAGAAATATGACCTTATAGTTATTATCACACAATTGGCTTACACTAAGTAGATTATATTGAAAATTTTCTACTAATAAATCGTTTTGAATAACAAAATTTGAGTTAAGCTCAATATCACCTGATTCGATGATTTTGAGCTTGCCGTTATTTCCGAAGGCTACCGATCCTTGTCGTTTGAATCGAAGCTTCGAAAACTTGAGTTGATCCCCGGTCATGTGTCGGGAGCAACCATTGTCCAACATCCATTGATCCTACACGCAAGGTAGTTGGATCGGATATTGGATTTACTAAAAATTGGTTGAAAATTATTAACCTAAATCATCTCACCCATGTCTACATGATCAAACATGTTAATCCTATATGTTCTTGTGAGATGACTTCCAATTTTAGTTGAATTAAATTTAATGACTTAAACACTTGCGTTAGATTCGGATTTGACCTTAGGCTCATCAAGTCACCTATTCAAGATCATGGCTTCCAGGTCGTGGAGAGGCACAGAGGCCTTCTTTGATCGGAACAACGACCACTTCCTTAGACAAAGCCATTTTCAAGAAAATAGTAACTTGACTCACCTAAGACCACTTCCTGGTCTAACTAGTCTAGGATACGGCGGGGTAGCTTCAGCTAGTTCCGCTCGGTCAAGTGCACCGAACTAGATACGCCTTATCTAGCCCGAATACATAAGACTCCGCTTTCCTAGCGTACTATCATCTCGCCGCGTCCTGGTACTATGTTATCAAGTATTGACGAGTTATAGTCCTATATAACCATTCTAAAAAGGAAAATCAAACTAAATAAAAACCTAAGCATGCAATTTCTAGGTTAAAACACAAACAAGTTTTGTACTAGCTCCCCCTAGACCGTTGAATCGATTCGGTCTCTCCACATAGTGGATTTGGTCCTTGGGAACCCAGTACTGGTTCGATCCTAGGTTTGAAATCAAGGCGGTCTTAGGGACCCATGCTTGGACACATTTTTTATGTCGACTTATGATTGACATATACGACTTATTGGTCGTGTTTGAGCTAAACCCTAGCCCGACCTTGTTGTACACGGCCCTTTGCGATCCAAGTAGGAGGTCAAGTCCTTTGGATCCCAAAGTAAACCATTCCAACGTATTCCTAAGATCTTCGACTTGACACTTCAAGAGTGAGTTCTCAACTTCGAGTTTTTCAACCCGAGTTGAGTCCTTCTCTTGAACTCGACTAGTCGAAGAGGTTAAGGAGACCTCGTGTTTGAGAAGTTTAACTTCTTCAACCAGGGTCTCGACCTTGGACTCGGACTTAGCTAACTATCTATTTAGAAACTTAATTGCACTATAAAGTGTAGTAATAAGAGACCGACTCACCTTGAGTGTATCTTTTGAATTGAATACTCTTCGGTTTTCGATTCAAGTTCCGGTTCTGACTTCGTCTCCGATTCCACCGGTTTAGCCATGAGGACTCGATCGTTATCTTCTTCCTCGGAAGCTTCTTCCCAAGTGGCGTTAAGTGCCTTTTTGTGTTTTGGTGCCTTGCTCTTGAGTTTTGGGCATTCGGACTTGATATGTCCAAACCTGTTGCATTCATAACATCTTATGTTCGAACTTTTAGGCTTACCTTCGTTGGGTCGAGTGACGGCACGTTTTCGGCCCTTGACTATCCTCCGAACTAGGTTGACTAGTTCGGCCTCCATTTCCGAGTCGACATCCGAATCGGACTCCTCCTCTTCTTCCTTCAGAGGTAGCTTGCTAGCAATTTTCTTCTTTGAACCTACAAATAGTGCTTTACCTTTCTCGGGTTCCGAGTTAGACTGCTCATGAAGTTCGAAATCAGAAAAAAGTTCATCTAATCTATGTTTAGAAAGATCCTTGGATACCTTGTAGGCATCGACCATGGATGCCCACAAGGTAGTCCTCGGAAAGGAGTTTAGGACATACCTTATAAGGTCGCGGTTTTCGACCTTTTGCCCGATTGCGTGTAGATTGTTGACTATGTCCTGGACTCGGGCGTAAAGTTGCGTCGCGGACGCGTGTTCCTGCATTTTTAGATTATATAATTTATTGAATAAAAGGTCACGCTTACATACCTTGGCTTCATCGGTCCCTTCGTGTATCTCCACTAGCTTTATCCAAAGGTCCTTTGCGTTGATGAAGGGGACGACGCGATTTAACTCCTCCTTGGACAAGCCGCATTGGAGGATATGTGTTGCCTTGGCATCGACTTAGACTTGTCGTTTTGTTTCAACGGTCCATTGATCATAATCCAAGGAGTCACCCACTTCATTAGTCGGAAGTGTGAAACCCGTTTGGATTACGATCCACATCTCGATTTGGGTTTTGAGAAAGCATTCCATCCGACCTTTCCAGTAACGAAAATCATCTCCGTTGTAAAACGGAGGTCGGACGGTGCTAAAACCCTCGAGATGGGCCATTAGAACAAAAAAACAAGGAGTCTAAAAAGAAAACCTAGCAACGACAAAAACACACGAAAGTACCAAGACTTGCGTCTTGGATTAGTAGTGCGGGAAATAAAAAGAAACAAACGAAAACTAGAAAGTTAAGCAAAGAAATAAGAAACTAAATAAAAGGTAAGTAGTCACAAACTTCGATGTCCCCGAAAGGCTACTAAACGTCGATTTTTGAGGATGAAAACAGCTTGTTACGGGGGTAAACCCAAAGTAAACGGCCCTTTGCGATCCAAGTAAGAGGTCAAGTCCTTTGGATTCCAAAGTAAACCTTTCCAACGTATTCCTAAGATCTTCGACTTGACTCTTCAAGAGTGAGTTCTCAACTTCGAGTTTTTCAACCCGAGTTGAGTCCTTCTCTTGAACTTGACTAGTCGAAGAGGTTAGGGAGACCTCGTGTTTGAGGAGTTTAACTTCCTCAACCAGAGTCTCGACCTACTCACCTTGAGTGTATCTTTTGAACCGGATGCGTATCCGTGGCTCGTCTTGAATAGTGCTTCACAGTCCGACTCGTCTTCGGTTTTCGATTCAAGTTCTGGTTCGACTCCATCTCCGATTCCACTGGTTTAGCCATGAGGACTCGATCGTTATCTTCTTCCTTGGAAGCTTCTTCCCAAGTGGCGTTAAGTGCCTTCTTGTGTTTTGGTGCCTTGCTCTTGATTTTTGGGCATTCGGACTTGATATGTCGAAACCTGTTGCATTCATAACATCTTATGTTCGAACTTTTAGGCTTACCTTCGTTGGAGTCCGACTATTTTCGCCCTTGACTATCCTAGAACTAGGTTGACTATTTCCAGCCTCCATTTCGAGTCGACCTCGAATCGGACTCCTCCTATTCCTTCGGTAGCTGAGTAGCTGTAATTTTTCTTTGAACCAACAAATAGTGCTATACCATTCTCGGGTTCCGAGTTAGACTGCTCATGAAGTTCGAAATCAGAAAAAAGTTCATCTAATCTAAGTTTAGAAAGATCCTTGGAGACCTTGTAGGCATCGACCATGGATGCCCACAAGGTAGTCCTCGGAAAGAAGTTTAGGACATACCTTATAAGGTTGCGGTTTTCGACCTTTTGCCCGATTGCGTGTAGATTGTTGACTATGTCCTGGACTCGGGCGTGAAGTTGCGTCGCGGACTCGTGTTCCTGCATTTTTAGATTATATAATTTATTGAATAAAAGGACATACCGCTTCATCGGTACTCGGTGTAGCTCCACTAGCTTTGTCCAAATGTCCTTTGCGCTGATGAAGGGGCCGACGCGATTTAACTCCTCCTTGGACAAGCCGCATTGGAGGATTTGTGTTGCCTTGGCATCGGCTTCGACTTGTCGTTTTGTTGCAACGGTCCATTGATCATAATCCAAGGAGTCACCCACTTCATTAGTCGGAAGTGTGAAACCCGTTTGGATTATGATCCACATCTCGATTTGGGTTTTGAGAAAGCATTCCATCCGACCTTTCCAGTAACGAAAATCATCTCCGTTGTAAAATGGAGGTCGGACGGTGCTAAAACCCTCTAGATTGGCCATTAGAACAAAAAAACAAGGAGTCTAAAAAGAAAACCTAGCAACGACAAAAACACATGAAAGTACCAAGACTTGCGTCTTGGATTACTAGTGCGGGAAATAAAAAGAAACAAACGAAAACTAGAAAGTTAAGCAAAGAAATAAGAAACTAAATAACAGGTAAGTACTCACAAACTTCGATGTCCCCGAAAGGCAACTAAACGTCGATTTTTGAGGATGAAAACAGCTTGTTACGGGGGTAAACCCAAAGTAAACGGCCCTTTGCCATCCAAGTAGAAGGTCAAGTCCTTTGGATCCCAAAGTAAACCTTTCCAACGTATTCCTAAGATCTTCGACTTGACTCTTCAAGAGTGAGTTCTCAACTTCGAGTTTTTCAACCCGAGTTGAGTCCTTCTCTTGAACTCGAATAGTCGAAGAGGTTAGGGAGACCTCGTTTTTGAGGAGTTTAACTTCCTCAACCAGGGTCTCGACCTTGGACTCGGACTGACCGACTCACCTTGAGTGTATCTTTTGAACCGGATGCGTATCCATGGCTCGTCTTGAATAGTGCTTCGCAGTCCGACTCGTCTTCGGTTTCCGATTCAAGTTCCGGTTCTGACTCCGTCTCTGATTCCACTGGTTTAGCCATGAGGACTCGATCATTGTCTTCTTCTTCGGAAGCTTCTTCCCAAGTGGCGTTAAGTGCCTTTTTGTGTTTTGGTGCCTTGCTCTTGAGTTTTGGGCATTCGGACTTGATATGTCCAAACCTGTTGCATTCATAACATCTTATGTTCAAACTTTTAGGCTTACCTTCGTTGGGTCGAGTGACGGCTCATTTTCAGCCCATCACTATCCTCCGAACAAGGTTGACTAGTTCGGCCTCCATTTCCGAGTCGACCTCCGAATCAGACTCCTCCTCTTCTTCCTTCGGAGGTAGCTTGCTAGCAATTTTCTTCTTTGAACCTGCAAATAGTGCTATACCTTTCTCGAGTTCCGAGTTAGACTTCTCATGAAGTTTGAAATCAGAAAAAAGTTCATCTAATCTATGTTTAGAAATATCCTTGGAGACCTTGTAGGCATCGACCATGGATGCCCACAAG
This sequence comes from Wurfbainia villosa, assembly GCA_025175895.1. NCBI lineage: Eukaryota > Viridiplantae > Streptophyta > Magnoliopsida > Zingiberales > Zingiberaceae > Wurfbainia > Wurfbainia villosa. The sequence continues at coordinate 79,889,285 of CM045990.1, forward strand.
GTAGTCTTCGGAAAGGAGTTTGGGACATAACTTATAAGGTCGCGGTTTTCGACCTTTTTCCCGATTGCATGTAGATTTTTGACTATGTCCTGGACTCGGGCGTGAAGTTGCATCGCGGACTCCTGTTCCTGCATTTTTAGATTATATAATTTATTGAATAAAAGGACGCACTTACATACCTTGGCTTCATCGGTCCCTTCGTGTAGCTCCACTAGCTTTGTCCAAAGGTCCTTTGCGCTGATGAATGGGCCGACGCGATTTAAATCCTCCTTGGACAAGCCGCATTGGAGGATTTGTGTTGCCTTGGCATCGGGTTCGACTTATCGTTTTGTTGCAACGGTCCATTGATCATAATCCAAGGAGTCACCCACTTCATTAGTTGGAAGTGTGAAACCCGTTTGGATTATGATCCACATCTCGATTTGGGTTTTGAGAAAGCATTCCATCCGACCTTTTCAGTAACGAAAATCATCTCCGTTGTAAAACGGAGGTTGGACGGTGCTAAAACCCTCGAGATTGCCATTAGAACAAAAAAACAAGGAGTCTAAAAAGAAAACCTAGCAACGACAAAAACACACGAAAGTACCAAGACTTGCGTCTTGGATTAGTAGTGCGGGAAATAAAAAGAAACAAACGAAAACTAGAAAGTTAAGCAAAGAAATAAGAAACAAAATAAAAGGTAAGTACTCTCAAACTTCGATGTCCCCGAAAGACTACTAAACGTCGATTTTTGAGGATGAAAACTGTTGGAATGTATACTGAAAGCCTAGCTCTTTTTTTATGAACATTTTATTTTGAAATAAGAATCACATGATCATTGTTTGCATTTTATATATTCATTATATATGTGTGCATATTGTCTAATATTTTACATTGTAGATAACATGGTGCTTGGTGTGGCACAGAAGATCATGTTATCAGTACCTTGTAAAATATAAGTAAAGGCTCACAACCAAGATGGTTTTGGACAAACCATTGGCATGGTTGTAGTGTAGCTTGGTATTGTTTTATCTTGAACATAGAGTTACACTAGTACACTTAGGTGTATTGAGTAGGACCGACATAGAGGTGATTCAATTTAGTACTGACTACATAATTGAATCGGACTCGGATATTATATTGTACATGCTCTTAATCCCGATATAATAATAGGCACATATACTTAGTGTTTATTTCTTTGATTTACCAGTGGGTGAGATTTAGATGGATTAAATCAATATGCCCGGTAAGTTGGGAAATAATATTATTTACATGGTGTGCCGCTGATTATAGGAGGAAACCGTGTCCTATATATTAGGTTGATGATGTCCCCTTGAGGAGCTCATAAGGTTCATCATGTAAACCCAGCTGGTTGACTTAGTCAACATGATGATAAGGTTGAGTGGTACTACTCGAGGAATTAGATGTTAATTAATTGATGGTCAGTAAATCAATTAATTGATGGACATTCGATATCTTAAACACGGGGAGATTAATGTACAAATAATATATGGAGCCCATATTGATTTATGGGGGTTGGTTAGATAGTTCGATGATGATCCTCTAGTGGAATGGAACATCATTGATGGATCAAGTTTGTGTGGTTCCGATCCGTCGGGTGGCCAAGATCCAACTCCTCCTTATGGTCCCTATCGTAGCCTAATATAATCCTTGTGAAGTCTAGATCCAAGAAAACAAAACCTAGAACCAACGGTTGGGATTAGATCCCTAGATCCAATGGTTAGGATAAAACCCTAGAACCAACGGTTGGGATTAAATCCCTAAGATCCGATGGTTAGGATGAAACCCTAGAATCGACGGTTAGGATTAAATCCCTAGATCCGACGGTTGGGATAAAACCCTAGATCTGACGGTTGGGATGAAATCCTAGATCCGACGGTTGGGATGAAATCCTAGATCTGACGGTTGGGATTAAATCCTAGATCCGACGGTTGGGATAAAACCCTAGATCCGACGGTAGAGATTAAATCCCTAGATCCGACGGTGGAGATTAAAGGAGGTTTAGGCCCAACTCTATATGTAGATGGCTAAGGGTTGGGCGGCAATAAGATTGATTTGAAATTAGGGTTTTGGCTCTTCTTCAAGGAGGCAGCTAGGGTTGTTGGGCGCCTAGAAGTTGGGCGGCACTTGTTCTCCCTAGGGTTTTGGCCGGCGCCCATCTTCCTATACTCGCTCTAGCTTCTCATCTTCCTCCTCCCTTGCTCCTTGGTAGCGGCGGTTCTCCAAGACTTGGTGGCAGCGCTTCTCCTTTCTCCAAGGTGGCCGTGGTTCTCCATTGAATTGGTGGCCAAGGCCCATCCTTTTGTTCCTTGGCCGGCGGTTGCATCAAACTCTCTAGCTTGGTGGCCGGTTCTAGATAGGAAAGGTTTTGTTCGTTTTTCTCTTTGTTCGCAGCGGACAAGGTAGAGGAGAACTCGATCTAGAAGGCTTCAACTCGTGGAGGATCTTCGTCCACACGTCGTCCACGAGAAGGATAGGACATACGGTAGAAGATCGTAAGGTATAAAGTTATTTTAACTTTATGTACAGATCTGAGCATGTTCTTATTTGTTTTGATTATGCATGTGTGTGTGTGCAAATATATTGTATAATCATGGACCCCGAAGACAAACACAAAAACCGGCGATCCGTCCGTCGTCTCTTCCGCGGCTAATCAACTAGAAGAGTAGAGTTGCTTGAACAACTAGTTTGTTCGAGCAACCACTCAAGTTGTTAGCACGACGACGAAATGGTGTTGCTAAGGCAGCTCATCTCATCCGGATTAATCCTTTCATCAGTGAAAATTTTAATCCGGAGACATGGGAGCCAATGAGCCTCCGAAGCATCCACCCTACAAAAATGATATCAGAGCCACGGTTTCCGGTTTTGTGTGTTTTGGATTCGGTTAATTTTTTATGCACTTTTTCATATATGATATGTGCCGGATAATAGTAGGATATGCGTAGTTTAACTCTTTGATTGCAGGCATAAGATCCGACTATTATGGCCATGTGTGTGTATGTGAATGGATGTGTGTAAAAATTTATTATTTGAATCCTCGGGGTTGACGAGGCTAGATTAGTATTTAATTTTTGTAATTAAATACGACATTGTTTAGCCGATCATTTTAGTTTACTTTCGATCTAGATTATTTGTACACTCCTTCGTGGAGTATAGGATCGATGGATGTAAATAAAATGATTTATCTTGGCTCGGAACTCTTTGGTGACTTGCGCACGGGAAAAGATGGAGCGGACGAGGTGGCGACACGACGGGATGCATATTGGAGGACAATGCCATAATAGTTGGAAAAATTATGTTTTTTCCATATTTATTGCTTATTTGTTTTATATGCATGTTGTGTATGTTTAAAATTCCTCGATTGCAATTTACTAAGTGGGAGAGGGATATTTTAATTAATTCCCGCGGCCTCCATTACAATTTGACGTGTGATGCAACAAACTTGCGCGTTGGCTTTGAGTGCCTTCCTCCCCATCGGATGGGTTTGTTTGCGGATCACTAGGTCAAATAATGGTTATAGGAAATTATTTAGGAGCGTGTGTACTTCCCCATCGGTAAGGCACATAATCCGAAATAATTCCTTTAGTACCGTGTAATGGTGCACACTTAGATACAAATAAAGGTATCCTCCCCATCGGAGTCACTGCTTTTATTTGTAGGGCTAAAGAGAAACCAACTATTAATTTTATTTGTCAAAAAGTAAGGTTGACAAGATAATAAAATTAATGGGTAAAACCTCCTCTTACAAATTTGGAATTCGTATACGTCCACACTATCATGGCATGCGATATTCTCGGTGTTTTGAGGTGTTGGTTGATTTCAGGATTTTATTGTTTTGAGGAATCAATAATATTTGAAATCTAATATTTTGATCATTGTGATTTTTAGGATTTTCAAATGGCTTTCAACCCACTTGCTGTGATTTTAAAAGAAAACAAACTTACTGGTCCAAACTACATTGATTGGAAAAGAAACCTGGATATTGTCCTAACTGCGGAGGAGTACAAATTTGTACTCTTCGAGGTCTGTCCTCCTAAGCCCTCCGATGACTCTGATGAAAAGGAGAAAGAATATTATAAGAAATGGGTTAAGGCAGATGAGATGGCACGGTGTTACATTTTGGCATCTATGTCAAATGTGCTGCAACATCAGCATCAGGCCATAGCCACTGCTTATGACATGATGTTCAATCTCAAGGAACTTTTCGGACATCAGAGTAGGGCGGCTAGGCAGGAGGCAATGAGAAACTTGATGACGACCACCATGGTTGAGGGAACACCCGTTAGGGATCATGTTCTCAAGATGATGGCTCATCTTAATGTTAGTGAAAGCCCTAGAGCCAATCATATGATGATTGTTGTATGGACTTTATTGTATCATATTCCTATTTATAAAGGCATGGTTATTATATTTACTTGTATTGGTGCCAAATAACTAAATATAATAATGTCCTTGAGTAGTAGGTTCTTATCTATATCAATCGATTGGTTGAATCGATAATGAGATGATATAGAGAACACTACTCTTAATCATTCCTAGTCGAGTATTAACATTCAGGGACAATGTTAATGCATAGAGACTAGCATGTAGGTCAACAAGATGACTTGATCTCACAAGTCATGGATATGAGATATCAAGTTGACACATGGGTATGCATTGGAGAATGTATACTGAATGACCCGCCATGAGAAAGTATCATGGATCGTTATATGAGTGTCATATACTTTCTCATGTGGCTATTAGTATGACTATTAGTCCTTAGACCTGAAGTCACCATGGTTCCCTACATAAGGAGTTGCATACTTTGTTTTCACAAACGCCACCCGTAAATGGGTGGACTATAAAGGCGACATCGGGTATGTAACTAATTATGCGGAGGGATGTGAGTGATGTAGATGGGATCTATCCCTCCTATATGACGGGGGTGACATCGATATTCTTGATAGAGTGAGACCACGAAGTGCATGGCCATGCCCAAATGAGTCAATATGAGATATTGAGCTCATTTGATTAGAGTGAGTCTACTGAGTTCAAGATTTAGATTGTACCGAGGATGACATCCTATGCCTCGATTGGTCAATCTAGATGTCAAGGATAGAGGGACATTGTCACATATTGTGAGAGTCACAATTAGTAGTCACAAAGGTGATGTTGGAGCTCAACATTCTTGTAACTTGGGTAGCAATGATGTGTTGCTAGATACCGCTCATTGCTTATGTTCCTAAATCGGTTTAGGGACATTGCCAACGTTACAAGAACCTATAGGGTCACACACATAAGAGCAATTAGATGGAGATTAGGTTCATATGATGATCCATGAGGATTAGGTTCATGGGATGAACCAAATTGGATTAAGAGTAATCCAAATTAGACTAATTGAGTTAGACTCAAGTTGATTCAAGTGTTGAATGAGTCTAATTGAGATTTGATTCATCAAATCAATTTAAATTAATGAATAGAGATTCATTATATTAAATTGACTTGAGTCAAGTGGTTAGATTTGATCAACCATGGAGATTAGAGGTCAAGTTTGACTTGACTTGAGAGGGAAGATGAAAGGTCAAGTTTGACTTGACCAAATGCCATGTCATGATGATGACTAGGCATGGTGCCAATGATGATGCTCCACATCATCATTGACTTTGTCAATTGGTGCCACCTCATGAGGGAGATTAAGGGTCATGGGAGTTACATGCATGCATGTAACTCCTCTCCTTGAAGTGGCCGCCACTTTAGGGTTTCCATTAGATGGTGAATTCATTTTGTGAGTTACTCCATTACTTCATCTTCAACCTTGGAACCTTTTCTCTCAAGCTCTCCTCTCCCATCCTCATCTTGGCCGAAATTCCAAAGGGAGTGCTAGCACACTCAAGGCATTTTTCTCCACCTATTGCTTGTGTGGATACCATAGAGGAGTGTGCACTTGACACTGAGTTCCGCAACTTTGGACGAGCGGGATAAGCGAAGGGCGCCGCTACGAGGGTAACGTTTCTAACCTCTTAGATCTAAGGTAGATCTAGGATTTCTGTAAGCACATACATGTAATTATAATTTTTATACTGCCGACGGATCCGCGGTCGGGCTTCCGAGGTTTCGCAACGCAAAGCGGTTTGCGGCTCTGAAAAACCCAACAAAGGGTATCGTGAGCCACGTATGAAGCATGTATGTGTTTCATTTTTTGTAGTTTTTATATTAGATATAAAAATTACAGATTTATATGTTTCTGTAAATTTTCTTATTTTATAGAATTTTGGGTATTTTTCTCAAGAGTCAAGCAACGAGTGTTGGGACACTGTAGGCTTCAACCATCGAGAAAACTCTCCAATCGTAGTTCTCGCTTTAGGTTTTTGGGACAGCGACTTAAGTCACTGTAAGATCATTGTAGGGACACTCACAAGTTTATTTTATAGTAGGGCGCTGCCCCTATCCCTAAAGGGGCCATGTCCCGCGATCGCTACCTAAACCGCTTAGCGGACCAAGCATGAGAGGTGACTCATAAATTCAAAATAAATTAGGAAAAATTATAGAAATTTTCTGTAAAATACATAATTTAGAATTATGTATAATTCTGTGATTGTCATGGCCCAATAACCCCAATTGATTGGATTATGTGTGTTGTAATTGCGTGCCGCTTTTGTGGTCAGGTGTGTTGTAAAGTGTTTATGACCTACGCGCCGCACCTATTCTTTAATATTCTAGTTGTAAATAGTTTTAGACTCGAATGTAACTCGAGTTTCATATTTGTAATGTACAAAATGGAGCGTGGAAAGTCCACTTGAAGACGAGCTTACGAGAAGGGTGACGACGACACATGGCGGTCAAAGGAAGCGCTGAGAAGCCGCTAGCCTTAGGTTGATCGGGTCCGATCTTCTCATTGGCTTGAGAAGATCGTAGTAGGGCCATGACTATATCACATTTAATGATATATATATGTTGATATATATATATGTATATTTAATTGATTTTGCTTGTATGTATGTGATGCATGCTAGTAGAAACATGTTTGTATGTATATGATGCATGCTAGGTTAATTTTCTTGTATGTATATGATGCATGCTAGAATAATTAATGTATGTATATGATGCATGCTAATATAGGATAATAAAGGCCTAAATGCGTATAAGATACATTACGATTAGATTAGATCATAATCGAATCAACTCAAAATGCCTACTGAGCCTTGATACCCATCACTACCTCGATCATTTTGTTGTTGAATCTGCCAAAGCAGAGCAACACATATTATCTTGGTAGGGTGCGGAGGGACAATCTTGGTCCCGCCTATCACGACTCGGGTTAGAGTAAGCTCAATTAGATTGAGCAAAACTAGTTAACTCAATTGGATCGAGTAGAACTATAGGCATATTCCAATCGTTGGAAAGATAGGTTAAGATCGCATTTACACTAAATCTGGGGCGATTTAGCCAAAGCTAACTCAAGGTCTTTTGTAAATGTGGGTCTTAATCCTATAAACAAGAGTTGCATAGAGATGTAATCGGTAATGTGTTACCCACCGATCGATTAAGTCTTGGGCGATTTAGCCAAAGCTAACTCAAGGCTTAGTATGATGTGGATCTTGTCTCAAGAATTATAGCTAGTTTGTATGAATCTAGTAAAAGTGGTTTGACCACATCCATAACTCGATTCTACAAAATTCCTATAATTCAGTGGGAGCATCATTTGATTAAAGGCCTAATTAAATGATAAAAGGAATATGATATTAATCCTCTGCATTGTATGTTGTAGATTACTATGTCAACAAACACGAACACTCTCTCTCTGCGTTCTGTCCTTGAGAAGGACAAGCTCAATGGAGCAAATTTCGGACTACAGAACTCGAGAATTGTTCTCACCTAAGAAAGGAAGTCAGACGCCCCGGAGCAGCCCATTCCGAGGCACCTCCTACCAATGCTCGCTCATGATGACAAAGATGCTTACAAGAAGCATCAAGATGATGCATTAGATGTGTCATGTCTAATGCTACCATGAACTCGAGCTGTATAACACGAAGTTCATGAATGCTTATGATATGGTTGGACATCTTCACAACTATATCAAGGACAAGCTAGGCATGAGAGATATGAAGTCTCTAAGGCATTATTTGGGTCCAAAATGCAAGGGACTGTGAGGTACATATGTACTCAAGATGATTGGGTACGTAGAAAACCTACAAAGGCTGGGATTCCCACTTGGCCAAGAGCTGGCCACTGACCTAATCTTGCAATCTTTGCCACAAGCCTTCAATCAATTTGTCATGAATTATAACATGAATGAAATTGATAAGTCATTGCCTGAAATGCTCAAAGATGTTGAGAATCGCAGAGCTTAACCTTAAGAAGGGAAAACTGACACCATTTTGATGGTGCGTAAGAAGAAAGGCAAGGGCAAGCCTAAAGGTAAGGGAAAGTCCTGCCAAGGGCAAAGGCAAAGAACTTAAACCCAAAGGAGGGTAGCCAAGGAAGGGGCTTTTTCTCAGAAGGAAGCAGTGACACCGGAAGCGAAATCGCAAGGCATACCGAAGATCTTAAGAAGAAGAGAAGTGAGACTTCTACTGGTATAAATGTTATAGAAGTCAATCTATCTATTTCTTCATCATGGGTATTAGATACGGATGTGCATCTCACATTTGTACCAATGTGCATGAAATAGCAGGCATTAACAAAGGGCGAGGTGGACCTACGAGTAGGCAATGGAGCAAGGGTTGTCGCCGAGAGGAACTTATGATCTATCTCGCCTCCGGGCTTGTACTAGAATTAGATGAATGTTGTTATGTGCCCGCTTTAACTAAGAACATCATTTCAGCTTTCTTGTTTGGACAAGAAAGGTTTTTCATTTATAATAAAGAACAAATGTTGTTCACTTTATTTAAATGATATGTTCTATTGTAGAAGACTTCTAATGAACGGACTCTACTTTCTAGACTTAGAGAGCCCTATCTATAACATAAGTACCAAGAGGTTCAAGTCAAATGAGTTGAACCAAACCTATCTCCTGCATTGTCGCTTAGGTCACATAAATGAGAGTCGCTTATCTCAAAGCTCCATAAGGATGGGTCGCTAGACTCATTTGATTTTGAATCATATGAGACATGCGAGTCTTGCCTTTAGGCAAGATGACCAAGACTCCCTTTAGTGGACACAGCGAAAGAGCAACAGATTTGTTAGGACTTATACATAGTGATGTATGTGGTCCTTTCAATGTTGCTGCTAGAGGTGGTTAAGGTGTACTTCATTACATTTATCGATGACTTCAAGATATGGTTATGTGTATCTTATGACATAAATCAATCCTTTGAAAAGTTCAAAGAATTCAAGAATGAAGACTTGGCAAGAGTATTAAGATACTTCGATCGATCGAGGTGGTGAATACCTTAGCCATGAGTTTCTGACTATCGTGTGGATTCTATCCCAACTCACTCCTCCCGGAACACCATGGTGTATCCGAAGGAGGAATCGCTTATTGATATGGTACGATCTATGATGAGTCACGATCTTCCTATATCCTTTGGGGATATCCTTAATCGTACCATCCAAGGATAAAGACACCATATACTATATGGACAGGAGAAATCCGATGTCTTTTATGAGAATTTGGGGTTGTGAGGCTTACGTCACGCCAAGTCTCGCATAAACCGGGACCCAAATCCTAGGTGCTATTTTGTTGGATATCCCAAGGATACTAAGGGATATTACTTCTACAGTCCCAGTCAGCACAAAGTGTTTGTGGCAAAGACTGGGGTTTTTCTAGAAAGGGATTTTGTTTCTAGAAAAACTAGTGGGAGTACCTTCGATCTTGAAGAAATTCAAGATAAGGACCATAGCACTGAGGCCTTGATGGAGGTTGAACAGAACCACAAAGTGTCGTGGTGATGAGGTGAGTTGTGGAACAACCACATTCAAGTAGACCTACCTCTTCGCAGAGAGATACTCATTTCTCTTGTCGACCATGATGACGTTATGCTCATTGAGAATGAGCCTACCTCCCATCGGTGATGAGCCCAGATTCTGAGAAATGGCTAGACGCCATGAGATCCGAGATGGAATCCATGTACACTAACCAAGTATGGACTTTGGTTGATCCACCTGAAGGGGTCAAACCCATTGGGTGTCAGTGGGTCTTTAGGAGAAAGACTGACATGGATGGACTTACGCATACCTATAAGGGCCGATTGGTGGCTAAAGGTTTCAAGCAAATTCATGGTATTGACTATGATGAAACCTTTTCTCGTTTAAGTCCATTAGGATCTTGCTTGCAGATACCACGATTATGAGATCAGATGGATGTCAAAATCGCGAATGGAAACTTACTCGAGGATGTGTACATGACACAACCTCGAGGGTTTTGTAGATCCGATATCCGCAAAGGTCCATTTATGGGCTAAAGCAAGCTTCGGAGTTGGAATCTTCGATTCGATGATGCGATCAAATGGTTTCATCAAGAATGAAGATGAACCCCGTGGTCTACAAGAGGGTTAATGGGAACACTTGTGTTCCTTGTATTGTATGTGGATGACATACTACTCATTGGGAATGACATCCCTTCTCTGAAGACTACCGGGACGTGCTTTCTCAATGAAGGACTTAGTGAAGCACCGTATTCTAGGCATCAAGATCTATAGAGATAGATCTAAGAGATTGCTTGGCCTAAGACATACATCGACATGGTATTACTGAATTCCAAGAAAGGACTTCCGATGTCACATGGTGTGAGTCTTTCAAGACTCAAAGTCCCTCTTCCAGAGGAGAGATGATGGATAAGATCCCTTACGATCCGCTATAGGATCTATCATGTACGCTATGCCGTACTGTTCTTCGATGTCTCGTATGCTTGAGCATGAGTAGATACTCCGATCCAGTGAGCGCCATCGATAGTAGCCAAGAATATTCTTAAGTACTTGAGAAGGACTAAAGAATATTTCTTGATATTTAGAGGCGATGAGGAGCTAGTCAGAAGGGTTACAATGATGCCATCTTCCAAACCCGTGATGATTATAGATCGCAATGTGGTTCGTGTTTTTCTTTAATAGTGGCGCTGTGAACTGGAATAGTTCCAAGCAGGACACAGTTGCTGATTCTACAACAGAGGCCGAATATATCGGTGCTTCCATCTCATTCGAGAGATTATCGATAGAGGAGATGTGAAGATTTGCAGAGTACCCACAGAGGCTAACATCGCATCCTCACCAAGGCTTGGCACAGAAAAAGCATGATGGTCACACTAGGTCATTGGGTATTAGATACTACGGTGATTGGCACTAGTGCTAGTGGGAGATTGTTAGTGAAAGCCCTAGAGCCAATCATATGATGATTGTTGTATGGACTTTATTGTATCATATTCCTATTTATAAAGGCATGGTTATTATATTTACTTGTATTGGTGCCAAATAACTAAATATAATAATGTCCTTGAGTAGTAGGTTCTTATCTATATCAATCGATTGGTTGAATCGATAATGAGATGATATAGAGAACACTACTCTTAATCATTCCTAGTAGGTATTAACATTCGTGGGACAATGTTAATGCATAGAGACTAGCATGTAGGTCAACAAGATGACTTGATCTCACAAGTCATGGATATGAGATATCAAGTTGATACATGAGTATGCATTGAGAATGTATACCAATGACCCGCCATGAGAAAGTATCATGGATCGTTATATGAGTGTCATATACTTTCTCATGTGGCTATTAGTATGACTATTAGTCCTTAGACCTCAAGTCACCATGGTTCCTACATAAGGAGTTGCATACTTTGGTTTCAAACGTCACCCGTAAATGGGTGGACTATAAAGGCGACATCGGGTATGTAACTAATTATGCGAGGGGATGTGAGTGATGTAGATGGATCTATCCTCCTATATGACGGGGTGACATCGATATTCTTGATAGAGTGAGACCACAAGTGCATGGTTAATGCCCAAATGAGTCAATATGAGATATTGAGCTCATTTGATTAGAGTGAGTCTACTTGGAGTTCAAGATTTAGATTGTACCGAGGATGACACGGTCTATGCCTCGATTGGTCAATCTAGATGTCAAGGATAGAGGGACATTGTCACATATTGTGAGAGTCACAATTAGTAGTCACAAAGGTGATGTTGAGCTCAACATTCTTGTAACTTGGGTAGCAATGATGTGTTGCTAGATATATCGCTTATGTTCCTAAATCGGTTTAGGACATTGCCAACGCTATAAGAACCTATAGGGTCACACACATAAGAGCAATTAGATGGAGATTAGGTTCATATGATGAACCGTGAGGATTAGGTTCATGGGATGAACCAAATTGGATTAAGAGTAATCCAAATTAGACTAATTGAGTTAGACTCAAGTTGATTCAAGTGTTGAATGAGTCTAATTGAGATTTGATTCATCAAATCAATTTAAATTAATGAATAGAGATTCATTATATTAAATTGACTTGAGTCAAGTGGTTAGATTTGATCAACCATGGGAGATTAGAGGTCAAGTTTGACTTGACTTGAGAGGGAAGATGAAAGGTCAAGTTTGACTTGACCAAATGCCATGTCATGATGATGACTAGGCATGGCCGCCAATGATGATGCTCCACATCATCATTGACTTTGTCAATTGGTGCCACCTCATGAGGGAGACCAGGGACATGGGAGTTACATGCATGCATGTAACTCCTCTCCTTGAAGTGGCCGCCACTTTAGGGTTTCATGTGGTGAATTCATTTGATGAGTTACTCTCATTACTTCATCTTCAACCTTGAACCTTTCCTCTCAAGCTCTCCTCTCCCATCCCTCTCTTTGGCCGAAATTCCTAAGGAGTGCTAGCACACTCTAAGGCATTTCTCTCCACCTATTGCTTGTGTGGATACCATAGAGGAGTGTGCACTTGACACTCTTGAGTTTCGAACTTTTGGACGAGGATAAGTAAGGGCGCCGCTACGAGGGTAACGTTTCTAACCTCTTAGATCTAAGGTAGATCTAGGATTTCTGTAAGCACATACATAATTATAATTTTTATACTTCGACGGATCCGCGGTCGGCTTCCGAGGTTTCGCAAAAAAGCGGTTTTATGCCTCGGAAAAACCCAACACTTAATGAGATGGAAGTCCCTGAGCGAGATCGATGGGGAAACGTGTCGATATCATTCTCCGCCTCGATTTGAGAGCAGTTCACCAACTATCAACAACAAGAGGTTGTCGGCTTGTGAACTCGTAACTCCAAAGCAAGAGAGGGCTCATCGAGTTCTTGGTCACTGAAGGTTTCTTCTAAACAAGAAGATAAGAAAGCAAGGTGGAGCGAAGAAGGTGGGAAAGAGACCTCGTAGGAGTGAAGAGAAGGCAAGTGCTTCACTTGCAAGGATCGACATTGGATAAGCGGATGCCCTCAAAAAATAACAAAGGTATATCTTCTTGTTTAGTTGTTAAACATGTTTAGCGGTGTTATCCTGATTACTGTGTAGAAACCAGCCCAAGACCATGTCTACAATTCCTTCTCCAGGGTCCCGACTAGAGAGATTGATTCATGGGCAATGCTTCAAAGGTGGGCTATTGGAAGATGTTTATTTATCTTTTGATAGGAATAAATTTTTGGTTTTAAGAAATTGTCTTTATGTACCTACTTTTAGAAAGAATTTAATTTTCTAAATTATTTATGGATGGATATTCTGCTTTTAATGACAAGGTGGTTATAAAAAGGAATAGGAGATTATCCTGCGTACATTGGTTGGCAATTTATACTCTTGAACCAAAAACTATGATGCAAATAGAAGTAAATAGCTCATCTTCTAAATCTAATAAGAGAAAAGAAGAATGAACCAAACATATCGCATCTAAGGCTTAATGTTAACCTAAGTAGAATAGAAAGGTTGATAGTATGGACCTTGGGTTCATTAGTGGTGGAGGATCTCCCAACTTTAATCTTGCTTGGAAGGTAAATGACCAAGAGGCCTTTCAAGGCCAAGGGTATAGAGCCAAAGATGTGTTAGAATTGGTTCATTCTGATTTGTGCGGTCCTATGTCTATCCAGCAAGAGGTGGCTTTGAATACTGCCTCATTTATAGACGATTATTCAAGGTATGGATACATTTGACTGATGCGAGTCCAATGCTTTGACAAGTTCAAAGAATTCAAGGTCATGAGAAGGCTCACAAGGTAAAAGTATCAAGACATTACGATCCGATCATGGTGGCGTGTTGGTTTCAGACCGGCAGGTGTGTTCGATCATTTTTAAACATGATTATAAAGGGAAGCAATTAAAAATAATAAATCTATATTTATTACAACACACACAACACACGCATGCTATTACAACAAGTGTAGACATAACCGTAAATTATGCAATAAAAATTAAACTACGAATATACCGTGATGACAAACGGCAACATCAACCGGAACGATCCTCGTAAGAATCGCCTCTATCCGTGATCCACGCCGAGCCTCGGATGACTTCGCTAAGTCACGAGCTCGCCTTCGTGACGGGTTACTAGCCTCGTGGTTGAAGACGACGTGATCGAGAGATGATCACGATCCGAATCCAAATTCGATCCAAAACGAAGTTCTCAAAACTCGCTTCTCCGAGAGGTATTCGCCAACCGCTTGACGAATCCTTCGCCCTCCACTCAGAGGATTACCGAGATCAAATTCTCGGTATGTTAGCCGCTGTCGGAGCACTAACCGTCGTCCAAACGACGCTCCGACGAGAGGAGAAGAAGCTGTCCAGAAAACTGGACAGCTTGGTGGAGGAGTAGGCGCCGGCCAAAACAAGGAGAGAAAAAGCTCACCTTGATGCCAACCTATAGGAGATCACCGGAGGGTCGCCGGAGGTTCACCGCTGGAGCTTGGACGCCGCAAGGGTCTTGACGGCGCACAAAGCTGGGCGGGCGGCAGCTTTAGGGTTGGCGCCGATTAACTCCTCCAAGGAGTGGGCAACTCAAGGGGGCTAGGGTTTGATTAGTTAGGTTTAACAATCCCTTAAGCCCATTTTTTATAGAGAACTAATTCTCTTAATGGTTAATGGATCATATCCATAAAGCCCTAACCCGCCTCCATTAAGATAAGTTAAAATAAACCAAACCATGATGGTTTATTTTAAGTTAAAACGAACCAACCAACCTTTTGGTTCATTCGCTTAATATAAACCAAACCCTTTGGTTTATTCTCATCCATTGGATTAGAACCAAACCATTTTGGTCCATCCATTATGTCTTCATAAGACACGCCCATCCACGCCTCCATTGCGATCAAACAATTTCATGCTCGCTTATGTTTGGTCCAACCAAACATAGTTTCTCTTGGTCGAGAATCCCATTCTCAAGCTCGCTTTAAATCCTTTGATTACACTCACAGCGCGTGTGACCAAATAGGTTCTCGCTTATGTTGGCCGCCTATAATTAACCATTAATTATAGAACGATCATGAGTGGCACCTAGTAGTACATCATGATCCCCAATTAACCTAAAAGATCAACGTGCTGATCCGTAACTATTTCTCAAACCCTTCAAAGAGCTCGAATGAATCGCGGCCCCATTCCTTCACTCATCTTATACCCACTTGGTTCAGTGACATGGTCTATTGTGTCACCTCACTAGGTCGACTACGCCACACCTAGCCCAAGTATCATTTCCTCGCCCCACGGATTCTAGTTACTCCACATGTATCAAGAGTACCTTACTCTAAACATGTAATGCTTTGCCAAAGACTTTAGTAAATAATCCGACGAGAGGCCATGGGTATACATCTCTCGCAAGGAGTAGTGAACTTTATAGGCTATTCAAACACCTTCGATCACTGACTTATACCTAATCATCTCGGGTCCACATCTCCTTAGAGATGTTTGCTTAAGATGTCAAAGCATAAGTCTCCATGATCAAGATGACTTGAATACCGCAAGTCAAAGGAACATCGACTTAAGCCACAAGAAGAACTTCATCGACATATCTATATATGCAGAGAACCATATGAAGTCTTACTACCGGTCACTCCAATGAACTAGTTACCATAACTAGCATCCACGATTAACTCCGACATCACTATGTCTCCAAACAAAGGAGAATCACCGCTTGATACACCAAGGAGTATACCTTGTATAGTCTCAACAGTAATCGATGGTGTCCAAATCCATCAATTCATCGACTAGGATAATTCCGATACATCACAATTACACATGTAGAGATACTCACTAGTTGTGATCCAATCACAAATTCTCTCATGCTGTGAATCGTATCGTGGACATTCAGTAAATGAGTTTAAGATCCAATCAAATACATAAAACATGTACACTCAAATAGTGAATCTTCATTTATCATATAAATGGTTCATACATAAGGCGATTGCCTTAGGACATCTCTCATATATTACTAACAGACTCCCACTTGGCCTAATGCCAATCGCTAAGATCCAATACCATAAGCACTAACATGACCTCAAACTTACTTTGAGGTAATGCTTTAGTCAAAGGATCCGCTAAGTTCCTTTCAAAGGGAATTTTCTCGATTTGTATTTCGCTCCTACCGATGATCTCTCGATAAGATGATAGCGGCGGCACATGTTTGATCGCTGATGAGACCTGGCTCTGTGCAATTGCTCCATTGTTGTCGTTGCTTCAACAATGGCAAATCACACCAAGTTCATGAACGAACTTCTTAATCCAAAACGCCTTACAATATATTCTAGAATCCGCTATGCCTCTTGTTTGGAACTTTTCCAACTCATCGCGCTTCATTCAAGGTGAACACGATCAGATCGAGACTCGCTTGGGAGTATGAGGAATACAATCAAAGTCCCACATTGGTAAGACATGGAAAAGATCATGTGCTTATAAGAAAAAGATATCTCCATTGCATATGAGGCCTTTTGGGTAAAGCCCAAAAATAAAACCATGAGGGCTTAGACCAAAAGTGGACAATATCATGCCATTGTGGAGATATGTGGATCTTATATGCACTAACAATTGGTATCAGAGCCATGGTCCATGTCAAGCCATGAACCTCGAACGAAGGAAGTTGAGCTCCCACGTCCGGATCAAGAGAACCAGACATCAGGAAGGAAGTCTAGATGGGTCGGGGGGACCGAACAACCGCAGAAGTCCCGTGGGTCAAGATCGGACATCAAGTAGAAAATCCTTCGAGGAGGGATAGGCTTGAGGGGGGGCCCAATGTGGTCCTTCGTTTGAGGGGGGGATTGTTGGGAGTATGGGGAATACAATCAAAGTCCCACATTGGTAAGACATGGAAAAGATCATGTGCTTATAAGAAAAAAGATATCTCCATTGGTATGAGGCCTTTTGGGTAAAGCCCAAAAATAAAACCATGAGGGCTTAGACCCAAAGTGGACAATATCATGCCATTGTGGAGATATGTGGAGCTTATAAGCACTAACAAGACCTGGAATCATCCTTGTCTGTCTGGAAGCTGGCATCTGTATACCCGCGTATCACCATGTCCCCTTCTCCATATATTAGGAACACATCCTTAGTTCTTCTCAAGTACTTAAGGATCATCTTAACAGCCGCCCAATGATCCATTCTTGAATGGTACCGTGACACTCAGAGCATACGATACATCGGGCCTCGTACATAACATAGCATACATGATAGATCCTATTGCGGATGCATAGGGAATCTTACTCATGCAAATCCTCTCGTCTTCTGTGCGCGGACACATAGACTTCGAAAGGTGTACCCCATGCCTGATGGGCAGATAACCTTTCTTGGATTCCGACATGCTAAACCTCTTTAGCACTCGGTCTATATATGTAGACTGCGAAAGACCAAGCAACCGTTTCGATCTATCTCTATAGATCTTAATCCCAAGGATGTAGGTTGCTTCTCCTGTGTCTTTCATGGAGAATGTCTTGATAACCAAACCTTAATCGATCAGAAGATTGACACATCGCTTCCTATAAGTAATATGTCATCGACATACAATACTAGGAACACGATCGCACTCCCACTAACCTTCTTGTACACACAAGGTTCGTCTGATTTTGTGAGAAATCAAACTTTTGATCGTCCTCATCAAAACGGATATTCCACTCTCGGATGCTTGCTTCAATCCATAAATGGATCGCCGCAATTTGCATACCTTGGTTTTATCAACCGATGTGAAACCTCAGTCGTATCATATACACGCCCTCGAGCAAGTTTCCATTAAGGAAAGCGTTTTCACATCCATCCGCCATATCTCATAATCATAATGAGCCGCTATGGCCAGAGCATCCGAATGGATTTAAGATAGCTACAAAGTAATAGGTTTCGCCATAATCAACACCTTGCTTTTTGACATATCCTTCGCCACCAATCTAGCCTTATAGGTAATCACATTACCATCCATGTCGGTTTTCTTCTTGAAAACCCACTTGCACCCTATAGGCTTTATGCCTTCAGTGGGTCAACCAAGTTCCAAACTTGGTTTTCATACATGGAATCCATTTCCGACTTCATGGCACCAAGCCACTTATCCCTTTCTCAACTTGTCAAGACTTCTTCATAACTCGTAGGCTCTCATCATCAATGAGTAACACGCCGCTCGATTCGCTTATGAGAAATCCATATCTCTCAGAATATTACGCGGTTCTACCAGATCTACGAAGATGTGGTGTTATAATAGGTCCAAATTGATTGCTCATCACTATGAGTCAGCTGTGCTTCACTGTATCTCATTAATGTCTATTTGAGTCTCTCGAGCCTCCTCAAGCTCGACGACACTCCCACTATTTTCTTGCAAGAGAAACTCTTTCTCTAGAAACACAAAGATGCCTTGAAACAAACACCTTTGTTCCACAGATGATAGAATTGGTAACCCCTTGTTTCCTTAGGGTATCCAATAAATAGACATTTATCGACTTAGCATCCAATTTGTCTCGATACAAATTCACATAAGCAGACAACCCCATATCTTCAAGTAAGATACATGAGGTTTCTTACCATTCCATATCTCATATGGAGTAGTGAGACTACCTGTAGGCATTCTGCTTAACAAGTAAACAAATGTCTCATGCATAGCCCCAAAAGGACTTGGGAAGAGTCGCATGATTCATCATTGACCTGACCATGTCCAACAAGGTCCGGTTACGCCTTTTAGATACACCATTATGCTGTGGTGTATATGGCGGAGTCCATTGAGACAATATACCATTGTCTCTTAGATAATCAAGAAACTCTTGACTTTAGTATTCACCACCTCGATCCGATCGAAGTATTTTAATACTCTTGTCATGTTGTTTCTCTACTTCATTTCTGAATTCTTTGAACCTTTCAAAGGCTTCAGACTTGTGTTTCATCAAGAACACATACCCAAGCGTAGTGATCATCGGTGAAGGTAATGAAGTAGCTATAGCCTCCTAATGCTTGAGTTGACATAGGTCCACATACATCGGTATGTACTAGACCTAGTAACTCTCCCACTCGTTCACCTTTTCCGGTAAAGGTAACTTAGTCATCTTGCCTTTTAAGCATGATTGCATGTATCGTATGAATCCAATTCAAGCGATTCGAATTCCACATCGGTGTAATTCGGACATGCGTTTCTTGCTTATATGGCCAAGGCGACAATGCCACATATAAGTCTATGTGATTATCCTTTCGAGCAGCGTGTTGCTCGCTTCGATATTGAAAATGTCCTTTGGATCGTCCAGCGTATAAATGCCATTACTCAAAGTTCGAGTTCCATAAAAGTCGCCATTCAAGTTATATAACAACAATTGTTACTAAGCGTTAAATGGAAACCATTTCTATTTAAGCGAAATAGAAACAATGTTCTTTATTAGAGAAGGAACATAATAGCAATTGTCGATTCAAGACTAGTCCACTAGGAGCTTGACAAATAAGTTAGATGGCGGCCAGCGGCAACCTTTGCTCCATTGCCAACTCATGAAATTTGACTCCCCTCGACAAGTCTTCTTCTATTCCTTAGCCCCTGTATGTCATTACATATATGTGAGCTACACCCGATTATCCAATACCCAAGTGTCTAAGAAATAGAATGACAATCAATAACGAAGATACACGAAGAGGATGGGGCATCGGATGCCTTCTTCTTCTTCATGGACTCAAGATTCTTGTAGTTTCTTCACAAAGGCCTTCCTTGCCACAAATGATGGCAAGTGCCCTCGCTGGGTTCCGCCTTCTTTGCCTTTTTCTTTCCTTTCTTCTCGTTTCTTTTGCCTTCCTCTTAGAACCTTTCGAGGAATCAACTAATGTAACCGCTTTCTCTCATGCTTCATGTAAGGCTCCATGCCTTCAAAGATATTGAGGAGCCTGAATGGTGGATTCCAATTTGTTCATCCGATAGTTCATCACAAATCAGAAACTCTTGGGCAAACAATGCAGAATTAAGTCAATACTTAACTCATGATCCATCACAAAACCGAGGGTAGCTAGCCGCGATGTACCTGCTCATCTTTAGCACAAACTGCACTACAGATTTAACCTTCTTGCATCTTCGTGGTGAAGAGGAGCCTAGAGACTCGAACCTTCTGATCTCGCTTGCTCATCGAACAACTCATGAAGATGGAAGACCATAGTATTAGCATCCATATGCTCATGCCGCTCAGCACTGTACCATCGCCGCTAGCATGATGCAACTCGCCACCAGACCGCCACATGCTTCGATAGACCAACATTCGTCCGAGTTGCATCGCCCTTAGACGGCCAGAAGAGGCTCTTCAAGGACATATGCAAGCTTTTCCGCTGAGAACAATTCTCGTGTTTCTAAGCCACCCAGAAGTTAGGCCCAAATACTTGTTCAATCCAAAATAGTGCGCAAATTCAAAGACGCTATGATCAATTTATTGACCTAGAAATACAAAACGAGCATATATGAGAAAATGATTTTAAAATGCATCAATATACATTTATAAATCCCATTCATTTTTCGAATTTCAAAACCCCAAAATCACTTCGAGATTGTAGGTCCATCTCCGAATGGTCGATATCCATCATAGTTATGAACAACCTTGAGAGAGTCCAACAAGCCATTCATAACTACGACGGTAGGTATCATCTATACCGATTGCATATCACGATATGCAACTATCACAATGTGCTATCAACTAATTGAATGTTCACACATACATCGGGTTGTTAACACATTAACAAGTATGCATCATATGCATAGCACCCAACTTCACCTCCCTTTACATCGACCTTGGAGAGAGTCCAACAAACCGATGCTGAAGTTAAAGCCAACCCATTAATCAGGACATAGTTTTAATATGGTTAGAGCGCATTCAACCAATTAGCCCAGCTTGGAGAGAGTCCAACAACCAAAGCTAACGATTAATCTCCGACTCTTACCATATTAGTATTAAACTATTCCATGGTTTGAACATATTCAGGTTCGAGCCGGGCTTGGAGAGAGTCCAACAACCCAAACAAGAAACAGAACTCTGGTTCTAACCATATTAATGGAAGGTGTAGGCTTTAATATTGATTAAGGGTTTTATGTCTCATCCTCTTTGCATGCAAATAACTATTATCTACATGGCATGGCATACATGGCATACATCTACATGTCACGACACGCATGGCATAATGTTATGCATCTAATGCAATTACATGGCATACAATTATGTCATGTATGTAATTTCCTTATATGTCATAACTATTTATGGAAATAAAATATGTTTAAGATTTGATTCTCCAAATCAAATCATAATTAAATTAGGAAACAAA
Source organism: Wurfbainia villosa (assembly GCA_025175895.1). Taxonomy (NCBI): domain Eukaryota; kingdom Viridiplantae; phylum Streptophyta; class Magnoliopsida; order Zingiberales; family Zingiberaceae; genus Wurfbainia; species Wurfbainia villosa. The sequence continues at coordinate 79,910,932 of CM045990.1, forward strand.
TTTCCAAATCTAATCACATATTTTATTCATGGAATTATTTGATTAAGGAAAATCTATTTAGGAAACCAATTTCCTAAATCATTAAAACTACTTATGGAAATAAATATTTTAAGATTTGATTTCAAATCAAATCATGATTAAATTAGAAACAAATTTCCAGAATCTAATCAAATATTTTATTTATGGAAAATATAAATTTCATAAATACTTCCAACTTTCCAAAAGTGGAAGATTTACAATACTTCTAGACTTTCCAAAATTGAAAATTTCCATAAATACTTCTAAATTTCCAAAATTTAGAAAATTTCCAGAAATACATTATGACTATCGCAAACCATTTTACGATTATGTCGAAACACAACTCGGCTCGATACCATCAAGGTTTCTAAGATCAAGGCAGGTGGTGTTCGATCATGTTTCAGAAACATGATTACAAATGAAGCAATTAAAAATAATAAATCTATATTTATTACAACACACACAACACACGCATGCTATTACAACAAGTGTAGACATAACCATAAATTAAAATTTGCAATAAAAGGAAATTAAACTACGTTATACCTTCCGTATGACGTGTAGCGGGAACGGCATCAACCGGAACGATCCTCGTAAGAATCGTCTCTATCCGTATCCACGCCGAGCTCCTGGATGACTTCGCTAAGTCACGAGCTTCGTCTTCGTACGGGTTACTAGCCTCGTGTTGAAGACGACGTGATCGAGAGATGATCACGATCCGAATCCAAATTCGGATCCTAAAACGAGTTCTCAAAACTCGCTTCTCCGAGAGGTGTTCACAACCGCTTGACGAATCCTTCGCCCTCCACCTCAGAGGATTACCGAGATCAAATCCCGTAAGTTAGCCGCTGTCGGAGCACTAACCGTCGCCCAAACGACGCCCGACGAGAGGAGAAGAAGCTGTCCAGAAAACTGACAGCTTGGTGGAGGAGTAGGCGCCGCCAAAACAAGGAGAGAAAAAGCTCACCTTGATGCCAACCTATAGGAGATCACCGGAGGGTCGCCGAGGTTCACCGGCTGGAGCTTGACGCCGCAAGGGTCTTGGACGGCAGCACAAAGCTGGGCGGCGGCAGCTAGGTTGGCGCCGATTAACCTCCAAGGAGTGGGCGCAACTCAAGCTAGGTTTGGATTAGTTAGGTTTAACAATCCCTTAAGCCCATTTTTATAGAGAACTAATTCTCTTAATGGTTAATGGATCATATCCATAAAGCCCGTTAACCCGCTCCATTAAGATAAGTTAAAATAAACCAAACCATGATGGTTTATTTTAAGTTAAAACGAACCGAACCAACCTTTGGTTCATTCGCTTAATATAAACCAAACCCTTTGGTTTATTCTCATCCATTGGATTAGAACCAAACCATTTTGGTCCATCCATTATGTCTTCATAAGACACGCCCATCCACGCCTCCATTGCGATCAAACAATTTCATGCTCGCTTATGTTTGGTCCAACCAAACATAGTTTCTCTCGGTCGAGAATCCCATTCTCAAGCTCGCTTTAAATCCTTTGGATTACACTCGCAGCGTGTGTGACCAAATAGGTTCTCGCTTATGTTGGCCATCTATAATTAACCATTAATTATATAACGATCATGAGTGGCACCTAGTAGTAAATAATGATCCCCAATTAACCGAAAAGATCAACGGTTGATCCAGAACTATTTCTTAAACACTTCAGTAGCTCGAATGAATCGTGCCCCATTCCCTTCACTCATCTTATACCCACTTGGTTCAGGACATGGTCTATTGTGTCAGTCCCCACTAGGCTGACTACGTCACACCTAGCCCAAGTATCATTTCCTCGTCCTTCGGATTCTAGTTACTCCACATGTATCGAAGAGTACCTTACTCTAAACATGTAATGCTTTGGCCAAAGACTTTAGTAATAATCCGACGAGAGGCCATGGGTATACATCTCCTCGCAAGGAGTGGTGAATCCTTTATAGGCTATTCAAACACCTTCGATCACTTCGACTTATACCCAATCATCCCGGGTCCACATCTCCTTAGAGATGTTTGCTTAAGATGTCAAAGCATAAGTCTCCATGATCAAGATGACTTGAATACCGCAAGTCAAAGGAACATCGCACTTAAGCCACAGTAAGAACTTCATTGACATATCTATATATGCAGAGAACCATATGAAGTCTTACGGCTGGTCACTCCAATAAACTAGTTACCATAACTAGCATCCACGATTAACTCCGGACATCACTATGTCTCCAGCCAGTGAGAATCAGCTGCTTGGATACACCAAGGAGTATACCTCGTGCTAGTCTCAACAGAATTGATGGTGTCCAAATCCATCAATTCATCGACTAGGGATAATTCCGATACATCACAATTACACATGTAGAGATACTCACTAGTTGTGATCCAATCACAAATTCTCTCATGCTGTGAATCGTATCATGGACATTCAGTAAATGAGTTTAAGATCCAATCAAATACATAAAACATGTACACTCAAATAGTGAATCTTCATTTATCATATAAATGGTTCATACATAAGGCGATTGCCTTAGGACATCTCTCATATATTACTAACAGCGAGTACCTCTTGGGAGAGTTTAGGAGTTACTTATCGTAGGTCGATTCAATCCCAATTGTTCACCGCACAAAAGATAATGGTGTAGCAGAGCGAAGGAATAGGACTCTTATAGAGATGGTCAGATCGATGATGAGTTATTCTGAGTTACCTGATTCGCTCGGGTTTGCTCAAAACAAGAAAGACACATTCGAACTTGGTTCCATCTAAGACTCTACTCCCACAGAGTTGTGGATCAAGTAAAGCCTAGTCTAAGACATATTCGATTTGGGGTAGTCCAAAGAGCCAAGGGAGACCGTAAGTTAGAATCTCGCATGGCGCGCTTGTTTGTTGGCTACCCTAAGGGAACGAAGGGTGGTTTATTCTATAGTCCTAGAGATCAGAAGGTGATCGTGAGTGCGAATGCCAGATTTCTAGAGGAAGACTATGTGATGAACCACAAGCCCACGAGTAGGATTGTTCTTGAGGAGTTGACAGGGGAAGTCCCGACTTCAGCACTCACCCAGACAAGAGGAGACACCACAAGTCACCGCACCATGTCACAGAGCATACACATGAGGCACTCTCGTCAGAGTGGGAGGGTTGTTAGACAACCCAAAAGATTCATGTTTTGGGAGAGTCTTCTGATTTAGTCCCCGGGTGAACATGAACGATCCCCGGACATATGACGAGGCAATCCAAGATAGAGATGCAGATCTTGGCAAAAAGCGATGAATTGTAGATAGAATCTATGGATTCTAATCAAGTCTGGGAGCTAGTAGAGCCACCCGATGGTGTAAAAACCATTGGATGCAAGTGGATCTACAAGAGAAAGAGAGGAGTAGACGGGAAGGTTGAAACCTTCAAAGCTAGGCTTGTTGCGAAAGGGTATACTCAGAAAGAGGGTATCGATTATGAGGAGACCTTCGCCGTAGCTATGCTTAAGTCTATCCGATTCTCTTATCTATAGATGCTCATATGGATTATGAGATTTGGCGATGGATGTCAAGATGCCTTTCCTTAACGAAGTCTTGAGGAGAACATCTATATGCGCCAACTGCAGAGGATTCATTGCTAAAGGCAAAGAGCATCTTGTATGTGTTTAATCTGTCCATTTATGGATTGAAGCAAGCTTCTAGATCTTGGAACATCCATTTTGATGAGGTAATCCAGTCATATGGATTTATTCAAAGTCCGGATGAGCCTTGTGTATACAAGAGATGTGACGGAAACGTAGTGGTGTTTCTTGTACTATACGTAGATGACATTTTGTTAGTTGGCAACAATATCAAAGTGTTATCAGACGTAAGGGTATGGTTGTCCAAACAGTTTGATATGAAGGACTTGGGAGAAGTAGGACACATCCTTGGGATCAAAGTTATAAGGGATCGCAAGAAAAGGATGTTGTGCTTATCTCAAGCTTCATACATTGACACTATCCTTGCTCGTTTTAGCATGCAGAACTCCAAGAAAGGTTTCCTACCTTTCAGGCATGGAGTTCCTTTATCTAAAGAGATGTGTCCCAGAACATCAAAGGAGATAGAGGACATGAAGGCGGTTCCTTATGCTTCGGCAGTAGGAAGCCTTATGTATGCTATGCTATGTACGAGATCGGATATCTGCTTTGCCGTGGGCATGGTTAGCAGATATCAGAGTAATCCTGGACAGGGACATTGGACTACGGTAAAGCATATATTGAAGTACCTGAGAAGGACTAGGGATTATATGCTGGTTTACCGGGCAGATCAATTAGTCCCTGTGGGTTACACGGATTCGGATTTCCAATCAGATAGGGACAAGAGTAAGTCTACCTCGGGTTTGTGTTTACTTTTGGAGGTGGAGCCATAGCATGGAGGAGTGTCAAGCAGAAATGCGTGGCGGACTCTACCATGGAAGCTGAGTATGTGGCAGCCTCTGAGGCAGCCAAGGAAGCTGTATGGCTCAGGAACTTCTTGATGGACTTAGATGTGATTCCTGGTTTGCCCAGAACTATCACAATTTATTGTGATAATAGTGGTGCAGTTGCAAACTCGAAGGAACCACGAGCCCATAAGGTGAGTAAACACATAGAGCGCAAGTACCACCTCATACGAGAGATCGTAAAGCGAGGAGAAGTTGCTGTCGCCAAGATTGCATCAGAGGATAACCTGGCGGATCCATTCACTAAGGCCCTTCCAGCGAAAGCGTTTGATAGGCATGTGGAGGACATGGGGATCAGATGTATGGCAGAGTGATGACGGCATAGTCTTTTAGTATAAGTGGGAGATTATTGGAATGTATACTGAAAGCCTAGCTCTTTTTGTATGAACATTTTATTTTGAAATAAGAATCACATGATCATTGTTTGCATTTTATATATTCATTATATATGTGTGGATATTGTCTAATATTTTACATTGTAGATAACATGGTGCTTGGTATGGCACAGAAGATCATGTTATCAGTACCTTGTAAAATATAAGTAAAGGCTCACAACCAAGATGATTTTGGACAAACCATTGGCATGGTTGTAGTGTAGCTTGGTATTATTTTATCTTGAACATAGAGTTACACTAGTACACTTAGGTGTATTGAGTAGGACCAACATAGAGGCGATTCAATTTATTGCTGACTACATAATTGAATCGGACCTCGGATATTATGTTGTACATGCTCTTAATCCCGATATAATAACGGGCACATGTACTTAGTATTTATTTCTTTGATTTACCAGTGGGTGAGATTTAGATGGATTAAATCAATATGCCCGGTAAGTTGGGAAATAATATTATTTACATGGTGTGCCGTTGATTATAGGAGGAAACCGTGTCCTATATATTAGGTTGATGATGTCCCCTTGAGGAGCTCATAAGGTTCATCATGTAAACCCAGCTGGTTGACTTAGTCAACATGATGATAAGGTTGAGTGGTACTACGCGAGGAATTAGATGTTAATTAATTGATGGTCAGTAAATCAATTAATTGACGGACATTCGATATCTTAAACACGGGGAGATTAATGTACAAATAATATATGGAGCCCATATTGATTTATGGGGGTTGGTGAGGTAGTTCGATGATGATCCTCTAGTGGAATGGAACATCATTGATGGATCAAGTTTGTGTGGTTCCGATCCATCGGGTGGCCAAGATCCAACTCCTCCTTATGGTCCCTATCGTAGCCTAATATAATCCTTGTGAAGTCTAGATCCAAGAAAACAAAACCTAGAACCAACGGTTGGGATTAGATCCCTAGATCCAATGGTTAGGATGAAACCCTAGAACCAATGGTTGGGATTAAATCCCTAAGATCCGATGGTTAGGATGAAACCCTAGAATCGACGGTTAGGATTAAATCCCTAGATGCGACGGTTGGGATAAAACCCTAGATCCGACGGTTGGGATGAAATCCTAGATCAGACGGTTGGGATGAAATCCTAGATCCGACGGTTGGGATTAAATCCTAGATCCGACGGTTGGGATAAAACCCTAGATCCGACGGTAGAGATTAAATCCCTAGATCCGACGGTGGAGATTAAAGGAGGTTTAGGCCCAACTCTATATATAGATGGCTAAGGGTTGGGCGGCAATAAGATTGATTTGAAATTAGGGTTTTGGCTCTTCTTCAAAGAGGCGGCTAGGGTTGTTGGGCGGCTAGAAGTTGGGCGGCACTTGTTCTCCCTAGGGTTTTGGCCGGCGCCCATCTTCCTATACTCATCCTTAGCCGGTTCTCATCTTCCTCCTCCCTTGCTCCTTGGTGGCCGGCGGCTCTCCAAGACTTGGTGGCCGGCGCTTCTCCTTTCTCCAAGGTGGCCAGCGCTTCATCCTTTTGTTCCTTGGCCGGCGGTTGCATCAAACTCTCTAGCTTCGTGGCCGGTTCTAGATAGGAAAGGTTTTGTTCGTTTTTCTCTTTGTTCGCAGCGGACAAGGTAGAGGAGAACTCGATCTAGAAGGCTTCAACTCGTGGAGGATCTTCGTCCACACGTCGTCCACGAGAAGGATAGGACATACGGTAGAAGATCGTAAGGTATAAAGTTATTTTAACTTTATGTACAGATCTGAGCATGTTCTTATTTGTTTTGATTATGCATGTGTGTGTGTGCAAATATATTGTATAATCATGGACCCCGAAGACAAACACAAAAACCGACGATCCGTCCATCGTCTCTTCCGCGGCTAATCAACTAGAAGAGTAGAGTTGCTTGAACAACTAGTTTGTTCGAGCGACCACTCAAGTTGTTAGCACGACGACGAAATGGTGTTGCTAAGGAAGCTCATCTCATCCGGATTAATCCTTTCATCAGTGAAAATTTTAATCCGGGGACATGGGAGCCAATGAGCCTCCGAAGCATCCACCCTACAAAAATAGCTTGTTACGGGGGTAAACCCAAAATAAACGGCCCCTTGCGATCCAAGTAGGAGGTCAAGTCCTTTGGATCCCAAAGTAAACCTTTCCAACGTATTCCTAAGATCTTTGACTTGACTCTTCAAGAGTGAGTTCTCAACTTCGAGTTTTTCAACCCGAGTTGAGTCCTTCTCTTGAACTCGACTAGTCGAAGAGGTTAGGGAGACCTCGTGTTTGAGGAGTTTAACTTCCTCAACCAGGGTCTCGACCTTGGACTCGGACATAGCTAACTTTCTATTTAAAAACTTAATTGCACTATAAAGTGTAGTAATATAAGACCGACTCACCTTGAGTGTATCTTTTGAACCGGATGCGTATCCGTGGCTCGTCTTGAATAGTGCTTCGCAGTCCGACTCGTCTTCGATTTCCGATTCAAGTTCCGATTCTGACTCCTTCTCCGATTCCACCGGTTTAGCCATGAGGACTCGATCATTATCTTCTTCTTCGGAAGCTTCTTCCCTAGTGGCATTAAGTGCCTTTTTGTTTTTTGGTGCCTTGCTCTTGAGTTTTGGGCATGCAGACTTGATATGTCCAAACCTGTTGCATTCATAACATCTTATGTTCAAACTTTTAGGCTTACCTTCGTTGGGTCGAGTGACGGCTCGTTTTCAGCCCATGACTATCCTCCGAACTAGGTTGACTAGTTCGGCCTCCATTTCCGAGTCAACCTCCGAATCGGACTCCTCCTCTTCTTCCTTCGGAGGTAGCTTGCTAGCAATTTTCTTCTTTGAACCTGCAAATAGTGCTATACCTTTCTCGGGTTCCGAGTTAGACTGCTCATGAAGTTCGAAATCAGAAAAAAGTTCATCTAATCTAAGTTTAGAAAGATCCTTGGAGACCTTGTAGGCATCGACCATGGATGCCCACAAGGTAGTCCTCGGAAAGGAGTTTAGGACATACCTTATAAGGTCGCGGTTTTCGACCTTTTGCCCGATTGTGTGTAGATTTTTGACTATGTCCTGGACTTGGGCGTGAAGTTGCGTCGCGGACTCGTGTTCCTGTATTTTTAGATTATATAATTTATTGAATAAAAGGTCGCGCTTACATACCTTGGCTTCATCGGTCCCTTCGTGTAGATCCACTAGCTTTGTCCAAAGGTCCTTTGCGCTGATGAAGGGGCCAACGCGATTTAACTCCTCCTTGGACAAGCCACATTGGAGGATTTGTGTTGCCTTGGCATCGGCTTCGACTTGTCATTTTGTTGCAACGGTCCATTGATCATAATCCAAGGAGTCACCCACTTCATTAGTCGGAAGTGTGAAACCCGTTTGGATTATGATCCACATCTCGATTTGGGTTTTGATAAAGCATTTCATCCGATCTTTCCGGTAACGAAAATCATCTCCGTTGTAAAACGGAGGTCGGACGGTGATAAAACCCTCGAGATGGGCCATTAGAACAAAAAAACAAGGAGTCTAAAAAGAAAACCTAGCAACGATAAAAACACACGAAAGTACCAAGACTTGCATCTTGGATGAGTAGTGCGGGAAATAAAAAGAAACAAACGAAAACTAGAAAGTTAAGCAAAGAAATAAGAAACTAAATAAAAGGTAAGTACTCACAATCTTCGATGTCCCCGAAAGGCTACTAAACGTCGATTTTTGAGGATGAAAACAGCTTGTTACGGGGGTAAACCCAAAGTAAACGACCCTTTACGATCCAAGTAGGGGGTCAAGTCCTTTGGATCCCAAAGTAAACCTTTCCAACATATTCCTAATATCTTCGACTTGACTCTTCAAGAATGAGTTCTCAACTTCGAGTTTTTCAACCAGAGTTGAGTCCTTCTCTTGAACTCGACTTGTCGAAGAGGTTAGGGAGACCTCGTGTTTGAGGAGTTTAACTTCCTCAACCAGGGTCTCGACCTTGGACTCGGACTTAGCTAACTTTCTATTTAGAAACTTAATTGCACTATAAAGTGTAGTAATAAGATACCGACTCACCTTGAGTGTATCTTTTGAACCGGATGCGTATCCGTGGCTCGTCTTGAATAGTGCTTCGCAGTCCGACTCGTCTTCGGTTTCCGATTCAAGTTCCGGTTTCGGCTCCGTCTCCGTTTCCACCGGTTTGGCCATGAGGACTCGATCGTTATCTTCTTCTTCGAAAGCTTCTTCCCAAGTGGCGTTAAGTGCCTTTTTGTGTTTTGGTGCCTTGCTCTTGAGTTTTCGGCATTCGGACTTGATATGTCCAAACCTGTTGCATTCATAACATCTTATGTTCAAACTTTTAGGCTTACCTTCGTTGGGTCGAGTTACGGCTTTTTTTTGGCCCATGACTATCCTCCGAACTAGGTTGACTAGTTCGGCCTCCATTTCCGAGTCGATCTCCGAATCGGACTCCTCCTCTTCTTCCTTCGGAAGTAGCTTGCTTGCAATTTTCTTCTTTGAACCTTCAAATAGTGCTATAGCTTTCTCGGGTTCCGAGTTAGACTGCTCATGAAGTTCGAAATCAGAAAAAAGTTCATCTAATCTAAGTTTAGAAAGATCCTTGGAGACCTTGTAGGCATCGACCATGGATGCCCACAAGGTAGTCCTCGGAAAGGAGTTTAGGACATACCTTATAAGGTCGCGGTTTTTGACCTTTTGCCCGATTGCGTGTAGATTGTTGACTATGTCCTGGACTCGGGCGTGAAGTTGCATCGCGGACTCGTGTTCCTGCATTTTTAGATTATATAATTTATTGAATAAAAGGTCGCGCTTACATACCTTGGTTTCATCGGTCCCTTCGTGTAGCTCCACTAGCTTTGTCCAAAGGTCCTTTGCGCTGATGAAGGGGCCGACGCGATTTAACTCCTCCTTTGACAAGATGCATTGGAGGATTTGTGTTGCCTTGGCATCGGCTTCGACTTGTCCTTTTGTTGCAACGGTCCATTGATCATAATCCAAGGAGTCACCCACTTCAATAGTCGGAAGTGTGAAACCCGTTTGGATTATGATCCACATCTCGATTTGGGTTTTGAGAACGCATTCCATCCGACCTTTCCAGTAACAAAAATCATCTCCGTTCTAAAACGGAGGTCAGACGGTGCTAAAACCCTCGAGATGGGCCATTAGAACAAAAAAACAAGGAGTCTAAAAAGAAAACCTAGCAACGACAAAAACACACGAAAGTACCAAGACTTGTGTCTTCGATTAGTAGTGCGGGAAATAAAAAGAAACAAACGAAAACTAGAAAGTTAAGCAAAGAAATAAGAAACTAAAAAAAAGGTAAGTACTCACAAACATCGATATCCCCGAAAGGCTACTAAACATCGATTTTTGAGGATGAAAACAGCTTGTTACGGGGGTAAACCCAAAGTAAACGGCACTTTGCGATCCATGTAGGAGGTCAAGTCCTTTGGATCCCAAAGAAAACCTTTCCAACGTATTCATATGATCTTCGACTTGACTCTTCAAGAGTGAGTTCTCAACTTCGAGTTTTTCAACCCGAGTTGAGTCCTTCTCTTGAACTTGACTAGTCGAAGAGGGTAGGGAGACCTCGTGTTTGAGGAGTTTAACTTCCTCAACCAGGGTCTCGACCATGGACTCGGACTTAGCTAACTTTCTATTTAGAAACTTAATTGCACTATAAAGTGTAGTAATAAGAGACCGACTCACCTTGAGTGTATCTTTTGAACCGGATGTGTATCTGTGGCTCTTCTTGAATAGTGCTTCGCAGTCCGACTCGTCTTCGGTTTCCGATTCAAGTTCCAATTCTGACTCTATCTCCGATTCCACCGGTTTAGCCATGAGGACTCGATCATTATCTTCTTCTTCGGAAGCTTCTTCCCAAGTGGCGTTAAGTGCCTTTTTGTGTTTTGGTGCCTTGCTCTTGAGTTTTCGGTATTCGGACTTGATATGTCCAAACCTATTGCATTCATAACATCTTATGTTCGAACTTTTAGGCTTACCTTCGTTGGGTCGAGTGACGGCTCATTTTTGGCCCATGACTATCCTCCGAACTAGGTTGACTTGTTCGGCCTCCATTTTCGAGTTGTCCTCCAAATCGGACTCCTCCTCTTCTTCCTTCGGAAGAAGCTTGCTAGCAATTTTCTTCTTTGAACCTGCAAATAGTGCTATACCTTTCTCGGGTTCCGAGATAGACTGCTCATGAAGTTCGAAACCAGAAAAAAGTTCATCTAATCTATGTTTAGAAAGATCCTTGGAGACCTTGTAGGCATTGACCATGGATGCCCACAAGGTATTCCTCGGAAAGGAGTTTAGGACATATCTTATAAGGTCGCGGTTTTCGACCTTTTGCCCGATTGCGTGTAGATTGTTGACTATGTCCTGGACTCGGGCGTGAAGTTGCGTCGCGGACTCATGTTCCTGGATTTTTAGATTTTTTAATTTATTGAATTAAAGGTAGCGCTTACATACCTTGGCTTCATCGGTCCCTTCGTGTAGCTCCACTACCTTTGTCCAAAGGTCCTTTGCGCTGATGAAGGGGCCTGTTGGTGCAATCGGCCCAGGTCATGATTGACCAGACTCGAGTTTGACTCGAGTGATGTTTTGATGTTTGACAAAGGGATTTGACAAAATGGATTGACATTGATGTTGGACATTGATGTCGGTTAATATGTTGGGGAGATTGTTTATACAATCGACCCAGGTTATAATTGACTTTGATGGTTGACTAGGGTTGACCATGTGATTATGGGAAAGTCCAAGCATGGGTCTTGGCAAATGGAAAGTCCGACTTGGGTTGGCAAAGGAAAAGTCCAACATGGGTTGCCAAGGAAAAGTCCAAGCATGGGTCTTGGCAATGTAAAAGTCCAAGCATGGGTCTTGGCAATGTAAAGTCCAACATTGGTTGGCAAGAAAAGTCCAAGCATGGTCTTGGCATGAAAAGTCCAACATGGGTTGGCAAGGGAAAGTCCAAGCTTGAGTCTTGGCATTTGAGAAGTCCAAGGGTTTGATATTGGCAGCGTAAAGTCCAAGCGGGAGTCTTGGCATCATAAGTCAAATGGTTGGCGGCGTAAAGTCCAAGCGGAGTCTTGGCGGCGTAAGTCCAATGTGCCTTGGCGGTGTAGACACCGTTAGCATGACATAGCCGATGGAAGCACCTAGACGCTAGCGCGATGGATGAACAAGTCATGGATGACTTGGAGGGATCCGAGAGGCGTGAGGCTCATGGAGGTGGCTAGAAGGCTTAGGTCTAGGCTAAGGGTGGTCTAGCAAGTATGGGGGCACCATACTTGGGTTAAAACCTCAGTCTTGAGGTTGGTCCGTGGCATTATGGCGGTTCGACTTAGTGAGTCGACTTGAGTTCGACCGAGTTAGAGGGATTGCTCGCAATCGATCGCTCATGGAGCGATCGATTAGCTCGGCGATCCAAGGCATGGCGATCGCACCATCGAGTGTCGAGCATAGACGCTCCGTGAGCCGAGGCGTCGATTACACGCGTTAGCGATCGATCGCCAATGTTGGCCGATCGCCAAGAGATCCGGTGGAGTTTTTCCACCGTGGATCGATCCCTTGTCTCACGACATGATGACATCGATCGGCCGTGACTTATGGCGGTCGATCGATAGGCGGAAATCAGCCGACGCAGTTATAAAGCGGCTCGAAATGAGGTTTTAGCGCGATTTCTTGGACGTTTTTGAGGCGATTTGCTGCTGCAAATCAGGGTCTTCAACCACGATTCAAGCGATCAACAAGCAAGCGATCTAAAGAGTTTTTGTAAAGTGTTCTTTACTTCTCTTGTTGTATTTAGATTATTGTTGTAATCTTATTGTAAGAGGTTTCTCCACCTCCGACTTGTGTCGAGAAGGAGTTATTTGATAGTGGTGTGTGTTTGGCATCGCTAGGGCTCGTTTGAGCCCGATCCGTGGAGTAGGAACCGTTACGGTTCCGAACCACGTTATATCATCGTGTTCGTGTGTGATTGTATTTCGTGTATTGCTTTTATTATTATTATTCCGCTGCGCTAACACGAATTGTAGACAAGCACGCGAACGATTTCCATCTACGTACGGGTCACACGCTATTCACCCCCCCCTCTAGCGGGCGTCTAATCCCTAACAAGTGGTATCAGAGCCTGGTGGCTCTTCAACGGATTAACAACCGGGAGCAAGACGCTAGAGGGTAAAAGATGGAAGTCCAAGATCAATTAGGATGGGACATCAACACACCGGTCCCTTATTCATTCTATGGACGAGAAGGTTTCAATTCTTGGAAGGCGAGAATTGAAGAGTTTTTGATGATGAGAGACCTTGAGGAATGGTCCACCTTGATGGAAGGATTTGAGTATCCTAAGGGACCAAAGGGAGGGTTTCTCAAGAAGAAGAAATGGAGTGAGGAGCAACTCCGGCAATTCGAGAAAAATAAGAAGGTAATCAAATTTATATTTGATTTAGTACCTAATGACATCTTGTGTAGCCTAGGTGACTATGTGGATTGTAAAGACGCCAAAGAGGTATGGAACATTTTGGCGAAATTCCATGAAGAACCTCATTCAATCCAAGAAGACAAGGAGGATGAAGAAGAGAGCTCATCCTCAAGTGAAAGTGAGGAATCGGAAGAAAGTGAGGAGTCAACTTCCGGATTGGAAGAGAAAATAGAAGAGGTGGGAGAAGCATCCACCTCCGTGATTGAGGGGGAGAGACCATCTACACCGGGGCAACCTCAAGAAGTGCCTTCAACATCCGGTCAAGATGAGGAAGCTCAAAATTCAACTCCGGCACCTACCACGGACCTAGGTAACTCGAGCATTTCAAATAATAATAAAATTCATATTATATGCTTTGAGTGTAGGGAGCAAGAACACTACAAGAGTAAGTGTCCTAAACGGGTTAAGAAGGCTCCACCGGCACCAAAAGTTAAGGATGCCGGTTCCCCAACACCTAAAGGCAAGGAGCACATCATATGCTTCAAGTGCAATTCAAAGGGGCATTATCAGAGTCAATGCCCTAGGGGGAAGAAGAAGGGGCAAGAAGGAGCATCATATGTAGGGGGAGCCTCCAAGGCAAACCCTAAGGTATATTTCAATAATGCACCTTCTAGATTTAATAGGCAAAAGCATGCTAGAAATAATTTTAATTCTCTTGTAATTTATGAAAAGCATGCTAATAGGAATGAATATTGCTTAGGAGCTAAAAATATTCACTTAGATAATAGGAAGAAATTTGGGACTAATGTCCCTAAAAATAATTCATCTAAGGATAAACCTAGGTCAAATAACACTAGACCAATTTTACCTAGGGAGACCATTATAAAGGTGCAAGAGCACCTAGGTATTAACCCTAAATAGATTAGGCATATGCTTAGAAAGTCCCATGCCCATGGTCTAAATCAAAATTCTAAAATCGGGCAATTAGAATTAGAGAACCAAACCTTGAGGTCAAGGCTTGAGAAATTGGAGAAGACCCTTAAAATTATACAAAATCAATTTAAAGGGTCAAATGATCAAAAGTCAAGGTCCAAAAGTCAAAGTCAACACCAAGGACCTAAGAGTCAAAAGTCAACCAAGGGCAAGCAAGGTTTGGGTCACAAACCTAAGCCTAAGGTAGCTTATCATAGTGTTCCATTAGATTATGGAACACTAACTAGGTCTAGGAAGACCAAGGTCAATAGGGAAGTCATCCCTAGAGTTGACCAAAGGGTGTGTCTAGTGGCTAGGGTTTCTAGGAAACCTAGGGTGGCCACTAAGAAGGTTGCAAGGGGAGTCACCCCTAGAGTCAACCTAGGTAAGACCCAAATGACCAAGGCTGACAAGCCTAGGAGGGTCATTAGAAAGGTATCTAGGGAGGTTATCCCTAGGGAATACCTAATTAACCCTAGGAGCTCAAATAGATTTTGGGTTCCTAAGAGCGTGATTGATTCACGCTAGATGGGTTTAGGGTGTGCCAACCTTGATTGGATGGGTAGTTAACTCAACCATGACAAAGGTGGCATTTTAGGTCATTTTCAAGGTTATGGCTACCTTGGGAATGTGGTTTGATTTGAATCCTAAAGCTTTTTAGGATGTGCCAGTATTAAGTATGAGTATTGATAAAATGATCGAATTGGCACAATTTAGGATTAGAGGTTTTTTAGTGTGTCATTTTGGGTTTTTGGCACACTAGGGAGATTAGGTTAATATGGCAAAATATGATTAATCCCAACAAATGGCAATTAATATTAAAATTTAGGTATTATTATACCTATATATTTTATATGTCATGCTTTGATTGCCATATGTCATGTCATGACATCATGCCTAGTTCTATGATTTTATATGTCATGATTCATGTTTAGGATTAAGGTTTCAAATGTCATGTGTTTTTAGACTTCATTTTATGCCATGACATCATGATCATTGGCCATGTTTTGATAATTCTATTATTTATGCCATGATCATACATTCATGCATTAACTTGATTAAAATTGATTTAAGGACTATGGCATGACTTGGAGTCCCATTTATAAGGGAATCAAGTAGAGTTGCCTTAGAAAAATGCATGAAACCCTAGTTTAGGGAGAACAAAACCCACATCTCACATCCAATTGACATGTATGTGTATTTATACACCCTAGATACATGTGAGATGCTAGGATATGAGTTGAGTTCAAGGTGCATAGTTTTTGCATCTAGTTGAACCAAAACTCATCTAATTTTATTGGTGGATCATTGGGAAAGCTTGTGTACAAGTCATGTACTTAGAGCCCAAGGAATATGATCCAAAATAAGGTTTTGAAATCATTTTAAAATCAATTTAGAAAACCTTGGTGAAGTCTATCTTTTGATAGCAATCACCATTGATGAAGTTGATACAAAATAGGGCCAAAACATTGAAAATTTCAATGGTTTTGAGTTTTGTATCAAACTCACTATTTTATGGGTAAAATATTTTTCAAACATTTTTCACCCATTTTTTTGGTCATAAGTATTATACGTATCAAATTTCGTGATTTTTCGATATATGTATAATTAGTTATGATTTTCTGAAATTGGATTCTAATAGTTGAATTTCGGAAAATTCAGCTGATCCGACCGCCATTGGTGGCCGATCGATGTATGTGGCAATCGATCGATTCATCGTCAGAGTCGATTGCCAAGTCTGATTTCGGGTTAACAAGTTTGTTTAGCCCATTTTCAGCCATGGTAAAGGTCCCTAACCACTCCTAACCCTAGGATATGCTTTGGGAAGCATTATGAAGGGTGAAAATTCATTGGATATGGATTTGGAGAGGTGTTAGGTCAAAGTATCAATTTGAGGTGGTGAAAAGTTCAATGTTGAATTTCCAACCTTAATTTTGATGGTTTAGAGTTTCTATTGGCTTAGGGACTCCCCAAGGACATTGTTGGTGCAATGGTCAAGGGGGAGCAAGCCTTTAGGGGGAGGTATCCATCTTGGGATGATGGATGTGTTTTTCTCCTTGAAAAGGAGAAGTTATTGGGAAAGTATCATCAATTGGGAAAATTGATGATTTTTGATACCCAATTTGGAAATTTGGAGAGTGAATAGGATTGCCTCTCTTGAGTGATATGGGACTTATCACTAGGAAGATGGTAGGCATCCTACATATTTTTAAATCAAGGGGGAGATTGTAAGATCTCATTGGGACATGAGACATTGACCTCCTTGGAGAGATAACCGTTTTGATGTTAGTCAAAAAGGGGGAGAATGTTTGGGAGAACATTTGGTTTACATTTTCACTTGAATGTTTGGGGGAGAACATTTGGTGAGTATTTACCAATTTGGGATAATTGGTAACGGATTTGAGTTAGTGTTCTAACTCATGATTTGATTTGGTTTTTGTCAAACATCAAAAAGGGGGAGATTGTTGGTGCAATCGGCCCAGGTCACGATTGATCAGACTCGAGTTTGACTCGAGTGATGTTTTGATGTTTGACAAAAGGATTTGATAAAATGGATTGACATTGATGTTGGACATTGATGTCGGTTAATATGTTGGGGAGATTGTTTATACAATTGACCCAGGTTATAATTGACTTTGATGGTTGACTAGGGTTGACCATGTGATTATGGGAAAGTCCAAGCATGGGTCTTGGCAAATGGAAAGTCCAACATGGGTTGGCAAAGGAAAAGTCCAACATGGGTTGGCAAGGAAAAGTCCAAGCATGGGTCTTGGCAATGTAAAAGTCCAAGCATGGGTATTGGCAATGTAAAGTCCAACATTGGTTGTCAAGGAAAGTCCAAGCATGGTCTTGGCATGAAAAGTCCAACATGGGTTGGCAAGGGAAAGTCCAAGCTTGAGTCTTGGCATTTGAGAAGTCCAAGGGTTTGATATTGGCAGCGTAAAGTCCAAGCGGGAGTCTTGGCAGCATAAGTCCAATGGTTGGCGGCGTAAAGTCCAAGCGGAGTCTTGGCGGCGTAAGTCCAATGTGCCTTGGCGGTGTAGACACCGTTAGCATGACATAGCCGATGGAAGCATCTGGAAGCTAGCGCGATGGATGAACAAGTCATGGATGACTTGGAGGGATCCGAGAGGCGTGAGGCTGATGGAGGTGGCTAGAAGGCTTAGGTCTAGGCTAAGGGTGGTCTAGCAAGTATGGGGGCACCATACTTGGGTTAAAACCTCATTCTTGAGGTTGGCAGTCGACTGGCATTATGGCCGGTTCGACTGCCGTGAGTCGACTTGAGTTCGACTGCCAGGTTAGAGCTGGGATTGCTCTGGCAGTCGACTGCTCATGGGAGCAGTCGACTGATGGCTCTGGCGATGATCGCTAAGGGATGCGATCGCCCGGTCAGTCGTCGAGCAGACGCTCCGTAGCCGATCGGCGGTCGACTACGGCGTTAGCGATCGGCCCGCCAATGTTGGCAGTCGACTGCCAAGAGATCCGTTGGAGTTTTTCCAGCGTGGATCGATCCGTTGTCTCACGACAACAGTGGCATCAGTCGACTGGTGACTTATGACAGTCGACTGATAGGCGGAAATCCAGCCCGACGCAGGTTATAAAGGCAGCTCGGAATGAGGGTTTTAGCAGCGATTTCTTGGACGTTTTTGAGGCGATTTGCTGCTGCAAATCAGGGTCTTCAACCACGATTCAAGCGATCAACAAGCAAGCGATCTAAAGAGTTTTTGTAAAGTGTTCTTTACTTCTCTTGTTGTATTTCCTATTATATTTGCTTGTTGTATTTAGATTATTGTTGTAATCTTATTGTAAGAGGTTTCTCCACCTCCGACTTGTGTCGAGAAGGAGTTATTTGATAGTGGTGTGTGTTTGGCATCGCTAGGGCTCGTTTGAGCCCGATCCGTGGAGTAGGAACCGTTACGGTTCCGAACCACGTTATATCATCGTGTTCGTGTGTGATTGTATTTCGTGTATTGCTTTTATTATTATTATTCCGCTGCGCTAACACGAATTGTAGACAAGCACGCGAACGATTTCCATCTACGTACGGGTCACACGCTATTCACCCCCCTTCTAGCGGGCGTCTAATCCCTAACAGGGCCGACGCGATTTAACTCCTCCTTGGACAAGCCGCATTGGAGGATTTGTGTTGCCTTGGCATCGGCTTCGACTTGTCGTTTTGTTGCAACGGTCCATTGATCATAATCCAAGGAGTCACCCACTTCATTAGTCGGAAGTGTGAAACCCGTTTGGATTATGATCCACATCTCGATTTGGGTTTTGAGAAAGCATTCCATCCGACCTTTCCAGTAACGAAAATCATCTCCATTGTAAAACGGAGGTCGGACGGTGCTAAAAACCTCGAGATGGGCAATTAGAACAATAAAATAAGGAGTCTAAAAAGAAAACCTAGCAACGACAAAAACACATGAAAGTACCAAGACTTGCGTCTTGGATTACTAGTGCGGGAAATAAAAAGAAACAAACGAAAACTAGAAAGTTAAGCAAAGAAATAAGAAACTAAATAAAAGGTAAGTACTCACAAACTTCGATGTCCCCGAAAGGCTACTAAACGTCGATTTTTGAGGATGAAAACAGCTTGTTATGGGGGTAAACCCAAAGTAAACGACCCTTTGCGATCCAAGTAGGAGGTCAAGTCCTTTGAATCCCAAAGTAAACCTTTCCAACGTATTCCTAAGATCTTCGACTTGACTCTTCAAGAGTGAGTTCTCAACTTCGAGTTTT
The DNA here is from genome assembly GCA_025175895.1 of Wurfbainia villosa. Classification (NCBI taxonomy): domain Eukaryota; kingdom Viridiplantae; phylum Streptophyta; class Magnoliopsida; order Zingiberales; family Zingiberaceae; genus Wurfbainia; species Wurfbainia villosa. Next base: position 79,929,884 of record CM045990.1, read on the forward strand.
TCAACCCGAGTTGAGTCTTTCTCTTGAACTCGACTAGTCAAAGAGGGTAGGGAGACCTCGTGTTTGAGGAGTTTAACTTCCTCAACCAGGGTCTCGACCTTGGACTCGGACTTAGCTAACTTTCTATTTAGAAACTTAATTGCACTATAAAGTGTAGTAATAAGAGACCGACTCACCTTGAGTGTATCTTTTGAACCGGATGCTTATCCGTGGCTCTTCTTGAATAGTGCTTCGCAGTCCGACTCGTCTTCGGTTTCTGATTCAAGTTCCAGTTCCGACTTCATCTTCGATTTCACCGGTTTTGCCATGAGGACTCGATCGTTATCTTCTTCCTCGGAAGCTTCTTCCCAAGTGGCGTTAAGTGCCTTTTTGTGTTTTTTTGCCTTGCTCTTGAGTTTTGGGCATTCGGACTTGATATGTCCAAACCTGTTGCATTCATAACATCTTATGTTCGAACTTTTAGGCTTACCTTCGTTGGGTCGAGTGACGGTTCGTTTTCGGCCCTTGACTATCCTCCGAACTAGGTTGACTAGTTCGGCCTCCATTTCCGAGTCGACTTCCGAATCGGACTCCTCCTCTTCTTCCTTCGGAGGTAGCTTGCTAGCAATTTTCTTCTTTGAACCTGCAAATAGTGCTATACCTTTCTCGGGTTCCGAGTTAGACTGCTCATGAAGTTCGAAATCAGAAAAAAGTTCATCTAATCTAAGTTTAGAAAGATCCATGTAGACCTTGTAGGCATCGACCATGGATGCCCACAAGGTAGCCCTCAGAAAGGAGTTTAGGACATACCTTATAAGGTCTCAGTTTTTGACCTTTTGCCCGATTGCGTGTAGATTGTTGACTATGTCCTGGACTTGGGCGTGAAGTTGCGTCGCGGACTCGTGTTCCTGAATTTTTAGATTATATAATTTATTGAATAAAAGGTCGCCCTTACATACCTTGGCTTCATCGGTCCCTTCGTGTAGCTCCACTAGCTTTGTCCAAAGCTCCTTTGCACTGATGAAGGGGCCGACGCGATTTAACTTCTCCTTAGACAAGCCGAATTTGAGGATTTGTGTTGCCTTGGCATCGACTTCGACTTGTCGTTTTGTTGCAACGGTCCATTGATCATAATCCAAGGAGTCACCCACTTCATTTGTCGGATGTGTGAAACCCGTTTGGATTATGATCCACATCTCGATTTGAGTTTTGAGAAAGTATTCCATCCGACCTTTCCAGTAACAAAAATCATCTCCGTGGTAAAACGGAGGTCGGACGGTGCTAAAACCCTCGAGATGGGCCATTAGAACAAAAAAACAAGGAGTCTAAAAAGAAAACCTAGCAACGACAAAAACACACGAAAGTACCAAGACTTGCGTCTTCGATTAGTAGTGCAGGAAATAAAAAGAAACAAACGAAAACTAGAAAGTTAAGCAAAGAAATAAGAAACTAAATAAAAGATAAGTACTCACAAACTTCGATGTCCCCGAAAGGCTACTAAACGTCGATTTTTGAGGATGAAAACAACTTGTTACGGGGGTAAACCCAAAGTAAACGGCCCTTTGCGATCCAAGTAGGAGGTCAACTCCTTTGGATCCCAAAGTAAACCTTTCCAACGTATTCCTAAGATCTTCGACTTGACTCTTCAAGAGTGAGTTCTCAACTTCGAGTTTTTCAACCCGAGTTGAGTCCTTCTCTTGAACTCGACTAGTCGAAGAGGGTAGGGAGACCTCGTGTTTGAGGAGTTTAACTTCCTCAACCAGGGTCTCGACCTTGGACTTGGACATAGCTAACTTTCTATTTAGAAACTTAATTGCACTATAAAGTGTAGTAATAAGAGACCGACTCACCTTGAGTGTATCTTTTGAACCGGATGCTTATCCGTGGCTCTTCTTGAATAGTGCTTCGCATTCCGATTCGTCTTCGGTTTCCGATTCAAGTTTCGATTCCGACTCCGTCTCCGATTCCACCCGTTTAGCCATGAGGACTCGATCATTATCTTCTTCTTTGGAAGCTTCTTCCCAAGTGGCGTTAAGTGCCTTTTTGTGTTTTGGTGCCTTGCTCTTGAGTTTTCGGCATTCGGACTTGATATGTCTAAACCTGTTGCATTCATAACATCTTATGTTCGAACTTTTAGGCTTACCTTCGTTGGGTCGAGTGACGGCTCATTTTCGGCCCTTGACTATCCTCCGAACTAGGTTGACTAGTTCGGCCTCCATTTCCGAGTCGACCTCCGAATCGGACTCCTCCTCTTCTTCCTTCGGAGGTAGCTTGCTAGCAATTTTCTTCTTTGAACCTGCAAATAGTGCTATACCTTTCTCGGGTTCCGAGTTAGACTGCTCATGAAGATCGAAATCAGAAAAAAGTTCATCTAATCTAACTTTAGAAAGATCTTTGTAGACCTTGTAAGCATCGACCATGGATGCCCACAAGGTAGCCCTCGGAAAGGAGTTTAGGACATACCTTATAAGGTCGCGGTTTTCGACCTTTTGCCCGATTGCGTGTAGATTGTTGACTATGTCCTGGACTCGGGCGTGAAGTTGCGTCGCGGACTCGTGTTCCTGCATTTTTAGATTATATAATTTATTGAATAAAAGGTCGCGCTTACATACCTTGGCTTCATCGGTCCCTTCGTGTAGCTCCACTACTTTGTCCAAAGCTCCTTTGCGCTGATGAAGGGGCCGACGCGATTTAACTCCTCCTTAGACAAGCCGAATTGGAGGATTTGTGTTGCCTTGGCATCGACTTCGACTTATCGTTTTGTTGCAACGGTCCATTGATCATAATCCAAGGAGTAACCCACTTCATTAGTCGGAAGTGTGAAACCCGTTTGGATTATGATCCACATCTCGATTTGGGTTTTGAGAAAGCATTCCATCCGACCTTTCCAGTAACGAAAATCATCTAAATTGTAAAACGGAGGTCGGACGGTGCTAAAACCCTCGAGATGGGCCATTAGAAAAAAAAAACAAGGAGTCTAAAAAGAAAACCTAGCAACGACAAAAATACATGAAAGTACCAAGACTTGCGTCTTCGATTAGTAGTGCGGGAAATAAAAAGAAACAAACGAAAACTAGAAAGTTAAGCAAGGAAATAAGAAACTAAATAAAAGGTAAGTACTCACAAACTTCGATGTCCCCGAAAGGCTACTAAACGTCGATTTTTGAGGATGAAAACAGCTTGTTACGGGGGTAAACCCAAAGTAAACGGCCCTTTGCAATCCAAGTAGGAGGTCAAGTCCTTAGGATCCCAAAGTAAACCTTTCCAACGTATTCCAAAGATCTTCGACTTGACTCTTCAAGAGTGAGTTCTCAACTTCGAGTTTTTCAACCCGAGTTGAGTCCTTCTCTTGAACTCGACTAGTCGAAGAGGTTAGGGAGACCTCGTGTTTGAGGAGTTTAACTTCCTCAACCAGGGTTTCGACCATGGACTCGGACTTAGCTAACTTTCTATTTAGAAACTTAATTGCACTATAAAGTGTAGTAATAAGATACCGACTCACCTTGAGTGTATCTTTTGAACTGGATGCGTATCCGTGGCTCGTCTTGAATAGTGCTTCTCCGTCCGACTCGTCTTCGATTTCCGATTCAAGTTCCGGTTTTGGCTCCGTCTCCGATTCCACCGGTTTAGCCATGAGGACTCGATCGTTATCTTCTTCTTCGAAAGCTTCTTCCCAAGTGGCGTTAAGTGCCTTTTTGTGTTTTGGTGCCTTGCTCTTGATTTTTCGGCATTCGGACTTGATATGTCCAAACCTGTTGCATTCATAACATCTTATGTTCAAACTTTTAGGCTTACCTTGGTTGGGTCGAGTGACGGCTCGTTTTTGACCCATGACTATCCTCCGAACTAGGTTGACTAGTTCGGCCTCCATTTCCGAGTCGACCTCCGAATCGGACTCCTCCTCTTCTTCCTTCGAAAGTAGCTTGCCAGCAATTTTCTTCTTTGAACCTGCAAATAGTGCTATACCTTTCTCGGGTTCTGAGTTAGACTGCTCATGAAGATCGAAATCAGAAAAAAGTTCATCTAATCTAAGTTTAGAAAGATCCTTGTAGACCTTGTAGGCATCGACCATGGATGCCCACAAGGTAGCCCTCGGAAAGGAGTTTAGGACATACCTTATAAGGTCGCGGTTTTCGACCTTTTGCCCGATTGCGTGTAGATTGTTGACTATGTCCTGGACTCAGGCGTGAAGTTGCATCGCGGACTCGTGTTCCTGCATTTTTAGATTTTATAATTTATTGAATAAAAGATCGCGCTTACATACCTTGGCTTCATCGGTCCCTTCGTGTAGCTCCACTAGCTTTGTCCAAAGGTCCTTTGCGCTGATGAAGGGGCCGACGTGATTTAACTCCTCCTTGGACAAGCCGCATTGGAGGATTTGTGTTGCCTTGGCATCGACTTTGATTTGTCATTTTGTTGCAACGGTCCATTGATCATAATCCAAGGAGTCACCCACTTCATTAGTCGGATGTGTGAAACCCATTTGGATTATGATCCACATCTCGATTTGGGTTTTGAGAAAGCATTCCATCCGACCTTTCCAGTAACGAAAATCAACTCCATTGTAAAACGGAGGTCGGACGGTGCTAAAACCCTCGAGATGGGCAATTAGAACAATAAAATAAGGAGTCTAAAAAGAAAACCTAGCAACGACAAAAACACATGAAAGTACCAAGACTTGCGTCTTGGATTACTAGTGCGGGAAATAAAAAGAAACAAACGAAAACTAGAAAGTTAAGCAAAGAAATAAGAAACTAAATAAAAGGTAAGTACTCACAAACTTCGATGTCCCCGAAAGGCTACTAAACGTCGATTTTTGAGGATGAAAACAGCTTGTTACGGGGGTAAACCCAAAGTAAACGGCCCTTTGCGATCCAAGTAGGAGGTCAAGTCCTTTGGATCCCAAAGTAAACCTTTCCAACGTATTCCTAAGATCTTCGACTTGACTCTTCAAGAGTGAGTTCTCAACTTCGAGTTTTTCAACCCGAGTTGAGTCTTTCTCTTGAACTCGACTAGTCAAAGAGGGTAGGGAGACCTCGTGTTTGAGGAGTTTAACTTCCTCAACCAGGGTCTCGACCTTGGACTCGGACTTAGCTAACTTTCTATTTAGAAACTTAATTGCACTATAAAGTGTAGTAATAAGAGACCGACTCACCTTGAGTGTATCTTTTGAACCGGATGCGTATCCGTGGCTCGTCTTGACTTCGTCTTGGTTTGATTCAAGTTCGATTCCGACTTCATCTTCGATTCCACGGTTTTGCCATGAGGACTCGATCGTTATCTTCTTCCTCGGAAGCTTCTTCCCAAGTGGCGTTAAGTGCCTTTTTGTGTTTTTTTGCCTTGCTCTTGAGTTTTGGGCATTCGGACTTGATATGTCCAAACCTGTTGCATTCATAACATCTTATGTTCGAACTTTTAGGCTTACCTTCGTTGGGTCGAGTGACGGTTCATTTTCGGCCCTTGACTATCCTCCGAACTAGGTTGACTAGTTCGGCCTCCATTTCCGAGTCGACTTCCGAATCGGACTCCTCCTCTTCTTCCTTCGGAGGTAGCTTGCTACCAATTTTCTTCTTTGAACCTGCAAATAGTGCTATACCTTTCTCGGGTTCCGAGTTAGACTACTCATGAAGTTCGAAATCAGAAAAAAGTTCATCTAATCTAAGTTTAGAAAGATCCATGTAGACCTTGTAGGCATCGACCATGGATGCCCACAAGGTAGCCCTCGTAAAGGAGTTTAGGACATACCTTATAAGGTCGCGGTTTTCGACATTTTGCCCGATTGCGTGTAGATTGTTGACTATGTCCTGGACTCGGGCGTGAAGTTGCGTCGCGGACTCGTGTTCCTGCATTTTTAGATTATATAATTTATTGAATAAAAGGTCGCGCTTACATACCTTGGTTTCATCGGTCCCTTCGTGTAGCTCCACTAGCTTTGTCCAAAGCTCCTTTGCGCTGATGAAGGGGCCGACGCGATTTAACTTCTCCTTAGACAAGCCGAATTGGAGGATTTGTGTTGCCTTGGCATCGACTTCGACTTGTCGTTTTGTTGCAACGGTCCATTGATCATAATCCAAGGAGTCACCCACTTCATTAGTCGGATGTGTGAAACCCGTTTGGATTATGATCCACATCTCGATTTGAGTTTTGAGAAAGCATTCCATCCGACCTTTCCAGTAACAAAAATCATATCCGTTGTAAAACGGAGGTCGGACGGTGCTAAAACCCTCGAGATGGGCCATTAGAACAAAAAAACAAGGAGTCTAAAAAGAAAACCTAGCAACGACAAAAACACACGAAAGTACCAAGACTTGCGTCTTCGATTAGTAGTGCGGGAAATAAAAAGAAACAAACGAAAACTAGAAAGTTAAGCAAAGAAATAAGAAACTAAATAAAAGGTAAGTACTCACAAACTTCGATGTCCCCGAAAGGCTACTAAACGTCGATTTTTGAGGATGAAAACAGCTTGTTACGGGGGTAAACCCAAAGTAAACGGCCCTTTGCGATCCAAGTAGGAGGTCAAGTCCTTTGGATCCCAAAGTAAACCTTTCCAACGTATTCCTAAGATCTTCGACTTGACTCTTCAAGAGTGAGTTCTCAACTTCGAGTTTTTCAACCCGAGTTGAGTCCTTCTCTTGAACTCGACTAGTCGAAGAGGGTAGGGAGACCTCGTGTTTGAGGAGTTTAACTTCCTCAACCAGGGTCTCGACCTTGGACTCGGACTTAGCTAACTTTCTATTTAGAAACTTAATTGCACTATAAAGTGTAGTAATAAGAGACCGACTCACCTTGAGTGTATCTTTTGAACCGGATGCTTATCCGTGGCTCTTCTTGAATAGTGCTTCGCAGTCCGACTCGTCTTCGGTTTCCGATTCAAGTTCCGATTCCGACTCTATCTCCGATTCCACCGGTTTAGCCATGAGGACTCGATCATTATCTTCTTCTTCGGAAGCTTCTTCCCAAGTGGCGTTAAGTGCCTTTTTGTGTTTTGGTGCCTTGCTCTTGAGTTTTCGGCATTCGGACTTGATATGTCCAAACCTGTTGCATTCATAACATCTTATGTTCGAACATTTAGGCTTACCTTCGTTGGGTCGAGTGACGGTTCATTTTCGGCCCTTGACTATCCTCCGAACTAGGTTGACTAGTTCGGCCTCCATTTCCGAGTCGACCTCCGAATCGGACTCCTCCTCTTCTTCCTTCGGAGGTAGCTTGCTAGCAATTTTCTTCTTTGAACCTGCAAATAGTGCTATACCTTTCTCGGGTTCCGAGTTAGACTGCTCATGAAGTTCGAAATCAGAAAAAAGTTCATCTAATCTAAGTTTAGAAAGATCCATGTAGACCTTGTAGGCATCGACCATGTATGCCCACAAGGTAGCCCTCGGAAAGGAGTTTAGGACATACCTTATAAGGTCGCGGTTTTCGACCTTTTGCCCGATTGCGTGTAGATTGTTGACTATGTCCTGGACTCGGGCGTGAAGTTGTGTCGCGGACTCGTGTTCCTGCATTTTTAGATTATATAATTTATTGAATAAAAGGTCGCGCTTACATACCTTGGCTTCATCGGTCCCTTCGTGTAGCTCCACTAGCTTTGTCCAAAGCTCCTTTGCGCTGATGAAGGGGCCGACGAGATTTAACTCCTCCTTAGACAAGTCGAATTGGAGGATTTGTGTTGCCTTGGCATCGACTTCGACTTGTCGTTTTGTTGCAACGATCCATTGATAATAATCCAAGGAGTCACCCACTTCATTAGTCGGAAGTGTGAAACCCGTTTGGATTATGATCCACATCTCGATTTGGGTTTTGAGAAAGCATTCCTTCCGACCTTTCCAGTAACGAAAATCATCTCCATTGTAAAACGGAGGTCGGACGGTGGTAAAACCCTCGAGATGGGCCATTAGAACAAAAAAACAAGGAGTCTAAAAAGAAAACCTAGCAACGACAAAAACACATGAAAGTACCAAGACTTGCGTCTTCGATTAGTAGTGCGGGAAATAAAAAGAAACAAACGAAAACTAGATAGTTAAGCAAGGAAATAAGAAACTAAATAAAAGGTAAGTACTCACAAACTTCGATGTCCACGAAAGGCTACTAAACGTCTATTTTTGAGGATGAAAACAGCTTGTTACGGGGGTAAACCCAAAGTAAACGGCCCTTTGCGATCCAAGTAGGAGGTCAAGTCCTTAGGATCCCAAAGTAAACCTTTCCAACGTATTCCAAAGATCTTCGACTTGACTCTTCAAGAGTGAGTTCTCAACTTCGAGTTTTTCAACCCGAGTTGAGTCCTTCTCTTGAACTCGACTAGTCGAAGAGGTTAGGGAGACCTCGTGTTTGAGGAGTTTAACTTCCTCAACCAGGGTTTCGACCATGGACTCGGACTTAGCTAACTTTCTATTTAGAAACTTAATTGCACTATAAAGTGTAGTAATAAGATACCGACTCACCTTGAGTGTATCTTTTGAACCGGATGCGTATCCGTGGCTCGTCTTGAATAGTGCTTCTCTGTCCGACTCGTCTTCGGTTTCCGATTCAAGTTCCGGTTTCGGCTCCGTCTCCGATTCCACCGGTTTAGCCATGAGGACTCGATCGTTATCTTCTTCTTCGAAAGCTTCTTCCCAAGTGGCGTTAAGTGCCTTTTTGTGTTTTGGTGCCTTGCTCTTCAGTTTTCGGCATTCGGACTTGATATGTCCAAACCTGTTGCATTCATAACATCTTATGTTCAAACTTTTAGGCTTACCTTCGTTGGGTCGAGTGACGGCTCATTTTCGACCCATGACTATCCTCCGAACTAGGTTGACTTTTTCGGCATCCATTTCCGAGTCGACCTCCGAATCGGACTCCTCCTCTTCTTTCTTCGGAAGTAGCTTGCTAGCAATTTTCTTCTTTGAACCTGCAAATAGTGCTATAGCTTTCTCGGGTTCCGAGTTAGACTACTCATGAAGTTCGAAATCAGAAAAAAGTTGATCTAATCTAAGTTTAGAAAGATCCTTGGGGACCTTGTAGGCATCGACCATGGATGCCCACAAGGTAGCCCTCGGAAAGGAGTTTAGGACATATCTTATAAGGTTGCGGTTTTCGACCTTTTGCCCGATTGCGTGTAGATTGTTGACTATGTTCTGGACTCGGGCGTGAAGTTGCGTCGTGGACTCGTGTTCCTGCATTTTTAGATTATATAATTTATTGAATAAAAGGTCGCGCTTACATACCTTGGCTTCATCGGTCCCTTCGTGTAGCTCCACTAGCTTTGTCCAAAGGTCCTTTGCGCTGATGAAGGGGCCGACGCGATTTAACTCCTCCTTGGACAAGCCGCATTGGAGGATTTGTGTTGCCTTGGCATCGACTATGATTTTTCATTTTGTTGCAACGGTCCATTGATCATAATCCAAGGAGTCACCCACTTCATTAGTCGGATGTGTGAAACCCGTTTGGATTATGATCCACATCTCAATTTGGGTTTTGAGAAAACATTCCATCCGACCTTTCCAGTAACAAAAATCATCTCCGTTGTATAACGGAGGTCGGACGGTGCTAAAACCCTCGAGATGGGCCATTAGAACAAAAAAACAAGGAGTCTAAAAATAAAACCTAGCAATGACAAAAACACACGAAAGTACCAAGACTTGCGTCTTGGATTAGTAGTGCGGGAAATAAAAAGAAACAAACAAAAACTAGAAAGTTAAGCAAAGAAATAAGATACTAAATAAAAGGTAAGTACTCACAAACTTCGATGTTCCCGAAAGGCTACTAAACGTCGATTTTTGAGGATGAAAATAGCTTGTTACGGGGGTAAACCCAAAGTAAACGGCCCTTTGCCATCCAAGTAGGAGGTCAAGTCCTTTGGATCCCAAAGTAAACCTTTCCAACGTATACCTAAGATCTTCGACTTGACTCTTCAAGAGTGAGTTCTCAACTTCGAGTTTTTCAACCTGAGTTGAGTCCTTCTCTTGAACTCGACTAGTCAAAGAGGTTAGGGAGACCTCGTGTTTGAGGTGTTTAACTTCCTCAACCAGGGTCTCGACCTTGGACTCGGACTTAGCTAACTGTCTTTTTAGAAACTTAATTGCACTATAAAGTGTAGTAATAAGAGACCGACTCACCTTGAGTGTATCTTTTGAACCGGATGCTTATCTGTGGCTCTTCTTGAATAGTGCTTCGCAGTCCGACTCATCTTCGGTTTCCGATTCAAGTTCCGGTTCCGACTTCATCTCCGATTCCACCGGTTTAGCCATGAGGACTCGATCGTTATCTTCTTCCTCGGAAGCTTCTTCCCAAGTGGCGTTAAGTGCCTTTTTGTGTTTTGGTGCCTTGCTCTTGAGTTTTGGGCATTCGAACTTGATATGTCCAAACCTGTTGCATTCAAAACATCTTTTGTTCGAACTTTTAGTCTTACCTTCGTTGGGTCGAGTCACGGCTCATTTTCTTCCCTCGACTATCTTCCGAACTAGGTTGACTAGTTCGGCCTCCAATTCCGAGTCGACCTCCGTATCGGACTCCTCCTCTTCTTCCTTCGGAGGTAGCTTGCTAGCAATTTTCTTCTTTGAACCTGCAAATAGTGTTATACCTTTCTCGGGTTCTGAGTTAGACTGCTCATGAAGTTCGAAATCAGAAAAAACTTCATCTAATCTAAGTTTAGAAAGATCCTTGGAGACCTTGTAGGCATCGACCATGGATGCCCACAAGGTAGTCCTCGAAAAGGAGTTTAGGACATACCTTATAAGGTCACGGTTTTTGACCTTTTGCCCGATTGCGTGTAGATTGTTGACTATGTCCTGGACTCGGGCATGAAGTTGCATCGCGGACTCGTGTTCCTGCATTTTTAGATTATATAATTTATTGAATAAAAGGTCGCGCTTACATAGCTTGGCTTCATCGGTCCCTTCGTGTAGCTCCACTAGCTTTGTCCAAAGGTCCTTTGCGCTGATGAAGTGGCCGACGCGATTTAACTCCTCCTTGGACAAGCCGCATTGGAGGATTTGTGTTGCCTTGGCATCGGCTTCGACTTGTCGTTTTGTTGCAACGGTCCATTGATCATAATCCATGGAGTCACCCACTTCATTAGTCGGAAGTGTGAAACCCATTTGGATTATGATCCACATCTCGATTTGGGTTTTGAGAAAGCATTCCATCCGACCTTTCCAGTAACGAAAATCATCTCCGGTGTAAAACGGAGGTTGGACGGTACTAAAACCCTCGAGATGGGCCATTAGAACAAAAAAACAAGGAGTCTAAAAAAAAAACCTAGCAACGACAAAAACACACGAAAGTACCAAGACTTGCATCTTTGATTAGTAGTGCGGGAAATAAAAAAAAACAAACGAAAACTAGAAAGTTAAGCAAAGAAATAAGAAACTAAATAAAAGGTAAGTATGCACAAACTTCGATGTCCCCGAAAGGGTACTAAATGTCGATTTTTGAGGATGAAAACAGCTTGTTACGGGGGTAAACCCAAAGTAAACGGCCCTTTGCGATCCAAGTAGGAGGTCAAGTCCTTTGGATCCCAAAGTAAACCTTTCCAACGTATTCATAAGATCTTTGACTTGACTCTTCAAGAGTGAGTTCTCAACTTCGAATTTTTCAACCAGAGTTGAGTCCTTCTCTTGAACTCGACTAGTCGAAGAGGTTAGGGAGACCTCGTGTTTGAGGAGTTTAACTTCCTCAACCAGGGTCTCGACCTTGGACTCGGACTTAGCTAACTTTCTATTTAGAAACTTAATTACACTATAAAGTGTAGTAATAAGAGACCGACTCACCTTGAGTGTATCTTTTGAACCGGATGCGTATCCGTGGCTCATCTTGAATAGTGCTTCACAGTCCGACACGTCTTCGATTTTCGATTCAAGTTCCGGTTTCGACTCCGTCTCCGATTCCACCGGTTTAGCCATGAGGACTCGATCGTTATCTTCTTCCTCGGAAGCTTCTTCCCAAGTGGCGTTAAGTGCCTTTTTGTGTTTTGGTTCCTTGCTCTTGAGTTTTGGGCATTCGGACTTGATATGTCCAAACCTGTTGCATTCATAACAACTTTTGTTCGAACTTTTAGGCTTACCTTCATTGGGTCGAGTGACGGCTCATTTTCGGCCCTTGACTATCCTCCGAACTAGGTTGACTAGTTCGGCCTCCATTTCTGAGTCGACCTCTGAATTGGACTCCTCTTCTTCCTTCGGAAGTAGCTTGCTAGCAATTTTCTTCTTTGAACCTGCAAATAGTGCTATAGCTTTCTCGGGTTCCGAGTTAGACTGCTCATGAAGTTCGAAATAAGAAAAAAGTTGATCTAATCTAAGTTTAGAAAGATCCTTGGAGACCTTGTAGGCATCGACCATGGATGCCCACAAGGTAGTCCTCGAAAAGGAGTTTAGGACATAACTTATATGGTCGCGGTTTTTGACCTTTTGCCCGATTGCATGTAGATTGTTGACTATGTCCTGGACTCAGGCGTGAAGTTGTGTCGCGGACTCGTGTTCCTGCATTTTTAGATTATATAATTAATTGAAAAAAGGTCGTGCTTACATACCTTGGCTTCATCGATTCCTTCGTGTAGCTCCACTAGCTTTGTCCAAAGGTCCTTTGTGCTGATGAAGGGGCCGACGCGATTTAACTACTCCTTGGACAAACCGCATTGGAGTATTTGTGTTGCCTTGGCATCGGCTTCGACTTGTCGTTTTGTTGCAATGGTCCAATGATCATAATCCAAGGAGTCACCCACTTCATTAGTCAGATGTGTGAAACCCGTTTGGATTATGATTCACATCTCGATTAGGGTTTTGAGAAAGCATTCCATCCGACCTTTCCAGTAACGAAAATCATCTTTGTTGTAAAACGGAGGTCGGACGGTGCTAAAACCCTCGAGATGGTGCATTAGAACAAAAAAACAAGGAGTCTAAAAAGAAAACCTAGCAACATCAAAAACACACGAAAGTACCAAGACTTGCGTCTTGGATTAGTAGTGCGGGAAATAAAAAGAAACAAACGAAAACTAGAAAGTTAAGCAAAGAAATAAGAAACTAAATAAAAGGTATATACTCACAAACTTCGATGTCCCCGAAAGGCTATTAAACGTCGATTTTAGAGGATGAAAACAGCTTGTTACGGGGGTAAACCCAAAGTAAACGGCCCTTTGCGATCCAAGTAGGAGGTCAAGTCCTTTGGATCCCAAAGTAAACCTTTCCAACGTATTCCTAAGATCTTCGACTTGACTCTTCAAGAGTGAGTTCTCAACTTCGAGTTTTTCAACCCGAGTTGAGTCCTTCTCTTGAAATCGACTAGTCGAAGAGGTTAGGGAGACCTCGTGTTTGAGGAGTTTAACTTCCTCAACCAAGGTCTCGACCTTGGACTCGGACTTAGCTAACTTTCTATTTAGAAACTTAATTGCACTATAAAGTGTAGTAAAAAGAGACCGACTCACCTTGAGTGTATCTTTTGAACCGGATGCGTATCCGTGGCTCGTCTTGAAAAGTGCTTCGCAGTCCGACTCGTCTTCGGTTTTCGATTCAAGTTCCAGTTCTGACTCCGTCTCCGATTCCACCGGTTTAGCCATGAGGACTCTATCGTTATCTTCTTCCTCGGAAGCTTCTTCCCATGTGGCGTTAAGTTTCTTTTTGTGTTTTGGTGCCTTGCTCTTGAGTTTTGGGCATTCGGACTTGATATGTCCGAACTTGTTGCATTCATAACATCTTATGTTCGAACTTTTTGGCTTACCATCGTTGGGTCGAGTGACGGCTCATTTTTGGCCCTTGGCTATCCTCCGAACTAGGTTGACTAGTTCGGCCTCCATTTCCGAGTCGTCCTCCGAATCGGACTCCTCCTCTTCTTCCTTCGGAGGTAGCTTGCTAGCAATTTTCTTCTTTGAACCTGCAAATAGTGCTATACCTTTCTCGGGTTCCGAGTTAGACTGCTCATGAAGTTCGAAATCAGAAAAAAGTTCATCTAATCTAAGTTTAGAAAGATCCTTGGAGACCTTGTAGGCATCGACCATGGATGCCCACAAGGTAGCCCTCGGAAGGGAGTTTAGGACATACCTTATAAGGTCGCGGTTTTCGACCTTTTGCCTGATTGCATGTAGATTGTTGACTATGTCCTGGACTCGAGCGTGAAGTTGCGTCGCGGACTCGTGTTCCTGCATTTTTAGATTATATAATTTATTGAATAAAAGGTCGCGTTTACATACCTTGGCTTCATCAGTCCCTTTGTGTAGCTCCACTTGCTTTGTCCAAAGGTCCTTTGCACTGATGAAGGGGCCAACGCGATTTAACTCCTCCTTGGACAAGCCGCATTGGAGGATTTGTGTTGCCTTGGCATCGACTTCGACTTGTCGTTTTGTTGCAACGGTCCATTGATCATAATCCAAGGAGTCACCCACTTCATTAGTCGGATGTGTGAAACCCGTTTGGATTATGATCCACATCTCGATTTGGGTTTTGAGAAAGCATTCCATCCGACCTTTCTAGTAACAAAAATCATCTTTGTTGTAAAACGGAGGTCAGACGGTGCTAAAACCCTCGAGATGGGCCATTAGTACAAAAAAACAAGGAGTCTAAAAAGCAAACCTAGCAACGACAAAAACACACGAAAGTACCAAGGCTTGCGTCTTGGATTAGTAGTGCAGGAAATAAAAAGAAACAAACGAAAACTAGAAAGTTAAGCAAAGAAATAAGAAACTAAATAAAAGGTAAGTACTCACAAACTTCGATGTCCCTGAAAGGCTACTAAACATCGATTTTTGAGGATGAAAACAGCTTGTTACGGGGGTATACCCCATTTAAGAAGTGTAGATCTCTGCGAGAGCTTCGATTTGGTGGGTAGATCGTTTCGTGAGTCCACTTGTGGCAAAAGTTATGCTCGTTTGATCGTGAGGTACTCCGAAGGCGATCAATACTTGCAAAAACACAACCAAAAACTATGTACCAAGACTTGGTCTTGGATTACTAGTGTGGGAGAAATATTAAAACGATAAATACAAAAACAAAACAATGCTCGACAGGTGATTGCACCGAATCTGAGTGCCCCCGGCTCTGATACCAATTGTTGGATCGAGGGGGTTCGCTAGAGGGGGGGGTGAATAGCGATAAACACTTTTTCTTTTAAATCGTTTGGTAGACAATTAAATGCAGCGGAAATGTAAATAAAAACTAAATGAGACAAATAGTTTTTTTACTTGGTTCGTAGCCTTCGGCCACTACTTCAAGGCCCTAACGATCCTAGACCGTGTACGGAGGGCAATTCACTAAAACACTCCTCCTCGTTGGAGGTAGGAGTTTTACGATTACAAAAACCTTCGAAGCAAAAGATAGAGAGACAACCCCCCTCTTCTATTAAAATAAAATGCAATGGTAGAAAGCCTCGATTAACAAACGAATTGCAAGATTAAGAGAAATGACAAACTAAGATTATACCAACAACTCAAAGATAGGACTTAAACTAGGGTTGTTGGCAGCACTTCGTTATTGTAGAGTCGTCGGAGAGTCGCAGCATTGAAGATGCTTTTGAGTACTTAGAATTGATGAGAAAACCCTAGGTTAGGACCTCCTTTTATAGCCTTTGAGCCCCTTTTCGAGAGGAACTGTAACGCCCGTAAAATTCCTAGCAATTTTACAAGAATTTTTGGCTTGATGATCATGGGCTTTATGTGGGCCTTTTCAAAAAAATAAAAGAAAATAAGCCGAAAAGGGGTGCAAGGCCTAGGAATTGAACTCCAAACCTCTAGAGATAGCCAAGCCTTATAGATGCACCCACTAACCAGAAGCCCAATAGGATTATATGATTAAGGAAGAGGGGGAAACTATAGATAAGTGGGACTAGGAGTAAATGAAGAGGCATGGAAAAGAAAAGAGGAACTTCTCTTCCTCCCCCCTTTATAAAGAAGAGGGAAGGTTGAATTTGGTCACTTCCTCTCTTCTTCTTCCTCTTCTCACCGAAAATCTTGAGCTCCCTCTCCATTTCCTCCATTGGCCGAACCTCCTTCAAGCAAGAAGCAAGGGCTAGGGTTGGTTCTTAGGTCATCTTCTCCACCCAAAACAAAGCGAAGGAAGTAAGTATCCCTCACCTGCATACGAGTAGTTGCGATTGAATGTTTGAACAACTTGTATGTTATATTCGGCCAAGCATGTTTTAGTTTACCAATGAAGTTGAAATCTATGTTTAGGAAGGATATGATGATGCTAAGATGGGAAAAGAGGGTTGGTTACAAAGCTAACCCTAGTTGAGCCCTTATGTGTTTCGGCCACCCTAGGAAATTAGGGTTAGGGTTTCATGAATGCCATGTTTTAATTGCTATATGATGTAGTTAGGGTTAAAAAGGGATTAGGTCAAAAGTTAACCCTAGGAAACCCTATGGACCATTCGGCCAACATGGGTTTTTGGTGTTTTTGTTGAAGTTTATATCTTGCTTTACTTGCAAATGATGATGATAACATGTTAAAAGGGATTAGGATAAAGATCTAACCTCAAAGGTCTCCATGAACCATTCGGCCAAGTCATGGACTAGGGTCTAAATGAAGCTCCATGTTATGTTTATACTATGTTCTATAACTAGATGATGATGTTAGGGGTTAAAGTGGATTAGGACAAAAGCTAACCCTAATGAACCCTAATAACCATTCGGCCAAGTCATGGACTAGGGTCTAAATGAAGCTCCATGTTATGTTTATACTATGTTCTATAACTAGATGATGATGTTAGGGGTTAAAGTGGATTAGGACAAAAGCTAACCCTAATGAACCCTAAGAACCATTCGGCCACCTTTGAGTTTTTAGGTTACAATGAAGTTCATACCATGAATTTTATGGAATTTGTATGCATATGTATGTTACTTGAATTAGGTTAAAGGTCTAAACCCTAAAAGCCTATAAGGGCCATTCGGCCACCTTTGACCTCTTTAGGTTACAATGAAGTTCATACCATGAAGTATGCTATGCTATGTTAATGAAATAAGCTAGGTTGTTATGAAATGAAGTATGCTATGCTATGTGAATGAAATGAAGCATGATGTGTATGAAATGAAGTATGCTATGCTATGTTAATGAAATAAGCTAAGATGTTATGACATGAAGTATGCTATGCTATGTGAATGAAATGAAGCATGATGCGTTATGAAATGAAGTATGCTATGCTATGTTAAAGAAATAAGCTATGTTGTAAAATAAGCATATAAGTATTTTACTTTCTGCATGGCTTGTACCAAGACCTTAACAAGGTCCAAAGAAGGGATGGGCTCTAAGATGCCCTAGGTCGATGGAATAAGACTCGGCCTAGGATGGGCTTCTATGTATGATTGCCCCTAGGTCGATGGAATAAGATTCGGGCCTAGTACGGGATGGGCTCCAAGATGCCTTAGGTCGATGGAGTAAGACTCGGGCCTAGGATGGGCTTCTACGCTATGACGATTGCCCCTAGGTCGATGGAATAAGACTCGGGCCTAGGACCCTATTAGGTTCGAGACTTGCTACCTCGGGCCTATTTAGGGATGCGCGCTATGATAATGAAGAAGTGGTATAATGCCGGGCCTAAATATGTTGAGATCTATATTTACGTACCTAACATATATGTTTTCAAAAGCATCTTGCATATGTATGCCATGATTGTTTAAGTTACATGTTATGTTAGATGATATGCCATGATTGTTTACGTTACATGTTATGTTAGATGATATGCCATGATTGTTAAGTTACATGTTATGTTAGATGATACGCCCTAATGTTAAGTTACAAGTTATGTTAGATGATATGCCATGATGTTAAGTTACATGTTACGTTAAATGATATGCCATGATTGTTTACGTTACATGTTATGTTAGATGATATGCCATAATGTTTAAGTTACCTGTTATGTTAGATGATATGTCATGATGTATAAGTTACATGTTATGTTCGATGGCACGCTATGATGTTAGGTTACTAAGTTACATATGATGCCATGTATGTTATGTTTATGTTACTTAAGCTACAAGTTAAGTTGAAGATGCCATGTATGTTACATGATATATTGAGTATATGTTATAAATGCTACAAGTCATGATTAATGATGATGTATGGTTTTTGTGAGTAGGACAGGATCTTACTAAGCCTATGTGCTTATAGTTTATTTTCCCTCGTACTGCAGATAAGGGTAAGGGGTGGATAAACTAAAGGGAGCAGCAGGAGGGGTCAATGTGTGTGGTAGTGGCATGGTGGAGAAGATCCGTTGAGTCTACTTATACATGTATCACCTATAATGATGATGTCTATGGATGTCTTTACTTATGTCTCCCTATGACGATGAGGTTATGAACCTACTAAGCCTTAAGTATCTATGTATATATATGATGCATGCTTTATGTTGATAAGAAGAAGTAAAGAAGAAGTAAGAAGAAGTATCTATGCATGCTATGCTATGAAACATACTCTATGTTAAGAAGAAGTGTTAATGCATATTTCATGTTTAAAAGAAAAAAAAAAGTATTTAGGTCTCAAGTCTTCCGCTGTAAGAAATAAGAAGTACATATATATAAAGTCTTCCGCTGTATGAAATGTATGTACGGTCGCGTCACGCGCCGCCTCTCCGGACATTTAGGGTCCCGGAAGGGCGGGCGTGACAGGAACCCTAGCCAATCATATTTGAGCACCACTCCCCTTGAAATTTAGTGATAAACCTTGACTCCTTGAAGCTGATCCTTTGACCATCAGTCGACTGATGGACATCATCGATCGTGATGGCGACATCGATCAGTCGACCTCCGACTCGGTGATTGTGCGATCGAGTCCTCAGTGCAATCGTGATGCTTGCTGCAAGTCAAAGTTAGCTCAACAAAAACATAATTTCGACGGTCGTCGACCGTCCGATCTCGACCTAGACCATCTATAGGATGTCTTTGGTCGGATCTACGCTTAAGATCATCCCCGTAACGAGGATACGAACTCACTTACGCTTGCACACACGAGCTTACCTTGATACTTACGTGTTGATTTTGCTTCCGACCTTTCACTCGATTCCTTTGGCTCCCTCCGAAGTCACTCGAGTGTCGCCCGACCACCGCGGCTTCCTCCGGGTGTCGCTAGCCTTCAGCTCCAGCTATAGCAATCTTCTGCACACTCGATTCAGCTCATGAGATAACGACATGAGCTTAACTTTGTATTGTTTGCTATAATCAAAACTCAGGTTCGACTTAGGTGCCTATTGCACCAACACAATGGTTCAGGGGGAGCTAACACTAAAATAGTATACCCACTTACTTAGCAAAACCATTGAATATCTTACTTTAATTTGTAGAACAGCTACATAGGGAAAATAGTTAGTCAACTCTTAACAACATAGTATCAGGATGCGGCGAGATGATAGTACGTTAGGGAAATAAAGTCTCGTGTATTTGAGCTAGATAAGGCGTATCTAGCTTGGTGCACTTGACCGAGTGGAACTAGCTAAAGCTACCTCGCCGTATCTTAAACTAGTTAGACTAGGAAGTAACCCTAAGTGACTTAAGTGATATTTTCTTGAATTTGTCTTTGTCTAAGGAAGTGGTTGTTGTTCCGATCAAAGAAGGCCCCTGTGCCTCGCCATGACCTGGAAGCCAGTTTCTCGAAAAGTTACTTAACGATCTAAAAATTAAATCCGAATCTAACCCAAGGTTGACTATCTTTAATCAATTTAAAATCATCTCACAAAACATATAAGGTGAACAAATTCTAAGACACATAGAATGGGTGAGATGTTAAGGATAATTGAAATATACTTAAAACAATCTTCAAAATACTACTTATTTTCTCAACTATTGTACTTAATGACTCTTTAGGCCAAAGTTTAGCGCCCCCTACATCTCTTATACTTCATATATTTGACTAAGGGGGAAAGCAAACTAACCCTAAGGGTTATATTATAAACCTTTAGATTATTGGTGCAGAGGGACACACCTCGAACCAATCTATCTAACTATTGCTAGACGCATGTTTGGACTCGTATTTGATTTATCTAGATGCATGCATATATGATATTGTTTTTCAAACCCTATTTTATACAAAAACCCCAAATTTTTTTTGATTTATGGAAAAAGGGGGAGAAGAGCAAAAGTTAAGGGGGAGTAACACAAAATACAAAATTTGATTTTGAAAACCTAAGTATCTCTTTCAAAACTCACCTAGGGTTAAGGGGGAGTTTTGGTTAAGGGGGAGTTTTTGGAAATGTGGAAATGGCATTCATCATCTACTATACTTGTTTTATGCTTTAATTTCCTTAACTTTGTGTTGGTTTGCCATAGATCAAAAAGGGGGAGATTGTTGGTGCAGGGGCACTAGATAATCGAACCTGTGTTTTGATTATGGCAAAGACACAAAGTTAAGTTTACATCGTTATCTCACGAGCTAAATCGAGTGTGCAGAAAAGTACTAAAGTTGGAACTGAAGGCTAGCGACACCCGTAGGAAGTCGCGGTGGTCGGGAGCCGAAGGAATCGAGTGGAAGGCCAAAAGTGAGAGCTACAAGGTAAGTATCGAGGAAAGCTCGTGTGAGTGAGAGATTGTAAGGTTGTGTTTTCTTTACGGGGATGACCGTAGGCGGCGATCCGAGTAAGACTTCTTGTGGAAGGTCTAGGTCGAGATCAGACGGTTAGAAACCGTCGTATTTATCATTTTCCGAGCTAACCTCTTACTGCAAGGAAGTGGCCAGCCGGCAATGATCGTTGATATCAAGGCCGATCGATTCTCAACCGATCGATGGGAGGCATCAATCGACTGATGGCGACGAATCAGCCTTTGCGCTAGGTCAAAACGGATAATGTTTGACGTGGCCACTTCGCGATAAAATTTGGACAACTTCATGATCTGTTCAAAAAAAAAGGAGACAAATTCAGAGGCCAAAATCTATAAAAGGAGGGGAGGATTCCAACTCCAGATATCATCAAGTGCTCCTACAACGCCAACGCTCCAACACCGTCATAACGCCGACGCGACAACAAGCTCAGATCTTCTTCGTCGGCAGCAGCATCTAGTAATATATTTTAATATTGTATTCGTTGTTTTTATTCATAACGAGGTGAGGTAGGCTTGTTGCCTCATCCTCGTACTTTCGAATTTTGTGATTGTTGTCTCCTACCTCCAACGAGGAGGAGACGTTATAGTGCTTTGCCCTCCGTACACAGTCTAGGACTGATAGGGCCTTGGAGTAGCAACCGTTGGGTTATGAACCAAGTAAAATAAACGTGTCACTTTATTTTCCGCTGTCCTTACTCGTTTACTTGTGTCTCAACGAACAAATTTGAACGAAAGATTTACGATCGCTATTCACCCCCCCCCCCTCTAGCGACGCTTCTCGATCCAACACCATTAAGTCCATAAGAGTTCCTCTAGAGACTAAATTTCCTTTTCACGATAGGTTTGCACACGGAACCATAATCAGCTAAGGAATCATCAATGATTCCCACAAGCCCTCATAGATACGCTATTGATACTTGATAGGAGTTAATCTCTAGCTTGGATCTAGGTTTCGGAAGCTTGGGTTCACTGTTAGGTACTTCCCCGAGGTTCCTTAGATTTATCAATAAGAATCTAATACCAAATCAAAACAAATGTCTATTCAAGTAGAATAGATTCAATCAACCATCATAAATTGTCAAGGGCTACTTCCCCATCCTATGATTACAGGACACTACTCCTTAGCTGAATAAGAATTGCTAGAGAAAGAAATTACAATCACCATCGTTGTGTTTCCTCCGCCGTCGACTTTGTCCTCCTTCTTCGAATTTCGCTGCCTCCTCTCTAGGGTTAGAATACATCTTCTTTTATAGCCTTGGCTTGGACTTCAATTAAGGTAGAAATTCTTCAATTAAGGCAGAAATCCTGGATTTTGCCTTGTTGTATGCAAAAAAAAGGAAAGAAGCCTACGTCTGGAAATAGGGCAACACGCCCATGCCAATGCAGGGCACAGGCATGTCGGGCTTGAAGCATGGCGTGTCGGCTAACACACCCAGGGTGTGTTGAGGTCTGAGGCTCGACACAGACGTGTCTCTGATGACACGTCTGTGTTATTCTGATACGCCTCGATAATTGCCGATACTTCACCCTATTAACATGAAAACTAACCCAAAACAGTTTCTTTGTCCAAAATATGTTAAACATGACTAAAACATAACAAAGTACATGACTAAAACATAAAATGGGATGAAATGCATGCATATTGAATACCCAAAATGTAACATGAATTACACACATTACTAAGCTAGACTTAGGTGTTAGTAATATATGAGAGATGTCCTAAGGCAATCGCCTTATGTATGAACCATTTATATGATAAATGAAGATTCACTATTTGAGTATACATGTTTTATGTATTTGATTGGATCTTAAACTCATTTATCGAATGTCCACGATACGATTCACAAGATGAGAGAATTTGTGATTGGATCACAACTAGTGAGTATCTCTACATGTGTAATTGTGATGTATCGGAATTATCCCTAGTCGATGAATTGATGAATCTGACACCATCAATTGAGACTAGCACGAGGTATACCCTTGGTGTATCCAAGCCCGATTCTCACCGGCCGGAGACATAGTGATGTCCGAGTTAATCGTGGATGCTAGTTATGGTAACTAGTTCATTGAGTGACCACCGTAAGACTTCATATGGTTCTCTGCATATATAGATATGTCAATGAAGTTCTTACGCGTGGCTTAAGTGCGATGTTCCTTCGACTTGCAGTATTCAAGTCATCTTGATCATGGAGACTTATGCTTTGACATCTTAAGCAAACATCTCTAAGGAGATGTGGACCCGGATGATTGGGTATAAGTCAAGTGATCAAGGTGTTTGAATAGCCTATAAAGGATTCACCACTCCTCATGCGAGGAGATGTATACCCATGGCCTCTCGCCGGATTGTTACTAAAGTCTTTGCCAAAGCAATTACATGTTTAGAGTAAGGTACTCTTCGATACATGTGGAGTAACTAGAACTGTAGGACGAGGAAATGATACTTGGGCTAGGTGTGACGAGTCACTTTAGTGGGGATCGACACAATAGACCATGTCCCAACCAAGTGGGTATAAGATGAGTGAAGGGAATGGGGCACGATTCATTCGAGCCATCAAGGGTTTCGTAAATAGTTCGATCAACCGCTGATCTTTTCGGTTAATTGGGGATCATGATGTACTACTAGGTGTCACTCATGATCGCTCTATAATTAATGGTTAATTATAGACGGCCAACATAAACCGAGAACCTATTTGGTCACACGCACAACGAGCGTAATCCAAAGGATTTAAAACGAGCTTGAGAATGGGATTCTCAGACCGAGAGAAACTAGGTTTGGTTGGACCAAACAT
The DNA here is from genome assembly GCA_025175895.1 of Wurfbainia villosa. NCBI lineage: Eukaryota > Viridiplantae > Streptophyta > Magnoliopsida > Zingiberales > Zingiberaceae > Wurfbainia > Wurfbainia villosa. The sequence continues at coordinate 79,953,134 of CM045990.1, forward strand.
AAAGCGAGCATGAAATCGTTTCAGTCGCAATGGAAGCGTGGATGGGCCGCGTCTTATGAAGACGTAATGGATGGACCAAAATGGTTTGGTTCTAATCCAATGGATAAGAATAAACCAAAGGGTTTGGTTTATTTTAAACGAATGAACCAAAAGTTGGTTCGGTTCGTTTTATCTTAAAATAAACCATCATGGTTTGGTTTATTTTAACTTATCTTAATGGAGCGGGTTAACGGGCTTTATGGATATGATCCATTAACCATTAAGAGAATTAGTTCTCTATAAAAGTGGGCTTAAGGGATTGTTAAACCCTAACTAATCAAAACCCTAGCCTCCCCCCTTTGTGTTGCCGCCCACCCTTGTTGAAGGATATCGGAGCCAACCCAAAGAGCAACCACCGCCGCCAGCTTGTGTGCAGCCGTCCAAGTCGTTGTCGGCGTCCAAGCTCCAGCCGGTGAACCTCCGGCGACCCTCCGGCGATCCCCTATAGGTTTGGCATCAAGGTGAGTTTTTCTCTCCTTGTTTTGGCCGGCGCCTATCTCCTCCACCAAGCTGTCCAGTTTTCTGGACAGCTTCTTCTCTCGTCGGAGCGTCGTTTGGACGACGGTTAGTGCTCCGACAGCGGCTAACATACCGGGGATTTGATCTCCGGTAATCCTCTGAGGTGGAGGACGAAGGATTCGTCAATCGGTTGACGAATACCTCTCCGGAGAAGCAAGTCTTGAGGACTTGTTTTTAGGTCCGAATTTGGATTCGGATCGTGATCATCTCTCGATCACGTCGTCTTCAACACGAGGCTAGTAACCCGTACGAAGACGAAGCTCGTGGCTTGGCGAAGTCATCCCGAGGAGCTCGGCGTGGATACGGATAGAGACGATTCTTACGAGGATCGTTCCGGTTGATGCCGTTCCCGCTACACGTCATACGGAAGGTATAACGTAGTTTAATTTCCTTTTATTGCAATTTTAATTTACGGTTATGTCTACACTTGTTGTAATAGCATGCGTGTGTTGTGTGTGTTGTAATAAATAGGAGTATTTATTATTTTTAATTGCTTCCGCTGTGCTCATGTTTACGAAACATGATCGAACACACACACGCCGCGGTGCCGGAAACCCAACAGTGGTATCAGAGCCCAGGTTGTGTTTCGACATAATCGTAAAATGGTTTTGCGATAGTCATAATGTATTTCTGGAAATTTTCTAATTTTAGAAATTTAGAAGTATTTATGGAAATTTTTCAATTTTGGAAAGTCTAGAAGTATTTATGGAAATCTTCCACTTTTGGAAAGTTGAAAGTATTTATGGAAATTGATATTTTCCATAAATAAAATATTTGATTAGATTCTGGAAATTTGTTTCCTAATTTAATCATGATTTGATTTGGGAAATCAAATCTTAAAATATTTTATTTCCATAAGTAGTTTTAATGATTTAGGAAATTGGTTTCCTAAATAGATTTTCCTTAATCAAATAATTCCATGAATAAAATATGTGATTAGATTTGGAAATTTGTTTCCTAATTTAATTATGATTTGATTTGGAGAATCAAATCTTAAACATATTTTATTTCCATAAATAGTTATGACATATAAGGAAATATATATACATGACATAATTGTATGCCATGTAATTGCATTAGATGCATAACATTATGCCATGCGTGTCGTGACATGTAGATGTATGCCATGTATGCCATGCCATGTAGATAATAGTTATTTGCATGCAAAGAGGATGAGACATAAAAACCCTAACTCAATATTAAAGCCTACACCTTCCATTAATATGGTTAGAACCAGAGTTCTGTTTCTTGTTTGGGTTGTTGGACTCTCCAAGCCCTCTCGAACTCAACATGTTCAAATCATTGGAATAGTTTAACTCTAATATGGTAAGAGTCAGAGGTCAATCGTTAGTTTGGGTTGTTGGACTCACTCCAAGCCTGGCTAATTAGTTGAATGCGCTCTAACCATATTAAAACTATTTCGCGATTAATGGGTCGGCTTTAACTTGGAGCATCGATTTGTTGGACTCACTCCAAGGTCGATGTGAAGAGAGGTGAAGTTGGGTGCTATGCATATGATGCATACTTGTTAATGTGTTAACAACCCAATGTATGTGTAAACATTCAATTAGTTGATAGCACATTGTGATAGTTACATATACATGATATGTAATCGGTATACTTGATACCCACCATCATAGCTAAGAATGGCTTGTTGGACTCACTCCAAGGTTTTTCTTATCTATGATGGATATCAGCCCATTCGGAGATGGACCTACAATCTCCCGAAGTGATTTTGGGGTTTTTGAATTCGAAAAATGAATGGGATTTATAAATGTATATTGATGCATTTTAAAATCATTTTCTCATATATGCTCGTTTTGTATTTCTAGGTCAATAAATTGATCATGACGCGTCTTTGAATTTGGCGCACTATTTTGGATTCGAACAACCGACGGGCCTAACTTCGGATCGGCTTAGAAACCCGAGAATTGTTCTCAAGGCGGAAAAGCTAGCATATGTCCTTGAAGAGCCTCTTCCTGACCGTCCTAAGGACGATGCAACTCCAGACCAAATGTTGGTCTATCAGAAGCATGTGGCAGATTCTGAGCTGGCGAGTTGCATCATGCTAGCGGCGATGGTACCTGAGCTGCAGAAGCAGCATGAGCATATGGATGCTAACACTATGGTCTTCCATCTTCATGAGTTGTTCGATGAGCAAGCGAGATCCGAAAGGTTCGAGGTCTCTAGGCTCCTCTTCACCACGAAGATGCAAGAAGGTTCTGCGCCTCAGAGTACAGTTTGTGCTAAAGATGAACGGGTACATCGAGCGGCTAGCTACCCTCGGTTTTGTGATGGATCATGAGTTAAGTATTGACTTAATTCTGCATTGTTTGCCCAAGAGTTTCTCGCAATTTGTGATGAACTATCGGATGAACAAATTGGAATCCACCATTCCCGAGCTCCTCAATATGCTGAAGACTGTGGAGCCTTCTGTGAAGCATGAGGAGAAGGCGTCATAGTTGATTCTCAAAGAAAGGTTCTAAGAGGAAGGCAAAAGAACAAAGGAAAGAAAAAGGCAAAGAAGGCGGAACTAACAAGAAAAGGGCACTTGCCATCATCGGCAAGGAAGGCCACCGCGAAGAAACTGCAAGATTTATCTTGAGTCCATGAAGAAGAAGAAGGCATCCGATGCCCCATCCTCTTCAGGTATCTTCGTTATTGATTGTCATTCTATTTCCTTAGACACTTGGGTATTGGATACTCGGTGTAGCTCACATATATGTAATGACATACAGGGGCTAAGGAATAAAAGAAGACTTATCGAGGGGGAGTCAAATTTGCGAGTTGGCAATGGAGCAAAGGTCTTCTGCCACGCCATCGAACTTATTTGCTGAAGCTCCCTAGTGGACTAGTCTTGGAACTGGACAATTGCTATTATGTTCCTTCTCTAATAAAGAACATTGTTTCTATTTCCTGCTTAAATAGAAATGGTTTCCATTTAACGTTTAGTAACAATTGTTGTTATATAACTTTGAATGGCGTACTTTATGGAACTGGAACTTTGAGTAATGACATTTATACGTTGGACGATTCAAAGGATATTTTCAATATCGAAGCGAGCAACACGCGTGCTCGAAAAGATAATCACATAGACTCCTATATGTGGCATTGTCGTCTTGGCCATATAAGCAAGAAACGCATGTCCGAATTACACCGATGTGGAATTCTGGAATCGTTTGAATTGGATTCATACGATACATGCGAATCATGCTTAAATGGCAAGATGACTAAGTTACCTTTTACTGGAAAAGGTGAACGAGTGGGAGAGTTACTAGGTCTAGTACATACTGATGTATGTGGACCTATGTCAACTCAAGCATTAGGAGGCTATAGCTACTTCATTACCTTCACCGATGATCACTCACGGTTTGGGTATGTGTTCTTGATGAAACACAAGTCCAAGCCATTGAAAAGTTCAAAGAATTCAGAAATGAAGTAGAGAAACAACATGACAAAAGTATTAAAATACTTCGATCGGATCGAGGTGGTGAATACTTAAGTCAAGAGTTTCTTGATTATCTAAGAGACAATGGCATATTGTCTCAATGGACTCACACACCACAAAGATAATGGTGTATCCGAGAGGCGAATCGACCTTGTTGGACATGGTCAGTCAATGATGAATCATGCGACTCTTCCCAAGTCCTTTGGGGTTATGCACTTCGCATACGCTTACTTGTTAAAATGTAATGCCTACCAAGGTAGTCTCTACTACTCCATATGAGATATGGGCTAGTAAGAAACCTCATGTATCTTACTTAAAGATATGGGGTTGTCCTGCTTATGTGAAGCGGACTGTATCAGACAAACTGGATGCTAAGTCTGATAAATGTCTATTTATTGGATACCCTAAGGAAACAAGGGGTTACCAATTCTATCATCCTGTGGAACAAAAGGTGTTTGTTTCAAGGCATGCTGTGTTTCTAGAGAAAGAGTTTCTCTTGCAAGAAAATAGTGGGAGTGTCGTCGAGCTTGAGGAGGCTCGAGAGACTCAAATAGACATTGATGAGATACCTGGTGAAGTACAACAGCCGACAACTCATAGTGATGAGCAATCGGCTGGACCTATTGTAACACCACATCTTCGTAGATCTGGTAGAACACGCAATATTCCTGAGAGATATGGATTTCTCGTAAGTGAATCGAACGACGTGTTACTCATTGATGATGAGGAGCCTACCAGTTATGAAGAAGTGCTGACAAGTTCAGAAAGGGATAAGTGGCTTGGTGCCATGAAGTCGGAAATAGATTCCATGTACGAAAACCAAGTTTGGAACTTGGTTGACCCACCTGAAGGCATAAAGCCTATAGGGTGCAAGTGGGTTTTCAAGAAGAAAACCGACATGGATGGTAATGTGATTACCTATAAGGCTAGATTGGTGGCGAAATGATATCGTCAAAAACAAGGTGTTGATTATGACGAAACCTATTCGCCTGTAGCTATGCTTAAATCCATTCGGATGCTCCTGGCCATAGCGGCTCATTATGATTATGAGATATGGCAGATGGATGTGAAAACAGCTTTCCTTAATGGAAACTTGCTCGAGGACGTGTATATGATACAGCCTGAGGGTTTCACATCGGTTGATAAAACCAAGGTATGCAAGTTGCGACGATCCATTTATGGATTGAAGCAAGCATCCAGGAGCTGGAATATCCGTTTTGATGAGACGATCAAAAAGTTTGATTTCTCACAAAATCCAGACGAACCTTGTGTGTACAAGAAGGTTAGTGGGAGTGCAGTCGTGTTCCTAGTATTGTATGTCGATGACATATTACTTATAGGAAACGATGTGTCCATCTTACAGTCAGTTAAGGTTTGGTTATCCAAGACATTCTCCATGAAAGACCTGGGAGAAGCAACCTACATCCTTGGGATTAAGATCTATAGAGATAGATCGAATCCGCTGCTTGGTCTTTCGCAGCTTCATATATATAGACCGAAAAGCAAAGAGGTTTAGCATGTCAATCCAAGAAAGGTTATCTCGCCATCGCATGGGGTACACCTTCAAGTCTATGTGTCCGCGCACGTAAGACGAGAGGATTTGCATGAGTAAGATTCCCTATGCATCCGCAATAGGATCTATCATGTATGCTATGTTATGTACGAGGCCCGATGTATCGTATGCCCGAGTGTCACGAGCAGATACCAACCGATCCAGAATGGATCATTGGGCATCATAAGACGATCCTAAGTACTTGAGAAGAACTAAGGATGTGTTCCTAATATATGGAGAAGGGGACATGGTGATACGCGTATACAGATGCCGCCTGCATTGCATAAGGATGATTCCGTGTCTCACCGATAATGTTCACCTTGAATGGGGCGCAGTGAGTTGGAAAAGTTCCAAACAAGAGATCGAGCGATTCTACCACCGAGGCGTAATATATTGCAGCCTTCTGGCAAAGAAAGGAAGCGGTTTGGATCAAGAAGTTCGCTCATGAACTGTGATTCCGCCATTGTTGAAGCAATACCGGCCCATCGCGACAACAATGGAGCAATCGACAGCAAAAGAGCCAAGGTCTCATCAACGATCCAAACATGTGCTTCGCTATCATCTTATCGTGAGAGATCATAAGTAGGAACGAAATACAAATCGAGAAAATTCCCAACAAAGGAACTTAGCGGATCCTTTGACTAAAGCATTACCTCAAAGTAAGTCGAGGGTCATGTTGGTGCTTATGGTATTCGATACCGTGAGCGATTGGCATTAGGCCAAGTGGGAGTCCGTTAGTAATATATGAGAGATGTCCTAAGGCAATCGCTTTATGTATGAACCATTTATATGATAAATGAAGATTCACTATTTGAGTATACATGTTTTATGTATTTGATTGATCTTAAACTCATTTATCAATGTCCACGATACGATTCACAAAGATGAGAGAATTTGTGATTGATCACAACTAGTGAGTATCTCTACATGTGTAATTGTGATGTATCTAATTATCCCTAGTCGATGAATTGATGGATTGACACCATCAATTTCTGAGACTAGCACGAGGTATACTCCTTGGTGTATCCAAGCAAATGATTCTCACCGGGCCGAGACATAGTGATGTCCGAGTTAATCGTGGATGCTAGTTATGGTAACTAGTTCATCGAGTGACCACCGTAAGACTTCATATGGTTCTCTCGCATATATAGATATGTCAATGAAGTTCTTACTGCGGGCTTAAGTGCGATGTTCCTTCGACTTCAGATTCAAGTCATCTTGATCATGGAGACTTATGCTTTGACATCTTAAGCAAACATCTCTAAGGAGATGTGGACCCGGATGATTGGGTATAAGTCAAGTGATCAAGGTGTTTGAATAGCCTATAAAGGATTCACCACTCGCGAGGAGATGTATACCCATGGCCTCTCGTGATTGTTACTAAAGTCGCCAAAGCATTACATGTTTAGAGTAAGGTACTCTTCGATACATGTGGAGTAACTAGAACTGTAGGACGAGGAAATGATACTTGGGCTAGGTGTGACGAGTCACTTAGTGGGGATCGGCACAATAGACCATGTCCTCAACCAAGTGGGTATAAGATGAGTGAAGGGAATGGGGCACGATTCATTCGAGCATCAAGGGTTTCGTAAATAGTTCGATCAACCGCTGATCTTTTCGCTTAATTGGGGATCATGATGTACTACTAGGTGCCACTCATGATCGCTCTATAATTAATGGTTAATTATAGACGCCAACATAAACCGAGAACCTATTTGGTCACACGCACAACGAGTGTAATCCAAAGGATTTAAAACGAGCTTGAGAATGAGATTCTCGCATCGAGAGAAACTATGTTTGGTTGGACCAAACATAAAGCGAGCATGAAATTGTTTCACGCAATGGAAGCGTGGATGGGCCGTGTCTTATGAAGACATAATGGATGGACCAAAATGGTTTGGTTCTAATCCAATGGATAAGAATAAACCAAAGGGTTTGGTTTATTTTAAACGAATGAACCAAAAGTTGGTTCGTTCGCTTTAACTTAAAATAAACCATCATGGTTTGGTTTATTTTAACTTATCTTAATGGAGCGGGTTAACGGGCTTTATGGATATGATCCATTAACCATTAAGAGAATTAGTTCTCTATAAAAGTGGGCTTAAGGGATTGTTAAACCCTAACTAACGCCAAAGAGCGCCCACCGCCAACCTTGTGTGCTGCCGCCCAAGTCGTTGTCGCATCCAAGCTCCAGCCGTGAACTCCGCGACCTCCGTGATCCCTATAGGTTTGGCATCAAGGTGAGTTTTTCTCTCCTTGTTTTGGCCGGGCGCCTATCTCTCCACCAAAGCTGTCCAGTTTTCTGACAGCTTTTTCCTCTCGCCGAGCGCCGCTTGACGACGGTTAGTGCTCCGACAGCGGCTAACATACCGGGGATTTGATCTCCGGTAATCCTCTGAGGTGGAGGACGAAGGATTCGTCAATCGGTTGACGAATACCTCTCCGGAGAAGCAAGTCTTGTGGACTTGTTTTTAGGTCCGAATTTGGATTCGGATCGTGGTCATCTCTCGATCACGTCGTCTTCAACACGAGGCTAGTAACCCGTACGAAGACGAAGCTCGTGGCTTGGCGAAGTCATCCCGAGGAGCTCGGCGTGGATACGGATAGAGACGATTCTTACGAGGATCGTTCCGGTTGATGTCGTTCCCGCTACACGTCATACGGAAGGTATAACGTAGTTTAATTTCCTTTTATTGCAATTTTAATTTACGGTTATGTCTACACTTGTTGTAATAGCATGCGTGTGTTGTGTGTGTTGTAATAAATAGGAGTATTTATTATTTTTAATTGCTTCCGCTGTGCTCATGTTTACGAAACATGATCGAACACACACACGCCGCGGTGCCGGAAACCCAACATTAGGAACTCATGCTTGGACTCGATTCTTAGCGTTTTAGCTAAGTAATGACATGTATGATTTATTGGAGGATTTAGCTTTGTGTTCGAGTTCGAACTTGTTCTACACGGCTCATTGAGATCCAAGCATCATGTTGAGATACTTGGAGCCTAAAGTGAACCTTTCCAATGATTCAGTTAGACCTTCTACTTGCCTTTTTAGGATCGAGTTCTCTTCCTCAAACTTTGCAACTTAAGTTGAGTCTCTATCCTTAGTTTGGCAAGTCGAAGTCTTTGAGTTGACTTGCTCCTTAAGTACTTGGACTTCGAGTCGACTCGATTCTCAGACTTACCCAACTTCCTACATAGGCGTGCAATTATATTATACAACTTATCTTCTAAGGGAGAAGTTACCTCATCTAGTCCTTGTTGGGATGTATACTGAAAGCCTAGCTCTTTAGTATGAACATCTTTATTTTGAAATAAGAATCACATGATCATTGTTTGCACTTTTATATTTATTATATGTTGTGCATATTGTCTAATACTTTACATTGTAGATAACATGGTGCTTGGGTGATGGCACAGAAGATCATGTTATCAGTCCCTTGTAGAGTATAAGTAGAGGCTCACAACCAAGATGGTCTTGGACAAACCATTGGCATGGTTGTAGTGTAGCTGGGTATTGTTTTATCTTGAACATAGAGTTACACTAGTACACTTAGGTGCATTGAGCAGGACCGACATAGAGGTGATTCAATTTATTGCTGACTACATAATTGAATCAGACCTCGGATATTATGTTGTACATGCTCTTAATCCCGATATAATAACGGGCACATGTACTTAGTATTTATTTCTTTGACTTACCAGAGGGTGAGATTTCTATGGATTAAATCAATATGCCCGGTAAGTTGGGAAATGATATTATTTACATGGTGTGCCGTTGATTATAGGAGGAATTCGTGTCCTATATATTAGGTTGATGATGTCCTCGAGGAGCTCATAAGGTTTATCATGTAACCCCACGGGTTGACTTAGTCAACATGATGATAAGGTTGAGTGGTACTACTCGAGGAGTTAGATGTTAATTGATCGATGGTCAAGAATCAATCGATTGGACATTCGATATCTTAAACACGGGAGATAAATGTACAAATAATATATGGAGCCCATATTAATTTATGGGGGTTGGTGAGGTAGTTCGATGATGATCCTCTAGTGGAATGGAACATCATTGATGGATCAAGTTTGTGTGGTTCCGATCCATCGGGTGGCCAAGACCCAACTCCTCCTCATGGTCCCTATCGTAGCCTTATATAAACCTCATGAAGTCTAGATCAAATGATGGAAAACAAATCTCTAAATCCGACGGTTAGGATTAAATCCCTAGAACCGACGGTGGAGATTAAATCTCTAGATCCGACGGTTGGATTAAAATTCCTAGAACCGAGAGATTAAATCTCTAGATCCGACGGGATTGAATTCCTAGAACCGACGGTTGAGATTAAATCTCTAGATCCGACGGTTGGGATTAAATTCCTAGAACCGACGATTGAGATTAAATCTCTAGATCCGACGGTTGGGATTAATTCCTAGAACCGACGGTTGAGATTAAATCTCTAAATCCGACGGTTGAGATTAAAACCCTAGAACCGACGGTGGAGATTAAACCAAGGCCTAACCCTAACTCTATAAAAGGATGGCTATGGGTTGGGCGGCAAGAGGGGTTAATGGTTCATGATGGATGCTAAGGAAATTAGGGTTTTGCCTAGTATGCTTTGGCGGCAAGCAACCTCATGGAGGAAACCCTAATTAGGGTTTTGGCTCCATAGGTCAAGGCCAAGGTGATGAAGGAGGGTGGCGGCAACCTATGGAGGAGCTTGTCTTCTTCATTGAAGGTGGCTAGCTCCTAGATCTCTCCTCTCCACCATGCTTAGGCGAAGAAACCTATGGAGGAAACCCTAATTAGATTAGGTTTGGCTTTGATCAAGGCTAGGTTGGAAGTTAGGTTGGGCGGCAACTATAGGGGAAGAGCTCATCTTCTTCCTTCTAAGGGTTGGCCGACCACTACCTTCTCTTCCTCTACCTTGGGCGGCAAGAAATCCAAAGGAAGCTTGGTTGGGCGGCTAGGGTTTGGAAGGTAAGGTAGGTGGCAACTATAGGGGAAGTGTTCTTCTTCTTCCTAGGGTGTGTTGGCGGTTCCTATCTTTTTCCTATACCTTGGTGCCCAACCTATTCCTCTTTTCCTTTGTTTTCTTGGTCAAGTGCACTAGGAGCTAGGGTTTGTCCCTAGTTCGGTTGCTTGGTTGTTTCCATTATGTTGTCTCTATTCTTGGGGCCGGCGGCATCAATCCTTTGTGGATTGGTGGTTGGCTCAAGCAAGAAGGGAAAGAGAGTTCTTCTTTCTTTGGATTGAAGAAGATCTAAGAAGCTTCGACTTGTGGAGGATCTTCGTCCACACAAAGTCTACAAGGAGGTTAGGACATACGATAGAAGATCAAGAGGTATAAAAGTTTTATTAACTTTTATTTATGATCTTTGCATGTTCTTATTTGATATGCTAGCTTATGTTCTTTATGTTAGTATATGTTGATTATACTAGTTTACATTTGCATGTATTTGTATAATCATGGACCCCGATAAGAAACACAAAAACCGGCGATCCGTCCGTCGTCTCTTCCGCGGCTAATCGACTAGGAGAGTTGGTTGCTTGAACAACTAGTTTGTTCAAGCGATCACTCGAGTCGTTAGCACGACGACGAATTGGTTGTGCTTAGGAAACTCATCCCATCCGGATTAGTTTTCATTAGTGAAAATTTTAATCCGGGGACATGGGAGCCAATGAGCATTCCGAGGACTAGCACATTGCCAACAGTCCTGTTGGTGCAATCGGCCCAAGTCACGATTGACCGGGACTCGAGCTTGGCTCGAGAGATGTTTTGATGTTAGAAAAAAACATATGACAATGTAATTGTCATGGGAAAGTCCAAGTCTTGGGTACTTGGCTTGGAAAGTCCAAGTGGGGCACTTGCATTTGGGAAAGCCCAAGCATGGGTCTTGGCAATGTAAAGTCCAAGCATGGGTCTTGGCAAGGTAAAGTCCAAGTCATGGGTACTTGGCATGAAAAGTCCAAGCATGGGTCTTGGCATAGAAAGTCCAATATGGGTTGGCAAGGGAAAGTCCAAGCTTGAGTCTTGGAATTTTAGAAGTCCAAGGGGATGTTGGTGGTGTAAAGTCCAAGGGTGAAGTCTTGGCAGCATAAGTCCAATGGTTGGCAGCGTAAAGTCCAAGCGGAGTCTTGGCGGTGTAAGTCCAATGTGCCTTGGCAGTGTAGACACCGTTAGCATGACATAGCCGATGGAAGCACCTGAAGGCTAGCGCAATGGATGACTTGGAGGGATTCGAGAGATGTGAGGCTGATGGAGGTGGCTAGAAGGCTTAGGTCTAAGCTAAGGGTGGTCTAGCAAGTATGGGGGAACCATACTTGGGCTAAAACCTCATGTTTGAGGTGTGCCAGTCAACTGGTTCCATGTGGTAGTCGACTGGCCTGAGTCAACTCGAGTTTGACTGTGGGATGTGGTCTAGCAATCGATTGCCAGAGAAGCGCAGTCGACTGATCATGTGGTCAGTCTACTGATGCTCGATGTTTCGGCCACAGAACGGGGTCTCACTCAACTGCTGCGGCTAGGAGTCGAGTGGAGGCTTGACCAGTCGACTGATGGTCAATCAGTCGATTGATGATGGATCCATTGGACTTATCCAGCGTGGATCTAGTCGTTGTCTCACGACAACAGTGGCATCAGTCGACTGATGGTCCCGACCAGTCGACTGATCGACTTTTTCCAGCACAGGTTGAAGCTATAAAAGGAGCTCGTGATGGAGGAAAAAGGGATGGTTTCTTGAGAGCATTTGGGGCGATTTGCTGCTGCAAATCAGGGTCTCCAAGTTGATATCAAGCCACCAAGCGATCAAGAATTCAAAGAGCAATTGTAAAGTAGTTTTCTTTACTTGCATTGTATTTCATTATTGTAATTGCTTGTATCCATTTAGATTATTGTTGTAATCTTTTGTACGAGGCTTCTCCACCTTCGACTTGTGTCGAGAAGGAGTATTTGTGATTAGTGAGTGCGTGTGCATCACTAGAGCTCTTTAGAGCTCGATCCGTGGAGTAGGAACCGTTCGGTTCCGAACCACATTATATCCTTGCGTTTGTGTATTTGTGTTTTCGTTATTGCTTTATTATCTTTGTTTCTGCTGCGCTAACAAAAATTGTAGACAAGCATGCGAACGATTTCCATCTACGTATAGCATACGCTATTCACCCCCCTCTAGCGTCCAATCGATCCCCTACAAGTCATTCGGAAATGGATGCGGATCCATGGCTTCTCTCGGACTCGGAATCAAACTCGTACTTGGAACTTGACTCGGCTCAGGAGCTTGATTCGGCCATAAATGCCACGAAGCTTCTCTTTGTCTCTTCTACGTCCGACTCTTTCAAGGACGATTCGTCCCAAGTTGCCTTAAGCACTTTCTTCTTCTTTTCCTTTTTTAGTTTTTCTTTCTTTTTTTAGATTTGCGCACTCAGATTTGAAGTGTCCCCTTCTATTGTACTCATAGCAAGTCACTTTCGATCAGGTTCTCGGCTTGTTGTCGACGACTTTCTTAGCATCCTTCTTTGTAAATCTTTTTCTCCGATTGAACATCTTCCGGACCATATTTATGATTTCCTCTTCTCTGTTTGGTTCTAACTCCGACTCATCTTCGGACTCACTTTTCGCTTTCCTTTCCTTTTTGGTCGAATCTGCCATTAAAGTAATATCATTCTCGGTTTGACCCAAGTTAGCTTGTTCATGTAGCTCAAGTTCGTAAAATAATTCATCTGTTAGGGAAATCTCTTGCCGTGATATGGTTTTGATGGTGTGGCAAAGGGTTTAAGTTAGTGTGTTATGTTTATTTGATATGTGCGTTGAAGTCATGCAGGACTTAGTAATTCGCACATGGAGCCATGGCGAGTTTCACATCTCATGACTCGTGCCTTGAGTCGGTGAAGGATAGCTTTGCGGAAGCCGTGCGCTTGGAGCATCCGAGGGACCGCCGGACGAGAAGCTTGGAGTGAAGCCGGAGGAAGTAGACTTCGAGGCAAGAGACGCGAGCATTGCAGCAGTCGTACCGATGTCGCCGAGGACGTGGCCGAGAACGAAGAGAACTTCGGCGAGGACTCCGAGAAATGAGAGGAGCGATTGTAACCGGGAAGGGTAGTTCTTAGGTGAAACTTGGCCATTTGGCCAAGTGTGATGGGTTTTCGACACTACGATCGCCATGTCATGGCCGATCGCTTCCGAGTCGAGTGTAGCTCGACCGTATACGATCGACGGTTTGTGGCAGCCGATCGCTATACGCTGGGCCGATCAAGATAGACCGATCAAGGCGGCCGATCGTCAATAGGGTTTGGCCATTACGCCAGCCGATCGGGGCGGGCGATTGATGGGCAGCAATGATCGGTGAGGTCCAGAATGACCGCGCTAAGAGTTCCGCTGACAACAACGACGGATCCGACGTGTTCGAGGCCGTTGTAGATGAGCGATCGCCATGGGCGGCGCCGATCGGCGATGGCCAACGGGAAGAAGTTAGCCCTCTCTATAAAAAGAGAGGGTGTGAGCCTTTGAGAGGCTAATGCTTAAGTTCCAAACAATCTTCCTAATGCCCCACAAGCTCTAAACTCTTCTTACTCGCTTTTACTCCATTCTATTTGTAAGAAGAGTGATCTTGATTGTAAAGGTTACCTCCACCTAGCTTGGTGCAAAGGAGAGACCATTTAGTGGATTGGTTGAGCGGAGTGATTCACCGAGGACTAATCGGGACCGTGGATTAGCGGCGTGGCCGTGAACCACGTTACATCTTGTGTTAGCATTGTCTATTTCCTTTGCTTTGTTTTTATTTGTTTAATTTGCTTGTATTGTTGTTTCCGCTTGCGCTAATCTAATTGTAGACGAGCAAATTCCTATAACCAACGAACGAGGGCTATTCACCCCCCTCTAGCCGGCCATCCGATCTCTCACAAGTGGTATCAGAGCCGAGGTTGCTTGTCACCGGACTAACCGCCGCAACAAGCCCTACATCAAAAATGGCCGGCTCCAACATCCATCCTCCGAAGTTTGAAGGAGAATTCGCTTGGTGGAAGAAGCGAATGGAGGTATTTTTCGAAACGGATTTTGATATAATGATTACAATGGAATCCGGTTTCATTTTGCCTAGGGATGAAGAGGGGAAGCCAATAGAGAAATCTAGGTGGACCAAGAAGCAAAGAGAGGAGCACCTTGCAAACTCCAAAGCCAAGCACCATCTCTACAATGTGCTTCCTCAACAAGAAATCAACCGAATAGGAGAATGCCTAAGCGCCAAGGAGATGTGGGAGAAACTAATTGAGCTCCATGAAGGCACATCCGAGGCGGTTAGCTAGGAGAGATCTCCTCCGCTCTCAACTATCCAACATTAAATTAGAAAAGGGGAAAAGGTAATCTCTACACTCTAGGTTTAAGGAAATTTTAATTGGGCTAACAAGTGTAGGTGAGAAGCTATCGAACCGGGACATGCTCATGAAGGCTATAGATGCCTTTCCCCGGTCCTCAAAGTGGAGCTCCATGGTGGACTCCTTCTACATGTCCAAGAACCTAGAAGTGAGTACCTTGGAGGAGTTCTTCTCAACGATGGAACTCCATGAAACGAGGCTTGAAGGAATTCAAGAAGAGCCAAGAATTCAACCCTCAAGAGGAGTAGCATTGTTGGCAAACAAGGGAAGAAGAAGATGGAAGTCCCTCCTCCTCCGATGAAGAAGCCTCCTCCTCCTCCATGGATAGCACCGAGGAAGCCTACATGGGAAGGAAGGTGAGGCGTGTGGTTAAGAACTTTAGATTTGATAAATCTAATGATAGGAATAGAAGACCAAGGGGGACGGTCATATGCTACAATTGCCAAGGAGAGGGACACATAAGGGACAATTGTCCTCCTAAACAAAAGCAAGGAAGAGAAGAAAAAGAAAGAAGAAAAGAAGAAGAAAAGGGGAGCAAGAAAACGAAGGCAGAGGAGAAGAAGACAAAAGAAAAGGGGAAGGCCAAAGCATTCAAGGCCAAGACATGGGATGATCCTTCCTCATCCTCCTCCTCATCATCGGATGAGGAGAATGCCTTTGTCGCCAATTTGGCCTTGATGGCCTTTGACGACTTGGATTGCTCCTCCTCCTCCGAAAATGAAGGATCAAGCTCAAGAGGAGAGAGCTCAAGTGAAGGGGGAGCCTCCTCCACATCATCATCCTCCTCATCATCCGAAGAAGAAGAAGAGGACATGGAAACTATGGTAACGAAAGCCTCTCCTAGTAAAATAGTTTCTATGATTTCTAGTTTAACTAGGGATTTGTTTAGAGTAAAGAAAAATAAAAGCATGCTTAATCAAATTAAAGACTTAGAAAATAAGTTAGAAAATGCATGCTTAAATAATAATGATACTTCTTCTTGCCATGATGATGCATGCTCACATGATAATTATGTGCCTTTAGATGTTAGTGATGCATGCATAGAGGAAAATAGGGCATTAAGGGAAAAGGTAGATTATTTAACCAAAGCCCTAGGAAAATTCACAATTGGCTCCAATACCCTTAATATGATCATTGGGAGCCAAAGGGCTAGCTTCAACAAAAAGGGCCTAGGATATAAAGAGAAGAAAAATGAGAAGGCCTATAGATGCCTAATAGCTAGGGGACAAGACAAAAACAAAGTAATAGCTAAGAAATGGATCCCCAAGGAATTTCTAGTGAACCCCATAGGTAAAAATCTATTTTGGGTTCCAAAATCCATCCTTAAGGGTTAGAAAACCCCTAGGGTAGTCAACCATATGAACTTGACCTATATCATATTTTGGTTGACTTAGGATGACGGGACAACATTTTTAGATAGTGTTGGGTGATGATAACGTGCCCATAAAAAGGTAATGATGCTTAAATCATGATGATTAATGTAATTTCTATGCATATGTGTAATCATGGTTTATGATTTTGATTTTGGGCACATCATCATGAGAAATAGGTTTAAATCATGCTTTAGGTGATAACTTATTTATTATCATCATATAATGCCTAATGCATGGTTATAATTTGATGAAAACATGTATTTCATGGTCATAATGTGAAATTAATTGATATATGTCATTATGATCATGTAGGTTGTTAGATTGATACTTAACCATGATAGAATTGCTTGAATATATTGGTTAAGTATATATATACAAATACCCCCTAGGATGCATCTCACACTCACTATAGGCTAACTTGATTGCAAACTTAGCATGGGTGAGATATTAGGATGATACAAATGTCCACTAATGCCTATGACATTTAGATGGTCATTTAAAGTATCAAAATATCAATAATAGACCAATCATGGGGAAGGCTTATGTTTAATTAATAGACATATTGCCCAAAGATCATGATTGGATATTTCTAATGTTTTCAAAACAATTTCTTACCTTAAAATACATGTATTCATGTTTTGAAACAATTGAATGCAAAACTAGGTGTTAAAATGGATACTAACATGCTCAAAAACTAGTGGTTTTTCAAGTGTTTGGATTTTTGGCAAATCTTGTAAAATATAATGATTTTTCATGAAAAACTATTTTTCCTTGATAGATATACTTAAAAGAAATATGTTCCCCAAATTTCATGATTTTTCGAATTTTCTGGAATATTTAATGCATTTCTGAATTTCATCCGTAAAATCGTAAATTCTTTGTGCTACGATCGCCATACATCGATAGCAATGATCGTGGCCTCAGAATCAGAATATTGAAGGCCGAATTCAGTTTGTAAACCTCCTACAAGTGGTAGAAATATACTTGATGCCATCAACAAATGGTACCCAATTTTTAAATCAACTTGACATATTTTTCCCTCCATTATACTTGATGCCATGAGCTTATAACATAGTGTTAATCTTTTTGATGGTGTCAAAGGGGGAGAAATAAGTATGTTTAAGTTAATCACTTTAGGGGGAGAAATATATTTTAGGGGGAGAAATATATGTAGGGGGAGAAATATATGATAGGGGGAGAAATATATGATAGGGGGAGAAAATTTGCATAGAGAATTTCATGGATTAAGGGGGAATTGCATGTTGTTATATCATGTTTATCTTTACATGCCTTCTTACCTTAGAATTTATATCAAATGTTTTTACCTAACTTAAACGGATTGCCACACATCAAAAAGGGGGAGATTGTTAGGGCAATCTCTTGCCGTGATATGGTTTTGATGGTGTGGCAAAGGGTTTAAGTTAGTGTGTTATGTTTATTTGATATGTGCGTTGAAGTCATGCAGGACTTAGTAATTCGCACATGGAGCCATGGCGAGTTTCACATCTCATGACTCGTGCCTTGAGTCGGTGAAGGATAGCTTTGCGGAAGCCGTGCGCTTGGAGCATCCGAGGGACCGCCGGACGAGAAGCTTGGAGTGAAGCCGGAGGAAGTAGACCGAGGCAAGAGGCGAAGGAGCATTGCGAGCCGTGCGCTTTGATCTTGCCGAGGGGCGTGGCGAAACGAAGAGAACCGAAGGCGAGGACTCAGAAATGAGTGGCGGATTGTAACCGGGAGGGTAGCTCTTAGGTGAAACTTGGCCATTTGGCCGAAGTGTCGGATGGGTTTTCAGACACGGATCATTGCCATGGAATGGCGATCATTGCTAATCAGTGTAGCTCGGGGTATCTGGCCCGGTTTTGTGGCGTGATCGGCGCCATCGTTAGCGATCATTGCCAAGAACTAACGATCGGCTGGCGGCGATCGGTAGTCAATAGGGTTTTAGCCCAGAACCGCTCGTAGCCGGCAGGCGATCGACTACGAAGTCGGCCGATCGGGGTGAGTCCGGTGATCATTGCCAAAGTTCCGTTGGACAACAAGCGGTCGACATCCGGCGTGTTCGGAGGCCCGTTGTAGTGACGATCGGTGCCATGGCGGCGATCGTGATGGCGAAGCGGGAAGAAGTTAGCCCTCTCTATAAAAGAGGGTGTGAGCCTTTGAGAGGCTAATGCTTAAGTTCCAAACAATCTTCCTAATGCCCCACAAGCTCTAAACTCTTCTTACTCGCTTTTACTCCATTCTATTTGTAAGAAGAGTGATCTTGATTGTAAAGGTTACCTCCACCTAGCTTGGTGCAAAGGAGAGACCATTTAGTGGATTGGTTGAGCGGAGTGATTCACCGAGGACGAATCGGGGACCGTGGATTAGCGGCGTAGCCGTGAACCACGTTACATCTTGTGTTAGCATTGTCTATTTCCTTTGCTTTGTTTTTATTTGTTTAATTTGCTTGTATTGTTGTTTCCGCTTGCGCTAATCTAATTGTAGACGAGCAAATTCCTATAACCAACGAACGAGGGCTATTCACCCTCCCTCTAGCCGGCCATCCGATCTCTCACATCATCTAGTCTAATTATGGAAAGATCCTTGGAAACCTTATAGGAATCGACAATGGATGTCCATGTTGGACATTCCGAGCCGCAAAAATCGCTTTTTGCATTGCGGAAACCCCGGAAGTCCTGCCACGGATCCGTGTGAAGATATATTAAAATATAAACATGTATGTGCTAAGTAAACCTAGATCTACCTTAGATCTAGAAGTTGAGAGTGTTACCCTCGATGCAACACCCTTCGCAAATCCCGCTCGTCCAAATAGCTTGCCGGAACTCTAGAGTGTGAAGTGTACACTCTATTGGTATCCAGACAAGCAATAGGTGGAGAAAAGAAACCTAGAGTGTGCTAGCACCCTTAGAAGTTTCGGCCAAGGAGGAGAGGGGAGCTTGAGAGGATGATCCAAGGAAGAAGATGAAGTTCTAGTAACTCACCAAAATCAATTACACCCATCAAATGGAGTGGTCGGCCACTTCATGACTTGGGGGGTTACATGCATGCATGTAACTCCAAGAGCCAATGGCTCTTGGTCTACCTCATGAGGTGGCACCACATGATAAGTCAATGATGATGTGGAGCATCATTATTGGCCGGCCATGCCAAGTCATCATCATGACATGGCATTTGGTCAAGTCAAACTAGACCTTTCATCTTCCCTCTCAAGTCAAGTCAAACTTGACCTCTTATCTCCCATGGTTGATCAAATCCAACCACTTGATTCAAGTCAATTTTATTTAATGAATCTATATTAATTAATTTAAATTGACTAAATGAATCAAATCTAAATTAGACTCATTCAACACTTGAATCAACTTGAGTCTAACTCAATTAGTCTAATTTGGATTACTCTTAATCAAATTTGGTTCATCACATGAACCTAATCCTCATGGTTCATCATATGAACCTAATCTCCATCTAATTGCCCTTTGTGTGTGACCCTATAGGTTCTTGTAACATTGGCAATGTCCCTAAACTGATTTAGGAACATAAGCAATGAGCGGTATCTAGCAACACATCATTGCTACCCAAACAATCTATATCTTGAACTCCAAGTAGACTCACTCTAATCAAATGAGCTCAATATCTCATATTGACTCATTTGGGCATGGTCATGCACTTCGTGGTCTCACTCTATCAAGAATAATGATGTTAGTCCCGTCATATAGGAGGGATAAATCCCATCTATATCATTCACATCCCTCCGCATAATTTGTTACATACCCAGTAATCGCCTTTATAGTCCACCCATTTACGGGTGACGTTTGACGAAGCCAAAGTATGCAACTCCTTATGTAAGGAACCATGGTGACTTCAGGTCTAAGGACTAATAGTCATACTAATAGCCACATGAGAAAGTATGTGACACTCATATAACGATCCATGATACTTTCTCATGGCGGGTCATTCAATATACATTCTCCAATGCATACCCATGTGTCAACTTGATATCTCATATCCATGACTTGTGAGATCAAGTCATCGTGTTGACCTACATGCTAGTCTCTATGCATTAACATTGTCCCTGAATGTTAATACTTGACTAGGAATGATTAAGAGTAGTGTTCTCTATATCATCTCATTATCGATTCAACCAATCGATTGATATAGATAAGAACCTACTACTCAAGGACATTATTATATTTAGTTATTTGGCACAAATACAAGTAAATATAATAACCATGCCTTTATAAATAGGAATATGATATAATAAAGTCCATACAACAATCATCACATTATTGGCTCTAGGGCTTTCACTAACAATCTCCCACTAGCACTAGTGACAATCACCGTAGTATCTAATACCGAATGACCTTGTGTGACCATCAAGCTTTTTTTGTGCCAAAGCCTTGGTCAAGGGATCTGCGATGTTAGCCTCTGTGGGTACTCTACAAATCTTCACATCTCCTCTATCGATAATCTCTCGAATGAGATGGAAGCGCCGTAGTATGTGTTTGGTCCGCTGGTGTGAGCGAGGTTCCTTAGCTTGTGCAATGACTCCATTGTTGTTACAATAAAGCTCTATGGGATCTGCTATGCTAGAAACCACCCCAAGCTTAGTAATGAACTTGCGTATCCAAACTGCCTCCTTTGCTGCCTCAGATGCAGCAATATACTCGGCTTCTGTTGTAGAATCAGCAACTGTGTCCTGCTTCGAACTCTTCCAGCTCACAGCGCCACCATTCAAGCAAAACACGAACCCTGACTGTGATCTATAATCATCCTGGTCTTTTTGGAAGTTGGCATCGCTGTAACCCTTTACAGCTAGCTCCTCATTGCCTCCAAATATTAAGAAATATTCTTTAGTCCTTCTCAAGTACTTAAGAATATTCTTGACTGCTTTCCAGTGATGCTCACTTGGATCTGACTGGTACCTACTCATCATGCTCAAAGCATACGAGACATCAGGATGAGTACACAGCATGGTGTACATGATAGATCCTATAGCAGATGCATAAGGGATCTTATCCATGCGGTCTCTCTTTTCTCTAGAAGAGAGACTTTGAGTCTTCGAAAGACTCACACCATGTGACATCCGTAGAATTCCCTTCTTGGAATTCTGCATGCCAAACCATAGTAATACCATGTCAATGTATGTACTCTGACTTAGGCCAAGCAATCTCTTAGATCTATCTCTATAGATCTTGATGCCTAGAATACAGGCTGCTTCACCTAAGTCCTTCATTGAGAAGCACGTCCCCAGCCAAGTCTTCACAGACTGTAGCGAAGGGATGTCATTCCCAATGAGTAGTATGTCATCCACATACAATACAAGGAACACAACTGTGTTCCCATTAACCCTCTTGTAGACACAGGGTTCATCTTCATTCTTGATGAAACCAAACTGTTTGATCGCATCATCAAATCGAAGATTCCAACTCCGAGAGGCTTGCTTTAGCCCATAAATGGACCTTTGCAGATTGCATACTTTCCCAGTATGCTGTGGATCTTCAAAACCCTCAGGTTATGTCATGTACACATCCTCGAGTAAGTTTCCATTCAGAAATGCAGTTTTGACATCCATCTGCTAGATCTCATAATCGTAGTATGCTGCAATAGCAAGCAAGATCCGAATGGACTTAAACATTGCCACTAGAGAAAAGGTTTCATCATAGTCAATACCATGAATTTGCTTGAAACCTTTAGCCACCAATCGTCCCTTATAGGTATGTGTAAGTCCATCCATGTCAGTCTTTCTCCTAAAGACCCACTTACACCCAATGGGTTTGACCTCTTCAGGTGGATCAACCAAAGTCCATACTTGGTTGGTCTACATGGATTCCATCTTGGATCTCATGGCCTCTAGCCATTTCTCAGAATCTGGGCTCATCATATCTTCCTGATAGGAGGTAGGCTCATTCTCAATGAGCATAATGTCATCATGGTTAGACAAGAGAAATGAATATCTCTCAGGCTGACGAGGTACCCTATCAGACCTGCGAAGAGGTAGGTCTACATGAACAGGTGGTTGTTCCACAACTCTTTGTGCAACAATCTCATCAGCCACAACACTTTGTGGTTCCTGTTCAACCTCCATCAAGGCCTCAGTGCTATGGTCCTTATCCTGAATTTCATCAAGATCGAATGTACTCCCACTAGTTTTTCTAGAAACAAAATCCCTTTCTAGAAAAACCCCAGTCTTTGCTACAAACACTTTGTGCTGACTGAAAATGTAGAAGTAATATCCCTTTGTATTTTTGGGATATCTAACAAAATAGCACCTATCGGATTTGGATCTCAGTTTTTCTGAGACTTGATGTCGAATGTAAGCCTCACAACCCCAAATCCTCAAGAAAGACATCTTGGGATTTCTCCCTGTCCATATTATATATGGTGTCTTTATCACAACCTTGGATGGTACACGGTTAAGGGTAAAGGCTGCTGTGTCTAGAGCATATCCCCAAAAGGATATAGGAAGATCTGTGTGACTCATCATAGATCGTACCATATCTAATAGGGTACGATTCCTCCTTTCGGATACACCATTCCACTATGGTGTCCGAAGAGCAGTGAGTTGGGATAGAATCCCACACTCAGCTAGATAGTCACGAAACTCATGGCTAAGGTATTCACCACCTCGATCTGATTGAAGTATCTTAATACTCTTGCCAAGCTGGTTTTGTACTTCATTCTTGAATTTCTTTGAACTTTTCAAAGGATTCTGATTTATGTGTCATAAGATACACATAACCATATCTACTGAAGTCATCAGTAAATGTAATGAAGTACCTGTAACCACCTCTAGCAGCAACATTGAAAAGACCTCATACATCACTATGTATAAGTCCTAACAAGTCTGTTGCTCTTTCGCTGTGTCCACTAAAGGGAGTCTTGGTCATCTTGCCTAAAATGCAAGACTCGCATGTCTCATATGATTCAAAATCAAATGAGTCTAGCAGCCCATCCTTATGGAGCTGAGATAAGCGACTCTCGTTTATGTGACCTAAGCGACAATGCCAGAGATAGGTTTGGTTCAACTCATTTGACTTGAACCTTTTGGTACTTATGTTATAGACAGGGCTCTCTAAGTCAAGAAAGTAGAGTCCGTTCATTAGAGGTGCACTACAATAGAACATATCATTTAAATAAATTGAACAACATTTGTTCTTTATTATAAATGTAAATCCTTTCTTGTCCAAACAGGAAACCGAAATTATGTTCTTAGTTAAGGCAGGCACATAACAACATTCATCTAATTCTAGTACAAGCTCAGAGGGCAGAGATAAATCATAAGTTCCTACAGCAACAGCAGCAACTCTTGCTCCATTGCCTACTCGTAGGTCCACCTCGCCCTTTGTCAATGCCCTACTATTTCTCAGCGTCTGCACATTGGTACAAATGTGAGATGCACATCCAGTATCTAATACCCATGATGAAGAAATAGATAGATTGACTTCTATAACATTTATACCTGAAGTAGAAGTCTCACTTCTCTTATTCTTAAGATCTTCCAGGTATGCCTTGCAGTTACGCTTCCAGTGTCTAGCTTCCTTGCAGTGGAAGCAAGTCCCTTCCTTGGCCACCCCTCATTTGGGTTTCAGTTCCTTTCCTTTGCCCTTGGCCTGGGACTTTCCCTTACCTTTAGGCTTGCCCTTGCCTTTCTTCTTTTGCACCATCAAAATGGCATAAGATTTTCCCTTCTTAAGGTTGAGCACAGCAGTTCTCAACATACTGAGCATATCAGGCAGTGGCTTATCAATTTAATTCATATTGTAATTCATGACAAATTTATTGTAGCTTTGTGGCAAATACTGCAAGATCAAGTCAGTGGCCAGCTCTTGGCCAAGGGGGAATCCCAATCTCTATAGGTTTTCTACGTACCCAATCATCTTGAGCACATATGGACCTATGGGAGTCCCATCTTGCATTTTGGAACAAAACAATGCCTTAGAGACTTCATATCTCTCGTGCCTTGCTTGTCCTTGATATAGTTGACGAAGATGTTCAACCATATCATAAGCATTCATGAACTCGTGTTGCTTCTGACGCTCAGAGTTCATGGTCGCGAGCATTAGACATGACACATCTAATGCATCATCTTGATGCTTCTTATAAGCATCTTTGTTAGCTCGCGAGGCAGTGGCAGAAGGTGCCTCCATAATGGGCTGCTCCAGGATGTATAGTTTCTATTCTTGGGTGAGAACAATTCTCAGGTTCCTATACCAGTCCAAGAAATTTGCTCCATTGAGCTTGTCCTTCTCAAGGATAGAACACAGAGAGAGAGTATTCGTGTTTGTCGACATAGTAATCTACAACATACAATGCAGAGAATTAATATCATATTCCTTTTATCATTTAATTAGGCCTTTAATCAAATGATGCTCCCACTGAATTATAGGAATTTTGTAGAATCGAGTTATGGATGTGGTCAAACCACATTACTAGATTCATACAAACTAGCTATAATTCCTGCGGGACAAGATCCACATCATACTAAGCCTTGAGTTAGCTTTGGCTAAATCGCCCAAGACTTAGTACGATTGATGGGTAACACATTACCGATTACATCTCTATGCAACTCTTGTTTATAGGATCAAGACCCACATTTACAAAAGACCTTGAGTTAGCTTTAGCTAAATCGCCCAAGGTTTAGTGTAAATACGATCTTATCCTATCTTTCCAACGGTTGGAATATGCCTATAGTTCTACTCGATCCAATTGAGTTAACTAGTTTTAATCAATCTAATTAAGCTTACTCTAACCCAAGCCATGATAGGCGGGACCAAGATTGTCCCTCCGCACCCTACCAAGATAATATGCGTTTCTCTGCTTTGGCAGATTCAACAACTACAAATGATCGAGGTAGTGATGGGTATCACGGACTTGGTAGGCATTTACGAGTTGATTCGATTAAGATCTAATCTAATCGTAATGTGTATCATATACGCATTGAGGCCTTTATTATCCTCCACTAGCATGCATCACATACATACAAGTATTATTCTAGCATGCATCATATACATACAAGAAAAATATCCTAGCATGCATCATATACATACAAGCATTATTCTACTAGCATGCATCACATACATACAAGCAAAATCAAATATATATATATATATAAAATTAACAGTGATGTTGTTGGGTTTCCGGCACCGCGGCGTGTGTGTGTTCGATCATGTTTCGTAAACATGAGCACAGCGGAAGCAATAAAAATAATAAATACTCCTATTTATTACAATACACACAACACACGCATGCTATTACAACAAGTGTAGACATAACCGTAAATTAAAATTGCAATAAAAGGAAATTAAACTACGTTATACCTTCCGTATGACGTGTAGCGGGAACGACATCAACCGGAACGATCCTCGTAAGAATCGTCTCTATCCGTATCCACGCCGAGCTCCTCGGGATGACTTCGCCAAGCCACGAGCTTCGTCTTCGTACGGGTTACTAGCCTCGTGTTGAAGACGACGTGATCGAGAGATGATCACGATCCGAATCCAAATTCGGATCCAAAATGAGTTCTCAAAACTCGCTTCTCCGGAGAGGTATTCGTCAACCGTTTGACGAATCCTTCGTCCTCCACCTCAGAGGATTACCGGAGATCAAATCCCCGGTAAGTTAGCCGCTGTCGGAGCACTAACCGTCGTCCAAACGACGCTCCGACGAGAGGAGGAGAAGCTGTCCAGAAAACTGGACAGCTTGGTGGAGGAGTAGGCGCCGGCCAAAACAAGGAGAGAAAAGCCTCACCTTGATGCCAAACCTATAGGAGATCACCGGAGGGTCGCCGGAGGTTCACCGGCTGAAGCTTGGTCGCCGGCAAGGAGCTAGACGGCAGCACAATCAAGCTGGGCGGCAAGGAGGTTGGGCGGCACAACCAGGTTGGGCGGCAACTCCTTGGAGGCTAGGGTTTTGATTTTGGATTAGGGTTTAACAATCCCTTAAGCCCTCTTTTATAGAGAACTAATTCTCTTAATGGTTAATGGATCATATCCATAAAGCCCGTTAACCCGCTCCATTAGGATAAGTTAAAATAAACCAAACCATGATGGTTTATTTTAAGTTAAAACGAACCGAACCAACTTTTGGTTCATTCGTTTAAAATAAACCAAACCCTTTGGTTTATTCTTATCCATTGGATTAGAACCAAAACATTTTGGTCCATCCATTACGTCTTCATAAGACGCAGCTCATCCACGCTTCCATTGCGACTGAAACGATTTCATGCTCGCTTTATGTTTGGTCCAACCAAACCTAGTTTCTCTCGGTCTGAGAATCCAATTCTCAAGCTCGTTTTAAATCCTTTGGATTACACTCGTTGTGCGTGTGACCAAATAGGTTCTCGGTTTATGTTGGCCGTCTATAATTAACCATTAATTATAGAACGATCATGAGTGGCACCTAGTAGTACTTCATGATCCCCAATTAACCGAAAAGATCAACGGTTGATCCAGAACTATTTCTGAAACCCTTCAGTAGCTCGAATGAATCGTGCCCCATTCCCTTCACTCATCTTATACCCACTTGGTTCAGGACATGGTCTATTGTGTCAGTCCCCACTAGGCTGACTACGTCACACCTAGCCCAAGTATCATTTCCTCGTCCTACGGATTCTAGTTACTCCACATGTATCGAAGAGTACTTTACTCTAAACATGTAATGCTTTGGCCAAAGACTTTAGTAACAATCCGACGAGAGGCCATGGGTATACTTCTCCTCGCAAGGAGTGGTGAATCCTTTATAGGCTATTCAAACACCTTCGATCACTTCGACTTATACCCAATCATCCCGGGTCCACATCTCCTTAGAGATGTTTGCTTAAGATGTCAAAGCATAAGTCTCCATGATCAAGATGACTTGAATACCGCAAGTCAAAGGAACATCGCACTTAAGCCACAATAAGAACTTCATTGACATATCTATATATGCAGAGAACCATATGAAGTCTTACTACCGTCACTCCAATGAACTAGTTACCATAACTAGCATCCACGATTAACTCCGGACATCACTATGTCTCCAGCCAGTGAGAATCAGCTGCTTGGATACACCAAGGAGTATACCTCGTGCTAGTCTCAACAGAATTGATGGTGTCCAAATCCATCAATTCATCAACTAGGGATAATTCCGATACATCACAATTACACATGTAGAGATACTCACTAGTTGTGATCCAATCACAAATTCTCTCATGCTGTGAATCGTATCGTGGACATTTAGTAAATGAGTTTAAGATCTAATCAAATACATAAGACATGTATACTCAAATAGTGAATCTTCATTTATCACATAAATGGTTCATACATAAGGCGATTGCCTTAGGACATCTCTCATATATTACTAACAGATGTGGTCATGGGTCATGGCCCTACTACGATCTTCTCAAGCCAATGAGAAGATCAGACGGTCAACCTAGGGCTAGCGGCTTCTCCAAGCGCTTCCTTTGACAGCCATGTGTCGTCGACACCCTTCTCGTAACTTCATCTACAAGTGGACTTTCTACAGCTCCATTTTGTACATTACAAATATGGAAATCGAGTAACATTCGAGTCTAAAACTATTTACAACTAGAATTTCAAAAGAAGAGGCACGACGCGTAGGTCGCATACACTATACAACATGCACAACCACAAAAACGGCACACATGCCGTATTATGAATTACAACACATCATCATCCAATCATATTGGGGTTCTTGGGCCATGACAATCACAGAATTATACATAATTCTAAATTATGTATTTTTACAGAACATTTCTATAATTTTTCCTAATTTTTTTTTTCAATTTTATGAGTCACCTCTCCGTAACGGTCCTGCTAAGCGATTTCCGGGCGCGATCGCGGGACAAGGCCCCTTTCGGGGATAGGGCAGCACCCCTACTCGCAAAATAAACTTTGCGAGTGTCCCTACTATGATATTACAGCGACTTAAGTCACTTTCCCAAAAACCTAAAGCGAGAACTCGCCGTTTCGGAGAGTTTTTCTCGATGGTTGAAGCCTACAAGTGTCCCAACACTCGTTGCTTCGACTCTTCGAGAAAAATACCCAAAAATTCGATAAAAATAGGAAAATAACAGAAACATAAAAATATGTAATTTTTATAACTAATACAAAAACTACAAAAATGAAACACATACATGCTTCGCACGTGGCTTTGATACCACTGTTGGACATTCCGAGTCGCAAAAACCGCTTTTTTACGTTGCAGAAACCCCGGAAGTCCGGCCACGGATCCGTGCGAAGATATATTAAAATAAAAACATGTATGTGCTAAGTAAACCTAGATCTACCTTAGATCTAGAAGTTGAGAGTGTTACCCTCGATGTGACGCCCTTCGCAAATCCCGCTCGTCCAAATAGCTTGCCGGAACTCTAGAGTGTCAAGTGTACACTCCTCTATTTGTATCCACACAAGCAATAGGTGGAGAAAAGAAACCTAGAGTGTGCTAGCACCCTTAGAAGTTTCGGCCAAGGAGGAGAGGGGAGCTTGAGAGGATGATCCAAGGAAGAAGATGAAGTTCTAGTAACTCACCAAAATCAATTACACCTATCAAATGGAGTGGCCGACCACTTCTTGACTTGGGGGGTTACATGCATGCATGTAACTCCAAGAGCCAATGGCTCTTGGTCTCCCTCATGAGGTGGCACCACATGATAAGTCAATGATGATGTGGAGCATCATCATTGGCCAGCCATGCCAAGTCATCATCATGACATGGCATTTGGTCAAGTCAAACTTGACCTTTCATCTTCCCTCTCAAGTCAAGTCAAACTTGACCTCTTATCTCCCATCGTTGATAAAATCCAACCACTTGATTCAAGTCAATTTGATTTAATGAATCTCTATTCATTAATTTAAATTGACTAAATGAATCAAATCTAAATTAGACTCATTCAACACTTGAATCAACTTGAGTCTAATTTGGATTACTCTTAATCCAATTTGGTTCATCACATGAACCTAATCCTCATGGTTCATCATATGAACCTAATCTCCATCTAATTGCCCTTTGTGTGTGACCCTATAGGTTCTTGTAACGTTTGCAATGTCCCTAAACCGATTTAGGAACATAAGCAATGAGCGTTATCTAGCAACACATCATTGAATGTTAAGCTCCAACATCACCTTTGTGACTACTAATTGTGACTCTCACAATATGTGACAATGTCCCTCTATCCTTGACATCTAGATTGACCAATCAAGACATAGAACGTGTCATCCTCGGTACAATCTATATCTTGAACTCCAAGTAGACTCACTCTAATCAAATGAGATCAATATCTCATATTGACTCATTTGGGCATGGCCATGCACTTCGTGGTCTCACTCTATCAAGAATAATGATGTCACTCCCGTCATATAGGAGGGATAGATCCCATCTACATCACTCACATCCCTCCGCATAATTTGTCACATACCCAGGAATCGCCTTTATAGTCCACCCATTTATGGGTGACGTTTGACGAAGCCAAAGTATGCAACTCCTTATGTAGGGAACCATGGTGACTTCAGGTCTAAGGACTAATAGTCATACTAATAGCCACATGAGAAAGTATATGACACTCATATAATGATCCATGATACTTTCTCATGGCGGGTCATTTAGTATACATTCTCCAATGCATACCCATGTGTCAACTTGATATCTCATATCCATGACTTGTGAGAACAAGTCATCGTGTTGACCTACATGCTAGTCTCTATGCATTAACATCATCCCTGAATGTTAATACTTGACTAGGAATGATTAAGAGTAGTGTTCTCTATATAATCTCATTATCGATTCAACCAATCGATTGATATAGATAAGAACCTACTACTCAAGGACATTATTATATTTAGTTATTTTGCACCAATACAAGTAAATATAATAACCATGCCTTTATAAATAGGAATATGATACAATAAAGTCCATACAACAATCATCACATGATTAGCTATAGGGCTTTCACTAACAATCCATAAGGCGTTGCTCAGGAATGCCTTAAGTGTATACCTAATTACGTCCCTATTTTCTATTTGGTGTATGATTAAATGTAATCCATTTAAAATGTCTTATATTTTCTTGTGAAGTTGACTAGCATTTTCATTTTCGTTCATTTTACAATTAAATAATTTATTAAGTAGCATGTCTCATTTAGCTATCCTAGTATCATTTGTACATTTATGTAATTCAATTAATTTGTCCAATAATTCCTTAGAGTTTTCGAATGGACCCACCCTATTGAGCTCCTCTTTGGTATGTCCGCATTGCAAGGTGTTAAACGTCTTGTAATCAACTTGAGCCCATTTCCTAACGTCCGTTGTCTATTTTTTCAGTTCTAACAACTCACCCGAGTCGTCTACTAGAGAGACAAAACCTTTTCTAATAAAAAATCAAACCTCTAGGTCAGTTTTCAGGTAGCACTTCATTCGCCTTTTCCAATAGGAAAAGTCCTCTCCGTTGAAGACAGGAGGGCGAACGTTGATATACCCTTCTAAGTGCGACATTTCTAAACAAATCTTTTATTAATAGATTTTATTTGAATTAATTAAAATTTTGAATTATTCCTAGAGTTATTTAAAATAAATAATATTGTACAAGAATTAAATTTATACTAAGTGCAAAATTTAATAAAAAATTATTATGAGTGCAAAAATTAATAAAAATTTTTTAAAATTATTCTGAATGCAGAAAAATTATTAAAATTATTCTAAATGCAGAAAAATTATTAAAATTATTCTAAATGCAAAAAAAATTATTAAAATTATTCTAAATGCATAAAAATTATTAAAATTATTCTAAATGCATAAAAATTATTAAAAATTATTCTAAATGTAGAAAAATTATTAAAATTATTCTAAATGTAGAAAAAAAAATTAAAATTATTCTAAATACAAAAAATTATTCTAAATGCAGAAAATTATTAAAATTATTCTAAATATAGAAAAATTATTATAAATGTAGAAAAATTATTAAAATTATTCTAAATGAAAAAAAAATTATTAAAATTATTCTAAATGCAGAAAATTATTATAATTATTCTAAATGCAGAAAAATTATTAAAATTATTCTAATGCAACAAAATTCAAGAAAATTATTCTAATGCTAGAAAATTAAAGAAAATTATTCTAATGCTCACGATGGTGGTTGCACCAAATTCGGAGCACCCCCGCTTTGATACCAATTGTAGGATCGAAATACTCCGAGAGAGAGAGGGGTGAATCTCAGAGGTTATAATTTTCTTTGGATTTTAAAACTTATATTTTAAATTTTGAAATCGTTAAAGAGTATGCAGCGAAAATAAAATAGAGGCAAGCTTCTTTTACTTGGTTCACAACCCTAACCGGGTTGCTACTCCAAGGCCCATAGCTCTTCCAAGAGCTACCTCGATGGGCAATCACTATATACCCTCCGATTCGAGAACTCTCGACTTCGGAGGGGTTCACTTTATACAAAAATATGAGATGGGTAACACTCTACCCTCTCTTTGAAGTTAAGTACATACAAGCAAAAATAAATACAAGAAATTAAGAGCTATGTTATACCGACACTTATGGAGGTTTTGAAGTAGGCACGGAGTGTCAGAAAAGTGTCTTTGTGAGGAACTGAAGCTCTTGTCGACAAGTATGAATAAAGGTAGCACTTCGACGTAGTAGCAGTCGATACCTCAGAGATGCTCAAGCATTTATTTATAAACCTTTTCCAATCGACTCCACATTAGCCCGTTGATATGGAACTTCTGGTCTTCTAGTCGACTAAACATGCTCCAGTCGACTCCAGGTCACTCGACTCTGCATCGAGAAGTTTGCCTTGTCGACTGAAACTCCCTAGTCGACTGAAACTCTTTCCATCTACGCTGCTAGATCTTTGATTGATCACCAGCTAATCCTATCAACTAGGTATCCAGTCGACTGACCTGTACCCAATCGATTGGACTTCAGTCGACTGGAATACATTCAGTCAACTGATCCCTGCAAAACAAGATTAGCACAAATCGATAATATCAAATATGATAGCAATAGTAATACTGCTCGATCTCGACTTCTAAGTCCCATGCAGACTCTCCGTCGGATCGACACCTAGCTTTGTCCCCTACAAAGGACTCGGCCTCACCTCTCCACTCGAGGCTTACCTTCTGGCTACTTGCCAGACTTACCGTTCTTAACATCCGATCTGACCCACCCAGGCTTCCACCAGCTTCCCGGTCTACCTGATCCAACTAGACTTTTTGTCGATTGTCCGGTCTCCTAACCCAACCGGTCTTCATGCCAAGTGTCCGGTCTACTCGACCCATCTGGACTTCATGTCTGGTGTCCGATTCTCCTGATCTGTCAAGCCATTTACCTAGTATCTAGTCAACGCAACCTACTAGGACTTCCTATTAAGCCTACACACTTAACACTGATATTAGAACACAAGTAAGTCCTAACATTAACTATGGTTCATACATCAAAACCAAAGAGTGATGCTCTCTGTATCAACAATTATCTCATTATTTTATTATTTTAGGATATGACCATAAATAAAAAATAACAATTTTATTTAGTTTAATTTAATTTTATAAATTTTTTAATCCATCTTGAATATATAAATTTAAAATATGACATAGACAACGAATATAAGAAAATACACAACCAATAGCAGATTGACAAATAAATTTAAGTTCATTGATCCTTGCAATATTAGATCTAGTATTATCAAATAAAATTAAAAATATATTATTAATTAGTATATATTTTTCTAAAATTAAATATAATAACTTTGAAATATTATAAATAGTGTATGATTTGTCAAAAACTTGATATACTAATAAATATTTTTAAATTATCTAAGAGTTATTCATCTAATAGTAGGTCACATTCATATTTAAATAAATTTATCAATGATCACTCAAA
This sequence comes from Wurfbainia villosa, assembly GCA_025175895.1. Lineage (NCBI taxonomy): Eukaryota > Viridiplantae > Streptophyta > Magnoliopsida > Zingiberales > Zingiberaceae > Wurfbainia > Wurfbainia villosa. The sequence goes on from CM045990.1 coordinate 79,986,303, forward strand.
ATATCAAAATTTGAAGATACTTTATTATTTAATTTACTAAATTCTTTAATTAAATATTTTTTTTATACTCTATAAATTAAAATCGAATTAATAATTCTCTTAATTTAATATCAAAATATTTAAATAAATTTATATCAATATTTTTAGTGGACGATGAAAATTTGGAACGTTGTATTTGAAAAAGTTTGATTCCAAATTTCATCAAGTGATTTTTTTTTACATGTTGCTTCATTGACTCATAACCATCGCTCAATTGAAATTTATAGGAGACATTGCAATATTTATATTTTGTCTATATTTCTCCGAATGGAAGAATGACTTTCTCAAAATATCTAGTAAAAATAGAAAAATTTAAAAGTAGAGTTTTTCGAACTTTGGAAGTTTTGATACTTGTATGTCAACTGTTTGAAATTACTCTGGTGGATCATTAGTATATTGAACATCCTCGAGATCGACATTCAGAATGGTTTTTTTCCCTTTTAAGAACGAGATAAAATTCCTTCAATTAATATTGAAGAATCGAAATTGAAAGTGATTGAGATTTTGGAATTCAGAGAGAAAAATAAAGAAGATGATATAAAATGATAAAATGAGCATTTTATATAGAGAGTTTAAAGAATAATGATTATTAAATCATAGCCATTGATTAAAAAAAGTCAAATAATTTCTACCATTGAAAAGCTAAAAAAAATTATTGATTTTGAACCCTTGGAATCAGTCGACGGGCTGAACCACCGATTCTAATGATTATGTAAGCATTATCAAATGTGGATGGTGCAGTTACTACTTCATGCTATAACTACACCCGCGTATTTAGGATAATGAACATAGTGGATTATGGTAATGGAGAGAGGTGTATATATCTCTCCACCCAAGTTGAAGAGGTAAGGGAGATCACAATGATGTCGCGGAACTGCTACCGGAGATTCTTGAGAGACCAAGGCTATGTGTCTTGCAATTGTGAGAGAACATTCAAGGCTAGAGGAATTTGGTTTGTGGATTAGTAAAGGTGGTTCATCTTTGTGATCCTCCTTCAGACGACGAGCAAAAGATCAAAAGATTGTCTTCTTTGTAGATTGACAAGAAGATAGAGAAATCAACGAACTCGCTGTAAGTTTTATTTACAATTTATGAATTCATGCAAAGAAATGTAAATCCTACATGGTATCAAAGAAAACATAGGTTTGTGTATGTTTGTATGAATTTAGTCTGTAAATTTCACAAGTTCATCGGAGAAGATGATGAACAGTGAATTTGTTGAGTGATTCTCGATAGAGAAAAGTATCGCCCAAGCACTTTAGGTGCTCGAGACAGAGGAGCGTAAAGCACTCGACTTTTCTCGTAGTTTTCCCGACTAAGAATCGGGGCATTCCTAAGTGGGAAAACGATCGTCGAGTGGTTCCCGAGTGGGAAACCAACTGTAACACATTAATACTGCCTTAGCCAAGCACTTTGAGTGTTCGACGGAGAGGATCGAGCAGCACCGAGTGCCCGAGGAGCACTCGGAGTTCGAGCACATAGGTTCTTGGGCGATAGAAGAGTGCTCAACACTCGGCTGATCAGGCGTGATGCACGGTGGTGCTCGAGCAGAGGGTGCTCAGGAAAATCACGCTGTCGCACCCGAGCAGAAGCTCATAGTACATGTCGAGAGAAACCTGACATAGGCGGGATAACGGGGTAGCACTAAAAGCCTTCCTGCATGAGGTTAGGATAGAGTTGGGTAGAAAGAATCAAAGGAGAAGGGGGTATTCATAAACAAAAGAGGATAACCTCTTTATTTAAACAAAAAAATATTATTAATCAAAATTGAATATCTTACAAGAGCCTAAATCTATGTTCAAATAAGCTTAGAAAAAAAAGGTTTCTTAATGCTAAAAAAAATTAACTTTAACAGAAATTTCTTAACATGTAAGAAAGCTAAAAAAATAAACAAACTAAAATAAAAATTTCTTAACGAAACAGAAAAGTAATTATAAAAATTTTAAAATTAAAAAAAATTGAAATTAAATAGAAAATTCAAACCAAATAAAATTAATAACAATATATTAATGAAATCCTAAATAACGGTAGCAGTGCACCATGGTCGTCGTCTAGTCCACGGTTAGGCCTTGGTGGGAACCACATGTTAGACTCTCTGAGCCACAAAAACCGTTGTTGCGTTGCGGAAACCTCGGAAGTCAACCACAGATCCATGCGAAGATAAATAAAATAAATTCATGTACATGTTTAGAAAACATAGATCTACCTTAGATCTACATGAGAAGAGTGTTACCCTTGTAGCGACGCCCTTCGCTTATCCCGCTCGTCCAAATGGTTGTCGGATCTCGTAGAGTGTCAAGTGTACACTCCTCTACACGTATCCACACGGACAAAAGGTGGAAAAGACCACGTAGAGTGTGCTAGCACCCTTAGGAAGTCTCGACAATGGAGGATGAGGGAGAGAGGAAGAAGAGGAGAAGGAAGAAGAAGAATTCAATCCCACATTCAATTCACCACTAACTCCTTAATTTGGCTAGCCACTTCATGGAGGGTTAAATACATCCATGTAATACCAAGAGCCATGGCTCTTGGTCTCCCTCATGAGGTCGCACACCATGATGTGTCCATGATGATGTGGAACATCATCATTGGCCGGCCCCTTTTGCCAAGTCACCATGAAGTGGCATGTAGTCAAGTCAAACTTGACCCTACATCTTCCCTCTCAAGTCAAGTCAAACTTGACCTCTTATCTTCCATGGTTGATCAAATCCAACCTTTGATTCAAGTCAATTTAATTTAATGAATCTCTATTCATTAATTTAAATTGACTCAATGAATCAAATCTAAATTAGACTCATTCAACACTTGAATCAAATTGAGTCCAACTCAATTAGTCTAATTTGGATTACTCTTAATCCAATTTGGTTCATCACATAAACTTAATCCTCTTGGTCCATCATATGAACCTAATCTCCATTTAATTTCCCTTTGTGTGTGACCCTATAGGTTCTTGTAACGTTGGTAATGCTCCTAAAATGATTTAGAAACATAAGCAATGAGCGGTATCTAACAACACAACATTGCTACCCAAGTTACAAGAATGTTGAGATCCAACATCACCTTTGTGACTACTAATTGTGACTCTCACAATTTATGACAATGTCCCTCTATCCTTGACATCTAGATTGAACAATTGAGGCATAGACCGTGTCATCCTCTATACAATCTATCTCTTGAACTCTAAGTAGACTCACTCTAATCAAATGAGCTCAATATCTCATATTGACTCATTTGGGCATGGTCATGCACTTAGTGGTCTCACTCTATCAAGAATCATGATATCACTCCCGTCATATAGGAGGGATAGATCCCATCTACATCACTCACATCCCTCCGTATAATTTGTTACATACCTAGTAATCGCCTTTATAGTCCACCCATTTACGGGTGATGTTAGATGAAGCCAAAGTTTGCAACTCCTTATGTAGGGAACCATGGTGACTTCATGTCCAAGGACTAATAGTCATACTAATAGTCACATGAGAAAGTATATGACACTCATATAATGATCCATGATACTTTCTCATGACGGGTCATTCAATATTCATTCTCCAATGCATACCCATGTGTCAACTTGATATCTCATATCCATGACTTGCGAGATCAAGTCATCGAGTTAACCTTCATGCTAGTCTCTTCGCATTAACATTGTCCCTGAATATTAATACTTAACTAGGAATGATTAAGAGTAGTATTCTCTATATCATCTCATTATCGATTCAACCAATTGATTTCTGTTCAACCTCCATCAAGGCCTCAGTGTTATGGTCCTTATCTTGAATTTCTTTAAGATCGAACGTACACCCACTAGTTTTTCTAGAAACAAAATCCCTTTCTAGAAATACCCCAGCCTTTGCCACAAAACTTTATACTGACTAGGAATGTAGAAGTAATATCCCATTGTTTCCTTGGGATATCCAACAAAATAGCACTTATCGGATTTAGGTCCCAGTTTGTCTGAGACTTGACGTCGAACGTAAACCTCACAACCCCAAATACTCATGAAAGACATCTTGGGATTTTTCCCTATCCATATCGTATATGGTGTCTTTATCACAGATTTGTATGGAACACGGTTAAGTGTGAAGGCTGTTATGTCTAGAGCATATCCCCAAAAGGATATAGGAAGATCTGTGTGACTCATCATAGATCGTACCATATCTAATAGGATACGATTCCTCCTTTTGGATACACTATTCCACTGTGGTGTTCTAGGAGGAGTGAGTTGGGATAGAATCTCATACTCAGCTAGATAGTCATGAAACTCATGGCTAAGGTATTCACCACCTCGATTTGATCGAAGTATCTTAATACTCTTGCCAAGCCGGTTTTGTACTTCATTCTTGAATTCTTTGAACTTTTCAAAGGATTCTGACTTATGTGTCATCAGATAGGTCATCTTGCCTAGAAGGCAGGACTCGCATGTCTTATATGATTCAAAATCAAATGAGTCCAGAAACCCATCCTTATGGAGCTGGGATAAGCGACTCTCATTTATGTGACCTAAGCGACAATGCCAGAGATAGGTTCGGTTCAACTCATTTGACTTGAACCTTTTGGTACTTATGTTATAGATGAGGTTCTCTAAGTCTAAAATGTAGAGTCCGTTCATTAGAGGTGCACTACAATAGAATATATCATTTAAATAAACGGAACAACATTAGTTCTTTATTATAAATGTAAATCTTTTCTTGTCTAAACAAGAAACTGAAATGATATTCTTTGTGAGAACAGACACATAACAACATCCATCTAATTCTAGTACAAGCCCAGAGGGCAGAGATAGAAAATAAGTTCCTACAGCAACCCTTGCTCCATTGCCTACTCGTAGGTCTACCTCGCCCTTCGTCAATGCCCTGCTATTTCTCAGTGCTTGTACATTTGTACAAATGTGAGAAGCACATCCGGTATCAAATACCCACGATGAAGAAATAGATAGACTGACTTCTATAACATATATACCTGAAGTAGAAGTCTCACTCCTCTTCTTCTTAAGATCTTCCAGGTATCCTTTGCAGTTCTGCTTCCAGTGACTTGTCTGACCACAGTGGTAGCATTCAACATCCTTGGCAACCCCTCCTTTAGGTTTCATTGCCTTGCATTTGCCCTTGGCTTGGGACTTTCCCTTACTTTTAGGCTTGCCCTTGTCTTTCTTCTTTTGCACCATCAAAATGGAGTTGGGCTTTGCCTTCTTAAGGTTGAGCTCAGCAGTTCTCAACATGCTAAGCATCTCAGGCAGTGGCTTATCAATTTCATTCATGTTGTAATTCATGACAAATTGATTGTAACTTTCTTGCAAGGATTGCAAGATCAAGTCAGTGGGCAGTTCTTGGCCAAGTGGGAATCCCAACCTCTGTAGGTTTTCTATGTACCAAATCATCTTGAGTACATATGGACCTACGGGAGTCCCATCTTGCATCTTGCACTGAAACAGTGCCTTAGAGATCTCGTATCTCTCATGCCTTGCTTATCCTTGATACAATTGATGAAGATGTTAAACCATATCAAAAGCATTCATTAACTTGTGTTTCTTATGAAGCTCAGAGTTCATGGTCGCGAGCATGAGGCATGACACATCTAATGCATCATTTTGATGCTTCTTGTAAGCATCTCGATCAGCTCGCATGGTAGTTGTAGGAGGTGCATCCGGAATGGGCTGCTCCAGGACGTACAATTTTCTTTCTTGTTTGAGAACGATTCTCAAATTCCTGTACTAGTCCAGAAAATTAGCTCCATTGAGCTTGTCCTTATCAAGGACAGAACGCAAGGAGAGAGTGTTCCTGTTTGACGACATGACAATCTACAACATAAATAATGCAGAAAGTAAATATCATATTCCATTTATCATTTAATTAGCCCTTTAATTAAATGATTCTCCCACTGAATTATAGGACTTTTGTAGAATCGAGTCATGGATGTGGTCAAACCACTCTACTAGATTCATACAAACTAGCTACAATTCTCGCGGGATAAGATCCACATTATACTACGCCTTGAGTTAGCTTTGGCTAAATCGCCCAAGACTTAGTATGATCGGTAGGTAACAAATTACCAATTACATCTCTATGCAACTCTTGTTTATAGGATCAAGATCCACATTTACAAAAGAACTTGAGTTAGCTTTGGCTAAATCGCCTAAGATTTAGTATAAATGTGATCTTATCCTATCTTTCCAACCATTGGAATATGTTTATAGTTTTATCCGATCCAATTGAGTTAACTAGTTTCACTCAATCTAATTGAGCTTATTCTCACCCAAGCGTTGATAGGCGGGACCAAGATTGTCCCTCCGCACCCTACCAAGATAATATGCGTTGCTCTGCTTTGGCAGATTCAACAACAACAAATGATCGAGGTAGTGATGGGTATCAAAACTTGGTAGGCATTTCGAGTTGACTTGATTGAGATCTAATCTAATCGTGAATGTGTATCATATACGCATTAAGACATTAATTACCCTATACTAGCATGAATCACATACATACAAGCAAAAACAAATAAGGCATTAATTACCCTATACTATCATGCATCACATACATACAAGCAAAAACAAATATATATATATATATATATATATATATATATATATATATATATATATATATATATATATATATATATATATATATATATATATATATATATATATATATATATATATATATATATATATACTAAATAATTAATTTGTGATGAGGTCATGGCCCTACTACGATCTTCACAAGCCAATGAGAAGATCGGACGGTCAACCTAGGGTTAGCGGCTTCTCCAAGCACCTCCTTTGACTGTCATGTGTCGTCGGCACCCTCCTTATAACTCCGTCTACAAGTGGACCTTCCACCGCTTCATTTTGTACATTACATACATGAAACTCGAGTTACATTCGAGTCTAAAATCTATTTACAATAGGAATATAATAAGAGAGGCACGACGTGCAGGTCGCATATCATATACAACATGCACAATACAAAAATAGCGCGCAAGTCGTATTATGAATTATAACATAATTTTATCTAATCGCATTGGGGTTTTTAGGCCATGACCATCACAATATCATAAATAATTATAAATTATGTATTTTACATAAATTTCTATAATTTTCCTATTTTTTTCAATTTTATGAGTCACATCTCCCCAATGGTCCCGCTAAGCAATTTTCGATCGCGATCGCGGGACAATGCCCCTTGCGGGGTTAGGGGCAGCGCCCCTTCTCACAAAATGAATCTCATGAGTGTCCCATATTGATCTTACAGAGCCTTAAGTCGCTTTCCAAAAAAAACTAAAGTGAGACTTAATCGTTTCGGAGAGTTTTTCTTGGTGGTTGAAGCCTACAAGTGTCCAAACACTTGTTGATTCGACTCTATGATAAAAATACTCACAAAAATCTATAAAATTAGGAAAATTACAGAAACTTACATATCTGTAATTTTTCATATCTAATACAAAAATTACAAAACAAACATATACATGCTTCGCACATGACTCTGATACCACTGTTAGACTCTCCGAGCCGTAAAAATTGCTTTTTGCATTGCAAAAACCTCGGAAGTCAGCCACGGATCTGTGCGAAGATAAATAAAATAAATTCATGTATATGTTTAGAAAACCTAGATCTACCTTAGATCTACATGAGAAGAGCATTACCCTTGTAGCGACGCCCTTCGCTTATCCCGCTCGTCCAAATGGTTGTCGGATCTCATAGAGTGTCAAGTGTACACTCCTCTACACGTATCCACACGGAAAAAAGGTGGAAAAGACCACGTAAAGTGTGCTAGCACCCTTAGGAAGTCTCGGTAATGGAGGATGAGGGAGAGAGGAAGAAGAGGAGAAGGAAGAGGATGAGGGAGAGAGGAAGAAGAAGAGGAAGGAAGAAGAGGATAGGCCAAAGTATGTAACTCCTTATGTAGGGAACCATGGTGACTTCAGGTCCAAAGACTAATAGTCATACTAATAGTCACATGAGAAAGTATATGACACTCATATAACAATCCATGATACTTTCTCATGGCGGGTCATTCAGTATACATTCTCCAATGCATACCCATGTGTCAACTTGATATCTCATATCCATGACTTGCGAGATCAAGTCATTCAGTTCACCTACATGCTACTCTCTTCGCATTAACATTGTCCCTGAATATTAATACTTGACTAGGAATGATTAAGAGTAGTATTCTCTATATCATCTCATTATCGATTCAACCAATCGATTGATATAGATAAGAACCTTCTACTCAAGGACGCTATTATACTTAGTTATTTGGCACCAATACAAGTAAGTATAATAACCATAAAGCAATGCCTTTATAAATATATATAGGAATATGATACAATAAGTCGATACAACAATCATCATATGATCGGCTCTAGGGCTTTCACTAACACCACAGTTGTGGACGGGTCCACAGTTAGGAAGTGATAAGGACCATGACTATGGTGGAGAACACGGGCAGGTCATAGTCCCTACTAGAGGGCCCATGTCGAGTCATGGAATGATCCACGCTCGTGGTGGTGACCACGGGTAGGTCGTGGTAGCCTCTAGAATCTCTTTTACACCTCGTCCTCATCCAAAATGAAGGATATCTATGTCAGGGGATCATGGAGGCATTGGGGGCATGGAGGCACTGAAATCTTTATTTTAGGGCTCAATTTCTCCTTTTCATAATTTAGAGGAAGGCGGAGATCGTATCTTATGATAAAAGTTGATCAAGATGTTGGATGCGCCTAAATCAGTCACCCTGAATTGAAAGAACTCGACCTCGAGTTTGAACCAGTGCCATCCTCTTTGGAATTAGGACTTATGCTTTCTCTTTCGTCCACTAGCTCTATGACGGATCTCTTTGCTTTTAAATCTAAAATTTTTCTCAGGAGAAATAGTAGGACATAGGTGGCTTTCTCTTGTGCGATCATCTCTAAATACCTAGACATAGAAACGAAAGGAGAGGTAGAAGATATTAAAATAAGAGTGAGATATTCTCATTGGAGTACAATCTTTTGTTGTTCAATATAGGTGTTTTTCTATCTATCGTGTATAGCTTCGTGATCAGGTGGCCAAGGTGGTTCCAACAATATGCAACATGCAACCATCACTTCAACTTTAGGGAGGAGAAGATTCTTTTGAACAATCATCATATCATAGTTATCTCTGTAAAGTACCTCGTCATCATTGCTGATGAGCTTGACCATGACTTCTCCAATCAATTGAATTTTGCTCTCGATGCTCTCATGTCCATCTTCGTATTTGACCTTGTCAACATTATCCTCGTCATAGATGGGGTCTTCTATATTTTCTTCAATCACCTCATCTTCATCGTCGTAGATGGAATCCTCCATGTCTTCAATTATTTCGTCAACATTATTATCGTCGTAGATATGGAGTCTTCTATTACCTCATCAATATCATAGTCATCATAGATGGGTTCTTTTATTACCTCATCAATATCATAGTCGTTGTGGATGGGGTCTTCTATTACCTCATCAATATCATAGTCGTCGTTGATGGGGGCTTCCAAGGTTTCTTCAATCACCTCATCTTCATTGTCATAGATGGGGTCTTCCATGTCCTCAATTAACTCGTCAATGTTATCATCATTATAGATGAAATATTCTATTACGTCGTCAATGCCATTTTTGTCATAGGTGGGGTCTTCCATGTTTTCGGTGCCCTCAAGGTTGTCCTCATCGTAGTCAGGATCTTCCATGTCTTCTTTATCATCATAGATATATGGAGTCTCTTGTGTCTTCTTCAATCAAGTACTGCTCCTCCATCCTTCTCCCCATTTTGGAAAGAACTCAACCTCAAGTTAGAGTCGGGATCATTATCTATACACAACCTCTTGCTTCATTAATCGATCGAGTTGGCTCCATGATTGTTCAGGTGTCCTGTCCCAATGTAGGAAGATGTGTTTAGCTAAGAAGAAGGAAATGACCTTTCATCTTCTTTTTCATCTTCTCCCAATCAGTAATCTTGGCTTTGCCTTGTTTCTTGCGGGAGTGTCGCAATAGTGACCACCAAGTGAAGGCTTCTCCCTTAAGCGTCATGGCTGCCAACTTTACTTTAGCATGATTGAGAACTTCTTCAAAATAAAAAATCTATTCAACTTCGTCAATCCTATCAATAATATTTTCTACGTGTAATGCACTGAAAAACTCAAGAAGCTTGATCCGAAAACCATGATCTTCATACTATTCTTCACAATTATGGTGATCTAGAAGATATGGTTGTTTAAAATTCAAAGTAGTGCGTCGATTAAATACCTTACGATATTTAAGATTTAGATGTTGAGATAACTCTGTGACTTATCTCTGTAGATCCGTGATGGTTTCTTGGAAACATCAATCCTGGGATGCGACTTCCTCAATTAAAACCTGCTAATCATATCCATAACCATGACCATAATAATCATTCATGGACGACCGAGATAACTCCATGATTGGTCTCTATAGATCGAAGAGCTCGCGGGTACTTTAATCTTGGGGTGCAGTTTCCTCAATCAGAACTTGTCGATCACAACCATAACCATCTCCTCGTTGACCTTCCATGGATCTAGGGCTTTGATACCAAATGATGGAGGCGGGGTAGTCGGGTGGCACTAAAAACCTTCATACATGAGGTTAGGATAGAGGTGGGCAGAGAGAATCAAAGGATAAGAGGAATTCGTAAATAGAAGAGGATCATCTCTTTATTTAAATGAAAAAGGAATATTATTAATCAAAAATGAATATCTTACAAGAGCCTAAGCCTATGTTTAAATAGGCTTAGAAAGAGAAGGTTTTTTAATGCTAAAAAAAATAAACTAACTTTAGCAGAAATTTCTTAACAAGTAAGAAATCTAAAAAAATAAACAAACTAAAATAAAAATTTCTTAACAAAATAGAAAAGTAAGTATAAAAATTTTAAATTTTAAAATTAAATAAAAAATTTGAACCAAATAAAATATTAATGAAATCCTAAATGGCGACAGCAATGCGCCATGGTCGTGGTCTGGTCCACGATTAGGTCGTGGTGGGAACCACGGTCATGGACTGGTCCATAGTTAGGATGTGGTGAGGACCACGACTATGGTGGAGAATACGGGCAGGTCGTGGTCCCTATTGGAGGTCCTGTGTCAAGCCATGAAATGATCCATGCTTATGGTGGTGACCACGGGTAAGCCATAGTAGTCTCTAGGAACTCCTTTACACTTCGTCCTGATCCAAAATGAAGGATATCCATGTCAGGGGGCTATGGAGGTGTTGAAATCTTTTTTTTTAGGGCTCAATTTCTCCTTGTCATGATTTAGAGGAAAGCGGGATTGCATCTTATGATAAAAGATAATTAAGATGTTGGATGCACCTTCATCAAAAATGCATGCTAGAGTGTCGAGTATAGGGTGCTTGGGGCGTCGATCATAGGTGCTCGGGCGCTGAGCACCCGCCCAAGAGCAAGGTGCTTGGGCACCAAGTATATGGTGCTTGGGTATCTAGTACATGGTGCTCGGGCTCAGGTGGTCGGCATCGTAGTAGGCGGGCAGTGTCAGAGAACGTGATGCTTGATGGACAATGCTCGACATGGAGCAGAAGCGAGGTTCCTTACCTCATGATACTCGGGTAAGAGCAGCTTGCAGGAGTTGTATGTGCGGGTGTTCAGGATTAAGAAATGTGTGATGTGTGGGAGCATGAAGTGATCAAGGCATAGTGTTGAGGGTGATGGTGCTCAGCTTCTCTCATGAAGGAGCACTTGGTGGTCTTTATCATTCAGTGCTTGGGCTATGGGCTTAGTGCTCGACTCGATTAGAAATGCACAGTGCAATAGAGCATAGTGTTTGGGATCGTGCTATGCTCGGTAGTGAGGAACACAATGCTTGGTACTCAACAAAGGAGAGTTGTACTCAGTGCTCACCTAAGTAGGCATTGTGCTTGGTACTCAAAATTCTCGAGAGGATATTAGGAATTTTCCTAAGCACTCAAAAGAATCACAAGGTGATCGGGATGTCATGTAGTGGTGCTCGGAACATCAGTGCTATGCTCGAGCTTAAGTAACAAAGTTGGTATTGGCTGACAGGAATAGTTGACAATGGTTAACTAACCTCATAACAATAATGTTAAGTGGTTATTAGATCAGCTTAGACTCGGTATAAACAACTTAGAATAGGCTTAGTAAACTAGGGTTGGTGGCTTGGGATGTTAAGAAGACATAATACTGTGGGTAGTGCTCGGAGCATATTGTGTGGTGTTTGAGTTCTCGCAGAACACTGTCAAGTCGAGTTTTCAAGGTATCAGTTGACAGATCTGAGGAGATAGTCGATTGCTAGACTATTGAGACACATTAGTTGACTAAATATATTTTAGTCGACTGACAAGGGTGTCAATCGATTGGTAACTAGGTTAGTCGATTAAGATTTCAAAAATAAAAAAGATTGTTTTCTTGATTAATTATGTTGGTTCTATGCCTATATAAATTGAATTAAGTCGATTTTATACTGGTTAGTCAGTTTTGTACTGACTTAATTAATTTCAATTTTCAGATGGCATGGATGATTACTATGATGACTCGTCACGACCTGTTATGAAATAAGCTAAGGGAAGCTATCCAAGGGATAAAGTATGACCCTGCTTATGGAATCGGTCGGCACATGGGGAGGCTTGATTGTCTATTTTGGAGACTTGAGATGCAAGAGCTTACAGTTATAGATAACTACCAGATTTGGCCATTGGTTCATTCACTGCTGGTAAATTTTAGTATAGTTGCACATCATGTATGGGGGTGCTACGAGGGGCGCATCACATATGCAGAGTGTGTGTACAGAGCTTCTTCACTTTGTATATCAGGAGGATCATGTTGAGAGTGAAGATGATCCAAAAGAAGAACTTGAAGAGGACATTTATGTGGGATCTAAACAAGATTCTATAACTATTCAACTTAAGAGTGTCCTAGCTAAGAGTACTCTAGTTGAGCCTAGAAAGATAGGGTGTGTTATGATTACTACTGGACTAATGTTTGTCCTAGCGAGAGTAGTAATTACCTATCTAGTTTATTAGAGTTGTTTAGGTTATGAGTGTTAGGATGTATACTGAAAAGTCTATCTTTTGTATGAACATCTTTATTTTTGAAATAAGAATCACATGATCATTGTTTGCATATTTATGGCTATACATATTGTCTAATACATTACATTGTAGATAACATAGTGTGTAGTGTCACACGGGAGATCATGTTATCGGTTCCTTGTAAAGTATAAGTAAAGGCTCACAATCGAGATGGTTTTGGACAAACCATCGGAATGGTTGTAGTTTGATTTGGTATTGGTTTGTCTTGACCATAGAATTACACTAGTACACTTTATGTGTATTGAGCAGGACCGACTTAGAGGTGATTCGATTTATTGCTAACTACATAATCGAATCGGACCTCAGATATTATATTGTACATGCTCTTAATCGCGATATAATAACGGGCACATATACTTAGTATTCATTTCTTTGATTTACCAATGGGCGAGATTTAAAGAGTAAATCGATAGGCTCGGTAAGTTGGAAAATGATATTATTTATATGGTGTGTCGTTGATTATAGGAGGAAATAGTATCCTATATATTAGGATGATGATGTCCCGTTGAAGAGCTCATAAGGTTCATCATGTAAACCCTGCAGGTGGACTTGGTCCGGCATGATGATAAGGTTGAGTGATACTACTCATGGAGTTAGATGTTGATTAATTAATTGTCAGTAAATTAATTAATTGACGGACATTCGAGATCTTAAACACGGGGAGATAAATGTACAAATAATATATGGAGCTCATATTAACTTATGGGGGTTGGTAAGGTAGATCAATGATAATCCTCTAGTGGAATGGATTATCATTAATGGATCGGACTTTATGTGGGCTTGATCCATTGGGTGGCCAAGATCCAACTCCTCCTCATGGTCCCTATTGTAGCCTATTAAAACCTCATGGAGCCTAGATCCGATGATGGAAAATAAAACTCTAGATCCAACGGTAGAGATTAAATCTCTAGATTCGACGATTGAGATTAAATCTCTAGATCCGACGCTTGAGATTAAATCTCTAGAACCGATGGTAGAGATTAAAACAAGGCTTAAGCCTAACTCTATAAAACGAGGGATTAGGGTGGGAGACATGTGCAATTTTGAGGCAAAGGGGATTAGGGTTTTTGGGCGGCAAGGGATAGGACTCATGGGCAGCCACAAACTTGGAAAGTTTTTCCTTCTTCTTCCTTAGGTGGCCGGCGCCCATCCTCTCCTCTCCTCTCCTTGGCTGACATCCAAAGCACTTCCTTCTCTTCTCCTTGGCCGGTGGAAACAAGGGTTAGGGTGATTCCTTGGAGCTCTTGGTCGGCGCCCACCTTCCCCTCTCTTTAGGCCGGTGGCAAGCTTAGAGGAGAGTTTTATTTCATATTCTTCCTTTTGTTCAGAGCGAGCAAAGAAAGGAAGATTGGTGATCTAGAAGGCTTCGACTTTTGGAAGATCGTCGCCCACACGACGTCCAAAAGGAGGAAGGACATACAATAGAAGATCGATAGGTATAACGCTTGTTTATATTCTTTTGTATTATGTATATAATTGTTTTTCAATTATATGCATGTTCTATGTTTTGCTTTTTGACTAAATTAACTTGGACCCCGAATACAAACAAAAAAGCCGGCGATCCGTACATCGTCTATTCCATGACTAATCGTAGAATAGAGGTTGGTTGCTTGAACAATAAGTTTGTTCAAGTAACTACTCTAATCGAATAGCATGACGATGAAACGGTAGCTTGGGTAATCCCTCCTTGTCAAGGATAATTTTTTTTTCCGAGGACCTAAAAGGGATCGCCATGAAAAAGCGACCGAGTTGAAGTGGGAAGCAAAGTTTCCTACCTTCAAGAGGTATCAGAGCCACGGTTTTCGATTTTGTGTGTTTAGGATTCGGTTACTTTTATGCACTTTTCATATATTATATGTGCCGGATAATAGTAGGATGTGCGTAGGTTAACTTTTTGGTTGCAGGTATAGGATCCAACTATTATGGCCATATATGTGTATGTGATTGTGTGTGTGTAATTGTTTATTTGTTGAATCCTCGGGGTTGACGAGGCTAGTATTTAATTTTTGTATTTAAATACGGCATTGTTTAGCCACTCTTTTTATTTTAGTTTACTTTTGATATAGATTTCATGTACACTCCCTCGTGGAATATAGGATCGATGGATGTAAATTAAAATAGTTTTTTCTCGGTTCGGATCTCCGGATGGCTTGTACATGGTGTAGGGAGGAGCGGACGAGATGGCGATACGACGGGAGGCATATTGGAGACAAAAGCTATAATAGTTGGAAAATATTTCTTTTTCATATTTATTGCTTATTGTTTGATATGCATGTCGGAGGCTAGAAAATTCCTCAATTTTAAATTACTAAGTGGGAGAGAGATATTTTATAAATTCCCACGGCCTCCATTACGATTTGATATGTGATGCAAACAAACATGCGCGTCGGCTCTGAGTGCCTTCCTCCCCATCGGATGAGTCTGTTTGCGGATCACAAGGTCGAATATGGTTATAGGAAATTATTAAGGAGCGTGTGTACTTCCCCATCGAAAGGCACATAACCTGAGATAATTACCTTGGTACCGAGTAATGGTGAACATTTAGATACAAATATAAGTATCCTCCCCATCGGAGTCACTGCTTTTATTTGTAGGGCCGAAGAGGAACCAACTATTAATTTTATTTGTCAAAAAGTTAGGTTGACAAGATAGTAAAATTAATGGGTAAAACCTCCTCTTACAAATCTAGAATTCGTATACGTCCACACTATCGTGGCATACGATATTCTCGGTGATTTGAGGTGTTGGTTGATTTTAAAATTTTATTGTTTGAGGAATCAATAATTTTTTGAAATCTAATGTTTTGATCTATGTGATTCTTAAGTTTTTTCAAAATGACTTTCAACCCGCTTACTGTGATACTGAAAGAAAATAAACTTACTTGACCCAATTATGTTGATTGGAAGAGGAATCTTTACATTGTCTTGACTGTTGAGGAATACAAATATGTACTCCTCGAAGAGTGCCCTCCTAAGCCTGTGGATGATTCTGGGGAAAAGAAGAAGGACAGTTATAAGAAGTGGATCAAGGCCGATGAGATGACGCGGTGTTACATTTTGGCATCTATGTCAAATGTACTGCAACATCAGCATCAAACCATGCCCACTGCTTATGACATGATGCTCAATCTCAAAGAGCTTTTCGGACACCAGAATCAGGCTGCTAGGCAGGAAGCCATGAGGAACTTGATGACGACCACCATGATCGAGGGAACACCCATGAGGGATCATGTTCTCAAGATGATGGCTCATTTGAATGAGTTGGAAGTCCTCGGAGCTGAGATCGATGGAGAAACCTAGGTCGATATCATTCTCCAGTCTCTACCTAGGAGTTTTGAGCAGTTTCACCTTAACTACAACATGAACAAGAGGTTGTATTCGTTGGCGGAGCTTCTGATAGAACTCCAGGCGACAGAGGGGATTTTTCATCATAGTGCTCAGGCGCAAGCCATGGTTGCCCAAAAGGTTTCTACTTCTAAGCCGAAAGGCAAGAAGAAGAAGAAACAAGTTGGGGTAAAGGCGGCAGGAGGAACTCAAGGAGGAGTGAAGAAGTCGAAAGGCAAGTGCTTCACTTACAAGCAGATTGGACACTGGAAGAAGGACTGCCCCAACCAGAAGCAGAACAAAGGTATATATTTTGGTCTAGTCGTTGAAACATGTTTAGCGGGGTTATCTACCGACACCTGGTATGTAGATATGGGAGCCACTGTGTTAGTGATATATGAGAGATGTCCTAAGGCAATTGCCTTATGTTTGAACCATTTATATGATAAATGAAGATTCACTATTTGAGTATACATGTTTTCATGTATTTAATTAGATCTTAAACTAATTTACTGAATGTCCACAATACAATTCACAGCATGAGAGAATTTGTGATTGGATCACAACTAGTGAGTATCTCTATATGTGTAATTGTGATGTATAAGAATTATCCCTAGTCGATGAATTGATGAATTTGGACACCATTGATTCTGTCGAGACTAGCACGAGGTATACTCTTTGGTGTATCCAAGCAGCTGATTCTCACTGGCTGGAGACATTGTGATGTCCGGAGTTAATCGTGGATGCTAGTTATGGTAACTAGTTCATTAGAGTGACCAGATGTAAGACTTCATATGGTTCTCTGCATATATAGATATGTCAATGAAGTTCTTACTGCAGCTTAAGTGCGATGTTCCTTTGACTTGCAGTATTCAAGTCATCTTGATCATAAAGACTTATGCTTTGACATCTTAAGCAAGCATCTCTAAGGAGATGTAGACCCGGGATGATTGGGTATAAGTCGAAGTGATCGAAGGTGTTTGAATAGTCTATAAAGGATTCACCACTCCTTGCGAAGAGATGTATACCCATGGCCTCTCGTCGGATTGTTACTAAAGTATTTGGCCAAAGCATTACATGTTTAGAGTAAGGTACTCTTTGATACATGTGTAGTAACTAGAATTCATAGGACGAGGAAATGATACTTGGGCTAGGTGTGACGTAGTCAGCCTAGTAGAGACTGACACTATAGACCATGTCCTGAACCAAGTGGGTATAAGATGAGTGAAGGGAATGGGGCACGATTCATTCGAGCTGTTGAAGGGTTTCAGAAGTAGTTCTGGATCAACCGTTGATCTTTTCGGTTAATTGGGGATCATGATGTACTACTTGGTGTCACTCATGATCATTCTATAATTAATGGTTAATTATAGACGACCAACATAAACCGAGAACCTATTTGATCACACTCACAACGAGCGTAATCTGAAGGATTTAAAACGAGCTTGAGAATGAGATTCTCAGACCAAGAGAAACTAGGTTTGGTTGGACCAAACATGGAGCGAGCATGAAATCGTTTTAGTCACAATGGAAGCGTGGATGGGCCGTGTCTTATGAAGACATGATGGATGAACCAAATTGGTTTGGTTCTAATCCAATGGAGGAGAATAAACCAAAGGGTTTGGTTTGTTTTAAACGAATGAACCAGAGTTGGATCGGTTCATTTTAACTTAAAATAAACCATCATGGTTTGGTTTATTTTAACTTAAATTAATGGGGCAGGTTAACGGGCTTTTGGTTATGATCCAATAACCATTAAGAGAATTTGTTCTCTATAAAATAGGGCTTAAGGGTTTTTGTCAAACCCTAATCCAAAGCCTTGCAACCCTAGAAGTTGCCGCCCCCTCCTCTCCTTGGTGTAGTCGGCGCCAACCCTAGTGCCGCCTCCCACCACCACCTAGCTCCCTTGCCGGTATCCAGAAGGTACTGTCCTTCCCTCTTGCCGGCGTCGAGCTGCTGCCGGAGGAGCTCCGGTGATCTCCTTTGGGTTCGGCAATAAGGTGAGCTTCAACCTTCCCTTTTTGCCGGCCTCTATTCCTCCACCAAAGCTGTCTAGTTTTTTGGATAGCTTGTTTTCTTCTCGTCGGAGCGTTGTTTGGATGACGTTTAAAGCTCCGACAGCAGTAGCCTTGCTGGGGATTCGATCTCCAGTAATCCTCATAGGTGGAGGACGAAGGATTCATCAAAAGGTTGACGAATACCTTTCCGGAGAAACGAGTTTTTGAGGACTCGTTTGGATCCGAATTTTGATTTGGATGGTGATCTTCTCTCGATCACATCATCTTCAACACGAGGCTAGTAACCCGTACGAAGAAGAGGCTCGTGACTTTGTGAAGTCATCCCGAAGATACTCGGCGTGGATACGGATAGAGAAGATTCTAGCAAAAATCATTCCGGTTGATGCCTTTCCCGATACACGTGATACGTAAGGTATACGTAGTATAAGTTTCCTTTTATTGCAAAATTTGAATTTACGATTATGTCTACACATGTTGTACTATGCATGCGTGTGATGTGTGTGTTGTAATAAATTAGATTTATTATTTTATTTCTTCCGTTGTGCACATGTTCGCGAAACATGTTCGAACACACACTCACCGCGGTGTCGGAAACCCAACAGTGGTATCAGAGCCCAGGTTGTGTTTCGACATACTCGTAAAATTATTTTGCGATAGTCATAATGATATTTCTCGAAATTTTCTACTTTTGGAAAGTTAGAAGTATTTATGGAAATTTTTTAATTTTGGAAAGTCTAGAAGTATTTATGGAAATCTTCTAATTTTTAAAAATTGGAAGTATTTATGGAAATTGATATTTTTCATAAATAAAATATTTGATTAGATTTTGGAAATTTGTTTCATAATTTAATCATGATTTGATTTGGGAAATCAAATCTTAAAATATTTTATTTCCATAAGTAGTTTTGATGATTTAGGAAATTGGTTTTCTAAATTGACTTTCCTTAATCAACTATTTTCACAAATAAAATATGTGATTAGATTTGGAAATTTGTTTCCTAATTTAATCATGATTTGATTTGGAGAATCAAATCTTAAAGATAATTTTTTTTCATAAATAGTTATGACATATAAAGAAATTTTGTACATGACATAATTGTATGACATGTAATTGCATTAGATGCATATCATTATGCCATGCGTGTCATGACATGTAGATGTATGCCATGTATGTCATGCCATGTAGATAATAGTTATTTGCATGCAAAGAGGATTAGACATAAAAACCCTAACTCAATATTAAAGCTTACACCTTTCATTAATATGGTTAGAACCAGAGTTCCGTTTCTTGTTTGGGTTGTTGGACTCTCTCCAAGCCCTGCTCGAACCCAAACATGTTCAAACTATGGAATAGTTTAATACTAAAATGGTAAGAGTCAGAGGTCAATCGTTAGCTTTGGTTGTTGGACTCTCTCCAAGCCGGGCTAATTGGTTGTATGCACTCTAACCATACTAAAACTATTTCTCGATTAATGGGTTGGCTTTAACCTGGAGCATCGACTTGTTGGACTCTCTCCAAGGTCAATGTAAAAGGAGGTGAAGTTGGGTGCTATGCATATGATGCATACTTGTTAATGTGTTAACAACCCGATGTATGTGTGAACATTCAATTAGTTGATAGAACATTGTGATAGTTGCATATACGTGATATGCAATCAGTATATTTGATACCTACCATCGTAGTTATGAATGGCTTGTTGGACTCTGTCCAAGGTTATTCATATCTATGATGGATATCAGCCTATTCGGAGATGAACCTACGATCTCCCGAAGTGATTTTGGGGTTTTTAAAATTCGAAAAATGAATGGGATTTATGAATGTATAATGATGCATTTTAAAATCATCTTTCTCATATATGCTCGTTTTGTATTTCTAAGATTGATCATGATGTCTTTTAATTTGCATTCCATTTTGGATTCGAATAAATTGACTGGGCCGAACTTCTTGGACTGGCTTAGAAACTTGAGAATTGTTCTCAGAGTTGAAAAGCTTGCAAATGTCCTCGAAGCACCTCTTCCTGCCCGTCCTAGTGACAATGCAACTAAGGACCAATTGTTGGCCTATCAGAAACATGTGAGTGATTCTGAACAAATGAGTTGCATCATGCTAGCCATGATGGAACCTAAGCTACGGAAGCAACATGAGCATATGGATGCTCATATCGTAGTCCTTCATCTTTATGAGTTGTTTGATAAGCAAGTGAGATTCGAAAGGTTTGAAGTCTCCAAGCTCCTCTTCACCTCTGAGATGCAAGAAGGTTCATCTGTGGTACTGCTCAACATGCTGAAGACTGTGGAGCCTTCTGAGAAGCATGAGTAGGGGACGGTGTTGTTAGTTGATTCCTCGAAGAAAGGTTCTAAGAGGGAGTCAAAGGAACAACAAAAGGGGAAGAAGAAAAAGGCTAAAAAGGTAGAACCAGCTCAAAAGGGCACTTGCCATCATTATGGCAAGTAGGGCCATTGGCGAAGAAATTGCAAGATTCATCTTGAGTCCGTGATGAAGAATATGGCATAAGATGCTCCATCTTTTTCATATATCTTCGTTATTGATTGTCATTCTATTTCCTCAGACACTTGGGTATTGGATACTGGGTGTGGCTCACATATATGTAATGACATACATGGGCTAAGGAATAGAAGAAGACTCATCATGGGAGAGTCAAATTTACGTGTTGCGAATGGAGCAAAGGTTGCTGCACTCGCCATCGAAACGTATTTGTTGAAACTCCCTGCAGGACTTGTCTTGGAACTGGACAATTGCTATTGTGTTCCTTCTCTAATAAAGAACATTGTTTCTATTTCATGTTTAAATAGAAGTGGTTACCATTTGACGTTTAGTAACAATTGTTGTTATATAACTTTGAATGGCGTACTTTATGGAACTAGAACTTTGAGCAATGACATTTATACGTTAGACGTATCCAGTGACATTTTCAATATCGAAGCGAGAAACAAGCATACTCGAAAGGATAATCAATTAGACTCCTACATGTGGCATTGTGGTCTTGGCCATGTAAGCAAGAAACGCATGTCCGAATTACACCGATGTGGAATTCTGGAATCGTTTGAATTGGATTCATACGATACATGCGAATCATGCTTAAAAGGCAAGATGACTAAGTTACCTTTTTCAGGAAAAGTTGAATGAGTGGGAGAGTTACTAGGTCTAATACATACTGATGTATGTGGACCTATGTCAACTCAAGCTTTAGGAGGCTATAGATAATTCATTACCTTAACCGATGATCACTCACGGTTTGGGTATTTGTTCTTGATGAAACACAAGTCTGAAGCCTTTGAAAGGTTCAAAGAATTCAGAAATGAAGTTGAGAAACAACACAACAAGAGTATTAAAATACTTCGATTGGATCGAGGTGGTAATACTTAAGTCAAGAGTTTCTTGATTATCTAAGAGACAATGGTATATTGCCTCAATGGACTCCGCCATATACACCACAGCATAATGGTGTATCTGTGTGGCGTAACTGGACCTTGTTGGACATGGTCAGGTCAATGATGAATTATGCGAATCTTCCCAAGTCCTTTTGGGGCTATGCACTTCAGACAGCTGTTTACTTGTTAAACAGAATGCCAACCAAGGTAGTCTCTACTACTCCATATGATATATGGAATAGTAAGAAACCTCATGTATCTTACTTAAAGATATGGGGTTGTCCTGCTTATGTGAAGCGGACTGTATCAGACAAATTGGATGCTAAGTCTGATAAATGTCTATTTATTGGATACCCTAAGGAAACAAGGGGTTACCAATTCTATCATCCTGTGGAACAAAAGGTGTTTGTTTCAAGGCATGTTGTGTTTCTAGAGAAAGAGTTTCTCTTGCAAGAAAACAGTGGGAGTGTTGTCGAGCTTGAGGAGGCTCGAGAGACTCAAATAGACATTGATGAGATACCTGGTGAAGCACAACAGTCGATAACTCATAGTGATGAGCAATCGGCTGGACCTATTGAAACACCACATCTTCGTAGATCTGGTAGAACATGCAACATTCCTGAGAGATATAGATTTCTCGTAAGTGAATCGAACGACGTGTTACTCATTGATGATGAGGAGCCTACCAGTTATGAAGAAGTGCTGACAAGTTCAGAAAGGGATAAGTGGCTTGATGACATGAAGTTGGAAATGGATTCCATGTATGAAAACCAAGTTTGGAACTTGGTTGACCCACCTGAAGGCATCAAGCCTATAGGGTGCAAGTTGGTTTTCAAGAAGAAAACCGACATGGATGATAATGTGATTACCTATAAGGCAAGATTAGTGGCGAAAGGATATCGTCAAAAACAAGGTGTTGATTATGACGAAACCTATTCACCTGTAGCTATGCTTAAATCCATTCAGATGCTCCTGGCCATAGCGGCTCATTATGATTATGAGATATGGCAGATGGATGTGAAAACAACTTTCCGTAATGGAAATCTGCTCGAGGACGTGTATATGTTACAACCTGAGGGCTTCACATCGGTTGATAAAACCAAGGTATGCAAATTGCAACGGTCCGTATATGGATTGAAGCAAGCATCCAGGAGCTAAAATATCCATTTTGATGAGACAGTCAAAAAGTTTGATTTCTCACAAAATCCAGACGAACCATGTGTGTACAAGAAGGTTAGTGGGAGTGCAGTCGTGTTCCTAGTATTGTATGTCGATGACATATTACTTATAGGAGATGATGTTTTAGTCTTAACGTCAGTTAATATTTGGTTATCTAAGACATTCTCCATGAAAGACCTGGGAGAAGCAACCTACATCCTCGGGATTAAGATCTATAGAGATAGATCGAAACGGTTGCTTGGTCTTTCGCAGTCTACATATATAGACCGAGTGCTAAAGAGGTTTAGCATGTCGGAATCCAAGAAAGGTTTCCTACCCATCAGGCATGGGATACACCTTTCGAAGTCTATGTGTCCGTGCACAGAAGAAGAGAGGATTTTCATGAGTAAGATTCCCTATGCATCCGCAATAGGATCTATCATGTATGCTATATTATATACGAGGCCCGATGTATCGTATGCTCTGAGTGTCACGAGTAGATACCAGTCTGATCCAGGAATGGATCATTGGGTGGCTGTTAAGATGATCCTTAAGTACTTAAGAAGAACTAAGGATGTGTTCCTAATATATGAAGAAGGAGATATGGTGATACGCGGGTATACGGATGCCAGCTTCTAGACAGACAAGGATGATTCTAGGTCTCAGTCTGGATACGTGTTCACTTTGAATGGGGACGCAGTGAGTTGGAAAAGTTCCAAACAAGACACTGTAGCGGATTCTACCACTGAGGCAGAATATATTGCAACTTCGGAAGCAGCAAAGGAAGCAGTTTGGATCAAGAAGTTCATTTATGAACTTGGTGTTATTCCAGCCATTGTTGAAGCAATACCGATTTACTGCGACAACAATGGAGCAATTGCACAGGCGAAAGAGCCAAAGTCTCATCAACGATCCAAACATGTGCTTTGTCGCTATCATCTTATCAGAGAGATCATCAATAGGAAGGAAATACAAATTGAGAAAATCCCCACTGAAAGGTGTTGGAATGTATACTGAAAGCCTAGCTCTTTTTGTATGAACATTTTATTTTGAAATAAGAATCACATGATCATTGTTTGTACTTTATATATTTATTATATGTGTGCATATTGTCTAATATTTTACATTGTAGATAACATGGTGCTTGGTGTGGTACAGAAGATCATGTTATCAGTTCCTTGTAAAATATAAGTAGAGGCTCACAACCAAGATGGTTTTTGACAAACCATTGGCATGGTTGTAGTGTAGCTTGGTATTGTTTTGTCTTGAACATAGAGTTACACTGGTACACTTAGGTGTATTGAGCAGGACCGACATAGAGGTGATTCAATTTAGTACTGACTACATAATTGAATCGGACCTCGGATATTATGTTGTACATGCTCTTAATCCCGATATAATAACGGACACATGTATTTAGTATTTATTTCTTTGATTTACCAGTGGGTGAGATTTAGATGGATTAAATCAATATGCCCGGTAAGTTGGGAAATAATATTATTTACATGGTGTGCCGTTGATTATAGGAGGAAACCGTGTCCTATATATTAGGTTGATGATGTCCCCTTGAGGAGCTCATAAGGTTCATCATGTAAACCCAGCTGGTTGACTTAGTCAACATGATGATAAGGTTGAGTGGTACTACTCGAGGACTTAGATGTTAATTAATTGATGGTCAGTAAATCAATTAATTGACGGACATTCGATATCTTAAACACGGGGAGATAAATGTACAAATGATATATGGAGCCCATATTGATTTATGGGGGTTGGTGAGGTAGTTCAATGATGATCCTCTAGTGGAATGGAACATCATTGAAGGATCAAGTTTGTGTGGTTCCGATCCATCGGGTGGCCAAGATCCAACTCCTCCTTATGGTCCCTATCGTAGCCTAATATAATCCTTGTGAAGTCTAGATCAAAGAATGTAAAACAAAACCTAGAACCAACGGTTGGGATTAAATCCCTAAGATTCGATGGTTAGGATGAAACCCTAGAATCGACGGTTAGGATTAAATCCCTAGATCCGATGGTTGGGATAAAACCCTAGATCCGACTGTTGGGATGAAACCCTAGATCCGATGGTTGGGATGAAATCCTAGATCCGATGGTTGGGATGAAACCCTAGATCCGAAGGTTGGGATAAAACCCTAGATCCGACGGTGGAGATTAAATCCCTAGATCCGACGGTGGAGATTAAAGGAGGCTTAAACCCAATTCTATAAATAGAGGGCTTAGGCTTGGGTGATAATGATTGATTTTCAAATTGGAGTTAGGGTTTTGGGCGGCTAGGGTTTTTGGGCGGCTAGTGTTTGGAGCAAATTGGACGGCAACCTTCTTCCTTCTTGTTGATTGCCGGCGCCCATCTCCTTTCATCATTCCTTGGTCGGCGCCCATCCTAGAGGCCTCCCCCTTCTTCCTTGGCCGGAGGTTCTCCTCCCATTGGTGGCCGGTTCTCATCCTCCTCCCTATTCTCCAAGGTGGCCGGTGGTTCTCCTTCATTTGGTGGCTGGCGCATCATCCATTTGATCCTTGGCCGGCGGTTGCACCAAATTCCCTAATTTGGTGGCCGGCTCTAGAAAGGATAGGTATTTGTAAGTTCTTCTCTTTGTTCACAGCGGACAAGGTAGAGAAGAAAGCGATCTAGAAGGCTTCTACTCGTGGAAGATTTTCGTCCACACGTCGTCCACGAGAAGGATAGGACATACGTGTTAGTAATATATGAGAGATGTCCTAAGGCAATCGCCTTATGTATGAACCATTTATATGATAAATGAAGATTAACTATTTGAGTATACATTTTTAATGTATTTTATTGGATCTTAAACTCATTTACTGAATGTCCACGATACGATTCACAGCATGAGAGAATTTGTGATTGGATCACAACTAGTGAGTATCTCTACATGTGTAATTGTGATGTATCGGAATTATCCCTAGTCGATGAATTGATGGATTTGGACACCATCAATTACATCGAGACTAGCACAGGTATACTCCTTGGTGTATCCAAGCACCGATTCTCCGGGGAGACATTGTGATGTCCGGAGTTAATCGTGGATGCTAGTTATGGTAACTAGTTCATTGGAGTGACCGGTAGTAAGACTTCATATGGTTGTCTGCATATATAGATATGTCAATGAAGTTCTTACTGTGGCTTAAGTGCGATGTTCCTTTGACTTGCGGTATTCAAGTCATCTTGATCATGGAGACTTATGCTTTGACATCTTAAGCAAACATCTCTTAGGAGATGTGGACCCGGGATGATTGGGTATAAGTCGAAGTGATCGAAGGTGTTTGAATAGCCTATAAAGGATTCACCACTCCTTGCGAGGAGATGTATACCCATGGCCTCTCGTCGGATTGTTACTAAAGTCTTTGGCCAAAGCATTACATGTTTAGAGTAAGGTACTCTTCGATACATGTGGAGTAACTAGAATCCGTAGGACGAGGAAATGATACTTGGGCTAGGTGTGACGTAGTCAGCCTAGTGGGGACTGACACAATAGACCATGTCACTGAACCAAGTGGGTATAAGATGAGTGAAGGAATGGGGCACGATTAATTCGAGCCATCAAGGGTTTGAAATTGTTATCGATCAACCGTTGATCTTTTCGATTAATTGGGGATCATGATGTACTACTAGGTGCCACTCATGATCGTTCTATAATTAATGGTTAATTATAGACGGCCAACATAAACCGAGAACCTATTTGGTCATACGCACGAGTGTAATCCAAAGGATTTAAAATGAGCTTGAGAATGGGATTCTCAGACCGAGAGAAACTATGTTTGGTTGGACCAAACATAAAGCGAGCATGAAATTGTTTCAGTCGCAATGGAAGCGTGGATGGGCCGTATCTTATGAAGACATAATGGATGGACCAAAATCGTTTGGTTCTAATCCAATGGATGAGAATAAACCAAAGGGTTTGGTTTATATTAAACGAATGAACCAAAGGTTGGTTTGGTTCGTTTTAACTTAAAATAAACCATCATGGTTTGGTTTATTTTAACTTATCTTAATGGAGCGGGTTAACGGGCTTTATGGATATGATCCATTAACCATTAAGAGAATTAGTTCTCTATAAAATAGGGCTTAAACCCTAATCCAAAAACCCTAATTGGAGTTGCCGCCCAACCTAGTTGTGCCGCCCCCTCCCTCTCCTCCACTAGTCGGCGCCAACCCTAGGTGTGCCGCCGCCCAGCCTTTGTGCCGCCGTCCAAGTCATTGCCGGCGACCAAGCTTCAGCCGGTGAACACTCCGGCGACCCTCCGGTGATCTCCTATAGGTTTGGCATCAAGGTGAGCCTTTTCTTTCCTTGGTTGGCCGGCGCCTATATCCTCCACCAAGCTGTCCAGTTTTCTGGACAGCTTCTTCTCCTCTCGTCGGAGCGTCGTTTGGACGATGGTTAGTGCTCCGACAGTGGCTAACTTACCGGGGATTTGATCTCCGGTAATCCTCTGAGGTGGGGGACGAAGGATTCGTCAAACGGTTGACGAATACCTCTCCGGAGAAGCGAGTTTTGAGAACTTGTTTTAGGATCCGAATTTGGATTCGGATCGTGATCATCTCTCGATCACGTCGTCTTCAACACGAGGCTAGTAACCCGTACGAAGACGAAGCTCGTGACTTAGCGAAGTCATCCCGAGGAGCTCGGCGTGGATACGGATAGAGACGATTCTTTCGAGGATCGTTCCGGTTGATGTCGTTCCCGCTACACGTCATACGAAAGGTATAACGTAGATAAATTTCTTTTATTGCAAATTTTAATTTACGGTTATGTCTACACTTGTTGTAATATGCATGCGTGTGTTGTGTGTGTTGTAATAAATATAGATTTATTAATTTTAATTGCTTCCGCTGTGCTCATGTTTACGAAACATGATCGAACACATACACGCCGCGGTGCCGGAAACCCTACAGTGGTATCAGAGCCCAGGTTGTGTTTTGACATAATCGTAAAAATGGTTTTGCGATAGTCATAATGTATTTCTGAAAATTTTCTAATTTTAGAAATTTAGAAGTATTTATGGAAATTTTTCAATTTTGGAAAGTCTAGAAGTATTTATGGAAATCTTCCACTTTTGGAAAGTTGGAAGTATTTATGGAAATTGATATTTTCCATAAATAAAATATTTGATTAGATTCTGGAAATTTGTTTCCTAATTTAATCATGATTTGATTTGGGAAATCAAATCTTAAAATATTTTATTTCCATAAGTAGTTTTAATGATTTAGGAAATTGGTTTCCTAAATAGATTTTCCTTAATCAAATAATTCCATGAATAAAATATGTGATTAGATTTGGAAATTTGTTTCCTAATTTAATTATGATTTGATTTGGAGAATCAAATCTTAAACATATTTTATTTCCATAAATAGTTATGACATATAAGGAAATTATATACATGACATAATTGTATGCCATGTAATTGCATTAGATGCATAACATTATGCCATGCGTGTCGTGACATGTAGATGTATGCCATGTATGCCATGCCATGTAGATAATAGTTATTTGCATGCAAAGAGGATGAGACATAAAAACCCTTAATCAATATTAAAGCCTACACCTTCCATTAATATGGTTAGAACCAGAGTTCTGTTTCTTGTTTGGGTTGTTGGACTCTCTCCAAGCCGGCTCGAACCTGAATATGTTCAAACCATGGAATAGTTTAATACTAATATGGTAAGAGTCAGAGGTCAATCGTTAGCTTTGGTTGTTGGACTCTCTCCAAGCTGGGCTAATTGGTTGAATGCGCTCTAACCATATTAAAACTATGTCCTGATTAATGGGTTGGCTTTAACCTGGAGCATCGGCTTGTTGGACTCTCTCCAAGGTCGATGTAAAGGGAGGTGAAGTTGGGTGCTATGCATATGATGCATACTTGTTAATGTGTTAACAACCCGATGTATGTGTGAACATTCAATTAGTTGATAGCACATTGTGATAGTTGCATATACGGGATATGCAATCGGTATAGATGATACCTACCGTCGTAGTTATGAATGGCTTGTTGGACTCTCTCCAAGGTTGTTCATAACTATGATGGATATCAGCCCATTCGGAGATGGACCTACAATCTCCCGAAGTGATTTTGGGGTTTTTGAAATTCGAAAAATGAATGGGATTAATAAATGTATATTGATGCATTTTAAAATCATTTTCTCATATATGCTCGTTTTGTATTTCTAGGTCAATAAATTGATCATGACGTCTTTGAATTTGCGCACTATTTTGGATTCGAACAAAAGAGGCCTAACTTCCTGGACTGGCTTAGAAACCTGAGAATTGTTCTCAAGGCGGAAAAGCTTGCATATGTCCTTGAAGAGCCTCTTCCTGACCGTCCTAAGGACGATGCAACTCCAGACCAAATGTTGGTCTATCAGAAACATGTGGCAGATTCTGAGCTGGCGAGTTGCATCATGCTAGCGGCGATGGTACCTGAGCTGCAGAAGCAGCATGAGCATATGGATGCTAACACTATGGTCTTCCATCTTCATGAGTTGTTCGATGAGCAAGCGAGATCCGAAAGGTTCGAGGTCTCTAGGCTCCTCTTCACCACGAAGATGCAAGAAGGTTCGTCTGTAGTACAGTTTGTGCTAAAGATGAACGGGTACATCGAGCGGCTAGCTACCCTCGGTTTTGTGATGGATCATGAGTTAAGTATTGACTTAATTCTGCATTATTTGCCCAAGAGTTTCTCGCAATTTGTGATGAACTATCGGATGAACAAATTGGAATCCACCATTCCCGAGCTCCTCAATATGCTGAAGACTGTGGAGCCTTCTGTTAAGCATGAGGAGAAGGCGGTTCTGTTAGTTGATTCCTCAAAGAAAGGTTCTAAGAGGAAGGCAAAAGAACAGAAGAAAGGAAAGAAAAAGGCAAAGAAGGCGGAACCAGCGCAAAAGGGCACTTGCCATCACTGTGGCAAGGAAGGCCACTTGCGAAGAAACTGCAAGATTTATCTTGAGTCCATGAAGAAGAAGAAGGCATCCGATGCCCCATCCTCTTCAGGTATCTTCGTTATTGATTGTCATTCTATTTCCTTAGACACTTGGGTATTGGATAATGGGTGTAGCTCACATATATGTAATGACATACAGGGGCTAAGGAATAGAAGAAGACTTGTCAGAGGGGAGTCAAATTTGTGAGTTGGCAATGGAGCAAAGGTTGCTGCGGTCGCCATCGGAACTTATTTGCTGAAGCTCCCTAGTGGACTAGTCTTGGAACTGGACAATTGCTATTATGTTCCTTCTCTAATAAAGAACATTGTTTCTATTTCCTGCTTAAATAGAAATGGTTTCCATTTAACGTTTAGTAACAATTGTTGTTATATAACTTTGAATGGCGTACTTTATGGAACTGGAACTTTGAGTAATGGCATTTATACGTTGGACGTATCCAGTGACATTTTCAATATCGAAGCGAGCAACACGCGTGCTCGAAAGGATAATCACATAGACTCCTATATGTGGCATTGTCGTCTTGGCCATATAAGCAAGAAACGCATGTCCGAATTACACCGATGTGGAATTCTGGAATCGTTTGAATTGGATTCATACGATACATGCGAATCATGCTTAAAAGGCAAGATGACTAAGTTACCTTTTCGAAAAGTTGAGCAGTGGGAGAGTTACTAGGTCTAATACATACTGATGTATGTGGACCTATGTCAACTCAAGCTTTAGGAGGCTATAGCTACTTCATTACCTTCACCGATGATCACTCACGGTTTGGGTATGTGTTCTTGATGAAACATAAGTCTGAAGCCTTTGAAAGGTTCAAAGAATTCAGAAATGAAGTAGAGAAACAACATGACAAAAGTATTAAAATACTTCGATCGGATCGAGGTGGTGAATACTTAAGTCAAGAGTTTCTTGATTATCTGAGAGACAATGGCATATTGTCTCAATGGACTCCGCCCTATACACCACAACATAATGGTGTATCTGAGAGGCGTAACTGGACCTTGTTGGACATGGTCAGGTCAATGATGAATCATGCGACTCTTCCCAAGTCCTTTTGGGGTTATGCACTTTAGACAGCTGTTTACTTGTTAAACAGAATGCCTACCAAGGTAGTCTCAACTACCCCATATGAGATATGGAATGGTAAGAAACCTCATGTATCTTACTTGAAGATATGGGGTTGTCCTGCTTATGTGAAGCGGACTGTATCAGACAAACTGGATGCTAAGTCTGATAAATGTCTATTTATTGGATACCCTAAGGAAACAAGGGGTTACCAATTCTATCATCCTGTGGAACAAAAGGTGTTTGTTTCAAGGCATCTTTGTGTTTCTAGAGAAAGAGTTTCTCTTGCAAGAAAGCAGTGGGAGTGTCGTCGAGCTTGAGGAGGCTCGAGAGACTCAAATAGACATTGATGAGATACAGTGAAGCACTGACGGTAGGCAACTCATAGTGATGAGCAATCATTTGGACCTATTGTAACACCACATCTTACGTAGATCACAGGTAGAACACGCAATATTCTGAGAGATATGGATTTCTCGTAAGTGAATCGAGCAGCGTGTTACTCATTGATGATGAGAGCCTACAGTTATGAAGAAGTCTTGACAAGTTCAGAAAGGGATAAGTGGCTTGGTGCCATGAAGTGAAATGGATTCCATGTATGAAAACCAAGTTTGGAACTTGGTTGACCCACTGAAGGATAAAGCCTATAGGGTGCAAGTGGGTTTTCAAGAAAAACCGACATGGATGGTAATGTGATTACCTATAAGGCTAGATTGGTGGCGAAAGGATATCGTCAAAAAAACAAGGTGTTGATTATGTGAAACCTATTACGCTGTAGCTATGCTTAAATCCATTCGGATGCTCCGGCCATAGCGGCTCATTATGATTATGAGATATGGCGGATGGATGTGAAAACAACTTTCCTTAATGGAAACACCTTGCTCGAGGGCGTGTATATGATACGACTGAGGTTTCACATCGGTTGATAAAACCAAGGTATGCAAATTCGGTCCATTTATGGATTGAAGCAAGCATCCGAGTGGAATATCCGTTTTGATGAGACAATCAAAAGTTTGATTTCTCACAAAATCGAGCGAACCTTGTGTGTACAAGAAGGTTAGTGGGAGTGCGATCGTGTTCCTAGTATTGTATGTCGATGACATACTACTTATAGGAAAGCGATGTTTCAATCTTCTGATCGATTAAGGTTTGGTTATCCAAGACATTCTCCATGAAAGACACGGGAGAAGCAACCTACATCCTCGGGATTAAGATCTATAGAGATAGATCGAAGCGGTTGCTTGGTCTTTCGCCGATACATATATAGGCCGAGTGCTAAAGAGGTTTAGCATGTCGGAATCCAAGAAAGGTTTCCTACCCATCGGGCATGGGGTACACCTTTGAAGTCTATGTGTCCGTAGCGAAGGCGAGAGGATTTGCATGAGTAAGATTCCCTATGCATCGCATAGGATCTATCATGTATGCTATGTTATGTACGAGGCCCGATGTATCGTATGCTCACGAGTGTCACGGCGGATACGATCCCGATCGAGGAATGGATCATTGGGTAGTTATTAAGGCGATCCTTAAGTACTTAGAAGAACTAAGGATGTGTTCCTAATATATGGAGAAGGGTACATGGTGATACGTGGGTATAAGGATGCGGCTCGAATCGGACAAGGATGATTCCATGTCTCGATGCAGGTATGTATTCACCTAGAATGGGCGCAATAAGTTGGAAAGGTTCCAAGCTTGACACTATAGCGGATTACGCCACTAAGGCGAGAATACGTTGCGACTTTAGGCGTGAAAGAGCGGTTTGGATCAAGAAGTTCATCTATGAACTTGATGTAGTCTCATCAATGATCCAAACATGTGCCGCGCTATCATCTTATCGGAGAGATCATCGGTAGGAAGAAATACAAATCGAGAAAATTCCCCGAAAGGAACTTAGCGGATCCTTTGACTAAAGGCATTACCTCAAGTAAGTTTGAGGTCATGTTAGAGCTTATGGTATTGGATCTGTAGCGATTGGCATTAGGCCAAGTGGGAGTCTGTTAGTAATATATGAGAGATGTCCTAAGGCAATGCCTTATGTATGAACCATTTATATGATAAATGAAGATTCACTATTTGAGTATACATGTTTTATGTATTTGATTGGATCTTAAACTCATTTCTTGAATGTCCACGATACGATTCACATGAGAGAATTTGTGATTGGATCACAACTAGTGAGTATCTCTACATGTGTAATTGTGATGTATCGGAATTATCCTAGTCGATGAATTGATGGATTTGGACACCATCGATTACATCGAGACTTACAGTATACTCCTTGGTGTATCAAGCGGTGATTCTCCTGTGGAGACATAGTGATGTCGGAGTTAATCGTGGATGCTAGTTATGGTAACTAGTTCATTGGAGTGAACCGGTAGTAAGACTTCATATGGTTCTCTGCATATATAGATATGTCAATGAAGTTCTTTCTTGTGGCTTAAGTGCGATGTTCCTTTGACTTGCGGTATTCAAGTCATCTTGATCATGGAGACTTATGCTTTGACATCTTAAGCAAACATCTCTAAGGAGATGTGGACCCGGATGATTGGGTATAAGTCGAAATGATCGAAGGTGTTTGAATAGCCTATAAAGATTCACCACTCCTTGCGAGGAGATGTATACCCATGGCCTCGTCGGATTGTTACTAAAGTCTTTGCATTACATGTTTAGAGTAAACTCTTGATACATGTGGAGTAACTAGAATCCGTAGGGACGAGGAAATGATACTTGGGCTAGGTGTGGCGTAGTCGACCTAGTGAGGGTGACACAATAGACCATGTCCTGAACCAAGTGGGTATAAGATGAGTGAAGGAATGGGGCACGATTCATTGAGCTCTTGAAGGGTTTGAAATAGTTACGGATCAACCGTTGATCTTTTGGTTAATTGGGGATCATGATGTACTACTAGGTGCCACTCATGATCGTTCTATAATTAATGGTTAATTATAGGCGGCCAACATAAGCAGAACCTATTTGGTCACACGCTGTGAGTGTAATCCAAAGGATTTAAAGCGAGCTTGAGAATGGGATTCTCGGAGAGAAACTATGTTTGGTTGGACCAAACATAAGCGAGCATGAAATTGTTTGATCGCAATGGAAGCGTGGATGGGCCGTGTCTTATGAAGACATAATGGATGGACCAAAATGGTTTGGTTCTAATCCAATGGATGAGAATAAACCAAAGGGTTTGGTTTATATTAAACGAATGAACCAAAGGTTGGTTCGGTTCGTTTTAACTTAAAATAAACCATCATGGTTTGGTTTATTTTAACTTCTCTTAATGGAGCGGGTTAACGGGCTTTATGGATATGATCCATTAACCATTAAGAGAATTAGTTCTCTATAAAATAGGGCTTAAACCCTAATCCAAAACCTCTAATGGTAGTTGCCGCCCAACATAGAGTTGCGCCCACCCTTGTTGGTGAATTGGCGCCAATCCTAAGTGGCCGCCGCCCATCCTTTGTGCCGCCGTCAAGTCATTGCGGCGACCAAGCTCAGCCGGTGAACCTCGGCGACCCTCCGGTGATCTCCTATAGGTTTGGCATCAAGGTGAGCTTTTTCTCCTTGGTTGGCGGCGCCTATATCCTCCACCAAGCTGTCCAGTTTTCTGGACAGCTTCTTCTCCTCGTCGGGCGTCGTTTGGGCGGCGGTTGAGTGCTCGACAGCGGCTAACTACGGGGATTTGATCTCGGTAATCCTCTGAGGTGGAGGATGAAGGATTCGTCAAGCGGTTGGCGAATACCTCTCGGAGAAGCGAGTTTTGAGAACTCATTTTAGGATCGAATTTGGATTCGGATCGTGATCATCTCTCGATCACGTCGTCTTCAACATGAGGCTAGTAACCCGTGCGAAGGCGAAGCTCGTGACTTAGCGAAGTCATCCCGAGGAGCTCGGCGTGGAATCACGGATAGAGGCGATTCTTACGAGGATCGTTCGGTTGATGCCGTTCCGCTACACGTCATCTGAAAGGTATAACGTAGTTTAATTTCCTTTTATTGCAAATTTTAATTTACGGTTATGTCTACACTTGTTGTAATAGCATGCGTGTGTTGTGTGTGTTGTAATAAATAGGAGTATTTATTATTT
Source organism: Wurfbainia villosa (assembly GCA_025175895.1). Classification (NCBI taxonomy): domain Eukaryota; kingdom Viridiplantae; phylum Streptophyta; class Magnoliopsida; order Zingiberales; family Zingiberaceae; genus Wurfbainia; species Wurfbainia villosa. The sequence continues at coordinate 80,021,450 of CM045990.1, forward strand.
TTATTGCTTCCGCTGTGCTCATGTTTACGAAACATGATCGAACACACACACGCCGCGGTGCCGGAAACCCAACAGTTATGTCTACACTTGTTGTAATATGCATGTGTGTGTTGTGTGTGTTGTAATAAATATAGATTTATTAATTTTAATTGCTTCCGCTGTGCTCATGTTTACGAAACATGATCGAACACACACACGCTGCGGTGCCGGAAACCCAACAATACGGTAGAAGATCGTGAGGTATAAAGTTATTTTAACTTTATTTACAGATCTGAGCTTGTTCATTTATGTTTTGATTATGCATGTGTAAATTAGTAAATATATTGTATAATCATGGACCCCGAAGACAAACACAAAAACCGGCGATCCGTTCGTCGTCTCTTCCGCGGCTAACCAACTAGAAGAGTTGTGTTGCTTGAACAACTAGTTTGTTCAAGCGACCAGTCAAGTTGTTAGCACGACGAAGAAATGGTTGTGCTAAGGAAGCTCATCCCATCCGGATTAATTCTTTCATTAGTGAAAATTTTAATCAGGGGACATGGGAGCCAATGAGCCTCCGAAGCGACCCCCTTCAACTGGTATCAGAGCCACGGTTTCCGGTTTTGTGTGTTTAGGATTCGGTTAATTTTTTATGCATTTTTCATATATTATATGTGTCGGATAATAGTAGGATATGCGTAGTTTAACTCTTTGGTTGCAGGTATAAGATCCGACTATTATGGCCAAGTGTGTGTATGTGAATGGATGTGTGTAAAATTTTTTTATTTGAATCCTCGGGGTTGACGAGGCTAGATTAGTATTTAATTTTTGTAATTAAATACGATATTGTTTAGCCGCTCATTTTAGTTTACTTTCAATCTAGATGATTTGTACACTCCTTCGTGGAGTATAGGATCGATGGATGTAAATTAAAATGTTTTATCTCGGCTCAGAACTCTTTGGTGACTTGCGCACGGGAAAAGATGGAGCGGACGAGGTGGCGACACGACGGGATGCATATTGGAGGACAATGCCATAATAGTTGGAAAAATTCTATTTTTCCCATATTTATTGCTTATTTGTTTTATATGCATGTTGTGTATGATTTTAAAATTCCTCATTTTCAATTTACTAAGTGGGAGAGGGACATTTTAATTAATTCCCGCTGCCTCCATTACAATTTGACGTGTGATGCAACAAACTTGCGCGTTGGCTTTGAGTGCCTTCCTCCCCATCGGATGGGTTTATTTGCGGATCACTAGGTCAAATAATGGTTATAGGAAATTATTGAGCAGCGTGTGTACTTCCCCATCGGTAAGGCACATAATCCGAAATAATTTCCTTAGTATCGTGTAATGGTGCACACTTAGATGCAAATAAAAAGTATCCTCCCCATCGGAGTCACTGCTTTTATTTGTAGGGCTAAAGAGGAACCAACTATTAATTTTATTTGTCAAAAAGTAAGGTTGACAAGATAATAAAATTAATGGGTAAAACCTCCTCTTACAAATGTAGAATTCGTATACGTCCACACTATCGTGGCATGCGATATTCTCGGTATTTTGAGGTGTTGGTTGATTTCGGAATTTTATTGTTTTGAGGAATCAATAATATTTGAAATCTAATATTTTGATCATTGTGATTTTTAGGGTTTTCAAATGGCTTTCAACCCACTTGCTGTGATTTTAAAAGAAAACAAACTTACTGGACCAAACTACATTGATTGGAAAAGAAACTTGGATATTGTCTTAACTGCGGAGGAGTACAAATTTGTACTCTTCGAGGTCTGTCCTCCTAAGCCCTCCGATGACTTTGATGAAAAGGAGAAAGAACGTTATAAGAAATTGGTTAAGGCAGATGATATGGCGCGGTGTTACATTTTGGCATCTATGTCAAATATGCTGCAACATCAGCATCAGGCCATAGCCACAACTTATGACATGATGTTCAATCTCAAGGAACTTTTCGGACATCAGAGTAGGGCGGCTAGGCAGGAGCCAATGAGAAACTTAATGACGACCACCATGATCGAGGGAACACCCATTAGGGATCATGTTCTCAAGATGATGGCTCATCTTAATGAGATGGAAGTCCTCGGAGCTGAGATCGATGGGGAAACCCAGGTTGATATCATTCTCCAGTCTCTTCCTAGGAGTTTTGAGCAGTTCCGCCTCAACTACAACATGAACAAGAGGTTGTATTCGTTGGCGGAGCTTACGTGAACTCCGAGGCAGAGGGCTTTTTCCGAGTACTCAAGCCATGGTCGCTCGAAGGTTTCTTCCTCTAAAGCGAAAGGTAAGAAGAAGAAGAAGCAAGGTGGAGGCGAAGAAAGTGGCGATGGGACCTCAGCGAGAGTGAAGAAGTCGAAGGCAAGTGCTTCACTTGCAATGATTGGACATTGGAAAAGCAGGTATATCTTCTTGTTTAGTTGTTGAAACATGTTTAGTGGTGTTATCTACCAGTGCCTGGGGTGTAGATACAGGAGCCACTGATCATGTCTGCAATACTTTGTAGGGGTTCCAGGAAACCCGATGACTAGCTGAGGGAGAGATTACTGTCTTCATGGGCAATGCTTCAAAGGTGGCGGCTATTGCAGTGGGAGATGTTTATTTATCTTTTGATAGGAATAAAGTTTTGGTTTTAAGAAATTGTCTTTATGTACCTACTTTTAGAAAGAATTTAATTTCAGTTTCTAAATTGTTTATGGATGGATATTCTATTTATTTTAATGACAAAGTGGTTATAAAGAGGAATAGGGAGATTATCTGTTCTGGTACATTGGTTGGCAATTTATATACTCTTGAACCAAAAACTCCCACGATGCATATAGAAATCAATAACTCATCTTCTAAGTCTAATAAGAGAAAAGAACCTTCGCAAATGAACCAAACATATCTTTGGCATCTAAGGCTTGGTCATATTAACCTAAGAAGAATTCAAAGGTTGATAGCTGATGGACCTTTGGGTTCATTAGTGGTGGAGGATCTCCCAACCTGCGAATCTTGCTTGGAAGGTAAAATGACCAAGAGGCCTTTTAAGGCCAAGGGGTATAGAGCCAAAGATGTGTTAGAATTGGTTCATTCTGATTTGTGTGGTCCTATGTCTATCCAGGCAAGAGGTGGCTTTGAATACTTCGTCTCTTTTATAGACGATTATTCAAGGTATGGATACATTTACTTGATGTGCCGCAAGTCTGAATGCTTTGACAAGTTCAAAAAATTCAAGGCTGATGTGGAGAACCGTCAAGGTAAAAGTATCAAGACATTACGATCTGATCGTGGTGGCGAGTACCTCTTGGGAGAGTTTAGGAGTTACTTATCAGAGGCTGGGATTCAATCCCAATTGTCCGCACCTGGCACACCCCAGCAGAATGGTGTGGCGGAGCGAAGGAATAGGACTCTTGTGGAGATGGTCAGATCGATGATGAGTTATTCTGAGTTACCTGATTCGTTCTGGGGGTTTGCTTTGGAAACGGAAGCACACATTCTGAACTTGGTTCCATCTATGTTAGTACCCTCTACTCCCACAGAGTTGTGGACTGGGCGAAAGCCTAGTCTAAGACATATTCGGATTTGGGGTAGTCCAGCACATGTGCTGTAGGGAGATGCTGGTAAGTTAGAATCTCATACAGAAGTACGCTTGTTTGTTGGCTACCGTAAGGGAACGAAGGGTGGTTTATTCTATAGTCCTAGAGATCAGAAGGTGATCATGAGTACAAATGCCAGATTTCTAGAGGAGGACTATGTGATGAACCACAAGCCCACGAGTAGGATTGTTCTTGAGGAGTTGACAAGGGAAGTCCCGACTTCAGTACCACCGGTACAAGAGGAGACACCACAAGTCACTGCACCGCGTGTCACAAAGCATACACAGGAGGCAATCCAAGATAGAGATGTGATATCTTGGCAAAGAGCGATGAATTCAGAGATAGAATCTATGGATTCTAATCAGGTCTGGGAGCTAGTAGAACCACCCGATGGTGTAAAAACCATTGGATGCAAGTGGATCTACAAGAGAAAGAGAGGAGTAGACGGGAAGGTTGAGACCTTCAAAGCTAGGCTTGTTGCAAAAGGGTATACTCAGAAAGAGGGTATCGATTATGAGGAGACCTTTTCGCCGGTAGCTATGCTTAAGTCTATTCGGATTCTCTTATCTATAGCTGCTCATATGGATTATGAGATTTGGCAGATGAATGTCAAGACAGCTTTCCTTAATGGAAGTCTTGAGGAGAACATCTATATGCGGCAACCAGAGGGATTCATTGCTAAAGGCAAAGAGCATCTTGTATGTAAGCTTAATCGGTCCATTTATGGATTGAAGCAAGCTTCTAGATCTTGGAACATCCGCTTTGATGAGGTAATCCAGTCATATGGATTTATTCAAAGTCCGGATGAGCCTTGTGTATACAAGAGATGTAAAGAAGCGTAGTGGTGTTTCTTGTACTATCGTAGATGACATTTTGTTAGTTGGAACAATATCAAAGTGTTATCGACGTAAGAGTAGTTGTCTAAGCAGTTTGACTTGATGGACTTGGGAGAAGTTGGAAACATCCTTGGGATCAAAGTTATAAGGGATCGCAAGTAAAGGTTGTTGTGATTGTGTCAATCTTCATATTTTGAAACTATCCTTGCTCGTTTTAGCATGCAGAACTCCAAGAAAGGTTTTCTACCTTTTAGGCATGGAGTTCCTTTATCTAAAGAGATGTGTCCCAAAACATCAAAGGAGATAGAGGACATGAAGGCGGTTGCTTATGCTTCGGCAGTAGGAAGCCTTATGTATGTTATGCTATGTACGAGACCGGATATCTGCTTTGCCATGGGCATGGTTAGTAGATATCAGAGTAATCCTGGATAGGGACATTGGACTGCGGTAAAGCATATATTGAAGTACCTGAGAAGGACTAGGGATTATATGCTGGTTTACCGGGCAGATCAATTAGTCCCTGTGGGTTACACGGATTCGGATTTCCAATCATATAGGGACAAGAGTATGTCTACCTCGGGGTTTGTGTTTACTTTTGGAGGTAGAACCATAGTATGGAGGAGTGTCAAGCAGAAATGCGTGGCGGACTCTACCATGGAAGCTGAGTGTGTGGCAGCCTCTAAGGCAGCCAAGGAAGCTGTATGGCTCAGGAACTTCTTGATGGACTTGGATGTGATTCCTGGTTTGCCCAGAACTATCACAATTTATTGTGATAATAGTGGTGCAGTTGCAAACTCGAAAGAACCACGAGCCCATAAGGCGAGTAAACACATAGAGCGCAAGTACCACCTTATACGAGAGATCGTAAAGCGAGGAGAAGTTGTTGTCGACAAGATTGCATCAGAGGATAACCTGGCGGATCCATTCACTAAGGCCCTTCCAGCGAAAGCGTTTGATAGGCATGTGGAGGACATGGGGATCAGATGTATGGCAGAGTGATGATGGCATAGTCTTTTATTATAAGTGGGAGATTATTGGAATGTATACTGAAAGCCTAGCTCTTTTTGTATGAACATTTTATTTTGAAATAAGAATCACATGATCATTATTTGCACTTTATATATTTATTATATGTGTGCATATTGTCTAATATTTTACATTGTAGATAACATGGTGCTTGGTGTGGCACAGAAGATCATGTTATCAGTTCTTTGTAAAATATAAGTAGAGGCTCACAACCAAGATGATTTTGGACAAACCATTGGCATTGTTGTAGTGTAGCTTGGTATTGTTTTGTCTTGAACATAGAGTTACAATGGTACACTTAGGTGTATTGAGCAGGACTGACATAGAGGTGATTCAATTTAGTACTGACTACATAATTGAATCGGACCTCGGATATTATGTTGTACATGCTCTTAATCCCGATATAATAACGGGCACATGTACTTAGTATTTATTTCATTGATTTACCAGTGGGTGAGATTTAGATGGATTAAATCAATATGCCCGGTAAGTTGGGAAATAATATTATTTACATGGTGTGTCGTTGATTATAGGAGGAAACCGTGTCCTATATATTAGGTTGATGATGTCCCCTTGAGGAGCTCATAAGGTTCATCATGTAAACCCAGCTGGTTGACTTAGTCAACATGATGATAAGGTTGAGTGGTACTACTCGAGGAATTAGATGTTAATTAATTGATGGTCAGTAAATCAATTAATTGACGGACATTAGATATCTTAAACACGGGGAGATAAATGTACAAATGATATATGGAGCCCATATTGATTTATGGGGGTTGGTGAGGTAGTTCAATGATGATCCTCTAGTGGAATGGAACATCATTGATGGATCAAGTTTGTGTGGTTCCGATCCATCGCGTGGCCAAGATCCAACTCCTCCTTATGGTCCCTATCGTAGCCTAATATAATCCTTGTGAAGTCTAGATCCAAGAATGTAAAACAAAACCTAGAACCAACGGTTGGGATTAAATCCCTAAGATCTGATGGTTAGGATAAAACCCTAGAATCGACGGTTAGGATTAAATCCCTAGATCCAACGGTTGGGATAAAACCCTAGATCCGACGGTTGGGATGAAACCCTAGATCCGACGGTTGGGATGAAATCCTAGATCCGACGGTTGGGATGAAACCCTAGATCCGACGGTTGGGATGAAACCCTAGATCCGACGGTGGAGATTAAATCCCTAGATTCGACGGTGGGGATTAAAGGAGGCTTAAGCCCAATTCTATAAATAGGGGGCTTAGGCTTGGGCGGCAATGATTGATTTTCGAATTAGAGTTAGGGTTTTGGGCGGCTAGGGTTTGGAGCAAAGTGGGCGGCAACCTTCTTCCTTCTTGTTGATTTCCGGCGCCCATCTCCTTTCATCATTCCTTGGCCGACGCCCATCCTAGAGGCCTCCCCCTTCTTCCTTGGCCGGCGGTTCTCCTCCCATTGGTGGTCGGTTCTCATCCTCCTCCCTATTCTCCAAGGTGGCCGGCGGTTCTCCTTCATTTGGTGGCCTGTGCATCATCCATTTGATCCTTGGCCGGCGGTTGCACTAAATTCCCTAATTTGGTGGCCGGCTCTAGAAAAGATAGGTATTTGTAAGTTCTTCTCTTTGTTCGCAGCGGACAAGGTAGAGAAGAAAGCGATCTAGGAGGCTTCTACTAGTGGAAGATCTTCGTCCACACGTCGTCCACGAGAAGGATAGGACATACGGTAGAAGATCGTGAGGTATAAAGTTATTTTAACTTTATTTACAGATCTGAGCTTGTTCTTTTATGTTTTGATTATGCATGTGTAAATTAGTAAATATATTGTATAATCATGGACCCCGAAGACAAACACAAAAACCGGCGATCCATTCGTCGTCTCTTCCGCGGCTAACCAACTAGAAGAGTTGTGTTGCTTGAACAACTAGTTTGTTCAAGCGACCACTCAAGTTGTTAGCACGATGACGAAATGGTTGTGCTAAGGAAGCTCATCCCATCCGTATTAATTCTTTCATTAGTGAAAATTTTAATCCGGGGACATGGGAGCCAATGAGCCTCCGAAGCAACCCCCTTCAAAAGGAACTTAGCGGATCCTTTGACTAAGGCATTACCTCAAAGTAAGTTTGAGAGTCATGTTAGAGCTTACGGTATTGGATACGGTAGCGATTGTCATTAGGCCAAGTGGGAGTTTGTTAGTGATATATGAGAGATGTTCTAAGGCAATCGCCTTATGTTTGAACCATTTATATGATAAATGAAGATTCACTATTTGAGTATACATGTTTTCATTTATTTGATTAGATCTTAAACTCATTACTGAATGTCCATAATACGATTCACAACATGAAAGAATTTGTGATTGGATCACAACTAGTGAGTATCTCTACATGTGTAATTGTGATGTATCAGAATTATCCCTAGTCGATGAATTGATGAATTTGGACACCATTGATTCTGTCGAGACTAGCACGAGGTATACTCTTTGGTGTATCCAAGCAGCTGATTCTCACTAGCTGGAGACATTGTGTTGTCCGGAGTTAATCGTGGATACTAGTTATGGTAACTAGTTCATTGGAGTGACCAACCGTAAGACTTCATATGGTTCTCTGCATATATAGATATGTCAATGAAGTTCTTACTGCAGCTTAAGTGTGATGTTCCTTTGACTTGCGGTATTCAAGTCATCTTGATCATAAAGACTTATGCTTTGACATCTTAAGCAAGCATCTCTAAGGAGATGTGGACCCGGGATGATTGGGTATAAGTCGAAGTGATCGAAGGTGTTTGAATAGCCTATAAAGGATTCACCACTCCTTGCGAGGAGATGTATACCCATGGCCTCTCGTCGGATTGTTACTAAAGTCTTTGGCCAAAGCATTACATGTTTAGAGTAATGTACTCTTTGATACATGTGCGGTAACTAGAATCCGTAGGACGAGGAAATGATACTTGGGCTAGGTGTGACGTAGTCAGCCTAGTGGAGACTGACACTATAGACCATGTCCTGAACAAAGTGGGTATAAGATGAGTGAAAGGAATGAGGCACGATTCATTCGAGCTGCTGAAGGGTTTCAGAAGTAGTTCTGGATCAACCGTTGATCTTTTCGATTAATTAGGGATTATGATGTACTACTAGGTGCCACTCATGATCATTCTATAATTAATGGTTAATTATAGATGACCAACATAAACCGAGAACCTATTTGGTCACACGCACAATGAGCGTAATCCGAAGGATTTAAAACGAGCTTGAGAATGAGATTCTCAGACCGAGAGAAACTAGATTTGGTTGGACCAAACATGGAGCGAGCATGAAATCGTTTCAGTCGCAATGGAAGCGTGGATGGGTCGTGTCTTATGAAGACATGATGGATGAACCAAATTGGTTTGGTTCTAATCCAATGGAGGAAAATAAACCAAAGGGTTTGGTTTGTTTTAAACGAATGAACCAAAGTTGGTTCGGTTCGTTTTAACTTAAAATAAACCATCATGGTTTGGTTTATTTTAACTTTAATTAATGGAGCAGGTTAATGGGCTTTTGGTTATGATCCGATAACCATTAAGAGAATTTGTTCTCTATAAAATAGGGCTTAAGGGTTTTTGTTAAACCCTAATCCAAAGCCTTGCAACCCTAGAAGTTGTCGCCCCCTCCTCTCCTTGGTGTAGTCGGCGCCAACCCTTGTGCCGCTGCCCACCACCACCTAGCTCCCTTGCTGGAATCCAGAAGGTATTGTCCTTCCCTCTTGCCGGCGTTGAGCTGCTGCCAGAGGAGCTCCGGTGATCTCCATTGGGTTCGGCAATAAGGTGAGCTTCAACCTTCCCTTTTGGCCGGCCCCTATTCCTCCACCAAAGCTGTCCAGTTTTCTGGACAGCTTGTTTTCTTCTCGTCGGAGCATCGTTTGGATGACGTTTGGAGCTCTGACAGCGGTAGCCTTGCTAGGGATTCGATCTCCAGTAATCCTCATAGGTCGAGGACGAAGGATTCGTCAAACGGTTGACGAATACCTCTCTGGAGAAGCGAGTTTTTGAGGACTCGTTTTGGATCCGAATTTTGATTCGGATCATGATCTTCTCTCGATCACATCGTCTTCAACGCGAGGCTAGTAACCCGTACGAAGATGAGGCTCGTGACTTTGTGAAGTCATCCCGAAGATACTCGGCGTGAATACGCGTAGAGACGATTCTAGCAAGAATCGTTCCAGTTGATGTCTTTCCCGCTACACGTGATACGTAAGGTATACGTAGTATAAGTTTCCTTTTATTGCAAAATTTGAATTTACGGTTATGTCTACACATGTTATACTATGCATGCGTGTGATGTGTGTGTTGTAATAAATTAGATTTATTATTTTATTCCTTCCGCTGTGCACATGTTTGCGAAACATGTTCGAACACACACTCACCGCAGTGCCGGAAACCCAACACACTGATCATGTCTGCAATACTTTGCAGGGGTTCTAGGAAACCAGATGACTGGCTGAGGGGGAGATTATCATATACATGGACGATGCCACGAAGGTGGCGACTGTTATAGTGGGAGATGTTTATTTGTCTTTTGAAAGGAATAAAGTTTTGGTTCTTAAAAATTGCCTTTATGTACCTTTATTTAGAAATAATTTGATTTCGGTTTCTAAATTGTTTATGGATGGATATTCTATTTCTTTTAATAACAGAGTTGTTATAAAAAGGAATAGGGAGATTATCTGTTCTGGTGCATTGATAGAAAATTTATATACACTTGAACCAAAAGCTCCCACGATGCAAATAGAAGTTAATAACTCATCTTCTAATTCCAATAAGAGAAAAGAACCTTCAAAGATGAACCAAACGTGTCTTTGGCATCTAAGGCTTGGTCATATTAACCTAAGCAGAATTCAAAGGTTGATAGCTGATGGACCTCTGGGTTCATTAGTGGTGGAAGATTTCCCAACCTGCGAATCTTGCTTGGAGGGTAAAATGACCAAGAGACCTTTTAAGGCCAAGGGGTATAGAGCCAATGATGTGTTGGAGTTGGTTCTTTCTGATTTGTGTGGTCCTATGTCTATCCAGGCAAGCGGTGGTTTTGAATATTTCGTCTCCTTTATAGACGATTATTCGAGATATGAATACATTTACTTGATGTGCCGCGAGTCTGAATGCTTTGACAAGTTCAAAGAATTCAAGGCTGATGTGAAGAAACGTCAAGGTAAAAGTATCAAGATACTACAATCTGATCGTGGTGGTAAGTACCTCTTGGGAGAGTTTAGGAATTACTTATCAGAGGCTGGGATTCAATCCCAATTGTCTGCACCTGGTACACCCCAGAAGAATGGTGTAGCAGAGAGAAGGAATATGACTCTTATGGAGATGGTTAGATCGATGATGAGTTATTCTGAGTTGCCAGATTCGTTCTGGGGATATGCTCTAGATACGACAGTATATATTCTGAACTTGGTACCATCTAAATCAGTGCCTTCTACTCCCACAGAATTGTGGACTGGGCGAAAGCCTAGTCTAAGACATATTCGGATTTGGGAAAGTCCAGCACATGTGCTGAAGACAGATGCTGGTAAGTTGGAATCTCGTACAGAAGTGCACATGTTCATTGGCTATCCTAGAGGAATGAAAGGTGGTTTGTTTTATAGTCCTAGAGATCAAAGGGTGATAATTAGCACGAACACCAGATTTCTAGAGGAAGACTATGTGATGAAACACAAGCCCATGAGTAAGATTATTCTAGAAGAATTGAAAGGGGAAGTCACTTCTTCAGTACCATCGGTACAAGAGGATATACCACAAGTCACTGCATCGCGTGTCACAGAGGATACACAGGTGATACCTCTTCGTAGTGGGAGGGTTGTTAGACAGCCTAATAGATTTAATTTCTTGGGAGAATCTTCTGATTTGGTCTATGGCGAACATGAACCTAATCCCTGAACATATGACAAGGCAATCCAAGATAAAGATGCGGTATCTTGGCAAAGTGCAATGAATATTGAGATTGAATCTATGGATTCAAATCAGGTCTGAAAGCTAGTAGAACCACCCAATGGTGTAAAAACCATTGGATGCAAGTGGCTCTACAAAAGAAAGAGAGGAATAGACGGGAAGGTTGAGACCTTCAAAGCAAGGCTTGTTGGGAAAGGGTATACTCAGAAAGAGGGTATCGATTATGAGGAGACTTTTTCGCCTGTAGTCATGTTTAAGTCTATTCGGATTCTCTTATGCATTGCCGCTCATATGGACTATGAGGTATGGCAGATGGATGTCAAGACAACTTTCCTTAATGGAAGTCTTGAGGAAAACATCTATATGAAGCAACTTGAGGGATTCATTGCAAAGGGAAAAGAGCATCTTGTGTGCAAGCTTAATCGGTCCATTTATGGATTGAAGCAAGCTTCGAGGTCTTGGAACATTCGCTTTGATGAGGTAATCCAGTCTTATGGATTTATTCAAAGTCCGGATGAGTCTTGTGTATACAAGAGATGTGACGGAAACGTAGTGGTATTTCTTGTACTATACACAGATGACATTCTGTTAATTGGCAAAAATGTCAAGGTGTTATCGGACGTAAGGGTATGGTTGTCCAAACAGTTTGATATGAAGGACTTGGGAGAAGTGGGACACATACTTGGGATCAAGGTTATAAGGGATTGCAGGAAAAGGATGGTGTGCCTATCTCAAGCTTCATACATAGACACCATTTTGGCTCGTTTTAGCATGCAGAACTCCAAGAAGGGTTTTCTACCTTTCAGGCATGGAGTTCCTTTATCTAAGAAGATGTGTCCTAGAACATCTGATGAGATAGAGGAGATGAAGGTGGTTCTTTATGCTTCGGCAGTAGGAAGCCTTATGTATGTTATGCTGTGTACGAGATCGGATATCTATTTTGTCTTCGACATGGTTAGCAGATATCAGAGTAATCCAGGACAGGGACATTGGACTGCGGTAAAGCATATATTGAAGTACTTGAGAAGGACTAGGGATTATATGCTAGTTTACCAAGCAGACCAATTACTCTATCTAGGATACACAGATTTCGACTTCCAATTAGACAGGGATAACAGTAAGTCTACCTCAGGTTTTGTGTTTACTTTGGGAGGTGGAGCCATTGTATGGAGGAGAGTCAAGCAGAAATGCGTGGTAAACTCTACTATGAAAGCTGAGTATGTGGCATCCTCTGAGGAAGCCAAAGAAGTTGTGTGGCTCAGGAACATCTTGATGGACTTAGATGTGATTCCTGGGGTGCCCAAAACTATCACAATTTATTATGATAATAGTGGTGCAGTTGCAAACTCGAAGGATCCACGAGTCCATAAGGCAAGTAAACACATAGAGCGCAAGTACCACCTGATACGAGAAATCGTAAAGCGAGGAGATGTTGTTGTGGCCAAGATTGCGTCAGAGGATAACCTGGCAGACCCTTTCACTAAGGCCCTTCCAGCGAGGGATTTTGATAGGCATGTGGAGGGAATGGGAATCAGATGTATGGTAATTAGAGGACAACATAGTCTTTTAGTATAAGTGGGAGATTGTTGGGATGTATACTGAAAAGTCTATCTTTTGTATGAACATCTTTATTTTTGAAATAAGAATCACATGATCATTGTTTGCATATTAATGACTATGCATATTGTCTAATACATTACATTGTAGATAACATGGTGTGTAGTGTCACACGGGAGATCATGTTATCAGTTCCTTGTAAAGTATAAGTAAAGGCTCACAACTGAGATGGTTTTGGACAAACCATTGGAATGGTTGTAGTGTGATTTGGTATTGGTTTGTCTTGACCATAGAATTATACTAGTACACTTTGTGTGTATTGAGCAGTACCGACTTAGAGGTGATTCGATTTATTGCTGACTACATAATCGAATCGGACCACAGATATTATGTTGTACATGCTCTTATTCCAGATATAATAACGGGCACATATACTTAGTATTCATTTATTTGATTTACCAATGGGCGAGATTTAAAGAGTAAATCGATATGCTCGGTAAGTTGGGAAATGATATTATTTATATAGTGTGTCATTGATTATAGGAGGAAACCGTGTCCTATATATTAGGATGATGATGTCCTCTTGAGGAGCTCATAAGGTTCATCATGTAAACCCTGTAGGTGGACTTGGTCCGGCATGATAATAAGGTTGAGTGGTACTACTCATTGAGTTAGATGTTGATTAATTAATTGTCAGTAAATTAATTAATCAACAGATATTCGAGATCTTAAACACGGGGAGATAAATGTACAAATAATATATGGAGCCCATATTAACTTATGGGGGTTGGTGAGGTAGATCAATGATAATCTTCTAGTGGAATGGATTATCATTAATGGATCGGACTTTAAGTGGGCTTGATCCATTGGGTGGCCAAGATCCAACTCCTGCTCATGGTCCCTATTGTAGCCTATTAAAACCTCATGGAGCCTATATTCGATGTTGGAAAATAAAACTCTAGATCCAATGGTAGAGATTAAATCTCTAAATCCGACGATTGAGATTAAATATCTAGATCTGACGGTTGAGATTAAATCCCTAGAATCGATGGTGGAGATTAAAACAAGGCTTAAGCCTAACTCTATAAAAGGAGGGATTACGGTGGCTTGCAAGTGCAATTTGGAGGCAAATGGGATTAGAGTTTTTGGGCAGCAAGGGACAGGAGAATTGGGTGGCCACAAATTTGGAAATATTTTCCTTCTTCTTCCTTAGGTGGCCGGCGACCATCCTCTCCTCTCCTCTCCTTGGCCGGCGTCCAAATCTCTTCCTTCTCTTCTCCTTGGCCGGTGGAAACAAGGGTTAGGGTGATTCCTTGGAGCTCTTGGCCGGCGCCCACCTTCCCCTCTCTTTAGGCCGGTGGCAAGCTTCAAGTTGGGAGCTTATTGGTTGGTCCTAGATAGAGGAGAGTTTTGTTTCATAATCTTCCTTTTGTTCAGAGCGAGCAAAGAAAGGAAGATTGGTGATCTAGGAGGCTTCAACTTTTGGAAGATCGTTGCCCACACGATGTCCAAAAGGAGGAAGGACATACAATAGAAGATTGAGAGGTATAACGCTTGTTTATATTGTTTTGTATTATGTCTATAATTGTTTTTCAATTATATGCATGATGTATGTTTCGTTTTGTTGCTAAATTAACTTGGACCCCGAATACAAACACAAAAGACAGTGATCCGTACATCATCTATTCAGCTGCTAATCGTAGACTAGAGGTTGGTTGCTTGAACAACAAGTTTGTTTAAGTAACTACTCTAATCGAATAACACGACGATGAAATGGTAGCTTGGGTAATCTCTCCTTGTCAAGGATAATTTTTTTTTATCCGGGGACGTAGAAGGGATCGTCATGAACAAGTGACCAAGTTGAAGTGGGAAGCGAAGTTTCCTACCTTCAATGAGTTGTAAAGAATGTTATGTGTTGACAAACTTTACAGAGTTTGTTATGTCTTAACAAAACTTCGATCTATAAATGATTAGTTCATTTATGTTATATCATGATTAGTTCATTTAATGATAAGTTCATTTTATATTGTATCATGATATGTTAATGATTAGTTCATTATCTAGGGTGTGTGTAATATAATCGATCAATGTCGATCAAATTTGTAGATACAAATGATGAATGAAAACATTGTTGCCACTTGATTTTGTATACTAAATCAAATTTACAATGAAACAATTGGTGATTACATACATGCAACATACACTCAATATCTAAATAATTTATTTATTTATGGTAGATTATGACAATAAAAAAATATCAAAGTTAAATGGAGATAATTACAAAATCTGACACCTCAAGATACAGTATGTGCTTAAGGAATAGGAATTTCTTGAGGTTGTACATCAAGTTTTGGAAGAACTTATTGAGGGTCCCACTGCACTGCACAGATGAGACCTTGATGCTTATAAGGCATGGAAAAAGAAGAACTCCACTACAAAGGGTATATTGATTAGTTCGATGATAGACGACCTAGGTTTTGAGTATGAACCATATCCTTCATCTCATGCAGTCTGGGTAGCCCCTTAGGGAGAGATACAGTGGAATAAGTCTGAGCAAGCTTTGACAACTACAAGAAGCACCCGAATGTCTCCATGGTTCGATACCTGAGGGAGATGTCTAACATAATTCGAAAGCTTAAAATTATTGGTCATGAGTTGACTGATGAACAACAGGTTCAAGTAGTTATCCGTTTCCTTCCACATTCTTGGGAGACCATAAAGAATACCTTAACTCACAATGAGAGTAAAGTTTCATTGATGTCTCACACCATGTAAATGTTAGGGCAATCAACCCAAGTATGATCTTGGTTTTAACGTTTGTGACAAAAGGTTTAAGTTAAGATATTATATGTTTTGATGTGTGTGTTCCAGTTGTGCAGGACTTAGTGAATCACATATTGTTTACTTGATGAAGCATTGGCAAGTTCATCATCTCATGGATTGGGTCCTTGAGTCGGTGAAGGATGGCACGGGGAGAAGCTGTGAGCTTGGTGCATCTGAGGGACCGCCGGACAAGGAGTAAATGGAGTGAAGCCAAAGGAAGCAGACTTCAGGGCAAGACGTGAAGGATGGCACGGGAGAAGCTGCGAGCTTAGTGCATCCAAGGGATGTAGGTCGGAGGAAGAGAGCTTCGGTGAGGGACTCGATGGGAAATGAGAGTTGAACGATTGTAACCCGGGACAGGGTTGTTGGATCGAGAAGCGTCGCTAGAGGGGGGGTGTGAAAAGCGATCGTAAATCTTTTCGATGTTTCGTTCGAGTAGATAATTAAATGAGTAAGAGAAATGGAAAATAAAGAGACATGTTTATTTTTACTTGGTTCACAACCCAGCGGTTGCTACTCCAAGGCCCTATCGGTCCTCGACCGTGTACGTAGGGCAAAGCACTATAACGTCTCCTCCTCATTGGAGGTAGGAGACAACGATCACAAAACTGAAAGTACGAGGATGAGGCAACAAGCCTACCTCACCTCATTACGATTAAAACAAAGAATACAATAAAAACAATTACTTGCTACTGCTGCGAACGAAGGAGATTTGAACTTGTCGTCGCGTCGGCGTTGGAGCGTTGGCGTTGTAGGAGCACTTGAGAATAAACTTGATGTAATTTGGAGTTGGAATCCTCCCCACCTTTTATAGATTTTGGCCTCTGAATATGTCTCCTCTTTTTTTGGAACAGATCACGAAGTTGTATAATTTTTATCCCGAAGTGGCCGCGTCAAACCTTATCCATTTTGACCTAGCGTAAAGGATGATTCGTCGCCATCAGTCGACTGATGACTCCCATCAGTCGACTAATGAGCATCAGTCGACTGCCCAATGTCCAGCAGTCGACTGCTAGCCTGGCCACTTCCCTGCAGTAAGATGTTAGCTCGGAAAATGATAAATGTGACGGTTTCTAACCGTTCGATCTCGACCTAGACCTTCCATAGAAAATCTTAGTCGGATCGCCATCTATGGTAATCCCCATAAAGAGGACACGACCTTACAATCTCTCACTCACACGAGCTTTCCTCGATACTTACC
Organism: Wurfbainia villosa; assembly: GCA_025175895.1. NCBI lineage: Eukaryota > Viridiplantae > Streptophyta > Magnoliopsida > Zingiberales > Zingiberaceae > Wurfbainia > Wurfbainia villosa. The sequence continues at coordinate 80,038,359 of CM045990.1, forward strand.
TTGTAGCTCTTGCTTTTGGCCTTCCACTCGATTCCTTCGGCTCCCTCCGAAGTCACTCGAGTGTCGCCCGACAACTGCGGCTTCCTCCGGGTGTCGCTAGCCTACAACTCCAGCTTTAGTACTTTTCTGCACACTCGATTTAGCTCGTGAGATAACGATGTAAACTTAACTTTGTGTCTTTATCATAATCAAAACACAGGTTCCATTATCTAGTGCCCCTGCACCAACAATTTCCCCCTTTTTGATCCATGGAAAACCAACACAAAGTTAAGGGAAATTAAAGCATAAAACAAGTATAGTAAATGGTGAATGTCATTTTCAAAAACTCCCCCTTAACCCTAGGTGAGTTATGAAAGAGATACTTTAGTTTTCAAAATTAAATAAATTTTGTGTTACTCTCCCTTAACTCCCCCTTAACTTTCACTCTTCTTCACCTTTTTCTATAAATCTAAACAAATGTTGGGATTTGTTATGTAAAATTGAAGTTTGTTATATAAAATAGGGGTTTAAAAACAATATGGTATATGCATGCATCAAGATAAATCAACTATGAGTCCAAGCATGCGTCTAGCAGTAATTAGATTGATTAGTTCGAGGTGTGTCCCTCTGCACCAATAATCTAAAGGTTTGTAATATAACCCTTAGGGTTAGTTTGCTTTCCCCCTTAGTCAAATATATGAAGTATAAGAGATGTAGGGGGCGCTAAACTTTGGCCTAAGAGTTGTTAAGTACAATAGTTGGGAAAATAAATAGTATTTTGAAGAGGTTATATTTCAATTATCCTTAACATCTCACCCATTCTATGTGTCTTAGAATTTGTTCACCTTATATGTTTTGTGAGATGATTTTAAATTGATTAAAGATAGTCAACCTTGGGTTAGATTTAGATTTAACCTTTAGATCGTTAAGTAACTTTTCGAGAAATTGGCTTCCAGGTTGTGGCGAGGCACAGGGGCCTTCTTTGATCGGAACAACGACCACTTCCTTAGACAAAGCCAAATTCAAGAAAATATCACTTAAGTCACTTAGGGTTACTTCCTGGTCTAACTAGTTTAGGATATGGCGAGGTCGCTTTAGCTAGTTCCACTCAGTCAAGTGCACCAAGCTAGATACGCCTTATCTAGCTCAAATACACGAGACTTTGTTTCCCTAACGTACTATCATCTCGCCGCGTCCTGATACTATGTTGTCAAGAGTTGACTAACTATTTTCTCTATCTAGCCGTTCTACAAATTAAAGTAAAATATTCAATGGTTTTGCTAAGTAAGCGGGTATACTATTTTAGTGTTAGCTCCCCATGGACCATTGAACCAATATGGTCTATTCAAATAATGAATTTGATCCTGGGGAATCCAAAACTTATTAGTCCTTATATGTGATTTCAATAAAACCTTTGGGACCCATGCTTGGACACTTTGATGACTACGATTTACGATAGACATATATGACCTATTCGTAGTCGTTGACCTAAATCCTGTTAGTAATATATGAGAGATGTCCTAAGGCAATCGCCTTATGTATGAACCATTTATATGATAAATGAAGATTCACTATTTGAGTATACATGTTTTATGTATTTGATTGGATCTTAAACTCATTTACTGAATGTCCACGATACGATTCACAGCATGAGAGAATGTGTGATTGGATCACAACTAGTGAGTATCTCTTCATGTGTAATTGTGATGTATCAGAGTTATCCCTAGTCGATGAATTGATGGATTTGGACACCATGAATTCTGTCGAGACTAGCACGAGGTATACTCCTTGGTGTATCCAAGCAGCTGATTCTCACTGGCTGGAGACATAGTGATGTCCGGAGTTAATCGTGGATGGTAGTTATGGTAACTAGTTCATTGGAGTGACCAGCCGTAAGACTTCATATGGTTCTCTACATATATAGATATGTCAATGAAGTTCTTACTGTGGCTTAAGTGCGATGTTCCTTTGACTTGCGGTATTCAAGTCATCTTGATCATGGAGACTTATGCTTTGACATCTTAAGCAAACATCTCTAAGGAGATGTGGACTCGGGATGATTGGGTATAAGTCGAAGTGATCGAAGGTGTTTGAATAGCCTATAAAGGATTCACCACTCCTTGCGAGGAGATGTATACCCAAGGCCTCTCGTCGGATTGTTACTAAAGTCTTTGGCCAAAGCATTACATGTTTAGAGTAAGGTACTCTTCGATACATGTGCAGTAACTAGAATCCGTAGGACGAGGAAATGATGCTTGGGCTAAGTGTAACGTAGTCAGCCTAGTAGGGACTGACACAATAGACCATGTCCTGAACCAAGTGGGTATAAGATGAGTGAAGGGAATGGGGCACGAATCATTCGAGCTGCTGAAGGGTTTCAGAAATAGTTCTTGATCAACCGTTGATCTTTTCGGTTAATTGGGGATCATGATGTACTACTAGGTGCCACTCATGATCGTTCTATAATTAATGGTTAATTATAGACGGCCAACATAAACCGAGAACCTATTGGTCACACTCACAACGAGCGTAATCCAAAGGATTTAAAACGAGCTTGAGAATGGGATTCTCAGACCGAGAGAAACTAGGTTTGGTTGGACCAAACATAAAGCGAGCATGAAATCGTTTCAGTCGCAATGGAAGCGTGGATGGGCCGAGTCTTATGAAGACGTAATGGATAAACCAAAATGGTTTGGTTCTAATCCAATGGAGGAGAATAAACCAAAGGGTTTGGTTTGTTTTAAACGAATGAACCAAAAGTTGGTTCGGTTCGTTTTAACTTAAAATAAACCATCATGGTTTGATTTATTTTAACTTATCTTAATGGAGCGGGTTAGCGGGCCTAATGGTTATGATCCAATAACCATTAAGAGAATTAGTTCTCTATAAAAGAGGGCTTAATGGATAATTAAGCCCTAATCCAAAACCCTAGCCTCAAGAGTTGCCGCCCACCCCTTGAAGGACTTGGCGCCAACCCTAGGCTGCCGCCCCTCTCCTCATCAGCAGGCGTCGGAAGGCCTTCCTTCCCCCTCTCGGTGATCTTCCTTGGGTGTGGCGATAAGGTGAGCACTTGGCTTCCTTGTTTTGGCCGGCGCCTACTCCTCCACCAAGCTGTCCAGTTTTCTGGACAGCTTCTTCTCCTCTCGTCGGAGCGTCGTTTGGACGACGGTTAGAGCTCCGACAGCGGATAACTTTCCGGGGATTCGATCTCCGGTAATCCTTTGAGGTGGAGGACGAAGGATTCGTCAATTGGTTGACGAATACCTCTCCGGAGAAGCGAGTTTTGAGAACTCGTATTAGGATCCGAATTTGGATTCGGATCATGATCATCTCTCGATCACGTCGTCTTCAACACGAGGCTAGTAACCCGTACGAAGACGAAGCTCGTGGCTTAGCGAAGTCATCCCGAGGAACTCGGCGTGGATACGGATAGAGACGATTCTAGCGAGGATCGTTCCGGTTGATGCCGTTCCCGCTACACGTCATACGAAAGGTATAACGTAGTTAAATTTCCTTTTATTGCAAATTTAAATTTACGGTTATGTCTACACTTGTTGTAATATGCATGCGTGTGTTGTGTGTGTTGTAATAAATAGAAGTATTTATTATTTTTATTGCTTCCGCTGTGTTCATGTTTACGAAACATGATCGAACACACACACGCCGCGGTGCCAGAAACCCAACAAATCCGAGTCCGGCTTTGTTGTACACGGCTCTTTGGGTTTCAAGTAGTCGGTTAAGATTCTTAGATCCCAACGTGAACCTTTCCAATGTACCCTCAACCTCTTGAACTCGGTCTTTCAAGAGAGAATTCTCCTCCTCAAGTTTTTCAATCTGGGTTGAGTTTCCCTCTTGAACTTGACTAGTAGAAGAGGTTAGAGTAGTCTCTTGCTTGAGGGTTTCAACCTCCTCAAGTAACGACTCAACCCTAGACTCGGACTTAGTTAATTTCCTATTAAGCATTTTAATTGTATTGTAAAGCGTATGAATTAATGAGTGGCTAACTTTAATTTTCTCTTTTGGTCCGGCTTTGAGTTGTTTCTCGAAGTAGTCCTCGAGTTTGGAGTCGGTGTTGTAATTGGATTCAGATTCGGACTCTGACTCGGACTCTTCGGGTCTTGCCATGCATGCTATGCCGCCGCCTTCTTTGTTGTCCCATGTTGCATGAAAAGCCTTCTTTTGATTCTTTAGTAGCCAACTTTCCCTCCGAACGATCTTCTGCACTACGTTCACTATTGCTTCCACCTTTTCGAATTCGGACTCTAATTCATCATCGGGTTCGAGTCCATCTTCTTGCCTGGTAGGTTGCTTGCTTCTTTGTCCTGCAAGTAGAGCAATACTTGTCTTGTCCCGGACCACGTTAGTTTGCTCGTGAAGTTCAAACTCGGATAATAATTCGTCTAACCTAACCTTCAAAAGGTCCTTAGAGACCTTGTAGGCATCGACCATGGATGCCCACAAGGTAGTCCTAGGAAATGAATTAAGGACGTACCTTAGTAGGTCGCGGTTTTCGAACTTGTGTCCGATGGTGTGCAGGTCATTGACAATGTCCTGGACGCGGGCGTGTAGTTGCGTCACCGTCTCGTGTTCCTGCATCTTAAGGTTATACAACTTATTGAAAATAAGGTCACGTTTACATACCTTAGCATCGGACGTTCCTTCATGTAGCTCGACTAATTTGTTCCATAGGTCCTTGGCGCTAATGAATGGTCCGATGCGGTTGAGTTCCTCCTTGGACAAGTCGCATTGCAATATTTGGGTTGCTCTTGCATCGGCTTCGATTTGCCACTTGGTTGCATTTGTCCACTTATTGAAATCCAAGGGCTCTCCTTGATCATTGGTGGGTAGAGCAAAGCCGGTTTGGATTATTATCCAAGTCTCGACTTGTGTTTTCAAGAAACACTCCATCCGACCTTTCCAATAACGAAAATCATCTCCGTTAAAGAACGGAGGTCGGGTGGTACTATATCCCTCAATGTGAGCCATTAAGTATCTTGCAAAACACGAATAAAAACCAAAGGGAATTCCAAAACTTGGTCTTGGATTAGTAATGTGGGAAATAAATAGGAAATAAATAGAATTAAATGAGAAAAATAAGAAACTAACAAAAACTAACAACTTACGACCTTCGATGTCCCCGAAAGAGTACTAGACGTTGGATTTTGGGTCTGGAAATAACTTGTTACGAGGGTAAACCCTTATAAGAAATGTAGATCTCTCAGATAGCTTATATTTGGTTGGTAGACTGTTATGTGAGTCTATTTGTGTGAAAAGTTAAGGCCGTTTTACTGTCGGCTACTCCAAGAGAGAATATTTGCAAGCACACAACCAAAAGAAACGTACCAAGACTTCGTCTTGGATTAGTAGTGCGGGAGGAAAAAGACCTAAAAAAAATACGAATCGAAAAATATGAACAAAAAACCAAAACGTGCTAGATCGGTGGTTTCACCAAATCTTAGCGCCCCCGCTCTGATACCAATTGTTGGATCGAGAAGCGTCGCTAGAGGGCGGGGGTGAATAGCGATCGTAAACTTTTCAACAAATCATTCGATATACGAGTAAGAGCAGCAGAAAATAAAGAGACACGTTTATTTTTACTTGGTTCACAACCCAGCGGTTGCTACTGCAAGGCCCTATCGGTCCTAGACCGCGTACGGAGGGCAAAGCACTATAACGTCTCCTCCTCGTTGGAGGTAGGAGACAATGATCACAAAATCGAAAGTACGAGGATGAGGCAACAAGCCTACCTCACCTCGTTACGATTAAAACAAAGAATACAATAAAAACAATTACTTGCTACTGCTGTGGATGAAGGAGATTTGAACTTGTCAGTGCGTCGGCGTTATGACGGCGTTGGAGCGTTGGCGTTGTAAGAGCACTTGAGAATAAACTTGATGTAATTTGGAGTTGGAATCCTCCCCTCCTTTTATAGATTTTGGCCTCTAAATATGTCTCCTCTTTTTTTGGAACAGATCACGAAGTTGTATAATTTTTATCGCGAAATGGTCGCGTCAAACCTTATCCGTTTTGACCTAGCGCAAAGGCTGATTCGTCGCCATCAGTCGACTGATGACTCCCATCAGTCGACTGATGAGCATCAGTCGACTGCCCAATGTCCAGCAGTCGACTGCCATCCTGGCCACTTCCCTGCAGTAAGAGGTTAGCTCAAAAAATGATAAATGTGACGGTTTCTAACTTTCCGATCTCGACCTAGACCTTCCACAGGAAGTCTTAGTCGGATCACCGTCTGCGGTAATCCCCGTAAAGAGGACACGACCTTACAATCTCTCACTCACACAAGCTTTCCTCGATACTTACCTTGTAGCTCTCACTTCTGGCCTTCCACTCGATTCCTTCGGCTCCCTCCGAAGTCACTCGAGTGTCGCTCGACCACCGCAGCTTCCTCCGGGTGTCGCTAGCTTACATCTCCAACTTTAGTACTTTTCTGCACACTCGATTTAGCTCGTGAGATAACGATGTAAACTTAACTTTGTGTCTTTGCCATAATCAAAACACAGGTTCGATTATCTAGTGCCCCTGCACCAACAATAGGTTTGGTTCAACTCATTTGACTTGAACCTTTTGGTACTTATGTTATAGATGGGGCTCTCTAAGTCTAGAAAGTAGAGTCCGTTCATTAGAGGTGCACTACAATAGAACATATCATTTAAATAAACTGAACTACATTTGTCATTTATTATAAATGTAAATCCTTTCTTGTCTATATAAGAAACCGAAATTATGTTCTTAGTTAAAGCAGACACATAACAACATTCATCTAGTTCTAGTACAAGCCCAGTGGGCAGAGATAGATCATAAGTTTCTATAACAACAGCAGGAACCCTTGCTCCATTGCCTACTCGTAGGTCCACCTCACCCTTTGTCAATGCCCTGCTATTTCTCAGTGCCTACACATTGGTACAAATGTGAGATGCACATCCGGTATCTAATACCCATGATGAAGAAAAAGATAGATTGACTTCTATAACATTTATACCTGAAGTAGAAGTCTTACTTCTCTTCTTTTTAAGATCTTCCAAGTAAGCTTTGCAGTTACGCTTCCAGTGTCCAGCTTCTTTGCAGTGGAAACAAGCCCCTTCTTTGGCCACCCCTCCTTTGGGTTTCAGTTCTTTGCCTTTTCCCTTGGCTTGGGACTTTCCCTTACCTTTAGGCTTTCCCTTGCCTTTCTTCTTTTGCACCATCAAAATGGAGTTAGATTTTCCCTTCTTAAGGTTGAGCTCAGCAGTTCTCAACATGCTGAGCATCTCAGGCAGTGGATTATCAATTTCATTCATGTTGTAATTCATGACAAATTGATTGTAGCTTTATGGAAAATACTGCAAGATCAAGTCAGTGGCCAGCTCTTGGCCAAGTGGGAATCCCAATATCTATAGGTTTTCTACGTACCCAATCATCTTGAGTACATATGGACCGACGTGAGTCCCATCTCGCATCTTAGACTGAAACAATGCCTTAGAGACTTCATATCTCTCGTTCCTTGCTTGTCCTTGATATAGTTGACGAAGATGTTCAACCATATCATAAGCATTCATGAACTCATGTTGCTTCTGAAGCTCAGAGTTCATGGTCGTGAGCATGAGACATGACACATCTAATGCATCATCTTGATGCTTCTTGTAAGCATCTTTGTTAGTTCGCGAGGCAGTGGCAGGAGATGCCTCACAAATGGGCTGCTCCAGAACGTATAGTTTCCTTTCTTGGGTGGGAACGATTCTCAGGTTTCTGTACCAGCCCAGGAAATTTGCTCCTTTGAGCTTGTCCTTCTCAAGGATAGAACTCAGGGAGAGAGTGTTCGTGTTTGTCGACATAGTTATCTACAACATACACAATGCAGAAAATTAATATCATATTCCTTTTATCATTTAATTAGGCTTTTAATCAAATGATGCTCCCACTGAATTATAGGATTTTTATAGAATCGAGTTATGGATGTGGTCAAACCACATTACTAGATTCATACAAACATGCTATAATTCCTACGGGACAAGATCCACATCATACTAAGCCTTTAGTTAGCTTTGGCTAAATCGCACAAGACTTATTTTGATCGGTGGGTAACACATTACCGATTACATCTCTATGAAACTCTTGTTTATAGGATCAAGACCCACATTTACAAAAGACCTTGAGTTAACTTTGGCTAAATCGCCCAAGATTTAGTGTAAATGCGATCTTATCCTATCTTTCCAACGGTTGGAATATGCCTATAGTTCTACTCGATCCAATTTAGTTAACTAGTTTTACTCAATCTAATTGAGCTTACTCTAACCCAAGCCGTGATAGGCGGGACCAAGATTGTCCCTCCGTACCCTAGCAAGATAATATGCGTTGCTCTGCTTTGGCAGATTCAACAACTACAAATGATCGAGGTAGTGATGGGTATCAAGGACTTGGTCGGCATTTACGAGTTGATTCGATTAAGATCTAATCTAATGTTAATGTGTATCATATATGCATTAAGGCCTTTATAACCCTATACTAGCATGCATCACATACATACAAGCATTATACTAGCATGCATCATATACATACAAGTAAAATATCCTAGCATGCATCATATACATACAAACAAAATTTACTAGCATGCATCACATACATACAAGCAAAACAAATATATATATATATATATATATATATATATATATATATCAACATATATATATATATATATATACACATAAATTAATTGTTATTAGGTCATGGCCCTACTACGATCTTCTCAAGCCAATGAGAAGATCGGACGGTCAACCAAGGGTTAGCGGCTTCTCCAAGCGCCTCCTTTGACTGCCATGTTTTGTCGGTAGCCTCCTCGTAACTCCGTCTACAAGTGGACCTTCCACCACTCCATATTGTACATTACAAATATGAAACTCGAGTTACATTCGAGTCTAAAATTATTTACAACTAGAATTTTAAAAGAAGAGGCACAGCCTTGCAGTCACATACCTATACAACATGCATACAACCACAAATTATGAATTACAACACATTATCATCCAATCATATTGGGGTTCTTGGGCCATTAATATCACAGAATTATACATAATTCTAAACTATGTATTTTACAGAAAATTTCTATAATTTTTCCTATTTTTTTTCAATTTTATGAGTCACCTCTCCGTAACGGTCCCGCTAAGCGGTTTCTGGGCGCGATCGCGGGACAAGGCCCCTTTCGGGGATAGGGGAAGCGCCCCTACAAGTAAAAATAAACTTTACGAGTGTCCCTACTTGATCTTACAGTGATTAAGTCGCTGTCCCAAAAACCTAAAGTGAGAACTCGCCGTTTCGAAGGGTTTTTCTCTGTGGTTGAAGCCTACAAGTGTCCCAACACTCGTTACTTCGACTCTTCGATAAAAATACCCAAAAAATCTATAAAAATAGGAAATTTACAAAAACTTAAAATTTTTTAATTTTTATATCTAATACAAAAACTACAAATTTAAAACACATACATGCTTCGCACGTGGCTCTGATACCACTGTTAGACTTTTCGAGCCGCAAAAATTGCTTTTTGCGTTGCTGAACCGTCGAAAGCCCGACCACGGATCCGTGTGAAGATATAAAAAAAATAAAACATGTATGTGTTTAAGTAAAAATCTAGATCTACCATAGATCTATATGATGAGGGCGTTACCCTCGTAGCGACGCCCTTCGCTTATCCCGCTAGTTCAAATGATTTGACGGAACTTAAGAGTGTCAAGTGTACACTCCTCTATTGGTATCCACACAGACAAATGGTGGAGAAAAACAACATAGAGTGTGCTAGCACTCCTTGGAGTTTCGGCCAAGATGAGGAATGAGAGAGAGCTTGAGAGGAAGAAGATCTAAGGAAGAAGAAGATGAAGTTACTCACCAAATGAATTTCTCATCGAATGAAAGTGGCCGACCACTTCAATGGGTGGGGTTACATACATGAATGTAACTCCAAGAGTCAATGGCTCTTGGTCATCCTCATGAGGTGGCACCCCATGATAAGTCCATGATGATGTGGAACATCATCATTGGCTGGCCCCGATGCCAAGTCATCATGACATGGCAATTGGTCAAGTCAAAAATGACCATTCATCTTCTCTGTCAAATCAAGTCAAACTTGACCTCTTATCTCCCATGGTTGATCAAATCTAACCACTTGATTCAAGTCAATTTAATTTAATGAATCCCTATTCATTAATTTAAATTGACTCAATGAATCAAATCTAAATTAGACTCATTCAACACTTGAATCAAATTGAGTCTAACTCAATTAGTCTAATTTGGTTTACTCTTAATCCAATTTGGTTCATCACATGAACCTAATCCTCATGGTTCATCATATGAACCTAATCTCCATCTAATTGTCCTTTGTGTGTGACCCTATAGGTTCTTGTAACGTTGGCAATGCTCCTAAACCGATTTAGGAACATAAGCAATGAGCGGTATCTAGCAACACATCATTGCTACCCAAGTTACAAGAATGTTGAGCTCCAACATCACCTTTGTGACTAATAATTGTGACTCTCACAATGTGTGACAATGTCCCTCAATCCTTGACATCTAGATTGACCAATTGAAGCATAGACCGTGTCATCCTCGGTACAATCTATATCTTGAACTCCAAGTATACTCACTCTAATCAAATAAGCTCAATATCTCATATTGACTCATTTGGGCATGACCATGCACTTCGTGGTCTCACTCTATCAAGAATAACGATGTCACTCCCGTCATATAGGGGGGATAGATCTCATCTACATCACTCACATCCCTCCGCATAATTTGTTACATACCCAGTAATCACCTTTATAGTCCACCCATTTACGGGTGACATTTGACGAAGCCAAAGTATGCAACTCCTTATGTAGGGAACCATGGTGACTTCAGGTCTAAGGACTAATAGTCATACTAATAGCCACATGAGAAAGTATATGACACTCTTATAATGATCCATGATACTTCCTCAATGCGGGTCATTCAGTATACAATCTCCAATGAATACCCATGTGTCAACTTGATATCTCATATCCATGACTTGTGAGATCAAGTCATCGTGTTGACCTACATGCTAGTCTCTATGCATTAACACTGTCCCTGAATGTTAATACTTGACTAGGAATGAATAAGAGTAGTGTTCTCTATATCAACTCATTATCAGTTCAACCAATCGATTGATATAGATAAGAACCTACTACTCAAGGACGTTATTATACTTAGTTATTTGGCACCAATACAAGTAAATATAATAACCATGCCTTTATAAATAGGAATATGATATAATAAAGTCAATACAACAATCATCACATGATTGGCTCTAGGGCTTTCACTAACAAAGGTATCGTCAACATAAATATCATGCACAAGATATATCAACTACCTAACTAGGGTAGGAAATTACCCACCTGATATATAGCTTGTGTTGAATATATTCGCGTCTGTGAACCTGCCTCGGATCAAAGACCTGAAACCGCAAAATACCAATATAATCAAAATAACTCTAGTCGCCACTAACCACCAATATAATCCAACAATAACACATCCAGATCAGTTTACTAACAAAACTGATATACAATTATGAACAACCCAAATCCTACTTACCAAGCCTAACCTTGCTTGCTCAACTTCTTGATCCAAGTTTCAGGATATCCAATCTGCATCAACAATAGTATACTCGTTTGTCCATTACCTCACCGGTAATGATCTGACTAGCATAAATAGGTGAAAATCCCTAAGACTGTAAATGTTGATTTCCATAAGAAATGTGACTACTTGACCCCTGCTATGCGACTCAGTACCAGTCGGCTCTCAAAGGAAATTCACCTTTTCAAAAGCAAGTACATATCTAATAAACTCAACATGTCGTTCTCGTAGTCAACTCAACCACAGTTACAAATAGCAACTAACACACTACATGTCATTCCCTATTATAAACAACTAAACACATAGCCAATGAAAGAATATGCGATAATAGTTATCATACCTTAACCTTGTAGCTCAGAGAGGTCCTGCTAAAGCCAGATCCCAAACCTCACAAAAACAAAATCGAGTAAAATAAAACTCGAAGTTTGAACAACATAAAATCTGAAAGTGGACTTCGAAACCTAGGGCTCTGATACCAATAAAATTATCTCCTGGTAAAATCGTCATTCTAACAAATACCTCCTAAGCATCATCAACCTTGCCAACTTTGCAAAACCCTAAAAAAATTATCGCCCAGTATGAGGGGTATGAGGTCAGGGGAGATGTTGTCCATTTTTTTTGGCTCGGCATACTCTCGGGGAATGACAACTTTATTGGTATCAAAGCCTTTCGGCCATAACTATAACAAAAAATATACATATAATATCAAACTCACAACGGAAATCATCACAATGAAATAACAAACTTCACAACAACCCATACCGATATGACATACTACAAAATAAGAAGATACCGACATAAAATCCGAAAAAATACTTGTGTACACCAACAAAACAAGTCCAACAATACATAACACCACATAAACTCCAAATACATACTAAACCATACAAAAAATCCAAATAACCCTAGGAGCCTCGAAAGTGAGATGAGATGGATCAACTAGCGATGCTCCAAGTCGTCACCAAGTCCTCTACCTGTTACCTAGGCGAAAAGAAAACCTAGGGTCTGTGGTGGTGACTATAAAACTCAGCGGTAATATAAAAGAACATGTATATATCAAATATCACATGCAAGTCAACAATATACAACCTAAAGGTACATCAAGTATACACCAGTATAATATATATATACATGCATATACCAACTAAACAATTGAACAACATAAGGTGCAAACATATCTGAAAGTCTACTATGCTACACTCATCCAGCTTGAGCATATATCCACAATATACAACATGAAGAGTAATACTAACTCTGTAATCAACAACAGCCTTACCAACATTCTATAACAAATACAAACCATAAATCTGGTCTTACTCATACTACATCATGATACTGGTCAAAGGTATCCAATAGCCCGACCAAATCATACATAGGTATCCCACCCCCATCAATATATAAAATTCAAGTAACATATATGATAATGTACAAATAAATGCAATAAACAGAATAAAAACAAATGCAACATCACACCAAATATATATATAGACTGCATCTATAGATATACTAATCACAACCATCTATATATTTATATATATATATATATATATATATATGTCAATATGCAAAACACCATAACAACACGGCAATGCAGAATGAATGGTCATGCCTACTCACCACAACCACTACCATGACCCCAGAGACCCCAGTGTGGCCAAGGTGGCACGATATGATAACTCCTCCAACTCAACACAAACCACTAATCTCGAGTGGTCGAGTGGCCACTATGAACAAGTAGCATATAAGCATATAGAGCTAGCTATACAACGGGGGTCCCTGCTTTTGGCCACTTCGACAACCACTACCCATGAGTGGTCGAGTGCCACACACTTAGGACAACTGCATGCAACTCCAACTACCATCGTCTATAGTGGTCGAGTGCAGCACAACAAATGCTCTTCCCTCACACCAGCTACTACTACCATGAGTAACCGTGGAGGAAGGATGATTGGCGACTCTCTCGACCACAAGGGAGACCAAGTCGCCAACATGCATATAAATAGCATGAATGCATAGTCACACATAACATACATCCATCACATACTCTCTATCCTACAAAGAGTCATACTCAACTGATCAACACACTCTCTATCCTATAGAGAGTCATACTCAACTGATCAACACACTCTCTATCCTACAGAGAGTCATTCTCAACTGATCAACACACTCTCTATCCTATAGAGAGTCATACTGAACTGATCAACACACTCTCTATCATATAGAGAGTCATACTCAACTGATCATAATCAAGCTAGGACCACCAGTCTGTAGCGACATACTATCCACAATCCACATGACCATACATAAACACATGATCTATAATAGATACGCAACATGAGGATATGACATAAGAATTAATTCTACGTTCAGGATATTACCCACCCTCGGATGACCTTTTACCCAATTTACAAATCAAGTTTTCATCCGTACTCCACTATGTACACATAACAAAACAACTATAAGCTTACATACATCACATCTGTAAATCCTAATCATGATGAAGGAAAATGTGATAACAACAATAGAGTATTTAAAGGGCAAAGACTAAGTATCAAGAAATAGCATAACATGAGTGGAGTCAAGGTAATATGATCATAAATCTACATCCACATGCATCAAGATTTACAACTACCTGACCAGGTGATGTGTTATTTTCCGCAAGTGCACGGTTGTCGTCAAGTAATAAAAATATTGATCCCACAGGGATTGGGTCAATTACCGAGTGGTCGTGATACCAAGTTATCTAGTCAATCGAATTGTGGTTTAAGCAAAGAACCTGAGAAGTCAAGAACGACGAATGAGAAGAACGAGCTGAAAGTCAAGAGTTGAGGAGAATCTCAGGATATGGGTTTCACCACGTCGACGATTTATAAGGTGATTTAATTCTTTCCTACCCTTATTAGAGTTGTTTTGATGGAACCTATCCTAAGGTAAATCAACGGCCCCTTTCGAGGTCTACGTTAACTGTACCTATCAAACTCAATTTACTTGTCACGGTGTTCGAGCATAGGGGATCATAATCAGCTAAGAGGACCTGTCACGAGACCCCCGCAAACCTCCCTATGTCTTACCTCCATTACTTGGTAAAAACTGGATTTGATAGATCCATTAAGTTCATGAGAGTTCCTCTAGAGTCAAATTTCCTCTTCACGGTAGGTTTGCACACGGGACCATAATCAACTAAGGAGACCTGTCACGAGACCCCCGTAAGCCCTCATAGATACACTACCGCTACTAGTAGGAGTTATTCCCTAGTTGGTTACGGCTTTCGAACTCGGGTTCACTAGGTACTTCCCCTCTGCTCCTTAGATTTATCAATAAGAATCCAAAAGAACCAGATCAAAATAAACAATAGTTCAGGTAGTATAGATTATATCATCCGTCATAAATTGTCAAGGGCTACTCCCCCATCCTAAGATTACAGGATACTACTCCATCGACAAAATTACTAGAGAAAGAAATTATGATCATGGGTGCCATATCCTTCTTACTGCCAGGCTCCTTCTCTTTATCTTCTTACATCGTCGATCTCGACCTCCTCCCTTAGGGTTAGAATCTCTTCTCTTTTATAGCTTTGGCCTCCTCTTCAATTAAGGCAATAGATTTCCTACAGATTTCCGATGAAGATCCTGATTGCTCGCATAAAAGGAATCCTTGAATCAGGCCAACACGCCCGTGCCACATGAGGGCATTGGCGTGTCGCGCATTTCCCACCGAGCGTGTTGCGCTTGAACCAGGGCGTGTCGGGTGGCAGGCGTGTTTCATCGAACCACGACATAGGCATGTCGATCTTTAAACTAGGCGTGGCTGAGCCCAGGCGTGGTGCTGGCTCTCATGGCACGGGCATGTTGATCGGCGAGCCAGGGCGTGTCGGCTGCTGGCTCTCATGGCATGGGCATGTTGATTTCTAACACGCCTGTGTTGTTTTGATACGCCTGTTTCTTTGCCCTGTTAACACAAAAACACCCAAAAGCAGTCTCTTCTTCCAAAATATGCTAAACTTTAACTGAATCATGATAAAATACATGCTTAGGATATGAAATATGATAGAATGCATGTATATGGAGTAGTGAAAACATAGCATGATTTACACACATCAAAATCCCCTAGTCCTAAACTTTTGCTTGTCCTCAAGCAAAGAAAACCCAAAAGACAACTTAATTATGGAAATGCTAGACACCATCCAGAGGTATACAATCTGATCTTAATCTTTTCAAATCATTCCTAGTTGCCAAGTTTGAAAGATCCCTATATAGTGCACGTGAAAAGGTGGACTAAAGTAATTGGACACCAATCTTGACTTGACATCCCTTCTATCGTAGAATATTCTTATTTCCGGCATAGAGGCACTTACCTGCCTTAATGCATGGATCATTCTTACCAATCATCAAAAGGTCTCAAAGGAGCACTTTCCAAGAAGAGAGAAGGAAAGGAATTATAGAGAGCATTTCCCCAGTAACTAGTTAGTCTCAAAGGGGCACCTTTTAGGTGTTTCCCCAGTAACTACTTGGTCTCAAAGGGGTGCTTGAAAACAATTCCCGTAACCTTTTTTTTTTAAACAACTTCTAGTGAAAGTGTTTCTCCAGTAACCAAGTTGTGCAAGTAAGTCTCCAATGGAAAATCAGTACTCTAAATGGGGATTTAAATCTTTTCTTTGGATACCTCAGACCTATAGACCGTGTTAGAAGTGAAATAGGGTTCTTATCAAATAGGCAAAAAGGAATATCATGATCCGACCAATGTTCAGTTGTATTTCGCTAGATGAAAAAAAATGCACTGTTATGATGTATGAAAAGATGCAACAAGATGGCAGTAACCAAACTAAAAATCTAAGTAGAGATAAAACAAACAATAAAGGATGTGCATCGAACCTCACAAAATAGTTCAAGGTGGTCAATGGTCATCGTCTTCACTACTAGCATCCTCCTCTGCCCACCTTCGTCGCTGCTCCTGGTAAAATTCCCGGGACTCCTGTCGAAATCTATCATCATCTTCCCTCCGGGCGGACTCAACAGTGAAAAACTCATCAGCTCTCTAGTTATCCGCTCAGGGTTTGGCTTTAGAAGGCTATCCGCAGCATAGGCATGTCAGAGCTCCTCTTACGGAAATACCCGACCCGTTTAAGCGCGACATAGGCGTGCTCCGTCGCTCCCTAGGTGTGCAGCCCATGATCTAGCCCAGGCGTGCCTTGATCCTAGCCAGTGCCGATCTAGCCAAGTCTTGAGTTTGAGAAGTGTCGACAGGCGTGCTAGCACGCTCTGCTGTGTTGTCCCAACAACATAGAATAAAGAATAAAATAAAATAAAGTAAAGTGACAAAAAAAAATGAAAATAGCATGGGTTGCCTCCCAAGAAGCGCTTGTTTAAGGTCGTTAGCTTGACCCCTCGGTTACTCACTAGGTTTGGGGATATGGCTCGAGGAGTATGCTCTGCCCCTCCTCATATCTAATTAGCTCAACAGAATTGTTTGCGAAGTATCTCTTAAGTCTTTGACCATTTACTTTGAAAATTCCCGTAGACTCACTAGATATTTCAATAACTCCATGAGGATAAACCTTTTCAACTCGATATGGCCCCGACCATCTGGATTTCAGCTTCCCAGGAAAGAGTTTCAGTCTAGAGTTAAATAGTAATACCAAATCTCCTTGATGGAATTCTCTGCGCATGATGTTCTTGTCATGCCACCTCTTCGTTTTCTCCTTGTAAGACCTTGCATGTTCATAAGCATCAAGGCGTAGTTCTTCAAGTTCATTTAGCTGCATTTTTCTTTTCTCTCCGGCTTTCTTCAGGTCAAAATTAAGCCATTTAATTGCCCAATATGCCCTGTGCTCTATTTCAATTGGAAGATGACATGGTTTTCCATAAACTAATCGAAACGGAGTCATTCCAATGGGTGTCTTGTAGGCGATTCGATAGGCCCATTGCTTCGTTTCAGTTTACGTATTGCTTAAACTTCTGACTCGGCATAAGTTGCTATTAAGCCTTAATTATCCATTAATTTTATTTTTTACGTATCACTTATGGCATTTCTGATAGGGTGAGGCTAGTTTATGGGTTACTCCATACTTCTTGAGAAGACTTTCAAATTGTCTTTCGATAAAGTGTGAGCCTCCATCACTTATTCTTGCTCTCGGTATTCCAAATCTTGGAAATATTATACTCTTAAAGAGCTTAATGACTGTTTTGCATCACAAGAGGGGATGGTAGAGCCTCAACCCATTTAGACACATAGTCCACTTGCTACGGTATATAGGTATTTTTATAGGAAGTAGGAAGGGTCCCATATAGTCAATTCCCGGGCGTCGAACAATTCGACTTCCAATATCGAATTTTGAGGCATCTCATGTCTCCTTGATATATTCGGTCCTTTTGAGTGGTCACAAGTCGTCACATAATTCCAGAGTCTCTAAAAATATGAGGCCAATAAAATCACCTTGCAAAACCTTTGCATGATCTTATGCATGCTTTCGTGTTACCTCCATATGCAAAAGAATGACAGTGATACAATATATCCTCAATTTTTTCTTTGGATACGCATCTTCGATATATCGCATCCACCCCTTGCTTGAACAAGAATGGTTCGTCCCACACATAATGCTTCACATCCGAAAGGAACTTCCTCTGATGATAACTCATGTGAGAAGGTATTATCCCGCAAGCTAGGTAGTTGGCAAAATCAGCATACCACGGAGCTTTGATTGTTCTAGCTGCTAGTAGCTGCTCATCCGGAAAGAAGTCATTTATAGCAAGATCATCTGCTCCTCCCGCAATTGGTTCTAGATGAAGCCTCGATAGATGGTCTGCAACTACGTTCTCCGTTCCTTGCTTGTCTCGAATTTCTAAGTCAAACTCTTGTAGGAGAAGTATCCATCGGATAAGTCTTGGCTTAGATTCCTTTTTACTCAGCAAATATCTTATGGCTGCATGATCTGTGTAAACTATCACCTTGGTCCCTATGATATATGATCTGAACTTGTCGAAAGCAAATACTATAGCCAAGAGTTCCTTCTCTGTGGTAGCATAATTCATTTGTGCTTCATCCAATGTTTTACTGGCGTAGTAGATTGCATACACCTTGCGATCCTTCCTTTGTCCTAACACTGCCCCCACAGCAAAATCGCTGGCATCACACAATATTTCAAAAGGGAGACTCCAATCTGGAGGTTGCATTATTGGGGCGGTTGTTAATGCTTCCTTTAACCTGGAAAATGCATCAAGACAAGGATTATCAAAGTGAAACACAACATCTTTAGCAAGCAAATTAGTTAATGGTTTTGAAATTTTTGAGAAGTCTTTGATGAACCGCTTCAGAGAACCTGCATGTCATAGGAAACTACGCACTCACCTGACATCAGTTGGAGGAGGCAACTTCTTGATCACTTCAGTTTTTGCAATGTCCACCTCGATACCACGGTGTGAGACTAGGTGCCCAAGTACTATGCCTTCTCGCACCATGAAGTGGCACTTCTCCCAGTTAAGCATTAAATTCATTTCCTCGCATCTTTGCAAGACCTTCACCAAATTAGACAAACACATATCAAAATCTGCACCATATACAGAAAAATCATCCATGAACACTTCCATTATATTCTCGATTATGTCAGAAAAAATTGAAGTCATACACCTCTGAAATGTGGCCGGTGCATTGCATAGTCCAAAAGGCATTCTTCTGAAAGCAAAAGTACCATATGGGCAGGTGAAAGTTGTTTTCTCTTGGTCATTAGGATAAATAGGGATTTGATAGAAACTAGAGTATCCATCTAAGTAACAGAAATGTGAGTGTTTTGCCAATCGGTCTAGCATTTGGTCAATAAATGGGATGGGGAAGTGGTCCTTTCTAGTTTCTTTATTCAATTTCCTATAATCAATGCACATTCTCCATCCTGTAACAGTTCTAGTGGGGATTAACTCATTCGTAGAATTCCTTATCACCGTTACCCCCCCTTTCTTTGGCACGACATGGACTGGAATTACCCATTTGCTATTGGATATTGGATAGATAATTCCTGCATCTAGCAATTTCATGACCTCTTTCTTGACTATCTCTTTCATAGCTGGATTCAGCCTTCTTTGATGCTCTATAGAGGTTTTAAAATTGTCTTCTAGTAGAATTCTGTGCATGCAAATCGATGGACTAATTCCCCTAATATCATCAATCTTGTATCCAATGACATTCTTATGTGTTTTCAATACCTCAATCAGTTTTTCGGTTTCTGCATTGCTCAGATTAGCATTAATGATCACAGGATAAGTAGAGTTTTCGCCAAGGAATTCATACCTGAGTGTGGATGGAAGAGGCTTAAGTTCTACCTGTGGTGTGAGGTTGGGGTCGCAATGTTGGGTTTCCCGCACCACGGCGTGTGTGTGTTCGATCACGTTTCGTAAACATGAACACCGCGGAAGTAATAAAAATAATAAATCTATATTTATTACAACACACACAACACACGCATGCATATTACAACAAGTGTAGACATAACCGTAAATTAAAATTTGCAATAAAAGAAAATTATCTACGTTATACCTTTCGTATGACGTGTAGCGGGAACGGCATCAACCGGAACGATCCTCGTAAGAATCGTCGCTATCCGTATCCACGCCGAGCTCCTCGGGATGACTTCGCTAAGTCACGAGCTTCATCTTCGTACGGGTTACTAGCCTCGTGTTGAAGACGACGTGATCGAGAGATGATCACGATCCGAATCCAAATTCGGATCCTAAAACGAGTTCTCAAAACTCGCTTCTCCGGAGTGGTATTCGTCAACCGTTTGACGAATCCTTCGTCCTCCACCTCAGAGGATTACCGGAGATCAAATCCCCGGTAAGTTAGCCGCTGTCGGAGAACTAACCGTCGTCCAAACGACGCTCCGACAACAAAGAAACAAGCTGTCCAGAAAAACTGGACAGCTTTTGGTGGAGGAATAGAGGCCGGCCAAAGGAGATGTGGAGCTCACCTTATCACCAAACCCACAAGGGATCACCGGAGGGTCGCCGGAGCATCGCCGGCTGAAGCTTGGATGCCGGCGGCAAGGAGGTGGCAGCAGCTCCATGAAGTTGGCGGCAACACCATGTTGGGCGGCAACAACAAAAGGAGGCTAGGGTTGGGCGGCCAAAACTTCATTAGTTTTAGGGTTAGGGTTTAAGCCCAATTTTATAGAGAACTAATTCTCTTAATGGTTAATGGATCATATCCATAAAACCCGTTAACCCGTTCCATTAAGATAAGTTAAAATAAACCAAACCATGATGGTTTATTTTAAGTTAAAACGAACCGAACCAACTTTTGGTTCATTCGTTTAAAATAAACCAAACCCTTTGGTTTATTCTCATCCATTGGATTAGAACCAAACCATTTTGGTCCATCCATTATGTCTTCATAAGACACGGCCCATCCACGCTTCCATTGCGACTGAAACAATTTCATGCTCGCTTTATGTTTGGTCCAACCAAATATAGTTTCTCTCGGTCTGAGAATCCCATTCTCAAGCTCGTTTTAAATCCTTTGGATTACACTCGTTGTGCGTGTGACCAAATAGGTTCTCGGTTTATGTTGGCCGTCTATAATTAACCATTAATTATAGAGCGATCATGAGTGGCACCTAGTAGTACATCATGATCCCCAATTAACCGAAAAAGATCAGCGGTTGATCGAACTATTTACGAAACCCTTGATGCTCGAATGAATCGTGCCCCATTCCTTCACTCATCTTATACCCACTTGGTTGGGACATGGTCTATTGTGTCGATCCCACTAGGTGACTCGTCACACCTAGCCCAAGTATCATTTCCTCGTCCCCACTGATTCTAGTTACTCCACATGTATCGAAGAGTACCTTACTCTAAACATGTAATGCTTTGGCCAAAGACTTTAGTAACAATCCGACGAGAGGCCATGGGTATACATCTCCTGCAAGGAGTGGTGAATCCTTTATAGGCTATTCAAACACCTTTGATCATTTCGACTTATACCCAATCATCCCGGGTCCACATCTCCTCGGAGATGTTTGCTTAAGATGTCAAAGCATAAGTCTCCATGATCAAGATGACTTGAATACCGCAAGTCAAAGGAACATCACACTTAAGCCACGGTAAGAACTTCATTGACATATCTATATATGCAGAGAACCATATGATGTCTTACGGCTGGTCACTCCAATGAACTAGTTACCATAACTAGCATCCACGATCAACTCCGGACATCACTATGTCTCCAGCCAGTGAGAATCAGCTGCTTGGATACACCAAGGAGTATACCTCGTGCTAGTCTCGACAGAATTGATGGTGTCCAAATCCATCAATTCATCGACTAGGGGTAATTCCGATACATCACAATTACACATGTAGAGATACTCACTAGTTGTGATCCAATCACAAATTCTCTCATGCTGTGAATCACATCGTGGACATTCAGTAAATGAGTTTAAGATCCAATCAAATACATGAAATATGTATACTCAAATAGTGAATCTTCATTTATCATATAAATGGTTCATACATAAGGCGATTGCCTTAGGACATCTCTCATATATTACTAACAGACTCCCACTTGGCCTAATGCCAATCGCTACGGTATGCAATACCATAAGCTCTAACATGACCCTCAAACTTACTTTGAGGTAATGCTTTAGTCAAAGGATCCGCTAAGTTCCTTTCGGGGAATTTTCTCGATTTGTATTTCGCTTCCTCGATGATCTCTCTCGATAAGATGATAGCGGCACATGTTTGGATCGTTGATGAGACCTTGGCTCTTTCGCTTGCACTTGCTCCATTGTTATCGCAGATGACCGGTATTGCTTCAACAATGGCCGGAATCACACCAAGTTCATGAGCGAACTTCTTGATCCAAACCGCTTCCTTTTGCTTCCGGTGCAATATATTACGCCTCGGTGGTAGAATCGCTCTGATCTCTTGTTTGGAACTTTTCCAACTCACTGCGCCCCATTCAAGGTGAACACGTATCATCGAGACACTGGAATCATCCTTGTCTGCGAAGGCGGCATCCGTATACCCGTGTATCACCATGTCCCCTTCTCCATATATTAGGAACACATCCTTAGTTCTTATCAAGTACTTAAGGATCGTCTTAACAGCCCAATGATCCATTCCTGGATCAGACTGGTATCTGCTCGTGACACTCGAGCGTCACGATACATCGAGCCTCGTACATAACATAGCATACATGATAGATCCTATTGCGGATGCATAGGAATCTTACTCATGCAAATCCTCTCGTCTTACGTGCGCGGACACATAGACTTGAAGGTGTACCCCATGCACGATGGGCGGATAACCTTTCTTGGATTCGACATGCTAAACCTCTTTGCTTTTCGATCTATATATGTGCGAAAGACCAAGCAACCGTTTGATCTATCTCTATAGATCTTAATCCCAAGGATGTAGGTTGCTTCTCCCGTCTTTCATGGAGAATATCTTGGATAACCAAACCTTAATCGATCAGTAAGATTGACACATCGTTTCCTATAAGTAATATGTCGACATACAATACTAGGAACACATTGCACTCCCACTAACCTTCTTGTACACACAAGGTTCGTCTGGATTTTGTGAGAAATCAAACTTTTTGATTGTCTCATCAAAACGGATATTCCAGCTCCTGGATGCTTGCTTCAATCCTTAAATGGATCGTCGCAATTTGCATACCTTGGTTTTATCAACCGATGTTAAACCCTCATGCTGTATCATATACACGTCCTCGAGAATGTTTCCATTAAGGAAATATTTTTTCACATCCATCTGCAATATATCATAATCATAATGAGCCGCTATGGCGAGCATCCGAATGGATTTAAGCATAGCCTACAGCGAATAGGTTTCGTCATAATCAACACCTTGTTTTTGACGATATCCTTTCGCCACCAATCTAGCCTTATAGGTAATCACATTACCATCCATGTCGGTTTTCTTCTTGAAAACCCACTTGCACCCTATAGGCTTTATGCCTTCAGGTGGGTCAACCAAGTTCCAATCTTGGTTTTCGTACATGGAATCCATTTCCGACTTCATGGCACCAAGCCACTTATCCCTTTCTGAACTTGTCAGCACTTCTTCATAACTGGTAGGCTCCTCATCATCAATGAGTAACAGGTCGTTCGATTCGCTTACGAGAAATCCATATCTCTCAGGAATATTGCGTGTTCTACCAGATCTACGAAGATGTGGTGTTACAATAGGTCCAGCCGATTGCTCATCACTATGAGTTGTACATTGTGCTTCACCGGTATCTCATCAATGTCTATTTGAGTCTCTCGAGCCTCCTCAAGCTCGACGACACTCCCACTGTTTTCTTGCAAGAGAAACTCTTTCTCTAGAAACACAGCATGCCTTGAAACAAACACCTTTTGTTCCACGGGATGATAGAATTGGTAACCCCTTGTTTCCTTAGGGTATCCAATAAATAGACATTTATCAGACTTAGCATCCGGTTTATGCGATCTCGCTTCACATAAGCAGGACAACCCCATATCTTCAAGTAAGATACATGAGGTTTCTTACCATTCCATATCACATATGGAGTAGTTGAGACTACCTTGGTAGGCATTCTGTTTAACAAGTAAATAGCTGTCTGAAGTTCATAACCTCAAAAGGACTTGGGAAGAGTCGCATGATTCATCATTGACCTGACCATGTCCAACAAGGTCCGGTTATGCCTCTCAGATACACCATTATGCTGTGGTGTATAGGGCGGAGTCCATTGAGACAATATACCATTGTCTCTTAGATAATCAAGAAACTCTTGACTTAAGTATTCACCACCTCGATCCGATCGAAGTATACTCTTGTCATGTTGTTTCTCTACTTCATTTCTGAATTCTTTGAACCTTTCAAAGGCTTCAGACTTTTGTTTCATCAAGAACACATACCCAAATCGTGAGTGATCATCGGTGAAGGTAATGAAGTAGCTATAGCCTCCTAATGCTTGAGTTGACATAGGTCCACATACATCATTATGTATTAGACCTAGTAACTCTCCCACTCGTTCACCTTTTCCAGTAAAAGGTAACTTAGTCATCTTGCCTTTTAAGCATGATTCGCATGTATCGTATGAATCCAATTCAAACGATTCCAGAATTCCACATCGGTGTAATTCGGACATGCGTTTCTTGCTTATATGGCCAAGACGACAATGCCACATATAGGAGTCTATTTGATTATCCTTTCGAGCATGCTTGTTGCTCGCTTCGATATTGAAAATGTCACTGGATACGTCCAACGTATAAATACCATTGCTTAAAGTTCCAGTCCCATAAAGAACTCCATTCAAAGTTATGTAACAACAATTGTTACTAAAAGTCAAATGGTAACCATTTCTATTTAAACAAGAAATAGAAATGATGTTCTTTATCAACGAAGGAACATAAAAGCAATTGTCCAGTTTTAAGACAAGTCCTGCAGGGAGTTTCAACAAATACGTTCCGATGGCGAGTGCAGCAACCTTTGCTCCATTCCAAACACGTAAATTTGACTCTCCCTTGACGAGTCTTCTTCTATTCCTTAGCCCATGTATGTCATTACATATATGTGAGCCACACCCAGTATCCAATACCCAAGTGTTTGAGGAAATAGAATGACAATCAATAAAGAAGATTTCAAGAAGATGGGGCATCCGATGCCTTATCCTTCTTCACTGACTCAAGATAAATCTTGCACTTTCTTCAAGAATGGCCCTCCTTGCCATAATGATGGCAAGTGCCCTTTTGGTTCTGCCTTTTTAGCCTTTTTTTCTTCTTCCCCTTCTGTTGTTCCTTTGACTCCCTCTTAGAACCTTTCTTCGAGGAATCAACTAACAACACCGTCCCCTGCTCATGCTTCTCAGAAGGCTCCACAGTCTTCAAAGATGTTGAGCAAGACTACAGATGAACCTTCTTGCATCTCGTGAGGTGAAGAGGAGCTGAGACTTCAACCTTTCGAATCTCACTTGCTCATCAACCAACTCACAAAGATGAAGGACTACGATATGAGCATCCATATGCTCATGCTGCTTTCGTAGCTTGGGTTCCATCGCGGCTAGCATGATGCAAATTGTCAGTTCAGAATCAGTCACATGTTTCTGATAGACCAACAATTGGTCCGAAGTTGCATCGTCACTAGGATGGGCGGGAAGAGGCGCTTCGAGGACATACACAAGCTTTTCCACCTTGAGAACAATTCTCAAGTTTCTAAGCTAGTCCAAGAAGTTTGGCCCAGTCAATTTATTTGAATCCAAAATGGAATGCAAATTCAAACACATCATGATCAATTTTAGAAATACAAAACGAGCATATATGAGAAAGATGATTTTTTTTAAAATGCATCAATATACATTTATAAATCCCATTCATTTTTCGAATTTCAAAAACCCTTAAAATCACTTCGGGAGATCGTAGGTCCATCTCCGAATGGGCTGATATCCATCATAGATAAGAACAACCTTGGAGTGAGTCCAACAAGCCATTCTTAGCTATGATGGTGGTATCAAGTATACCGATTGCATATCACGTATATGCAACTATCACAATGTGCTATCAACTAATTGAATGTTCACACATACATCGGGTTGTTAACACATTAACAAGTATGCATCATATGCATAGCACCCAACTTCACCTCCCTTTACATCGACCTTGGAGAGAGTCCAACAAATCGATGCTCCAGGTTAAAGCCAACCCATTAATCAGGACATATTTTTAATATGGTTAGAGCGCATTCAACCAATTAGCCCAGCTTGGAGAGAGTCCAACAACCAAAGCTAACGATTGACCTCTGACTCTTACCATATTAGTATTAAACTATTCCATGGTTTGAACATATTCAGGTTCGAGCCGGGCTTGGAGAGAGTCCAACAACCCAAACAAGAAACAGAACTCTGGTTCTAACCATATTAATGGAAGGTGTAGGCTTTAATATTGATTAAGGGTTTTTATGTCTCATCCTCTTTGCATGAAAATAACTATTATCTACATGGCATGGCATACATCTACATGTCACGACACGCATGGCATAATGTTATGCATCTAATGCAATTACATGGCATACAATTATGTCATGTATATAATTTCCTTATATGTCATAACTATTTATGGAAATAAAATATGTTTAAGATTTGATTCTCCAAATCAAATCATAATTAAATTAGGAAACAAATTTCCAAATCTAATCACATATTTTATTCATGGAATTATTTGATTAAGGAAAATCTATTTAGGAAACCAATTTCCTAAATCTTTAAAACTACTTATGGAAATAAAATATTTTAAGATTTGATTTCCCAAATCAAATCATGATTAAATTAGGAAACAAATTTCCAGAATCTAATCAAATATTTTATTTATGGAAAATATAAATTTCCATAAATACTTCCAACTTTCCAAAAGTGGAAGATTTCCATAAATACTTCTAGACTTTCCAAAATTGAAAAATTCCATAAATACTTCTAAATTTCCAAAATTTAGAAAATTTCTAGAAATACATTATGACTATCGCAAAACCATTTTACGATTATGTCGAAACACAACCTGGCTCGATACCACTGGGTTTCCGATCATGGCAGGTGTGTTCGATCATGTTTCAGAACATGAGCACACAATGAAGCAATAAAAATAATAAATCTATATTTATTACAACACACACAACACACATGCATATTACAACAAGTGTAGACATAACCGTAAATTAAAATTTGCAATAAAAGAAAATTATCTACGTTATACCTTTCAGATGACGTGTAGCGGAACGACATCAACCGAACGATCCTCGTAAGAATCGCTCTATCAGATCCACGCCGAGCTCCTCGATGACTTCGCTTAAGTCACGAGCTTTGTCTTCAGACGGGTTACTAGCCTCGTGTTGAAGACGACGTGATCGAGAGATGATCACGATCCGAATCCAAATTCGGATCCTAAAACGAGTTCTCAAAACTCGCTTCTCCGGAGAGGTATTCGTCAACCATTTGACGAATCCTTCGTCCTCCACCTCAGAGGATTACCGGAGATCAAATCCCCGGTAAGTTAGCCGCTGTCGGAGCACTAACCGTCGTTCAAACGATGCTCCGACAACAAAGAAACAAGCTGTCCAGAAAAACTGGACAGCTTTTGGTGGAGGAATAGAGGCCGGCCAAAGGAGATGTGGAGCTCACCTTATCACCGAACCCACAAGGGATCACCGGAGGGTCGCCGGAGCATCGCCGGCTGAAGCTTGGATGCCGGCGGCAAGGAGGTGGCAGCAGCTCCATGAAGTTGGCGGCAACACCATGTTGGGCGGCAACAACAAAATGAGGCTAGGGTTGGGCGGCCAAAACTTCATTAGCTTTAGGGTTAGGGTTTAAGCCCTATTTTATAGTGAACTAATTCTCTTAATGGTTATTGGATTATATCCATAAAGCCCGTTAACCCGCTCCATTAAGATAAGTTAAAATAAACCAAACCATGATGGTTTATTTTAATTTAAAACGAACCGAACCAACTTTTGGTTCATTCGTTTAAAATAAACCAAACCCTTTGGTTTATTCTCATCCATTGGATTAGAACCAAACCATTTTGGTCCATCCATTATGTCTTCATAAGACACGGCCCATCCACGCTTCCATTGCGACTGAAACAATTTCATGCTCGCTTTCTGTTTGGTCCAACCAAACATAGTTTCTCTCGGTCTGAGAATCCCATTCTCAAGCTCGTTTTAAATCCTTTGGATTACACTCGTTGTGCGTGTGACCAAATAGGTTCTCGGTTTATGTTGGCCATCTATAATTAACCATTAATTATAGAACGATCATGAGTGGCACCTAGTAGTACATCATGATCCCCAATTAACCGAAAAGATCAACGGTTGATCCAGAACTATTTCAAAACCCTTCAAGAGCTCGAATGAATCGTGCCCCATTCCCTTCACTCATCTTATACCCACTTGGTTCTGTGACATGGTCTATTGTGTCGGGCCCCCACTAGGCCGACTACGCCACACCTAGCCCAAGTATCATTTCCTCGCCCCACGGATTCTAGTTACTCCACATGTATCGAAGAGTACCTTACTCTAAACATGTAATGCTTTGGCCAAAGACTTTAGTAACAATCCGACGAGAGGCCATGGGTATACATCTCCTCGCAAGGAGTGGTGAATCCTTTATAGGCTATTCAAACACCTTCGATCATTTCGACTTATACCCAATCATCCCGGGTCCACATCTCCTCGGAGATGTTTGCTTAAGATGTCAAAGCATAAGTCTCCATGATCAAGATGACTTGAATACCACAAGTCAAAGGAACATCGCACTTAAGCCATGGTAAGAACTTCATTGACATATCTATATATGCAGAGAACCATATGAAGTCTTACGGCTGGTCACTCCAATGAACTAGTTACCATAACTAGCATCCACGATCAACTCCGGACATCACTATGTCTCCAGCCAGTGAGAATCAGCTGCTTGGATACACCAAGGAGTATACCTCGTGCTAGTATCGACAGAATTGATGGTGTCCAAATCCATCAATTCATCGACTAGGGGTAATTCCGATACATCACAATTACACATGTAGAGATACTCACTAGTTGTGATCCAATCACAAATTCTCTCATGCTGTGAATCACATCGTGGACATTCAGTAAATGTGTTTAAGATCCAATCAAATACATGAAATATGTATACTCAAATAGTGAATCTTCATTTATCATATAAATGGTTCATACATAAGGCGATTGCCTTAGGACATCTCTCTTATATTACTAACACGCAAATCTCCAGCTCTTTATCCTCAACATCCCCTCCGAGCTTTTTAAGATGAGTTTGTTCTGGTGCTCCTTCTAGTGTTGTTGACTGGAGACTGTCAATCATACAACAAACATCAAAAACAGAAGGTTGTTTAACAGCTTTTGAAAGGTCAAATTCAATTTTGTCGTTTCCAAATGCAAGTGAGAGTTTGTGGTTCTTGACATCTATCATTGCTCCTGCAGTAGCCAAGAAAGGTCTCCCCAAAATGAGTGGAATACATGGGTCTTCATCCATATCTAGTACTTCAAAATCTGCAGGAATAATAAAATTTCCCACCTGCACTGGTACATCTTCTAAGATTCCCAAAGGATATCTTATGGAGCGATCAGCTTACTGCAAGGCCATAGTAGTTAGTTTCATTTCTCCCAAATCCAATTTCTTGCATATGGAAAGAGGTATCAGATTTACACTTGCGCCCAAATCGCAAAAAGCCTTATCAAAATTTGAGTCATTAATTATGCAAGGTATAGAAAAGCTACCCGGATCATTTAGTTTGGGAGGTACCATGTTCTTAATTAACGCGTTGCACTCCTCAGTAAGAGCCACTGTTACATGCTCCTCGACTTTTCTTTTATTTGTTAAGATGTCCTTCAAGAACTTGTAGTATGTGGGCATTTGTTGAAGAGCTTTTGTAAAAGGTATATTGATATATAGCTTCCTAATTACCTCAAGGAACTTACCAAATTGTTCATCCAATTTTTCCTTAATCAGCCTTTGAGGAGGATAGGGGCTTATATGTTCTTGGTTCCTAGAATTACACGGGTGTTTCGTGTCGCTTTCCTCGTGTTGAGCAACATGGGTCAGTGTGTTTCCGCTTCCTTTGCTATTACCAGGCGTCTTTGTCTTCTTCCAACTCGACACGCTCGTTGAGCTCTGTCTCCTTCTAAAATCTTTCCACTTCTCAAACATATAGAATTACAATGCTGGGTTTATACGAATTTCAGAAATTGATGGTGGGCAATTTGGGACATTTGATATTCCCGCATTCTTGAGTGATTAGTCACATTATCAACCTTGCTTCCCAATTGCTTAAGTGCCTCGGTATTATTTTGATGTTGCCGATTTGATTCTACAATATGCTGTCGAAATTCATCATTTATCTTCCCCTGACACGTAATAAAATTTTCCATCATCCTTTCTAAGCTCGACTTGGGTCTGAAATCGAAGGTGCTCCAAAATTGTTTAGTCGGAAGAATTTTGATTTGCTCTATCTGAAAAGTTGGGATGATTCCTCAGCAGGATTATGCGTGTTTGAGTAAGGGTTGCCACCATTAGGCTTCGATTAAAATTATTTAGCGCATCCACTTGCTCAATCGGCTCCTTGGATGGGCGTGTAGGATTGGCAATTCATTCTTGCATGTCTGTTACACCACATATCTCGCAAGTGACATTAGATGAGTTCTGGTGATACCTTAAAATTTTGAGCTTTTGAGTTAACGCATCGACTTCGCCTTGAGTAGATCAATGGTACTTACCTCAATCTTACGCATTTTAGTTTGATATCCTCGTTTCAGAGCCCATTGGTGAGAATTCATTGCCACATTCTCGATGATCTCAAAAGCTTCATCCAATGTTTTGTTCATAAGAGCTTCTCTGTGTGAGAATCAAGAGAAACCTTAGTATCATCGAGATTCCATTGTAGAAAGTATGAACAATGAGCCACTTCTCCGACCCATGATGAGGGCATTCTTTGTAGTAATCCCTTAAATCTGATCCCAGCTTCAAATAATGTTTCTCCATCATTTTGCGCAAAATTGTGATTTGATGATGAAGACTTGATTTCTTTGAGTGGAAAATACTTGTCTAAGAATCTTTGCTCCAAGATCCTAGTAGTTATACAATCTTTGGAAGAGTGTAGCCAAGCTCTAGCTTTGTCCATGATGAGAAAGGAAACAAGCGATGTCTAATAGCATCGGTGAGGCTCCATTGATTTTAAAGTTTCGCAAAATTCCAAAAATACTTCCAAGTGTAAATTTGGATCTTCAGTGAGTGCTCCTCCGAATTGATGCTATTGGACCATGGATAGTAGAGCTGGTTTTAATTCAAAATTGTTCGCTTCAATAGGGGGTCTTCTAATACTCGATCTCAATCCCCTTGTACTAGGTCTTTGCATAATCCCTTAGAGGTTTATTCTCATTCGATCGACCATGTTGGAGGTGGTAAGTATTCCCTTTGTCATGAGTGACGGGTTCGATCCCGACAGGTGCTGCAAAAAACATGATGTGTTATTTTCCGCAAGTGCACGGTTGTCGTCAAGTAATAAAAATATCGATCCCACAGGGATTGGGTCAATTACCGAGTGGTCGTGATACCAAGTTATCTAGTCAATTGAATTGTGGTTTAAGCAAAGAACCTGAGAAGTCAAGAGCAGAATGAGAAGAAAAGTGAAAGTCAAGAGTTGAGAGAATCTCGGGATATGGGTTTCACCACGTCGACGATTTATAAGGTGATTTAATTCTTTCCTACCCTTATTAGAGTTGTTTTGATGGAACCTATCCTAAGGTAAATCAACGGCCCCTTTCGAGGTCTCGTTAGTACCTATCAAACTCAATTTACTGTCATGGTGTGTTCGAGCATGTGGATCATAATCGCCTAAGAGGACTCCACGAGACCCCCGCAAACCTCCCTATGTCTTACCTCCGTTACTTGGTAAAAACTGGATTTGATAGATCCATTAAGTTCATGAGAGTTCCTCTAGAGTCAAATTTCCTCTTCACGATAGGTTTGCACACGGGACCATAATCAGCTAAGGAGACCTGTCACGAGACCCCCGCAAGCCCTCATAGATACACTACCGCTACTAGTAGGAGTTATTCCTAGTTGGTTCGCTAACTCGGGTTCACTGTTAGGTACTTCCCCTCTGCTCCTTAGATTTATCAATAAGAATCCAAAAGAACCAGATCAAAATAAACAATAGTTCAGGTAGTATAGATTATATCATCCGTCATAAATTGTCAAGGGCTACTCCCCCATCCTAAGATTACAGATACTACTCCATAGTCCGACAAGAATTACTAGAGAAAGAAATTAATATGGTGCCATATCCTTCTTCTCCGACTCCTTCTCTTTATCTTCTTCGTCGATCTCGACCACCCGCCGCCCTCCCTTAGGGTTAGAATCTCTCTTTTATAGCTTTGGCCTCCTCTTCAATTAAGGCTGAAGATCCCGATTGCTCGCATAAAGGAATCTTGAATCAACACACCTGCCACATGAGATTTCTCGGGCGTGTTTGCTGGAACCCTAACACAGGCGTGTCGATCATTGAACTAGGGCGTGTCGGAGTTGAACTGGGCCGTGTCGGCTGCTGGCTCTCATGGCACGGGCATGTTGATCGGCGAGCCAGGGCGTGTCGGCTGCTGGCTCTCATGGCACGGGCATGTTGATTTCTAACATGCCTGTGTTGTTTTGATACGCCTGTTTCTTCGCCCTGTTAACACAAAAACACCCAAAAGCAGTCTCTTCGTCCAAAATATGCTAAACTTTAACTGAATCGTGATAAAATACATGCTTAGGATATGAAATGTGATAGAATGCATGTATATGGAGTAGTGAAAACATAGCATGATTTACACACATCACCAGGGTAGGAAAATTACCCACTTGATATTGTAGAATACCCATTGTCTTCAAGTCCATGAGTCTACCTCGAATCAAAATCCTGTATACAATACAGAATACAATTTAGTTCTATCGTACATCGAATAATATAATTGAATCCTACCTCGACCTTATATCCCAATTAATTTTCATTCATTCTAATCCAACTATAGATCAGTTGTAATATAGTATGCATCCCTAAAACATCCAAATATGGACTTATCTAGCTTAAATTTACTTGCACAATCTCTTGATCCAAGGCCAAAAATAATATATGTAAATCTACAATTAACACCACTATATCAAAGCTTACCTATTCTTGTTTCAATCGCCCACAACAGATTTGGAATCAAGCCTCTTTATCCACTTACAACAAGCAATCCAGATTAATCTGTAAACTCACTTAAACATTCAGCTTCCACAACTCCATCCGAATCAATGCCTCCCTGTTTACCGTCATCCGTTGAACCAATATCAAATTAGCTACATAAACAACCATATACCACAATTTCTGGAATCTGAGCTTACCTAGCATTGCTTCTCTCATTCTCAGCCGATCTTAAACCAATCCAATCGCTGGTACTGCAGAGACTATAGTGATCAAAGGGATGACAGCAAGGGCGAGAGTCAATGACCGACATAGTTACCCGCAGATCTGTTGATCACCATGGACAAGATGATGATCGTCGTCGGGTTTACCACAACAGAGGAGAGAGGATCAGGAGGAGGTTGATCTCGGCATCAACAAATATCCAAATGAGGAAGAAGAGAGCAACACCGATGGATCCCTACGCATCCAAGAAAATAGCCAATCAGTCCGCAGAGTGGCAGCGTCGGATGTCCAACGATGGTGTTGCAGCTGTGATGGGGAGGCAACACTTGCTGCCGTTGGACCAGAAGAAGCAGAGAGGGGAACAACCAGCACTCGAGTGAGATTGAGGGAGGGGAATCGCGGTGGCGATGAGCAAGAAGAGAGTGTTGCGCGTCAGAAGAGGAAGAGAAGAGGGATTGCAAGGGGTTGAGGAATTTGGGGATCGGGGAATCACGGATGGGAAGAAATGCTCGAAGAAAACTAAAAAGCTAGGAGTAAATGCAAAACGGAAGAAACACTTGGCTTAATAAAATGGGTTGGGTTTGGAAAATAATCGGGTCGGGTTTAATTACAAACGGGTTGGGTTTTAATTAATTCATAATCTTTAATTAAAACCTTAGTTAAGCCCAAACTCAATCAAACCCCAAATCTCCATATCTATATATATATATATATATTTCACCGTATCTCACATTCATAAAGTTGTCACGCCCCGAGAGTATGCAGAGTCAAAAAAAAAATAGACAACATCTCCACTGTATGTGACACAATATTCTATTCATACAAAGCCTTTAGGCCACAACCATAACAACAGATATACATATAATATCAAACTCATAGCGGAAATCATCACAACGAAATAACAAACTTCACAACAATGCATACTGGTATGACTGACCACAAAATAAGAAGATACTGACATAAAATCCAAAACAATACTTGTGTACACCAACAAAACAAGTCCAACAACACATAACACCACATAAACTCTAAATAAATACTGAAGCATACGAAAAATCCAAATAACCGCAGGAGCCTAGAAAGTGAGATGAGATGGAGCAACTAGTGATGCTCCAAGCCATCACCAAGTCCTCTACCTGTTACGTGGGCAACAAGAAAACCCAGGGTCTATGGTGGTGAGTATAAAACTCAGCAGTAATATGAAAGAACATATACATATCAAATATCACATGCAAGTCAACAATATACAACCTAAAGGTAAATCATGTATACACCAGTATAATATATATATACATGCATATACCAACTAAACAACTTAACAACGTAAGGTGCAGACATACCTGAAAGTCTGCTATTCTACACTCAACCAACCTGAGCATATATCCACAATATACAACATGAAGAGTAATACTAACTATGTAATCAACAATTGCCTTACCAACATTCTATAACAAATACAAACCAAAAATCTGGTCTAACTCATACTACATCATGATACTGGTCAAAGGTATCCAATAGCTCGACCAACTCATACATAGGTATCCCACCCCCATCCATATAGAAAAGGTAAGTAACATTTATGATGATGTATAAACAAATGCAGCAAGCATAATACAAACAAAAGCAACATCACACCAAGTATATATATTTACTGCATCTATAGATATACTAATCATATATATATATATATATATAATGCCATAACAACAAGGCAATGAAGAATGCATGGTCATGCCTGCTCACCTCAATCCTCAATCACTACCACGACCCCAGTGTGACCTAGGTGGCACGACATGACAACTATACCAACTTAACACCAACCACTACTCTTGAGTGGCCGAGTGGGCATTATTAACAAGTAGCATATAAGCATAAAGAGCTAGCTACACAATGGGGGTCCCTACTGTTGGTCACTCCGATAATCACTACCCATGAGTGGTCGAGTACCACACACTCAGGACAACTGCACGCAACTCTAACTACCACAGTCTATAGTGGTCGAGTGTGGCACAACAAATCCTCTTCCCTCACACCAGCTACTACTACCACGAGTAACCATGGAGGCAGGATGACTGACGACCCTCTCGACCACAAGAGAGCCCAAGTCGCTAGCATGCATGTAAATGGCATGAATGCACAGTCACACATAACATACATCCACCACATACTCTCTATCCTACTGAGAGTCATACTCAACCGATCAACACACTCCCTATCCTACAGAGAGTCATACTCAACTAATCAACACACTCTCTATCCTATAGAGAGTCATACTCAACTGATTAACACACTCTCTATCCTATAGAGAGTCATACTCAACTAATCAACACGCTCTCTATCATACAGAGAGTCATACTCAATTGATCATAATCAAGCTAGGACCACCAGTCCGTAGCGACACACTATCCACATGACCATACCTAAACACATGATTCGTAATAGATACACAACATGAGGATACGACATAAGAATCAATTCTACGTTCAACCGGATGACCTTTTATCCAATTTACAAATCAAGTCTTCATCCGTACTCCACTATGTACACATAACAAAACAACTATAGGCTTACATACATCACATCTATAACTCCTAATCATGATGAAGGAAAATGTAATAACAACAATAGAGTATTTAAAGGGCAAAGACTAAGTATCAAGCAATAACATTACAAGAGTGGAGTCAAGGTAATATTGAAGGTAGGAAACTTCGCTTCCCACTTCAACTCGGTCGCTTGTTCATGGCGATCCCGTCTATGTCCCCGAATTAAAAAAATTAATCCTTGACATAGAGGGATTACCCAAGCAACCATTCCATCGTCGTGCTATTCGATTAGAGTAGTCACTTGAACAAACTTGTTGTTCAAGCAACCAACTTCTATTATTCGAATAGCCACGGAATAGACGATATACGAATCGACGGTTTTTTGCATTAGTATTTGGGGTCCAAGAAAATTTAGCCACATATAATTGAAAACAATTATAGACATAAAATAAAAGAACATAAACAAGCATTATACCTCTTGATCTTCTATTGTATGTCCTTCCTCCTTTTGGACGTCGTGTGGGCGATGATCATCCAAAAGTCGAAGCCTCCTAGATCACCAATCTTCCTTTCTTTGTTCACTCCGAACAAAAGGAAGAATAAAAACAAAACTCTTCTTCCTATCTAGAACCGGCCACCAAGTCAATGGACTTAATGTTGCCGCCGGCCAAGGAGGAGAAAAGGATCGCTAGCCAACCTTGAACAGAGGTTGCCTCCGGCCAAAGGAGATGAGAAAGCACCGGCCAAAGCTTGAGGGAGAGAGTCACTGGCCAAGGAAAAGAGGAGAAGAAGAAAACCTAAGGCAGCGTTTGGCAGTTTCATTTTCTGTTTTCTATTTTCCTTTTCCAGAAAATAGAAAATGATTTTTTAGTGTTTTCTAATTTTTTAGAAAATATTTTTTTATTTTTTGGAAAATGAAAATAAAAACAGAAAATGATTATTTAGAGTTTTCCAGTTTTCCAGAAAACATTCCTTTATTTTCTAAAAAATGGAGATGGAAAACGCCAACCAAACGCGTTTTCTCGTTTTCTCAGAAAATGAAAACAGAAAATGGAAAATTTTCTCTCTACCAAACGCCCCCTAAGCCTCCCTTCTTGTTGTCGCCGGCCCTAGGAGGAGCAAACCTTAGCTTGCCGCCCCAAACCATAGCCCTAGAAGCCTTGCTACCCAAGCCAAAACCTAATCTCCCTTCTCTTAGTTGCCGCCCAAGACATAAGCCCTTATTTATAAAGTTAGGCTTAAGCCTCCTTTTAATCTCCACCGTCAGATATAGGGATTTAATCTCAACCGTCGGATCTAGAGATTTAATCTCAACCGTCGGATCTAGAGATTTAATCTCCATCGTCGGATCTAGAGTTCCATTTTCCACCACCGGATCTAAGGCTCCATGAGGTTTTAATAGGCTACAATAGGGACCATGAGGAGGAGTTGGATCTTGGCCACCCAATGGATCAAGCCCACATAAAGTCCGATCCATTAATGATAATCCATTCCACTAGAGGATTATCATTGATCTACCTCACCAAGCCCCATAAGTTAATATTGGCTCCATATATTATTTGTACATTTATCTCCCCGTGTTTAAGATCTCGAATGTTCATCGATTAATTAATTTACTGACAATTAATTAATCAACATCTAACTCCATGATTAGTACCACTCAACCTTATCATCATGCCGGACCAAGTCCACCTACAGGGTTTACATGATGAACCTTATGAGCTCCTCAAGGGGACATCATCATCCTAATATATAGGACACGGTTTCCTCCTATAATCAATGGCACACCATATAAATAATATCATTTCCCAACTTACCGAGCAGATCGATTTACTCTATAAATTTCGCCCATTGGTAAATAAAAGAAATGAATACTAAGTATATGTGCTCATTATTATATCGGGATTAAGAGCATGTACAACATAATATCTGAGGTCCGATTCGATTATGTAGTTAGCAATAAATCGAATCACCTCTAAGTCAGTCTTGCTCAATACACACAAAGTGCACTAGTGTAATTCTATGGTCAAGACAAACCAATATCAAATCGCATTACAACCATAGCAATGGTTTGTCTAAAACCATCTCAGTTGTGAGCCTTTACTTATACTTTACAAGAAACTGATAATATGATCTCTCATGTGACACTACATACCATGTTATTTACAATGTAATGTATTAGACAATATGCATAACCATAAATATGCAAACAATGATCATGTGATTCTTATTTCAAAATAAAGATGTTCATACAAAAGATAGACTTTTTAGTATACATCCCAACAAATATGATCATAAATCTAAATCCTCATGCATCAATATTTACATCTACTTGACCAGGGTAGGAAAATTACCCACCTGATAATGTAGACTACCCATTGTTTTCAAGTCCATGAGTCTACCTTGAATCAAAATCCTGTACACAATACAGAATACAATTTAGTTCTATCATACATCGAATAATCTAATTGAATCCTACATCGACCTTATATCCCAATTAATTATTCATTCATCCTAATCCAACTAAAAATCCACTGTAATACAGTATGCATCCCTAAAACATCCAAATATGGACTTATCTCGCTTAAATTCACTTGCACAACCTCTTGATCCAAGGCCAAAAATACTATATGTAAATCTACAATTAACACCACTATATCAAAGATTACCTATTCTTGTTTCAATCACCCACAATGGATTTGGAATCAAGCCTCTTTATCCATTTACAACAAGCAATCTAGATCAATCTGTCAACTCACTTAAATGTTAAGCTTCCACAACTCCATCCGAATCAATGTCTCCTTGTTCACCATCATCCGTTGAACCAATATCAAATTAGCTACATAAACAACCATATACCACAATTTCTGGAATCTGAGCTTACCTAGCATTGCTTTTCTCATTCCCAGCCAGTCTTAAACCAATCCAATCATCGGTACTATGGAGACTATAGTGATCAAAGGGATGACAGCAAGGGTGAGAGGCAATGACTGACATAGTTACCCACGGATCTATTGATCACCGTGGATAGGATGATGATTGTCGTCGGGTTTGCCACAGCAGAGCATAGAGGACTGGGACGAGGTTGATCTCAGCATAGAAATCCAAATGAGGAAGAAGAGGGCAACACCGATGGATCCCTGCGCATCCAAGAAAATAGCCAATCAGTCCGACAGAGTGGCGGCGGTGAATGTCAAGCGATGGTGTTGCAGCTATTATGGGGCGGCAACACCTACTGTCGTCGAAATGGAAGAAGCAGAGAGGGGAATAGTCGGCACTCGAGTGAGATCAAGAGAGGGGAATCGCGACGGCGACAAGTGGGAAGATAGTGATGCGCGTCGGGAAAGGAAGAGAAGAGGGATCACATGCGGTTGAGAAATTTGGGGATCAGGGAATCACATTTGGGAAGAAACGCTCGAAGAAAATAAAACAGTGAGGAGTAAATGCAGAACGGAAGAAATGCTCAGCTTAAGAAAATGGGTCATGTTTGGAAAACAACCGGGTCGCATTTAATTACAAACGGGTCGGGTTTTAATATCCATAAGCTTTAATTAAAACCTAGGTTAAGCCCAAACTCAATCAAACCCTAAATCTGCATATCTAAATATATATATATATTTTCACAGTATCTCACATTCTCCCCCACTTAATAAAATTTGGTCCCCAAATTTCGTACTTAAATGCGAAAATTAATTCAAGCAAGTTTCTGAAATGACCACATACCTCAAGTGAACAGATGAGAGTATTGAGCTCGGATAGTATCTTCGAGCTCCCATGTAGCCTCCTTATCAGTATGATGC
Organism: Wurfbainia villosa; assembly: GCA_025175895.1. Classification (NCBI taxonomy): domain Eukaryota; kingdom Viridiplantae; phylum Streptophyta; class Magnoliopsida; order Zingiberales; family Zingiberaceae; genus Wurfbainia; species Wurfbainia villosa. The sequence goes on from CM045990.1 coordinate 80,078,228, forward strand.
TGCCATCCCACTTTTACAAGTCGGATGGTTTTGTTCCTCAATCGGTGTTCCTTGTGACCAAGGATCCGCACTACACACTAGAATCTCCTCAAATGACACATTAGGTTGTGTTGGTGCAGGGGCACCAGATAATCGAACCTGTGTTTTGATTATGGCAAAGACACAAAGTTAAGTTTACATCGTTATCTCACGAGCTAAATCGAGTATGCAGAAAAGTACTAAAGCTAGAGCTGAAGGCTAGCGACACCCGGAGGAAGTCGCGGTGGTCGGGCGACACTCGAGTGACTTCGGAGGGAGCCGAAGGAATCAAGTGGAAGGTAGGAAGCGAAAGTGACACAGTAAGTATCGAGGTAAGCTTGTGTGAGTGAGAGATGGTAAGGTCGTGTCCTCTGTACGGGGACGACCGTAGGCGGCGATCCGACTAAGACTTCTTGTGGAAGGTCTAGGTCGAGATCGGACGGTTAAAAACCATCGTATTTATCATTTTTCGAGCTAACCTCTCACTGTAGGGAAGTGGCCAGGCTGGCAGTCGACTGCTAGACATTGGGCAGTCGACTGATGCTCATCAATCGACTGATGGGAGTCATCAGTCTACTGATGGCGACGAATCAACCTTTGCGCTAGGTCAAAATGGATAAGGTTTGACGCGACCACTTCACGATAAAAATTATATAACTTCGTGATCTGTTCCAAAAAAAGAGGAGACATATTCAGAGGCTAAAATCTATAAAAGGAGGGGGAGGATTCCACCTCCAAAGAACATCAAGTTTATTCTCAAGTGCTCCTACAACGCCAACACTCCAACGCCGTCATAACACCGACGCGATGACAAGTTCAAATCTCCTTCGTCTACAGCAGTAGCAAGTAATTGTTTTTATTATATTCGTTGTTTTTATTCGTAACGAGGTGAGGTAGGCTTGATGCCTCATCCTCGTACATTCAGTTTTGTGTTCGTTGTCTCCTACCTCCAACGAGGAGGAGACGTTATAGTGCTTTGCCCTCCGTATGCGGTCTAGGACCGATAGGGCCTTGGAGTAGCAACCGCTGGGTTGTGAACCAAGTAAAAATAAACGTGTCTCTTTATTTTCCGCTGATCTTACTCATTTAATTATCTACTCGAATGAAACGTCGAAAAGATTTATGATCGCAATTCACCCCCCCCTTCTAGCGACGCTTCTCGATCCAACAATTGGTATCAGAGCAGGGGCGCTAAGATTTCGTGAAACCACCGATCTAGCACGTTTTGGTTTTCTGTTCGTATTTTTTGATTCGTATTTTTTTTTTGGTCTTTTTCCTCCCGCACTACAAATCCAAGACGAAGTCTTGGTACGTTTCTTTTGGTTGTGTGCTTGCAAATATTCTCTCTTGGAGTAGCCGACGGTAAAACGGCCATAACTTTTCGCACAAGTGGACTCACATAATGATCTACCTACCAAATCGAAGCTCTCTGAGAGATCTACATTTCTTATGAGGGTTTAACCTCATAATATTCTATTTACAGACCCAAAATCCAACGTCTAGTACCCTTTCAGGGACATCGAAGGTCGTAAGTTGTTAGTTTTTGTTAGTTTCTTATTTTTCTCATTTAATTCTATTTATTTCCTATTTATTTCCCTCATTACTAATCCAAGACCAAGTCTTGGAATTCCCTTTGGTTTTTATTCGTGTTTTGCAAGATACTTAATGGCTCACATTGAGGGGTATAGCAACACCCGACCTCAGTTCTTTAACGGAGATGATTTCTGTTATTGGAAAGGTCGGATGGAGTGTTTCTTGAAAACATAAGTCGAGACTTGGATAATAATCCAAACTGGCTTTGCTCTACGCACCAATGATCAAGGAGATCCCTTGGATTTCAACAAGTGGACAAATGCAACCAAGAGGCAAATCGAAGCCGATGCAAGAGCAACCCAAATATTGCAATGCGGCTTGTCCAAGGAGGAACTCAACCGCATCGGACCATTCATTAGCGCCAAGGACCTATGGAACAAATTAATCGAGCTACACGAAGGAACGTCCGATGCTAAGGTATGTAAACGTGACCTTCTTTTCAATAAGTTGTATAACCTTAAGATGCAGGAACACGAGACGGCGACGCAACTACACGCCCACGTCCAGGACATTGTCAACGGCCTGCACACCATCGGACACAAGGTCGAAAACCGCGACCTACTAAGGTACGTTCTTAATTCATTTCCTAGGACTACCTTGTGGGCATCCATGGTCGATGCCTACAAGGTCTCTAAGGACCTTTCGAAGCTTAGGTTAGACGAATTATTTTCCGAGTTTGAACTTCACGAGCAAACTAACGTGGTCAGGGCCGAGAGAGGTATTGATCTACTTGCAGGACAAAGAAGGAAGCCACCTACCAGGCAAGAAGATGGACTCGAACCCGATGACGAATTAGAGTCCGAATCCGAAAAGGTGGAAGCAATAGTGAACGTAGTGCGAAAGATCGTTCGGAGGGAAAGGAGGCTACTAAAGAATCAAAAGAGGGCACAATTCAAATCAAATCAAAGAAGGCTTTTCATGCAACATGGGACAACGAAGAAGGCGGCGGCATAGCATGCAAGGCAAGAACTAAAGAGTCCGAGTCAGAGTCTGAATCCAAATCCAATTACAACACCGACTCCGAACTCGAGGACTACTTCGAGAAGCAACTAAAAGTCGAATCAAAAGAGAAAATTAAGGTTAGCCGCTCACTAATTCATACGCTTTACAATACAATTAAAATGCTTAATAGGAAATTAACTAAGTCTGAGTCTAGGGTTGAGTCGTTACTTGAGGAGGTTGAAACCCTCAAGCAAGAGGCTACTCTAACCTCTTCAACTAGTCAAGTTCAAGAGGGAAACTCAACCCAAATTGAAAAACTTGGGAAGGAGAATTCTCTCTTGAAAGACCGAGTTCAAGAGGTCGAGGCTACGTTGGAAAGGTTCACATTGGGATCTAAGAATCTTAACCGACTACTTGGAAACCAAAGAGCCGTGTACAACAAAGCCGGACTCGGATTTAGGTCAACGACTACGAATAGGTCATATATGTCTATCATAAATCGTAGTCATCAAAGAGTCCAAGCATGGATCCCAAAGGTTTTATTGAATTCACATATAAGAACTAATAAGTTTTGGATTCCCCAAGATCAAATTCATTATTTGAATAGACCATTTTGGTTCAATGGTCCAAGGGGAGCTAACACAAAAATAGTATACCCGCTTACTTTTAGTAATATATGAGAGATTTCCTAAGGCAATCACCTTATGTATGAACCATTTATATGATAAATGAAGATTCACTATTTGAGTATACATGTTTTATGTATTTGATTGAATCTTAAACTCATTTAATGAATGTCCTCGATACGATTCACAGCATGAGAGAATTTGTGATTGGATCACAACTAGTGAGTATCTCTACATGTGTAATTGTGATGTATCGGAATTATCCTTAGTTGATGAATTGATGGATTTGGACACCATCAATTCTGTCGAGACTAGCACGAGGTATACTACTTTGTGTATCCAAGCAGCTGATTCTCACTGGCTGGAGACATTGTGATGTCCGGAGTTGATCGTGGATGCTAGTTATGGTAACTAGTTCATTGGAGTGACCAGCCGTAAGACTTCATATGGTTCTCTGCATATATAGATATGTCAATGAAGTTCTTACTGTAGCTTAAGTGCGATGTTCCTTTGACTTGCTGTATTCAAGTCATCTTGATCATGGAGACTTATGCTTTGACATCTTAAGCAAACATCTCTAAGGAGATGTGGACCCGGGATGATTGGGTATAAGTCGAAGTGATCGAAGGTGTTTGAATAGCCTATAAAGGATTCACCACTCCTTGCGAGGAGATGTATACCCATGGCCTCTCGTCGGATTGTTACTAAAGTCTTTGGCCAAAGCATTACATGTTTAGAGTAAGGTACTCTTCGATACATGTGGAGTAACTAGAATCTGTAGGACGAGGAAATGATACTTGGGCTAGGTGTGACGTAGTCAGCCTAGTGGGGACTGACACTATAGACCATGTCCTGAACCAAGTGGGTATAAGATGAGTGAAGGGAATGGGGCACAAATCATTCGAGCTGCTGAAGGGTTTCAGAAATAGTTCTGGATCAACCGTTGATCTTTTCGGTTAATTGGGGATCATGATGTACTACTAGGTGCCACTCATGATCGTTCTATAATTAATGGTTAATTATAGACAGCCAACATAAACCGAGAACCTATTTGGTCACACGCACAACGAGCATAATCCGAAGGATTTAAAACGAGCTTGATAATTGGATTCTCAGACCGAGAGAAACTAGGTTTGGTTGGACCAAACAATAAGCGAGCATGAAATCGTTTCAGTCGCAATGGAAGCGTGGATGGGCCTTGTCTTATGAATACATAATGGATGAACCAAAATGGTTTGGTTCTAATCAAATGGAGGAGAATATACCAAAGGGTTTGGTTTATTTTAAACGAATGAACCAAAGGTTGGTTCGGTTCGTTTTAACTTAAAATAAACCATCATGGTTTGGTTGATTTTAACTTATATTAATGGAGCAGGTTAACGAGCCTCATGGTTATAATCCATTAACCATTAAGAGAATTAGTTCTCTATAAAAGAGGGCTTAAGGGATTGTTAATCCCTAATCCAAAAAAACCCTAGCCCTAAGTTGCCGCCCACCTCCTTCCTTGGAGATTCTCGGCGCCAACCTCCATTGCCGCCCAGCTCCTTGTGCCGCCGTCCAACTTGTTGCCGGCGTCCAAGCTTCAGCCGGTTATCCTCCGGCGACCCTCCGGTGATCTTCCTAGGCTTCGGAGATAAGGTGAGCACTTGGCTTCCCTTGCTTGGCCGGCGCCTACTCCTCTACCAAAGCTGTCCAGTTTTCTGGACAGCTTGTTTTCCTCTCATCGGAGCATCGTTTGGACGACGGTTAGAGCTCCGACAGCGCCTAACTTACCGGGGATTCGATCTCCGGTAATCCTCTAAGGTGGAGGACGAACGATTCCTCAAACGGTTGACGAATACCTCTCCGGAGAAGCGAGTTTTGAGGACTCGTCTTTGGATCCTAATTTTGATTTGTATCGTGATCATCTCTCGATCACGTCGTCTTCAACATGAGGCTAGTAACCCATACGAAGACGAAGCTCGTGGCTTAGCGAAGTCATCCTAAGGATACTCGGCGTGGATATGGATAGAGAAGATTCTAGCGAGGATCGTTCCGGTTCATGATGTTCCCGCTACACGTGATACGAAAGGTATACGTAGTTAAATTTCCTTTATTGCAAAATTTAAATTTATGGTTATGTCTACACATGTTGTACTATGCATGTGTGTGTTGTGTGTATTGTAATAAATGTAGATTTATTATTCTTATTTCTTCCGCTGTGCACATGTTTACGAAACATGTTCGAACACACACTCGCCACGGTGCCGGAAACCCAATAGTGGTATCAGAGCCCAGGTTGTGTTTCGACATAATCGTAAAATGGTTTTGCGATAGTCATAATGTTATTTCTAAAATTTTTCTAATTTTGGAAATTTAGAAGTATTTATGGAAATTTTACAATTTTGGAAAGTCTAGAAGTATTTATGGAAATCTTCCACTTTTGGAAAGTTGGAAGTATTTATGGAAATTGATATTTTCCATAAATAAAATATTTGATTAGATTCTGGAAATTTGTTTCCTAATTTAATCATGATTTGATTTGGGAAATCAAATCTTAAAATATTTTATTTCCATAAGTAGTTTTGATGATTTAGGAAATTGGTTCCCTAAATTGATTTTCCTTAATCAACTATTTCCATAAATAAAATATGTGATTAGATTTGGAAATTTGTTTCCTAATTTAATCATGATTTTATTTGGAGAATCAAATATTAAACATATTTTATTTCCATAAATAGTTATGACAAATAAGGAAATTATGTACATGATATAATTGTATGCCATGTAATTGTATTAGATGCATATCATTATGCCATGCGTGTCGTGACATGTAGATGTATGCCATGTATGCCATGCCATGTAGATAATAGTTATTTGCATGCAAAGAGGATGAGACATAAAAACCCTAACTCAATATTAAAGCCTACACCTTCCATTAATATGGTTAGAACCAGAGTTCCGTTTCTTGTTTGGGTTGTTGGACTCTCTCCAAGCCTGGCTCGAACCCGAACATGTTCAAACCATGGAATAGTTTGATACTAATAAGGTAAGAGTCAGAGGTCAATCGTTAGCTTTGGTTGTTGGACTCTCTCCAAGCCGGGCTAATTGGTTGAATGCGCTCTAACCATATTAAAACTATTTCTCGATTAATGGGTTGGCTTTAACCTGGAGCATCGGCTTGTTGGACTCTCTCCAAGGTCGATGTAAAGGGAGGTGAAGTTGGGTGCTATGCATATGATGCATACTTGTTAATGTGTTAACAACCCGATGTATGTGTGGACATTCAATTAGTTGATAGCACATTGTGATAGTTGCATATACGTGATATGCAATCGGTATAGTTGATACCTACCGTCGTAGTTATGAATGGCTTGTTAGACTCTCTCCAAGGTTGTTCATATCTATGATGGATATCAGCCCATTCGGAGATGGACCTACGATCTCCCGAAGTGATTTTGGGGTTTTTTGAAATTCGAAAAATGAATGGGATTTATAAATGTATATTGATGCATTTTAAAATCATTTTTTCATATATGCTCGTTTTGTATTTCTAGGTCAATAAATTGATCATGACGTTTTTTAATTGTCGCACTATTTTGGATTCAAACAAACTGACTGGGCCTAACTTCCTGGACTGGCTTAGAAACCTGAGAATTGTTCTCAAGGCGGAAAAGCTAGCATATGTCCTTGAAGAGCCTCTTCCTGACCGTCCTAATGACGATGCAACTCCAGACCAAATGTTGGTCTATCAGAAGCATGTGGAAGATTCTGAGCTGGCGAGTTGCATCATACTGGCGGTGATGGTACCTGAGCTACAAAAGCAGCATGAGCATATGGATGCTAATACTATGGTCTTTCATCTTCATGAGTTGTTCGATGAGCAAGCGAGATCCGAAAGGTTCGAGGTCTCTAGGCTCCTCTTCACCATGAAGATGCAAGAAGGTTCGTCTGTAGTGCAGTTTGTGCTAAAGATGAACGGGTACATCGAGCGGCTAGCCACCCTCGGGTTTGTTATGGATCATGAGTTAAGTATTGACTCAATTCTGCATTGTTTGTCCAAGAATTTCTCACAATTTGTGATGAACTATCCGATGAACAAATTGGAATCCACTATTCTCGAGCTCCTCAATATGTTGAAGACTGTGGAGCCTTCTGTGAAGCATGAGTAGAAGGCGGTTCTGTTAGTTGATTCCTCAAAGAAAGGTTCTAAGAGGAAGGCAAAAGAACAGAAGAAAGGAAAGAACAAAAAGGCGAAGAAGGCAGAACCAACACAAAAGGGCAGTTGCCATCATATTGGCAAGGAAGGCCATTGGCGAAGAAACTGCAAGATTTATCTTGAGTCCATGAAGAAGAAGAAGGCATCCGAAGCCCCATCCTCTTCAGGTATCTTCGTTATTGATTATCATTCTATTTCCTTAGACACTTGGTTATTGGATACTGGGTGTAGCTCACATATATGTAATGACATACAGGGGCTAAGGAATAGAAGAAGACTTGTCAGAGGGGAGTCAAATTTGCGAGTTGGCAATGGAGCAAAGGTTGCTGCGGTCGCCATCGGAACTTATTTGCTGAAGCTCCCTAGTGGACTAGTCTTGGAACTGGACAATTGCTATTATGTTCCTTCTCTAATAAAGAACATTGTTTCTATTTCCTGTTTAAATAGAAATGGTTTCCATTTGACGTTTAGTAACAATTGTTGTTATATAACTTTGAATGGCGTACTTTATGGAACTGGAACTTTGAGTAATGGCATTTATACGTTGGACGTATCCAGTGACATTTTCAATATCGAAGCGAGCAACAAGCGTGCTCGAAAGGATAATCAATTAGACTCCTATATGTGGCATTGTCGTCTTGGCCATGTAAGCAAGAAATGCATGTCCGAATTACACCGATGTGGAATTCTGGAATCGTTTGAATTGGATTCATACAATACATGCGAATCATGCTTAAAAGGCAAGATGACTAAGTTACCTTTTACTGGAAAGGGTGAACGAGTGGGAGAGTTACTAGGTCTAATACATACTGATGTATGTGGACCTATGTCAACTCAAGCTTTAGGAGGCTATATCTATTTCATTACCTTCACCGATGATCACTCACAGTTTGGGTATGTGTTCTTGATGAAACACAAGTCTGAAGCCTTTGAAAGGTTCAAAAAATTCAGAAATGAAGTAGAGAAACAACATGACAAAAGTATTAAAATACTTCGATCAGATCGAGGTGGTGAATATTTGAGTCAGGAGTTTCTTGATTATCTAAGAGACAATGGTATATTGTCACAATGGACTCCGCCATATACACCACAACATAATGGTGTATCTGAGAGGCGTAACCGGACCTTGTTGGACATGGTCAGGTCAATGATGAATCATGCGAATCTTCCCAAGTCCTTTTGGGGCTATGCACTTCAGACAGCTGTTTACTTGTTAAACCGAATGCCAACCAAGGTAGTGTCTACTACTCCATATGAGATATGGAATAGTAAGAAACCTCATGTATCTTACTTGAAGATATGGGGTTGTCCTACTTATGAAGGAATCGTACGACAAATTGGATGCTAAGTCTGATAAATGTCTATTTATTGGATACCCTAAGGAAACAAGGGGTTACCAATTCTATCATCCTGTGGAACAAAAGGTGTTTGTTTCAAGGCATGCTGTGTTTCTAGAGAAAGAGTTTCTCTTGCAAGAAAACAGTGGGAGTGTCATCGAGCTTGAGGAGGCTCGAGAGACTCAAATAGACATTGATGAGATACCTGGTGAAGCACAACAGCCGACAACTCATAGTGATGAGCAATCGACTGGACCTATTATAACACTACATCTTCATAGATCTGGTAGAACACGCAACATTCCTGAGAGATATGGATTTCTCGTAAGTGAATCGAACGATGTGTTACTCATTGATGATGAGGACCCTACCAGTTATGAAGAAGTGCTGACAAGTTCAGAAAGGGATAAGTGGCTTGATGCCATGAAGTCGGAAATGGATTCCATGTATGAAAACCAAGTTTGGAACTTGGTTGACCCACCTGAAGGCATTAAGCCTATAGGGTGCAAGTGGGTTTTCAAGAAGAAAACCGACATGGATGGTAATGTGATTACCTATAAGGCTAGATTGGTGGCGAAAGGATATCGTCAAAAGCAAGGTGTTGATTATGACGAAAAACCTATTCGCTCGTAGCTATGCTTAAATCCATTCGGATGCTCCCGCCATAGCGGCTCATTATGATTATGAGATATGGCGATGGATGTGAAAATCTTTCTTAATGGAAACTCGCCGAGGACGTGTATATGATACAGCCTGAGGGTTTCACATCGGTTGATAAAACCAAGGTATGCAAATCGCGACGGTCCATTTATGGATTGAAGCAAGCATCCAGGAGCCGGAATATCCGCTTTTGATGAGACAATCAAAAGGTTTGATTTCTCACAAAATCCGCATTTAACCTTGTGTGTACAAGAAGGTTAGTGGGAGGCAAATGTGTTCCTAGTATTGTATGTCGATGACATATTACTTATAGGAAACGATGTGTCAATCTTACTGGCTTAAGGTTTGGTTATCCAAGACATTCTCCATGAAAGACTGGGAGAAGCAACCTACATCCTCGGGATTAAGATCTATAGAGATAGATCAAACGTTTGCTTGGTCTTTCGCATACTACATATATAGATCCGAAAAGCAAAGAGGTTTAGCATGTTGGAATCAAGAAAGGTTTTCCTTCCCATCGTGCATGGGGTACACCTTCAAGTCTATGTGTCCGCGCAGAGAAGACAAGAGGATTTGCATGAGTAAGATTCCCTATGCATCCGCAATAGGATCTATCATGTATGCTATGTTATGTATGAGGCCCGATGTATCGTATGCTCTGAGTGTCACGAGCAGATACTCATCGATCCAGAATGGATGATTGGGTGGTATTCATAAGACGATCCTTAAGTACTTAAGAAGAACTAAGGATGTGTTCCTAATATATGGAGAAGGGGACAGGAAAAGTTCCCGGAAAGGAAGCGGTTTGGATCAAGAAGTTCGTTTATGAACTTGGTGTGATTCCGGCCATTGTTGAAGCAATACCGGTCTACTGCAACAACAATGGAGCAATTGCACAGGCAAAAGAGCCAAGGTCTCATCAACGATCCAAACATGTTCTTCGACGCTATCATCTTATCAGAGAGATCATCAGTAGGAACGAAATACAAATCGAGAAAATTCCCATTGAAAGGAACTTAGTGGATCCTTTGACTAAAGAATTATCTCAAAGTAAGTTTGAGGGTCATGTTAGAGCTTATGGTATTGGATACCGTAGCGATTGGCATTAGGCCAAGTGGGAGTCTGTTAGTAATATATGAGAGATGTCCTAAGGCAATCGCCTTATGTATGAACCATTTATATGATAAATGAAGATTCACTATTTGAGTATACATGTTTTATGTATTTGATTGGATCTTAAACTCATTTACTGGATGTCCTCCATACGATTCATATCATGAGAGAATTTGTGATTGGATCACAACTAGTGAGTATCTCTACATGTGTAATTGTGATGTATCGGAATTATCCCTAGTCGATGAATTGATGGATTTGGACACCATCAATTCTATCGAGACTAGCACGAGGTATACTCCTTGGTGTATCCAAGAAGATGATTCTCACTGGCTGGAGACATTGTGATGTCCGGAGTTGATCGTGGATGCTAGTTATGGTAACTAGTTCATTGGAGTGACCAGCCGTAAGACTTCATATGGTTCTCTGCATATATAGATATGTCAATGAAGTTCTTACTGTAGCTTAAGTGCGATGTTCCTTCGACTTGCGGTATTCAAGTCATCTTGATCATGGAGACTTATGCTTTGACATCTTAAGCAAGCATCTCTAAGGAGATGTAGACCCGGGATGATTGGGTATAAGTCGAAGTGATCGAAGGTGTTTGAATAGCCTAAAAAGGATTCACCACTCCTTGCGAGGAGATGTATACCCATGGCCTCTCATCGGATTGTTACTAAAGTCTTTGGCCAAAGTATTACATGTTTAGAGTAAGGTACTCTTCGATACATGTGGAGTAACTAGAATCCGTATGACGAGGAAATGATACTTGGGCTAGGTGTGACGTAGTCAGCCTAGTGGGGACTGACACTATAGACCATGTCCTGAACCAAGTGGGTATAAGATGAGTGAAGGGAATGGGGCACGAATCATTCGAGCTGCTGAAGGGTTTCAGAAATAGTTCTGGATCAACCGTTGATCTTTTCGGTTAATTGGGGATCATGATGTACTACTAGGTGCCACTCATGATCATTCTATAATTAATGGTTAATTATAGACAAGCAACATAAACCGAGAACCTATTTGGTCACACGCACAACGAGCGTAATCCGAAGGATTTAAAACGAGCTTGAGAATGGGATTCTCAGACCGAGAGAAACTAGGTTTGGTTGGACAAAACAAGAAGCGAGCATGAAATCGTTTCAGTCGCAATGGAAGCGTGGATGGGCCGTGTCTTATGAAGACATAATGGATGAACCAAAATGGTTTGGTTCTAATCCAATGGAGGAGAATAAACCAAAGGGTTTGGTTAATTTTAAACGAATGAACCAAAGGTTGGTTCGGTTCGTTTTAACTTAAAATAAACCATCATGGTTTGGTTCATTTTAACTTATATTAATGGAGCAGGTTAACGGGCCTCATGGTTATAATCCATTAACCATTAAGAGAATTAGTTCTCTATAAAAGAGGGCTTAAGGGATTGTTAATCCCTAATCCAAAAAAACCCTAGCCCTAAGTTGCCGCCCACCTCCTTCCTTGGAGATTCTCGGCGCCAACCTCCATTGCCGCCCAGCTCCTTGTGCCCCCGTCCAACTTGTTGCTGGCATCCAAGCTTTAGTTGGTGATCCTCCGGCGACCCTTCGGTGATCTTCCTAGGCTTCAGTGATAAGGTGAGCACTTGGCTTCCCTTGCTTGGTCGGCGCCTACTCCTCCACCAAAGCTGTCTAGTTTTCTGGACAGCTTGTTTTCCTCTCATCGGCGTGTCATTTGGACGACGGTTAAAGCTCTGACAGCGCCTAACTTACCGGGGATTCGATCTCCGGTAATCCTCTGAGGTGGAGGACGAAGGATTCGTCAAACAGTTGACGAATACCTTTCCGAAGAAGCGAGTTTTGAGGACTCGTCTTTGGATCGGAATTTGGATTCGGATCGTGATCATCTCTCGATCACGTCGTCTTCAACACGGGGCTAGTAAGCCGTACGAAGACGAAGATCATGGCTTAGCAAAGTCATCCTAAGTATACTCGTCGTGGATACGGATAGAGACGATTCTAGCGAGGATCGTTCCGGTTGATGCCGTTCTCGCTACACGTGATACGAAAGGTATACGTAGTTAAATTTCCTTTATTGCAAAATTTAAATTTACGGTTATGTCTACACATGTTGTACTATGCATGCGTGTGTTGTAATAAATGTAGATTTATTATTCTTATTTCTTCCGCTGTGCACATGTTTACGAAACTTGTTCGAACACACACTCGCCGCGGTGCAGAAACCCAACACTTACTTAGCAAAAACCATTGAATATTTTACTTTAATTTGTAGAACAGCTAGATAGGCAAAATAGTTAGTCAACTCTTGACAATATAGTATCAGGACGCGGTGAGATGATAGTATATTAGGGAAACAAAGTCTCTTGTATTCGAGCTAGATAAGGCGTATCTAGCTTGGTGCACTTGACCGAGTGGAACTAGTAAGCTACCTCCAGATTCCTAAACTAGTTAGATTAAGTAACCCTGACTTAAGTGATATTTTGAATTTGGCTTTGTCTAAGGAAGTGGTCATTTGTTCGATCAAAGAAGGCTCACCACGACTGAAGCCAATTTCTCGAAAAGTTACTTAACGATCTAAAGGTTAAATCCGAATCTAACCCAAGGTTGACTATCTTTAATTAATTTAAAATCATCTCACAAAACATATAAGGTGAACAAATTATGAGACACATAGAATGGGTGAGATGTTAAGGATAATTGAAATATAACCACTTCAAAATACTACTTATTTTCTCAACTATTGTACTTAACAACTCTTAGGCCAAAGTTTAGCGCCCCTTACATCTCTTATACTTCATATATTTTACTAAGGGGGAGAGCAAACTAACCCTAAGGGTTAAATTACAAACCTTTAGATTATTGGTGCAGAGGGACACACCTCGAACCAATCTATCTAACTACTGCTAGACGGATGCTTGGACTCATATTTGATTTATCTAGATGCATTCATATACGATATTGTTTTTAAACCCCTATTTTATACAAAAACCCCAACATACTTTTTTGACTTATGGCAAAAGGGGGAGAAGAGCAAAAGTTAAGGGGTAGTTAAGGGGGAGTAATACAAAATTTATTTAATTTTGAAAACTAAAGTATCTCTTTCAAAACTCACCTAGGGTTAAGGGGGAGTTTTGGTTAAGGGGGAGTTTTTGAAAATGACATTCATCATTTATTATACTTGTTTTATGCTTTAATTTCCCTTAACTTTGTGTTGGTTTGCCATAGATCAAAAAGGGGGAGATTGTTGGTGCAGGGGCACCAGATAATTGAACCTGTGTTTTGATTATGGCAAAGACACAAAGTTAAGTTTACATCGTTATCTCACAAGCTAAATCGAGTACTAAAGCTAGAGATGAAGGCTAGCAACACCCGGAGGAAGCCGCGGTGGTCGGGCGACACTCGAGTGACTTCGGAGGGAGCCGAAGGAATCGAGTGGAAGGTCGGAAGCAAAAGCGACACAGTAAGTATCGAGGTAAGCTCGTGTGAGTGAGAGATGGTAAGGTCGTGTCCTCTGTACGGGGACGACCGTAGGCGGCGATCCGACTAAGACTTCTTGTGGAAGGTCTTGGTCGAGATCGGACGGTTAGAAACCGTCGTATTTATCATTTTCCGAGCTAACCTCTCACTGCAGGGAAGTGGCCAGGCTGGCAGTCGACTACTGGACATTGGGCAGTCGACTGATGCTCATCAGTCGACTGATGGGAGTCATCAGTCGACTGATGGCGACGAATCAACCTTTGCGCTAGGTCAAAATGGATAAGGTTTGACGCGGCCACTTCGCGATAAAAATTATACAACTTCGTGATCTGTTCCAAAAAAAAGAGGAGACATATCCAGAGGCAAAAATCTATAAAAGGAGGGGAGGATTCCAACTCCAAAGAAGATCAAGTTTATTCTCAAGTGCTCCTACAATGCCAACACTCCAACGCCGTCATAATGCCGACGCGACGACAAGTTTAAATCTCCTTCGTCGGCAGCAGTAGCAAGTAATTGTTTTTATTGTATTCATTGTTTTTATTCGTAACGAGTTGAGGTAGGCTTGTTGCCTCATCCTCATACATTCGGTTTTGTGATCGTTGTCTCCTACCTCCAATGAGGAGGAGACGTTATAGTGCTTTGCCCTCCGTACGCGGTCTAGGACCGATAGGGCCTTGGAGTAGCAACCGCTGAATTGTGAACCAAGTAAAAATAAATGTGTCTCTTTATTTTCCACTGCTCTTACTCATTTAATTATCTACTCGAATGAAACGTCGAAAAGATTTACGATCGCTATTCACCCCCTCCCCTCTCGCGACGCTTCTCGATCCAACAGGCTGAAGTGGGATTGGTACCTTCTTCAGAACATGATCAACTCGTGGTATGTATTTCCTCAGCATAGAAACATGTAATACGTTATGAACACCTGCAAGTGTTGGAGGTAAAGCCAACCGGTAAGCTACACCCCCAATCCGCTCCAATATCTCAAATAGACCAATGTAGTGTAGAGCTAATTTTCCTTTTAGTCCAAATCGTTTGACTCCTTTTGTAGGTAAAACATGTAGAAATACATGATCCCCTACTAAGAATTCCAAAGGCCTTCACCTCCGGTCCCCATAACTCTTCTGCCACTCTTCTGCCTCGGATAATCATCGTCTAATGACTTGCACCAACTCTGAATCATGTTGGATACTCTGTGGGCCCAACAACTGTCGCTCCCCAACCTCCTCCCATAGCACGGGAGATCTACAGGGTCTGCCGTATAAGGCCTCAAAAGGAGTCATCTGAATAGAAGAGTGATAACTATTATTATAGGCAAATTCCACTAAATGAACGTGGTCCCCCCAACTGCCTTCGAAATTCATACACAAGATCTCAGCAAATCCTCCAATGTCTGAATGGTATGCTCATACTATCCATTTATCTACGGATGAAATGCTATATTGAGTCGAAGCAATGTGCCCATGGCCTGCTGCAAACTCTGCAAAAAATCATGAGGTAAATCGTGGATCTCTATCAGATATGATACTCAAAGGCACTCCATGTAGCTTGATAATATCTCGGCAGTACAACTCTGCCAGACAATCCAATGAGTCCGTCTCATGAATAGGCAGAAAGTGAGCTGATTTAGTTTTTCGATCCACAATCACCCAAATCACATCATGTCCTTTATGAGTTCTAGGCAATCCCATAATGAAATCCATAGTGATATGCTCCCACTTCCATTCCAAAATCAAAATTTCCTGAAGCAACCCAGTAAGTTTCTGATGTTTAGCTTTCACTTGCTGGCATACTAAACATCGAGCAACAAAGTCTACAATATCTCTCTTCATACCGTTGCACCAGTATAAACATTTCAAATCTCGGTACATCCGAGTACCACCAGGATGTATATTAAATCACGAATGATGTGCTTCCCGTAACAACTATTCCTTAATTGGATGCATGTCCAGAACACATAATCGTCCACGAAAATAAAGTACTCCATTCTCATCAGTCGAGAAATTCGTCTGTCGTTCTGTCTCTATTGTGTTGCTCAAGAACTGCAGATGCTGGTCACTAACTTGTGCTTCTTTGATCTTCTCAGCAATAGTGAACTGGGCAACCATAGAAACCAATACAAAGTATCAGTCGACTGTTAAGGTGCTCGATCGAGCCGAAAAGTCGACGGATATGATCGATGTCATCACGTGCCATCGGATAGTGGTCGAGTCGATTGAGTTAAACACGGGCACATAATGGAGTCTCACTCGACTGCCCGTCGTGACCACTCGACTGATCACTCCATCAGTCGACTGATGGATGGATCAGTTGACTGATGAGTGTGTTGTTGTATGATGACGATTATGAATTCCGCAAATCCGACTGTTCAGAAGCCATTAACTGTGGCGACAGTCGACTGATGCTATACATCAGTCGACTGATCGTGGCCCAATGGGAAAAATGACCCTCTCTCTATAAAAAGAGGGTTTGTGGTGGTTGAGAGGGTTAATTCTTACTTTTTGATGATCTTCTCAAGCCTCCAAGATTTTTCCAAGCTTTCTAGTGTTTTAATTTCCCTCCTCCACTCTAAACTTAATATTCATTCTTTGTAAGAAGAGGAGGGTTGTTTGTAAAAGAAAGCTTCATAGTGAGATTACTCAGGGTTGATCCACCTTAAGGATTGCCGTGGAGTAGGAGCGTTATCTCCGAACCATGTAAAAGATTTGTGTTAGCATTGTGTTTTCACTTCCTTTATTATTGTTGTTTTTGTTTGTGCTTCCGCTAATCTTTTTGTAGAAAGAAAAATAAGCTATTTACCCCCCTCTAGCGTTCTAACGATCTCCTACAAAATGCACTGCGAAGCTTTGCGCTGGTGCATTTGGGAAGTCTTGAGGACTTGGCAAGTTCACTAGGCTCGAGGTCCTTGAGTCAGTCAAGGATGGCATTGCAAAGTTGTGTGCTTGGTGCATCTGAGGGATCACCGGACAGGGAGCGAATGGAGTGAGGCCCAAGGGAAGCATACTTCGAGGGCAAGAGATGCGAAGGATGGCATTGCGAAGCCATGCGCTTGGCGCATCCGAGAGACGTAGGTCGAGGGAAGAGAGTTTCAGTGGGGAACTCCATGAGGGATGAGGTGGACTTGGCCAAGTGGCTAAGACTGAGTGTCGGATGTTCAAACAACCTTGTGTTTGAGGTTTTACCCGACATCAGTCGATTGGTATAGGTGTCAGTTGTTAGTGAAAGCCCTAGAGCCAATCATGTGATGATTGTTGTATGGACTTTATTGCATCATATACCAATTTATAAAGGCATGGTTACTATATTTACTTGTATTGGTGCCAAATAACTAAGTATAATAAAGTCCTTGAGTAGTAGGTTCTTATATATATCAATCGATTGGTTGAATCGATAATGAGATGATATACAGAACACTACTCTTAATCATTCATAGTCAAGTATTAACATTCAGGGACAATGTTAATGCGTAGAGACTAGCATGTAGGTCAACTCGATGACTTGATCTCACAAGTCATGGATATGAGATATCAAGTTGACACATGGGTATACATTAGAGAATGTATACTGAATGACCCGTCATGAGAAAGTATCATGGATCATTATATGAGTGTCATATACTCTCTCATGTGACTATTAGTATGACTATTAGTTCTTGGACCTGAAGTCACCATGGTTCCCTACAAAAGGAGTTGCATACTTTGGCTTCGTCAAACGTCACCCGTAAATGGGTGGACTATAAAGGCGATTACTGGGTATGTAAGAAATTATGCAGAGGGATGTGAGTGATGTAGATGGAATCTATCCCTCCTATATGACGGGAGTGACATTATTATTTTTGATAGAGTAAGACCACGAAGTGCATGGCCATGCCCAAATGAGTCAATATGAGATATTGAGCTCATTTGATTAGAGTGAGTCAACTTGGAGTTCAAGATATAGATTGTACCGAGGATGACATGGACTATGCCTCAATTAGTCAATATAGATGTCAAAGATAGAGGGACATTGTCACATATTGTGAGAGTCACAATTAGTAGTCACAAAGGTGATGTTGGAGCTCAACATTCTTGTAAGTTTGGTAGCAATGATGTGTTGCTAGATACCGCTCATTGCTTATGTTCCTAAATCGGTTTAGTGACATTGCCAACGTTACAAGAACCTATAGGGTCACACACAAAGGGAAATTAGATGGAGATTAGGTTCATATGATGAACAATAAGTTTTAGGTTCATGCGATGAACCAAATTGGATTAAGAGTAATCCAAATTAGACTAATTGAGTTAGACTCAAGTTGATTCAAGTGTTGAATGAGTGTAATTTAGATTTGATTCATTTAGTCAATTTAAATTAATGAATAGAGATTCATTAAATCAAATTGACTTGAATCAATTGGTTAGATTTGATCAAACATGGGAGATAAGAGGTCGAGTTTGACTTGACTGAGAGGGAAGATGAATGGTCAATTTTGACTCGACCAATTGTCATGTCATGGTGACATGGCATGGGGGCTGGCCAATGATGATACTCCACATCATCATGGACCTATCATGTGGTGCCACCTCATGAGGGAGATCAAGAGCCATTGGCTCTTGGAGTTACATGCATGCATGTAACCCCCCAAAAATGTAGTGGTCGACCACTTCATTTTGCATTAGATGTGAATTGATTTGTGTGGTAACTCCATCTTCTTCCTCCTTGGATCACTCTCTCAAGCTCTCCCAATCCTCATCTTGGCCGAACCATCCAAAGGGTTCTTACACACTCAATGTTGTGTTTTCTCCACCTATTTCTTGTGTGGATACCAATAGAGGAGTGTGCACTTGACACTCTCGAGTTCCGACAATCCATTTGGACGAGCGGGATAAGCAAAGGGCATCGCATCAAGGGTAATATTCTCACCTTCTAGATCTATGGTAGATCTAGGTTTACTTAAGCACATACATGATTTATTTTAATATATCTTTGCACGAATCTGTGGCCAGACTTCCGGAGTTTCCGCAACGCAAAAAGCGGTTTTTACATTTCGGAAAGTCCAACAGTGGTATCAGAGGCACGTGCGAAGCATGTATGTGTTTCATTTTTGTAGTTTTTGTATTAGATATAAAAATTATAGATTTTTATGTTTCTGTAAATTTTTTATTTTATATAATTTTTGGGTATTTTTCTCGAAGAGTTAAAGCAACGAGTGTTGGGACACTTGTAGGCTTCCACCATCGAGAAAAACTCTCCGAAACGGCGAGTTCTAGCTTTAGGTTTTTGGGACAGTGACTTAAGTGTTGGGTTTCCGGCACCGCGACGTGTGTGTGTTCGATCATGTTTCGTAAACATGAGCACAGCGGAAGCAATTAAAAATAATAAATCTATATTTATTACAACACACGCATGCTATTACAACAAGTGTAGACATAACCGTAAATTAAAATTTGCAATAAAAGAAATTATCTACGTTATACCTTTCGTATGACGTAGCGAACGATCAACCGAACGATCCTCGTAAGAATCGTCTCTATCCGATCCACGCCGAGCTCCTCGGGATGACTTCGCTAAGTCACGAGCTTCGTCTTCGTACGGGTTACTAGCCTCGTGTTGAAGACGACGTGATCGAGAGATGATCACGATCCGAATCCAAATTCGGATCCTAAAACAAGTTCTCAAAACTCGCTTCTCCGGAGAGGTATTCGTCAACCAATTGACGAATCCTTCGTCCTCCACCTCAGAGGATTACCGGAGATCAAATCCCCGGTAAGTTAGCCGCTGTCGGAGCACTAACCGTCGTCCAAACGACGCTCCGACGAGAGGAGGAGAAGCTGTCTAGAAAACTGGACAGCTTGGTGGAGGATATAGGCGCCGGCCAACCAAGGAAAGAAAAGCCTCACCTTGATGCCAAACCTATAGGGATCACCGGAGGGTCGCCGGAGTGTTCACCGGCTGAAGCTTGGTCGCCGGCAATGACTTGGACTGCGGCACAAAGGCTGGGCGGAGGCACATAGGGTTGGGCGCCGAATTCACCAACAAGGGGTGGGCGGCAACTCTATGTTGGCCGGCAACAACTTAATTAGGGTTTTTGGATTAGGGTTTAAGCCCTATTTTATAGAGAACTAATTCTCTTAATGGTTAATGTATCATATCCATAAAGCCCGTTAACCCGCTCCATTAAGATAAGATAAAATAAACCAAACCATGATGGTTTATTTTAAGTTAAAACGAACCGAACCAACCTTTGGTTCATTCGTTTAATATAAACCAAACCCTTTGGTTTATTCTCATCCATTGGATTAGAACCAAACCATTTTGGTCCATCCATTATGTCTTCATAAGACACGGCCCATCCACGCGTCCATTGCGACTGAAACAATTTCATGCTCGCTTTATGTTTGGTCCAACCAAACATAGTTTCTCTCGGTCTGAGAATCCCATTCTCAAGCTCGTTTTAAATCCTTTGGATTACACTCGTTGTGCGTGTGACCAAATAGGTTCTCGGTTTATGTTGGCCGCCTATAATTAACCATTAATTATAGAACGATCATGAGTGGCACCTAGTAGTACATCATGATCCCCAATTAACCAAAAGATCAACTACGATCCGAACTATTTCAAACCCTTCAAGAGCTCGAATGAATCGTGCCCCATTCCCTTCACTCATCTTATACCCACTTGGTTTGGACATGGTCTATTGTGTCGGGCCTCCCACTAGGTCGACTACGTCACACCTAGCCCAAGTATCATTTCCTCGCCCTACGGATTCTAGTTACTGCACATGTATCGAAGAGTACCTTACTCTAAACATGTAATGCTTTGGCCAAAGACTTTAGTAACAATCCGACGAGAGGCCCTGGGTATACATCTCCTCGCAAGGAGTGGTGAATCCTTTATAGGCTATTCAAACACCTTCGATCACTTCGACTTATACCCAATCATCCCGGGTCCACATCTCCTTAGAGATGTTTGCTTAAGATGTCAAAGCATAAGTCTCCATGATCAAGATGACTTGAATACCGCAAGTCAAAGGAACATCGCACTTAAGCCACAAGAAGAACTTCATTGACATATCTATATATGCAGAGAACCATATGAAGTCTTACTACCGGTCACTCCAATGAACTAGTTACCATAACTAGCATCCACGATTAACTCCGACATCACAATGTCTCCAAAGGAGAATCACCGCTTGGATACACCAAGGAGTATACCTGCGTGTCTCTCGATGTAATTGATGGTGTCCAAATCCATCAATTCATCGACTAGGATAATTCGATACATCACAATTACATGTAGAGATACTCACTAGTTGTGATCCAATCACAAATTCTCTCATGCCGTGAATCGATCGTGGACATTCAAGAAATGAGTTTAAGATCCAATCAAATACATAAAACATGTATACTCAAATAGTGAATCTTCATTTATCATATAAATGGTTCATACATAAGGCGATTGCCTTAGGACATCTCTCATATATTACAAACAGACTCCCACTTGGCCTAATGTCAATCGCTACGGAATCCAATACCATAAGCTAGAAAAATACCCTAGAAATTATTTTTAGGTAATGACTTATTCAAGGGATCCGATAAGTTCCTTTCAAAGTGGGAATTTTCTCGATTTGTATTTCGCTCCTACCGATGATCTCTCCGATAAGATGATAGCGGCGAAGCACATGTTTGGATCATTGATGAGACCACATCAAGTTCGTAGATGAACTTCTTGATCCAAACCGCTTCTTTGTCGCCTAAAGCTGCAATGTATTCTTCGCCTTAGTGGCGTAATCCGCTATAGTGTCAAGCTTGGAACCTTTCCAACTTATTGCGCCTCCCATTCAAGGTGAATACATATCCGCATCGAGACATGGAATCATCCTTGTCCGTCTCGAAGTCGCATCCGTATACCCACGTATCACCATGTACCCTTCTCCATATATTAGGAACACATCCTTAGTTCTTCTCAAGTACTTAAGGATCGTCTTAACAGCCACCCAATGATCCATTCCTGGATCAGACTGGTATCTGCTCGTGACACTCAGAGCATACGATACATCGGGCCTCGTACATAACATAGCATACATGATAGATCCTATTGCAGATGCATAGGGAATCTTACTCATGCAAATCCTCTCGTCTTCTGTGCGCGGACACATAGACTTCGAAAGGTGTACCCCATGCCTGATGGGCAGATAACCTTTCTTGGATTCCGACATGCTAAACCTCTTTAGCACTCGGTCTATATTTGTAGACTGCGAAAGACCAAGCAACCGTTTCGATCTATCTCTATAGATCTTAATCCCAAGGATGTAGGTTGCTTCTCCCAGGTCTTTCATGGAGAATGTCTTGGATAACCAAACCTTAATCGATCAGAAGATTGGCACATCGCTTCCTATAAGTAATATGTCATCGACATACAATACTAGGAACACGATCGCACTCCCACTAACCTTCTTGTACACACAAGGTTCGTCTGGATTTTGTGAGAAATCAAACTTTGATTGTCTCATCAAAACGGATATTCCAGCTCCTGGATGCTTGCTTCAATCCATAAATGGACCGTCGCAATTTGCATACCTTGGTTTTATCAACCGATGTGAAACCTCAGCCGATCATATACACGCCCTCGAGCAGTTTCCATTAAGGAAAGCTGTTTTCACATCCATCCGCCATATCTCATAATCATAATGAGCCGCTATGGCGTGAGCATCCGAATGGATTTAAGATAGCTACAAAGAATAGGTTTCGTCATAATCAACACCTTGTTTTTGACGATATCCTTTCGCCACCAATCTAGCCTTATAGGTAAACACATTACCATCCATGTCGGTTTTCTTCTTGAAAACCCACTTGCACCCTATAGGCTTTATCCCTTCAGGTGGGTCAACCAAGTTCCAAACTTGGTTTTCGTACATGGAATCCATTTCCGACTTCATGGCACCAAGCCACTTATCCCTTTCTGAACTTGTCAGCACTTCTTCATAACTGGTAGGCTCCTCATCATCAATGAGTAACACGCCGCTCGATTCACTTACGAAATCCATATCTCTCGTGAATATTGCATGTTCTACCGTGAGATCTACGAAGATGTGGTGTTACAATAGGTCCAAATTGATTGCTCATCACTATGAGTTGTCCACGTTGTGCTTCACCGTGTATCTCATCAATGTCTATTTGAGTCTCTCGAGCCTCCTCAAGCTCGACGACACTCCCACGCTTTCTTGCAAGAGAAACTCTTTCTAAGAAACACAAAGATGCCTTGAAACAAACACCTTTTGTTCCACAGGATGAGAGAATTGGTAACCCCTTGTTTCCTTAGGGTATCCAATAAATAGACATTTATCAGACTTAGCATCCAATTTGTCTGATACAGTCCGCTTCACATAAGCAGGACAACCCCATATCTTCAAGTAAGATACATGAGGTTTCTTACTATTCCATATCTCATATGGAGTAGTAGAGACTACCTGTAGGCATTTAACAAGTAAACAAATGTCTCAAGTGCATAACCCCAAAAGGACTTGGGAAGAGTCGCATGATTCATCATTGACTGACCATGTCCAACAAGGTCCATTACGCCTCTCGATACACCATTATGCTGTGGTGTATAGGGCGGAGTCCATTGAGACAATATGCCAGTGTCTCGTAGAGAATCAAGACACTCGGGACTTAAGGAGTCACCACCTCGATCCGATCGAAGTATTTGACTACTTTTGTCATGTTGTTTCTCTACTGCATTTCTGAATTCTTTGAACCTTTCAAAGGCTTCAGACTTGTGTTTCATCAAGAACACATACCCAAACCGTGAGTGATCATCGGTGAAGGTAATGAAGTAGCTATAGCCTCCTAAAGCTTGAGTTGACATAGGTCCACATACATCAAGATGTACTTAGACCTAGTAACTCTCCCACTGCTCACCTTTTCCAAAGAAGGTAACTTAGTCATCTTGCCTTTTAAGCATGATGCATGTATCATATGAATCCAATTCAAACGATTCCGTAATTCCACATCGTGTAATTCGACATGCGCTTTCTTGCTTATATGGCCAAGACGACAATGCCACATATAGGAGTCTATGTGATTATCCTTTCGAGCACGCTGTTGCTCGCTTCGATATTGAAAATGTCACCGATACGCCCAACGATAAATGTCATTACTCAAAGTTCCAGCCCATAAAGTACGCCATTCAAAGTTATATAACAACAATTGTTACTAAACGTCAAATGGAAACCATTTCTATTTAAACAAG
Source organism: Wurfbainia villosa (assembly GCA_025175895.1). Lineage (NCBI taxonomy): Eukaryota > Viridiplantae > Streptophyta > Magnoliopsida > Zingiberales > Zingiberaceae > Wurfbainia > Wurfbainia villosa. The sequence goes on from CM045990.1 coordinate 80,102,412, forward strand.
AAATAGAAACAATGTTCTTTATTAGAGAAGGAACATAATAGCAACTGTCCAGTTCCAAGACTAGTCCACTGGGGAGCTTCAGCAAATAAGTTCCGATGGCGACTGCAAAGAACCTGCTCCATTGCCAACACGCAAATTTGACTCTCCGACAAGTCTTCTTCTATTCCTAGCCCATGTATGTCATTACATATATGTGAGCTACACCCAAGATCCAATACCCAAGTGTCTAAGGAAATAGAATGACAATCAATAACGAAGATACCGAAGAGGATGGGGCATCTGATGCCTTCTTCTTCTTCATGGACTCAATCTTCTCCATGGCCTTCCTTGCCACAGTGATGGCAAGTGCCCTCTTACCGTTCCGCCTTCTTGCCTTTTCTTTCCTTCTCGCTTCTTTTTCCTTCCTCATCGAACCTTTCTTTAAGGAATCAACTAATGTAACCGCCTTTCCTCATGCTTACTGTAAGGCTCCAGGTCTTTCAAAGATATTAAGGAGCTCGAATGGTGGATTCCAATTTGTTCATCCGATAGTTCATCACAAATTGCGAGAAGCTCTTGGGCAAACAATGCAGAATTAAGTCAATACTTAACTCATGATCCATCACAAAACCGAGGGTGGCTAGCCGCTCGATGTACCCGTTCATCTTTAGCACAAACTGCACTACAGACGAACCTTCTTGCATCTTCGTAGTGAAGAGGAGCCTAGAGACCTCGAACCTTTCGGATCTCGCTTGCTCATCGAACAACTCATGAAGATGGAAGACCATAGTATTAGCATCCATATGCTCATGCTGCTTTTGCAGCTCAGGTACCATCGCCGCTAGCATGATGCAACTCATTTGTTCGTAATCGCCACATGTTTCGATAGGCCAACATTGGTCCAGAGTTGCATCGCCCTTAGGACGGTCGAAGAGGCTCTTCAAGGACATATGCAAGCTTTTCCGCCTTGAGAACAATTCTCGTGTTTCTAAGCCACCCAGAAGTTAGGCCTACTAATTTGTTCAATCCAAAATAGTGAACGCAAATTCAAAGACGCCATGATCAATTTATTAACCTTAGAAATACAAAACGAGCATATATGAGAAAATGATTTTAAAATGCATCAATATACATTTATAAATCCCATTCATTTTTCGAATTTAAAAACCCTTAAAATCACTTCGAGATCGTAGGTCCATCTCCGAATGGGTTGATATCCATCATAGATAAGAACAACCTTGAGAGAGTCCAACAAGCCATTCTTAGCTATGATGGTAGGTATCATCTATACCGATTACATATCATGTATATGTAACTATCACAATGTGCTATCAACTAATTGAATGTTTACACATACATTGGGTTGTTAACACATTAACAAGTATGCATCATATGCATAGCACCCAACTCACCCCTTTCACATCGACCTTGGAGAGAGTCCAACAAATCGATGCTCCAAGTTAAAGCCAACCCATTAATCGCGAAATAGTTTTAATATGGTTAGAGCGCATTCAACCAATTAGCCAGGCTTGGAGTGAGTCAAAAAACCCAAACTAACTATAGACATCTGACTCTTACCATATTAGAGTTAAAATATACCAATGATTTGAACAAGTTCAGTTCGAAATGCTTGGAGTGAGTCCAACAACCCAAACAAGAAACAGAACTGTTCTAACCATATTAATGGAAGGTGTAGGCTTTAATATTGAGTTAGGGTTTTATGTCTCATCCTCTTTGCATGCAAATAACTATTATCTACATGGCATGGCATACATGGCATACATCTACATGTCACGACACGCATGGCATAATGTTATGCATCTAATGCAATTACATGGCATACAATTATGTCATGTATATAATTTCCTTATATGTCATAACTATTTATGGAAATAAAATATGTTTAAGATTTGATTCTCCAAATCAAATCATAATTAAATTAGGAAACAAATTTCCAAATCTAATCACATATTTTATTCATGGAATTATTTGATTAAGGAAAATCTATTTAGGAAACCAATTTCCTAAATCATTAAAACTACTTATGGAAATAAAATATTTTAAGATTTGATTTCCCAAATCAAATCATGATTAAATTAGGAAACAAATTTCCAGAATCTAATCAAATATTTTATTTATGGAAAATATCAATTTCCATAAATACTTCCAACTTTCCAAAAGTGGAAGATTTCCATAAATACTTCTAGACTTTCCAAAATTGAAAATTTCCATAAATACTTCTAAATTTCCAAAATTAGAAAATTTCCAGAAATACATTATGACTATCGCAAAACCTTTTTTTACGATTATGTCGAAACACAACCTGGGCTCTGATACCACATCGTTGTTTCGATCACATGGCAGGTGTGTGTTCGATCATGTTTCGTAAACATGAGCACAATGAAGCAATTAAAAATAATAAATCTATATTTATTACAACACACACAACACACGCATGCTATTACAACAAGTGTAGACATAACCGTAAATTAAAATTTGCAATAAAAGAAATTATCTACGTTATACCTTTCGTATGACGTGTAGCGGGAACGGCATCAACCGGAATGATCCTCGTAAGAATCGCCTCTATCCGTATCCACGCCGAGCTCCTCGGGATGACTTCGCTAAGTCACGAGCTTCGCCTTCGCACGGGTTACTAGCCTCGTGTTGAAGACGACGGATCGAGAGATGATCACGATCCGAATCCAAATTCGGATCCTAAAACGAGTTCTCAAAACTCGCTTCTCCGGAGAGGTATTCGTCAACCGTTTGACGAATCCTTCGTCCTCCACCTCAGAGGATTACCGGAGATCAAATCCCCGGTAAGTTAGCCGCTGTCGGAGCACTAATCGTCGTCCAAACGACGCTCCGACGAGAGGAGAAGAAGCTGTCCAGAAAAACTGGACAGCTTGGTGGAGGAGATAGGCGCCGGCCAACAAAGGAAGCCAAGTGCTCACCTTGATGCCAAACCTATAGGAGATCACCGGAGGGTCGCCGGAGGTTCACCGGCTGAAGCTTCGCAATGACTTGGACTGCACAAAGGGCGGCGGCACTTAGGTTGGGCGCCAATTCACCAACAAGGGTGGGGCAACTCTAGGGGCGGCAACAACTTAATTAGGGTTTTTGGATTAGGTTTAATCCCTATTTTATAGAGAACTAATTCTCTTAATGGTTAATGGATCATATCCATAAAGCCCGTTAACCCGCTCCATTAAGATAAGTTAAAATAAACCAAACCATGAGGGTTTATTTTAAGTTAAAACGAACCGAACCAACTTTTGGTTCATTCGTTTAAAATAAACCAAACCCTTTGGTTTATTCTTATCCATTGGATTAGAACCAAACCATTTTGGTCCATCCATTAGGTCTTCATAAGACACGGCCCATCCACGCTTCCATTGCGACTGAAACAATTTCATGCTCGCTTTATGTTTGGTCCAACCAAACATAGTTTCTCTCGGTCTGAGAATCCCATTCTCAAGCTCGTTTTAAATCCTTTGGATTACACTCAGCGTAGACCAAATAGGTTCTCGGTTTATGTTGGCCGCCTATAATTAACCATTAATTATAGAACGATCATGAGTGGCACCTAGTAGTACATCATGATCCCCAATTAACCGAAAAGATCAACGCTGATCCGTAACTATTTCAAACCCTTCAAGAGCTCGAATGAATCGTGCCCCATTCCTTCACTCATCTTATACCCACTTGGTTCAGACATGGTCTATTGTGTCACCCTCACTAGGTCGACTACGCCACACCTAGCCCAAGTATCATTTCCTCGCCCCACGGATTCTAGTTACTCCACATGTATCAAGAGTACTTTACTCTAAACATGTAATGCTTTGGCCAAAGACTTTAGTAACAATCCGACGAGAGGCCATGGGTATACATCTCCTCGCAAGGAGTGGTGAATCTTTATAGGCTATTCAAACACCTTCGATCACTCGACTTATACCCAATCATCTCGGTCCACATCTCCTTAGAGATGTTTGCTTAAGATGTCAAAGCATAAGTCTCCATGATCAAGATGACTTGAATACCGCAAGTCAAAGGAACATCGCACTTAAGCCACAAGAAGAACTTCATTGACATATCTATATATGCAGAGAACCATATGAAGTCTTACTACCGGTCACTCCAATGAACTAGTTACCATAACTAGCATCCACGATTAACTCCGACATCACTATGTCTCCAGCCAAAGTGAGAATCACCGCTTGATACACCAAGGAGTATACTGCTCCTCATGTAATTGATGGTGTCCAAATCCATCAATTCATCGACTAGGATAATTCCGATACATCACAATTACACATGTAGAGATACTCACTAGTTGTGATCCAATCACAAATTCTCTCATGCCGTGAATCGATCGTGGACATTCAAGAAATGAGTTTAAGATCCAATCAAATACATAAAACATGTATACTCAAATAGTGAATCTTCATTTATCATATAAATGGTTCATACATAAGGCGATTGCCTTAGGACATCTCTCATATATTACGCGGACCATTACGGAAAGGTGACTCATAAAATTGAAAAAAATTATAGAAATTTTCTGTAAAATACATAATTTAGAATTATGCTGTGATGGTCATGGCCCAAGAACCCCAATATGATTGGATGTTAATGTGTTGTATAATGCTTTGTATGTATATGATGCATGCTAGGATATTTTTCTTGTATGTATATGATGCATGCTAGAATAATGCTTGTATGTATGTGATGCATGCTAATAGGATAATAAAGGCCTTAATGTATATGATACACATTACGATTAGATTAGATCTTAATCGAATTAACTCGTAAATGCCTACCAAGTCCTTGATACACATCACTACCTCGATCATTTGTAGTTGTTGAATGCGAAGCGAGCAAGCGCATATTATCTTGGTAGGGTGCGGAGGGACAATCTTGGTCCCCTATCACGGCTTGGGTTAGAGTAAGCTCAATTAGATTGAGTAAAACTAGTTAACTCAATTGGATCGAGTAGAACTATAGGCATATTCCAACCGTTGGAAAGATAGGATAAGATGCATTTACACTAAATCTTGGGCGATTTAGCCAAAGCTAACTCAAGGTCTTTTGTAAATGTGGGTCTTGATCCTATAAACAAGAGTTGCATAGAGATGTAATCGGTAATATGTTACCCACGATTGTACTAAGTCTTGGCGATTTAGCCGCTAACTCAAGGCTTAGTATGATGTGGATCTTGTCCACAGAATTATAGCTAGTTTGTATGAATCTAGTAATGTGGTTTGACCACATCCATAACTCGATTCTACAAAATTCCTATAATTAGTGGGAGCATCATTTGATTAAAGGCCTAATTAAATGATAAAGGAATATGATATTAATTCTACTGCATTGTATGTTGTAGATTACTATCGAACCGACACACTCTCTCTGCGTTATCCTTGAGAAGGACAAGCTCGATGGAGCAAATTTCTGGTGATACAGAACAGTGTTCTCACCCAAGAAAAAGATGCGTCTGGAGCGGCCCATTCGGAGGCACCTCACCTGCCTCGCGGTGACAAAGATGCTTAGAAGCATCAAGATGATGCATTAGATGTCATGTCTAATGCTCGCGACCATGAACTCGAGCTTGGAACGAGTTCATGAATGCTTATGATATGGTTGAACATCTTCGTCAACTATATCAAGGACAAGCAAGGCCGAGATATGAAGTCTCTAAGGCATTGTTTGGTTCCAAAATGCAAGATGGGACTCCAGGTCCATATGTACTCAAGATGATTAGTGCGTAGAAAACCTACAGAGATTGGGATTACCCCTTGGCCAAGAGCTGGCCACTGACTTGATCTTGCAGTCTTTGCCGTAAAGCTACAATCAATTTGTCATGAATTACAACATGAATGAAATTGATAAGCCACTGCCTGAGATGCTCAACATGTTTAGAACTGCTGAGCTCAACCTTAAGAAGGGAAAATCTGACGCCATTTTGATGGTGCAAAAGAAGAAAGGCAAGGGCAAGCCTAAAGGTAAGGGAAAGTCCCAAGCCAAGGGCAAAGGCAAAGAACTTAAACCCAAAGGAGGGGTAGCCAAGGAAGGGGTTTGCTTCCACTGCAAGAAAGCTGGACACTGGAAGCGTAACTGCAAAGCTTACCTGGAAGATCTTAAGAAGAAGAGAAGTGAGATTTCTACTTCAGGTATAAATGTTATAGAAGTCAATCTATCTATTTCTTCATCATGGGTATTAGATACCGGATGTGCATCTCACATTTGTACCAATGTGCAGGCGGTGAGAAATAACAGAGCATTGACAAAGGGCAAGGTGGACCTACGAGTAGGCAATGGAGCAAGGGTTGCTGCTGTTGTTGTAGGAACTTATGATCTATCTCTGCTCTCTGGGCTTGTACTAGAATTAGATGAATGTTGTTATGTGTCTGCTTTAACTAAGAACATAATTTTGGTTTCTTGTTTGGACAAGAAAGGATTTACATTTATAATAAAGAACAAATGTTGTTTAGTTTATTTAAATGATATGTTCTATTGTAGTGCACCTCTAATGAACGGACTCTACTTTCTAGACTTAGAGAGCCCTATCTATAACATAAGTACCAAAAGGTTCAAGTCAAATGAGTTGAACCAAACCTATCTCTGGCATTGTTGCTTAGGTCACATAAATGAGAGTTTCTTATCTCAGCTTTATAAGGATGGACTACTAGACTCATTTGATTTTGAATCATATGAGACATGTGAGTCTTGCCTTTTAGGCAAGATGACCAAGACTCCCTTTAGTGGACACAGCGAAAGAGCAACAGACTTGTTAGGACTTATACATAGTGATGTATGTGGCCCTTTTGATATTGCTAGAGGTGGTTCTGGTACTTCATTACATTTCTTGATGACTTGGTAGATATGGTTATGTGTATCTCATGACACATAAATCGAATCCTTTGAAAAGTTCAAGAATTCAAGAATGAAGTACAAAACCCGGCTTGGCAAGAGTATTAAGATACTTGATCGGATCGAGGTGGTGAATACCTTAGCCATGAGTTTCGTGACTATCTAGGTGAGTGTGGGATTCTATCCCAAATCCTCTGGAACACCACGGTGGAATGGTGTATCGAAAGGAGGAATCTATTAGATATGGTACGATCTATGATGAGTCACACATATCTTCCTATATCCTTTTGGGGATATGCTCTGAACATACCTTTACCCTTAACCATGTACCATCCAAGGTGTGATAAAGACACCATATATGATATGGAGGAGAAATCCCAAGATGTCTTTCATGAGGATTTGGGGTTGTGAGGCTTACGTTCGACGTCAAGTCTCGAAACAAATGGGACCCAAATCCGATAGGTGCTATTTTGGATATCCCAAGGACAAAGGGATATTACTTCTACATTCCCATTCGGCACAAAGTGTTTGTGGCAAAGATCGGGTTTTTCTAGAAAGGATTTTGTTTCTAGAAAAACTAGTGAGTACGTTCGATCTTGAAGAAATTCAAGATAAGGACCATAATGAGGCCTTGATGGAGGTTGAGCAGGAACCTGAAGTGTTGTGGGTGATGAGGTTGTTGCACAAGAGTTGTGGAACAACCACATTCAGTAGACCTACCTCTTGCGGTCGATAGTGCGTCGTCGGCTGAGAGATACTCATTTCTCTTATCGACCATGATGACGTTATGCTCATTTGAGAATGAGCCTACCTCTATCGGGAAGTTGTGATGAGCCAGTTCTTAGAAATGGCTAGAGGCCATGAGATCAGATGGAATCCATGTACACAACCAAGTATGGACTTTGGTTGATCCACTGAAGGTCAAACCCATTGGGTGTAAGTGGGTCTTTAGAGAAAGGGACATGGATGGACTTATGCATACCTATAAGGGCGATTGGTGGCTAAAGGTTTCAAGCAAATTCATGGTATTGACTATGATGAAACCTTTTCTCGATGGCGATGTTTAAGTCCATTCGGATCATGCTTGCTATTGCGACATACCACGATTATGAGATCTGCGGATGGATGTCAAAGCTGTTTGAATGGAAACTTACTCGAGGATGTGTACATGACAACGAGGTTTTGAAGATCCACTATCTTGGGAAAGTATGCAGCGCAAAGGTCCATTTATGGGCTAAAGCAAGCCTCGAGCTGGAATCTTGATTGATGATGCGATCAAACAATTTGGTTTCATCAAGAATGAAGATGAACCCTGTGTCTACAAGAGGGTTAATGGGAACACAGTTGTCTTCCTTGTATTGTATGTGGATGACATATTACTCATTAGGAATGACATCCCTTCGCTACAGTCTATGAGGACTTGGCTGGGGACATGCTTCTCAATGAAGGACTTAGGTGAAGCAGCCTATATTCTAAGCATCAAGTTCTATAGAGATAGATCTAAGAGATTGCTTGGCCTAAGTCAGAGTACATAGATTGACACGGTATTACTACGGTTTGCCATGCAGAATTCCAAGAAGGGACTTCTGCCGATGTCACATAGTGTAAGTCTTTTGAAGACTCAAAGTCCCTCTTCTAGAGAGGAGAGAGACTGCATGGATAAGATCCCTTACGCATCTGCTATATGATCTATCATGTACGTCATGCTGTGTACTCGTTTTGATGTCTCGTATGCTTTGAGCAAGACGAGTAGATACCAGTCAGATCCAGGTGAGCATCACTGGATAGCAGTCAAGAATATTCTTAAGTATTTGAGAAGGACTAAAGAATATTTCTTGATATTTGGAGGCGATGAGGAGCTAGCTGTAAAGGGTTACAGTGATGCTCGTTTCCAAACTGACCAGGATGATTATAGATCACAGTCAGGGTTCGTGTTTTTGTTTGAATGGTGGCGCTATGAGTACACACAGAGGCTAACATCGCAGATTCCTTGACCAAGGCTTTGGCACAGAAAAAGCATGATGGTCACACTAGGTCATTGGGTATTAGATACTACGGTGATTGGCACTAGTGCTTGTGCGAGATTGTTAGTGAAAGCCCTAGAGCCAATCATGTGATGATTGTTGTATGGACTTCATTGTATCATATTCCTATTTATAAAGGCATGGTTATTATTTTTACTTGTATTGGTGCCAAATAACTAAGTATAATAATATCCTTGAGTTGTAGGTTCTTATCTATATCAATTGATTGGTTGAATCGATAATGAGATGATATAGAGAACACTACTCTTAATCATTCCTAGCCAAGTATTAACATTCAAGGGCAATATTAATGCGTAGAGACTAGCATGTATGTCAACTCGATGACTTGATCTCATAAGTCATGGATATGAGATATCAAGTTGACACATGGGTATACATTAGAGAATGTATACTGAATGACCCGCCATGAGAAAGTATCATGGATCATTATGTGAGTGTCATATACTTTCTCATGTGACTATTAGTATGACTATTAGTTCTTGGACCTGAAGTCACCGTGGTTCCCTACATAAGGAGTTGCATACTTTGGCTTCGTCAAACGTCACCCGTAAATGGGTGGATTATAAAGGCGATTACTGGGTATGTAAATAATTATGCGGAGGGATGTAGATGGAATCTATCCCTCTATATGATGGGAGTGACATCGTTATTCTTGATAGAGTGAGACCACGAAGTGCATGGCCATTCCCAAATGAGTCAATATGAGATATTGAGCTCATTTGATTAGAGTGAGTCAACTTGGAGTTCAAGATATAGATTGTACCAAGGATGATATGGTCTATGCCTCAATTGGTCAATCTAGATGTCAAGGATAGAGGGACATTGTCACATATTGTGAGAGTCATAATTAGTAGTCACAAAGGTGATGTTGGAGCTCAACATTCTTGTTACTTTGGTAGCAATGATGTGTTGCTAGATACCGCTCATTGCTTATGTTCCTAAATCGGTTTAGAGACATTTCCAATGTTAAAAGAACCTATAAGGTCACACACAAAGGACAATTAGATAGAGATTAGGTTCATATGATGAACAATGAGGATTAGGTTCATTAGATGAACCTAATTGGATTAAGAGTAATCCAAATTAGACTAATTGAGTTAGACTCAAGTTGTTTCAAGTGTTGAATGAGTCTAATTTAGATTTAATTCATTTAGTCAATTTAAATTAATGAATAGAGATTCATTAAATGAAATTGACTTGAATCAAGTGGTTAGATTTGATCAACCATGGCAGATAAGAGGTCAAGTTTGACTTGACTTGAGAGGGAAGATAAATGGTCAATTTTGACTTGACCAATTGACATGTCATGGTGACATGGCATGAGGGCCGGCCAATGATGATGCTCCACATCATCATGGACCTATCATGTAGTGCCACCTCATAAGGGAGATCAAGAGCCATTGGCTCTTGGAGTTACATGCATGCATGTAACCCCCCAAGAAAGTAGTGGCCGACAACTTCATTTTGCATTAGATGTGAATTAATTTGTGTGGTAACTCCATCTTCTTCCTCCTTGGATCACTCTCTCAAGCTCTCCCAATCCTCATCTTGGCCGAACCATCCAAAGGGTGCTAGCACACTCAAGGTTGTGTTTTCTCCACCTATTGGTTATGTGGATACCAATAGAGGAGTGTGCACTTGACACTCTCGAGTTCCGGCAATCCATTTAGACGAGCGGGATAAGCGAAGGGCATCGCTTCAAGGGTAATGCTCTCACCTTCTAGATCTAAGGTAGATCTAGGTTTACTTAAGCACATACATGATTTATTTTAATATATCTTCGCACGGATCCGTGGTCAGACTTTCGGGGTTTCCGCAACACAAAAAGCGGTTTTTGCGGCTCGAAAAGTCCAACACCAGTCGACTGCTCCAAGTCGACTAGGGTTCGACTGGTGTTTGACTGAATAGGGTCTAGCTGATTAGTCGACTGCCGAGGGATGGCAGTCGACTGTTGACACCATCAGTCGACTGATGAGGGAGATCAGTCGATTAATCAGGGTGTTTTTAGCAACAAAATGGTTTCCAATCGAGTGCTCGCTCCAGCACTCGACTGATGGGATAATTAATCGACTGATGGGTATCATCAGTCGACTGATGGGTGATCCGTTGGAACTTGACTGACATGGATCTTGCCGTTGTGAGACAATGGCTATAGGACCAGTCGACTGATGGTCATTATCAGTCGACTAATGGGCACGAAATCAGCTTCATGCAGGTTATAAATAGAGCTCAAGAGGGAGGATTTTGCCAAGACTTTTGTGAAGATTTTGGAGGGGACTTGGTGCTGCATTCCAGACCTTCAAGAGAAATCTAAAGCAAGCAACAAGCAAAGGGTTCAAAGCAAGCGTTGTAAAGTATTCTTTACGTGTATTTCGTATTTGTCTTTGTATTTCATATTACTTAGTGTAATTTCTTGTGAGAGGTTTGTCCACCTCCGATGTGTTGTCGAGAAGGAGTGTTGTTAGTGTCGTGCGCATAACATGAGCTCGTTGAGCTCACCCCGTGGAGTAGGAACCATTCGGTTCTGAACCACGTATATCTTTGTGTATTGCGTGTGATTGTATTGTTGTTATTATTTCTATTGTTTCCGCTGTGTATATTAATGACAATTGTAGACAAGCACGCAAAGAACGATCGTATTCCACCGTACGATGATTGAGGTCTATTCACCCCCCTCTAGCCGGCCACCAACGTTCCTACAAGTGGTATCAGAGCTAGGAGCTTGTAGAGGACTAACCGCCGACACAAGCACTACAAGATGGCTGGCTACAACATCCATCCACCGAAATTCGATGGAGACTTTTCTTGGTGGAAGAAAAGGATGGACGTATATTTCAAAACCGATTTCGATATTATGGTTATTATAGAAAATGGTTTCGAATTGCCTAGGGATAAAAACAATAGGCAAATTGAGAAGTGAAGGTGGACCCAAGGCCAAATCAAAGACTTCAAGACAAATCTCAAGATAATCGAATTACTTAGTGATTTGATTCCTAACAATATTTGGTCTAGGCTAGGTAATTTTAGGGAAGCAAAGGATTTGTCGAATAAGGTGGTTGAATTCCACAAGAATCCCAAACCGGCACAAGTAGAGGAGAATGCCGTTGAAGAATTGCCCACCACATTTGAAGATGTTGATGATTTGGTGGAGACCTCCACCTTTAGCATTGAGGAGGAGGAGAGGCCTTCTATCCCGGAACAAGTTCAAGAAGAAGCTTCAACATCCGGGAGAAGCAAAAATTCCCTAGGTAACTCAAGTGTTGTTATTTTAAATAAAAATCATATAACATGCTTTGAGTGTAGGGAACAAGGGCACTAAAAAGTAAGTGTTCTAAGAAGGTGAAGAAGGTTCAACCGGCACCAAAAGTCAATAATGCCAGAGTCCCCACAATTAGAAGCAAGGAGCACATTGTGTGCTTCAAATGTAACCAAAGGGGGCATTATAGAAGTCAATGCCCTAGGGGGTGGAAGAAAGGGAAAGAAGGTGTATCTCATGTAGGGGGAGCTTCTAAAGCTAACCCTAAGTTAAATTTAATTAATGCACCTTCAATTTCTAGGGTTAATAAGCATGTTAGGAATTATTTTAGTTCTCTTGCAATTATTAATGAAAAGCATGCTAGTAGGAAGAAATATGTTTGTCTAAGTGCCAAGCATGTTCATATATCTAAGGACAAACCTAGGACAAATAACACTAGACCTATCTTGCCTAGGGAGAACATTAAGAGAATAGAAGAAAATCTAGGCATTAACCCTAAGAAGGGTAGACACATGCCTAAGAAGAAAAATAATTCCAAAAAGATTAATTAAAAATCAAAATTGGGAAAATTAGAGTTAGAGAACCAAGTCTTGTGGTCAAGACTTGAGAAAATGGAGAAAACCCTTAGGATTATAGAAAATTCTATTCAAGGGTCAAATGGCCAAAAGTCAAGACCTAGGGTTCAAGAACGGTCTAAGGGCAAGAAAGGTTTGGGTCACAAACCTATGTCCTACCATAATATTCCATTTGATTATGGAACAACATCTAGGTCTAGGAAAACCAAGGCTAATAGGGGTGTTATCCCTAAGACAAGTCATGGTGTTTTCTTAGTGGATAAGGACTTAAGAAAAACCAAGAAAGTAACTAAGAAGGTCAAAGGAGGAGTCACCTCTAGAGTTGACCTAGGAAAGACCCAAAAGACTATGACTTCAAAGCCTAAAAGGATCATTAGGAAGGTATCTAGGGATGTTATCCCTAGTGAATACCATGTTAACCCAAAGAGCTCCAATAGGTATTGGGTTCATAGGAGTGTGATCGATTCACGCTAGATGGGTTAGGGTGTGTCAACCCTAACTGGATGGGTAGTTAACCTAGCCATGGTGAGTTGACACATTAGGATGTGCCAATATGCTTAAGAAGTTGAAAAATGATTAAATTGGCACGATTAGGTCTTAGAGGTATGGGTGTGCCATTTTGGGTTTATGGCACACTTGGGAGATAATGGTATTAAGACAAAATAGAATTAATTCCTAGAAATGGCAATTTGGATTTAACACTTAGGTATTTTATACCTTAGTATATTTTACTTGCCATGATTTATTTGTTTTGCCATGACATGACATCATTTTTATTTTTATCTCTAAAAATGTCATGATCATGTTTAGACTTATCTGTATATGTCATGTATGCTAAAATTTCATTCACATGCCATGATATCATGATTTTGGCACATGCTTAGTTATATCATATATATGCCATAATCATATCATGCATTAAATAAAATTGATTTAAGAACCATTGGCATGACTTGAAGTCCCATGCATAAGGGAATCAAGTAGAGTTGCCTTATAATATGCATGAGACCATTAAAGAACAAAAACCCACATCTCACTAGAATATTTGACTTGTATGTGTTTTACACATCTAGATACAAGTGAGATGTTTAGGAAAAAGGAATTAAAGGTTTCAAAAAACATTTTGAAAAACCTTGGTGAAGTTTATCTTTTGATAGCAATCACCATTGAATGGGATGATACAAAGAGGGCTCAATATTGAAGCTTTTCTTAACTTTTGAACTTTGTATCAATCTCACTATTTTGTGGGTAAACTAATTTTCCAATATTTTTCACCCATTATGATTGTAATAAGTAATATATGTACATAATTTCATGATTTATCAACGTACGTATATTTACTTACGAATTTTAGAAATTCATTTCTGAAAATCAAAAATCTGTAAATGCAGTTATCAGTTGACTACCAGGGAGGCCAGTTGACTGATATGGGAAGGAGTCAACTAGTAGCTGAGAGAGTCGACTGATACTGTTGATTTTAGGTAAACCTTGGTGGTTAGGCCCATGTTCAGCTATGTTTTGGTCCCTTAACCACTCCTAACCCTAGGACATGCTTGAGAGAGCATTAGAAAGGGTGGAAATCCATTTTATATGAATTAGGAGAAGTGTTTAGGGAGAGTATCAATTTTAAGGTGGATGAAAGTTCATTGTTGAACTTTGCCTTATTTTTTTGATGGTTTTGTGTTCCTATGGGCTTAGGGGCTTTCCAAAGACATTGTTGGTGCAATGGTCAAGGAGGAGCAAGCCTTTAGGGGGAGGTATCCATCATGGGAAGATGGATGTGTATTTTTTCTCATAGGAGAAAAATTGAGGGATTGCACCTCTCTTAAGTGATATGGGATTATCACTAGAAAGTTTGAGGGAATGCCAAGGGGAAGATTGTAAGTTCTCATTGGGATATGAGACATTTACACCCTTGAGAACCTTTTTGATGTAATGTCAAAAAGGGGGAGAAGTTACCAAGTTACCAATTAGGGTTCGTTGGAATTCTCATTGGGATATGAGAATTACCAATATTGGAGAATTGGTAGACTTGAGATGGTAGTTTTGTCAATCATCAAAAAGGGGGAGATTGTTGGTGCAATCGGCCCCGGTTGACTCGAGTTTGACTCGAGCAGTATTTTGATGATAGACAAAACTTATGACATGGGATTGTCATAGGAAAGTCCAACATGGAGTTGGCATGAAAAATCCAAGCTTGGGGCTTGGTGTGGGAAAGTCCAATGCATTGCGAAGCCATGCATTTGGTGCTTGGTAAGAAATGCACTGTGAAGCCTTACGCTTGGTGCATATGGGAAGTCTTGAGGACATGGCAAGTTCACTAGGCTCGGGGTCCTTGAGTCGGTGAAGGATGGCATTGCGAAGTCGTGCGCTTGGTGCATCCGAGGGACCGTCGGACGGGTAGCAAATGGAGTGAGGCCCAAGGGAAGCATACTTCGAGTGCAAGAGATGCGAAGGATGGCATTGCGAAGCCGTGCGCTTGGCACATCCGAGGGATGTAGGCCGAGGGAAGAGAGCTTCAATGGGGAACTCGATGAGGAATGAGGTGGACTTTGCCAAGTGGCTAAGACTAACTGTCGGATGCTCAAACAACCTTGTGTTTGAGGTTTTACCCGACATCAGTCGACTAGCATAGGTGCCAGTCGACTGCTCCAAGTCGACTAGGGTTCGATTGGTGTTCAACTGAACAGGGTTTAGCTGATCAGTCGACTACCGAGGGATGACAGTCGACTGTTGACACCATTAGTTGACTGATGAGGGAGATTAGTCGACTGATCAGGGTATTTTCAGCCACAGAATGGTTTCTAGTCGAGTGCTCGCTCCAGCACTCGACTGATGGGATAATGAGTCAACTGATGGGTATCATCAGTCGACTGATGGGTGATCCGTTGGAACTTGACCGATGTGGATCTGGCCATTGTGAGACAACGACTACATGACCAGTCGACTGATGGTCACGATCAGTCGACTGATGGGCGCGAAATCAGCTTCATGCAGGTTATAAATGGAGCTTAAGAGGGAGGATTTCGCCAAGACTTTTGTGAAGCTTTTGGAGGGGAATTGCTTGTTGTGTTTCTGGCACCGCGACGAGTGTGTGTTCGAACATGTTTCATAAACATGTGCGCAGCAGAAGAAATAAAAAGAAATAAATCTAATTTATTACATCACACACACCACACGCATGCATAGTACAACATGTGATGACATAACCGTAGTTTAAAATTTTACAATAAAAGGAAATTATTCTACCTATACCTGACGTATCACGTGTAGTGGGAAAGGCATCAACCAGAATGATTCTTGCTAGAATCGTCTCTATCCGTTTCCATGCCGAGAATCTTCGGGATGACTTCACAAAGTCAAGTGTAACGCCCGTAAAATTTCTAGCCATTTTACGAGAATTTTTGGCTTTACGATAATGGGCTTTATGTGGGTTTTTTTTCGAAAATAAAAGAAAATAGCCAAAAAGAGATGCAAGGCCTAGGAATTGAACCCCAAACCTCTAGAGATAGCCAAGCCCTATAGATACACCCACTAACCAGAAGCCCAATAGGATTATATCATTAGAGGAAGAGGGGAAATTGTAGATAAGTGTGATGAGGGTAAATGAAGAGGCATGGAAAGAGAAGAGAAACTTTTCTTCCTCCCTTTATAAAGAAGAGTGAAAGTCCCATTTGGCCACTTCTTCTTCTTCCCTCTTCTCTTCTTCTTCCTCATCGAGCTCCCTCTTCATCCTTTGGCTGAAACCCCCCATTCAAGCAAGGAGAAGGCTAGGTGGCTTCCATTAGGTCATCTCCCAAGCAAAGCGAAGGATGTAAGATTCCCTCACCTGCAGTGTATTCGTTCCTGTAGATGCATGAAAGAATAAGAAGCTTTAATACCTTACATGTTTCGGCCAACCAAGGTATTTAGGGCTAGGGTTGCATGAACATGCTTCTAATGATACTATGATAAGTTATAAGCTTCATGAAGGAATTTTAGGTAACAAAAACCCAAGCTTGAGCCCTTACATGTTTTGGCCAACCAAAGTATTTAGGGCTAGGGTTGCATGAACATGCTTCTAATAATACTATGATAAGTTATAAGCTTCATGAAGGAATTTTAGGTAACAAAAACCCAAGCTTGAGCCCTTACATGTTTCGGCCAAGCAAGGTATTTAGGGCTAGGGTTGCATGAAAATGCTACTAATGATACCATGATAAGTTATAAGCTTCATGAAGTAATTTTAGGTAACAAAAATCCAAGCTTGAGCCCTTACATGTTTCGGCCAACCAAGGTATTTTGGGCTAGGGTTGCATGAAAAGGCTTCTAAAGGAATTAGGAGATGTTATATGCTTCATGTAGAAATTTTAGGTGACAAAAAAAAATACAATGTTTGATACCTTACATGTTTCGGCCAACATTGGTTTTTAGGGTTAGGGTTTCATGAAAACACCCCCCTTGTGTAGTTATGCTATGTGTATGTTTTTAATATGTCATGAATTATGCCTATGAGATGAATATGTTCATGATTCAATATGCTATGAAATATGCTTATGTGATGAACATATTTATGATGTAGTATGCCATGAAATTATGCCTATGTGATGAATATGTTTATGAGGTAATATGCCATGAAATATGCCTATGTGATGAACATGTTTTATGATTTAATATGCCATGAATATGCCTATGAAATATGCTTATGCGATGAACATGTTTATGCTTTAGGACCCCTTTAGGGCACTCTTATGTTATGAATGCATGTATGCTATGAAATGTCTGAGATGGAGATGCTTCCCTTTCAAGTAGGGATTAAGAGCTCTCCTTATGATAAGATAAGATGGAGATGCTTCCCTTTCAAGTAGGGATTAAGAGCTCTCCTTATGATAAGATAAGATGGGGATGCTTCCCTTTCAAGTAGGGATTAAGAGCTCTCCTTATGATAAGATAAGATGGAGATGCTTCCCTTTCAAGTAGGGACTAAGAGCTCTCCTTATGATAAGGTAAGAGGGAGATGCTTCCCTTTCAAGTAGGGATTAAGAGCTCTCCTTATGATAAGATAAGATTGAGATGCTTCCCTTTTTATGTTGGGGATTAAGAGCATTCTTTATCATATGACAAGAAAGAAAGGAATTAAGTATTTTACTTTGTAAGAGGTTAAGTACCCGACCCGTCAGGTGGTCGTTAATTAAATCCAAAGGGACATAAGAAGACGTAAGAGGTCTTGCCCTGGTAAGACGTAAGAGGTCTTGCTCTAGTAGGTCTGGTGGCTCGCTACCCCAGTTTATTAGGGAACGTGCATTATGTGGTACTTAACCTGGGGCCCCCCATGCAAGTTATGATTATGTTGAAGTATCTATATGTATATGTTTTGAAAAGAAAGGACTTTTATGAAATTGTGAATGCTTATGAACTTGTCCTCTATGCATGTTTAGATTTCATGATGCTATGAATGCTTATGGTTAAGTCTAAGAATATTTGTTACTATGTACTTTATGCATGTTTAATATTTATGATGTTACGGATACTTATGTTATGAATGCTTATGGTTAAGTTTAAAAATGCTTATGATTATGTCCTTTATGCATGTTAGATTTTATGAAGTTATGATGCTTATAGTTAAGTTAAGAATATTTGTGATTATGTACTTTATGCATGTCTAAGATTTATAATGTTATGGATTGCTTATGTCATGAATGCTTATGTTTAAATTATGCCCTGCTTAGATTTAATTATGCTTAGCATGCTGATGTAAACTCTATGCCATGCTTAGGTTTTATTACGTGGGTATGTTGTTGATTAGTGTTGCTATGAAATACTTAGGTTATTTATGCTAGTATGCTCATGTTTCTAATTGCTTGATGAAGTTTGTGGCTCTTGTGAGTAGGCAAGAATCTTACTAAGCTATATGCTTATAGTTTATGTTGTCCATATACTGCAGATAAAGGAAACCTGAACTAGAGGAAGTAGCAGGAAGGGCCAAGTGTGTGTGATAGTGGCATGGTGGAGAAAGACTATTACTATCTTATATTACATGCTCTATGAACCACTTAAGACTTTGCTTCTGCTTATAAGACTTATGAATCATTAGTATCATGTTGGATGATGCTTATTTATGTTACTGTTCAATTACTTAAGAACTCATGAATGACTCTTTGTGTTATGCATGTTATAAATGAGACAAGATATGTTAACATCTTTGATTATGAATGTGATATGTGCGCATGTAAAAAAGGTTTAAGTTATGATAACATGTTAAAGTAGGTGGATTGTGAAATGATCCATATATGTTATGTAAGAAAAAAAAAAGAGTAAAGTAGCGCCACCCTGAGAGCAGATAAGGGCGGGCGTTACAGGTTGGTATCAGAGCGGGTTCACCTTTCCACTATCACACATCAAGCCTCCATCCTGCTATTTTTCCAAGTAAGTAACTTTATGCATATCTACATTTCTTTTATAATAAAGAATGTCTTCTATCTAGATAGAAATAATACCTCCTCATGTTAGAGTAGAATGGAACCATACTTGTGACTTAGATAGAAATAATACCTCATCGTGTTTTAGTAGAATGGAACCATACTCGTGACTTAGATAGTAATGATACCTTACCATGCTTTATATGATGGAAACATGTTTCTAACCTAGAAATACAACTAGGAAGGATACCTTACCTTGCTCATGATAAGGAATGTTTAGACGCATGTATATGAGTAGAAATTATAATAATACCTTAATTATTTATTTATCACTTAGATAACATGGATGGGAGATGTAGTAATAGAGGGAAGGAATCAGCACCCCCACCAGATTTGATGCATGTGGTTACCGAGCTATAGCGTCAGGTCGCAGAACAACATCTGGTTATCAATGCTCTCATGAATCAACAAGGGAACCCCACTACCAAACCAGAAACGCAAAACGTGACGCCAAACACGACCACTATGGTGCAAGCACCACTAGTCCATCCTGCCACCGGGGTCCGACCCGATGCTTATCTGATTTAGTGGCAAAGGCTGAAACCAGAAAGTTTATCAGGTGCCTGCGAACCATGGGATGCCCAAGCCTGGTTCAAGACAGTTGAGAGCATCGTGGAACTGCTGGATTGGCCCGAGCACGAAAAGATAAAATGTGCCTCATTCTGTCTTTCTGGAGATGCAAGGATGTGGTGGGAGAGAGTCAAAGCAAAGAGACAAGTAAATCAAATGAGGTGGACAGACTTTGAATTTGAGTTCTTCGAGGAGTTCTTTCAGAGACGGATCACAAATAAGCACTACGATGAGTTCCTCGAGTTCCGACTGTAGGGAAATCTCGTATGCCAAATGGCATATGCGCAACGGAAAATAGGATCCCTTCCAAGTGATCCATGCGAAAGCAAACTCGTATAAAATAAATTTCTCTAAACCAAACCTATCTTATAGGAGAGGATTACCTTTGTTGCGTGCCCTTGTTAATCCCGCTTTTCCTTTCGGTTTGTTGGATCTTTAGCACGTTCAAGTGTCCGTGCCTCTATACGTATCCACACGAGCACGCTCTTGTCTCACAAAAGGAAAACTAGAAGAGCTCTCCTTTACTTCTTGCTAGAGAAGTCCCTAAAGGAGAGGAAGAGAGGGAAAAGGAGAAAGGAAGAAGAAGACTCCTCTTCTTGCTAGCCTACACTCACAAACCCACACAACTAAAGCTTCCACCAAGCTTTCTCACAACCACAACACCAAAAACCCCTCTATGGCCGGCCACTCCATGGACCCTTTTATAGGGTTGGAAAAACCCTTCCACCTCCTTCACATTCAATGCAATCCATTGCATTGAGACACACTCAAAAAGGATTTGGCTTCCTTGTTTGGCCGGCCACTTAAGGAGACAAAACCATTTTGTTTCCTTCCACCTTAACTAGCTTAGGTGGATGCTTAGGTGGCATGCTTATGTGGCATGCTTATGTGGCATTCTTATGTGGCATTCATGCATGTTGAATTAATCTTATTAATTCAATTAAGCTTATGTTATCATATTGAATTAATCATATTAATTCAATTAAGCTTATGTTATCATATTGAATTAATCTTATTAAATCAATAAGGTAACATATTGAATTAATCTCATTAAATCAATTAGCTAAAATTCTCATTAAGCTTAAAGTCCAAAAACCATTTTGTACTTAAGCTTATTCCCATATTATTCTAGTCAAACTAGAATACTATAATTCCTCTAATTATCATGCTCTTTGTGTGTGACCCTATAGGCTCTCATAACGTTGGCAGTGGACCTAAACTCTTTTAGATACACAAGCAATGAGCGGCATCTAGCAATACATCATTGCTACCCAAGTTACGAGATAAGTCAAGATCCGACTAACCTTTCCGTGACTACTATAATATATGACCGTGTCCTTCTATCCTTGATATCAGATTGATCAATGAGGCATAGACCGTGTCATCCTCGATCAATCTATGTGTTTCTTGATCCTTGAGTAAACTAACTCAAACAAATGAGCTCAATATCTCATATTGACTCATTCGAGCATGGCCATGCGTTTTAGTAGTTCTACTCAATCAAGGGGCCCACCGATATCACTCCCGTCATATGGAAGGGATAGATCCCATCTACATCACTCACATCCCTCCGCATAATTTGTTACATACCCAGTAATCGCTTTTATGGTCCACCCTGTTACGGGTGACGCTTCGACGATACCAAAGTACATAACTCCTTATGTAGGAACCATAGTGACTTCGTGTCTAAGGACTATTCATACCAATAGTCACATGAGAAAGTTTATGACACTCATATAACGATCCATGAAACTTTCTCATGGCGGGTCATCAAAGATATATTCTCCAATATATACCCATGTGTCAACTTGATATCATATATCCATGACTTGTGAGATCAAGTCATCAATTGACCTACATGTTAGTCTTTATGTATTAATATTGCCCTTGCATATTAATACTTGACTAGAACATTTAGGAAAGTGTTCTACAAATCTCTCATAATCAATTCGCCAATTGATGTGTCAGAGATAAGAACCTACTTTTCTAGGCATTATTATATTTAAATTAGTGGCACAAGCAAGATGTAAATATAATAACCAATCCTTTGCCTTTATAGAATATGATACAAAATGTTCCCTATTCAACCATCACATGATTGGTTCTAGGGCTATAACTAACAATCTCCCACTAGCACTAGTACCAATCACTATGATATCTAATACCTAGTGACCTAGTGTGACCATCATGCTTCCTCTGCCAAAGCCTTGTCAATGGATCTGCGATGTTAGCTTCCGCTGGATCAGCATATCCTCACATCTCCTCTATCGATGATCTCTCGAATGAGATGGAAGCGCCGCAGTATGTGTTTGGTCAGCTGATGTGATCGAGGTTCCTTAGCCTGTGCAATAGCCCCATTGTTGTCACAATAGAGGTCTATTGGATCTGCAATGCTAGGAACTACCCCAAGTTCACTGATGAACTCATGAGCCAAAACCTCCTTTGCGCATCGAGATCGCAATATAGAATATACTTCGCTGTAGAATCAAGAATCGTGTCCTCGCCGAACTCTTCCACCACTCCACCATTCAGGCAAAACACGTACCCCGATTGCGATCTATAGTCATCCTTGTCTGTTTGGAAGCTTGCATCACTGTAACCCTTTACATTTAGCTCCTCATTGCCTCCAAATATCAGGAAATATTCTTTCGTTCTTCGTAAGTACTTAAGAATATTTTTGACTGCTATCCAGTGACTTTCACCTGGATCTGACTGGTATCTACTCGTCATGCTCAAAGCATACGAGACGTCAGGACGAGTACAAAGCATGGCGTACATGATAGACCCTATAGCTGATGCATAAGGGATCTTATCCATGCGATCTCTCTCCTCCTTAGAAGAGGGACATTGAGTCTTCGAAAGACTCACACCATGTGATAAAGGCAGAAACCCTTTCTTAGAATTTTGCATAGCAAAACGATCTAGCACTTTATCAATGTATGTACTCTGACTTAGGCCAAGTAATCTTCTAGATCTATCTCTATAGATCTTGATGCCTAGAATATAGGCAGCTTCACCTAAGTCCTTCATCGAGAAACAATTCCCTAACCACATCTTCACAGACTGGAGTGAGGGAATATCATTTCCAATGAGAAGTATGTCATCTACATACAAGACAAGAAATACAACTGTGCTCCCACTATTTCTCTTGTAGACACAAGGCCCATCTTCATTCTTGATGAAACCAAACTCTTTGATTGCATCATCGAATCGAAGATTCCAGCTTCGAGAGGCTTGCTTTAGTCCATAAATGGACCTTTGCAGTTTGCATACCTTTCCAGGATGCTTTGGATCTTCAAAACCCTCAGGTTGTGTCATGTACACATCCTCGAGTAGCTTTCCATTCGTAAAAGCGGTTTTGACATCCATCTGCCAGATCTCATAATCATGGTAGGTTGCAATAGCAAGTATGATCCGAATGGATTTAAGCATCGCAACTGGTGAAAAGGTTTCATCATAGTCAATACCATGAATTTGTTTGAATCCTTTAGCCACCAATCTACCTTTATAGGTATGCTTATTACTATCCATGTCAGTCTTTACTTTAAAGACCCACTTACACCCAATGGGTTTTACCCCTTCAGGTGGATCAACCAAAGTCCATACTTGGTTAGTGTACATGGATTCCATTTCGGATCTCATGGCCTCTAGCCATTTCTCAATCTGGCTCATCATAGCTTCTTTATAGGATGTAGGCTCGTCAAGATTGATAAGCAATACATCACCGTTGTCAGTCAAGAGAAAAGAATATCTCTCGGGTTGACGACGGATCCTATTAGATCTACGAAGAGGTTGGTCTACTTGAACAGGTGTTTGCTCCACAACTCTTTGGGCAACAAATTCCTCATCCACAACACTTTGTGGTGCCTGTTCATTTTCCATCGAAGCCTTAGTGTTATCATCATCTTGAACTTCTTCAAGATGAATTTTACTCCCACTAGTATTTCTAGAAATAAATTCTCTTTCTAGAAAGACAGCATTTCTGGCAACAAACACCTTGCCAAGTGTGGGATTGTAAAAGTAATATCCCTTAGTTTCCTTGGGATATCCTACAAAATAACACTTATTTAATTTGGGTCCTTGTTTATCTGAGACTTGACGTCTAACGTAAGCTTCACAACCCCAAATCTTTATAAAAGACATTTTGGGACTCTTCGTCCATATCCGTATATGGTGTCTTTTCTACGGCTTTTGATGGAACGCGATTAAGTGTGAAAGCGGTGTCTCTAGAGCTAAACCCCAAAAGGAAGTAGGTAGATCACCGCTCATCATCGATCGCATACCATATCTAATAGAGTACGATTTCTCCTCTCGGATACACCATTCCATTGTGGTGTTCCAGTGGAGTGAGTTGGGATATTATCCCACACTCACCAGTGTGATCACGAAACTCTTGACTAAGGTATTCACCACCTCGATCTGATCGAAGTAGCTTAATACGCTTACCAAGTTGGTTTTGTACTTCATTCTTGAATTCTTTGAACTTTTCAAAGGATTCTGACTTATGTCTCATCAAATATAAGTAGCCAAATCTACTCATATCATCAGTGAAAGTAATAAAGTACTTATAGCCTCCTCTGGCTTCGACATTGAAAGGGCCACATACATCAGTATGTATGAGTCCTAACAAGTCCGTCGCTCTCGCCATGTCCACTAAATGGAGTTTTAGTCATCTTTCCTAAAAGACAAGATTCGATACCTCATATGATTCAAAATCAAATGAGTCCAATAATCCATCTTTATGGAGTTGGGATATGCGTTTTTCATTTATGTGACCTAGGCGACAGTGCCAGAGATATGTCTGGTTCAAATCATTCGATTTGAACCGTTTGGTATTTACGTTATAAATTGGGT
Organism: Wurfbainia villosa; assembly: GCA_025175895.1. Taxonomy (NCBI): domain Eukaryota; kingdom Viridiplantae; phylum Streptophyta; class Magnoliopsida; order Zingiberales; family Zingiberaceae; genus Wurfbainia; species Wurfbainia villosa. Next base: position 80,127,022 of record CM045990.1, read on the forward strand.
TTTCTAAATCTAGAACATAGAGACCATTCATAAGTGGTGCATTACAATAGAACATTTCATTTAAATAAATGGAACAACATTTGTCCTTTATTATAAAAGAAAAGTTTTTCTTGTCTAAACAAGATACAGAAATTATGTTCTTTGTTAATGCGGGTACATAGAAGCACTCCTCTAGTTCTAAGATAAGCCCAGTGGGCAAAGACAAAGAATATGTTCCTACAGCTACAGCAGCAACTTTTGCGCCATTGCCTACTCGTAGGTCCACTTCACCCTTTGCCATTATTCTACTATTTCTCAGTCCCTGCACATTAGTACAAATGTGAGATGCACATCCGGTATCTAATACCCATGTAGAAGAAATAGATAGATTAACTTCTATAACGTGTATACCTGAGGCAGATGTCCCACTTCTCTTGTTCTTTACTTCCTCAAGGTAGACTTTGCAGTTCCGCCTGTGGTCCATCACCAAGAATGGAAGCAGTCCCCTTCCTTAGGTACTTTACCTTTACCCTTTGAAGTGGATGAATTGGCCTTGCCTTTGGCTTGGGTCTTACCCTTGCCTTTGCGCTTACCTTTGTCCTTCTTGACCATTAGTACATTACTAACTTTCTTCTTGAGATTTGGTTCAGCAGTTCTCAACATGCTGAGAATCTCAGGCAAAGGTTTATCAATTTCATTCATGTTATAATTCATGACGAATTGATTGTATGCTTCCGGCAACGATTGCAGGATAACATCAGTTGCCAATTCTTGGCTCCTGGAAAACCTAGTCTTCAAGGTTCTCAACGTACTAATCATTTTGAGTACGTGAGTTCCTACAGTGTTCCTTCTGCATCTTGCATGCAAAAAGAGCCTTAGACACTTCAAAATGCTCGTGCCTAGCTTGTCCTTGATATAGTTGTTTCAAATGCTCAACCATATCATAGGCATCCATGTTCTCATGTTGCTTCTGAAGCTCAGAGTTCATGGTGGCAAGCATAAGGCATGACACATCTAATGCGTCATCTTGATGCTTCTTATAAGCATCCTTTTCAAAGACGAGTGGCCGTAGGGCGGGTATTTCAGGTAGCTGCTCTAGGACATATAGTTTATGCGTTCTTGCTTGAGGATAATCCTCAAGTTCCTATACTACCAAGAAAGTTTGCTCCATTGAGCTTGTCCTTCTCAAGGACAGATCGCAAGTTGAGGGGGTGTGTCGTGTTAGATGACATGATGATCTACAATATTAAAATGCAAAGTTAAGTATCATACCTAAATCATTTAATTAGGCCTTTAATTAAATGAGGCTCCCACTAAATTCTCATAGCTACTATTTATCTATAAATTTATATGGGATAAAGATCCACATCATAATTCGTCTTGAGTTAGCTTTGGCTAATCGCCCAAGACGTAGTATAATTAGGTAGGCAATCTTTTGCCAATTACATCTGATGTAACTCTTTAATAGCTTTGGTTAAGTTTTAGATTAGTTTAGTGTTTATTCCTAAACTTCCAGGTGGCGAGGCACAGGGGCCTTCTTGGATATCGGAGCAACGACCACTTCTAAGACAAAGCTGATGTTCGGAAATCACACAAAACTAATGTTAACACTTATGTTCAAAGCTAATATATGCCTCTACTTTCTTAACCAATTAAGAAAACACTTAATTAAGTCTTAACTAAGGATAGCGGGACATCACGATTGTCCACTCGCACTCTCCAAGATAAAATGCATTGCTTTGATTTTGCAAACCCAATAACAAATGATCGAGGAAGTAGTGAGTACCAACTTTGGTAGGCATATCGTTTAGACTTATTAAGAAATAAACATGTATCATATACATATTAGCATACATCACATATAAGCTAAACTAATCATGCATCACATACAAGCTAAACTAACATGCATCACATACATATTAAACTAACGTGTCATGGTTATGGCCCTTATTCTACAATCTTCTCAAGCCAATGAAAAGATTGATTGGTGAACCTAGGGATAGCATCTTCCTAAGTGCTTCTTTGGTTGTCTTGTGTTGACTTCCTCCTTGTAACCTCATCTTCCAATGGACCCTCCATCCTTGTTTTGTACATTACAAAGGAGAAATACTGAGTTACATTCGAGTCTAAAACTAATTTTACAACAAGAATATTAGGAGAAAGGCACGACACGCAGCCGATTAAGAATTACAACACACAATCACAAACTTTTTGGGACTAGGCCATAACCATGCACCATGTCATTTTAACTTTTAAAAGACATTGGATATTTTATTATGTTTGAAAATTTGCTAATGCAATTATCAACTCATAATAAAATTTATCCTACTTCTATATCACATATAAAATAGAGAAAACCTATTTTTATACGATCTTTCGCAAGTGGCTCTGATACCACTGTAGGGAAATCTCGTATGCCAAATGGCATATAAGAACGGAAAATAGGATCCTTCCAAGTGATCCATGCGAAAGCAAACTCGATAAAATAAATTTCTCTAAACCAAACCTATCTTATAGGAGAGGATTACCTTTGTTGTGCCCTTGTTAATCCCGCTTTTCCTTTCGGTTTGTTGGATCTTTAGCACGCTCAAGTGTCCGTGCTCTATATGTATCCACACGAGCACGCTCTTGTCTCACAAAAGGAAAACTAGAAGAGCTCTCCTTTACTTCTTGCTAGAGAAGTACCTAAAGGAGAGGAAGAGAGGGAAAAGGAGAAAGGAAGAAGAAGACTCCTCTTCTTGCTAGCCTACACTCACAAACCCACACAACTAAAGCTTCCACCAAGCTTTCTCACAACCACAACACCAAAAACCCCTCTATGGCCGGCCACTCCATGGAGCCTTTTATAGAGTTGGAAAAACCCTTCCACCTCCTTCACATTCAATGCAATCCATTGCATTGAGACACACTCAAAAAGGATTTGGCTTCCTTGTTTGGCCGGCCACTTAAGGAGACAAAACCATTTTGTTTCCTTCCACCTTAACTAGCTTAGGTGAATGCTTAGGTGGCATGCTTATGTGACATGCTTATGTGGCATTCTTATGTGGCATTCATGCATGTTGAATTAATCTTATTAATTCAATTAAGCTTATGTTATCATATTGAATTAATCTTATTAATTCAATTAAGCTTATGTTATCATATTGAATTAATCTTATTAAATCAATAAGGTAACATATTGAATTAATCTCATTAAATCAATTAGCTAAATTTCTCATTAAGCTTAAAGTCCAAAAACCATTTTGTACTTAAGCTTATTCCCAAATTATTCTAGTCAAACTAGAATACTCTAATTCCTCTAATTATCATGCTCTTTGTGTGTGACCCTATAGGCTCTCATAACGTTGGCGTGGACCTAAACTCTTTTAGATACACAAGCAATGAGCGGCATCTAGCAATACATCATTGCTACCCAAGTTACGAGATAAGTCAAGATCCGACTAACCTTTCCGTGACTACTATAATATATGACCGTGTCCTTCTATCCTTGATATCAGATTGATCAATGAGGCATAGACCGTGTCATCCTCGATCAATCTATGTGTTTCTTGATCACAGTAAACTAACTCAAACAAATGAGCTCAATATCTCATATTGACTCATTCGAGCATGGCCATGCGTTTTAGTAGTTCTACTCAATCAAGGGCCACCGATATCACTCCCGTCATATGGAGGGATAGATCCCATCTACATCACTCACACATCCTCCGCATAATTTGTTATATACCCAAGAATCGCTTTTATGGTCCACCCTGCTACGTGACGCTCGACGATACCAAAGTACATAACTCCTTATGTAGGGAACCGTAGTGACTTCGTGTCCGAGGACTATTCATACCAATATAGTCACATGAGAAAGTTTATGACACTCATATAACGATCCATGAAACTTTCTCATGATGGGTCACTTCAAAGATATATTCTCTAATATATACCCATGTGTCAACTTGATATCATATATCCATGACTTGTGAGATCAAGTCATCAATTGACCTACATGCTAGTCTTTATGTATTAATATTGCCCTTGCATATTAATACTTGACTAGAAACATTTAGGAAAGTGTTCTCTACAGCCCCTCATAATCAATTCTGCCAATTGATGTGCTGTAGATAAGAACCTACTTTTCTAGGGCATTATTATATTTAATTTAGCCGGCACAAGCAAGACGTAAATATAATAACCAATCCTTTGCCTTTATAGAATATGATATAAAATGTTCCCTATTCAACCATCACATGATTGGTTCTAGGGCTATAACTAACAATCTCCCACTAGCACTAGTACCAATCACTATGATATCTAATACCTAGTGACCTAGTGTGACCATCATGCTTCCTACAAAGCCTCGTCAATGGATCCGCGATGTTAGCTTCGCTTCAGATCGATATCCTCACATCTCCTCTATCGATGATCTCTCGAATGAGATGGAAGCGCCGCAAAGATGTGTTTGGTCCGCCGATGTGATCGAGGTTCCTTAGCTCGTAATAGCCCCATTGTTGTCACAATAGAGGTCTATTGGATCTGCAATGCTTAGGAACTACCCCAAGTTCACCGATGAACTCATGAGCCAAACAGCCTTCCTTTCACGCATCGACCGCAATATACTCGGCTTGTAGAATCAAGAATCGTGTCCCCGCCAACTCTTCCACCACCCCACCATTCTGTGCAAAACACGCACTCGATTGTGATCTATAGTCATCCTTGTCTGCTTGGAAGCTTGCATCATCAGAACCCTTTACGCTTAGCTCCTCATTGCCTCCAAATATCAGAAATATTCTTTCGCTTCGTAAGTATTTAAGAATATTTTGATCGCTATCCAAAGGACTTTCACCGATCCGACCGTATCTACTCCATGCTCAAAGCATACGACGCCGTGACGAGTACAAAGCATGGCGCATATGATGATAGACCTATAGCCGATGCATAAGGGATCTTATCCATGCGATCTCTCTCCTCCTTAGAAGAGGGACATTGAGTCTTCGAAAGACTCACACCATGTGATAAAGGCGTAAATCCTTTCTTAGAATTTTGCATAGCAAAACGATCTAGCACTTTATCAATGTAATGTACTCGACTTAGGCCAAGTAATCTTCTAGATCTATCTCTATAGATCTTGATGCCTAGAATATAGGCACCTAAGTCCTTCATCGAGAAACAATTCCCTAACCACATCTTCACAGCATCGGAGTGAGGGAATATCATTTCCGATGAGAAGTATGTCATCTACATACAAGACAAGAAATACAACTGTGTTCCCACTATTTCTCTTGTAGACACAAGGCTCATCTTCATTCTTGATGAAACCAAACTCTTGATTGCATCATCGAATCAAGATTCCAAATGAGAGGCTTGCTTTAGTCCATAAATGGACCTTGCGCTTGCATACCTTTCCAGATGCTTTGATCTTCAAAACCTCGTTGTGTCATGTACACATCCTCGAGTAGCTTTCCATTCGTAAAAGCGGTTTTGACATCCATCCGCCAGATCTCATAATCATGGTAGGTGCAATAGCAAGTATGATCCGAATGGATTTAAGCATCGCAATCGTGAAAAGGTTTCTTCATAGTCAATACCATGAATTTGTTTGAATCCTTTAGCCACCAATCTACCTTTATAGGTATGCTTATTACCATCCATGTCACTTTACTTTAAAGACCCACTTACACCCAATGGGTTTTACTCTTCGTGGATCAACCAAAGTCCATACTTGGTTAGTGTACATGGATTCCATTTCGATCTCATGGCCTCTAGCCATTTCTAACTGGCTCATCATAGCTTCTGATAGGATGTAGGCTCGCCAAGATCGATAAGCAATACATTCACCGCTGTCACCAAGAGAAAAGAATATCTCTCGGTTGACGACGGATCCTATTAGATCTACGAAGAGGTTGGTCTACTTGAATGTGTGTTTGCTCCACAACTCTTTGGGCAACAATTTCTCATCCACAACACTTTGTGGTGCCTGCTCATTTTCCATCGAAGCCTTAGTGTTATCATCATCTTGAACTTCTTCAAGATGAATTTTACTCCCACTAGTATTTCTAGAAATAAATTCTCTTTCTAGAAAGACAAAGATTTCGCAACAAACACCTTGCCAAGTGTGGATTGTAAAAGTAATATCCCTTAGTTTCCTTGGGATATCCTACAAAATAACACTTATCCGATTTTGGGTCCTAGTTTATCCGAGACTTGACGCCTAACGTAAGCTTCACAACCCCAAATCTTTATAAAAGACATTTTGGGACTCTTCCCCCATATCGTATATGGTGTCTTTTCTACGCTTTTGATGGAACGCGATTAAGTGTGAAAGCTACCGCCTCTAGAGCTAAACCCCAAAAGGAAGTAGGTAGATCACCGCTCATCATCGATCGTACTCATATCTAATAGAGTACGATTTCTCCTCTGATACACCATTCCATTGTGGTGTTCCAGTGGAGTGAGTTGGGATATTATCCCACACTCACCAGTGATCACGAAACTCTTGACTAAGGTATTCACCACCTCGATCCGATCAAGTAGCTTAATACGCTACCAAGTTGGTTTTGTACTTCATTCTTGAATTCTTTGAACTTTTCAAAGGATTCGACTTATGTCTCATCAAATATAAGTAGCCAAATCTACTCATATCATCGCGAAAGTAATAAAGTACTTATAGCCTCCTCGCTTCGACATTGAAAGGGCCACATACATCAAGATGTATGAGTCCTAACAAGTCCGTCGCCTCTCGCCATGTCCACTAAATGGAGTTTTAGTCATCTTTCCTAAAGACAAGATTCGTGATACCTCATATGATTCAAAATCAAATGAGTCCAATAATCCATCTTTACGGAGTTGGGATATGCTTTCATTTATGTGACCTAGGCGATAAAGGTAGAGATATGTTTGGTTCAAATCATTCGATTTGAACCGCTTGGTATTTACGTTATAAATTGGGTTTTCTAAATCTAGAACATAGAGACCATTCATAAGTGGTGCATTACAATAGAACATTTCATTTAAATAAATGGAACAACATTTGTCCTTTATTATAAAAGAAAAGTTTTTCTTGTCTAAACAAGATACGTAAATTATGTTCTTTGTTAATGCGGTACATAGAAGCACTCCTCTAGTTCTAAGATAAGCCCAAAGGGGCAAAGACAAAGAATATGTTCCTACAAAACAAAGAAAGAACTTTATGCCATTGCCTACTGTAGGTCCACTTCACCTTTGCCATTATTCTACTATTTCCCCCTGCACATTAGTACAAATGTGAGATGCACATCCCAGATCTAATACCCATGTAGAAGAAATAGATAGATTAACTTCTATAACGTGTATACCGAGGCGTAAGTCCCACTTCTCTTGTTCTTTACTTCCTCAAGGTAGACTTTGCGCCCGCCTAAAGGTCCACCTCACCGCAATGGAAGCAGCCCTTCCTTAGGTACTTTACCTTTATCCTTTGAAGTGGATGAATTGGCCTTGCCTTTGGCTTTGGTCTTACCTTGCCTTTACGCTACCTTTGTCCTTCTTGACCATTAGTACATTACTAACTTTCTTCTTGAGATTTGGTTCAGAGCTTCAACATGCCGAGAATCTCAGCAAAGGTTTATCAATTTCATTCATGTTATAATTCATGACGAATTGATTATATGCTTCCTAACGATTGCGAGGATAACATCTTGCCAATTCTTGGCCTGATGGAAAACCTAGTCTTCAAGGTTCTCAACGTACCCAATCATTTTGAGTACGTGAGTTCCTACAGTTGTTCCTTCTAGCATCTTGCATGCAAAAAGAGCCTTAGACACTTCAAAACGCTCGTGCCTAGCTTGTCCTTGATATAGTTGTTTCAAGTGCTCAACCATATCATAGGCATCCATGTTCTCATGTTGCTTCTGAAGCTCAGAGTTCATGGTGGCAAGCATAAGACATGACACATCTAATGCGTCATCTTGATGCTTCTTATAAGCATCCTTTTCAAAGACGAGTGGTCGTAGGGGCGGTATTTCAGGGGTTGACCGCTCTAGGACATATAGTTTATGCTCTTGCTTGAGGATAATCCTCAAGTTCCTATACTACCAAGAAAGTTTGCTCCATTGAGCTTGTCCTTCTCAAGGACAGATCGCAAGTTGAGGGGGTGTGTCGTGTTAGATGACATGGTGATCTACAACATTAAAATGCAAAGTTAAGTATCATACCTAAATCATTTAATTAGGCCTTTTATTAAATGAGGCTCCCACTAAATTCTCATAGCTACTATTTAGCTATAAATTTATATGGGATAAAGATCCACATCATAATTCGTCTTGAGTTAGCTTTGGCTAATCGCCCAAGACGTAGTATAATTAGGTAGGCAATCTTTTGCCAATTTCATCTGATGTAACTCTTTAATAGCTTTGGTTAAGTTTTAGATTAGTTTAGTGTTTATTCCTAAACCAGCTTCCAGGCTGTGGCGAGGCACAGGGGCCTTCTTGGATATCGGAGCAACGACCACTTCTAAGACAAAGCTGATGTTCGGAAATCACACAAAACTAATGTTAACACTTATGTTCAAAGCTAATATATGCCTCTACTTTCTTAACCAATTAAGAAAACACTTAATTAAGTCTTAACCAAGACTGATAGCTGGACATCACGATTGTCCACTCGCACCCCTCCAAGATAAAATGCATTGCTTTGCTTTGGCAAACCCAATAACAAATGATCGAGGAAGTAGTGAGTACCAACTTTGGTAGGCATATCGTTTAGACTTATTAAGAAATAAACATGTATCATATACATATTAGCATACATCACATATAAGCTAAACTAATCATGCATCACATACAAGCTAAACTAACATGCATCACATACATATTAAACTAACGTGTCATGGTAATGGCCCTTATTCTACAATCTTCTCAAGCCAATGAAAAGATTGATTGGTCAACCTAGGGATAGCATCTTCTCCTAAGTGCTTCCTTTTGGTTGTCTTGTGTGTTGACTTCCTCCTTGTAACCTCATCTTCCAATGGACCCTCCATCCTTGTTTTGTACATTACAAAGGAGAAATACTGAGTTACATTCGAGTCTAAAACTAATTTTACAACAAGAATATTAGGAGAAAGGCACGACACGCAGGCCGTATTAAGAATTACAACACACAATCACAAACTTTTTGGGACTAGGCCATAACCATGCACCATGTCATTTTAACTTTTAAAAGACATTGGATATTTTATTATGTTTGAAAATTTACTAATGCAATTATCAACTCATAATAAAATTTATCCTACTTCTATATCACATATAAAATAGAGAAAACCTATTTTTATACGATCTTTCGCAAGTGGCTCTGATACCACTGTAGGGAAATCTCGTATGCCAAATGGCATATGCGCAACGGAAAATAGGATCCCTTCCAAGTGATCCATGCGAAAGCAAACTCGTATAAAATAAATTCTCTAAACCAAACCTATCTTATAGGAGAGGATTACCTTTGTTGCGTGCCCTTGTTAATCCCGCTTTTCCTTTCGGTTTGTTGGATCTTTAGCACGTTCAAGTGTCCGTGCCTCTATACGTATCCACACGAGCACGCTCTTGTCTCACAAAAGGAAAACTAGAAGAGCTCTCCTTTACTTCTTGCTAGAGAAGTCCCTAAAGGAGAGGAAGAGAGGGAAAAGGAGAAAGGAAGAAGAAGACTCCTCTTCTTGCTAGCCTACACTCACAAACCCACACAACTAAAGCTTCCACCAAGCTTTCTCACAACCACAACACCAGAAACCCCTCTATGGCTGGCCACTCCATGGAGCCTTTTATAGGGTTGGAAAAACCCTTCCACCTCCTTCACATTCAATGCAATCCATTGCATTGAGACACACTCAAAAAGGATTTGGCTTCCTTGTTTGGCCGGCCACTTAAGGTGTAACGCCCGCAAAATTCTAAACTAGGCAAAATAATTATATAGGTTTTAAGACCATAAAATGGTTAAAAATAAAATAAATAAAAGATGGTTATAGGTATGATTTGAACCATGAACCTCCTAATAGGGAGGTAGCCTTGACACCACTAGACCCTAGGATAATTTATGGATAAGATATATAAAGAATATACAAAGAATATAGATGGGTGTTCATTCCCTAGGTATTAAAGAGGAGAATTAAGAGAAGAGTGGAAGTAAAACCCCACTTTCCTTCTTCATCCTCCTTCTTCCTCATCCTTGGCCGAATTCCCCATTTCCCTTTCCTCCCTTTTCATCCCAAGCTCTAGAAATTTTATAATAATTTTTGTATAGAATTTAATTTCATGTCTAGGAGATTATATATGGAATCTTGGAAAAAAAAATGATGATAAAAGAATAAAAGTGGAGAGGTGAGGTTTGAACCTTAAACCTCTTGGTGAGAGTTAACTCTTACCATGCATGTGATGACCAAGTGCTTAGCAATAGCTTACTATTAGAGGAAGAGGGGGAATTATAGATAAGTGTGATAAGAGTAAATGAAGAGGCATGACAAAGAGAAGAGAAACTTCTCTTCCTCCCTTTATAAAGAAGAGAGAAGTTCCACTTGGCCACTTCTTTCTTCCTTCTTCCTCTCCTCTTCATCCTCCACCGAAACCCTAAGCCTTCTTCCTTGAAGTTTCGGCCAAAACAAAATAGGGTGTCACCCTAGAGAGTTAGGCAAAGGGAAGGGTTCATCTAAGGGGCTAATAACCATCTAAGGGTCAAGAGCACCAAGAAGGGTACTATGGCAAGATTATTTCTTGTCTCCTCTCCTTCTTCTTCCTTTGGCCGAGAGCCCCATTCAAGCTAGGAGAAAGCTAGGTGACTTCTTTAGGTCATCTTCTCCACCCAAAGCAAAGCGAAGGATGTAAGTATCCCTCACCTGCACGAGTAGCTTCGGTTGACGTTTTATAAAAGAAATCTATATTGTTATATTCGGCCAAGATATGATCTAGGGTTTCCATGAAGTTGTATGCCATGCTTTTGTAATTAGATGATGATGTTAGGGCTTAAAACGGATTAGGTCAAAAGTAAACCCTAGGAAACCCTATGGACCATTCGGCCAACATGGGTTTTTGGTGTTTTTGTTGAAGTTTATATCTTGCTTTACTTGCAAATGATGATGATAGCATGTTAGAGGGATTAGGATAAAGATCTAACCCCAAAGGTCTCCATGAACCATTCGGCCAAGTCATGGACTAGGGTCTAAATGAAGCTCCATGTTATGTTTATGCTATGTTCTATAACTAGATGATGATGTTAGGGTTTTAAAGTGGGTTAGAACAAAAGCTAACCCTAATGAACACTATAGTTCTATTCGGCCAAACCCTACTTTTAGGGTTTCAATGAAGTTCCATGCCATATTATGGGAACTAGATGATGATTTTAGGGCTTAAAGTGGGTTAGAACAAAAGCTAACCCTAATGAACACTATAGTTCTATTCGGCCAAACCCCACTATAGGGTTTCAATGAGGTTTCATACTATGTTTTGTAACTATATGATGAGGTTAAGTTTTAAAAGGGGATTAGGTCAAAAGTTAAACCTAAAGGCCCTACATGGACCATTCGGCCACCCTTGGTTCTTAGGTTACAATGAAGTTCATACCATGAATTTTATGGAATTTGTATGCATATGTATGTTACTTGAATTAGGTTAAAGGTCTAAACCCTAAAAAGCCTATAAGGGCCATTCGGCCACCATTGACCTCTTTAGGGTACAATGAAGTTCATACCATGAATTGTATGCTATGTTATGTTAATGAAATCAGTTATGTTGTTATGAAATAAAGTATGTCATGCTATGTTGATGAAATAAGTTATGTTGTTATGAAATGAAGCATGCCATGCTATGTTAATGAAATAAGTTATGTTGTTATGAAATGAAGTATGCCATGCTATGTTAATGAAATAAGTTATGTTGTTATGAAATAAAGTATGCCATGCTATGTTAATGAAATAGGATATGTTGTTATGAAATGAAGTATGCCATGCTATGTAAATGAAATGAAGCCTGATGTGTATGAAATGAATTATGCCATGTTATGAAAATGAAATGAAGCATGATGTGTATGAAATGAAGTATGCTATGCTATGTTAATGAAGTGAAGCATGAGGTGTATGAAATGAAGTATGCTACGCTATGTAAATGAAATGAAGCATGATGTGTTATGAAACGAAGTATGCTATGCTATGTTAATAAGACATGTAGTAAAGTAAGCATATAAGTATTTTACCTACATGGCTTGTACCAAGACCTTAACAAGGTCCAAAGAAGGGATGGGCTCTAAGATGCCCTAGGTCGATGGAATAAGACTCGGGCCTAGGATGGGCTTCTATGTATGATTGCCCTAGGTCGATGGAATAAGGGCCTAGTGCGGGATGGGCTCCAAGATGCCTTAGGTCGATGGAGTAAGACTCGGGCCTAGGATGGGCTTCTACGCTATGACGATTGCCCCTAGGTCGATGGAATAAGACTCGGGCCTAGAAACCTATTAGGTTCGAGACTTGCTACCTCGGGCCTATTTAGGGATGCGCGCTATGATAATGAAGAAGTGGTACAATGTCGGGCCCAAATATGTTGAGATTTATATTTACGTACCTAGCGTATATGTTTTCAAAAGCATCTTGCATATGTATGTCATGATTGTTAAGTTACATGTTATGTTAAATGATATGCCATGATTGTTAAGTTACATGTTATGTTAAATGATATGCCATGATTGTTAAGTTACATGTTATGTTAAATAATATGCCATGATTGTTAAGTTACATGTTATGTTAAATAATATGCCATGATTGTTAAGTTACATGTTATGTTAAATAATAGGCCATGATTTGTTAAGTTACATGTTATGTTAAACGATATGCCAAGAATGTTAAGTTATATGTTATGAAAGTTATGCTTTATGATATGCTATGAATGTTTACATGTTTACGTTAGATACATTACAAGTTATGTTGATGATACGGTGATCCATGCTATATTTCACTTACGCTACTTATGCTACATGTTAAGTTGATGACACCAAGTATGTTACATGTTATATTGCTTCTATGTTGTGAATCCGCATGATTAATGATAATGTATGGTTTTAGTGAGTAGACAGGATCTTACTAAGCCTATGTGCTTATAGTTTATCTTTCCCTCGTACTGCAGATAAGGGTAAGGGATGGATAAACTAAAGGGAGCAGCAGGAGGGGCCAATGTGTGTGGTAGTGGCATGGTGGAGAAGATCCGTTAGGTCTAAACATGTTTACCTATGATGAAGATGTCTATTCATGTCCTCACTTATGTCTCCTTATGATGATGATGTTATGAATTTACTAAGCACTAAGTATCTGCATATATGATGCATGCTCTATGTTAAGAAGAAGAAGTAAATAAGAAGTAAGAAGAAGTATCTATCCACGCTATGAAGCATACTCTATGCTAAGAAGAAGAAGTATGTATATATATATGTATATATGTGTTAATGCATGGTTATGTTTAAAAGAAAAACAAAAAAAAAAGTATTAAGAAGTATGTCTAAAGTCTTCCGCTGTGAGAATTAAGAAGTATGTATAAAGTCTTCCGCTGTATGTAATGTATGAGCAGTGGCGTCACGCCATCGCCTCTCGGACATTTAGGGTCCGGAAGGGCGGTGATAAAGTTGGTATCAGAGCGGATCTGCCTTTCCACTACACACACATCAAGCTCCAAATCCTGCCGCTCCAAGTAAGAATTCTATGTCTACTCTAATTTAGCTTATTTTGTTCATGTATGATATGAAATGCCATTAGCTTATTTTGTTCATGAATGATAAGAGATGTTTTTTTTTGTTTAGCTTAAATATGTTAGTAATATATGAGAGATGTCCTAAGGCAATCGCCTTATGTATGAACCATTTATATGATAAATGAAGATTCACTATTTGAGTATACATATTTATGTATTTGATTGGATCTTAAACTCATTTACTAAATGTCCACGATACGATTCACAGCATGAGAGAATTTGTGATAGGATCACAACTAGTGAGTATCTCTACATGTGTAATTGTGATGTATCGGAATTATCCCTAGTCAATGAATTGATGGATTTGGACACCATCAATTCTGTCGAGACTAGCACGAGGTATACTCCTTGGTGTATCCAAGCAGCTGATTCTCACTGGCTGGAGACATAGTGATGTCTGGAGTTAATCGTGGATGCTAGTTATGGTAACTAGTTCATTGGAGTGACCAACCGTAAGACTTCATATGGTTTTCTGCATATATAGATATGTCAATGAAGTTCTTACTGTGGCTTAAGTGCGATGTTCCTTTGACTTGCGGTATTCAAGTCATCTTGATCATAGAGACTTATGCTTTGACATCTTAAGAAAACATCTCTAAGGAGATGTGGACCCGGGATGATTGGGTATAAGTCGAAGTGATCGAAGGTGTTTGAATAGCCTATAAAGGATTCACCACTCCTTGCGAGGAGATGTATACCCATGGCCTCTCGTCGGATTGTTACTAAAGTCTTTGGCCAAAGCATTACATGTTTAGAGTAAGGTACTCTTCGATACATGTGGAGTAACTAGAATCCGTAGGACGAGGAAATGACACTTGGGCTAGGTGTGACGTAGTCAGCCTAGTGGGGACTGACACAATAGACCATGTCCTGAACCAAGTGGGTATAAGATGAGTGAAGGGAATGGGGCACGATTCATTCATTCGAGCAAGGGTTTCGTAAATAGTTCGATCAACCGCTTGATCTTTTGCTAATTGGGGATCATGATGTACTACTAGGTGCCACTCATGATCGTCTATAATTAATGGTTAATTATAGACGGCCAACATAAACCGAGAACCTATTTGGTCACACGACAACGAGTGTAATCCAAAGGATTTAAAACGAGCTTGAGAATGGGATTCTCAGACCGAGAGAAACTATGTTTGGTTGGACCAAACATAAAGCGAGCATGAAATTGTTTCACAATGGAAGCGTGGATGGGCCGTGTCTTATGAAGACATAATGGATGGACCAAAATGGTTTGGTTCTAATCCAATGGATGAGAATAAACCAAAGGGTTTGGTTTATATTAAACGAATGAACCAAAGGTTGGGTCGGTTCGTTTTAACTTAAAATAAACCATCATGGTTTGGTTTATTTTAACTTATCTTAATGGAGCGGGTTCACGGGCTTTATGGATATGATCCATTAACCATTAAGAGAATTAGTTCTCTATAAAATATTGTCGCCAACCCTAACTCTCCGCCCAGCTTTGTGCCATGCCGCCAAGCCCTTGCCGCAAGCCCAAGCTTCAGCCGGTGAACCTCCGGCGACCCTCCGGTGATCTCCTATAGGTTTGGCATCAAGGTGAGGCTTTTCTCTCCTTGTTTTGGCCGGCGCCTACTCCTCCACCAAGCTGTCCAGTTTTCTGGACAGCTTGTTTCTCCTTGCCGGAGCGCCGCTTGACGACGGTTAGTGCCCGACAGCGCTAACTATACCGGGATTTGATCTCGTAATCCTCTGAGGTGGAGGACGGCGATCTGGCCAAACGGTTGACGAATACCTCTCCGGAGAAGCAAGTCCTTGAGACTTGCTTTAGGATCCGAATTTGGATTCGATCGTGATCATCTCTCGATCACGCCGCCTTCAACACGCAGGCTAGTAACCCGCACGAAGAAGCTCGTGGCTTAGCGAAGTCATCCCGAGGAGCTCGGCGTGATACGGATAGAGACGATTCTACGAGGATCGCTCCGCTGATGCCGTGTTTCGCTACACGCCATACGGAAAGGTATAACGTAGTTTAATTTCCTTTATTGCAAATTTTAATTTACGGTTATGTCTACACTTGTTGTAATAGCATGCGTGTTGTGTGTGTGTAATAAATATAGATTTATTATTTTTAATTGCTCACTGCGGCTCATGTTTACTAAACATGATCGAACACACACACGCCATGCGAAACCCAAAGGGTATCGAGCCTGTGTTGTGTTTCACATAATCGTAAAATGGTTTTGCGATAGTCATAATGTATTTCTGAAATTTTCTAATTTTGGAAATTTAGAAGTATTTATGGAAATTTTTCAATTTTGGAAAGTCTAGAAGTATTTATGGAAATCTTCCACTTTTGAAAGTTGAAGTATTTATGGAAATTGATATTTTCCATAAATAAAATATTTGATTAGATTCTGAAATTTGTTTCCTAATTTAATCATGATTTGATTTGGGAAATCAAATCTTAAAATATTTTATTTCCATAAGTAGTTTTAATGATTTAGGAAATTGGTTTCCTAAATAGATTTTCCTTAATCAAATAATTCCATGAATAAAATATGTGATTAGATTTGGAAATTTGTTTCCTAATTTAATTATGATTTGATTTGGAGAATCAAATCTTAAACATATTTTATTTCCATAAATAGTTATGACATATAAGGAAATTATATACATGACATAATTGTATGCCATGTAATTGCATTAGATGCATAACATTATGCCATGTGTCGTGACATGTAGATGTATGCCATGTATGCCATGCCATGTAGATAATAGTTATTTGCATGCAAAGAGGATGAGACATAAAACCTAAACAATATTAAAGCCTACACCTTCCATTAATATGGTTTGAACCAGAGTTCGCTTGTTTGGGTTGTTGGACTCACTCCAAGCCCTACTCGAACCTCGAACATGTTCAAACCATGGAATAGTTTAATACTAATATGGTAAGAGTCGAGGTCAATCGTTAGCTTTGGTTGTTGGACTCTCTCCAAGCTGGGCTAATTGGTTGAATGCGCCTAACCATATTAAAACTATTTGATTAATGGGTTGGCTTTAACTCGAGCATCGGCTTGTTGGACTCTCTCCAAGGTCGATGTTAAGGAGGTGAAGTTGGGTGCTATGCATAAGATGCATACTTGTTAATGTGTTAACAACCCAATGTATGTGTAACATTCAATTAGTTGATAGCACATTGTGATAGTATATACGTGATATGCAATCGGTATAGATGATACCTCACCATCATAGCTATGAATGGCTTGTTGGACTCTCTCCAAGGTTGTTCATAACTATGATGGATATCAACCCATTCGAGATGGACCTACAATCTCCAAGTGATTTTAAGGTTTTTGAAATTAAAAATGAATGGGATTTATAAATGTATATTGATGCATTTTAAAATCATTTTCTCATATATGCTCGTTTTGTATTTCTAGGTCAATAAATTGATCATGACGTCTTTGAATTTGCGCACTATTTTGGATTCGAACAAACTGACTGGGCCTAACTTCCTAGACTGGCTTAGAAACCTGAGAATTGTTCTCAAGGAGGAAAAGCTTGCATATGTCCTTGAAGAGCCTCTTCCTACTGCCCTAAGGACGATGCAACTCCAGACCAAATGTTGGTCTATCAGAAACATGTGGCAGATTCTGAGCTGGCGAGTTGCATCATGCTAGCGGCGATGGTACCTGAGCTGCAGAAGCAGCATGAGCATATGGATGCTAACACTATGGTCTTCCATCTTCATGAGTTGTTCGATGAGCAAGCGAGATCCGGAAAGGTTCGAGGTCTCTAGGCTCCTCTTCACTACGAAGATGCAAGAAGGTTCGCCTCAGAAAGTGCTTTGTGCTAAAGATGAACGGGTACATCGAGCGGCTAGCTACCCTCGGTTTTGTGATGGATCATGAGTTAAGTATTGACTTAATTCTGCATTGTTTGCCCAAGAGTTTCTCGCAATTTGTGATGAACTATCGGATGAACAAATTGGAATCCACCATTCCCGAGCTCCTCAATATGCTGAAGACTGTGGAGCCTTCTGTAAAGCATGAGGAGAAGGCGGTTCATAGTTGATTCCTCAAAGAAAGGTTCTAAGAGGAAGGCAAAAGAATGTAAGAAAGGAAAGAAAAAGGCAAAGAAGGCGGAACCAACAAGAAAAGGGCACTTGCCATCATCATGGCAAGGAAGGCCACTGGCGAAGAAACTGCAAGATTTATCTTGAGTCCATGAAGAAGAAGAAGGCATCCGATGCCCCATCCTCTTCAGGTATCTTCGTTATTGATTGTCATTCTATTTCCTTAGACACTTGGGTATTGGATACTGGGTGTGGCTCACATATATGTAATGACATACAGGGCTAAGGAATAGAAGAAGACTTGTCAGAGGGGAGTCAAATTTATGAGTTGGGCAATGGAGCAAAGGTCTGCTGGTCGCCATCGGAACTTATTTGTCAAGCTCCCTAGTGGACTAGTCTTGAATCGACAATTGCTATTATGTTCCTTCTCTAATAAAGAACATTGTTTCTATTTCCTCGCTTAAATAGAAATGGTTTCCATTTAACGCTTAGTAACAATTGTTGTTATATAACTTTGAATGGCGTACTTTATGGAATCGAACTTTGAGTAATGGCATTTATACGCTGGACGTATCCAAAGGACATTTTCAATATCGGCGAGCAACACGCTGCTTTGAAAGGATAATCACATAGACTCTATATGTGGCATTGTCGTCTTGGCCATATAAGCAAGAAACGCATGTCCGAATTACACCGATGTGGAATTCGAATCGCTTGAATTGATTCATACGATACATGCAATCATGCTTAAAAGGCAAGATGACTAAGTTACCTTTACGAAAAGGTGAACGAGTGGGAGAGTTACTAGGTTTAGTACATACCGATGTATGTGGACCTATGTCAACTCAAGCATTAGGAGGCTATAGCTACTTCATTACCTTCACCGATGATCACTCACGGTTTGGGTATGTGTTCTTGATGAAACACAAGTCTGAAGCCTTTGAAAGGTTCAAAGAATTCAGAAATGAAGTAGAGAAACAACATGACAAAAGTATTAAAATACTTCGATCGGATCGAGGTGGTGAATACTTAAGTCAAGAGTTTCTTGATTATCTAAGAGACAATGGCATATTGTCTCAATGGACTCGCCTATACACCACAAAGATAATGGTGTATCCGAGAGGCGAATCGACCTTGTTGGACATGGTCGTCAATGATGAATCATGCGACTCTTCCCAAGTCCTTTGGGGTTATGCACTCGCATAAACTGCTTACTTGTTAAATGTAATGCCTACCAAGGTAGTCTCAACTACTCCATATGAGATATGGAATGGTAAGAAACCTCATGTATCTTACTTGAAGATATGGGGTTGTCTCCGCTTATGTGAAGCGACAGATCGTATAAAGTGGATGCTAAGTCCGATAAATGTCTATTTATTGGATACCCTAAGGAAACAAGGGGTTACCAATTCTATCATCCTGTGGAACAAAAGGTGTTTGTTTCAAGGCATGTGTTTCTAGAGAAAGAGTTTCTCTTGCAAGAAAACAAAGGGGAGTGTCGTTGAGCTTGAGGAGGCTGAGAGACTCAAATAGACATTGATGAGATACTGGTGAGCACAAAAATACACAACTCATAGTGATGAGCAATCTTTGGACCTATTGTAACACCACATCTTCAGAGATCCGTAGCAGAACACGCAATATTCCCGAGAGATATGGATTTCTCGTAAGTGAATCGAACGACGTGTTACTCATTGATGATGAGGAGCCTACCAGCTTATGAAGAAGTGCCGACAAGTTCAGAAAGGGATAAGTGGCTTGGTGCCATGAAGTAAATGGATTCCATGTACGAAAACCAAGTTCGAACTCGTCGACCCACCAAGGCATAAAGCCTATAGGGCAAGTGGGTTTTCAAGAAGAAAACCGACATGGATGGTAATGTGATTACCTATAAGGCTAGATTGGTGGCGAAAGGATATCGCCAAAAGCAAGGTGTTGATTATGACGAAACCTATTCCTCAGTAGCTATGCTTAAATCCATTCGGATGCTCCCGGCCATAGCGACTCATTATGATTATGAGATATGGCGATGGATGTGAAAACCTTTCCTTAATGGAAACTTGCTCGAGGACGTGTATATGATACACCGAGGGTTTCACATCGGTTGATAAAACCAAGGTATGCAAATTGCGATTTATCCATTTATGGATCAAGCAAGCATCCAGAGTCGAATATCCGCTTTGATGAGACAATCAAAAAGTTTGATTTCACAAAATCCGCATTTAACCTTGTGTGTACAAGAAGGTTAGTGGGAGTGCAAGTGTTCCTAGTATTGTATGTCGATGACATATTACTTATAGGAAACGATGTGTCAATCTTATAGCTGAAGGTTTGGTTATCCAAGACATTCTCCATGAAAGACTCGGGAGAAGCAACCTACATCCTTGGGATTAAGATCTATAGAGATAGATCGAAACGGTTGCTTGGTCTTTCGCAGTCTACATATATAGACCGAGTGCTAAAGAGGTTTAGCATGTCGGAATCCAAGAAAGGTTATCTTCCCATCAGGCATGGGGTACACCTTTCGAAGTCTATGTGTCCGCGCACAGAAGACGAGAGGATTTGCATGAGTAAGATTCCCTATGCATCCGCAATAGGATCTATCATGTATGCTATGTTATGTACAAGGCGTGTCACGAGCAGATACCCCCGATCCAGGAATGGATCATTGGGCGGCTGTTAAGACGATCCTTAAGTACTTGAGAAGAACTAAGGATGCGTTCCTAATATATGGAGAAGGGTACATGGTGATACGTGGGTATACGGATGCCAGCTCCAGACAGACAAGGATGATTCCATGTCTCAGTCTGGGTATGTATTCACCTAAAATGGAGGCGCAATAAGTTGGAAAGGTTCCAAGCTTGACACTATAGCGGATTCTGCCACTAAGGCAGAATACGTTGCAGCTTTGGAAGCAGCAAAGGAAGCGGTTTGGATCAAGTAGTTCATCTATGAACTTGATGTGGTCTCATCAACGATCCAAACATGTGCTTCGCCGCTATCATCTTATCAGAGATCATAAGAGGAACGAAATACAAATCGAGAAAATTCCCACTGAAAGGAACTTAGCGGATCCCTTGACTAAAGCATTACCTCAAAGCAAGTTTGAGGGTCATGTTAGAGACTATGGTATTGGATACCGTAGCGATTGGCATTAGGCCAAGTGGGAGTCTGTTAGTAATATATGAGAGATGTCCTAAGGCAATCGCCTTATGTATGAACCATTTATATGATAAATGAAGATTCACTATTTGAGTATACATATTTATGTATTTGATTGGATCTTAAACTCATTTACTGAATGTCCACGATACGATTCACAGCATGAGAGAATTTGTGATTGGATCACAACTAGTGAGTATCTCTACATGTGTAATTGTGATGTAAATTATCCCTAGTCGATGAATTGATGGATTTGGACACCATCAATTCTGTCGAGACTAGCACGAGGTATACTCCTTGGTGTATCCAAGCAGCTGATTCTCACTGGCTGGAGACATTGTGATGTCCGGAGGTGATCGTGGATGCTAGTTATGGTAACTAGTTCATTGGAGTGACCAGCCGTAAGACTTCATATGGTTCTCTGCATATATAGATATGTCAATGAAGTTCTTACTGTAGCTTAAGTGCGATGTTCCTTTGACTTATGTATTCAAGTCATCTTGATCATGGAGACTTATGCTTTGACATCTTAAGCAAACATCTCTAAGGAGATGTGGACCCGGGATGATTGGGTATAAGTCGAAGTGATCGAAGGTGTTTGAATAGCCTATAAAGGATTCACCACTCCTTGCGAGGAGATGTATACCCATGGCCTCTCGTCTGATTGTTACTAAAGTCTTTGGCCAAAGCATTACATGTTTAGAGTAAGGTACTCTTCGATACATGTGGAGTAACTAGAATCCGTAGGCTGAGGAAATGATACTTGGGCTAGGTGTGACGTAGTCAGCCTAGTGGGGACTGACACAATAGACCATGTCCTGAACCAAGTGGGTATAAGATGAGTGAAGGGAATGGGGCACGATTCATTCGAAGCATCAAGGGTTTCGTAAATAGTTCGATCAACCGCTGATCTTTCTTAATTGGGGATCATGATGTACTACTAGGTGCCACTCATGATCGCTCTATAATTAATGGTTAATTATAGACGGCCAACATAAACCGAGAACCTATTTGGTCACACGCACAACGAGTGTAATCCAAAGGATTTAAACGAGCTTGAGAATGGGATTCTCGCATCGAGAGAAACTATGTTTGGTCGACCAAACATAAAGCGAGCATGAAATTGTTTCAAATGCAATGGAAGCGTGGATGGGCAAAGTGTCTTATGAAGACATAATGGATGGACCAAAATGGTTTGGTTCTAATCCAATGGATAAGAATAAACCAAAGGGTTTGGTTTATTTTAAACGAATGAACCAAAAGTTGGTTCGTTCGTTTTTAACTTAAAATAAACCATCATGGTTTGGTTTATTTTAACTTATCTTAATGGAGCGGTTAACGGGCTTTATGGATATGATCCATTAACCATTAAGAGAATTAGTTCTCTATAAAATAGGGCTTAAACCCTAATCCCAAACCCTAATCACAAAGTGTCTAGTTGTTGCCGCCACTCCTTGGAGGAGCAATCGGCGCCAACCCAAAGAGCGACCACCGCCCAGCTTTGTGCTGCCGTCAACACCCTTGCCGCGTCCAAGCTCCAGCCGGTGAACCTCCGCGACCCTCCGTGATCCTAAAAGGTTCGGCATCAAGGTGAGCTTTTGTCTCCGTGTTTATGGCCGGCGCCTACTCCTCCACCAAGCTGTCCAGTTTACTGGACAGCTTCTTCTCCTCTCGTCGGAGCGTCGTTTGGACGACGGTTAGAGCTCAGACAGCGGCTAACATACCGGGGATTTGATCTCCGGTAATCCTCTGAGGTGGAGGACGAAGGATTCGTCAATCGGTTGACGAATACCTCTCCGGAGAAGCAAGTCTTGAGGACTTGTTTTAGGTCCGAATTTGGATTCGGATCGTGATCATCTCTCGATCACGTCGTCTTCAACACGAGGCTAGTAACCCGTACGAAGACGAAGCTCGTGGCTTGGCGAAGTCATCCCGAGGAGCTCGGCGTGGATACGGATAGAGACGATTCCTACGAGAATCGTTCCGGTTGATGCCGTTCCCGCTACACGTCATACGGAAGGTATAACGTAGTTTAATTTCCTTTTATTGCAATTTTAATTTACGGTTATGTCTACACTTGTTGTAATAGCATGCGTGTGTTGTGTGTGTTGTAATAAATAGGAGTATTTATTATTTTTATTGCTTCCGCTGTGCTCATGTTTACGAAACATGATCGAACACACACACGCCGCGGTGCCGGAAACCCAACAAAATATGCATGAATTCGTGTAGGATAATCTTATGCTAGCCTAGCTTTAGTTTAAGTAATGCATGAATATACAAATGATAACTTTATGCTAGCTTTAGTTTAATTATGCATAGATCAACGAACGAAAAACTTATGCTAGCCTTATTATAATATATGAAGATAAGTGTATGATAAAGAATGTTTTTAGTTAAATATGCATGAATATAGGTATGATAGTCTTATGCTTATGTATGATAAGGAATGCTTTTAGTCAAAATATGCATGAAAGTATGTATGATACCCTTATGCTTGCTCATGTATGATATAAAATGCCTTTAGCTTAAAATACGCATGAAAATATGTGTGATACCCCTTATGCTAACTTTTAGTTTAACTATGCATAGATAAATGAACGATAATCTTATACTAGCCTTACTCTAATATGTGAAGATAAACATGACTAGGAGACATAGTAATAGAGTAGATAAGATAGTACCCCCACCTGATCTTATGCATGTGGTTACGGAACTCCAGGACACTACGGGAGTTACAGAGCCTATTCAAATCCCAGAATGGAAGTGGGAAGATATAGCTATGGACTTCATAGTACCCAGAATGGAAGTAGGAAGATAGAGCTATGGACTTCATAGTAGGACTACCCAAAACAACTAATGGATATAAAGCTATTTAGGTGATTGTTGAAAGATTAACAAAAATCTCCCTATTTTCTAGCAATCAAGTATCGTACTCAATGGAACAACTAGCTCAGTTGTATGTTGAGAAGGAGATCAGATTGCATAGAGTTAATAAGACCATGTGATCGAGCAACAAACGGTACAAGTTCAAGAAGATTTAAGTTATGAAAGTCGACCTAATCAGATAATAAATCGAGAAATTAAGAAATAGAGAACCAAAGGAGTACCTTTAGTTAAAGTCACATGACAAAAATCAAAAGTTTGAAGAAGCAACTTAGGAACGCGAGGATGACATGAAATAAAAGTATCCGGAGTTGTTCTAAGTTTCGAGGACGAATCTTTTATAGGTATGAAGGATTGTAACGCCCGGAAAATTCTAAACTAGGCAAAATAATTATATAGGTTTTAAGACCATAAAATGGTTAAAAATAAAATAAATAAAAGATGGTTATAGGTATGATTTGAACCATGAACCTCCTAATAGGGAGGTAGCCTTGACACCACTAGACCCTAGGATAATTTATGGATAAGATATATAAAGAATATACAAAGAATATAGATGGGTGTTCATTCCCTAGGTATTAAAGAGGAGAATTAAGAGAAGAGTGGAAGTAAAACCCCACTTTCCTTCTTCATCCTCCTTCTTCCTCATCCTTGGCCGAATTCCCCATTTCCCTTTCCTCCCTTTTCATCCCAAGCTCTAGAAATTTTATAATAATTTTTGTATAGAATTTAATTTCATGTCTAGGAGATTATATATGGAATCTTGGAAAAAAAAATGATGATAAAAGAATAAAAGTGGAGAGGTGAGGTTTGAACCTTAAACCTCTTGGTGAGAGTTAACTCTTACCATGCATGTGATGACCAAGTGCTTAGCAATAGCTTACTATTAGAGGAAGAGGGGGAATTATAGATAAGTGTGATAAGAGTAAATGAAGAGGCATGACAAAGAGAAGAGAAACTTCTCTTCCTCCCTTTATAAAGAAGAGAGAAGTTCCACTTGGCCACTTCTTTCTTCCTTCTTCCTCTCCTCTTCATCCTCCACCGAAACCCTAAGCCTTCTTCCTTGAAGTTTCGGCCAAAACAAAATAGGGTGTCACCCTAGAGAGTTAGGCAAAGGGAAGGGTTCATCTAAGGGGCTAATAACCATCTAAGGGTCAAGAGCACCAAGAAGGGTACTATGGCAAGATTATTTCTTGTCTCCTCTCCTTCTTCTTCCTTTGGCCGAGAGCCCCATTCAAGCTAGGAGAAAGCTAGGTGACTTCTTTAGGTCATCTTCTCCACCCAAAGCAAAGCGAAGGATGTAAGTATCCCTCACCTGCGTACGAGTAGCTTCGGTTGACGTTTTATAAAAGAAATCTATATTGTTATATTCGGCCAAGATATGATCTAGGGTTTCCATGAAGTTGTATGCCATGCTTTTGTAATTAGATGATGATGTTAGGGCTTAAAACGGATTAGGTCAAAAGTAAACCCTAGGAAACCCTATGGACCATTCGGCCAACATGGGTTTTTGGTGTTTTTGTTGAAGTTTATATCTTGCTTTACTTGCAAATGATGATGATAGCATGTTAGAGGGATTAGGATAAAGATCTAACCCCAAAGGTCTCCATGAACCATTCGGCCAAGTCATGGACTAGGGTCTAAATGAAGCTCCATGTTATGTTTATGCTATGTTCTATAACTAGATGATGATGTTAGGGTTTTAAAGTGGGTTAGAACAAAAGCTAACCCTAATGAACACTATAGTTCTATTCGGCCAAACCCTACTTTTAGGGTTTCAATGAAGTTCCATGCCATATTATGGGAACTAGATGATGATTTTAGGGCTTAAAGTGGGTTAGAACAAAAGATAACCCTAATGAACACTATAGTTCTATTCGGCCAAACCCCACTATAGGGTTTCAATGAGGTTTCATACTATGTTTTGTAACTATATGATGAGGTTAAGTTTTAAAAGGGGATTAGGTCAAAAGTTAAACCTAAAGGCCCTACATGGACCATTCGGCCACCCTTGGTTCTTAGGTTACAATGAAGTTCATACCATGAATTTTATGGAATTTGTATGCATATGTATGTTACTTGAATTAGGTTAAAGGTCTAAACCCTAAAAAGCCTATAAGGGTCATTCGGCCACCATTGACCTCTTTAGGGTACAATGAAGTTCATACCATGAATTGTATGCTATGTTATGTTAATGAAATCAGTTATGTTGTTATGAAATAAAGTATGTCATGCTATGTTGATGAAATAAGTTATGTTGTTATGAAATGAAGCATGCCATGCTATGTTAATGAAATAAGTTATGTTGTTATGAAATGAAGTATGCCATGCTATGTTAATGAAATAAGTTATGTTGTTATGAAATAAAGTATGCCATGCTATGTTAATGAAATAGGATATGTTGTTATGAAATGAAGTATGCCATGCTATGTAAATGAAATGAAGCCTGATGTGTATGAAATGAATTATGCCATGTTATGAAAATGAAATGAAGCATGATGTGTATGAAATGAAGTATGCTATGCTATGTTAATGAAGTGAAGCATGAGGTGTATGAAATGAAGTATGCTACGCTATGTAAATGAAATGAAGCATGATGTGTTATGAAACGAAGTATGCTATGCTATGTTAATAAGACATGTAGTAAAGTAAGCATATAAGTATTTTACCTTCTGCATGGCTTGTACCAAGACCTTAACAAGCTCCAAAGAAGGGATGGGCTCCTAAGATGCCCTAGGTCGATGGAATAAGACTCGGGCCTAGGATGGGCTTCTATGTATGATTGCCCCTAGGTCGATGGAATAAGATTCGGGCCTAGTACGGGATGGGCTCCAAGATGCCTTAGGTCGATGGAGTAAGACTCGGGCCTAGGATGGGCTTCTACGCTATGACGATTGCCCCTAGGTCGATGGAATAAGACTCGGGCCAAGAAACCTATTAGGTTCGAGACTTGCTACCTCGGGCCTATTTAGGGATGCGCGCTATGATAATGAAGAAGTGGTACAATGCCGGGCCCAAATATGTTGAGATTTATATTTACGTACCTAGCGTATATGTTTTCAAAAGCATCTTGCATATGTATGTCATGATTGTTAAGTTACATGTTATGTTAAATGATATGCCATGATTGTTAAGTTACATGTTATGTTAAATGATATGCCATGATTGTTAAGTTACATGTTATGTTAAATAATATGCCATGATTGTTAAGTTACATGTTATGTTAAATAATATGCCATGATTGTTAAGTTACATGTTATGTTAAATAATAGGCCATGATTTGTTAAGTTACATGTTATGTTAAACGATATGCCAAGAATGTTAAGTTATATGTTATGAAAGTTATGCTTTATGATATGCTATGAATGTTTACATGTTTACGTTAGATACATTACAAGTTATGTTGATGATACGGTGATCCATGCTATATTTCACTTACGCTACTTATGCTACATGTTAAGTTGATGACACCAAGTATGTTACATGTTATATTGCTTCTATGTTGTGAATGCTGCATGATTAATGATAATGTATGGTTTTAGTGAGTAGGACAGGATCTTACTAAGCCTATGTGCTTATAGTTTATCTTTCCCTCGTACTGCAGATAAGGGTAAGGGATGGATAAACTAAAGGGAGCAGCAGGAGGGGCCAATGTGTGTGGTAGTGGCATGGTGGAGAAGATCCGTTAGGTCTAAACATGTTTACCTATGATGAAGATGTCTATTCATGTCCTCACTTATGTCTCCTTATGATGATGATGTTATGAATTTACTAAGCACTAAGTATCTGCATATATGATGCATGCTCTATGTTAAGAAGAAGAAGTAAAGAAGAAGTAAGAAGAAGTATCTATCCACGCTATGAAGCATACTCTATGCTAAGAAGAAGAAGTATGTATATATATATGTATATATGTGTTAATGCATGGTTATGTTTAAAAGAAAAACAAAAAAAAAAGTATTAAGAAGTATGTCTAAAGTCTTCCGCTGTGAGAATTAAGAAGTATGTATAAAGTCTTCCGCTGTATGTAATGTATGAACGGTCGCGTCACGCGCCGCCTCTCCGGACATTTAGGGTCCCGGAAGGGCGGGCGTGACATAAGGAGACAAAACCATTTTGTTTCCTTCCACCTTAACTAGCTTAGGTGGATGCTTAGGTGGCATGCTTATGTGGCATGCTTATGTGGCATTCTTATGTGGCATTCATGCATGTTGAATTAATCTTATTAATTCAATTAAGCTTATGTTATCATATTGAATTAATCTTATTAATTCAATTAAGCTTATGTTATCATATTGAATTAATCTTATTAAATCAATAAGGTAACATATTGAATTAATCTCATTAAATCAATTAGCTAAAATTCTCATTAAGCTTAAAGTCCAAAAACCATTTTGTACTTAAGCTTATTCCCATATTATTCTAGTCAAACTAGAATACTCTAATTCCTCTAATTATCTCCTATAGGCTCTCATAACGCTGGCAAGTGGACCTAAACTCTTTAGATACACAAGCAATGAGCGATCTAGCAATACATCATTGCTACCCAAGTTACGAGATAAGTCAAGATCCGACTAACCTTTCCGTGACTACTATAATATATGAGTGTCCTTCTATCCTTGATATCGATTGATCAATGAGGCATAGACTGTCATCCTCGATCAATCTATGTGTTTCTTGATCCCTAAGTAAACTAACTCAAACAAATGAGCTCAATATCTCATATTGACTCATTCGAGCATGACCATGCTTTAGTAGTTCTACTCAATCAAGGGGCCCACCGATATCACTCGCCATATGGAAGGATAGATCCCATCTACATCACTCACATCCTCCGCATAATTTGTTACATACCCAAGAATCGCTTTATGGTCCACCTCGTTACGGGTGACGCTTTGACGATACCAAAGTACATAACTCCTATGTAGGGAACCATAGTGACTTGTGTCTAAGGACTATTCATACCAATAGTCACATGAGAAAGTTTATGACACTCATATAACGATCCATGAAACTTTCTCATGGGTCGGGTCAAAGATATATTCTCCAATATATACCCATGTGTCAACTTGATATCATATATCCATGACTTGTGAGATCAAGTCATCAATTGACCTACATGCTAGTCTTTATGTATTAATATTGCCCTTGCATATTAATACTCGACTAGGAACATTTAGGAAAGTGTTCTCTACAGCCTCTCATAATCAATTCTGCCAATTGATGTGCTGTAGATAAGAACCTACTTTTCTAGGGCATTATTATATTTAAATTAGCTGGCACAAGCAAGATGTAAATATAATAACCAATCCTTTGCCTTTATAGAATATGATACAAAATGTTCCCTATTCAACCATCACATGATTGGTTCTAGGGCTATAACTAACAATCTCCCACTAGCACTAGTACCAATCACTATGATATCTAATACCTAGTGACCTAGTGTGACCATCATGCTTCCTCTGCCAAAGCCTTGGTCAATGGATTCTGCGATGTTAGCTTCATCTGATATCCTCACATCTCCTCTATCGATGATCTCTCGAATGAGATGGAAGCGCCGCAAAGATGTGTTTGGTCCGCCGATGTGATCGAGGTTCCTTAGCTCGCAATAGCCCCATTGTTGTCACAATAGAGGTCTATTGGATCTGCAATGCTAGGAACTACCCGATGAACTTTGAGCCATCCTTTCGTGCATCGAGATGCGCAATATACTCGGCCGCTGTAGAATCAAGAATCGTGGTCTCGCTCAACTCTTCCACCACACCTCCACCATTCTGACAAAACACGCACTCGATTGCGATCTATAGTCATCCTTGTCTGTTTGGAAGCTTGCATCACTGTAACCCTTTACAGTTAGCTCCTCATTGCCTCCAAATATCAGGAAATATTCTTTCGTTCTTCGTAAGTACTTAAGAATATTTTTGACTGCAATCCAGTGACTTTCACCTGGATCTGACTGGTATCTACTCGTCATGCTCAAAGCATACGAGACGCCGTGACGGAGCAGTACAAAGCATGGCGTACATGATAGACCCTATAGCTGATGCATAAGGGATCTTATCCATGCGATCTCTCTCCTCCTTAGAAGAGGGACATTGAGTCTTCGAAAGACTCACACCATGTGATAAAGGCAGAAACCCTTTCTTAGAATTTTGCATAGCAAAACGATCTAGCACTTTATCAATGTATGTACTCTGACTTAGGCCAAGTAATCTTCTAGATCTATCTCTATAGATCTTGATGCCTAGAATATAGGCAGCTTCACCTAAGTCTTTCATCGAGAAACAATTCCCTAACCACATCTTCACAAACTGGAGTGAGGGAATACAACTGTGCTCCCACTATTTCTCTTGTAGACACAAGGCTCATCTTCATTCTTGATGAAACCAAACTCTTTGATTGCATCATCGAATCGAAGATTCCAGCTTCGAGAGGCTTGCTTTAGTCCATAAATGGACCTTTGCAGTTTGCATACCTTTCCAGGATGCTTTGGATCTTCAAAACCCTCCGGTTGTGTCATGTACACATCCTCGAGTAGCTTTCCATTCAGAAAAGCGGTTTTGACATCCATCTGCCAGATCTCATAATCATGGTAGGCTGCAATAGCAAGTATGATCCGAATGGATTTAAGCATCGCAACTGGTGAAAAGGTTTCTTCATAGTCAATACCATGAATTTGTTTGAATCCTTTAGCCACCAATCTACCTTTATAGGTATGCTTATTACCATCCATGTCAGTCTTTACTTTAAAGACCCACTTACACCCAATGGGTTTTACCCCTTCGTGGATCAACCAAAGTCCATACTTGGTTAGTGTACATGGATTCCATTTCGGATCTCATGGCCTCTAGCCATTTCTCGGAACTGGGCTCATCATAGCTTCTTGATAGGATGTAGGCTCGCCAAGATCGATAAGCAATACATCACCGTTGTCACCAAGAGAAAAGAATATCTCTGGGTTGAGACGGATCCTATTAGATCTACAAAGAGGTTGGTCTACTTGAATGTGTGTGTGTTTGCTCCACAACTCTTTGGGCAACAAATTTCATCCACAACACTTTGTGGTGCCTGTTCATTTTCCATCGAAGCCTTAGTGTTATCATCAACTTGAACTTCTTCAAGATGAATTTTACTCCCACTAGTATTTCTAGAAATAAATTCTCTTTCTAGAAAGAAGATGATTTCGCAACAAACACCTTGCCAAGTGTGGGATTGTAAAAGTAATATCCCTTAGTTTCCTTGGGATATCCTACAAAATAACACTTATCGATTTGGGTCCTAGTTTATCCGAGACTTGACGCCTAACGTAAGCTTCACAACCCCAAATCTTTATAAAAGACATTTTGGGACTTCCATATCATATGATATGGTGTCTTTTCTACTTTTGATGGAACGCGATTAAGTGTGAAAACGCAATGCTCTAGAGCTAAACCCCAAAAGGAAGTAGGTAGATCAGTCTGGCTCATCATTGATCGTACCATATCTAATAGAGTACGATTTCTCCTCTCAGATACACCATTCAATTGTGGTGTTCCAGGTGGAGTGAGTTGGGATATTATCCCACACTCACCAGTGATCACGAAACTCTTGACTAAGGTATTCACCACCTCGATCCGATCAAGTAGCTTAATACACTTACCAAGTTGGTTTTGTACTTCATTCTGAATTCTTTGAACTTTTCAAAGGATTCTCGACTTATGTCTCATCAAATATAAGTAGCCAAATCTACTCATATCATCAGTGAAAGTAATAAAGTACTTATAGCCTCCTCTGGCTTCGACATTGAAAGGGCCACATACATCAGTATGTATGAGTCCTAACAAGTCCGTCGCTCTCTCGCCTTGTCCACTAAATGGAGTTTTAGTCATCTTTCCTAAAAGACAAGACTCGCATACCTCATATGATTCAAAATCAAATGAGTCCAATAATCCATCTTTATGGAGTTGGGATATGCGTTTTTCATTTATGTGACCTAGGCGCATGGTTGTGAGATATGTCTGGTTCAAATCATTCGATTTGATCCGTTTGGTATTTACGTTATAAATTGGGTTATCTAAATCTAGAACATAGAGACCATTCATAAGTGGTGCATTACAATAGAACATTTCATTTAAATAAATGAAACAACATTTGTCCTTTATTATAAAAGAAAAGTTTTTCTTGTCTAAACAAGATACAGAGATTATGTTCTTTGTCAATGCAGGTACATAAAAGCACTCCTCTAGTTCTAAGATAAGCCCAGTGGGCAAAGACAAAGAATATGTTCCTACAGCTACAGCAGCAACTTTTGCGCCATTGCCTACTCGTAGGTCCACTTCACCCTTGCCATTATTCTACTATTTCTCCCTCGCACATTAGTACAAATGTGAGATGCACATCCGTATCTAATACCCATGTAGAAGAAATAGATAGATTAACTTCTATAACGTGTATACCGAGGCGTAAGTCCCACTTCTCTTGTTCTTTACTTCCTCAAGGTAGACTTCATAGCTTCCAGTGTCCAGTCTCACCGCAATGGAAGCAGTCCCCTTCCTTAGGTACTTTACCTTTATCCTTTGAAGTGGATGAATTGGCCTTGCCTTTGGCTTGGGTCTTACCCTTGCCTTTGCGCTTACCTTTCTCCTTCTTGACCATTAGTACATTACTAACTTTCTTCTTGAGATTTGGTTCAGCAGTTCTCAACATGCTGAGAATCTCAGGCAAAGGTTTATCAATTTCATTCATGTTATAATTCATGACGAATTGATTGTATGCTTCCGGCAACGATTGCAGGATAACATCGGTTGCCAATTCTTGGCTCAGTGGAAAACCTAGTCTTTCAAGGTTCTCAACGTACCCAATCATTTTGAGTACGTGAGTTCCTACAGGTGTTCCTTCTTGCATCTTGCATGCAAAAAGAGCCTTAGACACTTCAAAATGCTCGTGCCTAGCTTGTCCTTGATATAGTTGTTTCAAGTGCTCAACCATATCATAGGCATCCATGTTCTCATGTTGCTTCTGAAGCTCAGAGTTCATGGTGGCAAGCATAAGGCATGACACATCTAATGCGTCATCTTGATGCTTCTTATAAGCATCCTTTTCAAGACAGTGGTCGTAGGGGCGGGTATTTCAGGGGTAGCCTGCTCTAGGACATATAGTTTGCGTTCTTGCTTGAGGATAATCCTCAAGTTCCTATACCAGTCAAGAAAGTTTGCTCCATTGAGCTTGTCCTTCTCAAGGACAGATCGCAAGTTGAGGGGGTGTGTCGTGTTAGATGACATGGTGATCTACAAAATTAAAATGCAAAGTTAAGTATCATACCTAAATCATTTAATTAGGCCTTTAATTAAATGAGGCTCCCACTAAATTCTCATAGCTACTATTTATCTATAAATTTATATGGGATAAAGATCCACATCATAATTCGTCTTGAGTTAGCTTTGGCTAATCGCCCAAGACGTAGTATAATTAGGTAGGCAATCTTTTGCCAATTACATCTGATGTAACTCTTTAATAGCTTTGGTTAAGTTTTAGATTAGTTTAGTGTTTATTCCTAAACCAGCTTCCAGGCTGTGGCGAGGCACAAGGGCCTTCTTGGATATCGGAGCAACGACCACTTCTAAGACAAAGCTGATGTTCGGAAATCACACAAAACTAATGTTAACACTTATGTTCAAAGCTAATATATGTCTCTACTTTCTTAACCAATTAAGAAAACACTTAATTAAGTCTTAACCAAGACTGATAGCGGGACATGACGATTGTCCACTCGCACCCCTCCAAGATAAAATGCATTGCTTTGCTTTGGCAAACCCAATAACAAATGATCGAGGAAGTAGTGAGTACCAACTTTGGTAGGCATATCGTTTAGACTTATTAAGAAATAAACATGTATCATATACATATTAGCATACATCACATATAAGCTAAACTAATCATGCATCACATACAAGCTAAACTAACATGCATCACATACATATTAAACTAACGTGTCATGGTTATGGCCCTTATTCTACAATCTTCTCAAGCCAATGAAAAGATTGATTGGTCAACCTAGGGATAGCATCTTCTCCTAAGTGCTTCCTTTTGGTTGTCTTGTGTGTTGACTTCCTCCTTGTAACCTCATCTTCCAATGGACCCTCCATCCTTGTTTTGTACATTACAAAAGGAGAAATACTCGAGTTACATTCGAGTCTAAAACTAATTTTACAACAAGAATATTAGGAGAAAGGCACGACACGCAGCCCGTATAAAGAATTACAACACACAATCACAAACTTTTTGGGACTAGGCCATAACCATGCACCATGTCATTTTAACTTTTAAAAGACATTGGATATTTTATTATGTTTGAAAATTTGCTAATGCAATTATCAACTCATAATAAAATTTATCCTACTTCTATATCACATATAAAATAGAGAAACCTATTTTTATACGATCTTTAAGTGGCTCTGATACCACTTTGTAGGAAATCTCGTATGCCAAATGGCATATGCAAGAACGGAAAATAGGATCCTTCCAAGTGATCCATGCAAAAGCAAACTCGTATAAAATAAATTTCTCTAAACCAAACCTATCTTATAGGAGAGGATTACCTTTGTTGCGTGCCCTTGTTAATCCCGCTTTTCCTTTCGGTTTGTTGGATCTTTAGCACGTTCAAGTGTCCGTGCCTCTATACGTATCCACACGAGCACGCTCTTGTCTCACAAAAGAAAAACTAGAAGAGCTCTCCTTTACTTCTTGCTAGAGAAGTCCCTAAAGGAGAGGAAGAGAGGGAAAAGGAGAAAGGAAGAAGAAGACTCCTCTTCTTGCTAGCCTACACTCACAAACCCACACAACTAAAGCTTCCACCAAGCTTTCACAACCACAACACCAAAAAACCCTCTATGGCCGCCACTCCATGGAGCCTTTTATAGGGTTGGAAAACCCTTCCACCTCCTTCACATTCAATGCAATCCATTGCATTGAGACACACTCAAAAAGGATTTGGCTTCCTTGTTTGGCCGCCACTTAAGGAGACAAAACCATTTTGTTTCCTTCCACCTTAACTAGCTTAGGTGGATGCTTAGGTGGCATGCTTATGTGGCATGCTTATGTGGCATTCTTATGTGGCATTCATGCATGTTGAATTAATCTTATTAATTCAATTAAGCTTATGTTATCATATTGAATTAATCTTATTAATTCAATTAAGCTTATGTTATCATATTGAATTAATCTTATTAAATCAATAAGGTAACATATTGAATTAATCTCATTAAATCAATTAGCTAAAATTCTCATTAAGCTTAAAGTCCAAAAACCATTTTGTACTTAAGCTTATTCCCATATTATTCTAGTCAAACTAGAATACTCTAATTCCTCTAATTATCATGCTCTTTGTGTGTGACCCTATAGGCTCTCATAACGTTGGCAGTGGACCTAAACTCTTTTAGATACACAAGCAATGAGCGGCATCTAGCAATACATCATTGCTACCCAAGTTACGAGATAAGTCAAGATCCGACTAACCTTTCCGTGACTACTATAATATATGACCGTGTCCTTCTATCCTTGATATCAGATTGATCAATGAGGCATAGACCGTGTCATCCTCGATCAATCTATGTGTTTCTTGATCCCTAAGTAAACTAACTCAAACAAATGAGCTCAATATCTCATATTGACTCATTCGAGCATGACCATGCGTTTTAGTAGTTCTACTCAATCAAGGGGCCCACCGATATCACTCCCGTCATATGGAAGGGATAGATCCCATCTACATCACTCACATACCTCTGCATAATTTGTTACATACCCAGTAATCGCCTTTATGGTTCACCCTGTTACGGGTGACGTTTGACGATACCAAAGTACATAACTCCTTATGTAGGGAACCATAGTGACTTCAGGTCTAAGGACTATTCATACCAATAGTCACATGAGAAAGTTTATGACACTCATATAACGATCCATGAAACTTTCTCATGGCGGGTCAGTTCAGTATATATTCTCCAATATATACCCATGTGTCAACTTGATATCATATATCCATGACTTGTGAGATCAAGTCATCAATTGACCTACATGCTAGTCTTTATGTAGTAATATTGCCCTTGCATATTAATACTCGACTAGGAACATTTAGGAAAGTGTTCTCTACAGCCTCTCATAATCAATTCTGCCAATTGATGTGCTGTAGATAAGAACCTACTTTTCTAGGGCATTATTATATTTAAATTAGCTGGCACAAGCAAGATGTAAATATAATAACCAATCCTTTGCCTTTATAGAATATGATACAAAATGTTCCCTATTCAACCATCACATGATTGGTTCTAGGGCTATAACTAACACCGACAAGGTGATCTATCAGTCAGTGAAGCTATGAAAAGGTTCAACCAACTGGCGCGTCTCTGTCCATAATTAGTCAGAACAGAAAGGGAGAGGATCAGACTCATGCTGAAAATGTTGCGACCAGAGATAGCCCTAAATGTAGCCGGTGGAGTCAATCGACCCCAGACCCCCGAAGAGCTGTTCAGTAGTGCCCTGATCACCGAGCACTACCTGAACAACATCAGTCAGCAGAATAAGGCACGGAACGGAGATCAAAAATCTCAGAATACTAGCTGGAAGAGGGATCACAGTGGCAAGAAGAAACAGTGGAATGGCCAAAAAGGGGGCCCAGGAAACAACCAGCCTATGTATCCTAACTGTCCTACATGTGGGAAGAAGCATCTGGGGGAAAGTCGCCAGGGCACGAGGAAGTGTTACAGTTGTGGACTGGAAGGGCACCTAGCCCGAATCGCCTACCGAGTTCGGGCACCTCCTCGATGATGCCCAAGATTAGGGTGGTCCCCCACAGCTTCGCCAGATGCAGGCTACGATAGAGGGTCCTCAGATAAGCCAGGGAAGACTGGAAGCCCCACCCGTGGTGACAGATGCCAGGGTGTTCTCCCTCACTAGAGAAGATGTAGCGAGTGCCTCGACGGTTGTCACAAGTCAGATATTTATTTTCAGTCAGTATGCTACTGTATTGTTTGACACCGGGGCAACCCATTCGTTCATCTCTACGCCTTTCACAAGAAAGATAGATAGGCATCCCCAAGTTTTGGACTATACATTCTTAATCACATTACCTTCGGGAGAAGTGATGCCATCCACCCATATTCTGCGCGCCGCACCAGTTAGACTCGCAAACAGGGAGCTCTATTGTGACCTGATAGTCCTAGATATGTGGGACTATGATGTTATATTGGGCATGGATTTTCTGGACAAGTACGGCGCTTCAATTGAGTGCCGTAAACGGAGGGTGATCTTCCAACCCGAAGTAGAGGTTCCATTTGAGTTTATCAGGGAGTCAAAGAAAGGAACAAGGAAATTTTTATCGGCGCTAAAAGCCCGAAAAATGTTAGAAAATGGATGCACCGGATTTTTAGCACATGTTGTTGATGCCATATCAGCAAAGAACCAGAAGATAGAAGATGTCAGAGTGGTATGTGACCATCCGGAGGTATTCCCTGATGACCT
The DNA here is from genome assembly GCA_025175895.1 of Wurfbainia villosa. Taxonomy (NCBI): domain Eukaryota; kingdom Viridiplantae; phylum Streptophyta; class Magnoliopsida; order Zingiberales; family Zingiberaceae; genus Wurfbainia; species Wurfbainia villosa. The sequence continues at coordinate 80,164,321 of CM045990.1, forward strand.
ACCTGGATTACCACCCAATAGAGAAATTGAGTTCGAGATCGAATTGATTCCTGGAACTAATCCGATCTCCAAGGCACCTTACCATATGGCGTCGACTGAGTTGAAAGAACTTCATGACGGAGTTACTTGACCAGTGGATTTATCCGCCTACCACTCACCATGGGGAGCTCCAGTGCTGTTCATAAAGAAAAAAGATGGGTCTATGCGAATGTGTATAGACTACCGAGCACTGAACAACATGACCATCAAGAATAGGTACCCCCTTCCCAGAATCGATGACCTGTTCGACTAGCTGAAGGGAGCTACTGTCTTTTCAAGGATCGATCTCAGGTCTGGCTATCATCAAGTAAAAGTAAAGCCAGGCGATATTCCAAAGACGACCTTCCGGACGAGATATGGACATTATGAGTTCATAGTTATGCCCTTTGGCGTAACCAATGCTCCTGCGATGTTCATGGACCTGATGAATCGAGTATTATCGGCTTTCCTCGACAAATTTGTAATCATTTTCATCGACGATATTCTTATCTACTCGAGAGACCGAGAAGAGCATGCTGAACATCTGAAGACAGTACTACAGATTCTTCAGAAAGAGCAACTATATGCGAAATTCTCCAAATGTGAGTTCTGGCTCGATCTAGTGTCATTCTTGGGTCATGTCATCTCTAAAGAAGGAATCATGGTAGACCCAATGAAGATTGAAGCTGTGAGGAACTGGAATAGGCCAAGAAATGCGAGTGAAATCAGAAGTTTTCTCGGGCTAGCAGACTATTATAGAAAGTTTGTAGAGGACTTTTCTAGAATTGCATCCCCTATGACAACCCTCACCAGAAAGGACAAGCAATACAAATGGACTGAGGATTGTGAGAGGAGTTTTACGGAACTGAAGAGGAGACTGACCAACGCTCCCATTCTGACTCTTCCTGAAGATAATGAAAGCTTCGATATGTATAGTGACGCTTCTAAACTGGGCTGAGTCAGACTTATGCAAAATGGCAAGGTTATCGCTACGCCTCTAGATGCTAAAGGAGCACGAAAGAAATTATCCTACCCATGACTTAGAACTAGCAAAGTGGTATTTGCTCAAAAATATGGAGGCACTACTTATACGGAGCTGCAGGATTTATACGGACCACCAGAGTCTGAGATATTTCTTCACTCAGAAAGACCTAAATATGAGGCAACGCAGATGGCTCGAGCTAGTCAAGGATTATGATTGTGAGATATTCTATCATCCTGGAAAGGCCAACAAAGTGGCAGATGCACTTATCAGAAAGTCCTGTGCCTCTTTGATGACCTTATCAATGCTATCTCACTTTGAAAAAGAAATAATGAATTACTGTAATAGAGATTATTTCGACAACTTTCCACCATGACGAGAAGCGCCGACATTGTTCGATGATATATTGGGAAAGCAAGATGGTGATTCGTATATCCGTAAGATAAACAGAAGGTCCTGAAGGAAGGGATAATGGATTCTGCATTTCCGACAGTGGACTATTATACCTCCGGGACCGGCTATGTATTCTGGATGATCCGGAATTACGGAAGAAGATACTCGAGGAATCTCATGGAACACCTTATAACATGCATCCTGGATCTACAAAATGTATCAGACTTAAGAGATAAATTTTGGTGGTCCGCATGAAAAGGATGTGGCTCAAGACAAGACTGTCTCGACCCAGAGGGTTAAGGCGTAGAACACCGTAAACCCGGGGATTATCGCACCGATACAGATTCCAGAGTGGAAATGGGAAGAAATTTCTATGGATTTCATCTCGGGATTTCCCAGAACAACAAATGGTTATGATGCTATATGGGTAATCATAGACCGCTGACAAAGTCCGCCATTTCTCGCAATTAAGATGACCTATTATTGAGCAAATAGCTCAATTATATGTCAAGGAAATTATCGATTACATGGAGTGCCTAAGGCTATCATTTCGATCGTGATGGTCGTTTTACCTCCCATTTCGGGAATGTGTCTGAAGGCTCTTGGCACTAAGTTGAGATTCAAGATCGCTTTCATCCTCGTAATCGACTGGTCGACAGAAAAAGAGTGAACCAGTGGAAGATATGTTGCGGGCTTGTCAGCTCTAGACTTTAAGGAGTTGGTGTCGATATTTGTGCTTGGCGTAGTTTGCTTACAACAACAAGCTACAGCTACTATTGGAATGGCACCATATGAAGCTCTATACGAGAAGATGCAGTCTCCTATCGCTGGTACGAGGGTGGTGAAAGGAGGGAAATGGGTCTTCGCCGATATTATTGACGATATACCACTCGAGCTATACAATATCCGCGGAGAATCGAACCGCCGAGAGCCGACAAAAGAGCTATGCGGATATGCGTAGACCGTTAGAATTCGTCGGGACCTCGTATTTCTCAAAGTGACCCCTATGAAGGAGTGATGAGATTCGGAAGCGAAGGGTAAACCGAGTCCACGCCACGGGGACTGTATCCGATATTGCAGAAGGTTGGCAAGGTAGCTTACAAGCTGGAGATGCCTCAAGAGATGTCGGCTATACACAACGTGTTCCATGTCTCTGTGCTCAAGAAATGCTTATCCAGTGCAGACCAAGTGATCGAGCCACAAACTGTACAAGTTCAAGAGGACCTGAGTATGGAAAGTCGGCCTATCCAGATACTAGACCGAGAAGTCAAGAGGCTAAGGAACAAAGAGGTGCCCTTAGTAAAGGTCCTGTGGCAGAATCAACGATACGAGGAAGCTACCTGGGAACGAGGAGGACATGAAGGTATACCTGTAATTGTTTTAAGTTTCGAGGATGAAACTTTTACAAGGTATGAGGGATTGTAACGCCCGTAAAATTTCTAGCCATTTTACGAGAATTTTTGGCTTTACGATAATGGGCTTTATGTGGGTTTTTTTTCGAAAATAAAAGAAAATAGCCAAAAAGAGATGCAAGGCCTAGGAATTGAACCCCAAACCTCTAGAGATAGCCAAGCCCTATAGATGCACCCACTAACCAGAAGCCCAATAGGATTATATCATTAGAGGAAGAGGGGAAATTGTAGATAAGTGTGATGAGGGTAAATGAAGAGGCATGGAAAGAGAAGAGAAACTTCTCTTCCTCCCTTTATAAAGAAGAGTGAAAGTCCCATTTGGCAACTTCTTCTTCTTCCCTCTTCTCTTCTTCTTCCTCACCGAGCTCCTTCTTCATCCTTTGGCCGAAACCCCCCATTCAAGCAAGGAGAAGGCTAGGTGGCTTCCATTAGGTCATCTCCCAAGAAAAGCGAAGGATGTAAGATTCCCTCACCTGCAGTGTATTCGTTCTTGTAGACGCATGAAAGAATAAGAAGCTTTAATACCTTACATGTTTCGGCCAACCAAGGTATTTAGGACTAGGGTTGCATGAACATACTTCTAATGATACTATGATAAGTTATAAGCTTCATGAAGGAATTTTAGGTAACAAAAACCCAAGCTTGAGCCCTTAAATGTTTCGGCCAACCAAAGTATTTAGGGCTAGGGTTGCATGAACATGCTTCTAATAATACTATGATAAGTTATAAGCTTCATGAAGGAATTTTAGGTAACAAAAACCCAAGCTTGAGCCCTTACATGTTTCGGCTAACCAAGGTATTTAGGGCTAGGGTTGCATGAAAATGCTTCTAATGATACCATGATAAGTTATAAGCTTCATGAAGGAATTTTAGGTAAAACAAATCCAAGCTTGAGCCCTTACATGTTTCGGCCAACCAAGGTATTTCGGGCAAGGGTTGCATGAAAAGGCTTCTAAAGGAATTAGGAGATGTTATATGCTTCATGTAGAAATTTTAGGTGACAAAAAAAAATACAATGTTTGATACCTTACATGTTTCGGCCAACATTGGTTTTTAGGGTTAGGGTTTCATGAAAACACCCCCCTTGTGTAGTTATGCTATGTGTATGTTTTTAATATGTCATGAATTATGCCTATGAGATGAATATGTTCATGATTCAATATGCTATGAAATATGCTTATGTGATGAACAAGTTTATGATGTAGTATGCCATGAAATTATGCCTATGTGATGAATATGTTTATGAGGTAATATGCCATGAAATATGCCTATGTGTTGAACATGTTTTATGATTTAATATGCCATGAATATGCCTATGAAATATGCTTATGCGATGAACATGTTTATGCTTTAGGACCCCTTTAGGGCACTCTTATGTTATCAATGCATGTATGCTATGAAATGTCTGAGATGGAGATGCTTCCCTTTCAAGTAGGGATTAAGAGCTCTCCTTATGATAAGATAAGATGGAGATGCTTCCCTTTCAAGTAGGGATTAAGAGCTCTCCTTATGATAAGATAAGATGGAGATGCTTGAAGCTCTCCTTATGATAAGATAAGATGGAGATGCTTCCCTTTCAAGTAGGGACTAAGAGCTCTCCTTATGATAAGGTAAGAGGGAGATGCTTCCCTTTCAAGTAGGGATTAAGAGCTCTCCTTATGATAAGATAAGATTGAGATGCTTCCCTTTTTATGTTGGGGATTAAGAGCATTCTTTATCATATGACAAGAAAGAAAGGAATTAAGTATTTTACTTTGTAAGAGGTTAAGTACCCGACCCGTCAGGTGGTCGTTAATTAAATTCAAAGGGACATAAGAAGACGTAAGAGGTCTTGCCCTGGTAAGACGTAAGAGGTCTTGCTCTAGTAGGTCTGGTGGCTCGCTACCCCAGTCTATTAGGGAACGCGCATTATGTGGTACTTAACCTAGGGCCCCCCATGCAAGTTATGATTATGTTGAAGTATCTATATGTATATGTTTTGAATTAAAGGACTTTTATGAAATTGTGAATGCTTATGAACTTGTCCTCTATGCATGTTTAGATTTCATGATGCTATGAATGCTTATGGTTAAGTCTAAGAATATTTGTGACTATGTACTTTATGCTTGTTTAAGATTTATGATGTTACGGATACTTATGTTATGAATGCTTATGGTTAAGTTTAAAAATGCTTATGATTATGTCCTTTATGCATGTTAGATTTTATGAAGTTATGATGCTTATAGTTAAGTTAAGAATATTTGTGAATATGTACTTTATGCATGTCTAAGATTTATAATGTTATGGATTGCTTATGTCATGAATGCTTATGTTTAAATTATGCCCTGCTTAGATTTAATTATGCTTAGCATGCTGATGTAAACTCTATGCCATGCTTAGGTTTTATTACGTGGGTATGTTGTTGATTAGTGTTGCTATGAAATATTTAGGTTATTTATGCTAGTATGCTCATGTTTCTAATTGCTTGATGAAGTTTGTGGCTTTTGTGAGTAGGCAAGAATCTTTCTAAGCTATATGCTTATAGTTTATGTTGTCCATATACTGCAGATAAAGGAAACCTGAACTAGAGGAAGTAGCAGGAAGGGCCAAGTGTGTGTGATAGTGGCATGGTGGAGAAAGACCCTGTTACTATCTGCTTATATTACATGCTCAATGAACCACTTAAGACTTTGCTTCCGCTTATAAGACTTATGAATCATTAGTATCATGTTGGATGATGCTTATTTATGTTACTGTTCAATTACTTAAGAACTCATGAATGACTCTTTGTGTTATGCATGTTATAAATGAGACAAGATATGTTAACATGCTGATTATGAATGTGATATGTGACGCATGTGCAAAAGAAGGTTTAAGTTATGATAACATGTTAAAGTAGGTGGATTGTGAAATGATCCATATATGTTATGTAAGAAGAAAAAAAGAGTAAAGTAGCGCCGCCCTAAGAGCAGATAAGGGCGGGCGTTACATCACGAGCCTCATCTTCGTACGGGTTACTAGCCTCGTGTTGAATACGATGTGATCGAGAGAAGATCACGATCCGAATCAAAATTCGGATCCAAAACGAGTCCTCAAAAACTCGCTTCTCTGGAGAGGTATTCGTCAACCGTTTGACGAATCCTTCATCCTCCACCTATGAGGATTACCATAGATCAAATCCCCGGTATGGTAGCCGCTATCGAAACTCCAAACGTCGTTTAAATGACGCTCCGACACGAAGGATACAAGCTGTCCAGAAAACTGGACAGCTTGGTAGAGGATGTTATGCCAGCCAAAGAGGATGGTCGGCCAACCCTTTGTCGCCGGAACCAAGGTGAGTCGCCGGAGGGTCGCCGGAGGAGTGGCCAGCAGTAACTTGACGCTGATAGCAAGGGTGAACGGCGGCAAAAAGCTGGGCGGCTTGGAACCCTTGGGCATCGGCAAGGAGAAGAGAGGGAGAGGGTGGCTAGGTGTTCCAACTCCCAAAATTTATCCACGAAAAACCCTTAAGCCATGTTTTTATAGAGAACACATTCTCCTAACGATTATTGGTTCATAAAAAAAACCCCTTAACCTGCTCCAATAAATTAAGTTAAAATAAACCAAACCATGTTGGTCTATTTTAAGTTAAAACAAACCCAAACAACTTTTGGTTCATTCGTTTAAAACAAACCAAACGCCTTTTTTTATTCTCCATCATTGGATTAGAACCAAACCAATTTGGTTCATATATCATGTCTTCATAAGACACGGGTCATCCACGCTTCCATTGCGACTGAAATGATTTCTTTGTTGATCCTTGTTTGGTCCAACCAAACCTTATTTCTCTCGATATGAGAATCTCATTCTCAAGCTTGTTTTAAATCCATCGGATTACGCTCGTTGTGTGTGTGACCAAATAGGTTCCCGATTTATGTTGGCCATCTATAATTAACCATTAATTATAGAACGATCATGAGTGGCACCTAGTAGTACATCATGATCCCCAATTGATCGAAAAATCAACGGTTGATCCAGAACCATTTCTGAAACTCTTAAGCAGCTATAATGAATCGTGCCCCTATCCCTTCACGCATCTTATACCCACTTGGTTCAGAACATCGTCTATAGTGTCAGTCCCCACTAGGTTGACTATGTCACACCTAGTCCAAGTATCATTTCCTCATCCTACGGATTCTAGTTACTGCACATGTATCCAAGAGTACCTTACTCTAAACATGTAATGCTTTGGCCAAAGACTTTAGTAACAATCCCACGAGAGGCCATGGGTATACATCTCCTCGCAAGGAGTGGTGAATCCTTTATAGGCTATTCAAACACCTTCTATCACTTCGACTTATACCCAATCATCCTGGGTCCACATCTCCTCAGAGATGCTAACTTAAGATGTCAAAGCATAAGTCTTCATGACCAAGATGACTTGAATACCGCAAGTCAAAGAAACATCGCACTTAAGCTACAGTAAGAACTTCATTGACATATCTATATATGTAGAGAACCATATGAAGTCTTACAACTGGTCACTCCAATGAACTAGTTACCATAACTATCATCCACGATTAACTCCGGACATCACAATGTCTCCAGCCAGTGAGAATCAGCTGCTTGGATACACCAAGGAGTATACCTTGTGCTAGTCTCGACAGAATTAATGGTGTCCAAATCCATCAATTCATCGACTAGGGATAATCCCAATACATCACAATTACACATGCAGAGATACTCACTAGTTGTGATCCAATCACAAATTCTTCCATGCTGTGAATCGTATTATGGACATTCAATAAAAGGGGTTAAGATTCAATCAAATATATGAAAACATGTATACATAAATAGTGAATCTTCATTTATCAAATAAATGGTACAACCATAAGACGATTGCCTTAGGACACCTCTCATATATTCCTAACATTGCTGCTGCATTCCAGACCTTCAAGAGCCATCTAAAGCAAGCAACAAGCAAAGGGTTCAAAGCAAGCGTTGTAAAGTGTTCTTTACGTGTATTTCATATTACTTAGTGTAATTTCTTGTGAGAGGTTTCTCCACCTCCGACGTGTTGTCGAGAAGGAGTGTTGTTAGTGTCGTGCACATAACACGAGCTCATTGAGCTCACCCCGTGGAGTAGGAACCATTCGGTTCCGAACCACGTATATCTTTGTGTATTGCGTGTGATTGTATTATTGTTATTATTTATTTTGTTTCCGCTGCGTATATTAATGACAATTGTAGACAAGCACGTAAAGAACGATCGTATTCCATCGTACGACGATTGAGGGCTATTCACCCCCTCTAGTCGGCCACTAACATTCCTACAAAAGTATCAAGACACTAAGATCTGATCGTAGTGGTGAGTACCTCTTGGGAGAGTTTAAGAGTTACTTATCAGAGGTTGGGATTCAATCCCAACTGTCTGCACTTGGTACACCCCAGCAGCATGTTGTGACGGAGCGAAGGAATAGGACTCTTATGTAGATGGTTAGATCGATGATGAGTTATTCTGAGTTGCCAAATTCATTCTGGGGGTATGCTTTGGATACGACATTGTATATTCTGAACTTGATACCATCTAAATTAGTATCTTCTACTCCCACAGAATTGTGGAGTGGGCGAAAGCCTAGTCTAAGACATATTCAGATTTGAGGTAGTCCAACACATGTGCTGAAGGGAGATGCTGGTAAGTTGGAATCTCGTATAGAAGTGCGCCTATTCGTATGCTATCCTAGAGGAATGAAAGGTGGTTTGTTCTATAGTCCTAGAGATTAGAGGGTGATCGTTAGCATGAATGCTCGATTTTTAGAGGAAGACTATGTGATGAACCACAAGCCCATGAGCAAGATTGTTCTGGAGGAATTAAGAGGGGAAGTCACTACTTCAGTACCAACGATACAAGAGGATATACCATAAGTGACTACACCGCCTGTCACAGAGGATATATAGGTGATACCTCGTCGTAGTGGGAGGGTTTTTAGACAACCTGAGAGATTTATGTTCTTGGGAGAATCTTTTGATTTGGTCTCTGGCGAACATGAATCTGATCCCTTGACATATGACAAGGCAATCCAAGATAAAGATGAGGTATCTTGGTAAAGGGCGATGAATTTTGAGATAGAATCTATGGATTCAAATTAGGTCTGGGAGGTAGTAGAACCACCCAATGGTGTAAAAGCCATTGGATGCAAGTGGATCTACAAAAGAAAGAGAGGAACATACGGGAAGGTTGAGACCTTCAAAGCAAGGTTTGTTGCGAAAGGGTATTCTCAGAAAGAGGGCATCGATTATAAGGAGACCTTTTCATCGGTAGGCAAGCTTAAGTCTATCCGGATTCTCTTATCTATTGCTGCTCATATTGATTATGAGGTTTGGCAGATGGATGTCAAGACAACTTTCCTTAATGGAAGTCTTGAAGAAAACATCTATATGAAACAACCAGAGGGATTCATTGCAAAGGGGAAAGAGCATCTTGTGTGCAAGCTTAATCGGTCCATTTATGGATTGAAGAAAGCTTCAAGATCTTGGAACATCCGCTTTGATGAGGTAATCCAGTCATATGGATTTATTCAAAGTCCGGATGACTCTTGTGTATACAAGAGATGTGACGGAAACGTAGTAGTATTTCTTGTACAATACGTAGATGACATTTTGCTCATTGGCAACAATGTCAAAGTGTTGTCAGACATAAGGGTATGGTTGTCCAAACATTTTGATATAAAGAACTTGGGAGAAGTGGGACACATCCTTGGGATAAAGGTTATAAGGGATCGCAAGAAAAGGATGTCGTGCTTATCTCAAGCTTCATACATAGACACTATTTTGGCCTGTTTTAGCATGCAGAACTCCAAGAAAGGTTTTCTACCTTTTAGGCATGGAGTACCTTTATCTAAAGAGATGTGTCCTAGAATATCAAAGGAGATAGAGGAGATTGTAGGATCGATGAAGTGTATATGTTGGCTGGCTAGAGGGGGGTGAATAGCCCTCTTTCATACGATGGTGGAATTTGCTCGTCTACAAAAACTATTAGCGCAACGGAAACAAAACAAGACAAGCAAATATAAATAAACAAGAATACAAATGCTAACAAGGGATGTAATGTGGTTCACGGCTATGTCGCTAATCCACGGTCCGATTCGTCCAAAGTGAATCACTTCTCAATCTTTCCACTAGATCTCTCCTTTGCACAAAGCAAGGTGGAGGTAACCTCTTTTACATAAGGATCACTCTTCTACAATAGAATGAAGATTAGCACATGTAGAAGAGTGTAAAACATTTAGGGAACTTTGGGAGCTGTTTAAAAGAGAAGCATTAGCCTCCCAAAGCCCAACACCCTCTCTTTTTATAGAGAGGGCTAATTTCTTCCCGTTGGTCGCCACCAGTCAACTGCTGCTCTTGGCAGTCGACTGTCATCACTACAATGACCTCCGAACATGTCGGATCCTGACCGTTGTAGTCCAACGGATCTCTTGACAGTCGACTGATGTAATCATCAACCGACTGCTACCTCTGTAGTCGACTTCCCAGTCATCTACGAGAGATTCTATGCTCGCGACTTCCTCTGGCAGATGCGCTAAGCGCATGACTCTGTAGCGCCATCCTTCACGTCTCGCCCTGAAGTCTACTTCCTCCGGCTTCACTCCAAGCTCCTCGTCCGGCGCTCTCTCAGATGCTCCAAGCGCACGACTTCCGCAAAGCCATCCTTCACCGACTCAAGGACGGAGTCATGAGATGTGAAACTCGCTAAGGCTCCATGTGCGAATTACTAAGTCCTACAAGACTCCAATTCACATATCAAGTCACAATAACAACCTAACTTAAACCCTTTTCCACACACATCAAAACTATATCACGGGTTGATTGTACTAACAATCTCCCCCTTTTTGATGTGTGGCAATCCGTTTAAGTTAGGTAAACATTTAATAAAAATATTAAGGAAAGAAAGCATGTAAATAACATGATTAGCAACACTCCCCCTTAATACATGAAACTCCCCCTAAATGCATTTCCCCTTACTTAAACATGTATATTTCTCCCCCTTTGACACCATCAAAAAAATTAAACAGGGTTTATATGTCATGGCATCAAGTCTAGAGAGAAGCAAAAATCAAAATCACTCAAAAAACCTGATAAAATCAAATTACTGTGCTCATGCACGATCATCGATCTGATATCGATGGCAATGACGCACAAAGAAATCGAACCGATTTTACGGAAATTTCAAAAATACACTATAAATTCCAAAAAATTCAAAAAATAGTGAAATTTGGGGAACACATTTATTTTAGGGTTCTTTATCAATGAAAAATAGTTTTCCATGAAAAAACATTATATTTTAAAAGATTTGCTAAAAATTCAAAAGCTTTAAAAATAACTAGTGTTTTGATCAAGTTTGTATCCATTTTAACACCTAGTTTTGCTTTGGATTGTTTCAAAACATGAACATGCAGATTTTAAAGTAAGAAATTGTTTTGAAAACATATGAAATATCCAACCATGATCTTTGGCCAATATGTCTATGAATTAAACATAAGTCTTCCCCATGATTGGTCTATTATTGCTATTTTGATATTTTAAATGACCATCTAAATGCCATATGCATTAGTGGACATTTGTATCATCCTAACATCTCACTCATGCTAAGTTTTCAATCAAGGTAGCCTATGGTGTGTGTGAGATGCATCCTAAAGGTATTTGTATACACTCAACCATTAATTTCATGTAATTCTATCAAGGTTAAGTATCATCCTAACATCCAATATGATCATAGAGACATATATGTATGAATTCCATATTATGATCATGAAACACGTGTATTCATCAATTTATAATCATGCATTAGGTATTACATCATGATAATAAAGCAAATATCACCTAAAGCATGATTTATCTATTTATAGGTGCATTATCATCACCTAACACTATTTCAAAAATATTGTCCCGCCATCCTAAGTCAACCAAAAATATGATATAGGTGAAATCCTTATGGTTGACTATCTTAGGGTTTTCCTAACCCTTTAGGATGGATTTAGGAACCAAAAATAAGTTCTTTCCTATGGGGTTCACTAAATACTCCTTAGGGATCCATTTTCTAGCTATTACCTTCTTTTTGTCTTGACCCCTAGCAATTAGACATTTATAGGCCTTTTCATTTTTCTTTTCCTTATATCCTAGGCCTTTCTTGTTGAAACTAGATCTTTGGCTCCCTATGATCATGTTAAGGGTGTTGGAGCCTATTGTAAACTTTTCTAGGGCCTTGGTCAAATGATCTACCTTTTCCCTTAGAGCCCTATTTTCATTCATACATGAATCACTAACATTAAATGGCATATATTCATGTGAGCATGCATCATCATTATTATCATTAAAACATGCTTTTTCTAATTTTTGTTCTAAATCCTTAATTTGATCAAGCATGTTTTTGTTTTTCTTTTTGGCTCTAAATATATCCTTAGTAAGACTAGAAATCATGGAAACTATTTTACTTGGTGGAAGGTTCGTTACCATAGTTTCCATGTCCTCTTCTTCGGATGAGGAGGATGATGAAGCTCCCCCTTCACTAGAGCTCTCCTCACTTGTGCTTGATCTTTCTTCTTGCTCGAAGGAGGAAGTGGAGTCTAGGTCGTCAAATGCCATCAAGGCTAGATTGGAGTAGACATGTTCTTCTTCTCCTTCGGATGAGGATGATGAAGAGGAAGGATCATCCCATGTCCTTGCCTTGAGTTCTTTGGCCTTCCCTTTTTCTTTGGCCTTCTTCTCTTCTTCTTTCTTCTTCTTGCTCCCCTTCTTCTTCTTCTTTTCTTCTTTCTTTCTCTTCTCCTCCTTGCTCTTGTTCAAGAGGGGACAATTATCCCTTATATGTCCCTCCCCTTGGCAATTGTAGCAAATAACCTTCCCCCTTGGTCTTCTCCTCCTATCATTAGATTTATTAAATTTAAAATCTTTTAATGCATGCCTTACTCTCCTTACCATATAGGCTTCTTCCGTGCTATCCATGGAGGAGGAGGAGGATGCTTCATCGGAGGAGGAGGGAGTCTCCATCTTCTTCTTCCCTTTGTTGGCTAATAATGCCACACCCTTTGATGGTTGAAGTCTTGGCTCTTCTACTACTCCTTCAAGCCTAGATTCATGCAATTCCATAGTAGAGAAAAATTCATCTAGAGTACTTACCTCTAGATTTTTTGAAATATAGAATGAGTCCACAATTGAACTCCACTTGGATGATCGGGGAAAAGCATCTATTGCCTTCATGAGCATGTCCCTATTGGAGAGCTTTGTTGGAATGTATACTGAAAGCCTAGCTCTTCTCTGTATGAACATTTTATTTTGAAATAAGAATCACATGATCATTGTTTGCATTTTATATATTCATTATATATGTGTGCATATTGTCTAATATTCTACATTGTAGATAACATGGTGCTTGGTGTGGCACAGAAGATCATGTTATCAGTCCCTTGTAAAATATAAGTAGAGGCTCACAACCAAGATGGTTTTGGACAAACCATTAGCATGGTTGTAGTGTAGCTTGGTATTGTTTTATCTTGAACATAGAGTTACACTAGTACACTTAGGTGTATTGAGCAGGACCGACATAGAGGTGATTCAATTTAGTACTGACTACATAATTGAATCGGACCTCGGATATTATGTTGTACATGCTCTTAATCCCGATATAATAACGGGCACATGTACTTAGTATTTATTTCTTTAATTTACCAAAGGTGAGATTTAGATGGATTAAATCAATATGCCCGTTGGGAAATAATATTATTTACATGGTGTGATTAATTATAGGAGGAAACCGTGTCCTATATATTAGGTTGATGATGTCCCCTTGAGGAGCTCATAAGGTTCATCATGTAAACCCAGCTGGTTGACTTAGTCAACATGATGATAAGGTTGAGTGGTACTACTCGAGGAATTAGATGTTAATTAATTGATGGTCAGTAAATCAATTAATTGACGGACATTCGATATCTTAAACATGGGGAGATTAATGTACAAATAATATATGGAGCCCATATTGATTTATGGGGGTTGGTGAGGTAGTTCAATGATGATCCTCTAGTGGAATGGAACATCATTGATGGATCAAGTATGTGTGGTTCCGATCCATCGGGTGGCCAAGACCCAACTCCTCCTTATGGTCCCTATCGTAGCCTAATATAATCCTTGTGAAGTCTAGATCCAAGAAAACAAAACCTAGAACCAACGGTTGGGATTAGATCCCTAGATCCGATGGTTAGGATGAAACCCTAGAACCAACGGTTGGGATTAAATCCCTAAGATCCGATGGTTAGGATGAAACCCTAGAATCGACGGTTAGGATTAAATCCCTAGATCCGATGGTTGGGATAAAACCCTAGATCCGACGGTTGGGATGAAATCCTAGATCCGACGGTTGGGATGAAATCCTAGATCCGACGGTTGGGATTAAATCCTAGATCCGACGGTTGGGATAAAACCCTAGATCCGACGGTATAGATTAAATCCCTAGATCCGACGGTGGAGATTAAAGGAGGTTTAGGCCCAACTCTATATATAGATGGCTAAGGGTTGGGCGGCAAATAAATTGATTTGAAATTAGGGTTTTGGCTCTTCTTCAAGGAGGCGGCTAGGTTGTTAGGCGTAGAAGTTGGGCACTTGTTCTCCCTAGGGTTTTGGCGGCGCCCATCTTCCTATACTCGCCCCAGCGATTCTCATCTTCCTCCTCCCTTTCTCCTTGGTGGCCGGCGGCTCTCCAAGACTTGGTGGCCGGCGCTTCTCCTTTCTCCAAGGTGGCCGGCGGTTCCCATTGAATTGGTGGCTGGCGCTTCATCCTTTTGTTCCTTGTCCGGCGGTTGCATCAAACTCTCTAGCTTGGTGGCCGGTTCTAGATAGGAAAGGTTTTTTTCATTTTTCTCTTTGTTCACAGCGGACAAGGTAGAGGAGAACTCGATCTAGAAGGCTTCTACTCGTGGAGGATCTTCGTCCACAAGTCGTCCACGAGAAGGATAGGACATACGGTAGAAGATCGTGAGGTATAAAGTTATTTTAACTTTATGTACAGATCTTAGCATGTTCTTATTTGTTTTGATTATGCATGTGTGTGTGTGCAAATATATTGTATAATCATGGACCCCGAAGACAAACACAAAAACCGGCGGTCCGTCCGTCGTCTCTTCCACGGCTAATCAACTAGAAGAGTAGAGTTGCTTGAACAACTAGTTTGTTCGAGCGACCACTCAAGTTGTTAGCACGACGATGAAATGGTGTTGCTAAGGAAGCTCATCTCATCCGGATTAATCCTTTCATCAGTGAAAATTTTAATCCGGGGACACAGGAGCCAATGAGCCTCCGAAGCATCCACCCAACAAGTGGTATCAGAGCCACGGTTTCCAGTTTTGTGTGTTTAGGATTCGGTTAATTTTTTATGCACTTTTTCATATATTATATGTGCCGGATAATAGTAGGATATGCGTAGTTTAACTCTTTGGTTGCAGGCATAAGATCCGACTATTATGGCCATGTGTGTGTATGTGAATGGATGTGTGTAAAAATTTATTATTTGAATCCTCGGGGTTGACGAGGCTAGATTAGTATTTAATTTTTGTAATTAAATACGGCATTGTTTAGCCGATCATTTTAGTTTACTTTCGATCTAGATTATTTGTACACTCCTTCGTGGAGTATAGGATCGATGGATGTAATTAAAATGATTTATCTCGGCTCGGATCTCTTTGGTGACTTGCGCACGGGAAAAGATGGAGTGGACGAGGTGGCGACACGACGGGATGCATATTGGAGGACAATGCCATAATAGTTGGAAAAATTCTGTTTTTTCCATATTTATTGCTTATTTGTTTTATATGCATGTTGTGTTGGTTTTAAAATTCCTCATTTGCAATTTACTAAGTGGGAGAGGGACATTTTAAATAATTCCCGCGGCCTCCATTACAATTTGACGTGTGATGCAACAAACTTGCGCGTTGGCTCTGAGTGCCTTCCTCCCCATCGGATGGGTTTGTTTGCGGATCACTAGGTCAAATAATGGTTATGGGAAATTATCTAGGGGCGTGTGTACTTCCCCATCGGTAAGGCACATAATCCGAAATAATTCCCTTAGTATCGTGTAATGGTGTACACTTAGATGGAAATAAAAAGTATCCTCCCCATCGGAGTCACTGCTTTTATTTGTAGGGCTAAAGAGGAACCAACTATTAATTTTATTTGTCAAAAAGTAAGGTTGACAAGATAATAAAATTAATGGGTAAAACCTCCTCTTACAAATGTAGAATTCGTATACGTCCACACTATCGTGGCATGCGATATTCTCGGTGTTTTGAGGTGTTGGTTGATTTCGGAATTTTATTGTTTTGAGGAATCAATAATATTTGAAATCTAATATTTTGATCATTGTGATTCTTAGGATTTTCAAATGGCTTTCAATCCACTTACTTTGGTACTAAAGGAAACAAACTTACTGTCCCCAAACAATAATGATTGGAAAAGAAATATGGATAGTGTCTTAACTGTCGATGAGTGTCCTCCTAGACCTGCAGATGATTTTGGGGAAAAGGAACTTTTCGGATACCAGAATCGAGCTCTTAGGCAGGAAGCCATGGTTGCTCAGAAGGTTTCTACTTCTAAGCCGAAAGGCAAGAAGAAGAAG
The DNA here is from genome assembly GCA_025175895.1 of Wurfbainia villosa. Taxonomy (NCBI): domain Eukaryota; kingdom Viridiplantae; phylum Streptophyta; class Magnoliopsida; order Zingiberales; family Zingiberaceae; genus Wurfbainia; species Wurfbainia villosa. The sequence goes on from CM045990.1 coordinate 80,180,747, forward strand.
AAACAAGGTAGAGCAAAGGTGGTGGGAGGATCTCAGGGAGTGAAGAGGCCGAAAGGCAAGTGCTTCACTTATAGACAGACTGGACATGGGAAGAAAGACTTCCCTTCTGAAAAAGAACAAAGGGTATATCTTCTTTTAGTCGTTGAAACATGTTTAGTGGTGTTATCTACGCAGACGGTGTGTAGATACGGGAGCCACTGATCATGTCTGCAATTCTTTGCAGGGGTTCCAGGAAACCCGACGACTAGCTGAAGGAGAAATTACCATCTACATGGGCAATGCTACAAAGGTAGCGGCTATTGCAGTGGGAGACGTTTATTTATCTTTTGATAGGAATAAATTTTTGGTTTTAAGAAATTGTCTTTATGTACCTACTTTTAGAAAGAATTTAATTTCAGTTTCTAAATTGTTTATGGATGGATATTCTGTTTCTTTTAATGACAAGGTGGTTATAAAAAGGAATAGGGAGATTATCTGTTCTGGTACATTGGTTGGCAATTTATATACTCTTGAACCAAAAACTCCCACGATGCAAATAGAAGTAAATAGCTCATCTTCTAAATCTAATAAGAGAAAAGAACCTTCGCAAATGAACCAAACATATCTTTGGCATCTAAGGCTTGGTCATATTAACCTAAGTAGAATTCAAAGGTTGATAGCTGATGGACCTTTGGGTTCATTAGTGGTGGAGGATCTTCCAACCTGCGAATCTTGCTTGGAAGGTAAAATGACCAAGAGGCCCTTCAAGGCCAAGGGGTATAGAGCCAAAGATGTGTTAGAATTGGTTCATTCTGATTTGTGCGGTCCTATGTCTATCCAGGCAAGAGGTGGCTTTGAATACTTCGTCTCATTTATAGACGATTATTCAAGGTATGGATACATTTACTTGATGCGCCACAAGTCTGAATGTTTTGACAAGTTCAAAGAATTCAAGGCTGATGTGGAGAACCGTCAAGGTAAAAGTATCAAGACATTACGATCTGATCGTGGTGGCGAGTACCTCTTGGGAGAGTTTAGGAGTTACTTATCAGAGGGGATTCAATCCCAATTGTTGCACTGGCACATCCTGAGAATGGTGTAGCGGAGCGAAGGAATAGGACTCTTATGGAGATGGTCGGATCGATGATGAGTTATTCTCGAGTTACTGATTCGCTTACGGGGGTTTGCTCTGGAGCAAGACACATTCTCGAACTTGGTTCCATCTAAGTACCCTCTACTCCCACAGAGTTGTGGACTGGGCGAAAGCCTAGTCTAAGACATATTCGGATTTGGGGTAGTCCAGCACATGTGCTGAAGGGAGATGCTGGTAAGTTGGAATCTCGTACAGAAGTGCGCTTGTTTGTTGGCTACCCTAAGGGAACGAAGGGTGGTTTATTCTATAGTCCTAGAGATCAGAAGGTGATCGTGAGTACGAATGCCAGATTTCTAGAGGAAGACTATGTGATGAATCACAAGCCCACGAGTAGGATTGTTCTTGAGGAGATGACAGGGGAAGTCCCGACTTCAGTACCACCGGTACAAGAGGACACACCACAAGTCACTGCACCGCGTGTCACAGAGCATACGCAGGAGGCACCTCGTCGTAGTGGGAGGGTTGTTAAACAACCCGACAGATTCATGTTTTTGGGAGAGTCTTCGGACTTAGTCCCTGGTGAACATGAACCTGATCCCTGGACATATGATGAGGCACTCCAAGATAGAGATGCGACATCTTGGCAAAGTGCGATGAATTCAGAGATAGAATCTATGGATTCTAATCAGGTCTGGGAGCTAGTAGAACCACCCAATAGTGTAAAAACCATTGGATGCAAGTGGATCTACAAGAGAAAGAGAGGAGTAGACGGGAAGGTTGAGACCTTCAAAGCTAGGCTTGTTGCGAAAGGGTATACTCAGAAAGAGGGTATCGATTATGAGGAGACCTTTTCGCCGGTAGCTATGCTTAAGTCTATCCGGATTCTCTTATCTATAGTTGCTCATATGGATTATGAGATTTGGCAGATGGATGTCAAGACAGCTTTCCTTAACGGAAGTCTTGAGGAGAACATCTATATGCGCCAACCAGAGGGATTCATTGCTAAAGGCAAAGAGCATCTTGTATGTAAGCTTAATCGGTCCATTTATGGTTTGAAGCAAGCTTCTAGATCTTGGAACATCCATTTTGATGAGGTAATCCAGTCATATGGATTTATTCAAAGTCCGGATGAGCCTTGTGTATACAAGAGATGTGACGGAAACGTAGTGGTGTTTCTTGTACTATACGTAGATGACATTTTGTTAGTTGGCAACAATATCAAAGTGTTATCAGACGTAAGGGTATGGTTGTCCAAACAGTTTGATATGAAGGACATGGGAGAAGTAGGACACATCCTTGGGATCAAAGTTATAAGGGATCGCAAGAAAAGGATGTTGTGCTTATCTCAAGCTTCATACATTGACACTATCCTTGCTCGTTTTAGCATGCAGAACTCCAAGAAAGGTTTTCTACCTTTTAGACATGGAGTTCCTTTATCTAAAGAGATGTGTCCCAAAACATCAAAGGAGATAGAGGACATGAAGGTGGTTCCTTATGCTTCGGCAGTAGGAAGCCTTATGTATGCTACGAGACCGGATATCCGCTTTGCCAGTGGGCATGGTTAGCGACATCATCGAGTAATCTGACAGGACATTGACCGTGGTAAAGCATATATTGAAGTACCGAGAAGGACTAGGGATTATATCGTTTATCGGATCAATTAGTCCTGTGGGTTACATGATTCGGATTTCCAATCAGATAGGGACAAGAGTAAGTCTACCTCGGGGTTTGTGTTTACTTTTGGAGGTGGAGCCATAGCATGGAGGAGTGTCAAGCAGAAATGCGTGGCGGACTCTACCATGGAAGCTGAGTATGTGGCAGCCTCTGAGGCAGCCAAGGAAGCTGTATGGCTCAGGAACTTCTTGATGGACTTAGATGTGATTCCTGGTTTGCCCAGAACTATCACAATTTATTGTGATAATAGTGGTGCAGTTGCAAACTCGAAGGAACCACGAGCCCATAAGGCGAGTAAACACATAGAGCGCAAGTACCACCTCATACGAGAAATCGTAAAGCGAGGAGAAGTTGCTGTCGCCAAGATTGCATCAGAGGATAACCTGGCGGATCCATTCACTAAGGCCCTTCCAGCGAAAGCGTTTGATAGGCATGTGGAGGACATGGGGATTAGATGTATGGCAGAGTGATGACGGCATAGTCTTTTAGTATAAGTGGGAGATTGTTGGAATGTATACTGAAAGCCTAGCTCTTTTTGTATGAACATTTTATTTTGAAATAAGAATCACATGATCATTGTTTGCATTTTATATATTCATTATATATGTGTGCATATTATCTAATATTCTACATTGTAGATAACATGGTGATTGGTGTGGCACAGAAGATCATGTTATCAGTCCCTTGTAAAATATAAGTAGAGGCTCACAACCAAGATGGTTTTGGACAAACCATTGGCATGGTTGTAGTGTAGCTTGGTATTGTTTTATCTTGAACATAGAGTTACACTAGTACACTTAGGTGTATTGAGCAGGACCGACATAGAGGTGATTCAATTTAGTACTGACTACATAATTGAATCGGACCTCGGATATTATGTTGTACATGCTCTTAATCCCGATATAATAACGGGCACATGTACTTAGTATTTATTTCTTTAATTTACCAGTGGGTGAGATTTAGATGGATTAAATCAATATGCCCGGTAAGTTGGGAAATAATATTATTTACATGGTGTGCCGTTAATTATAGGAGGAAACCGTGTCCTATATATTAGGTTGATGATGTCCCCTTGAGGAGCTCATAAGGTTCATCATGTAAACCCAGCTGGTTGACTTAGTCAACATGATGATAAGGTTGAGTGGTACTACTCGAGGAATTAGATGTTAATTAATCGATGGTCAAGAAATCAATTAATTGTGGGGACATTCGATATCTTAAACACGGGGAGATTAATGTACAAATAATATATGGAGCCCATATTGATTTATGGGGGTTGGTGAGGTAGTTCAATGATGATCCTCTAGTGGAATGGAACATCATTGATGGATCAAGTATGTGTGGTTCCGATCCATCGGGTGGCCAAGACCCAACTCCTCCTTATGGTCCCTATCGTAGCCTAATATAATCCTTGTGAAGTCTAGATCCAAGAAAACAAAACCTAGAACCAACGGTTGGGATTAGATCCCTAGATCCGATGGTTAGGATGAAACCCTAGAACCAACGGTTGGAATTAAATCCCTAAGATCCGATGGTTAGGATGAAACCCTAGAATCGACGGTTAGGATTAAATCCCTAGATCCGATGGTTGGGATAAAACCCTAGATCCGACGGTTGGGATGAAATCCTAGATCCGACGGTTGGGATGAAATCCTAGATCCGACGGTTGGGATTAAATCCTAGATCCGACGGTTGGGATAAAACCCTAGATCCGACGGTATAGATTAAATCCCTAGATCCGACGGTGGAGATTAAAGGAGGTTTAGGCCCAACTCTATATATAGATGGCTAAGGGTTGGGCGGCAAATAAATTGATTTGAAATTAGGGTTTTGGCTCTTCTTCAAGGAGGCGGCTAGGGTTGTTGGGCGGCTAGAAGTTGGGCGGCACTTGTTCTCCCTAGGGTTTTGGCCGGCGCCCATCTTCCTATACTCGTCCTTAGCCAGTTCTCATCTTCCTCCTCCCTTTCTCCTTGGTGGCCGGCGGCTCTCCAAGACTTGGTGGCCGGCGCTTCTCCTTTCTCCAAGGTGGCCGGCGGTTCCCATTGAATTGGTGGCTGGCGCTTCATCCTTTTGTTCCTTGTCCGACGGTTGCATCAAACTCTCTAGCTTGGTGGCCGGTTCTAGATAGGAAAGGTTTTTTTCATTTTTCTCTTTGTTCACAGCGGACAAGGTAGAGGAGAACTCGATCTAGAAGGCTTCTACTCGTGGAGGATCTTCGTCCACAAGTCGTCCACGAGAAGGATAGGACATACGGTAGAAGATCGTGAGGTATAAAGTTATTTTAACTTTATGTACAGATCTTAGCATGTTCTTATTTGTTTTGATTATGCATGTGTGTGTGTGCAAATATATTGTATAATCATGGACCCCGAAGACAAACACAAAACCGCGTGATCCATCCGGTCGTCTCTTCCACGGCTAATCAACTAGAAGAGTAGAGTTGCTTGAACCACTAGTTTGTTCGAGCGACCACTCAAGTTGTTAGCACGACGATGAAATGGTGTTGCTAAGGAAGCTCATCTCATCCGGATTAATCCTTTCATCAGTGAAAATTTTAATCCGGGGACACAGGAGCCAATGAGCCTCCGAAGCATCCACCCAACAAGTGGTATCAGAGCCACGGTTTCCGGTTTTGTGTGTTTAGGATTCGGTTAATTTTTTATGCACTTTTTCATATATTATATGTGCCGGATAATAGTAGGATATGTGTAGTTTAACTCTTTGGTTGCAGGCATAAGATCCGACTATTATGGCCATGTGTGTGTATGTGAATGGATGTGTGTAAAAATTTATTATTTGAATCCTCGGGGTTGACGAGGCTAGATTAGTATTTAATTTTTGTAATTAAATACGGCATTGTTTAGCCGATCATTTTAGTTTACTTTTGATCTAGATTATTTGTACACTCCTTCGTGGAGTATAGGATCGATGGATGTAATTAAAATGATTTATCTCGGCTCGGATCTCTTTGGTGACTGACGGGAAAAGATGGAGTGGACGAGGTGGCGACACGACGGGATGCATATTGGAGGACAATGCCATAATAGTTGGAAAAATTCTGTTTTTTCCATATTTATTGCTTATTTGTTTTATATGCATGTTGTGTTGGTTTTAAAATTCCTCATTTGCAATTTACTAAGTGGGAGAGGGACATTTTAAATAATTCCCGCGGCCTCCATTACAATTTGACGTGTGATGCAACAAACTTGCGCGTTGGCTCTGAGTGCCTTCCTCCCCATCGGATGGGTTTGTTTGCGGATCACTAGGTCAAATAATGGTTATGGGAAATTATCTAGGGGCGTGTGTACTTCCCCATCGGTAAGGCACATAATCCGAAATAATTCCCTTAGTATCGTGTAATGGTGCACACTTAGATGGAAATAAAAAGTATCCTCCCCATCGGAGTCACTGCTTTTATTTGTAGGGCTAAAGAGGAACCAACTATTAATTTTATTTGTCAAAAAGTAAGGTTGAAAAGATAATAAAATTAATGGGTAAAACCTCCTCTTACAAATGTAGAATTCGTATACGTCCACACTATCGTGGCATGCGATATTCTCGGTGTTTTGAGGTGTTGGTTGATTTTGGAATTTTATTGTTTTGAGGAATCAATAATATTTGAAATCTAATATTTTGATCATTGTGATTCTTAGGATTTTCAAATGGCTTTCAATCCACTTACTTTGGTACTAAAGGAAACAATAATGATTGGAAAAGAAATATGGATAGTGTCTTAGCCGATGAGTGTCCTCCTAGACTGCCAGATGATTTTGGGGAAAGGAACTTTTCGGATAGCAGCTCTTAGGCAGAAGCCATGGTTGCTCAAGGTTTCTACTTCTAAAGGCAAGAAGAAGAAGAAACAAGGTAGAGCAAAGGTGGTGGGAGGATCTCAGGGAGTGAAGAGGCCGAAAGGCAAGTGCTTCACTTATAGACAGACTGGACATGGGAAGAAAGACTTCCCCTTCCTGAAGCAGAACAAGGGTATATCTTCTGCCTTAGTCGTTGAAACATGTTTAGTGGTGTTATCTCGGTGCACTGTGTGTAGATACGGGAGCCACTGATCATGTCTGCAATTCTTTGCAGGGGTTCCAGGAAACCCGACGACTAGCTGAAGGAGAAATTACCATCTACATGGGCAATGCTACAAAGGTAGCGGCTATTGCAGTGGGAGACGTTTATTTATCTTTTGATAGGAATAAATTTTTGGTTTTAAGAAATTGTCTTTATGTACCTACTTTTAGAAAGAATTTAATTTCAGTTTCTAAATTGTTTATGGATGGATATTCTGTTTCTTTTAATGACAAGGTGGTTATAAAAAGAAATAGGGAGATTATCTGTTCTGGTACATTGGTTGGCAATTTATATACTCTTGAACCAAAAACTCCCACGATGCAAATAGAAGTAAATAGCTCATCTTCTAAATCTAATAAGAGAAAAGAACCTTCATAAATGAACCAAACATATCTTTGGCATCTAAGGCTTGGTCATATTAACCTAAGTAGAATTCAAAGGTTGATAGTGATGGACCTTGGGTTCATTAGTGGTGGAGGATCTCCCAACCTCGCGAATCTTGCTTGGAAGGTAAAATGACCAAGAGGCCCTTCAAGGCCAAGGGTATAGAGCCAAAGATGTGTTAGAATTGGTTCATTCTCGATTTGTGCGGATCCTATGTCTATCCAGTAAGAGGTGGCTTTGAATACTTCGTCTCATTTATAGACGATTATTCAAGGTATGGATACATTTACTTGATGCGCCTACAAGTCCGAATGTTTGACAAGTTCAAAGAATTCAAGGTGATGTGGAGAACCGCTAAGGTAAAAGTATCAAGACATTACGATCCGATCGTGGTGGCGAGTACCTCTTGGGAGAGTTTAGGAGTTACTTATCGAGGTCGATTCAATCCCAATTGTCTGCACCTGGCACACCCCAGCAGAATGGTGTAGCGGAGCGAAGGAATAGGACTCTTATGGAGATGGTCAGATCGATGATGAGTTATTCTGAGTTACCTGATTCGTTCTGGGGGTTTGCTCTGGAAACAGCAGCACACATTCTGAACTTGGTTCCATCTAAGTCAGTACCCTCTACTCCCATAGAGTTGTGGACTGGGCGAAAGCCTAGTCTAAGACATATTCGGATTTGGGGTAGTCCAGCACATGTGCTGAAGGGAGATGCTGGTAAGTTGGAATCTCGTACAGAAGTGCGCTTGTTTGTTGGCTACCCTAAGGGAACGAAGGGTGGTTTATTCTATAGTCCTAGAGATCAGAAGGTGATCGTGAGTACGAATGCCAGATTTCTAGAGGAAGACTATGTGATGAATCACAAGCCCACGAGTAGGATTGTTCTTGAGGAGGGGAAGTCCCGACTTCAGTACCACCGGTACAAGAGGACACACCACAAGTCACTGCACCGCGTGTCACAGAGCATACGCAGGAGGCACCTCGTCGTAGTGGGAGGGTTGTTAAACAACCCGACAGATTCATGTTTTTGGGAGAGTCTTCGGACTTAGTCCCTGGTGAACATGAACCTGATCCCTGGACATATGATGAGGCACTCCAAGATAGAGATGCGGCATCTTGGCAAAGTGCGATGAATTCAGAGATAGAATCTATGGATTCTAATCAGGTCTGGGAGCTAGTAGAACCACCCAATAGTGTAAAAACCATTGGATGCAAGTGGATCTACAAGAGAGAGAGAGGAGTAGACGGGAAGGTTGAGACCTTCAAAGCTAGGCTTGTTGCGAAAGGGTATACTCAGAAAGAGGGTATCGATTATGAGGAGACCTTTTCGCTGGTAGCTATGCTTAAGTCTATCCGGATTCTCTTATCTATAGCTGCTCATATGGATTATGAGATTTGGCAGATGGATGTCAAGACAGCTTTCCTTAACGGAAGTCTTGAGGAGAACATCTATATGCGCCAACCAGAGGGATTCATTGCTAAAGGCAAAGAGCATCTTGTATGTAAGCTTAATCGGTCCATTTATGGATTGAAGCAAGCTTCTAGATCTTGGAACATCCATTTTGATGAGGTAATCCAGTCATATGGATTTATTCAAAGTCCGGATGAGCCTTGTGTATACAAGAGATGTGACGGAAACGTAGTGGTGTTTCTTGTACTATACGTAGATGACATTTTGTTAGTTGGCAACAATATCAAAGTGTTATCAGACGTAAGGGTATGGTTGTCCAAACAGTTTGATATGAAGGACATGGGAGAATAGGACACATCCTTGGGATCAAAGTTATAAGGGATCGCAAGAAAAGGATGTTGTGCTTATCTCAAGCTTCATACATTGACACTATCCTTGCTCGTTTTAGCATGCAGAACTCCAAGAAAGGTTTTCTACCTTTTAGACATGGAGTTCCTTTATCTAAAGAGATGTGTCCCAAAACATCAAAGGAGATAGAGGACATGAAGGTGGTTCCTTATGCTTCGGCAGTAGGAAGCCTTATGTATGCTATGCTATGTATTTAGACCGATATCCGCTGCTGCAAGTAGGCATGGTTAGCGATATCGAGTAATCTACAGGACATTGGATGCGGTAAAGCATATATTGAAGTACCCGAGAAGGACTAGGATTATATGGTTTCAAGGGCATCAATTAGTCCCTGTGGGTTACACAGATTCGGATTTCCAATCAGATAGGGACAAGAGTAAGTCTACCTCGGGGTTTGTGTTTACTTTTGGAGGTGGAGCCATAGCATGGAGGAGTGTCAAGCAGAAATGCGTGGCGGACTCTACCATGGAAGCTGAGTATGTGGCAGCCTCTGAGGCAGCCAAGGAAGCTGTATGGCTCAGGAACTTCTTGATGGACTTAGATGTGATTCCTGGTTTGCCCAGAACTATCACAATTTATTGTGATAATAGTGGTGCAGTTGCAAACTCGAAGGAACCACGAGCCCATAAGGCGAGTAAACACATAGAGCGCAAGTACCACCTCATACGAGAAATCGTAAAGCGAGGAGAAGTTGTTGTCGCCAAGATTGCATCAGAGGATAACCTGGCGGATCCATTCACTAAGGCCCTTCCAGCGAAAGCGTTTGATAGGCATGTGGAGGACATGGGGATTAGATGTATTGCAGAGTGATGACGGCATAGTCTTTTAGTATAAGTGGGAGATTGTTGGAATGTATACTGAAAGCCTAGCTCTTCTTTGTATGAACATTTTATTTTGAAATAAGAATCACATGATCATTGTTTGCATTTTATATATTCATTATATATGTATGCATATTATCTAATATTCTACATTGTAGATAACATGGTGATTGGTGTGGCACAGAAGATCATGTTATCAGTCCCTTGTAAAATATAAGTAGAGGCTCACAACCAAGAAGGTTTTGGACAAACCATTGGCATGGTTGTAGTGTAGCTTGGTATTGTTTTATCTTGAACATAGAGTTACACTAGTACACTTAGGTGTATTGATCAGGACTGACATAGAGGTGATTCAATTTAGTACTGACTACATAATTGAATCGGACCTCGGATATTATGTTGTACATGCTCTTAATCCCGATATAATAACGGGCACATGTACTTAGTATTTATTTCTTTAATTTACCAGTGGGTGAGATTTAGATGGATTAAATCAATATGCTCGGTAAGTTGGGAAATAATATTATTTACATGGTGTGCCGTTAATTATAGGAGGAAACCGTGTCCTATATATTAGGTTGATGATGTCCCCTTGAGGAGCTCATAAGGTTCAACAAGTAAACCCAGCTGGTTGACTTAGTCAACATGATGATAAGGTTGAGTGGTACTACTCGAGGAATTAGATGTTAATTAATTGATGGTTAGTAAATCAATTAATTGACGGACATTCGATATCTTAAATACGGGGAGATTAATGTACAAATAATATATGGAGCCCATATTTATTTATGGGGGTTGGTGAGGTAGTTCAATGATGATCCTCTAGTGGAATGGAACATCATTAATGGATCAAGTATGTGTGGTTCCGATCCATCGGGTGGCCAAGACCCAACTCCTCCTTATGGTCCCTATCGTAGCCTAATATAATCCTTGTGAAGTCTAGATCCAAGAAAACAAAACCTAGAACCAACGGTTGGGATTAGATCCCTAGATCCGATGGTTAGGATGAAACCCTAGAACCAACGGTTGGGATTAAATCCCTAAGATCTGATGGTTAGGATGAAACCCTAGAATCGACGGTTAGGATTAAATCCCTAGATCCGACGGTTGGGATAAAACCCTAGATCCGACGGTTCGGATGAAATCCTAGATCCGACGGTTGGGATGAAATCCTAGATCCGACGGTTGGGATTAAATCCTAGATCCGACGGTTGGGATAAAACCCTAGATCTGACGGTATAGATTAAATCCCTAGATCCGACGGTGGAGATTAAAGGAGGTTTAGGCCCAACTCTATATATAGATGGCTCAGGGTTGGGCGGCAAATAAATTGATTTGAAATTAGGGTTTTGGCTCTTCTTCAAGGAGGCGGCTAGGGTTGTTGGGCGGCTAGAAGTTGGGAGGCACTTGTTCTCCCTAGGGTTTTGGCCGGCGCCCATCTTCCTATACTCGTCCTTAGCCGGTTCTCATCTTCCTCCTCCCTTGCCCCTTGGTGGCCGGCGGCTCTCCAAGACTTGGTGGCCGGCGCTTCTCCTTTCTCCAAGGTGGCCGGCGGTTCCCATTGAATTGGTGGCCGACGCTTCATCCTTTTGTTTCTTGGCCGGCGGTTGCATCAAACTCTCTAGCTTGGTGGCCGGTTCTAGATAGGAAAGGTTTTTTCATTTTTCTCTTTGTTCACAGCGGACAAGGTAGAGGAGAACTTGATCTAGAAGGATTCTACTCGTGGAGGATCTTCATCCACACGTCGTCCACGAGAAGGATAGGACATATGGTAGAAGATCGTGAGGTATAAAGTTATTTTATCTTTATGTACAGATCTGAGCATGTTCTTATTTGTTTTGATTATGCATGTGTGTGTGTGTGCAAATATATTGTATAATCATGGACCCCGAAGACAAACACAAAAACCGGCGGTCCGTCCGTCGTCTCTTCCGCGGCTAATCAACTAGAAGAGTAGAGTTGCTTGAACAACTAGTTTGTTCGAGCGACCACTCAAGTTGTTAGCACGACGATGAATGGTGTTGCTAAGGAAGCTCATCTCATCCGGATTAATCCTTTCATCAGTGAAAATTTTAATCCGGGGACACAGGAGCCAATGAACTTCCGAAGCATCCACCCAACAAGCTTCTCCCCTACACTAGATAAATCGTTAAGGATTTCTTTAAATCTTGAATGTAGAGATGTTACCTTCTCCCCTTTATCGAGTTTGATATTGTTGAGTTGGGAGCGAAGGACATCTCTCCTTGCTAGTTTTGCCTCGGATGTGCCTTCATGAAGCTCCACTAGCTTCTCCCACATTTCTTTGGCACTAGAGCAATCCCCAATTCGGTTTATCTCTTGTTGGGGAAGTACGTTGAGGAGATGATGTTTAGCCTTTGAATTTGCAAGATGTTCCTCTCTTTGCTTTTTAGTCTTCCTTGACTTGTTTAGTATTCTCCCCTCTTCATCCCTAGGCATCTCAAAATCGTTTTCCATTATAAGCATAATATCGAAATCAGTTTCAAAGAATACCTCCATTCGCTTCTTCCACCAAGCGAATTCTCCTTCAAATTTCGGTGGGTGAATGTTGGAGTCGGCCATTCTTGAATGTGCTTGTTGTGGCAGTTAGTCCTCAACAAGCTTTCCTCGGCTCTGATACCACTTGTAGGATCGATGAAGTGTAGATGTTGGCCGGCTAGAGGGGGGTGAATAGCCCTCTTTCGTACGATGGTGGAATTTGCTTGTCTACAAAAACTATTAGCGCAGCGGAAACAAAACAAGACAAGCAAATATAAATAAAAAAGAATACAAACGCTAACAAGGGATGTAACGTGATTCACGGCTACGCCGCTAATCCACGGTCTGATTTGTCCATGGTGAATCACTCCTCAATCTTTCCACTAGATCTCTCCTTTGCACAAAGCTAGGTGGAGGTAACCTCTTTTACACAAGGATCACTCTTCTATAATAGAATAAAGATTACCACAAGTAGAAGAGTGGAAAACGTTTAGGGCACTTTGGGAGCTATTTAGAAGAGAAGCATTAGCCTCCCAAAGCCCAACACCCTCTCTTTTTATAGAGAGGGTTGATTTCATTCCGTTGGCCGCCACCAGTCGACTTCCGTCACTACAACGGCCTCCAAACACATCGGATCTCGACCGTTGTAGTCCAATGGATCCCTTAGCAGTCGACTGATGTAACCATCAGTCGAATGCTGCCTCCGTAGTCGACTACCCAGTCGGCTACGAGAGGTTCTGTGCCCGCGACTTCCCCTGGCAGTCGACTGCCATTCCATGGCAGTCGACTATTGGGCATAAACCCATCAATCGGATACCAGTCGAACTCCATTCGACTTAGAGAAGTCGACTGGTGTCGGAAAACCTCATCCGACACTTAGCCAAATGGCCAAGTTTCACCTAAGAGCATTACCCCTTCCCGGGTTACATTCACTCACTCTCATCCCTTGGAGTCCCTCGCCTTCGAAGTTTTCTTCGTCCGACCACGTCCCTCGGATGCGCCAAGTGCACGGCTCTGTAGTGCCATCCTTCGTGTCTCGCCCTGAAGTCTACTTCCTCCGGCTTCACTCCAAGCTCCTCATCCGGCGGTCTCTCGGATGCTCCAAGCACACGCCTTCCGCAAAGCCATCCTTTACAGACTTAAGGATGGAGTCATGAGATGTGAAACTCGCCAAGGCTCCATGTGCGAATTACTAAGTCCTGCAAGACTCCAACGCACATATCAAGTCACAATTACAACCTAACTTAAATCCTTTGCCACACATATCAAAACCATATCACGGGTTGATTGCACTAACAGAGATGAAGGCGGTTCCTTATGTTTCGACGGTAGGAAGCCTCATGTATGCTATGTTATGTATGAGGCCGGATGTCTGCTTTACCGTGGGCATGGTTAGCAGATGTCAGAGTAATCCAGGACTGGGATATTGGATTGTGGTAAAGCATATATTGAAGTACCTGAGAAGGACTAGGGATTATATGCTGGTATACCAGGCAGATCAATTACTCCCTGTGGATTACACAGATCCTGACTTCCAATCAAATAGGGATAACAGTAAGTCTACCTCCGGTTTTGTGTTTACTTTTGGAGGTGGAGCCATTATATGGAGGAGTGTCAAGTAGAAATGCGTGGCAGACTCTATCATTGAAGCTGAGTATGTGGCAGCCTCTGAGGCAGCCAAAGAAGCTGTATGGCTCAGGAACTTCTTGATGGACTTGGATGTAATTCTTGGTTTGGCCAGAACTATCACAATTTATTATGATAACAGTGGTGCAGTTGCAAACTCGAAGTAACCATGAGCCCATTAGGCTAGTAAAACCATAGAGCGCAAGTACCACCTGATACGAGGGATCATAAAGCGAGGAGAAGTTGTTGTCGCCAAGATTGTATCAGAGGATAACCTGGAAGATCCTTCCACTAAGGCCCTTCCAGTGAGAGCTTTTGATAGGTATGTGGAGGGAATGGGAATCAGATGTATGGAAGTTTGATGGAAGCATAGTCTTTTAGTATAAGTGGGAGATTGTTGGGATGTATACTGAAAGCCTAGTCTTAGTATGAACATCTTCATTCTGAAATAAGAATCACATGATCATTATTTGAATTTTATATTTATTATATGTGTGCATATTGTCTGATACTTTACATTGTAGATAACATGGTGTGTGGTGTCATACAGAAGATCATGTTATCTGTTCCTTATAGAGTATAAGTAGAGGCTCACAACCAAGATGGTTTTGGACAATCCATTGGCATGGTTGAAGTGTAATTTCGTATTGATTTGTCTTGACCATAAAATTACACTAGTACACTTTGGGTGTATTGAGTAGGACCGATTTAGAGGTGATTCAATTTATACTAACTATATAATTGAATCGGACCTCGGAATTATGGTGTACATTCTCTTAATCCCAATATAATAATGAGCACATGTACTTAAATTATATTTCTTTGATTTACCAATGGGCGAGATTTATGGGTTAAATCGATAGACCCAGTAAGTTGGAAAATGATATTATTTACATGGTGTGCCGTTGATTATAGGAGGAAATCATGTCCTATGTATTAGGATGATGATGTCCCCTTGAGGACCTCATAAGAATTATCATGTAAATCCTGCAGGTGGACTTGGTCCAGCATGATGATGAGGTTGAGTGGTATTACTCATGGAGTTAGATGTTAATTAATTAATTGTCAGTAAATTAATTAATTAATGAAAATTCGATATCTTAAACACGAGGAGATATTTTGTGCAAATAATATATGGAGCCTATATTTAATTATGGGGGTCAGTGAGGTAGATCAATGATAATCCTCTAGTGGAATGGATCATCATTAATAGATCGAGTTTGTGTGGTTCGGATCCATTGGGTGGCCAAGATCCAACTCCTCCTCATTGTCCCTATTGTAGCCTATTATAAATACCTCATGAAGCCTAGATCTATAAAAGGGGGTGGAGAGGCTTGGGAAAAGAAAGACAAAAGGAGAGTTAGGGTTTGGGCCAGCGGCAACAAGAGGGCAAGGCTAGGGTTTCTCCTCCTTTCTCTTAGCCGACACAAGGTTTCCTTCTCTTCCTTGGGTTTTGGGTGGTGCCACCTCCTCTCCCTTGTCCTAGGACCAACTGTTGCCTCTCCATTGGTAAGGGCCAGCACCACCTCCTCTCCCTTCTCCTAGGGCGGGCGATTTCTTCTCCATTGGCAAGGGTCGGTGCTGTCACGCCCGCCCTTTCCAAGGGTCCAGAGAGGCGGTGCGTGACGCGATCCTACATACATACACTTCTTACAACAGAAGACTTTATACATATTTCGTACTTCTTACAACGGAAGACTTTAGACTTTTTTTTTCTTTTAAACAAAAACATGCATCACATATAACATAAGCAACATATCATGTACATATATGACATAAGCAAACATAACATGTAACATATATATCATAAGCAACCATATCATGTAACATATGTAACATAAGAAAACATAACATGCAACACATATAACATAAGCAACATATCATGTACATATATGACATAAGCAAACATACCATGTAACATATATATCATAAGAAACCATATCATGTAACATATATGACATAAGCAAACATAACATGTAACATATATAACATAAGCAATCATAACATAAAGGTATATGCAGGATGCTCTTCGAAAACATATATCATAGGTATTTGAACATAACTCTCAACATATTGGGCTCGACATTGTACCACATCATCATCATCATAATGCGCATACCTATATAGACCCGAGGTAGCAAGTCTCGAACCTACTAGGTTACTAGGCCCGATCTTAGTCCGTCGACCTAGGGGCCATCTTCATAACATAGAAGCCCATCCTAGGCCCCATCTTAGTTTGTTGGCCTAGGGAATCTGGGAGCCCATCCCGTACTAAGCCCGATCATAGTCCGTCGACCTAGGGGCAATCATAACATAGAAGCCCATCCTAGGCCCGATCTTAGTCCGTCGGCCTAGGGCAACTTAGGAGCCCATCCCTTTGGACCTTGTTAGGGTCCTGGTACAAGCCATGAAGAAGGTAAAATACATACATGCTTCTTATCATAACATATCATATTTCATCTCATAAACATATCATATTTCATTTCATAAACATATCATATTCCATTTCATAAACATATCATATTTCATTTCATAACCATATCATATTTCATTTCATAAACACATATCATATTTCATTTCATAAACATATCATCTTTCACTTCATAAACATATCATAAATATCACACACATATAGGGCATGGCATAAGGCATAAGCATCATGAGCAAGTATACATGGGGTGACATAAACTGCATGGAGCTCTATAAAAATTTTAAACACCAAACAACTTATATATATGTATAGTCTAACTAAAACACATGTTAATTCTTTATCATATAAAGCATGGCATGGGACATTTTATCTTCTTCAAACATCAAACATGGCAGGGACTCATTTCAAACCTAACCTAGAGCATGTTATCTTCATCTAGCATCATTTAACATCACAAGTTATCATGAACTCAAATAAAGCATAAAACACATGTTAACCTAACCTAGAGCATGTTGTCTTCATCAAGCATCATTTAACATCACAAGTTATCATGAACTCACTTAAAGCATGGCATAAAGATCACATTAGGGGCCTTGGCCGAATGGTCCCTTGGGGCTTTTAGGGTTAAACTCTTAACCTAATCCATCTAGCCTCCTTTCATCATCATATTCATACAAGATTTAGCATGGATCTTCATGGTAAGCCCTAGTTCTGGTCTTGGCCGAATGGTCCCTTAGGGCTTTTAGGGTTAAACTCTTAACCTAATCCATCTAGCATCCTAACATCATCATATACATACAAGGTATGGCATAGAACTTCATTTAAAACTCAAGTAAGGGACTTGGCCGAATGGTTCCTTGGGGCTTTTAGGGTTAAACTCTTAACCTAATCCATCTAGCATCCTAACATCATCATATACATACAAGGTATGGCATAGAACTTCATTGAAAACTCAAGTAAAGGACTTGGCCGAATGGTTCCTTGGGGCTTTTAGGGTTAAACTCTTAACCTAATCCATCTATCATCCTAACATCATCATATACATACAAGGTATGGCATAGAACTTCATTGAAAACTCAAGTAAAGGACTTGGCCGAATGGTTCATGGAGAGTTTGACATAACAACTTCAATCGAAAAGCTACTTGTATGCAGGTGAGGGGATACTTACATCCTTCGCTTTGCTTTTTGGTTGGAAGATGACCTAAGGGGAGCAAACCTAGCCCCCTTCTTGCTTGGATGAATTTCGGACAAGGATGAAAAGGAGGAGCTCTAGGGTTCGGTGAGGAAGAAGAGAGGAGGAGAAAAATAATTTGATCCCTTATGTCTCCTCATTCCCCCTATTTATTCACTTGATGAGTCCCTTAGTCTCCCTTACCCCTAACTATAATTTCCCACATTTCTCTAATAGTACAGTCTTGTTGGGCTTCTGGTTATTGGATGCACCCTTAGGGCTTGGCTATCTCTAGAGGTTTTGGGTTCAATTAGTAGTCCTTGCATCCTTTTTGGCTCATTTTCTTTTATTTTTGAAAAGCCCACATAAAACCCATCATAATCAAGCCAAAAATTCTTGTAAAATTTCTAGAAATTTTACGGACGTTACAATCCTTCATACCTTTTTAAAAGTTTCGTCCTCGAAACTTAGAACAATTCTGGGTACTTCTGCTTCATGTCCTCCTCGCGTTCCCAGGTAGCTTCTTCGTACCGCTGATTTTGCCACAGGACCTTTACTAAGGGCACCTCTTTGTTCCTTAGTCGCTTGACTTCTCGGTCGAGTATCTGGATAGGCCGACTTTCATAACTCAAGTCCTCTTGAACTTGCACTGTTTGTGGCTCGATCATTTGGTCCGCACTGGAAATGCACTTCCTGAGCATCGAAACATAGAACACGTTGTGGATAGCCGACATCTCTTGAAGTAGCTCCAACTTGTAAGCTACCTTGCCAACCCTCTGTAATATCGGATACGTGTAGGGAATTCTATATGCCTAATGGCATATGCGCAACGGAAAATAGGATCCCTTCCAAGTGATCCATGCGAAAGCAAACTCGTATAAAATAAATTTCTCTAAACCAAACCTATCTTATAGGAGAGGATTACCTTTGTTGCGTGCCCTTGTTAATCCCGCTTTTCCTTTCGGTTTGTTGGATCTTTAGCACGTTCAAGTGTCCGTGCCTCTATACGTATCCACACGAGCACGCTCTTGTCTCACAAAAGGAAAACTAGAAGAGCTCTCCTTTACTTCTTGCTAGAGAAGTCCCTAAAGGAGAGGAAGAGAGGGAAAAGGAGAAAGGAAGAAGAAGACTCCTCTTCTTGCTAGCCTACACTCACAAACCCACACAACCAAAGCTTCCACCAAGCTCTCTCACCACTAACACAACCAAAGCTTCCACCAACAACAAAAGCCAATGCTATATTTTTGCCGGCCACTTGAGGTGTCTTTTATAGGGTTGGAAAAACCCTTTCACCTCCACACATTCAATGCAATCCATTGCATTGAGACATATCCTTGTTTGGCCGCCACTTAAGGAGACAAAGCCATTTTGTTTCCTTCCACCTTAACTAGCTTAGGTGGATGCTTATGTGGCATGCTTATGTGGCATGCTTATGTGGCATTCTTATGTGGCATTCATGCATGTTGAATTAATCTTATTAATTCAATTAAGCTTATGTTATCATATTGAATTAATCTTATTAATTCAATCATATTGAATTAATCTTATTAATTCAATTAAGCTTATGTTATCATATTGAATTAATCTTATTAAATCAATAAGGTAACATATTGAATTAATCTCATTAAATCAATTAGCTAAAATTCTCATTAAGCTTAAAGTCCAAAAACCATTTTGTACTTAAGCTTATTCCCAAATTATTCTAGTCAAACTAGAATACTCTAATTCCTCTAATTATCATGCTCTTTGTGTGTGACCCTATAGGCTCTCATAACGTTGGCAGTGGACCTAAACTCTTTTAGATACACAAGCAATGAGCGGAATCTAGCAATACATCATTGCTACCCAAGATTCTGAGATAAGTCAAGATCCGACTAACCTTTCCGTGACTACTATAATATATGACCGTGTCCTTCTATCCTTGATATCAGTTGATCAATGAGGCATAGGCGTGTCATCCTCGATCAATCTATGTGTTTCTTGATCACTGAGTAAACTAACTCAAACAAATGAGCTCAATATCTCATATTGACTCATTCGAGCATGTCCATGCGTTTTAGTAGTTCTACTCAATCAAGGGCCCACCGATATCACTCGTCATATGAGAGGATAGATCCCATCTACATCACTCACATCCCTCCGCATAATTTGTTATATACCCGATGTCGCCTTTATGGTCCACCCACATTACGGGTGGCGTTTGTGATACCAAAGTACATAACTCCTTATGTAGGGAACCGTAGTGACTTCAGGTCTAAGGACTATTCATACCAATAGTCACATGAGAAAGTTTATGACACTCATATAACGATCCATGAAACTTTCTCATGGCGGGTCTCAAAGATATATTCTCCAATATATACCCATGTGTCAACTTGATATCATATATCCATGACTTGTGAGATCAAGTCATCAATCGACCTACATGTTAGTCTTTATGTATTAATATTGCCCTTGCATATTAATACTGACTAGGAACATTTAGGAAAGTGTTCTCTACCTCTCATAATCAATTCGCCAATTGATGTGTCAGAGATAAGAACCTACTTTTCTAGGCATTATTATATTTAAATTAATGCACAAGCAAGATGTAAATATAATAACCAATCCTTTGCCTTTATAGAATATGATACAAAATGTTCCCTATTCAACCATCACATGATTGGTTCTAGGGCTTTAACTAACAATCTCCCACTAGCACTAGTACCAATCACTATGATATCTAATACCTAGTGACCTAGTGTGACCATCATGCTTCCTCTCGTACAAAGCCTCGGTCAATGGATCTGCGATGTTAGCTTCGCTTGCAGACTGTGATATCCTCACATCTCCTCTATCGATGATCTCTCGAATGAGATGGAAGCGCAAAGATGTGTTTGGTCCACGATGTGATCGAGGTTCCTTAGCTCGTGCAATAGCCCCATTGTTGTCACAATAGAGGTCTATTGGATCCGCAATGCTAGGAACTACCCCAAGTTCATCGATGAACTCGGAGCCAAATACCTCCTTCACGTGCATCGACGCAGCAATATACTCGCTGTAGAATCAAGAATCGTGTCCTCGCTTAACTCTTCCACCACACCCACCATTCGTGCAAAACACGCACTCGATCATGCATCTATAGTCATCCTTGTCCGCTTGGAAGCTTGCATCATCAGAACCCTTTACGCTTAGCTCTCATTGCCTTCCAAATATCGTGAAATATTCTTCGCTCTTCGTAAGTACTTTAAGAATATTTTGATCGCTATCCAAAGGACTTCACCGATCCGATCGGGTATCTACTCGCCATGCTCAAAGCATACGAGACGTCGTGACGAGTACAAAGCATGGCATATGATAGAATTCTATAGCGATGCATAAGGGATCTTATCCATGCGATCTCTCCTCCTTAGAAGAGGGACATTGAGTCTTCGAAAGACTCACACCATGTGATAAAGGCAGAAACCCTTTCTTAGAATTTTTGCATAGCAAAACGATCTAGCACTTTATCAATGTATGTACTCTGACTTAGGCCAAGTAATCTTTTAGATCTATCTCTATAGATCTGATGCCTAGAATATAGGCATTCACCTAAGTCTTCATCGAGAAACAATTCCCTAACCACATCTTCACAGATCCGGAGTGAGGGAATATCATTTCCATGAGAAGTATGTCATCTACATACAAGACAAGAAATACAACTGTGCTCCCACTATTTCTCTTGTAGACACAAGGTTCATCTTCATTCTTGATGAAACCAAACTCTTTGATTGCATCATCGAATCGAAGATTCCAGCTTCGAGAGGCTTGCTTTAGTCCATAAATGGACTTTGCGCTTGCATACCTTTCCAGATGCTTTTGGATCTTCAAAACCTCAGTTGTGTCATGTACACATCCTCGAGTAGCTTTCCATTCGTAAAGCGGTTTTTGACATCCATCCGCCAGATCTCATAATCGTGGTAGGTCGTAATAGCAAGTATGATCCAATGGATTTAAGCATCGCAATCGTGAAAAGGTTTCATCATAGTCAATACCATGAATTTGTTTGAATCCTTTAGCCACCAATCTACCTTTATAGGTATGCTTATTACCATCCATGTCACTTTACTTTAAAGACCCACTTACACCCAATGGGTTTTACCCCTTCGTGGATCAACCAAAGTCCATACTTGGTTAGTGTACATGGATTCCATTTCTGATCTCATGGCCTCTAGCCATTTCTAATCTGGCTCATCATAGCTTCTGATAGGATGTAGGCTCGCCAAGATCGATAAGCAATACATCACCGCTGTCACCAAGAGAAAAGAATATCTCTCGGGTTGACGACGATCCTATTAGATCTACGAAGAGGTTGGTCTACTTGAACAGTGTTTGCTCCACAACTCTTGGGCAACAAATTCTCATCCACAACACTTTGTGGTGCCTGCTCATTTTCCATTAGTGTTATCATCATCTTGAACTTCTTCAAGATGAATTTTACTCCCACTAGTATTTCTAGAAATAAATTCTCTTTCTAGAAAGACAAAGATTTCGCAACAAACACCTTGCCAAGTGTGGATTGTAAAAGTAATATCCCTTAGTTTCCTTGGGATATCCTACAAAATAACACTTATCCGATTTGGGTCCTAGTTTATCCGAGACTTGACGCCTAACAAGCTTCACAACCCCAAATCTTTATAAAAGACATTTTGGGACTCTTCCCGGTCCATATCGATATGGTGTCTTTTCTACGGCTTTGATGGAACGCGATTAAGTGTGAAAGCTACTGTTTCTAGAGCTAAACCCCAAAAGGAAGTAGGTAGATCACCTGCTCATCATTGATCGCTCATATCTAATAGAGTACGATTTCTCCTCTCGATACACCATTCCATTGTGGTGTTCCAGGAGTGAGTTGGGATATTATCCCACACTCACCAGTGATCACGAAACTCTTGACTAAGGTATTCACCACCTCGATCCGATCAAGTAGCTTAATACACGCTTACCAAGTTGGTTTTGTACTTCATTCTTGAATTCTTTGAACTTTTCAAAGGATTCTGACTTATGTCTCATCAAATATAAGTAGCCAAATCTACTCATATCATCGTGAAAGTAATAAAGTACTTATAGCCTCCTCGCTTCGACATTGAAAGGGCCACATACATCAAGATGTATGAGTCCTAACAAGTCTGCCGCTCTCTCGCCATGTCCACTAAATGGAGTTTTAGTCATCTTTCCTAAAGACAAGATTCGTGATACCTCATATGATTCAAAATCAAATGAGTCCAATAATCCATCTTTATGGAGTATGGGATATGCTTTTCATTTATGTGACCTAGGCGACAAGGTGTAGATATGTCCGTTCAAATCATTCGATTTGAACCATTTGGTATTTACGTTATAAATTTATCTAAATCTAGAACATAGAGACCATTCATAAGTGGTGCATTACAATAGAACATTTCATTTAAATAAATGGAACAACATTTGTCCTTTATTATAAAAGAAAAGTTTTTCTTGTCTAAACAAGATACGTAAATTATGTTCTTTGTTAATGCAGTACATAAGCACTCCTCTAGTTCTAAGATAAGCCCAAGGCAAAGACAAAGAATATGTTCCTACAAATATAAAGAAAGAACTTTTATGCGCCATTGCCTACTCAGAGGTCCACTTCACCTTTGCCATTATTCTACTATTTCTCACCTCACATTAGTACAAATGTGAGATGCACATCCGATCTAATACCCATGTAGAAGAAATAGATAGATTAACTTCTATAACGTATACCGAGGCGTAAGTCCCACTTCTTTTATTCTTTACTTCCTCAAGGTAGACTTTGCAGCCGCTTCCAAAGGTCCACCTCAAGAATGGAAGCCCCCTTCCTTAGGTACTTTACCTTTACCCTTTGAAGTGGATGAATTGGCTTTGCCTTTGGCTTGGTCTTACCCTTGCCTTTGCGCTTACCTTTGTCCTTCTTGACCATTAGTACATTACTAACTTTCTTCTTGAGATTTGGTTCAGCTTTAACATGCCGAGAATCTCAGCAAAGGTTTATCAATTTCATTCATGTTATAATTCATGACGAATTGATTGTATGCTTCCGAACGATTGCAGATAACATCACTTGCAATTCTTGGCTCTGGAAAACCTAGTCTTTCAAGGTTCTCAACGCACTCCAATCATTTTGAGTACGTGAGTTCCTACAGTGTTCCTTCTTGCATCTTGCATGCAAAAGAGCCTTAGACACTTCAAAACGCTGTTTAGCTTGTCCTTGATATAGTTGTTTCAAATGCTCAACCATATCATAGGCATCCATGTTCTCATGTTGCTTCAAGCTCGAGTTCATGGTGGCAAGCATAAGGCATCTAATGCGCCATCTTGATGCTTCTTATAAGCATCCTTTTCAAAGACGAGTGCAGGGGCTGTATTTCAGGTAGACTGCTCTAGGACATATAGTTTATGCTTCTTGCTTGAGGATAATCCTCAAGTTCCTATACCACCAAGAAAGTTTGCTCCATTGAGCTTGTCCTTCTGGCGACAGATCGCAAGTCGAGGGGTGTGTCGTGTTAGATGACATGGTGATCTACAACATTAAAATGCAAAGTTAAGTATCATACCTAAATCATTTAATTAGGCCTTTAATTAAATGAGGCTCTACTAAATTCTCATAGCTACTATTTAGCTATAAATTTATATGGGATAAAGATCCACATCATAATTGCCTTGAGTTAGCTTTGGCTAATCGCCCAAGACGAGTATAATTAGGTAGGCAATCTTTGCCAATTACATCTGATGTAACTCTTTAATAGCTTTGGTTAAGTTTTAGATTAGTTTAGTGTTTATTCCTAAACAGCTTCCAGGTGTGGCGAGGCACAGGCCTTCTTGGATATCGAGCAACGACCACTTCTAAGACAAAGTCGATGTTCGAAATCACACAAAACTAATGTTAACACTTATGTTCAAAGCTAATATATGCCTCTACTTTCTTAACCAATTAAGAAAACACTTAATTAAGTCTTAACCAAGACTGATAGAAGGACATCACGATTGTCCACTGCACCCTCCAAGATAAAATGCATTGCTTTGCTTTGGCAAACCCAATAACAAATGATCGAGGAAGTAGTGAGTACCAACTTTGGTAGGCATATCGCTTAGACTTATTAAGAAATAAACATGTATCATATACATATTAGCATACATCACATATAAGCTAAACTAATCATGCATCACATACAAGCTAAACTAACATGCATCACATACATATTAAACTAACGTGTCATGGTTATGGCCCTTATTCTACAATCTTCTCAAGCCAATGAAAAGATTGATTGGTCAACCTAGGGATAGCATCTTCTCCTAAGTGCTTCCTTTGGTTGTCTTGTGTGTTGACTTCCTCCTTGTAACCTCATCTTCCAATGGACCCTCCATCCTTGTTTTGTACATTACAAAAGGAGAAATACTCGAGTTACATTCGAGTCTAAAACTAATTTTACAACAAGAATATTAGGAGAAAGGCACGACACGCAGGCCGTATTAAGAATTACAACACACAATCACAAATTTTTGGGACTAGGCCATAACCATGCACCATGTCATTTTAACTTTTAAAAGACATTGGATATTTTATTATGTTTGAAAATTTGCTAATGCAATTATCAACTCATAATAAAATTTATCCTACTTCTATATCACATATAAAATAGAGAAAACCTATTTTTATACGATCTTTCGCAAGTGGCTCTGATACCACTGTAGGGAATTCTATATGCCTAATGGCATATGCGCAACGGAAAATAGGATCCCTTCCAAGTGATCCATGCGAAAGCAAACTCGTATAAAATAAATTTCACTAAACCAAACCTATCTTATAGGAGAGGATTACCTTTGTTGCGTGCCCTTGTTAATCCCGCTTTTCCTTTCGGTTTGTTGGATCTTTAGCACGTTCAAGTGTCCGTGCCTCTATATGTATCCACACGAGCAAGCTCTTGTCTCACAAAAGAACAACTCGAGGAGCTCTCCTTTACTTCTTGCTAGAGAAGTCCCTAAAGGAGAGGAAGAGAGGGAAAAGGAGAAAGGAAGAAGAAGACTCCTCTTCTTGCTAGCCTACACTCACAAACCCACACAACCAAAGCTTCCACCAAGCTCTCTCACCACTAACACAACCAAAGCTTCCACCAACAACAAAAGCCAATGCTATATTTTGGCCGGCCACTTGAGGTGTCTTTTATAGGGTTGGAAAAACCCTTTCACCTCCACACATTCAATGCAATCCATTGCATTGAGACATATCCTTGTTTGGCCGGCCACTTAAGGAGACAAAACCATTTTGTTTCCTTCCACCTTAACTAGCTTAGGTGGATGCTTAGGTGGCATGCTTATGTGGCATGCTTATGTGGCATTCTTATGTGGCATTCATGCATGTTGAATTAATCTTATTAATTCAATTAAGCTTATGTTATCATATTGAATTAATCTTATTAATTCAATCATATTGAATTAATCTTATTAATTCAATTAAGCTTATGTTATCATATTGAATTAATCTTATTAAATCAATAAGGTAACATATTGAATTAATCTCATTAAATCAATTAGCTAAAATTCTCATTAAGCTTAAAGTCCAAAAACCATTTTGTACTTAAGCTTATTCCCAAATTATTCTAGTCAAACTAGAATACTCTAATTCCTCTAATTATCATGCTCTTTGTGTGTGACCCTATAGGCTCTCATAACGTTGGCAGTGGACCTAAACTCTTTTAGATACACAAGCAATGAGTGGCATCTAGCAATACATCATTGCTACCCAAGTTACGAGATAAGTCAAGATCCGACTAACCTTTCCGTGACTACTATAATATATATGACCGTGTCCTTCTATCCTTGATATCAGATTGATCAATGAGGCATAGACCGTGTCATCCTCGATCAATCTATGTGTTTCTTGATCCCTGAGTAAACTAACTCAAACAAATGAGCTCAATATCTCATATTGACTCATTCGAGCATGGCCATGCCTTTTAGTAGTTCTACTCAATCAAGGGCCCACCGATATCACTCGCTCATATGAGAGGGATAGATCCCATCTACATCACTCACATCCCTCCGCATAATTTGTTATATACCCAAGAATCGCTTTTTATGGTCCACCTGTGTGACGTTTGACGATACCAAAGTACATAACTCCTTATGTAGGGAACCATAGTGACTTCAGGTCTAAGGACTATTCATACCAATAGTCACATGAGAAAGTTTATGACACTCATATAACGATCCATGAAACTTTCTCATGGCGGGTCAGTTCAATATATATTCTCTAATATATACCCATGTGTCAACTTGATATCATATATCCATGACTTGTTAGATCAAGTCATCAATTGACCTACATGCTAGTCTTTATGTATTAATATTGCCCTTGCATATTAATACTCGACTAGGAACATTTAGGAAAGTGTTCTCTACAGCCTCTCATAATAAATTCTGCCAATTGATGTGCTGTAAATAAGAACCTACTTTTCTAGGGCATTATTATATTTAAATTAGCTGGCACAAGCAAGATGTAAATATAATAACCAATCCTTTGCCTTTATAGAATATGATACAAAATGTTCCCTATTCAACCATCACATGATTGGTTCTAGGGCTTTAACTAACAATACGGTCCCACATAACGCGGACTCAGCTTACCCTTCTTTCCGAATCTCATCACTTCCTTCATAGGGGCCACCTTGAGGAATACCAGGTCCCCGACTTCGAATTCTAACGGTCTACGCCGTATATCTGCATAGCTCTTTTGTCGGCTCTGAGCAGTTTCAATTCTTTGACGGATGCTCTGGATAACCCAGGTGGTGTCATCAATGAAGTCTGTCTGGAGTCCCATCCCTTTCTTTTCACCACCCTCTTACCAGCATATAGGAGATCTACATTTCCTCCCGTATAGTGCCTCGTAGGGTGCCATTCCGATAGTAGCTTGGTAGCTATTGTTGTAGGCGAATTCTGCCAAACATAAGTATCGGCACTAGCTACCTTTGAAATCCAGGGCACAAGCTCGTAACATATCCTCCAGTACTTGATTTACTCTTTCAGTCTGTCCGTCTGTCTGAGGATGGAAGGCGCTACTAAATAATAGCTTCGTGCCGAGTGCCTTCTGAACACACTCCCAGAAATGGGAAATAAAACGACCATCTCTGTCAGAAATGATGGTCTTAGGAATCCCATGTAATCTGATAATTTCCTTAGCATATAATTTGTTGGATCGATTTGAAACGCTAGAGGGGGGGTGAATAGCGTTAAAACTTTTTTTTTGTTCGTTCATTTAAAATCCAAGTAGATAATTAATTTGTAGCGGAAAAGATAAGCAATAAGTAAAAGAGACAATTCTTTTTACTTGGTTCGTAGCCTTCGGCTACTACTCCAAGGCCCTAGTGGTCCTTGACCACGTACGGAGGGCAAAAGAACTCCTCCTCGTTGGAGGTAGGAGTTAATTGATACAAGAAGGAAAGAACTTGAGGTAGAGGGACACTCCCCCTCTCCTCGTATACGATAAAATCTCTGAAAGATTTAAAGAAATGAACTTAAAATAAAAGCTAAAGTCGACGTTACAATAAGAAGGAAATTAAGACCTAGACATCGGAGAGAAAGCACTTCGTTGTCGGAAAGGTTGTAGCTTGGCAGAGGCTTTTGGAAGCTTTAGAATTGATGAATAAACCATAGGATTGGCCCTCCTTTTATAGCCTTTGAGCCCCTTTTCGAGAGGAACCCTAGCCAATCAAAATTGAGCACCAATCTCCTTGAAATGGGGTGATAAGCCTTGACTTCTCGAAGCTGATCATTGACCATCAGTCGACTGATGGCCATCATCACGATCGATGGCAAAGATCACCGAATGTCGACCTCAGCAATGATCGCTTGACGGCAATGAGTCCTCCAAGCTGGTAGTCGACTGATACTAGCTGCAAGGCAAAGATAGCTCAAAGAAAACATTATTTCGACGGTCGTCGATCGTCCGATCTTGACCTAGACCATCTATAGGATGTCTTTGGTCGGATCTACTCTTAAGATCATCCCCGTAACGAGGATACGACCTCACTTACGCTCCCACACACGAGCTTACCTCGATACTTACGTGTTGCTTTTGCTTACGCCTTCCACTCGATTCCTTCGGCTCTTTCCGAAGTCACTCGAGTGTCGCCCGACCACCGCGGCTTCCTCCGGGTGTCGCTAGCCTTCAGCTCCAGCTATAGCAATCTTCTGCACACTCAATTCAGCTCGTGAGATAACGACATGAGCTTAACTTTGTATCATTTGCTATAATCAAAACTCAGGTTTGACTTAGGTGCCTACTGCACCAACAATCTCCCCCTTTTTGATTTATGGCAAACCCACATACAAAGTTAAGTAAATAGCAAGCATGAAGAATAATGTGCATTAGAAACAAACAAGAAATAAAGAGGATTAAGTTGGAGTAGTAAGGATTTTCTTCAAGTACTCCCCCTTGAGGAAACCTCACCCTTGACCGAGGGTGTGTCTTGAAGAAAGACCTTACTCCTCCCCTTTGAGGGTTTCTTTAAGTAATTAACATTACTTAAAGTTGACCTTAGTAAAACGTTTAAGTTAAGAGTTCTTCTTAACTTGGCCCTTTTACCCCCTTAAGTAAAACATTGACGACACAAATAAGTTTAAGTTAAGAATTCTCTTAACTTGGCCTTTAATAAGTTTTCAAAACTTAAAGTTAACTTTTGGTTTAAATATAAAGTAAGAGTTAAGTTATCAAAAAAAAATTTTGACCCCTTAACTTTGGCCTTTTTCTCCCCCTTTTGCCATATATCGAAAAGAGTGAGGGTGTGTGTGGAAAACAAAAATAAGTGTTAAATTTAAAGTCCAAGCATGTTCCACATTATTTTGAAAATAATATATTGAAAATAAGTTCATCTATAAAATGTTCGACTCATATCTGGCTTGATTGATATAAAAGATCAACCAGTCCTGGTGAGAGTCGGTTAGTATGTATGATTATACTCCGTGGTTCATGGCGATGCACTAGCTCTACATCTGGAACCAGGAGTAAGGTCCTAACATCTCACGCCCATCTACGTGGCTAAGTACACAAACACATTAGTCCTATGTGGTGTGAGATGTATTGTCTCCTTAAATCTATAGGTGCATGATATCTAAGGTATGTCCTATGCTAGTTCCATGAAAATGAAATTTAAGAAATAGTAGTAAGAAAATATAATCTGCAAGTTCCTATTCTATTATGCAGATGCCCAATTTTCGTCTTAATAGACTAAATTCGGCTTCGGGTAGGGGTTTAGTAAATAGGTCTGCTAAGTTAGACTTCGATTCGACGTATTCGAGTTGTATGGCTCCGTTGGCCACATGTTCTTGAATGAAATGGTGTTTGACTTCTATATGTTTGGTCCTAGAGTGACATATCGGATTCTTAGTAAGATTAATTGAACTAATATTATCTACATGAAGTTTAGTATTCGTAAAGTCTAACTTAAAGTCGCGGAGAGTGTGTTTCATCCAAAGAAGCTGCGTGACACACTCACCCATCGCGATGTATTCGGCTTCGGTGGTAGATAAAGCAACACAGTGTTGCTTCCTACTGCACCAACTCACTAGGCTCGAGCCGAGAAGTTGACAACAACCACTTGTACTCTTTCTATCGAGCTTACTACTAGCATAGTCTGAATCGGAGTAGCCGGTTAGTTCGAACTCGGTAGATCTAAGTGTTGGGTTTCCGGCACCGCGGCGTGTGTGTGTTCGATCATGTTTCGTAAACATGAACACAGTGGAAGCAATAAAAATAATAAATACTTCTATTTATTACAACACACACAACACACGCATGCATATTACAACAAGTGTAGACATAACCGTAAATTTAAATTTGCAATAAAAGGAAATTTAACTACGTTATACCTTTCGTATGACGTGTAGTGGGAACGGCATCAACCGGAACGATCCTCGCTAGAATCGTCTCTATCCGTATCCACGCCGAGTTCCTCGGGATGACTTCGCTAAGCCATGAGCTTCATCTTCGTACGGGTTACTAGCCTCGTGTTGAAGATGACGTGATCGAGAGATAATCACGATCCGAATCCAAATTCGGATCCTAAGATGAGTCCTCAAAACTCGCTTCTCCGGAGAGGTATTCGTCAACCGATTGACGAATCCTTCGTCCTCCACCTCAGAGGATTACCGGAGATCGAATCCCCGGTAAGTTAACCAATGCCGGAGCTCTAACCGTCGTCCAAACGACGCTCCGACGAGAGGAGAAGAAGCTGTCCAGAAAACTGGACAGCTTGGTGGAGGAGTAGGCGCCGGCCAAAACAAGGAAGCCAAGTGCTCACCTTTTCACCGAAGCCTAGGAAGATCACCGGAGGGTCGCCGGAGGATCACCGGCTGAAGCTTGGACGCCGGCAAGGAGCTAGACGGCAGCACAACAAGCTGGGCGGCAATGGAGGTTGGGCGGCACAACTAGGTTGGGCGGCAACTCCAAGCTAGGGTTTTGGATTAGGGCTTAATTATCCATTAAGCCCTCTTTTATAGAGAACTAATTCTCTTAATGGTTATTGGATCATAACCATTAGGCCCGTTAACCCGCTCCATTAAGATAAGTTAAAATAAACCAAACCATGATGGTTTATTTTAAGTTAAAACGAACCAAACCAACTTTTGGTTCATTCGTTTAAAATAAACCAAACCCTTTGGTTTATTCTCCTCCATTGGATTAGAACCAAACCATTTTGGTTCATCCATTATGTCTTCATAAGACACGGCCCATCTACGCTTCCATTGCGACTGAAACGATTTCATGCTCGCTTTATGTTTGGTCCAACCAAACCTAGTTTCTCTCGGTCTGAGAATCCCATTCTCAAGCTCATTTTAAATCCTTTGGATTACGCTCGTTGTGCGTGTGACCAAATAGGTTCTCGGTTTATGTTGGCCGTCTATAATTAACCATTAATTATAGAACGATCATCAGTGGCACCTAGTAGTACATCATGATCCCCAATTAACCGAAAAGATCAACGGTTGATCCAGAACTATTTCTGAAACTCTTCAGCAGCTCGAATAATTCGTGCCCCATTCCCTTCACTCATCTTATACCCACTTGGTTCAGGACATGGTCTATTGTGTCAGTCCCCACTAGGCTGACTACGTCACACCTAGCCCAAGTATCATTTCCTCGTCCTACGGATTCTAGTTACTCCACATGTATCAAAGAGTACCTTACTCTAAACATGTAATGCTTTGGCCAAAGACTTTAGTAACAATCCGACGAGAGGCCATGGGTATACATCTCCTCGTAAGGAGTGGTGAATCCTTTATAGGCTATTCAAACACCTTCGATCACTTCGACTTATACCCAATCATCCCGGGTCCACATCTCCTTAGAGATGTTTGCTTAAGATGTCAAAGCATAAGTCTCCATGATCAAGATGACTTGAATACCACAAGTCAAAGGAACATCGCACTTAAGCCACAGTAAGAACTTCATTGACATATCTGTATATGCAGAGAACCATATGAAGTCTTACGGCTGGTCACTCCAATGAACTAGTTACCATAACTAGCATCCACGATTAACTCCGGACATCACAATGTCTCCAGTCAGTGAGAATCAGCTGCTTGGATACACCAAGGAGTATACCTCGTGCTAGTCTCGACAGAATTGATGGTGTCCAAATCCATCAATTCATCGACTAGGGATAATTCCGATACATCACAATTACACATGTAGAGATACTCACTAGTTGTGATCCAATCACAAATTCTCTCATGCTGTGAATCGCATCGTGGACATTCAGTAAATGAGTTTAAGATCCAATCAAATACATGAAACATGTATACTCAAATAGTGAATCTTCATTTATCATATAAATGGTTCATACATAAGGCGATTGCCTTAGGACATCTCTCATATATTACTAATAGACTCCCACTTGGCCTAATGCCAATCGCTACGGTATCCAATACCATAAGCTCGAACATGACCCTCAAACTTATTTTGAGGTAATGCCTTAGTCAAGGGATCCTCTAAGTTCCTTTCAGTGGGAATTTTTTCGATTTGTATTTCGTTCCTACTGATGATCTCTCTGATAAGATGATAGCGGCGAAGCACATGTTTGGATCATTGATGAGACCACATCAAGTTCAGAGATGAACTTCTTGATCAAAACCGCTTCCTTTGCTGCTTCCAAAGCTGCAATGTATTCTGCCTTAGTGGTAGAATCCGCTATAGCATCAAGCTTGGAACCTTTCCAACTTATTGCGCCTCCATTCTAGGTGAACACGTATCCAGACTGAGACATGGAATCATCCTTGTCTGTCTGGAAGCTGGCATCCGTATACCCGCGTATCACCATGTCCCCTTCTCCATATATTAGGAACACATCCTTAGTTCTTCTCAAGTACTTAAGGATCGTCTTAACAGCCGCCCAATGATCCATTCCTAGATCGGACTGGTATCTGCTCGTGACACTCAGAGCATATGATACATCGGGCCTCGTACATAACATAGCATACATAATAGATCCTATTGCGGATGCATAGGGAATCTTACTCATGCAAATCCTCTCGTCTTCTGTGCGCGGACATAGACTTCGAAAGGTGTACCCCATGCCTGATGGGTAGGAAACCTTTCTTGGATTCCGACATGCTAAA
The DNA here is from genome assembly GCA_025175895.1 of Wurfbainia villosa. Classification (NCBI taxonomy): domain Eukaryota; kingdom Viridiplantae; phylum Streptophyta; class Magnoliopsida; order Zingiberales; family Zingiberaceae; genus Wurfbainia; species Wurfbainia villosa. The sequence goes on from CM045990.1 coordinate 80,213,948, forward strand.
CCTCTTTAGCACTCGGTCTATATATGTAGACTTCGAAAGACCAAGCAACCGTTTTGATCTATCTCCATAGATCTTAATCCCGAGGATGTAGGTTGCTTCTCCTAGGTCTTTCATAGAGAATGTCTTGGATAACCAAACCTTCACTGACTGTAAGATTGAAACATCGTTTCCTATAAGTAGTATATCATCGACATACAATACTAGGAATAAGACTGCACTCCCACTAACCTTCTTGTACACACAAGGTTCGTCTGGATTTTGTGAGAAATCAAACTTTTTGATTGTCTCATCAAAACGGATATTCCAGCTCCTGGATGCTTGCTTCAATCCATAAATGGACCGTCGCAATTTGCATACCTTGGTTTTATCAACCGATGTGAAACCCTCAGTCTGTATCATATACACGTCCTCGAGCAGGTTTCCATTAAGGAAAGCTATTTTCACATCCATCTGCCATATCTCATAATCATAATGAGCCGCTATGGCCAGGAGCATCCGAATGGATTTAAGCATAGCTACAGGCGAATAGGTTTCGTCATAATCAACACCTTGTTTTTGACGATATCCTTTCGCCACCAATCTAGCCTTATAGGTAATCACATTACCATCCATGTCAGTTTTCTTCTTGAAAACCCACTTGTACCCTATAGGCTTTATCCCTTCAGGTGGGTCAACCAAGTTCCAAACTTGGTTTTCATACATGGAATCCATTTCCGACTTCATGGCACCAAGCCACTTATCCCTTTCTGAACTTGTCAGCACTTCTTCATAACTGTAGGCTCTCATCATCAATGAGTAACACGTCGATTCACTTACGAAAATCCATATCTCTCGTGATTATTGCGTGTTCTACCGATCTACAAAGATGTGGTGTTACAATAGGTCCAAATTGATTGCTCATCAGTAGCTTCACCAGGTATCTCATCAATGTCTATTTGAGTCTCTCGAGCCTCCTCAAGCTCGACGACACTCCCACTGTTTTCTTGCAAGAGAAACTCTTTCTCTAGAAACACAACATGCCTTGAAACAAACACCTTTTGTTCCATAGGATGATAGAATTGGTAACCCCTTGTTTCCTTAGGGTATCCAATAAATAGACATTTATCAGACTTAGCATCCAATTTGTCTGATACAGTCCGCTTCACATAAGCAGGACAACCCCATATCTTCAAGTAAGATACATGAGGTTTCTTACTATTCCATATCTCATATGGAGTAGTTGAGACTACCTTGGTAGGCATTCTGTTTAACAAGTAAATAGCTGTCTGAAGTGCATAGCCCCAAAAGGACTTGGGAAGAGGTGCATGATTCATCATTGACCTGACCATGTCCAACAAGGTCCGGTTACGCCTCTCAGATACACCATTATGCTGTGGTGTATAGGGCGGAGTCCATTGAGACAATATGCCATTGTCTCTTAGATAATCAAGAAACTCTTGACTTAAGTATTCACCACCTCGATCCGATCGAAGTATTTTAATACTCTTGTCATGTTGTTTCTCTACTTCATTTCTGAATTCTTTGAACCTTTCAAAGGCTTCAGACTTGTGTTTCATCAAGAACACATACCCAAACCGTGAGTGATCATCGGTGAAGGTAATGAAGTAGCTATAGCCTCCTAATGCTTGAGTTGACATAGGTCCACATACATCAGTATGTATTAGACCTAGTAACTATCCCACTCGTTCACATTTTCCAGTAAAAGGTAACTTAGTCATCTTGCCTTTTAAGCATGATTCGCATGTATCGTATGAATCCAATTCAAACGATTCCAGAATTCCACATCGGTGTAATTCGGACATGCGTTTCTTGCTTATATGGCCAAGACGACAATGCCACATATAGGAGTCTATTTGATTATCCTTTCGAGCACGCGTGTTGCTCGCTTCGATATTGAAAATGTCACTGGATACGTCCAACGTATAAATGCCATTACTCAAGGTTCCAGTTCCATAAAGTACGTCATTTAAAGTTATATAACAACAATTGTTACTAAACGTCAAATGGAAACCATTTCTATTTAAACAGGAAATAGAAACAATGTTCTTTATTAGAGAAGGAACATAATAGCAATTGTCCAGTTCTAAGACTAGTCCACTAGGGAGCTTCAGCAAATAAGTTCCGATGGCGATCAAGAAGAACCTTTGCTCCATTGCCAACTCGCAAATTTGACTCCTCTGACAAGTCTTCTTCTATTCCTTAGCCCCTGTATGTCATTACATATATGTGAGCTACACCCAGTATCCAATACCCAAGTGTCCAAGGAAATAGAATGACAATCAATAACGAAGATACCTGAAGAGGATGGGGCATCGGATGCCTTCTTCTTCTTCATGGACTCAAGATAAATCTTGCAGTTTCTTCACCAGTGGCCTTCCTTGCCACAGTGATGTTGGTGCAGTGGGCACCAAAGTCGAACCGGTATTTTGATTATGGCAAAAGGCTCAATAGTTAAGGGTATATTTGTTATCTTACGAGCTCAATTAAGTGTGCAGAAATGCTAAAGTTGAGCGAAGGTTCATGACACCGGTGGGAACCGAGGTGGTCGCAACGCCGAGGGACTTCGGAGGAAGCCGAGGTACTCGTGAAGACCGAAGCGAGGCTACAAGGTAAGCTCGTGAAAGCGAAGCAAGGTCGTTAGCGTAGATCCGACCCAATACCTCCAATGGAAGGTCTAGGTCGAGATCGGATGGTTAGAACCATCGAACTTTATATTTTAAGCTAACTTGTATCATAGCCCAAAACCCTTTGACTAGGTCAACTGCTAGTCAAGTTCCAAATTCGAGAAGAGCTCAAATTTCAAGGGGTGAATTTGGACTTGACTGTGTTTTGGTACAAAGGGTGATGTGGCATCAAGGTGGACATCCAAACCATCACCAAGCTTCCTTGTGGTGGACGCCCAAAATAAGGTGAGTTGGCACAAGATGGTTGGCTCCCATGATGTGGCACAAGTTGAATGGCTCCAACAAGTTGGCGCCAAGGAGGTTGGAGGTGGCACAAGGTGGTTGGATGAAACACCTCATCCTCAAGTTGGCGCCCAAGGAGGTTGGAGGTGGCACAAGGTGGTTGGATGAAACACCTCATCCTTGAGTTGGCACAAGAAGGTTGGAGGTGGCACAAGGTGGTTGGATGAAACACCTCATCCTTGAGTTGGGATAAGAACCTCACCTTGGACACTACCTATGTCTAAATTCATAGATCAATATCCATAAATAGACATGTTCAAGCCAAGCAAACACAAGAATTCAAGAGCTCTCAACACGCCGTCGTAACGCCGCTACTACTACTCACATTTGCTACGACGAAGTGCCGCCGACAACGAAAGCTACATCTTCTACTTATAAGAGTTGTCGGTATATTTATTTAAGTTCTACTTCTTTAAATTGTCTTTGTGCTTTAATCGTAACAAGGAAAGGGGGAGTGTCCCTTTGCCTTTGATTTCTTTTGTAATCGTGTTCTACCTCCAACGAGGAGGAGTGGTTTTAGTGAATTGCCCTCCGTGACGTGATCAAGGATCACTAGGCCGTGGATTAGCAATCGAAAGATTGTGAACCACGAAAATATCTTGTCTACTTTATATTTCAGCACTCTCTACTTGCTTTTTACTTATTGCAAAAGTTTTTAACGACATCAGTATCGCTTATTCACCCCCTCTAGCGACACTTTCGATCCAACAATTGGTATCAGAGCCGGGGGCGCTAAGATTCGGTGAAACCACCAATCTAGCTTTGTTTTTCTTTTTTTTACAGATTTTTTATTTATTTATTTCTGTTTTCGTATAATTATTTCACTTGCTTATCTTCTCCTACATATAGAATTGCATTAGAGGCTTTAGGATCCGGATAAGGTTGTCCTTGGTTAGATCCCGAGTAAGGTTGTCCTCCGGAACTTCAACGACATTCGCATTTGATTGTTTATTTCTTTTGCAAGTTACATTTTATATATCTTTTTTACTCAAGACTACTAATCCAAGACGAAAGTCTTGGAATATTCTTTCGTGTGTGTTTTGCAAGATTCTTTTAAAGTCGTTCTTCTTCTTGTTTTTAAATGGCCCATCTCGAAGGGTTTAGCACCGACCCGCTTTACAACGGTAATGACTTTCGTTATTGGAAGGGTCGATGGAATGCTTTCTTAAAACCCAAATCGAGATGTGGATCGTAATCCAAACCGGTTTCACACTTCCTATTAATGAAGATGGTGAATCTTTGGGTTACGATCAATGGTCAAATTCCATGAAAAACAAGTAGAAGCCGATGCCAAGGCAACTCAAATCTTGCAATGTGGGTTGTCCAAGGAAGAGCTCAACGCGCCGGCCCTTCATTAGTGCAAAGGACTTATGGACCAAGCTAGTGGAACTACACGAAGGCACCGACGACACGAAGGTATGTAAAAGAGATTTACTTTTAAATAAATTGTATAACTTGAAAATGCAGAAAACGAGACCGCAACTCAACTACATGCTCAGATATCCAAGACATCGTCAACCAACTCCATGCCATCGGACAAAAGGTCGAGAATCGCGACCTTATCAGGTATTCTCTTAACTCGTTTCCTAGGACCACCTTGTGGGCATCCATGGTCGATGCCTACAAGGTCTCCAAGGACCTTTCTAAAATTAGGTTAGACGAATTGTTTTCGGAACTTGAATTACATGAGCAAACTAACGTGGTCCAGGCCGAGAAGAGTATTGCGTTAGTTGCTGCGTGTTCCAAGAAGAAGAAGCCCGCAAGCAAGCCACCCCGGAGGAAGAAGACGATATCCAAGCTCTAATGGCCAAGCCGATCGAGCACGACTAAACCAAGAAGAGTCCGAGTCGAATCCGATGATGAGCTTCCATTCAAGACAAGCCACGGATCCGTGATCCGGTTCAAAAGAATCATTAAGGGTAAGTCGGTCGTTACTTAATACTTTGTATGGTGCAATTAAATTTTTAAATAAGAAACTAGCTAAGTCCGAGTCCAAGGTCGAGACCCTAATTGAGGAGGTTAACCTTCTCAAACATGAGGTCTCCCTAACCTCTTCGACTACTCGTATTCAAGAGGAGGACTCAACTCAAGTTGAAAAGCTTGAAGTTGAGAACTCGCTTTTGAAAACACAAGTCAAGACCTTAGGAACACGTTGGAAAGGTTCACTTTGGGATCCAAGGGACTTGACCTCTTACTTGATCACAAAGGGCCGTGTACAACAAGGCCAGACTGGGTTTAACTCAAATACAACCAATAAGTCAGATATGTCTATAGTAAACCAACATAAGAAAAATGTCCAAGCATGGGTCCCTAAGACCACTTTGATTTCAACTTTAGGATCTAACATGTATTGGGTTCCTAAGGACCAAATTCACTATGTGAATAGACCCACTCGATTCAATGGTCCAGGGGAGCCAATACAAAATGTATTTTTGTTAAGTCTTAGAAATTGCATGCTTAGTTTTTCCTTTATTTTTAGAATGATTAGATAGGACTCATAACCAACTAAAATCCTGCGAAAAGATTGAGCCTCGGGAGCCTCTTTTCAAAATAAACCAACTAAAATCCTATTTAAAAGATTGAGCCTCGGGAGCCTCTTTTCAAAAATAACTAGTTAGACCAAGACGTAGTCTCAAGTAAGTCGAGTTATCAATTTCTTGAAATTAGCTTTGTCTAAGGAAGTGGTCGTTGTTCCGATCAAAGAAGGCCTCTGTGGCTCGCCACGACACGAAGCTAATCTCTTGAAAAGATTACTTGATGAGCTTAGACTAAATCGAATCTAACCTAATGTTGGTTAATTTAAATTCATTAAAATTAATCAAGTAAAATTGATAGTCATCTCACAATAACACATAGGAATAACATGTTTTGATCATGTAGATATTGGTGAGATGATTTAGGTTTAAAACTTACAAACAACCCTTTAGTAATTCCAATATCCGATCCAACTACCTTATGTGTAGGATCAATGGATGTTGGAGGTTGCTCCCTTGACACATGACCGGGATCAACTCAAATTTTCGGTTACGATTCAAACGACAAGGATCGGTGAGCCTTCGAATAACGGCAAGCTCAAAATCATCGGATCGTGATATTGAGCTCAACTCTAACTTTACAATTCAAAATGTCTTATTAGTAGAAAACTTTCAATATAATTTACTTAGTGTAAGCCAATTGTGTGATAACAATTATAAGGTCATATTTCTAGAAAATGAATGCGTAATCAAAATAAATGCAACATCTAAAATAATACTTAAAGGAACTAGGAGTAGCAACATCTACACAATAAATTTACCTAACTCCTCAACCAAGTGTCTTATGACACAAAGAAGAGGAATCTTGGTTATTGCAATCAAGACTGGACACTCGCACCCAAGACTCGTCCACAAGATGAGTCGAGTGGCTTGGTTATAGGTTTGCCTAAACTAAACAACTTGGATAATAAAATATGTAATGCTTGTCAACAAGGTAAACAATCTAGGACACAACATCAATTAACTAATCAAGAACGAACCAAAAGTGTTCTTGAGCTCCTACACATGGATCTATTTGATTCACATGGAGCTAAGTCACTCAATGGTAGTCAATTTTGCTTAGTCATAATTGATTTACTATTCTAGATTTACTTGGGTTAGGTTTATCAAACATAAAAATGATACCCTAGACCAACTAATCAATCTTTGTAGGTTAATCGAAAATCAAAAGAACCTTAAGATTAAAAGACTTAGAAGCGATCATGGTGGTGAATTCGAAAACCACAGATTTACAGATTTCTGTAACCTAAACGGATACCACCATGAGTTTTCATGTCCTAGAACCCCACAATAAAATGGGTTAGTCGAACGGAAAAATAGAACCCTACAAGAAGCCGCTAGGACAATGTTAAACGAGTATAACCTACCCGATAGATTTTGGCAGAAGTAGTACGGCTTGCTATGTCCAAAATAGGATCCTTATGGTAAAGAGGCACCAAAAGACCTCAGACGAGATTTATCACGATAAAATACCGAACATCAAGTACTTTAGGTATTTGGATGCAAGGTACATATCTTAAACACTAAGGATTTACCTAGGGAAATTAAATCCAAAACCCTACTAGAACCTTTCTAGGATACTCAACCACCAGAGCTTATAGGTATACAATCACGACACTCTTAGAGTCGAAGAAACCATTAATATAGTTTTCGATTTAAGGACACGAACCCGCTCAATCCTTAACAAAACCAACTAGCAAATCAACTTATAGCGAACCCGACTGATCTTGAACTTGAATCTGCCCTAACCCAAGTCATCCTATCGACCAAGTGATAGATGACCCTAACCCGAGTCACACTAAGACTCAAACAAATCATCCTATCAATCAAGTTATAGGTGATCCAAATTTAGGGGTTCGAACTAGAGCTTCATATCGAAACCTTAGTCAAATCTCTAATTTCCAAAATCGAACCCAAAACTATTGAACAAGCACTTCTTGATCCCGATCCGGATTATTGCTATGCAAGAAGAGCTAGCTCAATTCACTAGAAATGAAGTCCGGGAATTAGTACCACCACCTAAAGAAAAATCAATTATTGGAACAAGGTGGGTATTTCGAAATAAACTTGATGATAAAGGTGAAGTAGTTAGAAATAAAGCTAGGTTAGTCGCAAAAGGGTTTAGTCAAGTCGAAGGTTTAGATTACGATGAGACCTACGCCTCGTGAGCTGCACTAGAGTCCATCCGAATGTTGTTAGCATATGCAGACATCGAGGTTTTAAATTGTTTCAAATGGATGTCAAGTCAGCATTTTTGAATGGATACATTAAGGAAGAAGTTTACGCTACCAACCTCCGGATTCAAAATCTAGATAAACTCGACCATGTCCTTAGACTTAAGAAAGCCCTATATGGACTCAAACAAGCCCCAAGAGCTTGGTACGAAAGGCTTTCGATCTATCTTAAGTCCAAAGGATTCAACCAAGGTTTAGTCGACCCAACCTTATTCGGTAAAAACCGTAGGAAAAGAAATCTTTATAGCCCAAATCTATGTAGATGATATAATTTTTGGAACTACCAACTCGATCCTCGCTAAACTAATTCATCTCACTTATGGAAAGTGAATTTGAAATGAATTTGGGAGAGTTAAGTTTCTTCTTAGGTTTACAAATTAAACAAACTAAAGATGGAATATATTTACATCAACAAAAATATACTAAGGACTTAATAAATCGATTTGGAATGCAAGATGCTAAAATAATCAATACACCTATGGCAACTAATGTTAATATAAACGAAGATGTAGAAGGAAAACCCGCTGACCTAAAAATACTATAGGAGCGCAATAGGAAGTCTCCTATACTTAACCGCGAGAATTCGACATTTTATTCGCAGTAAGTATGTGCGCAAGGTTACAAACCTGTGCCAAGGAGTCTCACCTAACCCTAGTCAAGCGTATCCTTAGATATCTAAAGGGCACGCTAAACGAGGTATTTGGTACCCTAGATCTACCGAGTTTAATCTAATCGGCTACATCCGACTCCAACTATGCCGGTAGTAAACTCGATAGAAAGAGCACGAGTGGTTGTTGTCAAATCCTCGCCGAGTCTAGTAAGTTGTGCAGAGGAAGCAAAGATTATGCGCTGCCTTATCTACCACCGTTTAATACGCTATGGCGATGGGTGAGTGTGTCTCTCACTCTGTGGATGAAGCACACTCTCCAAGACTTTAGCTTAATCTTTAACAACATTAAAACCTACATAGATAACATTAGTTCAATTAACTTAACTAAAAATCCAATATGTCATTCTAGGACAAAACATATAGAAGTTAAACACCACTTCATTAGGGAACATGTAACTAATGGAACTATACAACTAGAGTATGTTGAGTCCAAATCAAACCTAGCGGACATCTTCACCAAACCACTACCCGGCCTAATTTAGTTTATTAAGACGAAAGTTAGGTATGTGCGTAATAGAGTAGGATTTAAATTTTTCTATATATGTACTCTACTTTTGCTTCTTTTTATGAAATTAGCCTAAGTCTTACCTTAGAAATCATATACCTATAGATTTAAGGAGCCAACACATCTCACAAGACATAGGACTAATGTGTTTGTGTACTTAGCCACGTAGAAGTGCGTGAGATGTTAGGACATTACTCCTGATTCCAGATGTAGATTCAGAGCATCTACATGAACCATGGAGTATAATTATTTAAAATTAATCAACTCCTTCAAGACTTATTGATCATTCTATATCAATCAAGTCCAACCGGAGTTGTACATTTTAGATGAACATATTTTCAAGCTTATTATTATTTTAAAAAAAAATATATATTTATATTGGGAACTTGCTTGGACTTACAAACCTTAAAATATATTTACAAACTTTTTGAGTTAAGGCAAAAGGGGGAGAAAGTCACAAAAGTAAGGAAGAAAGTAAACAAAATTATTACCTTTTATATTAAGTAATTCCGTTTACTTAAGCAACTATTAAGGGGGAGTAAAAATTATTTTTCAAGAACTCACCTTCGGTCAAGGGGGAGGTTACCTCAAAGGGGAGAACTTGAAACAATAATATTTCTCACTCATGCTTAATCTTTATGCTAGCTCACTCATGCTTAATCTTTATGCTAGCTCATTCATACTTAATCATTATGCTAGCTCATTCATATTTAATCATTATGCTAGCTCATTCATATTTAATCTTTATGCTAGCTCATTCATATTTAATCTTTATGCTAGCTCATTCATGCTTAATCACTATGCTAGCTCATTCATATTTAATCTTTATGCTAGCTCATTCATGCTTAATCATTATGCTAGCTTACTGTTATGCTTAATTTTTCCTTAACTTTTGTGTCGGTTTGCCATGAATCAAAAAGGGGGAGATTGTTGGTGCAGTGGGCACCAAAGTCGAACCGGTATTTTGATTATGGCAAAAGGCTCAATAGTTAAGGGTATATTTGTTATCTTACGAGCTCAATTAAGTGTGCAGAAATGCTAAAGTTGAGCGGAAGGTCTGCGACACCCGGTGGGAACCGAGGTGGTCGGGCAACGCCAGAGGGACTTCGGAGGAAGCCGAGGTACTCGGGTGAAGACCGGAAGCGAGGCTACAAGGTAAGCTCGTGTGAAAGCGAAGCAAGGTCGTTAAGCGTAGATCCGACCCAATACCTCCAATGGAAGGTCTAGGTCGAGATCAGATGGTTAGAACCATCGTACTTTATATTTTAAGCTAACTTGTATCTTCAAAACCCTTTGACTACCAACTGCTAGTCAAGTTCCAAACCTCGAGAAGAGCTCGAATTTCAAGGGGGTGAATTTGGACTTGACTCGTGTTTTGGTACAAAGGGTGATGTGGCATCAAGGTGGACATCCAAACCATCACCAAGCTTCCTTGTGGACGCCAAAATAAGGTGAGTTGGCACAAGATGGTTGGCTCCCATGATGTGGCATTAAGTTGAATGGCTCCAACAAGTTGGCCCAAGGAGGTTGGAGGTGGCACAAGGTGGTTGGATGAAACACCTCATCCTCAAGTTGGCGCCCAAGGAGGTTGGAGGTGGCACAAGGTGGTTGGATGAAACACCTCATCCTTGAGTTGGCGCACAAGAAGGTTGGAGGTGGCACAAGGTGGTTGGATGAAACACCTCATCCTTGAGTTGGGATAAGAACCTCACCTTGGACACTACCTATGTCTAAATTCATAGATCAATATCCATAAATAGACATGTTCAAGCCAAGCAAAACACAAGAATTCAAGAGCTCTCAACACGCCGTCGTAACGCCGCTACTACTACTCACATTTGCTACGACGAAGTGCCGCCGACAACGAAAGCTACATCTTCTACTTATAAGAGTTGTCGGTATATTTATTTAAGTTCTACTTCTTTAAATTGTCTTTGTGCTTTAATCGTCACAAGGAAAGGGGGAGTGTCCCTTTGCCTTGATTTCTTTTTGTAATCGTTGCTCCTACTTCCAACGAAGAGGAGTGGTTTTAGTGAATTGCCCTCCGTACGTGATCAAGGATCACTAGGGCCGTGGATTAGCAATCGAAAGATTGTGAACCACGTAAAAATATCTTGTCTACTTTATATTTCCGCTGTGCACTCTCTACTTGCTTTTTACTTATTGCAAAAGTTTTTTAACGACATCGTATCGCTATTCACCCCCCCCTCTAGCGACACTTTCGATCCAACAAGTGATGGCAAGTGCCCTTTTGCGCTGGTTCCGCCTTCTTTGCCTTTTTGTTCTTTCCTTTCTTTTGTTCTTTTGCCTTCCTCTTAGAACCTTTCTTTGAGGAATCAACTAACAGAACCGCCTTCTCCTCATGCTTCACAGAAGGCTCCACAGTCTTCAGCATATTTAGGAGCTCGGGAATGGTGGATTCCAATTTGTTCATCCGATAGTTCATCACAAATTGCGAGAAACTCTTGGGCAAACAATGCAGAATTAAGTCAATACTTAACTCATGATCCATCCCAAAACCGAGCGTAGCTAGCCGCTCGATGTACCCGTTCATCTTTAGCATAAACTGCACTACAGACGAACCTTCTTGCATCTTCGTGGTGAAGAGGAGCCTAGAGACCTCGAACCTTTCGGATCTCGCTTGCTCATCGAACAACTCATGAAGATGGAAGACCATAGTATTAGCATCCATATGCTCATGCTGCTTTTGCAGCTCAGGTACCATCGCCGCTAGCATGATGCAACTCGCCAGCTCAGAATCTTCCACATGCTTCTGATAGACCAACATTTGGTCTGGAGTTGCATCGTCCTTAGGACGGTCAGGAAGAGGTTCTTCAAGGACATATGCAAGCTTTTCCGCCTTGAGAACAATTCTCAGGTTTCTAAGCCAGTCCAGGAAGTTAGGCCCAGTCAGTTTGTTCGAATCCAAAATAGTGCACAAATTCAAAGACGTCATGATCAATTTATTGACCTAGAAATACAAAACGAGCATATATGAGAAAATGATTTTAAAATGCATCAATATACATTTATAAATCCCATTCATTTTTTGAATTTCAAAAAACCCCAAAATCACTTCGGGAGAACGTAGGTCCATCTCCGAATGGGCTGATATCCATCATAGTTATGAACAACCTTGGAGAGAGTCCAACAAGCCATTCATAACTACGACGGTAGGTATCAACTATACCGATTGCATATCACGTATATGCAACTATCACAATGTGCTATCAACTAATTGAATGTTAACACATACATCGGGTTGTTAACACATTAACAAGTATGCATCATATGCATAGCACCCAACTTCACCTCCCTTTACATCGACCTTGGAGAGAGTCCAACAAGCCGATGCTCCAGGTTAAAGCCAACCCATTAATCGGGAAATAGTTTTAATATGGCTAGAGCGCATTCAACCAATTAGCCTAGCTTGGAGAGAGTCCAACAACCAAAGCTAACGATTGACCTCTGACTCTTACCATATTAGTATTAAACTATTCCATGGTTTGAACATGTTCGGGTTCGAGCAGGGCTTGGAGAGAGTCCAACAACCCAAACAAGAAACGGAACTCTGGTTCTAACCATATTAATGGAAGGTGTAGGCTTTAATATTGTTTAAGGGTTTTTATGTCTCATCCTCTTTGCATGCAAATAACTATTATCTACATGGCATGGCATACATGACATACATCTACATGTCACGACACGCATGGCATAATGTTATGCATCTAATGCAATTACATGGCATACAATTATGTCATGTATATATTTCCTTATATGTCATAACTATTTATGGAAATAAAATATGTTTAAGATTTGATTCTCCAAATCAAATCATAATTAAATTAGGAAACAAATTTCCAAATCTAATCACATATTTTATTCAAGGAATTATTTGATTAAGGAAAATCTATTTAGGAAACCAATTTCCTAAATCATTAAAACTACTTATGGAAATAAAATATTTTAAGATTTGATTTCCCAAATCAAATCATGATTAAATTAGGAAACAAATTTCCAGAATCTAATCAAATATTTTATTTATAGAAAATATCAATTTCCATAAATACTTCCAACTTTCCAAAAGTGGAAGATTTCCATAAATACTTCTAGACTTTCCAAAATTGAAAAATTTCCATAAATACTTCTAAATTTCCAAAATTAGAAAATTTCCAGAAATACATTATGACTATCGCAAAATGATTTTTATGATTATGTCGAAACACAACCTGGGCTCTGATACCACTGTTGGGTTTCCGACACCGCGGCGTGTGTGTGTTCGATCATGTTTCGTAAACATGAACACAGCGGAAGCAATAAAAATAATAAATACTCCTATTTATTACAACACACACAACATACGCATGCATATTACAACAAGTGTAGACATAACCGTAAATTTAAATTTGCAATAAAAGGAAATTTAACTACGTTATACCTTTCGTATGATGTGTAGCGGGAACGACATCAACCGGAACGATCCTTGCTAGAATCGTCTCTATCCGTATCCACACCGAGTTCCTCGGGATGACTTCGCTAAGCCACGAGCTTCGTCTTCGTAGGGGTTACTAGCCTCGTGTTGAAGACGACGTGATCGAGAGATGATCACGATCTGAATCCAAATTCGGATCCTAAGACGAGTCCTCAAAACTCGCTTCTCCGGAGAGGTATTCGTCAACTGATTGACGAATCCTTTGTTCTCCACCTCAGAGGATTACTGGAGATCGAATCCCCGGTAAGTTAACCGTTGCCGGAGCTCTAACCGTCGTCCAAACGACACTCCGACGAGAGGAGAAGAAGCTGTCAAGAAAACTGGACAGCTTGGTGGAGGAGTAGGCGCCGGCCAAAACAAGGAAGCCAAGTGCTCACCTTTTCACCGAAGCCTAGGAAGATCACCGGAGGGTCGCCGGAGGATCACCGGCTGAAGCTTGGACGCCGGCAAGGAGCTAGACGGCAGCACAACAAGCTGGGCGGCAATGGAGGTTGGGCGGCACAACTAGGTTGGGCGGCAACTCCAAGCTAGGGGTTTTGGATTAGGGCTTAATTATCCATTAAGCCCTCTTTTATAGAGAACTAATTCTCTTAATGGTTATTGGATCATAACCATTAGGCCTGTTAACCCGCTCCATTAAGATAAGTTAAAATAAACCAAACCATGATGGTTTATTTTAAGTTAAAACGAACCGAACCAACTTTTGGTTCATTCGTTTAAAATAAACCAAACCCTTTGGTTTATTCTCATCCATTGGATTAGGACCAAACCATTTTGGTCCATCCATTATGTCTTCATAAGACACGGCCCATCCACGCTTCCATTGCGACTGAAATAATTTCATGCTCGCATTATGTTTGGTCCAACCAAACCTAGTTTCTCTCGGTCTGAGAATCCCATTCTCAAGCTCGTTTTAAATCCTTTTGATTACGCTCGTTGTGCGTGTGACCAAATAGGTTCTCGGTTTATGTTGGCCGTCTATAATTAACCATTAATTATAGAACGATCATGAGTGGCACCTAGTAGTACATCATGATCCCCAATTAACCGAAAAGATCAACGGTTGATCCAGAACTATTTCTGAAAACCTTCAGCAGCTTGAATAATTCGTGCCCCATTCCCTTCACTCATCTTATACCCACTTGGTTCAGGACATGGTCTATTGTGTCAGTCCCCACTAGGCTGACTACGTCACACCTAGCCCAAGTATCATTTCCTCGTCCTACGGATTCTAGTTACTCCACATGTATCAAAGAGTACCTTACTCTAAACATGTAATGCTTTGGCCAAAGACTTTAGTAACAATCCGACGAGAGGCCATGGGTATACATCTCCTCGCAAGGAGTGGTGAATCCTTTATAGGCTATTCAAACACCTTCGATCACTTCGACTTATACCCAATCATCCCGGGTCACATCTCCTTAGAGATGTTTGCTTAAGATGTCAAAGCATAAGTCTCCATAATCAAGATGACTTGAATACCGCAAGTCAAAGGAACATCGCACTTAAGCCACAGTAAGAACTTCATTGACATATCTATATATGCAGAGAACCATATGAAGTCTTACGGCTGGTCACTCCAATGAACTAGTTACCATAACTAGCATCCACGATTAACTCCTGACATCACAATGTTTCCAAATGAGAATCACCGCTTGGATACACCAAGGAGTATACCTTGCTAACTCGGCTGAATTGATGGTGTCCAAATCCATCAATTCATCGACTAGGGATAATTCCGATACATCACAATTACACATGTAGAGATACTCACTAGTTGTGATCCAATCACAAATTCTCTCATGCTGTGAATCGCATCGTGGACATTCAGTAAATGAGTTTAAGATCCAATCAAATACATGAAACATGTATACTCAAATAGTGAATCTTCATTTATCATATAAATGGTTCATACATAAGGCGATTGCCTTAGGACATCTCTCATATATTACTAACACTAGGATACCAAATACTGACATTAAGTGTACCCTTTAGATATCTAAGGATACGCTTGACTAGAGTTAGGTGAGACTCCTTGGCACAGGTTTGAAACCTTGCGCACATACTCACTGCAAATAAGATATCAGGTCGGCTTGCAGTTAAGTAAAGGAGACTCCCTATTATGCTCCTATAGTATTTTAAATCAATTGAATTTCCGATTACATCTTCTTCTATATTCACATTAGTTTCCATTGGGGTATTAATAATTTTAGCGTCTTGCATTCCAAAGCGTTTAATTAATTCTTTAGTATATTTGCATTGATGTAGGTATATTTCATCTTTAGTTTGTTTAATTTGTAGACCTAAAAAGAAACTTAACTCTCCTACTAAATTCATTTCAAATTCACTTTCCATAAGTGAAATGAACTCATTTAGTAGGATTGAGTTGGTGGTTCCGAAAATAATATCATCTACGTAGATTTGGGCTATGAATATGTCTTTACCTAAGGTTTTTACGAAAAGGGTTGGGTCAACTACACCTTGGTTAAAGCCTTTGGACTTAAGATAAATCGAAAGTCTCTCGTACCAAGCTCGAGGATCTTGTTTATGTCCATAAAGATCTTTCTTTAACCTAAGGACATGATCGGGTTTGTCTAAACTTTCGAAACTGGGGGGTTGACTAACATAAACTTCTTCTTTAATGTATCCATTTAAGAATGCAGATTTCACATCCATTTGAAACAACTTAAATCCTCGATGTGCTGCATATGCTAATAGCATTCGAATGGACTCTAATCTAGCTACTGGGGCATAGGTCTCGTCGTAATCTAAACCTTCGACTTGACTAAACCCTTTAGCAACTAGTCTAGCTTTATTTCTAACTACTTCACCTCTATCATCAATTTTATTTCTAAACACCCACCTTGTTCCAATGATTGTTTTATCTTTAGGTGGTGGTACTAATTCCCATACTTCGTTCCTAGTGAATTGAGCCAACTCTTCTTGCATTGCAATAATCCAATCGGGATCAAGAAGAGCTTGGTCAATAGTTTTGGGTTCAATTTTAGAAATCAAAGATATTTGACTAAGGTTTCTGTATGAGGCTCTAGTTCGAACTCCTAGACTTGGATCACCTATCACTTGGTCAATAGGATGATTCATTTGAGTCCTAGTTGGATTTGGGTTTGAGTCTACAACTTGATCCATAGGATGACTCGTTTGAGTTCTAGTTTGGTTGGAGTCATCTATCACTTGGTCGATAGAGTGACTTGGTTGACTTAGGTTAGGATTAACACTAGACTTGATTTCTGAATCAGAGTTAGGTCTAGTATGAGTCGGCTCGCTAATTGGGGTTGCCGGGGGTTTTGTCGGTTCGTGTCCTTCATCAAATACTACATTGATAGTCTCCTTGACTCTAAGGGTGTCGTGGTTATATACTATATAAGCTTTGCTTGTAGTCGAGTATCCTAGAAAGATTCCGATCGTGGTTTTGGATGTAAATTTCCCTAGGTAATCCTTAGTGTTTAGGATATGTACCTTACACCCAAATACCCTAAAGTACTTGATGTTAGGTATTTTATCGTGATAAATCTCGTATGAGGTCTTAAGGTGCCTCTTTACCATAAGGATTCTATTTTGGACATAGCATGTCGTACTCACGGCTTTCGCCCAAAGCCTATCGGGTAGGTTATACTCATTTAACATTGTCCTAGCGGCTTCTTGTAGGGTTCTATTTTTGCGTTCTACTAGGTCATTTTGTTGTGGAGTTCTAGGGCAAGAGAACTCGTGGTGGTATCCATTTAGGTTACAGAATTCTGTAAACCTATGGTTCTCAAATTCACCACCATGATCAATCCTAAGTCTTTTGATTTTAATGCTTTGTTGATTTTCTATTAACTTAAATAGATTGATTAATTGATCTAGGGTATCACTTTTGTGTTTGATGAACCTAACCCAAGTAAATCTAGAATAGTCATCAATTATGACTAAGCAGAATTTACTTCCGTTAAGTGACTTAGCTCCGTGTGAATCAAATAGATCCATGTGTAGGAGCTCAAGCACACTTTTGGTTCGTTCTTGACTAGTTAGTTGATGTTGTGTCCTAGATTGTTTACCTTGTTGACAAGCATTACATATTTTATTATCCAAGTTATTGAGGTTAGGCAAACCTCTAACTAAGTCACTCTGACTCATCTTGTGGATGAGTCTTGGGTGTGAGTGACCGAGTCGTCGGTGCCACAACCATGATTCCTCTTGCCGTATCATAAGACACTTAGTTGAGGAGTTAGTTAAGTTAATAGTGTAAATGTTATTATTTCTAGTTCCCTTAAGAATTGTTTTAGAGGTTTAGTTTGTATTAATTACGCATTCGTTTTCTAGAAATATGACCTTATAGTTATTATCACACAATTGGCTTACACTGAGAAGATAATATTAAAAAATTTCTACTAATAAAACGTTTTGAATGACAAAATTTGAGTTAAGCTCATTATCACCTGATCCGATGATTTTGAGCTTGCCGTTATTTTCGAAGGCTACCGATCCTTGTCGTTTGAATCGAAGCTTCGAAAACTTGAGTTGATCCCCGGTCTTGTGTCGGGAGCAACCACTGTCCAACATTCATTGATCCTACACGCAAGGTAGTTGGATCGGATATTGGATTTATTAAAAATTGATTGAAAATTATTAACCTAAATCATCTCACCCATGTCTACATGATCAAACATGTTAATCCTATATGTTCTTGTGAGATGACTTCCAATTTTAGTTGAATTAAATTTAATGACTTAAACACTTGTCAACCTTGCGTTAGATTTGGATTTGACCTTAGGCTCATCAAGTCACCTTTTCAAGATCATGGCTTCCAGGTCGTGGCGAGGCACAAAGGCCTTCTTTGATCAGAACAACGACCAATTCCTTAGACAAAGCCATTTTCAAGAAAATAGAGACTTGACTCACTTAAGACCACTTCCTGGTCTAACTAGTCTAGGATACGGCGAGGTAGCTTCAGCTAGTTCCGCTCGATTAAGTGCACCGAACTAGATACGCCTTATCTAGCCCGAATACACAAGACTCCGCTTTCCTAGCGTACTATCATCTCGCCGCGTCCTGGTACTATGTTATCAAGTATTGATGAGTTATAGTCCTATCTAACCATTCTAAAAAGAAAAATCAAACTAAATAAAAACCTAAGCATGCAATTTCTAAGTTAAAACGCAAACAAATTTCGTACTAGCTCCCCCTGGATTGTTGACTCGATTTGGTCTCTCCACATAGTGGATTTGGTCCTTGGGAACCCAGTACTGGTTTGATCCTAAGTTTGAAATCAAGGTGGTCTTAGGGACCCATGCTTGGACACGTTTTTTATGTCGACTTACAATCGACATATACGACTTATTGGTCGTGTTTGAGCTAAAACCTAGTCCGACCTTGTTGTACATGGCCCTTTGTGATCCAAGTAGGAGGTCAAGTCTTTTGGATCCCAAGGTAAACCTTTCCAATGTATTCCTAAGATCTTCGACTTGACTTTTCAAGAGTGAGTTCTCAACTTCGAGTTTTTCAACCCGAGTTGAGTCCTTCTCTTGAACTCGACTAGTCGAAGAGGTTAGGGAGACCTCATGTTTGAGGAGTTTAACTTCCTCAACCAGGGTCTCGACCTTGGACTCAGACTTAGCTAACTTTTTATTTAAAAACTTAATTGCACTATAAAGAGTAGTAATAAGAGACCGACTCACCTTGAGTGTATCTTTTAAACCGGATGCGTATCCGTGGCTTGTCTTGAATAGTGTTTGCGATCAGGCTTCGTCTTGGTTTAGATTCAGTTCCAGTTCGACTCGTCTCGATTCCACGGTTTAGCCATAAGGACTCGATCATTGTCTTCTTCCTCGGAAGCTTCTTCCCAAGTAGCGTTGAGTGCCTTTTATGTTTTGGTGCCTTGCTCTTGAGTTTTGGGCATTCGGACTTAATGTGTCCAAACTGTTGCATTCATAACATCTTATGTTTGAACTTTTAGGCTTACCTTCGTTGGGTCAGTGGCGGCTCATTTTGACCCTTGACTATCCTCGAACTAGGTTGACTAGTTCGGCCTCCATTCAGTCGACCTCCGAATCCGACTCATCCTCTTCTTCCTTCGGGGGTGGCTTTCTTGCGGTTTTCTTCCTCGAACCTGCAAAAAGTGCTATACCCTTCTCGGGTTCTGAGTTAGACTGCTCATGAAGTTCGAAATCAGAAAAGAGTTCATCTAACCTAAGTTTAGAAAGATCCTTGGAGACCTTGTAGGCATCGACCATGGATGCCCACAAGGTAGTCCTCGAAAAAGAATTTAGAACATACCTTATAAGGTCGCGGTTTTTGACCTTTTGCCCGATTGCGTGTAGGTTGTTGACTATGTCTTGGACACGGGCGTGGAGTTGCGTCGTGGACTCGTGTTCCTACATTTTTAGGTTATATAGTTTATTGAATAGAAGATCACGCTTACATACCTTGGCTTCATCGGTCCCTTCGTGTAGCTCCACTAGTTTTGTCCAAAGGTCCTTTGCGCTTATGAAGGGGCCGACGCGATTTAGCTCTTCCTTGGATAAGCCGCATTGAAGGATTTGAGTTGCCTTAGCGTTGGCTTTGACTTTTCTTTTTGTCGCAATGGTCCATTGGTCATAATCCAAGGATTCACCCACTTCGTTAGTCGGAAGTGTGAATCCCGTTTGGATTATGATCCACATCTCGATTTGGGTTTTGGGAAAGCATTCCATCCGACCCTTCCAATAACGGAAGTCATCTCCATTGTAAAACGGAGGTCGGACGGTGCAAAAACCCTCGAGATGGACCATTAGAACAAAAGACACAAGGAGACGAAGACGAAGAAACTAGCAACGACAAAAACACACAAAAAAGTACCAAGACTCGCGTCTTGGATTAGTAGTGCGGGAGTAAAAGTAACAAAGTGAAATAAATCTGAAATAAACAAAATTAAAAAGAAAAAAAAATATGTAAAATGGCTAGATTGGTGGTTTCACCAAATCTTAGCAACCCCCGGCTCTGATACCAATTGTTGGATCGATTTGAAACGCTAGAGGGGGGTGAATAGCGTTAAAACTTTTTTTTCGTTCGTTCATTTAAAATCCAAGTAGATAATTAATTTGCATCGAAAAAGATAAGCAATAAGTAAAAGAGACAATTCTTTTTACTTGGTTCGTAGCCTTCGGCTACTACTCCAAGGCCCTAGTAGTCCTTGACCACGTACGGAGGGCAAAAATATTAAAGGAACTCCTCCTCGTTGGAGGTAAGAGTTAATCGATACAAGAAGGAAAGAACTTGAGGTAGAGGGACACTCCCCCTCTCCTCATATACGATAAAAGCTCCGAAAGATTTAAAGAAATGAACTTAAAATAAAAGCTAAAGCCGACGTTACAATAAGAAGGAAATTAAGACCTAGACGTCGGAGAGAAAGCACTTCGTTGTCGGAAAGGTTGTAGCTTGGCGGAGGCTTTTGGAAGCTTTAGAATTGATGAATAAACCCTAGGATTAGCCCTCCTTTTATAGCCTTTGAGCCCCTTTTCGAGAGGAACCATAGCCAATCAAAATTTAGCACCAATCTCCTTGAAATGGGGTGATAAGCCTTGACTCCTCGAAGCTGATCATTGACCATCAGTCGACTGATGGCCATCATCGATCGATGGCGATCGATCGAATCTTGACCTCAGCGATCGCTTGATGGCAATCGAGTCCTCCAAGCTGGCAGTCGACTGATACTAGCTGCAAAGCAAAGTAAGCTCAAAGAAAACATTATTTCGACGGTCGTCGATCGTCCGATCTCGACCTAGACCATCTATAGGATGTCTTTGGTCGGATCTACGCTTAAGATCATCCCCGTAACGAGGATACGACCTCACTTATGCTCGCACACACGAGCTTACCTCGATACTTACGTGTTGCTTTTGCTTCCGGCCTTCCACTCGATTCCTTCGGCTCCCTCCGAAGTCACTCGAGTGTCGCCCGACCACCGCGGCTTCCTCCGGGTGTCGCTAGCCTTCACCTCTAGCTATAGCAATCTTTTACACACTCGATTCAGCTCGTGAGATAACGACATGAGCTTAACTTTGTATCGTTTGCTATAATCAAAACTCAGGTTCGACATAGGTGCCTACTGCACCAACATAATTGAGCCAGTTGCTCAGTCGAATAGGTCATCTTGATTGCTAAGAAGTGGGCAGACATCGTCAATCGGTCCACAATTACCCATATAGCATCATATCCGTTTGTCGTCTTGGGCAATCCTGAGATGAAATCCATAGAAATATCTTCCCACTTCCATTCTGGAATCTCGATTGGCTGCAGTGTTCCTCCAGGTCTCTGGTGTTCTTCTTTATCCCTCTGGCAGGTCCGGCAGGTACTGACATACTGAGCCACATCTCTTTTCATTCCGAACCACCAGAATTTTCTTTTCAGGTCTTGGTACATCTTGGTGGTTCCAGGATGCATCGCATAAGGAGTTCCGTGAGCTTCCTCAAATATCTTCTTCCGTAACTCTGGATCATCGAGAATACACAAGCGATCCCTGAGGTAGAGTACTCAACTCTCAGAGATATGAAACCCATCGTCCTTTCCTTCTAGGACCTCTTGCTTGATCCTCTGAATGCTTAGGTCACGGGCTTGTTTTTCCAATATATCATTGAACAACGTCGGTGCTATCATCATGGTCGAGAGCTGTCCGAAAATGATTTCAACCCCGTAACGGATAATCTCCTTTTCTAAGGGCCGAGATAACACTGATAGAGACATCAAGGTGGCGCAGGACTTCCTGCTGAGTGCATCAGATACCTTGTTTGCTTTCCCAGGATGGTAGAATATCTCACAGTCATAATCCTTGACGAGCTCGAGCCATCTGCGTTGTCTCATGTTCAGGTCCTTCTGTGTGAAGAAATATTTCAGACTCTGGTGGTGTGTATAAATCCTACACTGAGCTCCATATAGATAATGCCTCCATGTTTTGAGAGCAAAGACCATGGCCGCTAGCTCTAAATCGTGGGTGGGATAATTCCTTTCATGTTCCTTGAGTTGCCTAGAGGCGTAGGCAATGACCTTGCCATTTTGCATGAGTACATCTTCGAGTCCCAACTTGGAAGCGTCACTGTACATGTCGAAGCCTTCGTTACTGTCCGGAAGAGAAAGGATTGGAGCACTGGTCAGTCTCCTTTTCAATTCTATGAAACTCCTCTCGCAGGCGTCCGTCCATTCATATTTCTTGTTCTTTCTGGTGAGGACTGTCTTAGGGGCTGAAATCCTAGAGAAGTTCTCTACAAACTTCCTGTAGTAGCTTGCTAGCCCAAGAAAGCTTCTGATCTCGCTGGCATTCTTTGGTATGTTCCAGTTACTCACAACTTCGATCTTTATTGGGTCTACCATCACTCCATTCTTGGATATAACGTGACCCAAAAATGATACTTGATCGAACTAGAACTCGTGTTTGGAGAACTTTGCATACAGCTGCTTTTTTTGAAGAATCCGATTTAGCAGATCGTAGCAGGTGCATTCGTCACTCCGAAAGGCATAACTACGAACTCATAACGTCTGTATCTTGTTCGGAAAGCCATCTTCGGCATATCATCTAGTTTCACCTTCACTTGATGATAGTCAGACCTCAGATTAATCTAAGAGAAGACGGTGGCACCCTTTAACTGGTCGAACAGGTCGTCAATCCGTGGTAAAGGGTACCTATTCTTGATCGTCACATTATTTAGCGCTCGGTAGTCTATGGACATTTGCATAGACCAGTCTTTCTTCTTCACCAACAGTACTGGAGTTCAGTAACCACATGCATAAGACCAGGTGGGGGTACTGTCTCATCGACTCTAGTACTACGTCTTCCATATATTACTATCTCATCGACCCTATTACTACGTCTTCCCTATAGTACTATCTCATCGACCCTATTACTACGTCTTCCATATATTACTATCTCATCGACCCTATTACTACGTCTTCTAGCCATGTTTATCTTCATATATTAGAGTAAGGCTAGTATAAGATTATCGTTCATTTATCTATGCATAGTTAAACTAAAAGCTAGCATAAGGTTATCATACATATTTTCATGCATATTTAAGCTAGAGGCATTTGTTATCATACATGAAAGAAATAAACTAGGCATAGAAATTCTTACTTGGAGCGACAGGATTTGGAGCTTGATGTGTGTGTAGTGGAAAAACAGATCTGCTCTGATACCAACCTGTCACGCCCGCCCTTTCCAAGGGTCCGGAGAGGCGGCGCGTGACGCGATCCTACATACATACACTTATTACAGTGGAAGACTTTATACATATTTTGTAATTCTTACAGCGGAAGACTTTAGACTTATTTTTTTTTCTTTTAAACATAAACATGCATCACATATAACATAAGCAACATATCATGTACATATATGACATAAGCAAACATAACATGTAACATATATATCATAAGCAACCATATCATGTAACATATGTAACATAAGCAAACATAACATGCAACACATATAACATAAGCAACATATCATGTACATATATGACATAAGCAAACATACCATGTAACATATATATCATAAGCAACCATATCATGTAAAATATATGACATAAGCAAACATAACATGTAACATATATAACATAAGCAATCATAACATAAAGGTATATGCAGGATGCTCTTCGAAAACATATATCATAGGTATTTGAACATAACTCTCAACATATTGGGCCCGACATTGTACCACATCATCATCATCATAGCGTGCATCCCTATATAGACCCGAGGTAGCAAGTCTCGAACCTACTAGGTTACTAAGCCCGATCTTAGTCCGTCGACCTAGGGGCTATCGTCATAACATAGAAGCCCATCCTAGGCCCCATCTTAGTCCGTCGGCCTAGGGCATCTGGGAGCCCATCCCGTACTAAGCCAGATCTTAGTCCGTCGACCTAGGGGCAATCATAACATAGAAGCCCATCCTAGGCCCGATCTTAGTTTGTCGGCCTAGGGCAACATAAGAGCCCATCCCTTTGGACCTTGTTAGGGTCCTGGTACAAGTCATGCAGAAGGTAAAATACATACATGCTTCTTATCATAACATATCATATTTCATTCATAAACATATCATATTTCATCTCATAAACATATCATATTTCATTTCATAAACATATCATATTCCATTTCATAAACATATCATATTTCATTTCATAACCATATCATATTTCATTTCATAAACACATATCATATTTCAGTTCATAAAGATATCATCTATCACTTCATAAACATATCATAAATATCACACACATATAGGGCATGGCATAAGGCATAAACATCATGAGCAAGTTTACATGGGGTGACATAAACTGCATGGAGCTCTATAAAAATTTTAAACACCAAACAACTTATATATATGTATAGTCTAACTAAAACACATGTTAATTCTTTAATGTATAAAGCATGGCATGGGACATTTTATCTTCTTCTAACATCAAACATGGCATGGACTCATTTCAAACCTAACCTAGAGCATGTTATCTTCATCTAACATCATTTAACATCACAAGTTATCATGAACTCACATAAAGCATAAAACACTTGTTAACCTAACCTAGAGCATGTTATCTTCATCTAGCATCATTTAACATCACAAGTTATCATGAACTCACTTAAAGCATGGCATAAAGATCACATTAGGGGCCTTGGCCGAATGGTCCCTTGGGGCTTTTAGGGTTAAACTCTTAACCTAATCCATCTATCCTCCTATCATCATCATATTCATACAAGATTTAGCATGGATCTTCATGGTAAGCCCTAGTTGTGGTCTTGGCTGAATGGTCCCTTGGGGCTTTTAGGGTTAAACTCTTAACCTAATCCATCTAGCATCCTAACATCATCATTTACATACAAGGTATGACATAGAACTTCATTGAAAACTCAAGTAAGGTACTTGGCCGAATGGTCCCTTGGGGCTTTTAGGATTAAACTCTTAACCTAATCAATCTAGCATCCTAACATCATCATATACATACAAGGTATGGCATAGAACTTCATTGAAAACTCAAGTAATGGACTTGGCCGAATGGTTCCTTGGGGCTTTTAGGGTTAAACTCTTAACCTAATCCATCTAGCATCCTAACATCATCATATACATACAAGGTATGGCATAGAACTTAATTGAAAACTCAAGTAAAGGACTTGGCCGAATGGTTCATGGAGAGTTTGACATAACAACTTCAATCGAAAAGCTACTTGTATGCAGGTGAGGGGATACTTACATCCTTCTCTTTGCTTTTTGGTTGGAAGATGACCTAATGGGAGCAAACCTAGCCCCCTTCTTGCTTGGATGAATTTCGGACAAGGATGAAAAGGAGGAGCTCTAGGGTTCGGTGAGGAAGAAGAAGAGGAGGAGAAAAACAATTTGATCCCTTATGTCTCCTCATTCCCCCTATTTATTCACTTGAAGAGTCCCTTAGTCTCCCTTACCCCTAACTATAATTTCCCACATTCCTCTAATAATACAATCTTGTTGGGCTTCTGGTTATTGGATGCACCCTTAGGGCTTGACTATCTCTAGAGGTTTGGGGTTCAATTCCTAGGCCTTGCATCCTTTTTGGCTCATTTTCTTTTATTTTTGAAAAGCCCACATAAAGCCCATCATAATCAAGCCAAAAATTCTTGTAAAATTACTAGAAATTTTACGGGCGTTATAGGTGCCACCTTCTACTCCCTCTCCTTTGGCTGACAGCAACAACCAAAAAAGAAGGCTTGGTGATTGGCACTAAATAGGAGAAGAAGGGAGAATATTCTTCCCTTTGTTCAGAGCGAGCAAGGAAGGGAAGATACGAGATCAAGGAGGCTTCGATTCTTGGAAGATCGTTGCCCACACAATGTCCAAGAAGAGGATAGGTCATACAATAGAAGATCAAGAGGTATAAATCTTGTTTGTTTTGATTTTAATTCTCTTGTATTATCTATGTGGTTTATTTACTTTGACCCCGATGATAAACACAAAAACCGGCGATCCATACATCATCTATTTCATGACTAATTGAGGATAAGAGTTAGGTGGCTTGAATAACAAGTTTGTTCAAGCGACTACTCATATCGAATAGCACGATGATGGATCGGTTGCTTGGGTAATCCATCTTTGTCTGGATTAATATTTTTTTTAATCCGGAAACGTGTGATAGGATCGCCATGCACAAGCGACTGAAGAGGGGAAGCAATTCCCTACAATGATTGGATTGCATCAAAACTGCACCCAACCCTTGGATAGAAGCATCAGTATATAGTATCATCCCATCAACACCAGAAGGAATCACTAACATTGGTGCAGAAATTAGCCGCTGCTTAAGCTCCTAAAAGCTAGATTCATACACCTCTGACTAGGTGAACTTGATCCCCTTCCAAGTCATGCGAGTAAGTGGTGTGACAATCTTGGAAAATCCCTCAACAAATCTACGGTAATACCCGGCCAGACCAAGGAAACTACAGACTTCCTGAATTGATTTTGGCTGCTCCCAACTGGTAATAGCATGAATTTTCTAAGGATCTACAGATATACCCCTGTTAGGTACCAGGTGTCAAAGAAAACCACCTGAGGATAACCAGAAGGCACATTTACTTAACTTGGCATATAGATGCTCTCGCCGTAATGTCTCTTACACAATCCGGAGATGATGGTCATGCTCCTCCATAGATCGATAATATATCAATATATCATCTATGAACACTATCAAAAACTGATCTATATACCTTAAGAATACCCGGTTCATCAAGTCCATAAATGCGGCTGGGGCATTAGCGAGACCAAATGGCATCACCAGAAACTCGTAATGCCCATAACGAGTGTGGAAAGCTATTTTCTGCACATCCTCATCTCTTATCCGAAGCTGATGATATCTTGAGCACAAATCAATCTTAGAGTACACACAGGTATCTTTAAGTTGGTCAAATAAATCCTCTATCCTTGGCAATGGATATTTGTTCTTTACTGTTACCGCATTCAGTTGCCGGTAGTCAATGCATAACCGCAATGATCCATCCTTCTTTTTGACAAAAAGTACCGGAGCTCGCCATGGAGAAACACTAGGCCAAATAAATTCACTATCCAACAACTCCTGCAGTTGGACTTTAAGTTCATTCAGCTCCTTTGGTGACATCTGATAAGGAGATTTCGATACCGATACAGTTCCTGGAATCACTTCTATCACAAATTCCACTTGCCTAGGAGGTGGCACGCCTAAAAGTTCATCTGGAAACACATCTGAATACTCTTGGACTACCCGGACATCATAGAAGGGTGATAGTCCTTCGTTCTCAACTTTGACTAAAGATAATAAATAACCCTGACAACCATGGGACAATAACTTCTGAGCCTGTAATGCAGATATGATGGACACTCCATCATCTCTAGTGCCAATAAATTTCCAGGATGGTTCATCCGGTGGTCGAAAAGTCACCACCCTTGCTCTATAATTCAATGTAGCATAATAAGTGGCCAACCAGTCCATACCGAGAATAATATCAAACTCTACCATTTCCAACACCTGAAGGTCCACCGTATGGGTATGCCCATCGAAATCTAATGGGCAACATTTGATTTCATGATGGCTAGTCAGCACCTCTCCTGATGGCAACGATATTACTAGCCCACAAGTATGAACCATCAGAATCCTTCCAATTCTATCCAGAAATATTCTAGATATGAATGAATGGGAACTACCTGTATCAATCATAGTATCAACATATATAGAATAAATTGAAACCATACCCCGAATGATTGATCCTTCGAATAATCTGACTTTGCGTGTCTTTGTGATCCGCACTGCACACACATAATCCGGAGTCTTTCCTCTGATTTCGTGGATGTGCACGAGAACATCCTGATGATCTGTGGTCAGTCTTCTATAGTCGAAAAGTAGCTCATAACCCATGCCTCCGATCTTGCTCCTTTTATCCAACATTCGGAGACTTCTGATTCTAATAATTTGACCTGCAATATATGTTTATTGGTCTCCAACTCTTAAACACTTGTACGAAGTCATTTCTAAACTCCTGACTTGATCCAATGTCTTTCGACAGGATCTGGTAGAAGATCCAAACATCCTAATTCAAATGTAAGCCAATAAACCGTGGGTGGCTTAAAACATCCATTCACATTCTTGAGTTATTAGGTGGTCGTAACCTCTGCATGGTACTGATAACGATGTTTTTGTCGTGGTACTATTACAAATTAATTACCAAACCCTCTAACTACACTAATATAGCATAGTGGATGACCCAGATCATTTTCCAACGAGTGTAATCGATAGAATAGTAAACTTAGGATTTCTAATTATTGCTTTGGGTTTTCTATTGAAGATGGGGGTTTGGAATTTGGGCTCTAACCTAGG
Source organism: Wurfbainia villosa (assembly GCA_025175895.1). Classification (NCBI taxonomy): domain Eukaryota; kingdom Viridiplantae; phylum Streptophyta; class Magnoliopsida; order Zingiberales; family Zingiberaceae; genus Wurfbainia; species Wurfbainia villosa. Next base: position 80,242,678 of record CM045990.1, read on the forward strand.
GTTGGAAGGTTATTAAAACTCTAAACTAATATTCAACAACTAAATCAAGCAATGTAGAAATCAAATCAACAAAAAATGGAAGAGGAAATAAATGATCTAATCAACCCAAGATATGCCCGTTGAATGAACAAGTTCCTCCGGCTAAGTCCAATGAAGCTCGATCGAGACTTCGCAAATGGCAGTGGATGTGGGATGGTGTAAACTCTTGAATCCAGTAGATTGATGGATGCTCTGAACTCTCACGGATCTGATTGAGCTCGAAGAAGTGTCGTCGGGGCAGAACTCCTCCTCAAATCCGAAAGAGAAGGTGGATGAGCTGTGGAATGGAGGACGACGCCGAAATCTCTCGATGATGCGGTTCCTTCTCGAATCCATGGAGGAAAATGGATTGAAGCAATGTGGAGGTGACTGCTAGAGCTAAAAGGAAGAAGAGATTTAACTAACAACCAAATGAAATAATCAATGCATCAACGAAATCTAATGCATGAACATGATTAAAAGAAAGAAACTACTTAACTACAATTGCGATGAAATAAAAGGAACCGTAAATTAAGCATCCTAATCTACATGCATCTAATCAAAGCACATAAACTCTAACATTCAACCTAATTAAAACTCACAAGACATTAAACAAACTCATTCAAGCATTTTATCAAACACTAGGTAAGCATGAAGAAAATTAAACCAAGCACATGCAATTCAAAACATGGAAGATCGTTCAATTACAAACAGTTAACAAACAAAAGCAAAGAGCAATTGAAATGCATTATGAAGCTTGCAATCAATCCAAACGACCAGAATGCTAGAAATGCTGGAAACACTGCACGAAAGGGATGTTGACGATGGAAGTGGACAGCCGGAAATGTGGATGGCACCTCCGATCAGAGGTGGAATAGATGGCTGGCAGAGATGCTGGAAATGAAGATGATGGCTGACCGGAACGATCGGAGGGGAATCCCCACTCTAGTGGTCGGCAGTGACAGATCTCAGTAAGGGAGATGGCTACCGGTGGTGTGGTGGCTGCCGGCGGTGAAGGAGGTGATGTGGCACCGGTCATCGGAGAAGGAGGGAATCCCCTTTTCTCTCTGGCGACAGGCGGGGAAGGGGAGAGCGCGGCGGGCGATCGACGCGTGAAAGGGTGAATCCGCTCCTCTATCTCACAATCGAAGTGGGAAATTGGCTAATCTTTCTGCTCGCTCGAAGAAGGCATTAAGAGGATTATCTCCACCATCCGATCGAAGCAAGATCTAATCCCAGCAGTCAATTAAACCTAGAGCTAAATGAATCTGATTAATCCATTTAAGGGATGTACATCCAACGGTTGAGAATTCTCTGACTTTGAATCGATGGATCTGATCAATCTGAATGGATAATCACGATTGGGAGAATTTGAATGAAGGCCTAAAATATCCAGATCTAAATGTATGGACCGGATCTCTCTAGATCTGGATAAATGGCTCAAAATCAACCACTTTCTTCGGATGGTCCATATTGCTCAGATCTGATCTCTTGATTGAATTGCCTCTGATCTGGATGAAGGGCTAGATTAAATCAGCTCGAAATACCCAATATGGTCCTAGATGAAGCCACATTTGATCTAACTCAAGTCTAGTTCAGTGGCCCATCTCAATCTCCTACAATTAAGATGTAAACTTTGTATATAAGTCCAAAATTTAGGAGAATTTACAATAACGACCAAAAGATGATCCAACTCATAAAACATGCAAATAATCAACAATTAAACACATGATTGGATTAAAACAGTGATATTAAGGACCAAAATAATATGACAAAATGGTAGTTATCAGGTACTCCCATAGCAATTGATCCTGCATTCATCTATGTTGCTAAATGCTATGGAAATTGGAAGAACGTAAGTTGCGATTACAAGAGGTGTTGTGTGGGATATTTATCTATCCAAGTATTTCTTCTTGAGAAGATTCAGAACTCTTTGTCGAAAGAGAAATGGACCTTTGAGGTTATGCATCGATTATCAATGATGGTATGCAGTTGTTGTTGAGAATGAATATCCTTCGTTGTGGATAAATGATCTATTTAGATTAGCTAAAGGACACATGTGTATACTCTATGGTTGATTTATGATTGGAGTGTTGATATTGTAGTGACAAGGTTGTAGGGGATCGATTGGACGCTAGAGGGGGGGGTGAATAGCGCTTGCTAGTACCAATGATGGAATTTGATCATGATCGCGTCTACAAATCATGTTAGCGCAGCGGAATAATAATAATGAAAGCAATAACATGAAACACAATGACACGAGATGTAACGTGGTTCGGAAACGAATGGTTCCTACTCCACGGATTGGGTTCGTACAAACCCTAGCGATGTCACAAACACCACTAAGCACAATAAACTCCTTCTCGACAACACGTCGGAGATGGTGAAACCTCGTACAAAGAATACACTAAGTAATACAAAGTAAGACAAGATAATACAACAAGAATACAACAATCTATGCAAAGAAAACTTTACAAATGCTCTTTGGATTGCTTGCTTTTAGTTGCCTTGGACTAGCCTTGAAGGACTGGAAAAGCACCAACTATTACCCTTCAAATCGCCCAAGAAAACGCTACTTCTAAACCTCCACGAACAGCTGCTTTTAACCTGCATCGGGTTGGATTTCCGCCGATCAGTCGAGTGCCATAAGTCACCAGTCGACTGATGCCACTGTTGCTGTGAGACAACGACTCAATCCACGTTGGAAAAGATCCAACGGGACTCACTACCGATCGCCAACATTGACGAATCGACCACTACCGCAGTCGACGCCCGAGGCTATGGAGCATTCTCGTGGTCGCGACTAACTCGAATGATCGTTGTCCTTGGCGCCGACATCGTCGACATTAATCGACTGCTCCAATGAGCAGTCGACTGCTAGAGCAATTTCAGCTCTAAAATGGCAGTCGAACTCTAGTCGACTCACGGCAGTCGAACCGACCATAATTCTAGTCGACTGCCAATCTCAAACATGAGGTTTTAATCCAAGTATGGTGCCCCCATACTTGCTAGACCACCCTTAGCCTAGACTTAAGCCTTCTAGCCACCTCCATCAGCCTCACGCCTCTCGGATCCCTCCAAGTCATCCATGACTTGTTCATCCATCGCGCCACCCTTCAGGTGCTTCCATCGGCTATATCATGCTAATGGTGTCTACACCACCAAGGCACATTGGACTTACGCCGCCAAGACTCCGCTTGGACTTTACGCCGCCAACCATTGGACTTATGCTGCCTAGACTCCACCCTTGGACTTTACGCCGCTAATATCAAACCCCTTGGACTTCTCAAATGCCAAGACTCAAGCTTGGACTTCCCTTGCCAAGACCCATGCATGGACTTTCCCATAATCACATGGTCAACCCTAGTCAACCATCAAAGTCTCCCTCGAGTCAAACTCAAGTCTGGTCAATTATAACCTGGGTTGATTATATAAACAATCTCCCCAAAACATTAATCGACATCAATGTCAAACATACTATGTCAAACATCAAAACATCACTCGAGTCAAACTCGAGTCTGGTCAATCATGACCTGGGCCGATTGCACCAACAATCTCCCCATTTTTGATGTTTGACAAAACAAACCTTGAGTTAGGCCCCTAACTCAAACTCCCTTACCAATTTCCCAAATTGGTAATTTTACTCTCCCCCTTTTTGACATACATCAAAAAGGTTCTCTCCAAAGAGGTCAATGTCTCATGTTCCAATGAGATCTTACAATCTCCCCCATGGTCCAAATATACCTAGGATGCCATCAATCTTCCTAGTGATAAGTCTCATATTACTCAAGAGAGGCAATCCTATAAACTCTCCCAATTTCAAAATTGGGTATCTCAAAATCCCATTTTCCCCCTCATGAGGAAAAAAAAATACCATCCATCATCCTATGATGGATACCTCCCCCTAAAGGCTTGCTCCCCTTGACCATTGCACCAATAATGTCCTTGGGAAGTCCCTAAGCCAATAGGAACTCTAAACTATCAAAATTAAGATTCAAAGTTCAACATAGAACTTTTCTTCACCTTAAAATTGATACAAACCCTAAACAACTCTCTTAATCCATATCCAATGGATTTTCACCCTTTCTAATGCTTCCCAAAGCATATCCTAGGGTTAGGAGTGGTTAGGGACCTTTACCATAGCTTAACACGGGCTAAACAACCCTTGTTAACTCGAAATCAGCCTAGTAATGACTCCGATGTATAAATTGAATCGCCCTTACATCGATCGCCAACAAGTGGCTGATCGATAATAAATTCCCAAATTTCAGCTATCAGAATCAAATTTTGAAAAAGCATAAGTAATTCTACGTATTTTGAAAAATCATGAAAATTCATATGTATATTACTTATAGTCAATACAATGGGTGAAAAATATTTGAAAAATATTTTACCCATAAAATATCAAAATTGATACAAAATTCAAAAGTGAAGAAAAACTTCAATGTTTTAGCTCACTTTGTATTAACTTCATCAATGGTGATTGCAATCAAAAGATAGACTTCACCAAGGTTTTTTAAATTGATTTTAAAACGATTTCAAAACCTTATTTTGGATCATATCCCTTGGGCTCTATGTACATGACTTGTACACAAGCTTTCCCAAAGATCCAAAATTAAAATTAGATGAGTTTTTAGTTCATCTAGATGCAAAAACTATGCACCTTGAACTTAACTCATATCCTAACATCTCACATGTATCTAGAGTATATAAATACACATACATGTCAATGTGATGTGAGATGTGGGTTTTGTTCATCCTAATCTAGGGTTTCATGCATTCTCCAAGGCAACACTACTTGATTCCCTTATAAATGGGACTCCAAGTCATGCCAAAGTCCTTAAATAAATTTTCATTAATTTAAATGCATGAAGTATGATCATGACATAAATGATAGCATAATAGAGCATGTCCAATGATCATGATGTCATGGCATATAATTAAATCTAAAAACATATGACATTTAAAACCTTAATCTTAACATGATCATGACATATAATTGAGAAAATAAACATGATGTCATGGTATGTTATATGGCAAACAAAGCATGACATATAAAAAGTATAGGTATGATAATACCTAAATTTTAATATTAGTTGCCATTTGAGATAATTAAGTATATTTTTTCCATTATTCCTATTAATCTCCCAAGTGTGCCAAAAACCCAAAATGACACACTATGACCTCTAAACCTAAATTGTGCCAATTCAAATGATTTTTCATAATCTTCAAGGTATATTGGCACATCCTAAAATCTTTTAGGATTAAAATCAAAATCTATTTCCAAGGTATCCATAACCTTGAAAATAATCCTAAAGTGCCACCTTTGCCATGGTTGAGTTAACTACCCATCCAATCAAGGTTGGCACACCCTAAACCTATCTAGCATGAATCAATCACGCTCTTAGGAACCCAAAACCTATTTGAGCTCCTAGGGTCAATTAGGTATTCCTTAGGTATAACCTCCCTAGATACCCTCCTAATGACCCTCCTAAGCTTGTTAGCCTTGGTCATTGTGGTCTTACCATGGTTAACCTTAGAGATTGCCTCCCTAGTAACCTTCTTAGTGGCCACCCTAGGTTTCCTTGAAACCCTAGCCACTAGGCACAAACCTTGGTCAACTCTAGGGATGACTTCCCTATTGACCTTGGTCTTCCTAGACCTAGTTTGTGTTCCATAATCAAATGGAACACTATTATAATCCACCTTAGGCTTAGGTTTGTGCCCCAAACCATTCTTGCCCTTGGTTGACTTTTGTTTCTTGGGTCCTAGATATTGACTTTGAGATATTGACCCTTGACTTTGACCATTAGATCCTTGAAATTGATTTTGCATCTTATTGAGAGTCTTTTCTAATTTCTCAAGCCTTGACCTCAAGGCTTGGTTTTCCAATTCTAATTGCCCAATTTTAGAATTTTGATTTGGTTTTTGGGCATGGGACTTCCTAGGCATATGCCTAGTCCATTTAGGGTTGAGACCTAGATGCTCTTGTACCTTTCTAATGGTCTCCCTAGGTAGAATTTGTTCTAGAATTGTACGACCTAGGGTTATCCTTAGGTAAAATATTTCTAGGGACATTAGTCCCAAATTTCTACTTCTTCCTAAGGTAGACATTTTTAGCTCCTAAATAAAATTCCCTATGTCTAGCATGCTCTTTGTGATAAATAGCAAGATTGCTAAAATTATTTCTAGCATGCTTTTTACTGTAATTTAAGGAACGAACATTAGTTAAATATACCTTAGGGTTTGCCCTAGAGGCTCCCCCTACTTGTGATGCTCCATCTTGTCCCTTCTTCTTCCCCCTTGGGCATTGAGTCTGGTACTGCCCTTTTGAATTGCACTTGAAGCATATGACATGCTCCTTGCTCTTTTGACTTTGGGCACCGACATCTTTGACCTTTGTGTTGACTTTTGGTGCCGGAGGAGTTTTCCTAATACGTTTTGGACACTTGCTTTTGTAGTGCCCGGTTTCCCTACACTCAAAACATATTATATGCATTTTATTATTAACACATATGTTTGAGTTACCTAGGGTGGTCGTGGTGGTCTCTTGAGCTTGCTCTTCCTCTCTACCAGATGTAGATGATTCTTCTTGTTGCTCTGGTATTAAGGATGCCCTAATCTCCTCCCCCTCAATCCTAGAGGTGGAGGTCTCCTCTTCTTCCACCGATTCGGAGGTTGATTCCCTATCAACTTCCAAATCCTCAAGCTCTTTGGATGACAATGTACTTGCTTCCTTTATAGCTTGAGAGGGTGAGCACTCCTCTTCTTCTTCTTCTTCTTGGACCGATGATGAGTTTTCATGGAGCTTTGCCACTTGGCTCCATAACTCCTTAACATCCATATAATCCCGTAACATACACACAATATCATTAGGGATCAAATCAAAAATAAATTTTACTACCTTCATGTTTTTCTCGAAGGCTTGGATTTGATCTTCACTCCATTTCTTCTTCTTGAGGAAACCACCCTTTGATCCTTTTAGATATACAAATCCATCCATCAAAATTGACCACTCCTCAAAATCTCTCATCATAATAAAATCTTCAATTCTTGTCTTCCAAGAATTGAAGCTTTCTCGTCCGTATAGGGTGTAGGGCACCGGTGTGTTGATGTCCCAACCTAGTCCTTCTTCCAACTCCATCTTCACCCTCTAGCATGCTCTCTTAGTTGTTAAACTTCAAGAGCGGCCTTGCTCTAATACCACTTATAGAGGATCGATTGGACGCTAGAGGGGGTGAATAGCGCGTTCTATTACCGATGATGGAATTTGATCGTGATCGCATCTACAAATCGTGTTACCGCAGCGGAATAATAATAATGAAAGAAATAACACGAAACACAATCACAAACACAATGACATGAGATGTAACGTGGTTCAAAACTGAGTAGTTCCTACTCCACAGATTGGGTTCATACGAACCCTAGCGATGTCACAAACACCACTAAGCACAATAAACTCCTTCTAGACAACACGTCGGAGGTTGAGAAACCTCGTAGAAAGATTACACTAAGTAATACAAAGTAAGACAAGCAAATACAACAAGAATACAATAATCTATGCAAAGAAAACTTTACAAATGCTCTTTGGATTGCTTTCTTTTGGTTGCCTTGGACTAGCCTTGAAGAACTAGAAAAGCACCAACTATTCCCCTTCAAATTGCCCAAGAAAATGCTGCTTCCAAACCTTCACGAACAGCTGCTTTTAACCTGCATCGGGCTAGATTTCCGCCGATCAGTCGACTGCCATAAGTCACCAGTCGACTGATGCCACTATTGCTGTGAGACAACGGCTCAATCCATGTTGGAAAAGATCCGGACTCTCACAACATTGGCCCGATCCACCGTAGTTGATCGCCCGATCGACTACGGAGCATTCTGCTTTCGCGATTAACCCAACAATGATCGTTAGCATTAGTACATCGATCGCTCCAATGAGCGATTGATCACAAGAAATTTCAGCTCTAAAATGGCATCCGAACTCTAGTCGACTCACGACAGTTGAACCGACTATAATGTCAGTCGACTGCCAACCTCAAACATGAGGTTTTAACCCAAGTATGGTGCCCCCATAGTTGCTAGACCACCCTTAGCCTAGACCTAAGCCTTCTAGCCACATCCATCAGCCTCACGCCTCTCGGATCCCTCCAAGTCATCCATGACTTGTTCATCCATCGCGCTAGCCTTCAGGTTCTTCCATTGGCTATGTCATGCTAACGGTGTCTACACCACCAAGGCACATTGGACTTACGCCGCCAAGACTCCGCTTGGACTTTACACCGCCAACCATTGGACTTATGCTGCCAAGACTCCACCCTTGGACTTTACACAGCCAATATCAAACCCCTTGGACTTCTCAAATGGCAAGACTCAAGCTTGAACTTTCCCTTGCTAACCCATGTTGGACTTTCCATGCCAAGACCCATGCTTGGACTTCCCTTGCCAAGACCCATGCTTGAACTTTCCCATAATCACATGGTCAACCCTAGTCAACCATCAAAGTCTCCCTCGAGTCAAACTCGAGTCTGGTCAATTATAACCTAGGTCGATTGTATAAACAATCTCCCCAAAACATTAACCGACATCAATGTCAAACATGCTATGTCAAACATCAAAACATCACTCGAGTCAAACTCGAGTCTGGTCAATCATGACCTGGGCCAATTGCACTAACAATGGTGTCATACAATTATCATTGTCGTTGTGATGATTGATATATCATCAGCTTAGAATAAAGAACATGCAGGTGTGTAGAGACGACAATTTAATACATGGTATGAATTTTATGAGCTTTTGATAATATTGTTAGACTTAGTTAATGATTTAGTCGTCCATGGGCTTGAGGAATCGAGTATCCTTGAAGCGGTTGGATCAGTTTGTGGTTGTTGGTGCATAACTTTGCCAATGTTGATGGTCGTAGTTGGAGTTGCGCACTTGGCCATCGTAGATGGTGGATTCCTTGTATGTATTTTGTTATTACCATAGATGTGAATAGAATGCTCTAGCGATACTATACTACTGACTTGTTGGACCAGGATGGTGATGGCATTCACTTGGTCAAAAGCCTGTAAACCTAGTTTCTAGGACCTAGATGGTGGTTAACTTTTGCACGAGTATTAGTTAATCCTTTCGGGGTGGATGAAAGGATATTGTATGCAAATGCATCATTATAGGCATCGGAGTGATTCCGATGCAGTTGAATTGGACGTATCCTAGGCTTACGACTATTGGGATGTATACTGAAAAGTCTATCTTTTGTATGAACATCTTTATTTTTGAAATAAGAATCACATGATCATTGTTTGCATATTTATGGTTATACATATTGTCTGATACATTACATTGTAGATAACATGGTGTGTAGTGTCACATGGGAGATCATGTTATCAGTTCCTTGTAAAGTATAAGTAGAGGCTCACAACCGAGATAGTTTTGGACAAACCATTGGTATGGTTGTAGTGTAATTTGGTATTGGTTTGTCTTGACCATAGAATTACACTAGTACACTTTGTGTGTATTGAGCAGGACTGACTTAGAGGTGATTCGATTCATTGTTGACTACATAATTGAATCGGACCTCGGATATTATAGTGTACATGATCTTAATCCCAATATAATAACGACACATGTACTTAATATTTATTTCTTTGATTTACCAATAGGCGAGATTTATAGATTAAATCGATAGGCTCAGTAAGTTGGGAAATGATATTATTTACATGGTGTGTCGTTGATTATAGTAGAAAACCGTATCCTGTATATTAGGATGATGATATCCCCTTGAGGAGCTCATAAGGATCATCATGTAAACCCTATAGGTGGACTTGGTCCCGCATGATGATAAGGTTGAGTGGTACTACTCATGGAGTTAGATGTTGATTAATTAATTGTCAGTAAATTAATTAATTGACGGACAATAGATATCTTAAACACGGGGAGACATTTGCACAATTAATATATGGAGCCCATATTTATTTATGGGGGTTGGTGAGGTAGATCAATGATAATCCTCTAGTGGAATGGATTATCTTTAATGGATCGGACTTTATGTGGGCTAGATCCATTGGGTGGCCAAGATCCAATCCTCCTCATGGTCACTATTGTAGCCCAATATAAATCCTCATGAAAGCCTAGATTCAACGGTGGAAAATGAAAGCCTAGATCCGACGGTGGAAAATGAAACTGTAGATCCGACGGTGGAGATTGAAAGGAGGCTTAAACCTAGCTCTATAAAAGGAGGGCTAGGGTTTGGGCGGTGAGAGCAATAAATAGAGAAAAGGTTCATTGGTCTTGGGAAGCAATAGAAGAGAAGAAAAGATTAGGGTTTGGGTTTCCTTCTCTTGGTATTCTCTCCCTATTGTCGGCACCCATCACCACTTCCTCTTAGGCAACTCCTATCTTCTTCCAAGGTTGGCCGGCGCCCACCTCCTTTCTTCCTCAAGCTTTGGCCGGCGGCAACAAGAGCTCCTCTTGTTGGCCGACACCCATCTTCCATCTCCCTCTCCTTGGTGGCCGGCGGCAACAACAAAGAGGAGGAAGAGCTTTGATCTTTCTCAAAAGGGATTGTGTCCGAAACTAGATAGGAGAAGAAGGGAGCTTATTATCTTCCTTTGTTCGGAGCGAACAAGGAAAGGAAGATATGAGATCTAGGAGGCTTCATCTCTTGGAGGATCATTGCCCACACAACGTTTAAGAGGAGGGTAGGTCATACAATAGAAGACCAAGAGGTATAATTCTTGTTTTAGTTTCCTTTTGTTTCTTTATATTATGTATGTAATTGAATGTGGCTAATTTACTTGGACCCCGAAGATAAACATAAAAACTAGAGATCCATACATCATCTATTCCACGGTTAATCGAGGAAAAGAGTTAGGTTGATTGAACGATAAGTTTGTTCAAGAGACCACTCTTATCGAATAGCACAATAATGGATCAGTTGCTTGGGTAATCCGTCATTGTCTTGGATTAATTTTTTTTATTCTGGGGACATAAATGGGATCGCCATGCACAAGTGACCGAGGTACAAAGCGAAGCTTCGGTTCAACCTTCAAGTGGTATCAGAGCCACGGTTTTCGGTTTTGTGTGTTTAGGATTCGGTTACTTTTATGCACTTATCATATATTGTATGTGCCGGATGATAGTAGGATGTGGGTAGGCTAACTTTTTTGTTGTTGGCATAAGATCCAACTATTATGGCCATATGTGTGTGTATGTGATTGAATGTTTGTAATTGTAATATTATTTGAATCCTTCGGGTTGACCAGGCTAGTATTTAATTTTTATAATTAAGTACGACATTGTTTATCCACTCTTTTATTTTAGTTTACTTTCGATCTATATTTCATGTACACTCCTTTGTGGAGTATAGGATCGATGGATGTAAATTAAAATAATTGTTCTCAGCTCGGATCTCCGGATGGCTTGTACATGGTGTATGGAGGAGCGGATGAGATGACGACACAACTGGAGGCATATTGGAAAACAAAAGCCATAATAGTTGGAAAATATTTTTTTTTCATATTTATTGCTTCTTGTTTGATATGCATGTTGTGTGCTAGGAAAATTCCTCATTTTAAATTACTAAGTGGGAGAGGGATATTTTTATTAAAAGTCCCATGTCCTCCATTATGATTTGACATGTGATGCAAACAAACTTGCGCGTCGGCTCTGAGTGTCTTCCTCCACATCAGATGAGTTTGTTTTATGGATCACAGGGTCAAATATGGTTATAAGAAATTATTTAGTAGCATGTGTACTTCCCCATCAAAGGCACATAATTCGAGATAATTGCCTTGGTATCGAGTAATGGTGAACACTTAGATGCAAATAAGAGTATCCTTCCCATCAGAGTCACTGCTTTTATTTATAGGGCCAAAGAGGAACCAACTATTATTTTTATTTGTCAAAAGTAAGGTTGACAGGATAATAAAATTAATGGGTAAAACCTCCTCTTACAAATGTAGAATTCGTATACGTCCACACTATCGTGGCATAAGATATTTTCGGTGTTTTGAGGTGTTGGTTGATTTTAAAATTTTATTGTTTGAGGAATCAATAATTTTTTGAAATCTAATGTTTTGATCTATGTGATTCTTAGGTTTTTCAAAAATGACTTTCAATCTACTTGCTGTGATACTAAAGGAGAATAAATGTACTGGACCCAATTATGTTGATTGGAAAAGGAATCTTGATATTGTCTTGACTGTTGAGGAGTACAAGTATGTACTCTTCGAAGAGTGTCCTCCTAAGCCTACGGATGATTCTGGGGAAAAGGGGAAAGAGAGTTATAAAAAGTGGATAAAGGCTGATGAGATGGCGCGGTGTTACATTTTGGTTTCTATGTCAAATGTATTGCAAAACAACATCAAGTCATGCCCACTGCTTATGACATGATGCTCAATCTCAAGGAACTTTTCGGACACCAGAATCGGGCTGCAAGGCAGGAAGCCATGAGGAACTTAATGACGACCACCATGATCGAGGGAACACCCGTGAGGGATCATGTTCTCAAGATGATGGCTCATTTGAATGAGCTGGAAGTCCTTGGAGCTGAGATCGATGGGGAAACCCAAGTTGATATCATTCTCTAATCTCTACCTAGGAGTTTTCAGCAGTTTCGCCTGAATTACAACATGAATAAGAGGTTGTATTCATTGGCAGAGCTTCTGACAGAACTCCAGGCGGCAGAGGGGTTTTTTCATCAGAATGCTCAGGCTCAGGCCATGGTTGCTCAGAAGGTTTCGACTTCTAAGCCGAAAGGCAAGAAGAAGGAGAAACAGGGTGGAGCAAAGGTGGCAGGAGGATCTCAGGGAGGAGTGAAGAAGCCGAAAGGCAAGTGTTTCACTTGCAAGTAGACTGGACATTGGAAGAAGGACTACCCGAACCAGAAGCAAAACAATGTTATATCCTTTGGTTTAGTCATTGAAACATGTTTACCGGTGTTATCTATCGGCACCTGGTGTGTAGATACGGGAGCCACTGATCATGTCTGCAATACTTTGCAGGGGTTCTAGGACACCAGATGACTAGTTGAAGTGGAGATTACCGTTTACTTGGGCGATGCTACGAAGGTGGTGGTTGTTGCAGTGGGAGATGTTTATTTATATTTTGATAGGAATAAGACTTTGGTTTTGGGAAATTGCTTTATGTACCTTTATTTAGAAAAAATTTAATTTCAATTTCTAAATTGTTTTTGGATGGATATTCTATTTCTTTTAATGACAAGGTTGTTATAAAAAGGAATAGAAAGATGATCTGTTCTGGTGCATTGATAGGAAATTTATATACCCTTGAACCAAAAGCTCCCATGATGCAAATATAAGTTAATAACTCATCTTCAAAATATAATAAGAGAAAAGAACCTTCGAAAATGAACCAAACATATCTTTGGCATCTATGGTTAGGTCATATTAACCTAAGTAGAATTCAAAGGTTGATAGCTGATGGACCTCTGGGTTCATTAGTGGTGGAAGACTTTCCAACCTGTGAATCTTGCTTGGAAGGTAAAATGACCAAGAGGCCTTTTAAGGCCAAGGGGTATAGAGCCAAAGATGTGTTGGAATTGGTTCATTCTGATTTGTGTGGTCCTATGTCTATCCAGGCTAGAGGTGCTTTTGAATATTTCATCTCTTTCATAGATGATTATTCAAGATATGGATACATTTACTTGATGCACCGCAAGTCTGAATGCTTTGACAGGTTTAAAGAATTCAAGGCTGATGTGGAGAAACGTCAAGGTAAAAGTATCAAGACACTACGATCTGATCGTGGTGGTGAGTACCTCTTGGGAGAGTATAAGAATTACTTATCAGAGGCTGAGATTCAATCCCAATTGTCTGCACCTAGCAGAATGGTGTAGCGGAGCGAAGGAATAGGACTCTTATGAAGATGGTTAGATCGATGATGAGTTATTTTGAATTGCCAGATTCGTTCTGGGGGTATGCTCTGGATACGACAGTGTATATTCTGAATTTGGTTCCATCTAAATCAGTGTCTTCTACTCCCACAGAATTATGGACTGGGTGAAAGCCTAGTCTAAGACATATTTGGATTTGGGGGAGTCCAGCACATGTACTGAAGGCAGATGCTGGTAAGTTAGAATCTCATACAGAAGTGCACATGTTCGTAGGCTATCTTAGAAGAACGAAAGGTGGTTTGTTCTATAGTCCTAGAGATCAGAGGGTGATCGTTAGCACGAACGCCAGATTTATAGAGGAAGACTATGTGATGAACCACAAGACCATGAGTAAGATTGTTCTCGAGGAATTGAGAGGGGAAGTCACTACTTTAGTACCACCAGTACAAGAGGATATACCATAAGTGACTGCACCACATGACATAGAGGATACACAGGTTATACCTCGTCGTAGTGGGAGGGTTGTTAGACAACCTGATAGATTTATGTTCTTGGGAGAATCTTCTTATTTGGTCCCTGGCGAACATGAACCTGATCCTTAGACATATAACAAGGCAATCCAAGATAAAGATGCAGTATCTTGGCAAAGTGCAATGAATTATGAGATAGAATCTATGAATTCAAATTAGGTTTGGGAGCTAGTAGAACCACCTAATGGTGTAAAAAACATTGGATGCAAGTGGATCTACAAAAGAAAGAGAGGAATAGACAGGAAGGTTGAGACCTTCAAAGCAAGACTTGTTGCGAAAGGGTATACTCAGAAAGAGGGTATCGATTATGAGGAGACCTTTTCGCCGGTGGTTATGCTTATGTCTATCTGGATTCTCTTATGTATTGCTGCTCATATGGATTATGAGGTGTGGCAGATGGATGTCAAGACAGCTTTCCTAAATGGAAGTCTTGAGGAAAACATCTATATGGAGCAACTAGAGGGATTCATTGCAAAAGGCTAAGAGCATCTTGTGTGCAAGCTTAATCGGTCCATTTATGGATTGAAGCAAGCTTCAAGATCTTGGAACATCCGCTTTGATGAGGTAATCGAGTCATATGGATTTATTCAAAGTCCAGATGAGTCATGTGTATATAAAAGATGTGACGGAAACATAGTGGTATTTCTTGTACTATACGTAGATGACATTTTGTTAATTGGCAATAATGTCAAGGTGTTATCAGACGTAAGGGTATGGTTGTCTAAATAGTTTGATATGAAGGACTTGGGAGAAGTGGGACACATCCTTGGGATCAAGGTTATAAGGGATCGCAGGAAAAAGATGTTGTGCTTATCTCAAGATTCAAACATAGACACCATTTTGGCTCGTTTTAGCATGCAGAACTCCAAGAAAGGTTTTCTACCTTTTAGGCATGGAGTACCTTTATCTAAAGAGATGTGTCCTAGAACATAAAAGGAGATAGAAAAGATGAAGGTGGTTCCTTATGCTTCGGCAGTAGGAAGCCTCATGTATGCTATGTTATGTACTAGGTCAGATATCTGCTTTACCGTGGGCATGGTTAGCAGAAATCAGAGTAATCCAGGACAGGGACATTGGACTGCGGTAAAACATATATTGAAGTATTTGAGAAAGACTAGGGATTATATGCTAGTATACCAGGTAGATCAATTACTCCCTGTGGGTTACACAAAATCTAACTTCCAATCAGATTGGGATAACAGTAAGTCTACCTCGCATTTTGTGTTTACATTGGGAGGTGGAGCCATTGCATGGACTAGTGTCAAGTAGAAATGCATGGCAGACTCTACCATAGAAGCTAAGTATGAGGCATCCTCTAAGGCGGCCAAAGAAGTTGTATGGCTCAGGAACTTTTTGATGGACTTGGATGTGATTCCTGGTTTGCCCAGAACTATCACAATTTATTGTGATAACAGTGGTGCATTTGCAAACTCGAAGGAACCACAAGCCTATAAGGCAAGTAAACACATAGAGCGCAAGTATCACCTGATATGAGAGATCGTAAAGCGGGTAGAAGTTGTTGTCGCCAAAATTACATCAGAGGATGACCTGGTAGATCCTTTCACTAAGGCCCTTCCAGCGAGAGCTTTTGATAGGCATGTGGAGGGAATGAGAATCAGATGTATGGCAGTATGAGGACAGCATAGTCTTTTAGTAAAAGTGGGAGATTGTTGGGATGTATACTAAAAAGTCTATCTTTTGTATGAACATCTTTATTTTTGAAATAAGAATCACATGATCATTGTTTGCATATCTATGGTTATGCATATTATCTGATACATTACATTGTAGATAACATGGTGTGTAGTGTCACACGGGAGATCATATTATCAATTCCTTGTAGAGTATAAGATGAGGCTCATAACCGAGATAGTTTTGGACAAACCATTGGTATAGTTGTAGTGTAATTTGGTATTGGTTCGTCTTGACGATAGAATTACACTAGTACACTTTGTGTGTATTGAGCAGGACCAACTTAGAGGTGATTCAATTCATTGCTGACTACATAATTGAATCAAACCTTGGATATTATGGTGTACATGCTATTAATCCCGATATAATAATGGACACATGTACTTAGTATTTATTTCTTTGATTTACCAATGGATGAGATTTATAGATTAAATCGATAGGCTCGGTAAGTTGGGAAATGATATTATTTACATGGTGTGTCATTGATTATAGGAGAAAACCGTGTCCTATATATTAGGATGATGATGTCCCCTTTAGAAGCTCATAAGGATCATCATGTAAACCCTGTAGGTGGACTTGGTCCAGCATGATGATAAGGTTCAGTGGTACTTCTCATGGAGTTAGATGTGGATTAATTAATTGTCAGTAAATTAATTAATTAATGGACATTAGATATCTTAAACACGGGGAGGCATTTATACAATTAATATATGGAGTCCATATTTATTTATGGGGGTTGGTGAGATAGATCAATGTGTTGGGGTTTTCCGAGCCATAAAAACCGCTTTTTGCGTTGCGGAAACCACGGAAGTCCCGGCCACAGATCCGTGCGAAGTATAAAAAATAAAACTAACATATATGTGTTTAATACCTTTCAATCTACTCTAGATATACATGATAAGAAGTTACCCTTGAAGCGATGCCCTTCGCTTATCCCGCTCGTCCAAATAGATTGTCGGAAATCGAGAGTGTCAAGTGCACACTCCTCTATTGGTATCCACACAAGCAATAGGTGGAGAAAAGACACCCTTGAGTGTGCTAGCACCCTATGGATGGTTCGGCCAAGGAGGAGAGGGGAGCTTGAGAGGATGATCCAAGGAGGAAGATGAAGTTGGAGTAACTCACCAAATCAGGCCGACCACTTCATGGAGGGGGGGGGGGGGGGTTACATGCATGCATGTAACTCCAAGAGCCAATGTCTCTTGTTCTCCCTTATGAGGTGACACCACTTGATATGTCAATGATGATGTGGAGCATCATCATTGGTCGGCCATGTCAAGTCATCATCATGACATGGCATTTGGTCAAGTCAAACTTGACCTTTCATCTTCCGTCTCAAGTAAAGTCAAACTTGACCTCGTATCTCCCATGGTTGATCAAATCCAACCACTTGATTCAAGTCAATTTTAATTTAATGAATCTCTATTCATTAATTTAAATTGATTTGATGAATCAAATCTAAATTAGACTGATTCAATACTTGAATCAAATTGAGTCCAACTCAATTAGTCTAATTAGGATTACTCTTAATCCAATTTGGTTCGTCACATGAACCTTATCCTCATGGTTCATCATATGAACCTAATCTCCATCTAATTGCCCTTTGTGTGTGACCCTATAAGTTCTTGTAACGTTGGCAATGTCCCTAAACCAATTTAGGAACATAAGCAATGAGCAGTATCTAGCAACACATCATTGCTACCCAAGTTACAAGAATGTTGAGCTCCAACATCACCTTTGTGACTATTAATTGTGACTCTCAAAATATGTGACAATGTCCCTCTATCCTTGACATTAGATTGACCAATTGAGGCATAGATCGTGTCATCCTTGGTAAAATCTATATCTTGAACTCCAAGTATACTCACTCTAATCAAATGAGCTCAATATCTCATATTGACTCATTTGGGCATGGCCTTGCACTTCGTGGTCTCACTCTATCAAGAATAACGATGTCTCTCCCATCATATAGGAGGGATAAATCCCATCTACATCACTCACATCTCTCCACATAATTTGTTACATACCTAGTAATCACCTTTATAGTCCACCCATTTAAGGGTGACGTTTGACGAAGCCAAAGTATGCAACTCCTTATGTAGGGAACCATGGTGACTTCAGGTCTAAGGACTAATAGTCACATGAGAAAGTATATGACACTCATATAACGATCCACGATACTTTCTCATGGCGGGTCATTCAGTATACATTCTCTAATGTATACCCATGTGTCAACTTGATATCTCATATCCATGACTTGTGAGATCAAGTCATCGAGTTGACCTACATGCTAGTCTCTACGCATTAACATTGTCCCTGAATGTTAATACTTGACTAGGAATGATTAAGAGTAGTGTTCTCTATATCATCTCATTATCGATTCAACCAATCGATTGATATAGATAAGAACCTACTAATCAAGGACATTATTATATTTAGTTATTTTGCACCAATACAAGTAAATATAATAACCATGCCTTTATAAATAGGAATATGATATAATAAAGTCCATACAACAATTATCACATGATTGGCTCTAGGGCTTTCACTAAGAATCTCCCACTAGAACTAGTGTCAATCACCGTAGTATCTAATACCCAATGACCTAGTGTGACCATCATGCTTTTTCTGTGCCAAAGCCTTGGTCAAGGGATCTGGGATGTTAGCCTCTTTTGGTACTCTGCAAATCTTCACATCTCCTCTATCGATAATCTCTCGAAGGAGATAGAAGCGCTGTAGTATGTGTTTGGTCCGCCGTTGTGAGCGAGGTTCCTTAGCTTGTGCAATCGCTCCATTGTTGTCAAAATAGAGCTCTATGGGATCTGCTATGCTAGGAACCACCCCAAGCTCAGTAATGAACTTGCGGATCCAAATTGCCTCCTTTGCTGCCTCAGATGCAGCAATATATTCGACTTCTATTGTAGAATCAGCAACTGTGTCCTGCTTCGAACTCTTCCAGCTCACAATGCCTCCATTCAAGCAAAACACGAACCCTGACTGCGATCTATAATTATCCTGGTCAGTTTGGAAGCTGGCATCACTGTAACCCTTTACAGCTAGCTCCTCATTGCCTCCAAATATCAAGAAATATTCTTTAGTCCTTCTCAAATACTTAAGAATATTCTTGACTGCTATCCAGTGACGCTCACCTGAATCAGACTGGTACCTACTCGTCATGCTCAAAGTATACGAGATATCAGGACAAGTACATAGCATGGCGTACATGATATATCCTATAGTAGATGCATAAGGGATCTTATCCATGCGGTCTCTCTCCTCTCTAGAAGAGGGACTTTGAGTTTTTGAAAGACTCACACCATGTGACATCGACAGAAGTCCCTTCTTGGAATTCTGCATGGCAAACTGTAGTAATACTGTGTCAATGTATGTACTCTGACTTAGGCCAAGCAATCTCTTAGATCTATCTCTATAGATCTTGATGCCTAGAATACAGGCTGCTTCACCTAAGTCATTCATTGAGAAGCACGTCCCCAGCCAAGTCTTCACAGACTGTAGCGAAGGGATGTCATTCCCAATGAGTAGTATGTCATCCACATACAATACAAAGAAGACAACTGTGTTCCCATTAACCCTCTTGTAGACACAGGGTTCATCTTCATTCTTGATGAAACCAAACTGTTTGATCGTGTTAGTAATATATGAGAGATGTCCTAAGGCAATCGCCTTATGTATGAACCATTTATATGATAAATGAAGATTCACTATTTGAGTATACATGTTTCATGTATTTGATTGGATCTTAAACTCATTTAATTAATGTCCACGATACGATTCACAGCATAAGAGAATTTGTGATTGGATCACAACTAGTGAGTATCTCTACATGTGTAATTGTGATGTAACGGAATTATCCCTAGTCAATGAATTGATGGAGTTGGACACCATCAATTCTGTCGAGACTAGCACGAGGTATACTCCTTGGTGTATCCAAGCAGCTGATTCTCACTGGCTGGAGACATTGTGATGTCCGGAGTTAATCGTGGATGCTAGTTATGGTAACTAGTTCATTGGAGTGACCAGTCGTAAGACTTCATATGGTTCTCTGCATATATAGATATGTCAATGAAGTTCTTACTGTGGCTTAAGTGCGATGTTCCTTTGACTTGCGGTATTCAAGTCATCTTGATCATGGAGACTTATGCTTTGACATCTTAAGCAAACATCTCAAAGGAGATGTGGACCCGGGATGATTGGGTATAAGTCGAAGTGATCGAAGGTATTTGAATAGCCTATAAAGGATTCACCACTCCTTGCGAGGAGATGTATACCCATGGCCTCTCGTCGGATTGTTACTAAAGTCTTTGGCCAAAGCATTACATGTTTAGAGTAAAGTACTCTTCGATACATGTGGAGTAACTAGAATCCGTAGGACGAGGAAATGATACTTGGGCTAGGTGACGAGTCACCTAGTGGGATCGGCACAATAGACCATGTCCTGAACCAAGTGGGTATAAGATGAGTGAAGGGAATGGGGCACGATTCATTCGAGCTGCTGAAGGGTTTCAGAAATAGTTCTGGATCAACCGTTGATCTTTTCGGTTAATTGGGGATCATGATCTACTACTAGGTGCCACTCATGATCGTTCTATAATTAATGGTTAATTATAGACGGCCAACATAAACCGAGAACCTATTTGGTCACACGCACAACGAGTGTAATCCAAAGGATTTAAAACGAGCTTGAGAATGGGATTCTCAGACCGAGAGAAACTATGTTTGGTTGGACCAAACATAAAGCGAGCATGAAATTGTTTCAGTCGCAATGGAAGCGTGGATGGGCCGTGTCTTATGAAGACATAATGGATGAATCAAAATGGTTTGGTTCTAATCCAATGGATGAGAATAAACCAAAGGGTTTGGTTTATATTAAACGAATGAACCAAAGGTTGGTTCGGTTCGTTTTAACTTAAAATAAACCATCATGGTTTGGTTTATTTTAACTTATCTTAATGGAGCGGGTTTAACGGGCTTTATGGATATGATCTATTAACCATTAAGAGAATTAGTTCTCTATAAAATAGGGCTTAAACCCTAACCCTAAGACTAATCCAAACCCTAGCCGCCCAACATGTTGTTGCCGCCCAACACATTGTTGCCGCCAAGCTTGTGGTGGCGCCGTCCAGCTCCTTGCCAGCGTCCAAGCTCCAGCCGGTGAACATCCGGCGACCCTCCGGTGATCTCCTATAGGTTCGGCATCAAGGTGAGCCTTTTCTCTCCTTGTTTTGGCCGGCGCCTACTCCTCCACCAAGCTGTCCAGTTTTCTGGACAGCTTCTCCTCCTTCCGCCGAGCGCAGCCGCTTGACGACGGTTAGTGCTCCGACAGCGGCTAACTTCGGGATTTGATCTCCGTAATCCTCTGAGGTGGAGGACGGCGATTCGCCACAACGGTTGACGAACACCTCTCCGGAGAAGCGAGTTTTGAGAACTCGTTTTGGATCCGAATTTGGAGTCGGATCGTGATCATCTCTCGATCACGTCGTCTTCAACACGAGGCTAGTAACCCGTACGAAGACGAAGCTCGTGACTTAGCAAAGTCATCCCGAGGAGCTCGGCGTGGATACGGATAGAGACGATTCTTACGAGGATCGTTCCGGTTGATGTCGTTCCCGCTACACGTCATACGGAAGGTATAACGTAGTTTAATTTCCTTTTATTGCAAATTATAATTTACGGTTATGTCTACACTTGTTGTAATAGCATGCGTGTGATGTGTGTGTTGTAATAAATATAGATTTATTAATTTTAATTGCTTCTGCTGTGCTCATGTTTACGAAACATGATCGAACACACACACGCCGCGGTGCCGGAAACCCAACAGTGGTATCAGAGCCCAGGTTGTGTTTCGACATAATCGTAAAAATGGTTTTGCGATAGTCATAATGTATTTCTGGAAGTTTTCTAAATTTTGGAAATTTATAAGTATTTATGGAAATTTTTCAATTTTGGAAAGTCTAGAAGTATTTATGGAAATCTTCCACTTTTGGAAAGTTGGAAGTATTTATGGAAATTTATATTTTCCATAAATAAAATATTTGATTAGATTCTGGAAATTTGTTTCCTAATTTAATCATGATTTGATTTGGGTAATCAAATCTTAAAATATTTAATTTCCATAAGTAGTTTTAAAGATTTAGGAAATTGGTTTCCTAAATAGATTTTCCTTAATCAAATAATTCCATGAATAAAATATGTGATTAGATTTGGAAATTTGTTTCCTAATTTAATTATGATTTGATTTGGAGAATCAAATCTTAAACATATTTTATTTCCATAAATAGTTATGACATATAAGGAAATTATATACATGACATAATTGTATGTCATGTAATTGCATTAGATGCATAACATTATGCCATGCGTGTCGTGACATGTAGATGTATGCCATGTATGCCATGCCATGTAGATAATAGTTATTTGCATGCAAAGAGGATGAGACATAAAAACCCTTAATCAATATTAAAGCCTACACCTTCCATTAATATGGTTAGAACCAGAGTTCTGTTTCTTGTTTGGGTTGTTGGACTCTCTCCAAGCCCGGCTCGAACCCGAATATGTTCAAACCATGGAATAGTTTAATACTAATATGGTAAGAGTCAGAGGTCAATCGTTAGCTTTGGTTGTTGGACTCTCTCCAAGCTGGGCTAATTGGTTGAATGCGCTCTAACCATATTAAAACTATGTCCCGATTAATGGGTTGGCTTTAACCTGGAGCATCGGTTTGTTGGACTCTCTCCAAGGTCGATGTAAAGGGAGGTGAAGTTGGGTGCTATGCATATGATGCATACTTGTTAATGTGTTAACAACCCGATGTATGTGTGAACATTCAATTAGTTGATAGCACATTGTGATAGTTGCATATACGGGATATGCAATCGGTATAGATGATACCTACCGTCGTAGTTATGAATGGCTTGTTGGACTCTCCAAGGTTGTTCATAACTATGATGGATATCAGCCCATTCGAGATGGACCTACAATCTCCAAGTGATTTTGGGGTTTTGAAATTCAAAAATGAATGGGATTTATAAATGTATATTGATGCATTTTAAAATCATCTTTCTCATATATGCTCGTTTTGTATTTCTAAAATTGATCATGTTGTCTTTTAATTTGCGTTCCATTTTGGATTCGAATAAATTGACTGGGCCGAGCTTCATGGACTAGCTTAGAAGCTTGAGAATTGTTCTCAAGGTTGAAAAGCTTGCAAATGTCCTCGAAGCACCTCTTCCCGCCCGTCCTAGTGACGATGCAACTCTGGACCAATTGTTGGCCTATCAGAAACATGTGAGTGATTCTAACAAATGAGTTGCATTACGTTATGCTACGATGGAACCCAAGCTACGAAGCATGAGCATATGGATGCTCATATCGTAGTCCTTCATCTTTGTGAGTTGGTTGATGAGCAAGAGAGATTCAAAGGTTCAAGTCTCAAGCTCCTCTTCACCTCCGAGATGCAAGAAGGTTCATCTGTAGTCGCTCAACATGTCAAGATTGTGGAGTCTTCGAGAAGCATGAGCGGGGGACAGTCTTTGTTAGTTGATTTCTCGAAGAAAGGTTCTAAGAGGAGGTCAAAAGAACAGCAGAAGGGAAAGAAGAGAAAGGCTAAGAAGGTAGAACTAGCACAAAAGGAAACTTGCCATCATTATGGCAAGGAGAGCCATTTGTGAAGAAAGTGCAAGATTTATCTTGAGTCCGTGAAGAAGGATAAGGCATCGGATGCCCCATCTTCTTCAGAAATCTTCTTTATTGATTGTCATTCTATTTCCTTAGACACTTGGGTATTGGATACTGGGTGTGGCTCACATATATGTAATGACATACATGGGCTAAGGAATAGAAGAAGACTCGTCAAGGGAGAGTCAAATTTACGTGTTGGGAATGAAGCAAAGATTGCTGCACTCGCCATCGGAACGTATTTGTTGAAACTCCCTGCAGGACTTGTCTTAGAACTGGACAATTGCTTTTATATTCCTTTGTTGATAAAGAACATCATTTCTATTTCTTGTTTAAATAGAAATGGTTTCCATTTGACGTTTAGTAACAATTGTTGTTACATAACTTTGAATGGGGTTCTTTATGGGACTGGAACTTTGAGTAATGGCATTTATACGTTGGACGTATCCAGTGACATTTTCAATATCGAAGCGAGCAACACGCGTGCTCGAAAGGATAATCACATAGACTCCTATATGTGGCATTGTCGTCTTGGCCATATAAGCGAGAAACGCATGTCCGAATTACACCGATGTGGAATTCTGGAATCGTTTGAATTGGATTCATACGATACATGCGAATCATGCTTAAAAGGCAAGATGACTAAGTTACCTTTTACTAGAAAAGGTGAACGAGTGGGAGAGTTACTAGGTTTAGTACATACTGATGTATGTGGACCTATGTCAACTCAAGCATTAGGAGGCTATAGCTACTTCATTACCTTCACCGATGATCACTCACGGTTTGGGTATGTGTTCTTGATGAAACACAAGTCTGAAGCCTTTGAAAGGTTTAAAGAATTTAGAAATGAAGTAGAGAAACAACATGACAAGAGTATTAAAATACTTCGATCGGATCGAGGTGGTGAATACTTAAGTCAAGAGTTTCTTGATTATCTAAGAGACAATGGCATATTGTCTCAATGGACTCCGCCCTATACACCACAAACATAATGGTGTATCCGAGAGGCGAATCGACCTTGTTGGACATGGTCAGGTCAATGATGAATCATGCAACTCTTCCCAAGTCCTTTTGGGGTTATGCACTTCAGACAGCTGTTTACTTGTTAAACAGAATGCCTACCAAGGTAGTCTCTACTACTCCATATGAGATGGGCTAGTAAGAAACCTCATGTATCTTACTTGAAGATATAGGGTTGTCCTGCTTATGTGAAGCGGACTGTATCAGACAAACTGGATGCTAAGTCTGATAAATGTCTATTTATTGGATACGCTAAGGAAACAAGGGGTTACCAATTCTATCATCCTGTGGAACAAAAGGTGTTTGTTTCAAGGCATGCTGTGTTTCTAGAGAAAGAGTTTCTCTTGCAAGAAAACAGTGGGAGTGTCGTCGAGCTTGAGGAGGCTCGAGAGACTCAAATAGACATTGATGAGATACGTGAAGCACAAGCGGTGACAACTCATAGTGATGAGCAATCAATTTGGACCTATTGTAACACCACATCTTCGTAGATCACGGTAGAACCATGAATATTCTGAGAGATATGGATTTCTCGTAAGTGAATCGAGCGGCGTGTTACTCATTGATGATGAGAGCCTACGATTATGAAGAAGTCTTGACAAGTTGAGAAAGGGATAAGTGGCTTGGTGCCATGAAGTGAAATGGATTCCATGTATGAAAACCAAGTTTGGAACTTGGTTGACCCACTGAAGGCATAAAGCCTATAGGGTGCAAGTGGGTTTTCAAGAAGAAAAGCGACATGGATGGTAATGTGATTACCTATAAGGCTAGATTGGTGGCGAAAGGATATCGTCAAAAAGCAAGGTGTTGATTATGACGAAACCTATTCGCCTGTAGCTATGCTTAAATCCATTCGGATGCTCCTGGCCATAGCGGCTCATTATGATTATGAGATATGGCAGATGGATGTGAAAACAGCTTTCCTTAATGGAAAACTGCTCAAGGGGCGTGTATATGATACTGACTGAGGTTTCACATCGGTTGATAAAACCAAGGTATGCAAATTGCGGCAGTCCATTTATGGATTGAAGCAAGCATCGAGGCTGGAATATCCGTTTGATGAGACGATCAAAAAGTTTGATTTCTCACAAAATCGAGATGAACCTTGTGTGTACAAGAAGGTTAGTGGGAGTGCGATCGTGTTCCTAGTATTGTATGTCGATGACATATTACTTATAGGAAACGATGTGTCAATCTTACAGTCAATTAAGGTTTGGTTATCCAAGACATTCTCCATGAAAGACCTGGGAGAAGCAACCTACATCCTTGGGATTAAGATCTATAGAGATAGATCGAAACGGTTGCTTGGTCTTTAGCAGTCTACATATATAGACCGAGTGCTAAAGAGGTTTAGCATGTCGGAATCAAGAAAGGTTATCTTACCCATCGGGCATAGGGTACACCTTTGAAGTCTATGTGTCCGCCGAGAAGGCGAGAGGATTTGCATGAGTAAGATTCCTATGCATCAATAGGATCTATCATGTATGCTATGTTATGTATGAGGCCCGATGTATCGTATGCTCGAGTGTCACGCGGCGATACCGATCCGATCGAGGAATGGATCATTGGCGGTATTAAGACGATCCTTAAGTACTTGAGAAGAACTAAGGATGTGTTCCTAATATATGGAGAAGGGTACATGGTGATACGTGGGTATACGGATGCCAGATCCAGACAGACAAGGATGATTCCATGTCTTAGTCTGGGTATGTATTCACCTAGAATGGAGGCGCAATAAGTTGGAAAGGTTCCAAGCTTGACACTATAGTGGATTCTGCCACTAAGGCAGAATACGTTGCAACTTTGGAAGCAGCAAAGGAAGCGGTTTGGATCAAGTAGTTCATCTATGAACTTGATGTGGTCTCATCAATGATCCAAACATGTGCTTCTCCGCTATCATCTTATCAGAGAGATCATAAGTAGGAACGAAATACAAATCGAGAAAATTCCCACTGAAAGGAACTTAGCGGATCCTTTGACTAAAGCATTACCTCAAAGTAAGTTTGAGGGTCATGTTAGAGCTTATGATATTGGATACCGTAGCGATTGGCATTAGGCCAAGTGGGAGTCTGTTAGTAATATATGAGAGATGTCCTAAGGCAATCGCCTTATGTATGAACCATTTATATGATAAATGAAGATTCACTATTTGAGTATACATGTTTAATGTATTTGATTGGATCTTAAACTCATTTCTTGAATGTCACGATACGATTCACGGCATGAGAGAATTTGTGATTGGATCACAACTAGTGAGTATCTCTACATGTGTAATTGTGATGTATCGGAATTATCCTAGTCGATGAATTGATGGATTTGGACACCATCATTATCGAGACTAACACAGTATACTCCTTGGTGTATCCAAGCGGTGATTCTCCTGGAGACATTGTGATGTCGGAGTTAATCGTGGATGCTAGTTATGGTAACTAGTTCATTGGAGTGACCAGTAGTAAGACTTCATATGGTTCTCTGCATATATAGATATGTCAATGAAGTTCTTCGTGGCTTAAGTGCGATGTTCCTTTGACTTGCGGTATTCAAGTCATCTTGATCATGGAGACTTATGCTTTGACATCTTAAGCAAACATCTCTCGAGGAGATGTGGACCGGATGATTGGGTATAAGTCGAAGTGATCGAAGGTGTTTGAATAGCCTATAAAGGATTCACCACTCCTTGCGAGGAGATGTATACCCATGGCCTCTCGGATTGTTACTAAAGTCTTTGGCCAAAGCATTACATGTTTAGAGTAAAGTACTCTTCGATACATGTGGAGTAACTAGAATCCGTAGGACGAGGAAATGATACTTGGGCTAGGTGTGACGTAGTCAGCCTAGTGGGGACTGACACAATAGACCATGTCCTGAACCAAGTGGGTATAAGATGAGTGAAGGGAATGGGGCACGATTCATTCGGCTCTTGAAGGGTTTGAAATAGTTACGGATCAACCGTTGATCTTTTCGGTTAATTGGGGATCATGATGTACTACTAGGTTCCACTCATGATCGTTCTATAATTAATGGTTAATTATAGACGGCCAACATAAACCGAGAACCTATTTGGTCACACGCACAACGAGTGTAATCCAAAGGATTTAAAACGAGCTTGAGAATGGGATTCTCGGAGAGAAACTATGTTTGGTTGGACCAAACATAAGCGAGCATGAAATTGTTTGATCAATGGAAGCGTGGATGGGCCGTGTCTTATGAAGACATAATGGATGAACCAAAATGGTTTGGTTCTAATCCAATGGATGAGAATAAACCAAAGGGTTTGGTTTTATATTAAGCGAATGAACCAAAGGTTGGTTGGTTCGTTTTAACTTAAAATAAACCATCATGGTTTGGTTTATTTTAACTTATCTTAATGGAGGCGGGTTACGGGCTTTATGGATATGATCCATTAACCATTAAGAATTAGTTCTCTATAAAATAGGGCTTAAACCCTAATCCTAACTAATAATCTATTTTGCCGCCCCAGCGCTTCCAACCTAGTTGCCGCCCACCCTTGTTGCGTGATTTGCCCGGCGACCCTCCGGTGATCTCCTATAGGTTCGGCATCAAGGTGAGCCTTTTCTCTCCTTGTTTTGGCCGGCGCCTACTCCTCCACCAAGCTGTCCAGTTTTCTGGACAGCTTCTTCTCCTCTCGTCGGAGCGTCGTTTGGACGACGGTTAGTGATACGACAGCGGCTAACATACAGGGGATTTGATCGCCGATAATCCTCTAGTGGAGGGGCGAAGGATTCGTCAAGCGGTTGTGAATACCTCTCGGAGAAGCGAGTTTTGAGAACTCGTTTTGGATCGAATTTGGATTCGGATCGTGATCATCTCTCGATCACGTCGTCTTCAACACGAGGCTAGTAACCCGTACGAAGACGAAGCTCGTGACTTAGCGAAGTCATCCCGAGGAGCTCGGCGTGGATACGGATAGAGACGATTCTTACGAGGATCGTTCCGGTTGATGCCGTTCCCGCTACACGTCATACGGAAGGTATAACGTAGTTTAATTTCCTTTTATTGCAAATTATAATTTACGGTTATGTCTACACTTGTTGTAATATGCATGCGTGTGTTGTGTGTGTTGTAATAAATATAGATTTATTAATTTTAATTGCTTCCGCTGTGCTCATGTTTACGAAACATGATCGAACACACACACGCCGCGGTGCCGGAAACCCAACAGATCGCATCATCGAATCGAAGATTCCAGCTCCGAGAGGCTTGCTTTAGCCCATAAATGGACCTTTGCAACTTGCATACTTACCCAGTATGCTGTGGATCTTCAAAACCCTCAGGTTGTGTCATGTACACATCCTCAAGTAAGTTTCCATTGAGCGGTTTTGACATCCATCTGCGGATCTCATGTCGTGGTATCTTTGATAGCAAGCAAGATCCGAATGGACTTAAACATCGCCACTGGAGAAAAGGTTTCATCATAGTCAATACCATGAATTTGCTTGAAACCTTTAGCCACCAATCGGCCCTTATAGGTATGTGTAAGTCCATCCATTTCAGTCTTTCTTTTAAAGACCCACTTACACCCAATGGGTTTGACCCCTTCAGGTGGATCAACCAAAGTCCATACTTGGTTGGTGTACATGGATTCCATCTCGGACCTCATGGCCTCTAGCCATTTCTCAGAATCTGGGCTCATCATAGCTTCCTGATACGAGGTAGGCTCATTCTCAATGAGCATAACATCATCATGGTCAGACAAGAGAAATGAATATCTCTCAGGCTGACGACGTACCCTATCAGACCTGCGAAGAGCTAGGTCTACATGAACAGGTGGTTGTTCTACAACTCTTTGTGCAACAATCTCATCACCCACAACACTTTGTGGATCCTATTCAACCTCCATCAAGGCCTCAGTGCTATGGTCCTTATCTTGAATTTCTTCAAGATAGAAAGTACTCCCACTAGTTTTTCTAGAAACAAAATCCCTTACTAGAAAAACCCCAGTTTTTGCCACAAACACTTTGTGCTAACTGGGAATGTAAAAGTAATATCCCTTTGTATCCTTGGGATATCCAACAAAATAGCACCTATCGGATTTGGGTCCCAGTTTGTCTGAGACTTGACGTCGAATGTAAGCCTCACAACCCCAAATCCTCATGAAAGACGTCTTGGGATTTCTCCCTGTCAATATCGTATATGGTGTCTTTATCACAGCCTTAGATGGTACACGTTTAAGGGTAAAGGCTGCTGTGTCTAGAGCATATCCCCAAAAGGATATAGGAAGATCTGTGCGACTCATCATAGATCGTACCATATCTAATAGGGTACGATTCCTCCTTTCAGATACACCATTCCACTGTGGTGTTCCAGGAGGAGTGAGTTGGGATAGAATCCCACACTCAGCTAGATAGTTATGAAACTCATGGCTAAGGTATTCACCACCTCGATCTGATCGAAGTATCTTAATACTCTTGCCAAGCTGGTTTTGTACTTCATTCTTGAATTCTTTGAACTTTTCAAAGGATTCTGATTTGTGTCATAAGATACACATAACCATATCTACTAAAGTCATCAGTAAATGTAATGAAGTACCTGTAACCACCTCTAGCAGCAACATTGAAAGGGCCACATGCATACCTATGTATAAGTCCTAACAAGTCTGTTACTCTTTCGCTGTGTCCACTAAAGAGAGTCTTGGTCATCTTGCCTAAAAGGCAAGACTCACATGTCTCATATGATTCAAAATCAAATGAGTCTAGCAGCCCATCCTTATGGAGTTGAGATAAGCGACTCTCGTTTATGTGACCTAAGCGACAATGCCAGAGATAGGTTTGGTTCAACTCATTTGACTTGAACCTTTTGGTACTTATGTTATAGATAGGGCCCTCTAAGTCTAGAAAGTAGAGTCCGTTCATTAGAGGTGCACTACAATAGAACATATCATTTAAATAAATTGAACAACATTTGTTCTTTATTATAAATGTAAATCCTTTTTTGTCCAAACAAGAAATCGAAATGATGTTCTTAGTTAAGGCAGACACATAACAACATTCATCTAATTCTAGTACAAGCCCAGAGGGCAGAGATAGATCATAAGTTCTCACAGCAACAACAGCAACTCTAGCTCCATTGCCTACTCATAGGTCCACCTCGCCCTTTGTCAATGCCCTGCTATTTCTCAGCGCCTGCACATTGGTACAAATGTGAGATGCACATCCGGTATCTAATACCCATGATGAAGAAATAGATAGATTGACTTCTATAACATTTATACCTGAAGTAAAAGTCTCACTTCTCTTCTTCTTAAGATCTTCCAGGTATGCCTTGCAGTTATGCTTCCAGTGTCCAACTTCCTTGCAGTGAAAGCAAGCCCCTTCCTTGGCAACCCTTCCTTTGGGTTTCAGTTCTTTGCCTTTGCCCTTGGCTTGGGACTTTCCCTTACCTTTAGGCTTGCCCTTGCCTTTCTTCTTTTGCACCATCAAAATGGCGTCATCTTTTCCCTTCTTAAGGTTGAGCTCAGCAGTTCTCAACATGCTGAGCATCTTAGGCAGTGGCTTATCAATTTCATTCATGTTGTAATTCATGACAAATTGATTGTAGCTTTGCGGCAAAGACTGCAAGATCAAGTCAGTGGCCAGCTCTTGGCCAAGGGGGAATCCCAATCTCTGTAGGTTTTCTACGTACCCAATCATCTTGAGTACATATGGACCTACGGGAGTCCCATCTTGCATTTTGGAACCAAACAATGCCTTAGAGACTTCATATCTCTTGTGTCTTGCTTGTCCTTGATATAGTTGACGAAGATGTTTAACCATATCATAAGCATTCATGAACTCGTATTGCTTCTAAAGCTCAGAGTTCATGGTCGCGAGCATTAGACATGACACATCTAATGCATCATCTTGATGCTTCTTGTAAGCATCTTTGTCATTCGTGAGGCGATGGCGGAGGTGCCTCGGAATGGGCTACTCGGGGCGTCTGATTTCCTTTCTTGGGTGAGAATGATTCTCAGGTTCCTGTACCAGTCCATGAAATTTGCTCCATTGAGCTTGTCCTTCTCAAGGACAGAATGTAGAGAGAGAGTGTTCGTATTTGTCGACATAGTAATCTACAACATACAATGCAGAGAATTAATATCATATTCCTTTTATCATTTAATTAGGCCTTTAATCAAATGATGCTCCCACTGAATTATAGGAATTTTGTAGAATCGAGTTATGGATGTGGTCAAACCACATTACTAGATTCATACAAACTAGCTATAATTCTTGCGGGATAAAATCCACATCATACTAAGCCTTGAGTTAGCTTTGGCTAAATCGCCCAAGACTTAGTACGATCGATGGGTAACACATTACCGATTACATCTCTATGCAACTCTTGTTTATAAGATCAAGACCCACATTTACAAAAGACCTTGAGTTATCTTTGGCTAAATCTCCCAAGATTTAGTGTAAATGCGATCTTATCCTATCTTTCCAATGGTTGGAATATGTCTATAGTTCTACTTGATCCAATTGAGTTAACTAGTTTTACTCAATCTAATTGAGCTTACTCTATCCCAAGCCATGATAGGCGGGACCAAGATTGTCCCTCTGCACCCTACCAAGATAATATGTGTTGCTCTGCTTTGGCAGATTCAATAACTACAAATGATAGAGGTAGTGATGGGTATCAAGGACCTCGTAGGCATTTACGAGTTGATTCGATTAAGATCTAATCTAATCGTAATGTGTATCATATAAGCATTAAGGCCTTTTTTATCCTATATTAGCATGCATCACATACATACAAGCATTATTCTAGCATGCATCATATACATACAAGCATTATTCTACTAGCATGCATCACATACATACAAGCAAAATCAAATATATATATATATATATATATATAATCAACTGTGATGTGGTCATGACCCTACTATGATCTTCTCAAGCCAATGAGAAGATCGGATGGTCAAACTAGGGCTAGCAGCTTCTCCAAACGCTTCCTTTGACCGCCATGTGTCGTCGGCACCCTTCTCATAACTTCGTCTACAAGTGGACTTTCCACCGCTCCATTTTTGTATATTACAAATATGAAACTCGAGTTACATTCGAGTCTAAAACTATTTACAACTATAATTTCAAAAGAAGAGGTACGACGCGCAGGTCGCATAAACTATACAACACGCACAACCACAAAAACGGCACGCAGGCCGTATTATAAATTACAACACATTAACGTCCAATCAAATTGGGGTTCTTGGGCCATGACAATCACAGAATTATGCATAATTCTAAATTATGTATTTTTATAGAAAATTTATATAATTTTTCCTATTTTCTTTCAATTTTATGAGTCACCTCTCCGTAACGGTCCCGCTAAGCGATTTCCGGGCGCGATCGCGGGACAAGGCCCCTTTCGGGGATAGGGGCAGCACCCCTACTCGCAAAATAAACTTTGCGAGTGTCCCTACTATGATCTTACAGCGACTTAATCCACTGTCCCAAAAACCAAAAGCGAGAACTCGCCGTTTCGGAGAGTTTTTCTCGATTGTTGAAACCTACAAATGTCCCAACACTCGTTGCTTCGACTCTTCGAGAAAAATATCCAAAAATTCTATAAAATTAGGAAATTTACAGAAACATAAAAATATGTAATTTTTATATTTAATATAAAAACTACAAAAATGAAACACATACATGCTTCGCTCGTGGCTCTGATACCACCGTTGGGATTTTCCGAGCCGCAAAAACCGCTTTTTGCGTTGCGGAAGCCCCGGCCACGGATCCGTGCAAAGTATAAAAAATAAAACTAACATGTATGTGTTTAATACCTTTCGATCTACTCTAGATCTACATGATAAGAAGTTACCCTTGAAGCGATGCCCTTCGCTTATCCCGCTCGTCCAAATAGATTGCCGGAACTCGAGAGTGTCAAGTGCACACTCCTCTATTGGTATCCACACAAGCAATAGGTGGAGAAAAGACACCCTTGAGTGTGCTAGCACCCTATGGATGGTTCATCCAAGGAGGAGAGGGGAGCTTGAGAGGATGATCCAAGGAGGAAGATGAAGTTGGAGTAACTCACCAAATCAATTCCATCTAATGGAATAGTGGTCGGCCACTTCATGGAGAGGGGGGGGGGTTATATGCATGCATGTAACTCCAAGAGCCAATGGCTCTTGGTCTCCCTCATGAGGTGGCACCACATGATAAGTCAATGATGATGTGGAGCATCATCATTGGCCGGCCATGCCAAGTCATCATCATGACATGGCATTTAGTCAAGTCAAACTTGACCTTTCATCTTCCCTCTTAAGTCAAGTCAAACTTGACCTCTTATCTCCCATGGTTGATCAAATCCAACCACATGATTCAAGTCAATTTTAATTTAAAGAATCTCTATTCATTAATTTAAATTGATTTGATGAATCAAATCTAAATTAGACTGATTCAACACTTGAATCAAATTGAGTCCAACTCAATTAGTCTAATTAGGATTACTCTTAATCCAATTTGGTTCATCCCATGAACCTTATCCTCATGGTTCATCATATGAACCTAATCTCCATCTAATTGCCCTTTGTGTGTGACCCTATAGGTTCGTGTAACGTTGACAATGTCCCTAAATCGATTTAGGAACATAAGCAATGAGCAGTATCTAACAACACATCATTGCTACCCAAGTTACAAGAATGTTGAGCTCCAACATCACCTTTCTGTCTACTAATTGTGACTCTCACAATATGTGACAATGTCCCTCTATCTTTGACATCTAGATTGACCAATTGAGGCATAGATCGTGTCATCCTCGGCACAATCTATATCTTGAACTCCAAGTAGACTCACTCTAATCAAATGAGCTCAATATCTCATATTGACTCATTTGGGCATGGTCATGCACTTCGTGGTCTCACTCTATCAAGAATAACGATGTCTCTCCCGTCATATAGGAGGGATAGATCCCATCTACATCACTCACATACCTCTGCATAATTTGTTACATACCCAGTAATCACCTTTATAGTCCACCCATTTATGGGTGACGTTTGACGTAGCCAAAATATACAACTCCTTATGTAGGGAACCATGGTGACTTCAGGTCTAAGGACTAATAGTCATACTAATAGCCACATGAGAAAGTATATGACACTCATATAACGATCCACGATACTTTCTCATGGCGGGTCATTCAGTATACATTCTCTAATGTATACCCATGTGTCAACTTGATATCTCATATCCATGACTTGTGAGATCAAGTCATCGAGTTGACCTACATGCTAGTCTCTACGCATTAACATTGTCCCTGAATGTTAATACTTGACTAGGAATGATTAAGAGTAGTGTTCTCTATATCATCTCATTATCGATTCAACCAATCGATTGATATAGATAAGAACCTACTACTCAAGGACATTATTATATTTAGTTATTTGGCACCAATACAAGTAAATATAATAACCATGCCTTTATAAATAGGAATATGATACAATAAAGTCCATACAACAATTATCACATCATTGGCTCTAGGGCTTTCACTAACATAATGATAATCCTCTAGCGGAATAGATTATCATTAATTGATCGGACTTTATGTGGGCTAGATCCATTGGGTGGCCAAGATCTATCTCCTCCTCATGGTCCCTATTGTAGCCTAATATAAATCTTCATGAAAGCCTAGATCCGATGGTGGAAAATGAAAGCCTAGATCCGACAGTGGAAAATGAAACCGAAGATCCGACGGTGGAGATTGAAAGGAGGATTAAGCCTAGCTCTAAAAAAGGAGGGCTAGGGCTTGGGCGGTGAGAGCAATAAATAGAGAAAAGGTTCATTGGTCTTGGGCAGCAATAGAAGCAAGGAATTAATTAGGGTTAGGGTTTCCTTCTCTTGGTATCCTCTCCCTATTGTCGGCGCCCATCGCCACTTCCTCTTAGGTGGCGCCTATCTTCTTCCAAGGTTGCCCAGCGCCCACCTCCTTTCTTCCTCAAGCTTTGGTCGGCGGCAACAAGAGCTCCTCTTGTTGGCCGGCACCCATCTTCCATCTCCCTCTCCTTGGTGGCCGGCGGCAACAACAAAAAGGAGGAAGAAGTTTGATCTTTCTCCAAAGGGATTGTGTCCAAAACTAGATAGGAGAAGAAGGGAGCTTATTATCTTCCTTTGTTCGGAGTGAACAAGGAAAGGAAGATACAAAATCTAGGAGGCTTCATCTCTTGGAGGATCATTGCCCACACAACGTTTAAGAGGAGGGTAGGTCATACAATAGAAGACCAAGAGGTAAACAAGAGGTATAATTCTTGTTTTAGTTTCCTTTTGTTTCCTTATATTATGTATGTAATTGAATGTGGCTAATTTACTTGGACCCCAAAGATAAACACAAAAACCAGTGATCAATACATCATCTATTCCGCGGCTAATCGAGGAAAAGAGTTAGGTTGATTGAACGACAAGTTTGTTCAAGAGACCACTCTTATCGAATAACACAATGATGGATTGGTTGCTTGGGTAATCTATCATCATCTTAGATTATTTTTTTTTAATCCGGGGACATAGATGGGATCGCCATGCACAAGTGACTGAGATGTGAAGCGAAGCTTCGGTTCCAACCTTCAAGACAACTGAGGGTTTGTAGATGTATGGAGCAGGAGTGCTCATGGTGTTTGTCTAGCTGCTGGGTAGCTACATAGAGTTGCTAGAATACGAACAGATATAACAAGGGAGATTGGTCATTATAGTCTCCTAGTCACTTCCAGTTCTGTGTGATAGAGTGGATTTTGGACAGTAGATTGATTTCTCTAGCGAGAAAGCAATTCTCCGTCTCCGAGAATAATAGTGGGTTACAGTGTTGTTTTAAATTTAGGAAGAGTTACTTTTGATTCAGGATAGTAGATAGATATCTATTGTGATGATAGAGAGATTCTTCACCTTCGAGGAAGACTATGACCCAGAGTTGATTCAATTCAGGACGAGTTGTTTAGGAGACACGCCAGTCGAGATCGGAGATTTATTCAGAGTGAATTCAAAGATAGTGAGTTTTGAAACGTTCTTAGTGGTAGAACGACATGTAGGACATGGTTGATTTCAAGGCTTGGTGTGCAATGTGTCAACTAGTAAAAGTGGAATACTAGTGATCAATAAGGTTGTGTACCGAGATGGAAGTGGTTGCCTGGTACGATGGATTGTGTTGGGGGATTATCTAGAATTTGGAAAGGTTTTGATGCGGTTTGGGGTAATTGGTGGTCGATTAACGAAGCTGCTCATTTTCTACAAGCCGTAAGATGGAGTTCACTGGGTTGCTCAATGGAATTACACTGCAAGGAGATTTTCAGTTTTCTTGGAGTATCCTTGAGTATCATTTCCGATAGTGATTCATGATTCATCTTATGATTCTGCAAAGTCTCCGACATGTCATGGATATAGAGCTCCACTCTGGTACGATAATTTACCTTTTGATTGATGATCAATATGAAGGTATTATGCAGACTTTGAAAATCTGTTGAGAGTATATATATGATAGATTTTAGAGGCTGTCAGTATTCCCACTTAGTTACTTGAGGTGTATGATTCTTTCTTCAAGTACTTGAGTTGAGTAGTGTGGCATTGCTTACTCATCATACTTGAGTTGGAAATTTGGAGACCAAATTTTTATTAGTGGGGGAGAATGTAAGAAACAAAAAAATAAATGATAATAAAAGACCCCTGGTTAACTAGGAAATGGACTTATAGAATTTTCAGGAATTTTTTATTTAGAAATTTTCCTCGAATTAAATGGAGTTTCTATAATATTTTTTGGGGAAAGATTTACTATCCTTTTAGAATGCCTGTTTAGATTATCTATAATTGAGAGATTAATGGGTTAATTAACTTTATGTTTAAATAGCTAAACCTAAGTTGTTGCTTCCTTAATTCCCCGATTTTCTCCGATTCTTATTTCTTCTGCCGCGATTTCCTTTTCCCAGCTGTAGCCACGATTTCCCATTTCTTTTCCCCATCGACATCGATTCGTCCCGTGAGCTCGAGCCACCACTACGAGTCTTCCCCTTCCGATTCCGTGCCCTCTTCGCCAACCCCTCCTCTTCGCCGCCATCGCTCGAGCGCTCCTCTTCACTGCCGCCAGCGCCGAGCCAGCTTGCAATTATCGATCTCTGCCCCGATCTCAGTTGCCGCTGACCCTATCCCCCAGTCATTGTCTATCCTTCTCTTTCTCATCGCGCTCGTCATCACGGACAGCCACAACGACCATCTGCGATCACCCCGGACAGCCGTTGTTGTCCTCTCCGCCACAGGTAGCAGTTTTCTACCATTGTTGTGTTCACCCTTTTCCCTATCTTCCTCAATGAATCATAAGCTTAAGAGACCTACCAATACATCACGAACAACCACAGCTCTGCCATCCTCTCTCTCCGCAGAGTGCATTGCAACCGTGAACTAGTCTCAGGGAGCTGACGGTGTTCGTCTCAGTGGCAACTTTGATTCAAAGTACAACTCATCTCATCACTGTTGATCTGTGAGATCAAGGGATTTCTAGTTGTGAATGGGTACGAAAAGGCTAGGTATGTTTAGGTTTTAGAAATTTGGTATATGGTTATTGTATAGCCAAATTGATAGTGATTTCATGGATGGTGGTGAACAAGGGGAGAATATTTCGGATGAGGCTGTGGAAGCTAAGATTGAAGTAAGTTTTAATTTATATGGATGATAGTTTTGATTTTTTGAACGGTGGTCTACCTATAGTTTGTTGGGTTTCCGGCACCGCGGCATGTGTGTGTTCGATCATGTTTCGTAAACATGAGCACAGCGGAAGCAATTAAAAATAATAAATCTATATTTATTACAACACACACAACACACGCATGCTATTACAACAAGTGTAGACATAACCGTAAATTAAAATTTGCAATAAAAGGAAATTAAACTACGTTATACCTTTCGTATGACGTGTAGCGGGAACGACATCAACCGGAACGATCCTCGTAAGAATCGTCTCTATCCGTATCCATGCCGAGCTCCTCGGGATGACTTCGCCAAGCCACGAGCTTCGTCTTCGTACGGGTTACTAGCCTCGTGTAGAAGACGACGTGATCGAGAGATGATCACGATCCGAATCCAAATTCGGACCTAAAACAAGTCCTCAAGACTTGCTTCTCCGGAGAGGTATTCGTCAACCGATTGACGAATCCTTCGTCCTCCACCTCAGAGGATTACCGGAGATCAAATCCCCGGTATGTTAACCGCTGTCGGAGCACTAACCGTCGTCCAAACGACGCTCCGACGAGAGGAGAAGAAGCTGTCCAGAAAACTGGACAGCTTGGTGGAGGAGATAGGCGCCGGCCAAAACAAGGAGACAAAAGCTCACCTTGATGCCGAACCTTTTAGGGGATCACCGGAACTCTTCCGGCAGCAGCTCGACGCCGGCGAGGAGGAAGGAAGCCGCCTGGACGCGGTTGAGGAGGAGGCTGGGCGGCAACACAAGTCGGCAACTTCACCAAGGAGGTTGGCGGCAACTCTTGATGTTGGGCGGCAAAAATTAGATTAGGTTTAGGGTTAGGGTTTAATCCCTATTTTATAGAGAACTAATTCTCTTAATGGTTAATGGATCATATCCATAAAGCCCGTTAACCCGCTCCATTAAGATAAGTTAAAATAAACCAAACCATGATGGTTTATTTTAAGTTAAAACGAACGGAACCAACCTTTGGTTCATTCGTTTAATATAAACCAAACCCTTTGGTTTATTCTCATCCATTGGATTAGGACCAAACCATTTTGGTCCATCCATTATGTCTTCATAAGACACTGTCCATCCACGCTTCCATTGCGACTGAAACAATTTCATGCTCGCTTTATGTTTGGTCCAACCAAACATAGTTTCTCTCGGTCTGAGAATCCCATTCTCAAGCTCGTTTTAAATCCTTTGGATTACACTCGTTGTCGTGTGACCAAATAGGTTCTCGGTTTATGTTGGCCGTCTATAATTAACCATTAATTATAGAACGATCATGAGTGGCACCTAGTAGTACATCATGATCCCCAATTAACCGAAAAGATCAACGTTTGATCCAGAACTATTTCTGAAACCCTTCAGCAACTCGAATGATTCGTGCTCCATTCCCTTCACTCATCTTATACCCACTTGGTTCAGGACATGGTCTATTGTGTCAGTCCCCACTAGGCTGACTACGTCACACCTAGCCCAAGTATCATTTCCTCGTCCTACGGATTCTAGTTACTCCACATGTATCGAAGAGTACCTTACTCTAAACATGTATTGCTTTGGCCAAAGACTTTAGTAACAATCCGACGAGAGGCCATGGGTATACATCTCCTCACAAGGAGTGGTGAATCCTTTATAGGCTATTCAAACACCTTCGATCACTTCGACTTATACCCAATCATCCCGGGTCCACATCTCCTCGGAGATGTTTGCTTAAGATGTCAAAGCATAAGTCTCCATGATCAAGATGACTTGAATACCGCAAGTCAAAGGAACATCGCACTTAAGCTACAGTAAGAACTTCATTAACATATCTATATATGCAGAGAACCATATGAAGTCTTACGGCTGGTCACTCCAATGAACTAGTTACCATAACTAGCATCCACGATCAACTCCGGACATCACTATGTCTCCAGCCAGTGAGAATCAGCTGCTTGGATACACCAAGGAGTATACCTCGTGCTAGTCTCGACAGAATTGATGGTGTCCAAATCCATCAATTCATCGACTAGGGATAATTCGATACATCACAATTACACATGTAGAGATACTCACTAGTTGTGATCCAATCACAAATTCTCTCATCTGTGAATCGATCGTGGACATTCAAGAAATGAGTTTAAGATCCAATCAAATACATTAAACATGTATACTCAAATAGTGAATCTTCATTTATCATATAAATGGTTCATACATAAGGCGATTGCCTTAGGACATCTCTCATATATTACTAACATAGTTTATGCAGACGGTAGAGGACTAGTATATGAAATTTCATAGGGATTTTGATCCCTGAGTTGGTCGTGTTGGGTTTATTGGCAATGTGCTAGTCCTCGGAATGCTCATTGGCTCCCATGTCCCCGGATTAAAATTTTCACTAATGAAAACTAATCCGGATGGGATGAGTTTCCTAAGCACAACCAATTCGTCGTCGTGCTAACGACTCGAGTGATCGCTTGAACAAACTAGTTGTTCAAGCAACCAACTCTCCTAGTCGATTAGCCGCGGAAGAGACGACGGACGGATCGCCGGTTTTTGTGTTTCTTATCGGGGTCCATGATCATACAAATACATGCAAATGTAAACTAGTATAATCAACATATACTAACATAAAGAACATAAGCTAGCATATCAAATAAGAACATGCAAAGATCATAAATAAAAGTTAATAAAACTTTTATACCTCTTGATCTTCTATCGTATGTCCTAACCTCCTTGTAGACTTCGTGTGGACGAAGATCCTCCACAAGTCGAAGCTTCTTAGATCTTCTTCAATCCAATGAAAGAAGAACTCTCTTTCCCTTCTTGCTTGAGCCAACCACCAATCCACAAAGGATTGATGCCGCCGGCCCCAAGAATAGAGAGAACATAATGGAAACAACCAAGCAACTGAACTAGGGACAAACCCTAGCTCCTAGTGCCGCCGGCCAAGAAGAAAACAAAAGGAAAAGAGGAATAGGTTGGGCACCACCAAAAGGTATAGGAAAAAGGATAGGAACCGGCCAACACCCTAGGAAGAAGAAGAACACTTCCCCTATAGTTGCCACCTACCTTACCTTCCAAACCCTAGCCGCCCAACCAAGCTTCCTTTGGATTTCTTGCCGCCCAAGGTAGAGGAAGAGAAGGTAGTGGCCGACCAACCCTTAGAAGGAAGAAGATGAGCCCTTCCCCTATAGTTGCCGCCCAACCTAACTTCCAACCTAGCCGCCCAATACAAAGACCCAAACCCTAATCTAATTAGGGTTTCCTCCATAGGTTTCTTGCCGCCTAAGCATGGTGGAGAGGAGAGATCTAGGAGCTAGCCACCTTCAATGAAGAAGACAACCTCCTCCATAGGTTGCCGCCCACCATCCTTCATCACCTTGGCCGCCCAACCTAAGGAGCCAAAACCCTAATTAGGGTTTCCTCCATGAGGTTGCTTGCCGCCCAAGCATACTAGGCAAAACCCTAATTTCCTTAGCATCCATCATGAACCATTAACCCCCCTTTCCGCCCAACCCATAGCCATCCTTTTATAGAGTTAGGGTTAGGCCTTGGTTTAATCTCCACCGTCGGTTCTAGGGTTTTAATCTCAACCGTCGGATTTAGAGATTTAATCTCAACCGTCGGTTCTAGGAATTAATCCCAACCGTCGGATCTAGAGATTTAATCTCAATCGTCGGTTCTAGGAATTTAATCCCAACCGTCGGATCTAGAGATTTAATCTCAACCGTCGGTTCTAGGAATTTAATCCCAACCGTCGGATCTAGAGATTTAATCTCAACCGTCGGTTCTAGGAATTTTAATCCAACCGTTGGATCTAGAGATTT
The DNA here is from genome assembly GCA_025175895.1 of Wurfbainia villosa. Classification (NCBI taxonomy): domain Eukaryota; kingdom Viridiplantae; phylum Streptophyta; class Magnoliopsida; order Zingiberales; family Zingiberaceae; genus Wurfbainia; species Wurfbainia villosa. Next base: position 80,284,959 of record CM045990.1, read on the forward strand.
AATCTCCACCGTCGGTTCTAGGAATTAATCCCAACCGTCGGATCTAGAGATTTATTTTCCATCATTTGATCTAGACTTCATGAGGTTTATATAAGGCTACGATAGGGACCATGAGGAGGAGTTGGGTCTTGGCCACCCGATGGATCGGAACCACACAAACTTGATCCATCAATGATGTTCCATTCCACTAGAGGATCATCATCGAACTACCTCACCAACCCCCATAAATTAATATGGGCTCCATATATTATTTGTACATTTATCTCCCCGTGTTTAAGATATCGAATGTCCGTCAATCGATTGATTTACTGACCATCAATCAATTAACATCTAACTCCTCGAGTAGTACCGCTCAACCTTATCATCATGTTGACTAAGTCAACCCGCGGGGTTTACATGATAAACCTTATGAGCTCCTCAAGGGGACATCATAAACCTAATATATAGGACACGGATTCCTCCTATAATCAACGGCACACCATGTAAATAATATCATTTCCCAACTTACCGGGCATATTGATTTAATCCATAGAAATCTCACCCTCTGGTAAGTCAAAGAAATAAATACTAAGTACATGTGCCCGTTATTATATCGGGATTAAGAGCATGTACAACATAATATCCGAGGTCCGATTCAATTATGTAGTCAGCAATAAATTGAATCACCTCTATGTCGGTCCTGCTCAATGCACCTAAGTGTACTAGTGTAACTCTATGTTCAAGACAAAACAATACCAAGCTACACTACAACCATGCCAATGGTTTGTCCAAGACCATCTTGGTTGTGAGCCTCTACTTATACTCTGAGGATGATAACATGATCTTCGTGCCATCACCCAAGCACCATGTTATCTACAATGTAAAGTATTAGACAATATGCACAACATATAATAAATATAAAAGTGCAGACAATGATCATGTGATTCTTATTTCAACATAAAGATGTTCATACTAAAGAGCTAGGCTTTCAGTATACATCCCAACAATCTCCCACTTATACTAAAAGACTATGCTGTCATTATACTGCCATACATCTGATTCCCCTTCCCTCCACATGCCTATCAAAGCTCTCGCTAGAAGGGCCTTAGTGAAAAGGGTCTACTAGGTCATCCTCTGATGCAATCCAGTGACAACAACTTCTACCTCCTTTAACGATTTCGTATCGTGGTACTTGCACTCTATGTGTATACTAGCCTTATGGGCTCGTGGTTCCTACGAGTTTGCAACTGCACCATTATTATCACAATAAATTGTGATAGTTATGGGAAAACCAGGAATCACATCCAAGACCATCAGGAAGTTCCTGAGCCACCCAACTTCTTTGGCCGCTAAGAGGTCGCCATCTGATCACTTCCATGGTAGAGTCCACCACACATTTCTGCTTGACACTCTTCCATACTATGGCTCCACCTCCAAAAGTAAACACAAAACCTGAGGTAGACTAAGCATATCCCTATCAGTTGGAAATCGGAATCTATGTAACCCACAGAGTAATTTATGCCGCCTAAACTAGCATATAATCCCTAGTCCTTCTCAGGCACCACAATATATGCTTTACCGCAGTCCAATATCCCTGTCCTGGATTACTCTGATATCTGCTGACCATGCCCACGGTAAAGCAGATATCTGGTCTCGTACAGAGCATCGCATACATGAGGCTTCCTACTGCCGAAGCATAAGGAACCGCCTTCATCTCCTCTATCTCCTCAGATGATCTAGGACACATCTCCTTAGATAAAGGAACTCCATGCCTGAAAGGTAGAAAACCCTTCTTGGAGTTTTGCATGCTAAAACGATCCAAAATCATGTCTATGTATGAAGCTTGGGATGAGCACAACAACCTTGATCCCAAGGTTGTGACCCACTTCTCCCAAGTCCTTCATACCATACTGTTTGGACAACCATACCCTTACGTCTGATAACATTTCGATGTTGTCGCCAACCACCAAAATGTCATCTACGTATAGTACAAAAATACCACTACGTTTCACATCTACGATATACACAAGACTCATCCGAACTTTGAATAAATCCATAAGACTGGATTTACCTCCTCAAAGCGGATGTTCCAAGACTCAAGCTTGCTTCAATCCACAAATGGACCGATTGCTTACATACAAGATACTTTTGCCCTTAGCAATGAATCCTCTGGTCGCTTTATATAAATGGATTCTCAAGACTTCCACTAAGGAAATGCTCTTGACATCCATCCGCCACACCTCATAAATTCATATGAGCCGCTATACATAGGAGCTTCTGCACTGATTTCAATCCATAGATTCAATCTCAGATTTATTGCACTTTGCAAAGATGTTGCATCTATATCTTGGATTACCTCGTCATATGTCCAGAGGATCAGTTCATGTTCGCCAGGGACCAAATCAAGATTCTCCCAAGAACATGAATCTATCAGCTATCTCACAACCCTCCCACTACGACGAGGTATCACTTGTATATCCTCCGTGACACGCGGCAAAGGCTGACATGTGGTATATCCTCTCAGACGGTAATCAAGTCGGACTTCCCTATCAACTCCTCAAGAACAATCCTACTCGTGGGCTTGTGGTTCATCACATAGTCCTCCTCTAGAAATCGCATCTGCACTAACGATCACCCTCCGATCTCTAGGACTATAAAACAAACCACCCTTCGCTCCCTAGGATAGCCAGCGAACATGCATATAGATGAGGTTCCAACTTATCACCTTCAGACATGTCTTTGGACTCCCCATATCCGAATATGTCTTAGACTAGGCTTCCGCCTAGTCCACAATTCGTGGGAGTAGAAGGCACGATTTAGATGGAACAAGGTTCGTAATGTATATCGTCAGATCTAGGCATATCCTGTAACGAACTGCAAGTCGTAATAACTCATCATCGATCTAACCATCTCCATAAGAGTCCTCTTCCTTCGCTACGCTACACCATTCTGCTGGGGTGTGTCAGGTGCAGACAATTGGGATTGAATCCCAGCCTTTGATAAGTAATTCCTAAACTCTCCCAAGAGGTATTCACCACTACGATCAAATCGTAGTGTCATCTTGAATAATTGTCTATGAAAAAGATGAAATATTCAAAACTATCTCTTGCCTGGATAGACATAGGACCATACGAATCAGAATGAACCAATTCCAACACATCTTTGGATCTATACCCCTTGGCCTTGAAAGGCCTCTTGGTCATCTTACCTTCCAAGCAAGATTCGCAGGTTGGGAGTGTTAGTTAAAGCCCTAGAACCAATCATGTGATGGTTGAATAGGGAACATTTTGTATCATATTCTATAAAGGCAAAGGATTGGTTATTATATTTACATCTTGCTTGTGCCAGCTAATTTAAATATAATAATGCCCTAGAAAAGTAGGTTCTTATCTACAGCACATCAATTGGCAGAATTGATTATGAGAGGCTGTAGAGAACACTTTCCTAAATGTTCCTAGTCGAGTATTAATATGCAAGGGCAATATTAATACATAAAGACTAGCATGTAGGTCAATTGATGACTTGATCTCACAAGTCATGGATATATGATATCAAGTTGACACATGGGTATATATTGGAGAATATATACTGAACTGACCCGCCATGAGAAAGTTTCATGGATCGTTATATGAGTGTCATAAACTTTCTCATGTGACTATTGGTATGAATAGTCCTCAGACCTGAAGTCACTACGGTTCCCTACATAAGGAGTTATGTACTTTGGTATCGTCAAACGTCACCCGTAACAGGGTGGACCATAAAGGCGATTACTGGGTATGTAACAAATTATGCGGAGGGATGTGAGTGATGTAGATGGGATCTATCCCTTCCATATGACGGGAGTGATATCGGTGGGCCCCTTGATTGAGTAGAACTACTAAAACGCATGGCCATGCTCGAATGAGTCAATATGAGATATTGAGCTCATTTGTTTGAGTTAGTTTACTCAGGGATCAAGAAACACATAGATTGATCGAGGATGACACGCCTATGCCTCATTGATCAATCGATATCAAGGATAGAAGGACACGGTCATATATTATAGTAGTCACGGAAAGGTTAGTCTGGATCTTGACTTATCTCAGAACTTGGGTAGCAATGATGTATTGCTAGATGCCGCTCATTGCTTGTGTATCTAAAAGAGTTTAGATCCACTGCCAACGCTATGAGAGCCTATAGGGTCACACACAAAGAGCATGATAATTAGAGGAATTAGAGTATTCTAGTTTGACTAGAATAATTTGGGAATAAGCTTAAGTACAAAATGGTTTTGGACTTTAAGCTTAATGAGAATTTTAGCTAATTGATTTAATGAGATTAATTCAATATGTTACCTTATTGATTTAATAAGATTAATTCAATATGATAACATAAGCTTAATTGAATTAATAAGATTAATTCAATATGATAACATAGTTTAATTGAATTAATAAGATTAATTCAACATGCATGAATGCCACATAAGCATGCCATAAGCATGCCACCTAAGCATCCACCTAAGCTAGATAAGGTGGAAGGGGACAAAATGGTTTTGTCTCCTTAAGTGGCACCAAAACAAAAGGGGTCTCAATGCAATGGATTGCATTAAATTGTAGGAGGTGAAAGGGTTTTGCCAACCCTATAAAAGGCCCCATGGAGTGGTGGCCAAAGCATCATTTGGATTGTGATTGTGGTGTGGTTGTGAGAGAGCTTGAGAAGCTTGGTGGAAGCTTTGGTTGTGTGGCTTTGTGAGTGTAGGCTAGCAAGAAGAGTAGTCTTCTTCCTCCTTTCTCTTCTTCCCTAGATTCCTCTCCTTTAGGGACTTCTCTAGCAAGAAGTAAAGGAGAGCTCTTCTAGTTTTCTTTTGTGAGACAAGAGCGTGCCTGTGGATAATAGAACACTGAACGCGTGCTAAAGATCCAACAAACCGAAAGGAAAAGCGGGATTAACAAGGGCACGCAACAAAGGTAATCCTCTCCTATAAGATAGGTTTAGTTTAGAGAAATTTATTTTATACGAGTTTGCTTTCGCATGGATCACTTGGAAGGGATCCTATTTTCCGTTGCGCATATGCCATTTGGCATACGAGAATTCCCCTACAAAGGGTATCAGAGCCACTTGCAAAAGATCGTATAAAAATAGGTTTTCTCTATTTTATATGTGATATAGAAGTAGGATAAATTTTATTATGAGTTGATAATTGCATTAGCAAATTTTCAAACATAATAAAATATCCAATGTCTTTTAAAAGTTAAAATGACATGGTGCATGGTTATGGCCTAGTCCCAAAAGTTTGTGATTGTGTGTTGTAATTCTTAATACGGCCTGCGTGTCGTGCCTTTCTCCTAATATTCTTGTTGTAAAATTAGTTTTAGACTCGAATGTAACTCGAGTATTTCTCCTTTTGTAATGTACAAAACAAGGATGGAGGGTCCATTGGAAGATGAGGTTACAAGGAGAAAGTCAACACACAAGACAACCAAAAGGAAGCACTTAGGAGAAGATGCTATCCCTAGGTTGACCAATCAATCTTTTCATTGGCTTGAGAAGATTGTAGAATAAGGGCCATAACCATGACACGTTAGTTTAATATGTATGTGATGCATGTTAGTTTAGCTTGTATGTGATGCATGATTAGTTTAGCTTATATGTGATGTATGCTAATATGTATATGATACATGTTTATTTCTTAATAAGTCTAAACGATATGCCTACCAAAGTTGGTACTCACTACTTCCTCGATCATTTGTTATTGGGTTTGCCAAAGCAAAGCAATGCATTTTATCTTGGAGGGGTGCGAGTGGACAATCGTGATGTCCCGCTATCAATCTTGGTTAAGACTTAATTAAGTGTTTTCTTAATTGGTTAAGAAAGTAGAGGCATATATTAGCTTTGAACATAAGTTTTAAAATTAGTTTTATGTGATTTCCGAACATCAGCTTTGTCTTAGAAGTGGTCGTTGCTCCGATATCCAAGAAGGCCCTCGTGGCCTCGCCACACCGAAGTCGGTTTAGGAATAAACACTAAACTAATCTAAAACTTAACCAAAGCTATTAAAGAGTTACATCAGATGTAATTGGCAAAAGATTGCCTACCTAATTATACTACGTCTTGGGCGATTAGCCAAAGCTAACTCAAGACGAATTATAATGTGGATCTTTATCCCATATAAATTTATAGCTAAATAGTAGCTATGAGAATTTAGTGGGAGCCTCATTTAATTAAAGGCCTAATTAAATGATTTAGGTATGATACTTAACTTTGCATTTTAATGTTGTAGATCACCATGACATCTAACACGACACACCCTCAACTTGCGATCCGTCCTTGAGAAGGACAAGCAATGGAGCGAACTTTCTTGATGGTATAGGAACTTGAGGATTATCCTCAAACAAGAACGCAAAACTATATGTCCTAGAGCAGTCTACCTCAAAACACCCGCCCATGCGCCACTCGTCAAAAGGATGCTTATAAGAAGCATCAAGATGACGATTAGATGTGTCATGTCTTATGCTTGCCACCATGAACTCGAGCTCGGAAGCAACATGAGAACATGGATGCCTATGATATGGTTGAGCATTTGAAACAACTATATCAAGGAGCTAGGCACGAGCGTTTTGAAGTGTCTAAAGCTCTTTTGCATGCAAGATGCAAGAAGGAACACTGTAGGAACTCACGACTCAAAATGATTGGGTACGCTGAGAACCTTGAAAGACTAGGTTTTCCACCGAGCCAAGAATTGGCAACCGATGTTATCCTCGCAATCGCTTAAGCATACAATCAATTATGAATTATAACATGAATGAAATTGATAAACCTTGCTCGAGATTCTCAAAGATGTTAAGAATCACAACCAAATCTCAAGAAGAAAGTTAGTAATGTACTAATGGTCAAGAAGGGCAAAGGTAAGCGCAAAGGCAAGGGTAAGACCCAAGCCAAAGGCAAGGCCAATTCATCCACTTCAAAGGGTAAAGGTAAAGTACCTAAGGAAGGGGCTGCTTCCATTGCGGTGAGATCGACATCGGAAGCGAACCGCAAAGTCTACCTTGAGGAAGTAAAGAACAAGAGAAGTGGGACTTACGCCTGTATACACGTTATAGAAGTTAATCTATCTATTTCTTCTACATGGGTATTAGATACGGATGTGCATCTCACATTTGTACTAATGTGCAGGACCGAGAAATAGTAGAATAATGGCAAAGGGTGAAGTGGACCTACGAGTAGGCAATGGCGCAAAAAGTCAGCCAGAGTCAGGAATATATTCTTTGTTTTGCCCACGGGCTTATCTTAGAACTAGAGGAGTGCTTCTATGTACCGCATTAACAAAGAACATAATTTCGTAGATCTTGTTTAGACAAGAAAAACTTTCTTTTATAATAAAGGACAAATGTTGTTCCATTTATTTAAATGAAATGTTCTATTGTAATGCACCACTTATGAATGGTCTCTATGTTCTAGATTTAGATAACCCAATTTATAACGTAAATACCAAACGTTCAAATCGAATGATTTGAACTGGACATATCTTCGCATCCGCTTAGGTCACATAAATGAAAAACGATATCCCAACTCCATAAAGATGGATTATTGGACTCATTTGATTTTGAATCATATGAGGTATGCGAGTCTTGTCTTTAGGAAAGATGACTAAAACTCCATTTAGTGGACATGGCGAGAGAGCGACGACGTTAGGACTCATACATACCGATGTATGTGGCCCTTTCAATGTCGGCAGAGGAGGCTATAAGTACTTTATTACTTTCACCGATGATATGAGTAGATTTGGCTACTTATATTTGATGAGACATAAGTCGTAATCCTTTGAAAAGTTCAAAGAATTCAATAATGAAGTACAAAACCAACTTGGTAAGCGTATTAAGCTACTTCGATCGATCGAGGTGGTGAATACCTTAGTCAAGAGTTTCGTGATCACTGGTGAGTGTGGGATAATATCCCAACTCACTCCACCGGAACACCACAATGGAATGGTGTATCCGAGAGGAGAAATCGTGACTCTATTAGATATGGTACGATCAATGATGAGCCGATCGATCTACCTACTTCCTTTGGGGTTTAGCTCTAGAGAACCTCTTTCACACTTAATCGCCCATCAAAAGCCGTAGAAAAGACACCATATACGATATGGACCGAAGAGTCCCAAAATGTCTTTTATAAAGATTTGGGGTTGTGAAGCTTACGTTAGACGCCAAGTCTCGGATAAACTAGGACCCAAATCGGATAAGTTGTATTTTGTAGGATATCCCAAGGAAACTAAGGGATATTACTTTTACAATCCCACACTTGGCAAGGTGTTTGTTGCGGAAATGTCTTTCTCGAAAGAGAATTTATTTCTAGAAATACTAGTGGGAGTAAAATTCATCTTGAAGAAGTTCAAGATGATGATAACACTAAGGCTTCGATGGAAAATGAACAGCCACCACAAAGTGTTGTGGATGAGGAATTTGTTGCCCAAAGAGTTGTGGAGCAAACACCTGTTCAAGTAAACCAACCTCTTCGTAGATCTAATAGGATCCGTCGTCAACCCGAGCGATATTCTTTTCTCTTATCGACAACGGTGAAGTATTGCTTATCGATCTTGACGAGCCTACATCCTATCAAGAAGCTATGATGAGCCCAGATTCCGAGAAATGGCTAGAGGCCATGAGATCCAAATGGAATCCATGTACACTAACCAAGTATGGACTTTGGTTGATCCACCTGAAGGGGTAAAACCCATTGGGTGTAAGTGGGTCTTTAAAGTAAAGACTGACATGGATGGTAATAAGCATACCTATAAAGGTAGATTGGTACAAAGGATTCAAACAAATTCATGGTATTGACTATGAAGAAACCTTTTCACGATTGCGATGCTTAAATCCATTCGGATCATACTTGCTATCGCACCTACCATGATTATGAGATCTGGCAGATGGATGTCAAAACCGCTCAATGGAAAGCTACCGAGGATGTGTACATGACACAACCTCGAGGGTTTTGAAGATCCAAAGCATCCTCGAAAGGTATGCAAACCGCAAAGGTCCATTTATGGACTAAAGCAAGCCTCTAAGCCGAATCTTCGATTCGATGATGCAATCAAAGAGTTTGGTTTCATCAAGAATGAAGATGAGCCTTGTGTCTACAAGAGAAATAGTGGGAGCACAATTGTATTTCTTGTCTTGTATGTAGATGACATACTTCATCGAAATGATATTCCCTCACCCGTGTGAAGATGTGGTTAGGGAATTGTTTCTCGATGAAGGACTTAGGTGAAGTCGCTTATATATTCTAGGCATCAAGATCTATAGAGATAGATCTAGAAGATTACTTGGCCTAAGTCGAGTACATACATTGATAAAGTGCTAGATCATTTTGCTATGCAAAATTCTAAGAAAGGGTTTCGCTTTATCACATGGTGTGAGTCTTTCAAGACTCAATGTCCCTCTTCTAAGGAGGAGAGAGATCGCATGGATAAGATCCCTTATGCATCGCTATAGGGTCTATCATGACGCCATGCTTTGTACTGTCTCGACGCCTCGTATGCTTTGAGCATGACGAGTAGATACTCGATCGGTGAAAGTCACTGGATAGCACCAAAAATATTCTTAAGTACTTACGAAGAACGAAAGAATATTTCGATATTTGAGGCAATGAGGAGCTAATCGTAGAAGGGTTACGTGATGCAAGCTTCCAAATGCATAAGGATGACTATAGATCGCAATCGGGTACGTGTTTTGCCCGAATGGTGGAGCCGTGAGTGGAAGAGTTCGGCAGACAGCTGTCGATTCTACAACAGGAGTATATTGCGATCGATGCAAAGAAAGGAGGTCGTTGGCTCCGCAAGTTCATCGCTGAACTTGGGGTAGTTCCTAGCATTGCAGATCCAATAGACCTCTATTGTGACAACAATGGGGCTATTGCAGAGCTAAGGAACCTCGATCACATCGGACCAAACACATACTACGCTTCCATCTCATTCGAGATCATCGATAGAGGAGATGTGAGGATATGCAGAGTACCGATGTAAGCTAACATCGCAGATCCATTGACCAAGGCTTTGCTACAGAGGAAGCATGATGGTCACACTAGGTCACTAGGTATTAGATATCATAGTGATTGGTACTAGTGCTAGTGGGAGATTGTTAGTTAAAGCCCTAGAACCAATCATGTGATGGTTGAATAGGGAACATTTTGTATCATATTCTATAAAGGCAAAGGATTGGTTATTATATTTACATCTTGCTTGTGCACTAATTTAAATATAATAATGCCCTAGAAAAGTAGGTTCTTATCTACAAAGACATCAATTGGCGCGTAATTGATTATGAGAGTCAGAGAGAACACTTTCCTAAATATTCTAGTCGAGTATTAATATGCAAGGGCAATATTAATACATAAAGACTAGCATGTAGGTCAATTGATGACTTGATCTCACAAGTCATGGATATATGATATCAAGTTGACACATGGGTATATATTAGAGAATATATACTGAACCGCCATGAGAAAGTTTCATGGATCGTTATATGAGTGTCATAAACTTTCTCATGTGACTATTGGTATGAATAGTCCTTAGACCTGAAGTCACTACGGTTCCCTACATAAGGAGTTATGTACTTTGGTATCTTCAAACGTCACCCGTAACAGGGTGGACCATAAAGGCGATTACTGGGTATGTAACAAATTATGAGGAGGGATGTGAGTGATGTAGATGGGATCTATCCCTCCATATGACGGGAGTGATATCGGTGGGCCCCTTGATTGAGTAGAACTACTAAAACGCATGGCCATGCTCGAATGAGTCAATATGAGATATTGAGCTCATTTGTTTGAGTTAGTTTACTCAGTGATCAAGAAACACATAGATTGATCGAGGATGACACGGTCTATGCCTCATTGATCAATCTGATATCAAGGATAGAAGGACACGGTCATATATTATAGTAGTCACGGAAAGGTTAGTCGGATCTTGACTTATCTCGTAACTTGGGTAGCAATGATGCATTGCTAGATGCCGCTCATTGCTTGTGTATCTAAAAGAGTTTAGATCCACTGCCAACGTTATGAGAGCCTATAGGGTCACACACAAAGAGCATGATAATTAGAGGAATTAGAGTATTCTAGTTTGACTAGAATAATTTGGGAATAAGCTTAAGTACAAAATGGTTTTTGGACTTTAAGCTTAATGAGAATTTTAGCTAATTGATTTAATGAGATTAATTCAATATGTTACCTTATTGATTTAATAAGATTAATTCAATATGATAACATAAGCTTAATTGAATTAATAAGATTAATTCAATATGATAACATAAGTTTAATTGAATTAATAAGATTAATTCAACATGCATGAATGCCACATAAGCATGCCACATAAGCATGCCACCTAAGCATCCACCTAAGCTAGATAAGGTGGAAGGGGACAAAATGGTTTTTGTCTCCTTAAGTGGCCGGCCAAAACAAAGGGGTCTCAATGCAATGGATTGCATTAAATTGTAGGAGGTGAAAGGGTTTTGCCAACCCTATAAAAGGCCCCATGGAGTGGCCGGCCAAAGCATCATTTGGATTGTGATTGTGGTGTGGTTGTGAGAGAGAGCTTGAGAAGCTTGGTGGAAGCTTTGGTTGTGTGGCTTTGTGAGTGTAGGCTAGCAAGAAGAGTAGTCTTCTTCCTCCTTTCTCTTCTTCCCTAGATTCCTCTCCTTTAGGGACTTCTCTAGCAAGAAGTAAAGGAGAGCTCTTCTAGTTTTCCTTTTGTGAGACAAGAGCGTGCTCGTGTGGATACGTATAGAGGCACGGACACTTGAACGTGCTAAAGATCCAACAAACCGAAAGGAAAAGCGGGATTGCAAAGGGCACGCAACAAAGGTAGAACTCTCCTATAAGATAGGTTTGGTTTAGAGAAATTTATTTTATACGAGTTTGCTTTCGCATGGATCACTTGGAAGGGATCCTATTTTCCGTTGCGCATATGCCATTTGGCATACGAGATTACCCTACAGGGAGATCCTCCACCACTAATGAACCCAAAGGTCCATCAGCTATCAACCTTTGAATTCTGCTTAGGTTAATATGACCAAGCCTAAGATCCCAAAGATATGTTTGGTTCATTTTCGAAGGTTCTTTTCTCTTATTGGAATTAGAAGATGAGTTAATAACTTCTATTTGCATCGTGGGAGCTCGTGGTTCAAGTCATAAATTTCTTATCTATGTACCGGAATAGATAATGTCCCTATTCCTTTTATAACAAATCTGTCATCAAAAGAAATAGATTATCCATCCACAATTTAGAAACTGAAAGCAATTCTTTCTAAACAAAGGCACATAAAGAAAATTTCTAAGAACGAAAAACTTTATTTTTTTTCAAAAGATAAATAAAACATCTCCCACTGCAATAGTCACCATCTTCATGGCATTGCCCAAGTAAATTGTAATATCCCCTTTAGCTAGTCATCGGGTTTCCTGGAACCCCTGCAAAGTATTGCAGACATGATTAGTGGCTCTCGTATCTACACACCAGGTGCCGATAGATAACACCGCTAACCATGTTACAACGACTAGACCAAAAGATATACTTTTGTTCTTGCTTCGGATTGGGATAATCCTTCTTCTCATGTCCGGTCTGCTAGTAAGTGAAGTATTTGCCTTTCGGCTTATTCACTCTTCCCTGAGATCCTCCCACCACCTTTGCTCCACCTTGTTTCTTCTTCTTCTTGCCTTTCGGCTTAGAAGTAGAAACCTTTTTGAGCAACCATGGCTTGAGGACACTCTTTGAAGAGTGTATACTTGTACTTCTTAGCAAATAAGACAACATCTAGATTCTTTTCCAATCAACATTAACTAGGTACAGTAAGTTTATTTCCTTTAGTATTTCAACAAGTGGACTGAAAATCAATTTTGAAAATCCTAAGAATCACATAGATCATTGCTTTAGATTTCAAATATTATTGATTCCTCAAAACAATAAAATCCCGAAATCAACCAACACCTCAAAACACCGAGAATATCGCATGCCACGATAGTGTGGACGTATACGAATTCTACATTTGTAAGAGGAGGTTTTACCCATTAATTTTATTATCTTGTCAACCTTACTTTTTGACAAATAAAATTAATAGTTGGTTTTTCTTTGGCCCTACAAATAAAAGCAGTGACTCCGATGGGGAGGATACTTTTTATTTGCATCTAAGTGTGCACCATTACACGATACTAAGGGAATTATCTCGGATTATGTGCCTTACCGATGGGGAAGTACACACGCTCCTAAATAATTTCCTATAACCATTATTTGACCTAGTGATCCACAAACAAACTCATCCGATGGGGAGGAAGGCACTCAGAGCCGACGCGCAAGTTTGTTGCATCACATGTCAAATTGTAATGGAGGCCGCGGGAATTAATTAAAATATCCCTCTCCCACTTAGTAAATTGAAAATGAGGAATTTTCAAGCACACACAACATGCATATAAAACAAATCAGCAATAAATATGGAAAAATCAGAATTTTTCCAACTATTATGGCATTGTTCTCCAATATGCGTCCCGTCGTGTCGCCACCTCGTCCACTCCTCCTACGCCATGTATGAGCCATCCGGAGATCCGAGCCGAGTATAAAACCTATTTTATTTTACATCCATCAATCCTATACTCCACGAGGGAGTGTACATGAAATCTAGATAGAAAGTAAAATAAAATAAAGAGTGGCTAAACAATGTCGTATTTAATTACAAAAATTAAATACTAATCTAGCCTCGTCAACCCCGAGGATTCAAATAATATACAATCATACACAAACAATCACATACACACATATAGCCATAATAGTCGGATCTTATGCCTGCAACCAAAAAGTTAGCCTACGCACATCCTACTATTATCCGACATACAAAATATATGATATGTGCATGAAAGTAACCGAATCCAAAAACACACAAAACCGGAAACCATGGCTCTGATACCAATTGTTGGCAATGTGCTAGTCCTCGGAATGCTCATTGGCTCCCATATCCCCGGATTAAAATTTTCACTAATGAAAACTAATCCGGATGGGATGAGTTTCCTAAGCACAACCAATTCGTCGTGCTAACGACTCGAGTGATCGCTTGAACAAACTAGTTGTTCAAGCAACCAACTCTCCTAGTCGATTAGCCGCGGAAGAGACGACGGACGGATCGCCGGTTTTTGTGTTTCTTATCGGGGTCCATGATCATACAAATACATGCAAATGTAAACTAGTATAATCAACATATACTAACATAAAGAACATAAAGAACATAAGCTAGCATATCAAATAAGAACATGCAAAGATCATAAATAAAAGTTAATAAAACTTTTATACCTCTTGATCTTCAATCGTATGTCCTAACCTCCTTGTAGACGTGGTGAAGATCCTCCACAAGTCGAAGCTTCTTAGATCTTCTTCAATCCAATGAAAGAAGAACTCTCTTTCCTTCTTGCTTGAGCCAACCACCAATCCACAAAGGATTGATGCACCCCAAGAATAGAGAGAACATAATGGAAACAACTACAAAGCAGAACTAGGGACAAACCCTAGCTCCTAGTGCCGGCCAAGAAGAAAACAAAGGAAAGAGGAATAGGTTGGGCACCACCAAAGGTATAGGAAAAGGATAGGCAGCCAACACCCTAGGAAGAAGAAGAACACTTCCCTATAGTTGCCACCTACCTTACCTTCCAAACCCTAGCCGCCCAACCAAGCTTCCTTTGGATTTCTTGCCAGGTAGAGGAAGAGAAGGTAGTGGCGGCCAACCCTTAGAAGGAAGAAGATGAGCCCTTCCCTATAGTTGCCGCCCAACCTAACTTCCAACCTAGCCGTCCAATCCAAAGAGCCAAACCCTAATCTAATTAGGGTTTCCTCCATAGGTTTCTTGCCGCCTAAGCATGGTGGAGAGGAGAGATCTAGGAGCTAGCCACCTTCAATGAAGAATACAACCTCTTCCATAGGTTGCCGCCCACCATCCTTCATCACCTTGGCCGCCCAACCTAAGGAGCCAAAACCCTAATTAGGGTTTCCTCCATGAGGTTGCTTGCCGCCCAAGCATACTAGGCAAAACCCTAATTTCCTTAGCATCCATCATGAACCATTAACCCCCCTTTCCTCCCAACCCATAGCCATCCTTTTATAGAGTTAGGGTTAGGCCTTGGTTTAATCTCCACCGTCAGTTCTAGGGTTTTAATCTCAACCCTCGGATTTAGAGATTTAATCTCAACCGTCGGTTCTAGGAATTAATCCCAACCGTCGGATCTAGAGATTTAATCTCAATCGTCGGTTCTAGGAATTTAATCCCAACCGTCGGATCTAGAGATTTAATCTCAACCGTCGGTTCTAGGAATTTAATCCCAACCGTCGGATCTAGAGATTTAATCTCAACCGTCGGTTCTAGGAATTTTAATCCAACCGTCGGATCTAGAGATTTAATCTCCACCGTCGGTTCTAGGAATTAATCCCAACCGTCGGATCTAGAGATTTATTTTCCATCATTTGATCTAGACTTCATGAGGTTTATATAAGGCTACGATAGGGACCATGAGGAGGAGTTGGGTCTTGGCCACCCGATGGATCGGAACCACACAAACTTGATCCATCAATGATGTTCCATTCCACTAGAGGATCATCATCGAACTACCTCACCAACCCCCATAAATTAATATGGGCTCCATATATTATTTGTACATTTATCTCCCCGTGTTTAAGATATCGAATGTCCGTCAATCGATTGATTTACTGACCATCAATCAATTAACATCTAACTCCTCGAGTAGTACCACTCAACCTTATCATCATGTTGACTAAGTCAACTCACGGGGTTTACATGATAAACCTTATGAGCTCCTCAAGGGGACATCATCAACCTAATATATAGGACACGGATTCCTCCTATAATCAACGGCACACCATGTAAATAATATCATTTCCCAACTTACCGGGCATATTGATTTAATCCATAGAAATCTCACCCTCTGGTAAGTCAAAGAAATAAATACTAAGTACATGTGCCCGTTATTATATCGGGATTAAGAGCATGTACAACATAATATCCGAGGTCCGATTCAATTATGTAGTCAGCAATAAATTGAATCACCTCTATGTCGGTCCTGCTCAATGCACCTAAGTGTACTAGTGTAACTCTATGTTCAAGACAAAACAATACCAAGCTACACTACAACCATGCCAATGGTTTGTCCAAGACCATCTTGGTTGTGAGCCTCTACTTATACTCTACAAGGGACTGATAACATGATCTTCTGTGCCATCACCCAAGCACCATGTTATCTACAATGTAAAGTATTAGACAATATGCACAACATATAATAAATATAAAAGTGCAGACAATGATCATGTGATTCTTATTTCAACATAAAGATGTTCATACTAAAGAGCTAGGCTTTCAGTATACATCCCAACAGGGTTGTATAACTTTGAAGGTGCTTTTGAGTACTTAACTCGTGTTATATAGAGAAAGTAGAATTAGTTGTATACCATTATCAGGATCAAGCTGGTACATGATGAAAGATGTAGGAAATAACCTTCGGGGAATAACACATCACTTGGTCATGGTGTAGTGATGTTAACAAAGAGTAATTCCTCACGTCATTTTTTTGACGCGTTGTTAGGGAATTCTTGGGCATCAAGTAGAGTGATCATTTGGTAATGGAGTACCATGCAGAGTTGCTATACTTGCAGGGTATACGCCCACCTAATAGCTCAAGAATGAGAATGGATGTTTTAAGCCACCCACAGTTTATTGGCTTACATTCGGATAAGGATGTATGGACCTTCTATTAGATATTACTAGAAAGCATTAGACCAAGTCATGTGTATGGAAATGACTTTGTAGCAAGTGCTTTAGAAGTTGACGATTGATTAGCAGACATTGCAAGTCAAATTATCAGAATTAGAAGTCTCCGAATGTTGGACAAAAGTAGTAAGATCGGAGTCATGGGTTATGAGCTACTTTCCGATTAGAGAAGACCAACCACAGATCATCAGGATATTCTCGTGCACATCTGTGAAATCAAAGGAAAGACTCTAGATTATTTGCGTACAGTGCGGATCACGAAGACATGCAGAGTCGGGTTATCCATTGGATCAGTTTATCTGTTACTATTGTAAGCAACCAGTGTTGGTGCAATCGGCCCAGGTCACGATTGACCAGGACTCGAGTTTGGCTCGAGTGATGTTTTGATGTGTTTTGATGTTTCAACAAAAACATATGACAATATAATTGTCATGGAAAGTCCAAGTTGGACACTTGGCAGTTGGGAAAGTCCAAGTCCTGAGTACTTGGCAAATGGAAAGTCCAACATGTGTTGGCAAGGAAAGTCCAAGCATGGGTCTTGGCAAATGGAAAGTCCAACATGAGTTGGCAAGGAAAGTCCAAGCATGGTCTTGGCATGGAAAGTCCAACATGGGTTGGCAAGGGAAAGTCCAAGCTTGAGGCTTGGCATTTGAGAAGTCCAAGGGTTTGATATTGGCGGCGTAAAGTCCAAGCGGGAGTCTTGGCAGCATAAGTCCAATGGTTGGCGGCGTAAAGTCCAAGCGGAGTCTTGGCGGCGTAAGTCCAATATGCCTTGGCGGTGTAGACACCGTTAGCATGACATAGCCGATGAAAGCACCTGAAGGCTAGCGCGATGGATGAACAAGTCATGGATGACTTGGAGGGATCCGAGAGGCGTGAGGCTGATGGAGGTGACTAGAAGGCTTAGGTTTAGGCTAAGGGTGGTCTAGCAAGTATGGGGGAACCATACTTGAGTTAAAACCTCATGTTTGAGGTGTGTCAGTCGACTGGTGCCATGTGGCAGTCGACTGGACCGAGTCAACTAGGGTTTGACTGCGGGTTATGGCCTAGCGATCGCCATAGGTTGGCGGTCGTACGATAGCTCAGCGATCGGCCGATAGTATGATGATCGGTCGCGGTGCTCGAATTGCCACGTATCGAGTCGACTGACTCGGTCGGTCAGTGAGGACTCCATCGGTCGGCCGATGGTCACAATCACGGTGATCGATTCGCCGCTGGACTTATCCAACGTGGAACTAGCCGTTGTCTCACGACAACAGTGGCATCAGCCGACTGATGGTCTCGATCAGTCGACTGATAGACTTTTTCCAGTACAGGTTGAAGCTATATATGGAGTTCGTGATGGAGAAAAAAAAAACCGGTTCTTGAGGGCTATTGGGGCGATTTGTTGGTGCAAATCAGGTCTCCAAGTGCAAGCAAGCAACCAAGCATTCAAGCAATCAAAACAAGTGTTGTAAAGTCTTTTCTTTACTTGTATTTCATATTTACATTGTATATTGCTTGTATTTTGTTCTTACTGTTGTAAGATCTATTGTAAGGGGTTTCTCCACCTCCGACTTGTGTCGAGAAGGAGTGTTTATCATTAGTGAGTGCGTGTGCATCACTAGGGCTCTTTAGAGCTC
This sequence comes from Wurfbainia villosa, assembly GCA_025175895.1. NCBI lineage: Eukaryota > Viridiplantae > Streptophyta > Magnoliopsida > Zingiberales > Zingiberaceae > Wurfbainia > Wurfbainia villosa. Next base: position 80,303,350 of record CM045990.1, read on the forward strand.
GATCCATGGAGTAGGAACCGTGCGATTCCGAACAACGTTATATCATTGTGTTAGCTTGTTGTCTATTTCGTTATTGCTTTTATTATTTCTATTTCCGCTGTGCACTAACGAAATTGTAGACACAAACGCGAGCGAATTTCATCTACGTTATTCACCCCCCCTCTAGCCATTCCAACTATTCCTAACAAGTGGTATCAGAGCCAGGGGCTCTTCTACGGATTAACAACCGGGAGCTAAGGTGAAAGGCTAGAGGGTGAAGATGGAATTCCAAGACAAGCTTGGATGGGAAATCAACACTCCACCTCCATATGATCCAGAAGATTTTCCGGCATGGAGAGCAAGAATGGAAACATTCTTGATGATGAACATAGAGGATTGGTTCATCCTCATTGAAGGTCTTGAACCCCCTAGGGATAAGAAGGGGAATGTCCTAAAATTGAAAAAGTGGACCCAAGAGCAACGCCAAAAGCTCAAGACCGAAGTTAAGGTAACGAAACTTTTGGAAGATTTAATCCCTAATGATGTTTTGTGCAAGTTAGGGGATTACATGTATGCCAAGGAGCTATGGAGAAAATTGGCAAGATACCATGAGGAGAGTTCATCCTCAAGTGAAAGTGAGGAATCGGAAGTTGAGATGGAGTCAACTTCCGAATCGGAGAAAGAAGAAGTAGAAGAGGTGGAAGAAGCATCTACTTCTAGGATTGAGGAGGATAGACCATCCTCTACACCGGAGCAACCTCAAGAAGAGCTCTCAACATCCGATCAAGATGAGGAAGCACAAAATTCAACTCCGGCACCTACCACCACACTAGGTAACTCACACACTTTATTTTCAAACAAAAATCATATTATGTGCTTTGAGTGTAGGGAGTATGGGCATTACAAGAGCAAATGTCCAAAGAGGATCAAGAAAACTCCTTCGGCGCCTAAAAGTCAACAAAAGTCAACGGACGCCGGTTCTCCAAGACAAAAGAGCAAGGAGCATGTCATTTGCTTCAACTGCCGACTACCGGGTCATTACCGGAGTCAATGCCCAAAGAAGAAGAAGAAGGGGCAAAGGGGAGCATCACAAGTAGGGGGAGCCACTAAGGCAAACCCTAAGGTATATGTAAATAATGCTCCGTCTAATTTAAAGCATGCTAGAACTAATTTTAGCAATTGTGGTATGTATCATAAAGAGCATGCTAGAAATAACAAGCATATGTGTTTAGGAGTTAAGAATGTTCATCTTAAGAATAAGGAGAAATTTGGGACTAATGTCCTTAGAAAAACAATACCTAAGAAATCTATTAAGAAAATCCAAGAACTTCTAGGTTTTAATCCAAAATGGACTAGGCATTCGCCAAGAAAGTCCAATGCCCAAGAGTTAAATAAAAATTCTAAAATTGGGCAATTAGAATTAGAAAACCAAGCCTTGAGGTCAACGCTTGAGAAATTGGAAAAGACCCTAAACAAAATACAAAATCAATCTCAAGGGTCAAATTGTCAAACTCTTAGGTCAAGAAGTCAAAATCAACTTCTAGGATCTAAGAGTCAAAAGTCAACCAAGGGCAAGAATGGTTTGGGTCACAAACCTAAGTCCAAGGTGACTTACCATAGTGTTTCGTTTGACTATGGGACACTAACTAGGTCTAGGAAGACCAAGGTCAATGGGGAAGTCATTCCTAGAGTTGACCAAGGTTTGTGCCTATTGGGCAAGGTTTCGAAGAAACCTAGGATGGCCACTAAGAAGGTTGTTAGGGAGACAATCCCTAAGGTTAACCTAGGCAAGACCAAAATGACCAAGGCTAATAAGCCTAGGAGGGTCATTAGGAAGGTATCTAGGGAGGTTATCCCTAAGGAATATCTAATTAACCCTAGGAGCTCAAATCGATTTTGGGTTCCTAAGAGCGTGATTGATTCACGCTAAGATGGGTTTAGGGTGTGCCAACCTTGATTGGATGGGTAGTTAACTCAACCATAATAAAGGTGGCACCTTAAGGTTACTTTCAAGGTTATGGTTACTTTGGAAATATCCTTGAGTCTTAATCTCAAAAAATTTTAGGTTGTGTCAATATATATCTTGAAAACATGAAAATCAATAAAATTGACACGATCTAGTTTTAGAGGTCATAGTGTGTACCTTTGATTATTGGCACACTTTGGAAGGTCATGTATCAAGAAATGTGTGGTTAAGATGTAAAGGTAATATCTAGAGTGATACTCAAGTGCCACACAACTTGATGACTTGTATTCACCATGCTTCATATGTTTTACCATATGTTTGCATGGAAGGAATGTCTAGGATAGATTACATCTCACAAAATAAGTCTTTTACCTTGATTGTGTATTTCAACACTTAGAAAGGGTGAGATGTTAGGTTTTGGAAATCTTTGAATGTTAATGTTTGCAAAATGAGATAAAACATTAAAATACATTAACAAATACATAAATGAAAGTATAACATCAATACATTCGAAATACAAGATCTAACGTGATAAAATGGAATAATTAAGATGATAAAATCGAGATTTTCAGATTTTCAGAACTGGAAATCAGACATCACGATCGATACGCTTATCGATTGGATGATAACATCGTAGCGATCTACGATCGGCCATCAGTGCTAGCTCCATGACTCGTGATCGAACATCGATCGATCGATGAGGTCCATCGATCGATGATGGTATCGCTCACCGAGGCCGAAGGCCATCGAGTGCTCAACGAGCGGTCGAGTGATGTGCACATCGGTGATGAGCAACATCAATCGATCGATGCTACTGTAGCATCGCTACGTTCTGAGAATGTTCGTGATCGATTGCGGTCGATCGATCGGCTGCCGGCAAACTTCGATAATAAGCATCGTCGACCTGATGCTCCACATCGATCGGCCGTGTTTTTAAAACGTGAACCGCTAGGGTTCGGCATTTCACGCGACGAAAGCCTTCTTCCTCCTTCGGTCTCCGATCGCCGTCTCCCTCTCCGACCAGCTCTTCCGGCGTGCCAACCTTCCAAAGTCCTAGGTTTGATAAGCATGTCTCTCCTCTTCAATTTTTGACCTATCTTGGAGCCCTAGTTCACGCGATTTAGGGTTTATTGCTCGTGTTCCGTTTAGGGTTCCGGCGGCTGAAGCTTTCCGGTGACTTTTTCGACGATCCTCAGCAACTTTTGAGTCTTCCCTCCGGCACACACATGGCGCCTAAGTAATGACTTTTCTTTCCGAGCCCTAATTTTCATTTCCATTACAATGGAGGTTTATCTAATCGCGTATTGTTGCCATTGCATTGCATATCATCACATTACATTCATAATAGGAGAGCCCGTAGGAATGATCCATCCGAGAGTGACTCTCGGTTGTACCAACCTATGTTGGTTAGGTACATCGATAGGAATTTTTTCAATAGGCATTGTAGTGACGTCATGGAACTAATTGCATACTACAATTTGATGAAGATTGTCTTGTGCACGCATCCAATCAATGATGACCTTATTAAGGAATTCTACCAAAACCTTAAAAAGGTAGATGACGGCCCTACATACACTACTCGCGTTGCAAAACGCGACTTAGAGTTCACTCCTGCGATACTGCAGGAGTTTCTCGAGTGTAGGCCTTCAGATGACACCTTCATCTTTTACCCTACCATGGACTTTCCTCTACCTGAGCCTTTTGCCCACATCTCTATGGAGTCCATGCATGAGCATATTTTTGGTTATCCTCGTCCACTGGCCCAAAATTTATTTCCTATCACCGAGTTATCTGCACCTGACAATGTCCTTTACAAGGTCATTGTTGGGTGTTTTCTGCCCATTGTCACTCGGGGTCTGGCCAAGATTCGGCCTCCCCATCTCTTTCTTCTATATGCCATGCGTCATCAGTTAGACATAAACTTTGCATTGAACATTTTCCACTGCATTGTGCACTTCACTTCCCCTGTACAAGGGAAAGTGCATATGCCTTTTGGACATATCATCACAGCATGGCTCGACTCCGTAGGCATCAACATCCATAGGGGCTCTCTGCGACAGCTATCGGAAGTGTACGACTGTATATCAGTTCGTAACTTCTCCTTAGCGAAGCTACGGATGGGCGCTGGACAGATGGAGTTGGCGCCTCGACCACCCAGGGCACACAGACAGCCTCCTCCACCGCCCAGAGAGGCGACAGAGGACCACGAGGATCTGAGACAGACCACTGAAGGAGGATGCAGACACATCACGGGCCGGTCCATCGATCGCTACCGGAGTCCAGATTCGTGACTATCGCTCCGGCTGGACTCTAGGTCGTACAGAGATCGACAGCGTGTTGCCTTCTGGCCAAGACGCCTCGATAGGATGGAGGAGTCCTGTGGTCGCATAGAGCAAAGATCACCGATATGCTAGAGATGATGCGGCTCGACTCGAGTCGCCAGCCTCCTCCACCGCCACCTTCTCATGACGATTAGAGGATATTAGATTTTTTTTGGTTGTCATTTTTGTAGTGAGATTGAGCATAGCCAATCTCCATTTTGAATGTAAAAGACAAATTTTAAGTTAAATGAAATCTTTGTTTCTGAAAAATCTTGTGTGTATGAATGAATATTTATATAATTGTATTGCTATCATATACCATGTCATGACATTGTTTAGGGTTACTTTAGATGTCATGTGCTCTTAGATTTCATATTATGCCATGACATCATGATTATGAGCATATGCTTATTTATATCATCTCAAATGCCATAATCATTCATGCATTTAATTAAAATTGATTTAAGGACTATGACATGACTTGGAGTCCCATTTATAAGGGAATCAAGTAGAGTTGCTTTAGAAAATGCATGAAACCCTAGTTTAGGGAGAACAAAACCCACATCTCACATCTAATTGACATGTATGTGTATTTATACACCATAGATACATGTGAGATGCTAGGATATGAGTTAAGTTCAAGGTGCATAGTTTTTGCATCTAGATGAACTAAAACTCATCCAATTCCATTGTGGATCATTGGGAGAGCTTGTGTACAAGTCACGTACATAGAGCCCAAGGAATATGATCCAAGATAAGGTTTTGAAAACATTTTAAAATCAATTTAGAAAACCTTGGTGAAGTCTATCTTTTGATAGCAATCACCATTGATAAGATTGATACAAAGTGAGCTTCAACTTTGAAGTTCTTAGTCACTTTTGGATTTTGTATCAATCTCCTAATTCAATGGTAAAAATATTTTTCCAAAATTTTTCACTGATTGTATGTGTGTTAAGTAATATACGTATCAAGTTTCGTGATTTTCTGATTTACATAGAATTACTTATACATTTCAGTAGTCGATTTAAAAATCAGGTTTTCGATTATCGATCATTGCTTCTCTGATCTGATCGGTGATGGCGCGTTTGGACTCATTGCGCTTTATCACTCATTGTTGCCGTGCGGTCGGTGATGGCATCGATCGTATTGGTAGTAACAGTCGATCGATAGCTCGATTTAAGAGGGTAACCAAAGTTGTTTAACGATTTTAGCTACAGTTATGATCCTAACCACTCCTAACCCTAGGATATGCTTTGGGAAGCATTATAAAGGGTGAAAATCTATTGGATATGGATTAGGAGAGTTGTTTAGGGTTTGTATCAATTCTAAGGTGTGGAAAGTTCAATGTTGAATTTCTAACCTTAGTTTTGATGGTTTAAAGTTCCTATTGGCTTAGCGACTTCCCAAGGACATTGTTGGTGCAATGGTCAAGGGGGAGCAAGCCTTTAGGGAGAGATATCCATTTTGGGATGATGGATGTGGTTTTCTCCTTGAAGGGGAGAATGTTATCAATTTGGGAAATTTATGGATTTTTAGAAACCCAATTTGGAAATTGGGAGAGTGAATAGGATTGCCTCTCTTGAGTGATATGGGACTTATCACTAGGAAGATGGTAGGCATCCTAGGTATTTTTGGATCAAGGGGGAGATTGTAAGATCTCATTGGGACATGAGACATTGACCTCCTTGGAGAGAAAACCTTTTTGATGTTAGTCAAAAAAGGGGGAGAATGCTTGGGGGAGAACATTTGGGATAATTGGTAAAGGAGTTGAGTTAGTATTCTAACTCAATTATTTGTTTGGTTTTTTCAAACATCAAAAAGGGGGAGATTGTTGGTGCAATCGGCCCAGGTCACGATTGACCAGGACTCGAGTGATGGTTTGATGTGTTTTGATGTTTCGACCAAAACATATGACACAATAATTGTCATGGACAGTCCAAGTTGGACACTTGGCGGTTAGGAAAGTCCAAGTCCCGAGTACTTGGCAAATGGAAAGTCCAACATGTGTTGGCAAGGAAAGTCCAAGCATGGGTCTTGGCAATGGAAAGTCCAACATGGGTTGGCAAGGAAAGTCCAAGCATGGTCTTGGCATGGAAAGTCCAACATGGGTTGGCAAGGGAAAGTCCAAGCTTGAGTCTTGGCATTTGAGAAGTCCAAGGGTTTGATATTGGCGGTGTAAAGTCCAAGCGGGAGTCTTGGCAGCATAAGTCCAATGGTTGGCGGCGTAAAGTCCAAGCGGAGTCTTGGCGGCGTAAGTCCAATATGCCTTGGCGGTGTAGACACCGTTAGCATGACATAGCTGACGGAAGCACCTGAAGGCTAGCGCGATGGATGAACAAGTCATGGATGACTTGGAGGGATCCGAGAGGCGTGAGGCTGATGGAGGTGACTAGAAGGCTTAGGTCTAGGCTAAGGGTGGTCTAGCAAGTATGGGGGAACCATACTTGAGTTAAAACCTCATGTTTGAGGTGTGCCAGTCGACTGGTGCCATGTGGCAGTCGACTGGACCGAGTCAACTAGGGTTTGACTGTGGGTTATGGCCTGCGATCGCCATAGGTTAGCGGTCGTGATGGCTCAGTAATCGATCGATAGTATGATCACGGTCGGGTGCTCGAGAATTCGGCCCGCGAGAATGGAGTCGAGACTCGGTGAGTCGAGTGAGGACTCCATCAGTCGACTGATGGTCACAATTGTAGGGAAATCTCGTATGCCAAATGGCATATGCGCAACGGAAAAATTAGGATCCCTTCCAAGTGATCCATGCGAAAGCAAACTCGTATAAAATAAATTTCTCTAAACCAAGCCTATCTTATAGGAGAGTTCTACCTTTGTTGCGTGCCCTTTGCAATCCCGCTTTTCCTTGGATGTGTTGGATCTTTTAGCACGTTCAAGTGTCCGTGCCTCTATATGTATCCACACGAGCAAGCTCTTGTCTCACAAAAGAAAAACTAGAGGAGCTCTCCTTTACTTCTTGCTAGAGAAGTCCCTAAAGGAGAGGAAGAGAGGGAAAAGGAGAAAGGAAGAAGAAGACTCCTCTTCTTGCTAGCCTACACTCACAAACCCACACAACTAAAGCTTCCACCAAGCTCTCTCACAACCACAACAACACCCACTCCTTATGGCCGGCCACTCCATGGAGCCTTTTATAGGGTTGGAAAAACCCTTCCACCTCCTTCACATTCAATGCAATCCATTGCATTGAGACACACTCAAAAAGGATTTGGCTTCCTTGTTTGGCCGGCCACTTAAGGAGACAAAACCATTTTGTTTCCTTCCACCTTAACTAGCTTAGGTGGATGCTTAGGTGGCATGCTTATGTGGCATGCTTGTGTGGCATTCATGCATGTTGAATTAATCTTATTAATTCAATTAAGCTTATGTTATCATATTGAATTAATCTTATTAATTTTATTAAGCTTATGTTATCATATTGAATTAATCTTATTAAATCAATAAGGTAACATATTGAATTAATCTCATTAAATCAATTAGCTAAAATTCTCATTAAGCTTAAAGTCCAAAAACCATTTTGTACTTAAGCTTATTCCCATATTATTCTAGTCAAACTAGAATACTCTAATTCCTCTAATTATCATGCTCTTTGTGTGTGACCCTATAGGCTCTCATAACGTTGGCAGTGGATCTAAACTCTTTTAGATACACAAGCAATGAGCGGCATCTAGCAATACATCATTGCTACCCAAGTTACGAGATAAGTCAAGATCCGACTAACCTTTCCGTGACTACTATAATATATGACCGTGTCCTTCTATCCTTGATATCAGATTGATCAATGAGGCATAGACCGTGTCATCCTCGATCAATCTATGTGTTTCTTGATCCCTGAGTAAACTAAATCAAACAAATGAGCTCAATATCTCATATTGACTCATTCGAGCATGGCCATGCGTTTTAGTAGTTCTACTCAATCAAGGGGCCCACCGATATCACTCCCGTCATATGAGAGGGATAGATCCCATCTACATCACTCACAACCCTCCGCATAATTTGTTACATACCCGATGTCGCCTTTATGGTCCACCCTATTACGGTGACGCGTTTGTGATACCAAAGTACATAACTCCTTTATGTAGGGAACCATAGTGACTTGGTCTAAGGACTATTCATACCAATAGTCACATGAGAAAGTTTATGACACTCATATAACGATCCATGAAACTTTCTCATGGCGGAGTCGATTCGGTATATATTCTCAATATATACCCATGTGTCAACTTGATATCATATATCCATGACTTGTGAGATCAAGTCATCAATTGACCTACATGCTAGTCTTTATGTATTAATATTGCCCTTGCATATTAATACTTGACTAGGAACATTTAGGAAAGTGTTCTCTGACCTCTCATAATCAATTCGCATTGATTGATGTTGTAGATAAGAACCTACTTTTCTAGGGCATTATTATATTTAAATTAGCAGCACAAGCAAGATGTAAATATAATAACCAATCCTTGCCTTTATAGAATATGATACAAAATGTTCCCTATTCAACCATCACATGATTGGTTCTAGGGCTTTAACGAACAATCTCCCCCTAGCACTAGGACCAATCACTATGATATCTACTACCGCGTGACCTAGTGTGACCATCATGCTTCCTCTGTGCCCAAAGCCTTGGTGATGGATCTGCGATGTTAGGGCTTTCGGTACTCTGCATATCCTCACATCTCCTCTATCGATGATCTCTCGAATGAGATGGAAGCGCCCTTGATATGTGTTTGGTCCGATGTGATCGAGGTTCCTTAGCTCGTCTGATAGCCCCATTGTTGTCACAATAGAGGTCTATTGGATCTGCAATGCTAGGAACTACCCCAAGTTCAGCGATGAACTTGCGAGCCAAAACACCTCCTTTCTTTGCATCGGATCTGCAATATACTCCACATTGTAGAATCAGCGTGTCTGCTTGAACTCTTCCGACTCACGGCTCCACCATTCGTGCAAAAACCGTACCCGATTGCGATCTATAGTCATCCTTATGCATTTGGAAGCTTGCATCTTTGTAACCCTTCTGATTAGCTCCTCATTGCCTCCAAATATCAGGAAATATTCTTTCGTTCTTCGTAAGTACTTAAGAATATTTTTGGCGCTATCCGATGACTTTCACTGGATCGATTAGTATCTACTCGTCATGCTCAAAGCATACGAGGCGTCGGAGCAGTACAAAGCATGGCGTACATGATAGACCCTATAGATGCATGCATAAGGGATCTTATCCATGCGATCTCTCTCCTCCTTAGAAGAGGACATTGAGTCTTGAAAGACTCACACCATGTGATAAAGCGAAACCCTTTCTTAGAATTTTGCATAGCAAAGCGATCTAGCACTTTATCAATGTATGTACTCGACTTAGGCCAAGTAATCTTCTAGATCTATCTCTATAGATCTTGATGCCTAGAATATAAGCGCTTCACCTAAGTCCTTCATCGAGAAACAATTCCCTAACCACATCTTCACGAGGTGGGGAATATCATTTCCGATGAGAAGTATGTCATCTACATACAAGACAAGAAATACAACTGTGCTCCCACTATTTCTCTTGTAGACACAAGGCTCATCTTCATTCTTGATGAAACCAAACTCTTTGATTGCATCATCGAATCGAAGATTCCAGCTTCGAGAGGCTTGCTTTAGTCCATAAATGGACCTTTGCAGTTTGCATACCTTTCCAGGATGCTTTGGATCTTCAAAACCCTCAGGTTGTGTCATGTACACATCCTCGAGTAGCTTTCCATTCAGAAAAGCGGTTTTGACATCCATCTGCCGGATCTCATAATCATGGTATCGCAATAGCAAGTATGATCCGAATGGATTTAAGCATCGCAACTGGTGAAAAGGTTTCTTCATAGTCAATACCATGAATTTGTTTGAATCCTTTAGCCACCAATCTACCTTTATAGGTATGCTTATTACCATCCATGTCAGTCTTTACTTTAAAGACCCACTTACACCCAATGGGTTTTACCCCTTCAGGTGGATCAACCAAAGTCCATACTTGGTTAGTGTACATGGATTCCATTTCGGATCTCATGGCCTCTAGCCATTTCTCGGAATCTGGGCTCATCATAGCTTCTTTATAGGATGTAGGCTCGTCAAGATTGATAAGCAATACATCACCGTTGTCAGTCAAGAGAAAAGAATATCTCTCGGGTTCACGACGGATCCTATTAGATCTACGAAGAGGTTGGTCTACTTGAACAGGTGTTTGCTCCACAACTCTTTGGGCAACAAATTCCTCATCCACAACACTTTGTGGTGCCTGTTCATTTTCCATCGAAGCCTTAGTGTTATCATCATCTTGAACTTCTTCAAGATGAATTTTACTCCCACTAGTATTTCTAGAAATAAATTCTCTTTCTAGAAAGACAGCATTTCTGGCAACAAACACCTTGCCAAGTGTGGGATTGTAAAAGTAATATCCCTTAGTTTCCTTGGGATATCCTACAAAATAACACTTATCTGATTTGGGTCCTAGTTTATCGAGACTTGGCGTCTAACGTAAGCTTCACAACCCCAAATCTTTATAAAAGACATTTTGGGACTCTTCCGTCCATATCGTATATGGTGTCTTTTCTCGACTTTTGATGGAGCGATTAAGTGTGAAAGTGGTGTCTCTAGAGCTAAACCCCAAAAGGAAGTAGGTAGATCATCGGCTCATCATTGATCGTACCATATCTAATAGAGTACGATTTCTCCTCTCAGATACACCATTCCATTGTGGTGTTCCAGGTGGAGTGAGTTGGGATATTATCCCACACTCAGCCAGGTGATCACGAAACTCTTGACTAAGGTATTCACCACCTCGATCTGATCGAAGTAGCTTAATACGCTTACGAGTTGGTTTGTACTTCATTCTTGAATTCTTTGAACTTTTCAAAGGATTCTGACTTATGTCTCATCAAATATAAGTAGCCAAATCTACTCATATCATCAGTGAAAGTAATAAAGTACTTATAGCCTCCTCTGGCTTCGACATTGAAAGGGCCACATACATCAGTATGTATGAGTCCTAACAAATCCGTCGCTCTCGCCATGTCCACTAAATGGAGTTTTAGTCATCTTTCCTAAAGACAAGACTTCGCGTACCTCGTATGATTCAAAATCAAATGAGTCAATAATCCATCTTTATGGAGTTGGGATATCGTTTTTCATTTATGTGACCTAGCGGCGATGCGAAGATATGCAGTTCAAATCATTCGATTTGAACCGTTTAGTATTTACGTTATAAATTGGGTTATCTAAATCTAGAACATAGAGACCATTCATAAGTGGTGCATTACAATAGAACATTTCATTTAAATAAATGGAACAACATTTGTCCTTTATTATAAAAGAAAAGTTTTTCTTGTCTAAACAAGATACAGAAATTATGTTCTTTGTTAATGCGGTACATAGAAGCACTCCTCTAGTTCTAAGATAAGCCCGGTGGGCAAAGACAAAGAATATGTTCCTCTGACTGGCCAGACAACTTTTGCGCCATTGCCTCGTAGGTCCACTTCACCCTTTGCCATTATTCTACTATTTCTCGGTCCACGCACATTAGTACAAATGTGAGATGCACATCCGTATCTAATACCCATGTAGAAGAAATAGATAGATTAACTTCTATAAGCGTGTATACCACAGCGAAGTCCCACTTCTCTTGTTCTTTACTTCCTCAAGGTAGACTTTGCGGTTCGCTTCCGATGTCGATCTCACCGTAATGGAAGCAGTCCCTTCCTTAGGTACTTTACCTTTACCCTTTGAAGTGGATGAATTGGCCTTGCCTTTGGCTTAGGTCTTACCCTTGCCTTTACCTTTGTCCTTCTTGACCATTAGTACATTACTAACTTTCTTCTTGAGATTTGGTTGGCGTTCTCAACATCGAGAATCTCGGGCAAAGGTTTATCAATTTCATTCATGTTATAATTCATGACGAATTGATTGTATGCTTTCAGCGATTGCGAGGATAACATCGATTGCCAATTCTTGGCTCGATGGAAAACCTAGTCTTTCAAGGTTCTCAGCGTACCCAATCATTTTGAGTCGTGAGTTCCTAGTGTTCCTTCTTGCATCTTGCATGCAAAAAGAGCCTTAGACACTTCAAAGCGCTCGTGCCTACTTGTCCTTGATATAGTTGTTTCAAATGCTCAACCATATCATAGGCATCCATGTTCTCATGTTGCTTCAAGCTCGAGTTCATGGTGGCAAGCATAAGGCATGACACATCTAATCGTCATCTTGATGCTTCTTATAAGCATCCTTTTCAGCCAGTCAGTAGGTATTTGGCGGGTATTTAGGACATATAGTTTGCGTTCTTGCTTGAGGATAATCCTCAAGTTCCTATACCAGTCAAGAAAGTTTGCTCCATTGAGCTTGTCCTTCTCAAGGACAGATCGCAAGTTGAGGAGGTGTGTCGTGTTAGATGACATGGTGATCTACAACATTAAAATGCAAAGTTAAGTATCATACCTAAATCATTTAATTAGGCCTTTAATTAAATGAGGCTCCCACTAAATTCTCATAGCTACTACTTAGCTATAAATTTATATGGGATAACGATCCACATCATAATTCGTCTTGAGTTAGCTTTGGTTAATCGCCCAAGACGTAGTATAATTAGGTAGGCAATCTTTTGCCAATTACATCTGATGTAACTCTTTAATAGCTTTGGTTAAGTTTTAGATTAGTTTAGTGTTTATTCCTAAACCCGACTTCGGTGTGGCGAGGCACAGGCCTTCTTGGATATCGAGCAACGACCACTTCTAAGACAAAGCTGATGTTCGGAAATCACACAAAACTAATGTTAACACTTATGTTCAAAGCTAATATATGCCTCTACTTTCTTAACCAATTAAGAAAACACTTAATTAAGTCTTAACCAAGACTAATAGCGGGACATCACGATTGTCCACTCGCACCCCTCCAAGATAAAATGCATTGCTTTGCTTTGGCAAACCCAATAACAAATGATCGAGGAAGTAGTGAGTACCAACTTTGGTAGGCATATCGTTTAGACTTATTAAGAAATAAACATGTATCATATACATATTAGCATACATCACATATAAGCTAAACTAATCATGCATCACATACAAGCTAAACTAACATGCATCACATACATATTAAACTAACGTGTCATGGTTATGGCCCTTATTCTACAATCTTCTCAAGCCAATGAAAAGATTGATTGGTCAACCTAGGGATAGCATCTTCTCCTAAGTGCTTCCTTTTGGTTGTCTTGTGTGTTGACTTCCTCCTTGTAACCTCATCTTCCAATGGACCCTCCATCCTTGTTTTGTACAATACAAAAGGAGAAATACTCGAGTTACATTCGAGTCTAAAACTAATTTTACAACAAGAATATTAGGAGAAAGGCACGACACGCAGGCCGTATTAAGAATTACAACACACAATCACAAACTTTTTGGGACTAGGCCATAACCATGCACCATGTCATTTTAACTTTTAAAAGACATTGGATATTTTATTATGTTTGAAAATTTGCTAATGCAATTATCAACTCATAATAAAATTTATCCTACTTCTATATCACATATAAAATAGAGAAAACCTATTTTATACGATCTTTCGCAAGTGGCTCTGATACCACTGTAGGGAAATCTCGTATGCCAAATGGCATATGCGCAACGGAAAAATTAGGATCCCTTCCAAGTGATCCATGCGAAAGAGAACTCGTATAAAATAAATTTCTCTAAACCAAGCCTATCTTATAGGAGAGTTCTACCTTTGTTGCGTGCCCTTTGCAATCCCGCTTTTCCTTGGATGTGTTGGATCTTTTAGCACGTTCAAGTGTCCGTGCCTCTATATGTATCCACACGAGCAAGCTCTTGTCTCACAAAAGAAAAACTAGAGGAGCTCTCCTTTACTTCTTGCTAGAGAAGTCCCTAAAGGAGAGGAAGAGAGGGAAAAGGAGAAAGGAAGAAGAAGACTCCTCTTCTTGCTAGCCTACACTCACAAACCCACACAACTAAAGCTTCCACCAAGCTCTCTCACAACCACAACAACACCCACTCCTTATGGCCGGCCACTCCATGGAGCCTTTTATAGGGTTGGAAAAACCCTTCCACCTCCTTCACATTCAATGCAATCCATTGCATTGAGACACACTCAAAAAGGATTTGGCTTCCTTGTTTGGCCGGCCACTTAAGGAGACAAAACCATTTTGTTTCCTTCCACCTTAACTAGCTTAGGTGGATGCTTAGGTGGCATGCTTATGTGGCATGCTTGTGTGGCATTCATGCATGTTGAATTAATCTTATTAATTCAATTAAGCTTATGTTATCATATTGAATTAATCTTATTAATTCAATTAAGCTTATGTTATCATATTGAATTAATCTTATTAAATCAATAAGGTAACATATTGAATTAATCTCATTAAATCAATTAGCTAAAATTCTCATTAAGCTTAAAGTCCAAAAATCATTTTGTACTTAAGCTTATTTCCATATTATTCTAGTCAAACTAGAATACTCTAATTCCTCTAATTATCATGCTCTTTGTGTGTGACCCTATAGGCTCTCATAACGTTGGCAGTGGATCTAAACTCTTTTAGATACACAAGCAATGAGCGGCATCTAGCAATACATCATTGCTACCTAAGTTACGAGATAAGTCAAGATCCGACTAACCTTTCCGTGACTACTATAATATATGACCGTGTCCTTCTATCCTTGATATCAGATTGATCAATGAGGCATAGACCGTGTCATCCTCGATCAATCTATGTGTTTCTTGATCCCTGAGTAAACTAACTCAAACAAATGAGCTCAATATCTCATATTGACTCATTCGAGCATGGCCATGCGTTTTAGTAGTTCTACTCAATCAAGGGGCCCACCGATATCACTCCCGTCATATGGAAGGGATAGATCCCATCTACATCACTCACATCCCTCCGCATAATTTGTTACATACCCGATGTCGCCTTTATGGTCCACCCTGATTACGGGTGGCGTTTGTGATACCAAAGTACATAACTCCTTATGTAGGGAACCGTAGTGACTTCGGTCTAAGGACTATTCATACCAATAGTCACATGAGAAAGTTTATGACACTCATATAACGATCCATGAAACTTTCTCATGGGGTCGATTCGGTATATATTCTCAATATATACCCATGTGTCAACTTGATATCATATATCCATGACTTGTGAGATCAAGTCATCAATTGACCTACATGCTAGTCTTTATGTATTAATATTGCCCTTGCATATTAATACTCGACTAGGAACATTTAGGAAAGTGTTCTCTACAGCCTCTCATAATCAATTCTGCCAATTGATGTGTTGTAGATAAGAACCTACTTTTCTAGGGCATTATTATATTTAAATTAGCTGGCACAAGCAAGATGTAAATATAATAACCAATCCTTTGCCTTTATAGAATATGATACAAAATGTTCCCTATTCAACCATCACATGATTGGTTCTAGGGCTTTAACTAACAACAATCAGTCGACTGATGGCAGTTCCGTTGGACTTATCCAATGTGGAACTAGCCGTTGTCTCACGACAATAGTGGCATCAGTCGACTGATGGTCTCGATCAGTCGACTGATAGACTTTTTCTAGCACAGGTTGAAGCTATATATGGAGTTCGTGATGGAGAAAAAAAAACCGATTCTTGAGGGCTATTGGGGCGATTTGTTGGTGCAAATCAGGTCTCCAAGTGCAAGCAAGCAACCAAGCATTCAAGCAATCAAAACAAGTGTTGTAAAGTCTTTTCTTTACTTGTATTTCATATTTACATTGTATATTGCTTGTATTTTGTTCTTACTGTTGTAAGATCTATTGTAAGGGGTTTCTCCGCCTCCGACTTGTGTCGAGAAGGAGTGTTTATCATTAGTGAGTGCGTGTGCATCACTAGGGCTCTTTAGAGCTCGATCCGTGGAGTAGAAACCGTGCGGTTCCGAACCACGTTATATCATTGTGTTAGCTTGTTGTCTATTTCGTTATTGCTTTTATTATTTCTATTTCCGCTGCGCACTAACGAAATTGTAGACACAAATGCGAGCGAATTTCATCTACGCTATTCACCCCCCCTCTAGCCATTCCAACTATTCCTAACAACCAGTACACATGAAGAGAAAGTGTACTTCGAAGACCCAATTGAAGACTACCAAGGTTGTTCCAAGAGGATGATGCACAATCACAACAACAGAGGTCATCACATCAGCAACGATCTACTACCTCAGACATAGTTGGAGTTCCTGGATGCTTCCCTCTAGGGGAAATGATTTACTCAGCAGCATCAGTAGAAGACATTTCAGAAGCCTCATGCAGACAACAACAACTATTACCTTCCCAGACGTGGATTTGCTTTGTACAGAGGAGAGAGTATATGACGATGGTCGTATCTATTATGTATTCTTCAGTTACAAGTATATTATTTGCAGAGTTGGAGTGTGCTACGATGTTGCCAGTTCTTCAGTACCTTATGGTTGGTGGTGTACTCGTTACCAATACAACAATATTTACCACCTTCATTGTAGTCGGTTGGTTTGTATCTTAGCTTCAGTAGTTGGATGTCAGTTCCTCCAGGGTAGTCTTTTGCACCTACATAAGCTCTGCCACCATGGGCAGAAGTTGGACGAGTTTATATGATTACTAGGAAGAAGACACAGAAGGTCGAAGGATTGATCGTTCAGGGTATTACTTTAGTTTACCCTCTCAGTTGATATATTGAGAGATATCGGTAGTTTATAGGTATCTATGTCTATAACATTCTTAGTTCGGATTAGAAGGGTTTCTATACATCGACTTGTGGGTCAATGGTATCTCTACGGTCAGGTGAGATATTGACCAACAACCAAGAAGTCAAGGATGCCCTTAGACTTTGATAGACATACCTTTCCTGTAGATATATCCTCACGGATTATTAAATTGTTGAAATTATGTTATGATAGGTCTCTCAGATATGCGTATAATCCGAGAGTATTCGGATGTAGTTTCGGATGAACTCCCATGCTTGCCATGGCATTGGCAAGTGGAGTATGCGATCGGAGTGATTTCAGGAATAGTTTCGGTATTGAAGACCTCATATCAGGTGACAACTTTTTTTGGGTTTTGCAAAGTTGGCAATGTTGATGATGCACAGGAGGTATTTGTTAGAATGACGATTTTACCAGGAGATAATTTTATTGGTATCATAGCCCCAGGTTGCGAAGTCCACTTTCGGATTTTATGTCGACATTGAGTTTTATTTTACTCGGTTTTGCTTTTGTGAGGTTTGGGATCTGCCTGTAGTGGGACCTCTCTGAGCTACAAGGTTAAGGTATGATAACTGTTATCACATATTCTTTTGTTGGCTTTGAATTTAGTTGTTTATAATAGGGAATGATATGTAGTGTGTTAGTTGCTATTCGTAACTGTGGTTGAGTTGACCACGGGAACGACATGTTTAGTTTATTAGACATGTACCTACTTTTGAAAAGGTGAATTTTCTTTGAGAGCCGACTGATACCGAATCGGATAGCAGGGGTTAGGTAGTCACATTTCTTATGGAAATCAACATTTACAGTCTTAGGGATTTTCACCTATTTATGCTAGTCAGATCATTACCCGTGGGGTAATGGACAAACGAGTATACTATTGTTTATGCATATTGGATATCCTGAAACTTTGATCAAGAAGTTGAGCAAGCAAGGCTAGGCTTGGTAAGTAGGATTTGGGTTGTTCATAGTTGTATATCAGTTTTGTTAGTAAACTGATCTGGATGTGTTATTGTTGGATTATATTGGTGGTTAATGGCGACTAGAGTTATTTTGATTATATTGGTATTCTGCTATTTCAGGACTTTGATACGAGGCAGGTTCGCAGACATGAATACAATCAACATGAGCTATATATCAGGTGGGAAATTTCCTACCCTGTTCAGGTAGTTGATATATCTTGTGCATTATATTTATGTTGACGATACCATTACCTTGACTCCATTCTTATTATTCTATTACTTGATACTTAATTTTTGCACTTTGAGAAGCGCCATTGTTGTTATTATTTTTCGTTCATCATTGTTATGGTTTACAATCGCTAGGGTATATGGACCGATAGTTGCATAATTATATGTTTGTAGTGGAGTACGGAGGTGTATTAGGTTTTATCATCAGGATATGTCCCTAGCGAGAGATGTTCTGAGGGTGGATGCGATTATTCTATTATGTTCTTTAATGTTGGATACCTATTATTGATCGTGTATTGGTGTAGGGTTGTGTAGATTGTCGGTAGTGCTTAACATGATAGATTGTTAGTTGTGCATGACTATTTGTAGGATAGAGAGTTGTTGTGGATGTATGAGTGTATAGTTGTGCATGTTGGGTTTTCGGCACCGGGCGAGTGTGTATTCGAACATGTTTCATAAATATGTTCACAGCGGAAGAATTAAAAAGTAATAAATTTAATTTATTACAACACACACATCACACGCATGCATAGTATAACATGTCTAGACATAATCGTAGTTTCAAATTTTGCAATAAAAGGAAATTACTCTACGTATACCTGACGAATCACGTGTAGCAGAAAAAGCATCAACCGGAGTGACTCTCGCTAGAATCGCCTCTATCCGTATCCACACCTAGTATCGTCGGGATGACTTCACAAAGGCACGAGCCACGTCTTCGTACGAGCCACTAGCCTCGTGTCGAAGACGATGTGATCGAGAGAAGATCACAATCCGAATCAAAATTCGGATTCAAAAATGAGTCCCCAAAACTCGCTTCTCCGGAGAGGTATTCGTCAACCGTTTGATGAATCCTTCATCCTCCACCTATGAGGATTACCGGAGATCGAATCCCCTACAAGGTAGCCGCTGTCGGAGCTCCAAACGTTGTCCAAACGAAGCTCCAACACTAAGGGAGAAAGCTGTCCAGATTTCTGGACAGATTGGTGGAGGGGTTGGCCGGCCCAAAGAGGATGGTCAGCCGCTCCTTGGTCACCTGAGCCAAGGGTAGTCATCGGAGGGTCGCCGGTAGGAGCTTGGATACCGGCAATAGCTTGGAGGGCGGCAACAAAGGTTGGGCGGCAACCTTGTTGGGTGGCGGCACAAAAAGGATTAGGTTTTCACAAAACCCCTTGAGCCATGTTTTTATAGAGAATACATTCTCCAAACGGTAATTAGTTCATAACCAAAAATCCGTTAACCCGCTCTATTAACTTAAGTTAAAATAAACTGAACTGAATTGGTCTATTTTAAGTTAAAATGAATCGAATCAACTTTGGTTCATTCGTTTAAAACAATCCAAACCCCTTTGGTTTATTCTTCACCATTGGATTAGAACCAAACCAATTTGGTTCATCCATCATGTCTTCATAAGACACGGCCCATCCATGCTTCCATTGCGATTGAAACGATTTCATGCTCGATTCTTGTTTGGTCCAACCAAACCTAGTTTCTCTCGGTCTGAGAATCTCATTCTCAAGCTCATTTTAAATCCTTCGGATTACGCTCATTGTGCGTGTGACTAAATAGGTTCTCGATTTATGTTGACCGTCTATAATTAACCATTAATTATAGAACGTTCACGAGTGGCACCTAGTAGTACATCATGATCCCCAATTAACCGAAAGATCAACGGTTGATCCAGAACTATTTCTGAAACCCTTCAGTAGCTACAATGAATCGTGTCTCATTCCTTACACTCATCTTATACCCACTTGCTTCAGGACATGGTCTATAGTGTCAGTCCCCACTAGGCTGACTACGTCACACCTATCCCAAGTATCATTTCCTTGTCCTACGGATTCTAGTTACTGCACATGTATCCAAGAGTACATTACTCTAAACATGTAATGCTTTGGCCAAAGACTTTAGTAACAATTCGACAAGAGGCCATGGGTATACATCTCCTCGCAAGGAGTGGAGAATCATTTATAGGCTATTCAAACACCTTCGGCCACTTTAACTTATACCCAATCATCCTTGGTCCACATCTCCTCAGAGATGGTTGCGTAAGATGTCAAAGAATAAGTCTTCATGACCAAGATGACTTGAATACCGCAAGTCAAAGGAACATCACACTTAAGCTGCAGTAAGAACTTCATTGACATATCTATATATGCAGAGAACCATATGAAGTTTTATAGCTGGTCACTCCAATGAACTAGTTACCATAACTAGCATCCACGATTAACTCCGGACATCACAATGTCTCCAGCCAGTGAGAATCAGTTGCTTGGATACACCAAGGAGTATACCTCGTGCTAGTCT
This sequence comes from Wurfbainia villosa, assembly GCA_025175895.1. Taxonomy (NCBI): domain Eukaryota; kingdom Viridiplantae; phylum Streptophyta; class Magnoliopsida; order Zingiberales; family Zingiberaceae; genus Wurfbainia; species Wurfbainia villosa. The sequence continues at coordinate 80,323,850 of CM045990.1, forward strand.
CAACAGAATTGATTGTGTCCAAATCCATCAATTCATCGACTAGGGATAATTCCAATACATCACAATTACACATTTAGAGATACTCACTAGTTGTGATCTAATCACAAATTCTCTCATGCTGTGAATCGTATTGTGGACATTCAGTAAATGCATTTAAGATCTAATCAAATACATGAAAACATGTATACTCAAATAGTGAGTCTTCATTTATCATATAAATGGTTCAAACATAAGGCGATTGCCTTAGGACATCTCTCATATATTTCTAACAAACTCCCACTTGTCCTAATGCTAATCTCTATGGTATCCAATAACATAAGCTCTAACATGACCCTCAAACTTACTTTGAGGTAATGCCTTAGTTAAAGGATCCGCTAAGTTCCTTTTAGTGGGAATCTTCTCGATTTGTATTTCCTTCTTACTTATAATCTCTCTGATCAAATGATAGCGACGAAGCACATGTTTGGATCATTGATGAGACCTTGGCTCTTTGGCCTGTGCAATTGCTCCATTGTTGTCGCAGTAATCCGGTATTGTTTCAAAAATGGCTAGAACCACACCAAGTTCATAAATGAATTTCTTGATCCAAACTGCTTCCTTTGCTACTTCCAAACCTGCAATGTATTCTGCCTCAGTGGTAGAATCCGCTACAATGTCTTGTTTGAAACTTTTCTGTTGGTGCAGTAGGCACCTAAGTCGAACCTAAGTTTTGATTATAGCAAACGATACAAAGTTAAGCTCATGTCATTATCTCACGAGCTGAATCGAGTGTGCAGAAGATTGCTAAAGCTGGAGCTGAAGGCTAGCGACACCCGGAAGAAGCCGGGTGGTCGGGTGACACTCGAGTGACTTCGGAGGGAGCCGAATGAATCGAGTCGAAGGCTGGAAGCAAAAGCGACATGGTAAGTATCGAGGTAAGCTCGTGTGTGCGAGCATAATTGAGGTCGTATCCTCCTTACGGGGATGGTCTTAAGCATAGATCCGACCAAAGACATCCCATCGATGGTCTAGGTCGAGATCGGACGGTCGAAGGCCGTCAAAATAATGTTTTCTTTGAGCTAACTTTGCCTTGCAGCTAGCATCAGTCGACTGCCAACTTGGAGGACTCGACAGCCGTCAAACAGTCGACTGCCGTCAAACAGTCGACTGCCGGAGGTCAGCACTCGACTGATGCTTTCATCAGTCGACTGATGATGGCCATCAGTCGACTGATGGTCAATGATCAACTTCGAGGAGTAAAGGCTTATCACCCCATTTCAAGGAGATTGGTGCTCAATTGTGATTGGCTAGGGTTCCTCTCGAAAAGGGGCTCAAAGGCTATAAAAGGAGGGCCAAACCTAGGGTTTCATGATCAATTCTAAGCTTCTAAAAGCCTCCGCAAAGCTACAACTTCTCCGACAATGAAGTGCTTCTTCTCCGATGTCTAGGTTTATTTGTTTTCATTTTATTACGTCGGTTAGAGTTTTATTTCAGTTTAGTACTTTCATTTTCGGAGCTTTTATCGTAACGAGGAGAGGGGGAGTGTACCTCTACCTCAAGCTTTGTGCTTTACTTGTATCGATTAAACACCTACCTCTAACGGGGAGGAGTTCTTTAGTGTTTTTTCCCTCCGTACGTGGTCGAGGACCGCTAGGGCCTTGGAGTAGTAGCCGAAGGCTATGAACCAAGTAAAACTCCTTTGTCTCTTTTTACTTTACATTTACATTTCCACTGTAATTAATTATCTACTCGGTTTTTGATACGAACTCGAAAAAAAAAGGTTTATCGCTATTCACCCCCCCCCTCTAGCGATCCGCTTCGATCCAACAATTGGTATCAGAGCCGGGGGTGCTAAGATTTGGTGAAACCACCAATCTAGCATTTTCACAGATTTTATTTTTCTTTTTTTCTTTTTATTTCTAATTTAATTTGTTCGCTTAGTTTTTCTACCGCACTACTAATCCAAGACGCGAGTCTTGGTACTTTCTTGTGTGTTTTTGTCATTGCTAGTTTTTTTGTCTACTTGTTTCTTTTGTTCTAATGGCCCATCTCGAGGGTTTTAGCACCGTCCGACCTCCGTTTTACAACGGAGATGACTTCCGTTATTGGAAGGGTCGGATGGAATGGTTTCTCAAAACCCAAATCGAGATGTGGATCATAATCCAAACGGGTTTCACACTTCCAACTAATGAAGTGGGTGACTCCTTGGATTATGATCAATGGACCATTGCGACAAAACGACAAGTCGAAGCCGACGCCAAGGCAACACAAATCCTCCAATGTGGCTTGTCCAAGGAGGAGTTAAATCGCGTCGGCCCCTTCATAAGCGCAAAGGACCTTTGGACAAAACTAATGGAGCTACACGAAGGGACCGATGAAGCCAAGGTATGTAAGCGTGATCTTATATTCAATAAACTATATAACCTAAAAATGCAGGAACACGAGTCCGCGACGCAACTCAACACCCGTGTCCAAGACATAGTCAACAACCTACACGCAATCGGGCAAAAGGTCAAAAACTGCGACCTTATAAGGTATGTTCTAAACTCTTTTCTGAGGACTACCTTGTCGGCATCCATGGTCGATGCCTACAAGGTCTCCAAGGATCTTTCTAAACTTAGGTTAGATGAACTCTTTTCTGATTTCGAACTTCATGAGCAGTCTAACTCGGAACCCGAGAAGGGTATAGCACTTTTTGCAGGTTCGAGGAAGAAAACCGCAAGCAAGCCACCCCCGAATGAAGAAGAGGATGAGTCCGATTCGGAGGTCGACTCAGAAATGGAGGCCGAACTAGTCAACCTAGTTCGGAGGATAGTCTAGGGCCAAAAATGAGCCGTCACTCGACCCAACGAAGGTAAGCCTAAAAGTTCAAACATAAGATGTTATGAATGCAATAGGTTTGGACACATTAAGTCCGAATGCCCAAAACTCAAGAGCAAGGCACCAAAACATAAAAAGGCACTCAACGCTACTTGGGAAGAAGCTTACGAGGAAGAAGACAACGATCGAGTCCTTATGGATAAACCGGTGGAATCGGAGATGGAGTCGGAACCGGAACCTGAATCGGAAACCGAAGATGAGTCGGACTACGAAACACTATTCAAGACAAGCCACGGATACACATCCGGTTCAAAAGATACACTCAAGGTGAGTCGGTCTCTTATTACTACTCTTTATAGTGCAATTAAGTTTTTAAATAAAAAGTTAGCTAAGTCTGAGTCCAAGGTCGAGACCCTGGTTGAGGAAGTTAAACTCCTCAAACACGAGGTCTCCCTAACCTCTTCGACTAGTCGAGTTCAAGAGAAGGACTCAACTCGGGTTGAAAAACTCGAAGTTGAGAACTCACTCTTGAAGAGTCAAGTCGAAGATCTTAGGAATACGTTGGAAAGGTTTACTTTGGGATTCAAAGGACTTGACCTCCTACTTGGATCGCAAAGGGCCGTGTACAACAAGGTCGGGCTAGGGTTTAGCTCAAACACGACCAATAAGTCGTATATGTCAATCGTAAGTCGACATAAAAAACGTGTCCAAGGATTGGTCCCTAAGACCACCTTGATTTCAAACTTAGTATCAAACCAGTACTGGGTTCCCAAGGACCAAATCCACTATGTGGAGAGACCGAATCGATTCAACGGTCCAGGGGAGCTAGTACGAAATTTGTTTGTGTTTTAACTTAGAAATTGCATGCTTAGGTTTTTATTTAGTTTGATTTTAGTTCTTAGAATGGTTAGATAAGACTATAACTCATCAATACTTGATAACATAGTACCAGGACGCGGCGAGATTATAGTACGCTAGGAAAGCGGAGTCTTGTGTATTCGGGCTAGATAAGGTGTATCTAGTTCGGTGCACTTGACCGAGCGGAACTAGCTGAAGCTACCTCGCCACTAGTTAGACCAGGAAGTGGTCTTAGGTGAGTCAAGTCTCTATTTTCTTGAAAATGGCTTTGTCTAAGGAAGTGGTCGTTGTTCCGATCAAAGAAGGCCTCGTGTCGCCCGACCTGGAAGCCATGATCTTGAAAAGGTGACTTGATGAGCCTAAGGTCAAATCCGAATCTAACGCAAGGTTGACAAGTGTTTAAGTCATTAAATTTAATTCAACTAAAATTGGGAGTCATCTCACAAGAACATATAGGATTAACATGTTTGATCATGTAGACATGGGCGAGATTATTTAGGTTAATACTTTTCAACCAATTTTTAATAAATCCAATATCCGATCCAACTACCTTGCGTGTAGGATCAATGGATGTTGGACAGTGTTTGCTCCCGACACATGACCGGAGATCAACTCAAGTTTTCGAAGCTTCGATTCAAACAACATGGATCGGTAGCCTTCGGAAATAATGGCAAGCTCAAAATCATCGGATCAGGTGATATTGAGCTTAACTCAAATTTTGTCATTCAAAACGTTTTATTAGTAGAAAATTTTCAATATAATCTTCTCAGTGTAAGCCAATTGTGTGATAATAACTATAAGGTCATCTTTCTAGAAAATGAATGCGTAATTAATACAAATGAAACCTCTAAAACAAATCTTAAAGGGACTAGGAATAACAACATTTACACTATCAACTTAACTAACTCCTCAACTAAGTGTCCTATGACACGGCAAGAGGGATCATGGTTATGGCACCGACGACTCGGTCACTCACACCCAAGACTCATCCACAAGATGAGTCAGAGTGACTTAGTCAGAGGTCTGCCTAACCTCAATAACTTGGATAATAAAATATGTAATGCTTGTCAACAAGGTAAACAATCTAGGACACAACATCAACTAACTAATCAAGAACGAACAAAAAGTGTGCTTGAGATCCTACACATGGATCTATTTGATTCACACGGAACTAAGTCACTTAATGGAAGTAAATTCTGTTTAGTCATTATTGATGACTACTCTAGATTTACTTGGGTTAGGTTCATCAAACACAAAAGTGATACCCTAGATCAATTAATCAACCTATTTAAGTTAATAGAAAATAAACAAAACATTAAAATCAAAAGACTTAGGACTGATCATGGTGGTGAATTCGAAAACCATAGGTTTACAAAATTCTGTAACCTAAATGGATACCACCATGAGTTCTCTTGCCCTAGAACTCCACAACAAAATGGCCTAGTAGAACGCAAAAATAGAACCCTACAAGAAGCCGCTAGGACAATGCTTAATGAGTATAATCTACCCGATAGGTTTTGGGCAGAAGCCGTGAGTACGACATGCTATGTCCAAAATAGGATCCTTATGGTAAAAAGGCACCTTAATACCTCATACGAGATTTATCACGATAAAATACCTAACATCAAGTACTTTAGGGTATTTGGGTGTAAGGTACATATCCTAAACACTAAAAATTACCTAGGGAAATTTACATCCAAAACCACGATTGGAATCTTTCTAGGATACTCGACTACAAGTAGAGCTTATAGAGTATATAACCATGACACCCTTAGAGTCGAGGAAACTATCAATGTAGTATTCGATGAAGGACACGAACCTACAAAATCCCCGGTAACCCCAATTAGCGAGCCGATTCATACTAGACCTAACTCTGATCCGGAGATCAGGTCTAGTGTTAATCCTAACCTAAGTCAACCAAGTCACTCTATTGATCAAGTGATAGATGACTCCAACCAAACTAGAACTCAAACAAGCCATCCTATGGATCAAGTTGCAGACTCAAACCCAAATCCAACTAGGACTCAAACGAATCATCCTATCGACCAAGTGATAGGTGATCCAAGTATAGGAGTTCGAACTAGAGCCTCATACAGAAACCTTAGTCAAATATCTTTGATTTCTAAAATTGAACCCAAAACTATTGACCAAACTCTACTTGATCCCGATTGGATTATTGCAATGCAAGAAGAGTTGGCTCAATTCACTAGGAACGAAGTATGGGAATTAGTACCACCACCTAAAGATAAAACAATCATTGGAACAAGGTGGGTGTTTAGAAATAAAATTGATGATAAAGGTGAAGTAGTTAGAAATAAAGCTAGACTAGTTGCTAAAGGGTTTAGTCAAGTCGAAGGTTTAGATTACGACGAGACCTATGCCCCAGTAGCTAGATTAGAGTCCATTCGAATGCTATTAGCATATGCAGCACATCGAGGATTTAAGTTGTTTCAAATGGATGTGAAATCTGCGTTCTTAAATGGATACATTAAAGAAGAAGTTTATGTTAGTCAACCCCCCGGTTTCGAAAGTTTAGACAAACCCGACCATGTTCTTAGGTTAAAGAAAGCTCTCTATGGACTTAAACAAGCTCCTCGAGCTTGGTACGAGAGACTTTCGATTTATCTTAAGTCCAAAGATTTTAACCAAGGTGTAGTTGACCCAACCCTTTTCGTAAAAACCTTAGGTAAAGACATATTCATAGCCCAAATCTACGTAGATGATATTATTTTCGGAACCACCAACTCAATCCTACTAAATGAGTTTATTTCACTTATGGAAAGCGAATTTGAAATTAATTTAGTAGGAGAATTAAGTTTCTTCTTAGGATTACAAATTAAACAAACTAAAGATGGAATATACCTACATCAATGCAAATATACTAGGGAATTAATTAAACGCTTTGGAATGCAAGACGCTAAAATTATTAATACCCCAATGGCAACAAATGTTAATATAGAAGAAGATATAATCGGAAACCAAATTGATTTAAAATACTATAGGAGCGTAATAGGAGTCTCCTTTACTTAAGCTATGGCCGACGATATCTTATTTGCGGTAAGTATGCGCCAGTTTCAAACTGCAAGGAGTCTCACCTAACTCTAGTCAAGCGCATCCTTAGATAACTAAAGGGTACACTTAATGTCGGTATTTGGTATCCTAGATCTACCGAGTTCGAACTGACCAGCTACTCCGATTCGGACTATGTCGGTAGTAAGCTCGATAGAAAGAGTACGAGTGGTTGTTGTCAACTTCTCGGCTCAAGTCTAGTGAGTTGGTGCAGTAGGAAGCAACACTGTGTTGCCTTATCTACCACTGAAGCCGAATATATCGCGATGGGTGAGTGTGTCACTCAGCTTCTTTGGATGAAGCACACTCTCCGCGACTTTAAGTTAGACTTTACGAACACAAAACTCCACGTAGATAACATTAGTTCAATTAACCTTACTAAAAATTTTATATGTCACTCTAGGACCAAACATATAGAGGTTAAACACCATTTCATTCGAGAACATGTGGCCAACGGAGCCATACAACTCGAATACATCGAATTGAAGTCTAACATAGCAGACCTATTTACTAAACCCCTACCCGAAGCCGAATTTAGTCTATTAAGACGAAAATTCGGCATGTGTGTAGTAGAATAGGAACTTGCAAATTATATTTTCTTACTACTATTTCTTAATTTTCATTTTTATGGAACTAGCATAGGACATACTTTAGATATCATGCACCTATAGATTTAAGGAGCCAATACATCTCAGAACACATAGGACTAATGTGTTTGTGTACTTAGCCACGTAGATGGGCGTGAGATGTTAGGACCTTACTCCTGGTTCCAAATGTAGAGCTAGTGCATCGCCATGAACCACGGAGTATAATCATACATACTAACCGACTCTGATCAGGACTGGTTGATCTTTTATATCAATCAAGCAAAATATGAGTTGAACATTTTATAGATGAACTTATTTTCAGTATATTATTTTCAAAATTATGTGGAACTTGCTTGGACTTTAAATTTAACACTTATTTTTGTTTTCCATACACACACTCACTCTTTTCGATATATGGCAAAAGGGGGAGAAAAGGCCAAAGTTAAAAAGTTAAGAAAAGGCCAAAGTTAAAAAGTTAAGGGGTCAAAATTTTTAACTTTGATAACTTAACTCTTACTTTATATTTAAACCAAAAGTTATTACTTATTTGTGCCATCAACATTTTTATGTCGTAAACGCTTTACTTAAACATTATGCCCTTAATGTTTTACTTAAGGGGGAGTAAGGGCCAAGTTAAGAAGAACTCTTAACTTAAACGTTTTATTAAGGCCAACTTTAAGTAATGTTAATTACTTAAAGCAACCCTCAAAGGGGAGGATTAAGGTCTTTCTTCAAGACTCACCCTCGGTCAAGGGGGAGGTTTCCTCAAGGGGGAATACTTGAAGAAAATCCTTACTACTCCAACTTAATCTTTTGTTTGTTTCTAATGCACATTATTCTTCATGCTTGCTATTTACTTAACTTTGTATGTGGGTTTGCCATAAATCAAAAAGGGGGAGATTGTTGGTGCAGTAGCCACCTAAGTCGATGTTGGAATGTATACTGAAAGCCTAGCTCTTTTTGTATGAACATTTTATTTTGAAATAAGAATCACATGATCATTGTTTGCATTTTATATATTCATTATATATGTGTGCATATTGTCTAATATTTTACATTGTAGATAACATGGTGCTTGGTGTGGCACAGAAGATCATGTTATCAGTCCCTTGTAAAATATAAGTAAAGGCTCACAACCAAGATGGTTTTGGACAAACCATTGGCATGGTTGTAGTGTAGCTTGGTATTGTTTTGTCTTGAACATAGATTTACACTAGTACACTTAGGTGTATTGAGTAGGACCGACATAGAGGTGATTCAATATAGTACTGACTATATAATTGAATCGGACCTCGGATATTATGTTGTACATGCTCTTAATCCCGATATAATAACGGGCACATGTACTTAGTATTTATTTCTTTGATTTACCAGAGGGTGAGATTTAGATGGATTAAATCAATATGCACGGTAAGTTTGGAAATAGTATTATTTACATGGTGTGCCGTTGATTATAGGAGGAAACCGTGTCCTATATATTAGGTTGATGATGTCCCCTTGAGGAGCTCATAAGGTTCATCGTGTAAACCCAGCTGGTTGACTTAGTCAACATGATGATAAAGTTGAGTGGTACTACTCGAGGATTTAGATGTTGATTAATTGATGGTCAGTAAATCAATTAATTGACCGACATTCGATATCTTAAACGCGGGGAGATTAGATGTACAAATAATATATGGAGCCCATATTGATTTATGGGGGTTGGTGAGGTAGTTCAATGATGATCCTCTAGTGGAATGGAACATCATTGATGGATCAAGTTTGTGTGGTTCCGATCCATCGGGTGGCCAAGACCCAACTCCTCCTTATGGTCCCTATCGTAGCCTAATATAATCCTTATGAAGTCTAGATCCAAGAATGTAAAACAAAACCTAGAACCAACGGTTGGGATTAAATCCATACATCCGATGGTTGGATGAAACCCTAGAACCAACGGTTGGGATTAAATCCCTAGATCCGATGGTTGGGATGAAACCCTAGAATCGACGGTTGGGATTAGACCCTAGATCCGACGGTTGGGATAAAACCCTAGATCCGACGGTGGAGATTAAATCCCTAGATCCGATGGTAGAGATTAAAGGAGGCTTAAGCCCTATTCTATAAATAGATGCTTAGGGTTGTGCAGCAATAATAATCAAGGATTTGAATTAGAGAATTAGGGTTTGGCTTTTGGAGAAGTGGGCGGCTAGGGTTTGGAGCAAAAGTGGGCGGCAACTTTCTTCTTCCTTCTAGTTGTTGCCGGCGCCCAATTTCCTCCATCAATACTTGGCCGGCGCCCATCATTAAGGCCTTTCTCTTCTTCCTTAGCCGGCGGTTCTCCTTCCATTGGTGGCCGGTGGTCTTCCTCCTTCCTTTCTCCTTGGTGGCCGGCGGCAACTCCTCTTCAAGTTGGCCGGCGCTTCATCCAATTGTTTCCTTGGCCGGCGGTTGCACCAAGTTCCATAATTTGGTGGCCGGTTCTAGATAGGAAGGTATTTGTGGTTTCTTCTCTTTGTTCACAGCGGACAAGGTAGAGAAGAAAGTGATCTAGAAGGCTTCTACTCATGGAGGATCTTCGTCCACACGTCGTCCACGAGAAGGATAGGACATACGATAGAAGATCGTAAGGTATAAAGTTATTTTAACTTTATTTACAGATCTGAATATATTCTTTAATATTTTGATTATGCATTTGTGTGTATGAATATATATTGTATAATCATGGACCCCGATGACAAACACAAAAACCGGCGATCCATCCGTCGTCTCTTCCGCGGCTAACCAACTAGAAGAGTTGTGTTGCTTGAACAACTAGTTTGTTCAAGCGACCACTCAAGTTGTTAGCACGACGACGAATAGGTTGTGCTAAGGAAGCTCAACCCATTCGGATTAATTCTTTCATTAGTGAAAATTTTAATTCGGGGACATGGGAGCCAATGAGCCTCTGAAGCGACTCCCTTCAACTGGTATCAGAGCCACGGTTTTCGGTTTTGTGTGTTTAGGATTCGGTTAATTTTTATGCATTTTTCATATATTATATGTGCCGGATAATAGTAGGATATGCGTAGTTTAACTCTTTGGTTGCAGGCATAAGATCCAACTATTATGGCCATGTGTGTATATGTGAATGGATGTGTGTAAAAATTTATTATTTGAATCCTCGGTGTTGACGAGGCTAGATTAGTATTTATTTTCGTAATTAAATACGGCATTGTTTAGCCGCTCATTTTAGTTTACTTTTGATCTAGATTATTTGTACACTCCTTAGTGGAGTATAGGATCGATGGATGTAAATAAAATGATTTATCTCGGCTCGGATATCATTGGTGACTTGCGCACGGGAAAAGGTGGAGTGGACGAGGTGGAGACACGACGGGATGCATATTGGAGGACAATGCCATAATAGTTGGAAAAAATTCTATTTTTCCATATTTATTGCTTATTTGTTTTATATGCATGTTGTGTATGTTTAAAATTCCTCGATTGCAATTTACTAAGTGGGAGAGGGATATTTTAATTAATTCCCGCGGCCTCCATTACAATTTGACGTGTGATGCAACAAACTTGCACGTTGGCTTTGAGTGCCTTCCTCCCCATCGGATGGGTTTGTTTGCGGATCACTAGGTCAAATAATGGTTATAGGAAATTATTTAGGAGCATGTGTACTTCCCCATCGGTAAGGCACATAATCCGAAATAATTCCCTTAGTATCGTGTAATGGTGCACACTTAGATGCAAATAAAAGTATCCTCCCCATCAGAGTCACTGCTTTTATTTGTAGGGCTAAATAGGAACCAACTATTAATTTTATTTGTCAAAAAGTAAGGTTGACAAGATAATAAAATTAATGGGTAAAACCTCCTCTTACAAATGTAGAATTCGTATACGTCCACACTATCGTGGCATGCGATATTCTCGGTGTTTTGAGGTGTTGGTTGATTTCGGAATTTTATTGTTTTGAGGAATCAATAATTTTTGAAATCTAATATTTTTGATCATTGTGATTTTTAGGATTTTCAAATGGCTTTCAACCCACTTGTTGTGATTTTAAAAGAAAACAAACTTACTGGTCCAAACTACATTGATTGGAAAAGAAACCTGGATATTGTCTTAACTGTGGAAGAGTACAAATTTGTACTCTTCAAGGTCTGTCCTCCTAAGCCCACCGATGACTCTGATGAAAAGGAGAAAGAACATTATAAGAAATGGGTTAAGGCAGATGAGATGGCGCGGTGTTACATTTTGACATCTATGTCAAATGTGCTGCAACATCGAAGATCGTGCCATAGCCATCCGCCATGACATGATGTTTCAATCTCAAGGAACTTTTCGGACATCGAGTAGAGGCGGCTAGGCGAGGAGGCAATGAGAAACTTGATGGCGACCACCATGATCGAGGAACACCGTTAGGGATCATGTTCTCAAGATGATGGCTCATCTTAATGAGATGGAAGTCCTCGAGGTGAGATCGATGGGAAACCCGGTCGATATCATTCTCGATCTCTGCCTAGGAGTTTTGGCGATTCCGCCTCAACTACAACATGAACAAGAGGTTGTATTCGTTGGCGGAGCTTCGTGAGAACTCGAGCGGCGGAGGGCTTTTTAGTCGAGTTCTCAAGCCATGGTCGCTCAGAAGGTTTCTTCCTCTAAGCAGAAAGGTAAGAAGAAGAAAGCAAGGTGGAGGCGAAGAAGGTGGCGATGGGACCTCGGCGAGAGTGAAGAAGCCGAAAGGCAAGTGCTTCACTTGCAAGCGATTTGGACATTGGAAGGCGGTATCCTCGCCGAAAGAACAAAGGTATATCTTCTTGTTTAGTTGTTGAAACATGTTTAGCGGTGTTATCTACGATTACGGTGTGTAGAATCTGAGAGCCAGCGATCATGTCTGCAATACTTTGCGGGGTTCGAAACCCGATGACTAGTGAGGAGAAGATTACCATCTTCATGGGCAATGCTTGAAAGGTGGCGGCTATTGCGTGGGAGGCGTTTATTTATCTTTTGATAGGAATAAAGTTTTGGTTTTAAGAAATTGTCTTTATGTCCTACTTTTGAAAAAAATTTAATTTCAGTTTCTAAATTGTTTATGGATGGATATTACATTTCTTTTAATGACAAAGTGGTTATAAAAGGAATAGGAGATTATCTGTTACAGTACATTGGTTGGCAATTTATATACTCTTGAACCAAAAACTCCCACGATGCAAATAGAAATAACTCATCTTCTAAATCTAATAAGAGAAAAGAACCTTATGAAATGACAAACATATCTTTGGCATCTAAGGCTTGGTCATATTAACCTAAGTAGAATTCAAGGTTGATAGGCTGGACCTTTGGGTTCATTAGTGGTGGAGGATCTCCCAACCTGCGAATCTTGCTTGGAAGGTAAAATGACCAAGAGGCCTTTCAAGGCCAAGGGTATAGAGCCAAAGATGTGTTAGAATTGGTTCATTCGATTTGTCGGTCCTATGTCTATCCGAGGCAAGAGGTGGTTTTGAATATTTCGTCTCTTTTATAGACGATTATTCAAGATATGGATACATTTACTTGATGCGCCAAGTCTGAATGCTTTGACAAGTTCAAAGAATTCAAGGTGATGTGGAGAAGCCGTCAAGGTAAAAGTATCAAGACATTCTGATCTGATCGTGGTGGCAGTACCTCTTGGGAGAGTTTAGGAGTTACTTATCGGTGGGATTGATCCCAATTATGCACTTTGGCACACCCAGAGAATGGTGTGGCGGAGGCGAAGGAATAGGACTCTTATGGAGATGGTGGATCGATGATGAGTTATTACGAGTTACTGATTAGTTACGGGGTTTGCTCTGGAAGCAATGCACACATTACGAACTTGGTTCCATCTAAGTCGTACCCTCTACCTCGAGTTGTGGGTGGCGAAAGCCTAGTCTAAGACATATTCGGATTTGGGGTAGTCCGGCACATGTCTTTGAAGGGAGATCTTTGGTAAGTTGGAATCTAAATGCAGTGTGCGCTTGTTTGTTGGCTACCTAAGGAGCGAAGGGTGGTTTATTCTATAGTCCTAGAGATCGAGAAGGTGATCGTGAGTCTGAATGCAGATTTCTAGAGGAGGACTATGTGATGAACCACAAGCCCACGAGTAGGATTGTTCTTGAGGAGATGGCAGGGAAGTCAGGCTTGATACCACCGGTACAGAGGAGACACCACAAGTCAGCTGCATCGCGTGTCACGAGCATACAGGAGGCACCTCGTCGTAGTGGGAGGTTGTTAGACAACCCAGAGATTCATGTTTTTGGAGTCTTCGGACTTAGTCACAGTGAACATGAACTGATCCTGGACATATGTGAGGCAATCCAAGATAGAGATCGATATCTTGGCAAGCGATGAATTCATAGATAGAATCTATGGATTCTAATCAGTCTGGGAGCTAGTAGAGCCACCCGATGGTGTAAAAACCATTGGATGCAAGTGGATCTACAAGAGAAGAGAGGAGTAGGCAGGAAGGTTGAGACCTTCAAAGCTAGGCTTGTTGCGAAAGGGTATACTCGAGAAAGGGTATCGATCAATTATGAGGAGACCTTTTGCGGTAGCTATGCTTAAGTCTATCGGATTCTCTTATCTATAGCATCTCATATGGATTATGAGATATGGCGGATGGATGTCAAGGCGGACTTTCCTTAGGAAGTCTTGAGGAGAACATCTATATCACGGCAACGAGAGGATTCATTGCTAAAGGCAAAGAGCATCTTGAATGTAAGATTAATCAATACATTTATGCATTGAAGAAAGCTTCTAGATCTAGGAAAATCAGCTTTGATGAGCTAATCAATTCATATGGATTTATTCAAAGTCAGGATGAGCCTTGTGTATACAAGAGATGTGTGAAGCGTAGTGGTGTTTCTTGTATTATACGTAGATGACATTTTGTTAGTTGGCAACAATATCAAAGTGTTATCAGACGTAAGGGTATGGTTGTCCAAACAGTTTGACATGAAGGACTTGGGAGAAGTGGGACACATCCTTGGGATCAAAGTTATAAGGGATCGCAAGGAAAGGATGTTGTGCTTATCTCAAGCTTCATACATTGACACTATCCTTGCTCGTTTTAGCATGCAGAACTCCAAGAAAGGTTTTCTACCTTTTAGGCATGGAGTTCCTTTATCTAAAGAGATGTGTCCCAAAACATCAAAGGAGATAGAGGACATGAAAGCGGTTCCTTATGCTTGGCGATGGAAGCCTTATGTATGCCATGCTATGTATGCGAGATCGGGATATACCTTTCGTAGGCATGGTTAGCGGATATCGAGTAATCTGACGAGGACATTGGTGCAGGTAAAGCATATATTGAAGTACGAGAAGGACTAGGGATTATATCTTTGGTTTCTTGCGGATCAATTAGTCCTGTGGGTTACTGTTGATTTCCAATCAGATAGGGACAAGAGTAAGTCTACCTCGGGGTTTGTGTTTACTTTTGGAGGTGGAGCCATAGTATGGAGGAGTGTACAGAAGAAATGCGTAGCGGACTCTACCATGGAAGCTGAGTATGTGGCAGCCTCTGAGACAGCCAAGGAAGCTGTATGACTCAGGAACTTCTTGATGGACTTGGATGTGATTCCTGGTTTGCCCAGAATGATCACAATTTATTGTGATAACAGTGGTGCAGTTGCAAACTCGAAGGAACCACGAGCCCATAAGGCAAGTAAACACATAGAGCACAAGTACCACCTCATACGAGAGATCATAAAGCGAGGAGAAGTTACTGTCGCCAAGATTGCATCAGAGGATAACCTGGCGGATCCATTCACTAAGGCCCTTCCAGCGAAAGCGTTTGATAGGCATGTGGAGGACATGGGGATCAGATGTATGGCAGAGTGATGACGGCATAGTCTTTTAGTATAAGTGGGAGATTGTTGGAATGTATACTGAAAGCCTAACTCTTTTTGTATGAACATTTTATTTTGAAATAAGAATCACATGATCATTGTTTGCATTTTATATATTCATTATATATGTGTGCATATTGTCTAATATTTTACATTGTAGATAACATGGTGCTTGGTGTGGCACAGAAGATCATGTTATCAGTCCCTTGTAAAATATAAGTAAAGGCTCACAACCAAGATGGTTTTGGACAAACCATTCGCGATGGTTGTAGTGTAGCTTGGTATTGTTTTGTCTTGAACATAGAGTTACACTAGTACACTTAGGTGTATTGAGTAGGACCGACATAGAGGTGATTGATTTGAAATCGACTACATAATTGAATCGGACCTCGGATATTATGTTGTACATGCTCTTAATCCCGATATAATAACGGGCACATGTACTTAGTATTTATTTCTTTAATTTACGAGTGGGTGAGATTTAGATGGATTAAATCAATATGCCCGGTAAGTTGGGAAATAATATTATTTACATGGTGTGCCGTTGATTATAGGAGGAAACCGTGTCCTATATATTAGGTTGATGATGTCCCCTTGAGAGCTCATAAGGTTCATCATGTAAACCCGGTTTGGTTGACTTAGTCAACATGATGATAAAGTTGAGTGGTACTACTCGAGGATTTAGATGTTGATTAATTGATGGTCAGTAAATCAATTAATTGACCGACATTCGATATCTTAAACGCGGGGAGATTAGATGTACAAATAATATATGGAGCCCATATTGATTTATGGGGGTTGGTGAGGTAGTTCAATGATGATCCTCTAGTGGAATGGAACATCATTGATGGATCAAGTTTGTGTGGTTCCGATCCATCGGGTGGCCAAGACCCAACTCCTCCTTATGGTCCCTATCGTAGCCTAATATAATCCTTATGAAGTCTAGATCCAAGAATGTAAAACAAAACCTAGAACCAGCGGTTGGGATTAAATCCATACATCCGCGCTGGGGATTAAATCCCTAGATCCGATGGTTAGATGAAACCTAGAATCCGACGGTTGGGATGAAACCCTAGATCCGACGGTTGGGATGAAATCCTAGATCCGACGGTTGGGATTAAACCCTAGATCCGGATTGGGATAAAACCCTAGATCCGACGGAGATTAAATCCCTAGATCCGATGGTAGAGATTAAAGGAGGCTTAAGCCCTATTCTATAAATAGATGCTTAGGGTTGTGCAGCAATAATAATCAAGGATTTGAATTAGAGAATTAGGGTTTGGCTTTTGGAGAAGTGGGCGGCAACTTTCTTCTTCCTTCTAGTTGTTGCCAGCGCCCAATTTCCTCCATCAATACTTGGCCGGCGCCCATCATTAAGGCCTTTCTCTTCTTCCTTAGCCGTGGTTCTCCTTCCATTGGTGGCGGTGGTCTTCCTCCTTCCTTTCTCCTTGGTGGTGCAACTCCTCTTCAAGTTGGCCGGCGCTTCATCCAATTGTTTCCTTGGCCGGTGGTTGCACCAAGTTCCATAATTTGGTGGCCGGTTCTAGATAGGAAGGTATTTGTGGTTTCTTCTCTTTGTTCGCAGCGGACAAGGTAGAGAAGAAAGTGATCTAGAAGTCTTCTACTCGTGGAGGATCTTCGTCCACACGTCGTCCACGAGAATGATAGGACATACGATAGAAGATCGTAAGTTATAAAGTTATTTTAACTTTATTTAAAGATATGAATATATTCTTTAATATTTTGATTATGCATGTGTATGAATATATATTGTATAATAATGGACCCCAAAGACAAACACAAAAACCGGCGATCCATCCGTCGTCTCTTCCGCGGCTAACCAACTAGAAGAGTTGTGTTGCTTGAACAACTAGTTTGTTCAAGCGACCACTCAAGTTGTTAGCACGACGACGAATAGGTTGTGCTAAGGAAGCTCATCCCATCCATTAATTCTTTCATTAGTGAAAATTTTAATCCGGGACATGGGAGCCAATGAGCCTCCGGCGACTCCACCTAACAATCGTATCGAGCCACGGTTTTCGGTTTTGTGTGTTTAGGATTCGGTTAATTTTTATGCATTTTTCATATATTATATGTGCCGGATAATAGTAGGATATGCGTAGTTTAACTCTTTTGTTGCAGGCATAAGATCCAACTATTATGGCCATGTGTGTATATGTGAATGGATGTGTGTAAAAATTTATTATTTGAATCCTCGGCGTTGACGAGGCTAGATTAGTATTTATTTTCGTAATTAAATACGGCATTGTTTAGCCGCTCATTTTAGTTTACTTTTGATCTAGATTATTTGTACACTCCTTAGTGGAGTATAGGATCGATGGATGTAAATAAAATGATTTATCTCAGCTCGGATATCATTGGTGACTTGCGCACGGGAAAAGGTGGAGTGGACGAGGTGGAGACACGACGGGATGCATATTGGAGGACAATGCCATAATAGTTGGAAAAAATTCTGTTTTTCCATATTTATTGCTTATTTGTTTTATATGCATGTTGTGTATGTTTAAAATTCCTCGATTGCAATTTACTAAGTGGGAGAGGGATATTTTAATTAATTCCCGCCTTTCCATTACAATTTGACGTGTGATGCAACAAACTTGCGCGTTGGCTTTGAGTGCCTTCCTCCCCATCGGATGGGTTTGTTTGCGGATCACTAGGTCAAATAATGGTTATAGCAAATTATTTAGGAGCGTGTGTACTTCCCCATCGGTAAGGCACATAATCCGAAATAATTCCCTTAGTATCGTGTAATGGTGCACACTTAGATGCAAATAAAAGTATCCTCCCATCGAGTCAATGCTTATTTGTAGGGCCAAAGAGGAACCAACTATTAATTTTATTTGTCAAAAAGTAAGGTTGACAAGATAATAAAATTAATGGGTAAAACCTCCTCTTACAAATGTAGAATTCGTATACGTCCACACTATCGTGGCATGCGATATTCTCGGTGTTTTGAGGTATTGGTTGATTTCGGAATTTTATTGTTTTGAGGAATCAATAATTTTTGAAATCTAATATTTTTGATCATTGTGATTTTTAGGATTTTCAAATGGCTTTCAACCCACTTGTTGTGATTTTAAAAGAAAACAAACTTACTGGTCCAAACTACATTGATTGGAAAAGAAACCTGGATATTATCTTAACTGCGGAAGAGTACAAATTTGTACTCTTCAAGGTCTATCCTCCTAAGCCCATCGATGACTCTGATGAAAAGGAGAAAGAACGTTATAAGAAATGGGTTAAGGCAGATGAGATGGCGCGGTGTTACATTTTGGCATCTATGTCAAATGTGCTGCAACATCAGCATCAGGCCATAGCCACTGCTTATGACATGATGTTCAATCTCAAGGAAACTTTTCGGACATCAGAGTAGGGCGGCTAGGCAGGAGGCAATGAGAAACTTGATGACGACCACCATGGTCGAGGGAACACCCGTTAGGGATCATGTTCTCAAGATGATGGCTCATCTTAATGAGATGGAAGTCCTCGGAGCTGAGATCGATGGGGAAACCCAGGTCGATATCATTCTCCAATCTCTGCCTAGGAGTTTTGAGTAGTTCCGCCTCAACTACAACATGAACAAGAGGTTGTATTTGTTGGCGGAGCTTCTGACAGAACTCCAGGCGGCAGAGGGGCTTTTTCGTCAGAGTTCTCAAGCCATGGTCGCTCAGAAGGTTTCTTCTTCTAAACCGAAAGGTAAGAAGAAGAAGAAGCAAGGTGGAGCGAAGAAGGTGGCAGTAGGACCTCAGGCAGGAGTGAAGAAGCCGAAAGGCAAGTGCTTCACTTGCAAGCAGACTGGACATTGGAAGGCGGACTGTCCTCACCGAAAGAACAAAGGTATATCTTCTGGTTTAGTTGTTGAAACATGTTTAGCGGTGTTATCTACCAGTGCCTGGTGTGTAGATACAGGAGCCACTGATCATGTCTGCAATACTTTGCAGGGGTTCCAGGAAACCCGACGACTAGCTGAGGGAGAGATTACCGTCTTCATGGGCAATGCTTCAAAGGTGGCGGCTATTGCAGTGGGAGACGTTTATTTATCTTTTGATAGGAATAAATTTTTGGTTTTAAGAAATTGTCTTTATGTACCTACTTTTAGAAAGAATTTAATTTCAGTTTCTAAATTGTTTTTGGATGGATATTCTGTTTCTTTTAATGACAAGGTGGTTATAAAAAGGAATAGGGAGATTATCTGTTCTGGTACATTGGTTGGCAATTTATATACTCTTGAACCAAAAACTCCCACGATGCAAATAGAAGTAAATAACTCATCTTCTAAATCTAATAAGAGAAAAGAACCTTCGCAAATGAACCAAACATATCTTTGGCATCTAAGGCTTGGTTATATTAACCTAAGTAGAATTCAAAGGTTGATAGCTGATGGACCTTTGGGTTCATTAGTGGTGGAGGATCTCCCAACCTGCGAATCTTGCTTGGAAGGTAAAATGACCAAGAGGCCTTTCAAGGCCAAGGGGTATAGAGCCAAAGATGTGTTAGAATTGGTTCATTCTGATTTGTGCGGTCCTATGTTTATCCAGGCAAAAGGTGGTTTTGAATATTTCGTCTCTTTTATTGACGATTATTCAAGATATGGATACATTTACTTGATGCGCCGCAAGTCTGAATGCTTTGACAGGTTCAAAGAATTCAAGGCTGATGTGGAGAACCGTCAAGGTAAAAGTATCAAGACATTATGATCTGATCGTGGTGGCGAGTACCTCTTGGGAGAGTTTAGGAGTTACTTATCAGAGGCTGGGATTTAATCCCAATTGTCCGCACCTGGCACACCCCAGCAGAATGGTGTGGCGGAGCGAAGGAACAGGACTCTTATGGAGATGGTGAGATCTATGATGAGTTATTCTGAGTTACCTGATTCGTTTTGGGGGTTTGCTCTGGAAACAGCAGCACACATTCTGAACTTGGTTCCATCTAAGTCAGTACCCTCTACTCCCACAGAGTTGTGGACTGGGCGAAAGTCTAGTCTAAGACATATTCAGATTTGGGGTAGTCCAGCACATGTGCTGAAGGGAGATGCTGGTAAGTTGGAATCTCGTACAGAAGTGCGCTTGTTTGTTGGCTACCCTAAGGGAACGAAGGGTGGTTTATTCTATAGTCCTAGAGATCAGAAGGTGATCGTGAGTACGAATGCCAGATTTCTAGAGGAGGACTATGTGATGAACCACAAGCCCACGAGTAGGATTGTTCTTGAGGAGATGACTGGGGAGGTCCCGACTTCAGTACCACCGATACAAGAGGAGACACCACAAGTCACTGCACCGCGTGTCACAGAGCATACACAGGAGGCACCTGGTCGTAGTGGGAGGGTTATTAGACAACCCGACAGATTCATGTTTTTGGGAGAGTCTTCGGACTTAGTCCCTGGTGAACATGAACCTGATCCCTGGACATATGACGAGGCAATCCAAGATAGAGATGCAGTATCTTGGCAAAGAGCAATGAATTCATAGATAGAATCTATGGATTCTAATCAGGTCTGGGAGCTAGTAGAGTCACCCGATGGTGTAAAAACCATTGGATGCAAGTGGATCTACAAGAGAAAGAGAGGGGTAGACGGGAAGGTTGAGACCTTCAAAGCTAGGCTTGTTGTGAAAGGGTATACTCAGAAAGAGGGTATCAATTATGAGGAGACCTTTTCGCCGGTAGCTATGCTTAAGTCTATCCGGATTCTCTTATCTATAGCATCTCATATGGATTATGAGATATGGCAGATGGATGTCAAGACAGCTTTCCTTAACGGGAAGTCTTGAGGAGAACATCTATATGCGGCAACCAGAGGGATTCATTGCTAAAGGCAAAGAGCATCTTGTATGTAAGCTTAATCAGTCCATTTATGGATTGAAGCAAGCTTCTAGATCTTGGAACATCTGCTTTGATGAGGTAATCCAATCATATGAATTTATTCAAAGTCCGGATGAGCCTTGTGTATACAAGAGATGTGACGGAAACGTAGTGGTGTTTCTTGTACTATACGTAGATGACATTTTGTTAGTTGGCAACAATATCAAAGTGTTATCAGACGTAAGGGTATGGTTGTCCAAACAGTTTGACATGAAGGACTTGGGAGAAGTGGGACACATCCTTGGGATCAAAGTTATAAGGGATCGTAAGAAAAGGATGTTGTGCTTATCTCAAGCTTCATACATTGACACTATACTTGCTCGTTTTAGCATGCAGAACTCCAAGAAAGGTTTTCTACCTTTTAGGCATGGAGTTCCTTTATCTAAAGAGATGTGTCCCAAAACATCAAAGGAGATAGAGGACATGAAGGCGGTTCCTTATGCTTCGGCAGTAGGAAGCCTTATGTATGCCATGCTATGTACGAGATCGGATATCTGCTTTGCCGTAGGCATGGTTAGCAGATATCAGAGTAATCCTGGACAGGGACATTGGACTGCGGTAAAGCATATATTGAAGTACCTGAGAAGGACTAGGGATTATATGCTGGTTTACCGGGCAGATCAATTAGTCCCTGTGGGTTACACGGATTCAGATTTCCAATCAGATAGGGACAAGAGTAAGTCTACCTCGGGATTTGTGTTTACTTTTGGAGGTGGAGCCATAGTATGGAGGAGTGTCAAGCAGAAATGCGTGGTGGACTCTACCATGGAAGCTGAGTATGTGGCAGCCTCTGAGGTAGCCAAGGAAGCTGTATGGCTCAGGAACTTCTTGATGGACTTGGATGTGATTCCTGGTTTGCCCAGAATGATCACAATTTATTGTGATAATAGTGGTGCAGTTGCAAACTCGAAGGAACCACGAGCCCATAAGGCGAGTAAACACATAGAGCGCAAGTACCACGTCATACGAGAGATCGTAAAGCGAGGAGAAGTTGTTGTCGCCAAGATTTCATCAGAGGATAACCTGGCAGATCCATTCACTAAGGCCCTTCCAGCGAAAGTGTTTGATAGGCATGTGGAGGACATGGGGATCAGATGTATGATAGAGTGATGACGGCATAGTCTTTTAGTATAAGTGGGAGATTGTTGGAATGTATACTGAAAGCCTAGCTCTTTTTGTATGAACATTTTATTTTGAAATAAGAATCACATGATCATTGTTTGCATTTTATATATTCATTATATATGTGTGCATATTGTCTAATATTTTACATTGTAGATAGCATGGTGCTTGGTGTGGCACAGAAGATCATGTTATCAGTCCCTTGTAAAATATAAGTAAAGGCTCACAACCAAGATGGTTTTGGACAAACCATTGGCATGGTTGTAGTGTAGCTTGGTATTGTTTTGTCTTGAACATAGAGTTACACTAGTACACTTAGGTGTATTGAGTAGGACCGACATAGAGGTGATTCAATTTAGTACTGACTACACAATTGAATCGGACCTCGGATATTATGTTGTACATGCTCTTAATCCCGATATAATAATGGGCACATGTACTTAGTATTTATTTCTTTGATTTACCAGAGGGTGAGATTTAGATGGATTAAATCAATATGACCGGTAAGTTGGGAAATAGTATTATTTACATGGTGTGTCGTTGATTATAGGAGGAAACCGTGTCCTATATATTAGGTTGGTGATGTCCCCTTGAGGAGCTCATAAGGTTCATCGTGTAAACCCAGCTGGTTGACTTAGTCAACATGATGATAAGGTTGAGTGGTACTACTCGAAGATTTAGATGTTGATTAATTGATGGTGAGTAAATCAATTAATTGACGGACATTCGATATCTTAAACACGGGGAGATTAGATGTACAAATAATATATGGAGCCCATATTGATTTATGGGGGTTGGTGAGGTAGTTCAATGATGATCCTCTAGTGGAATGGAACATCATTGATGGATCAAGTTTGTGTGGTTCCGATCCATCGGGTGGCCAAGACCCAACTCCTCCTTATGGTCCCTATCGTAGCCTAATATAATCCTGATGAAGTCTAGATCCAAGAATGTAAAATAAAACCTAGAACCAACGGTTGGGATTAAATCCATAGATCCGATGGTTGGATGAAACCCTAGAACCAACGGTTGGGATTAAATCCCTAAATCCGATGGTTGGGATGAAACCCTAGAATCGAAGGTTGGGATTAGACCCTAGATCCGACGGTTGGGATAAAACCCTAGATCCGACGGTGGAGATTAAATCCCTAGATCCGACGGTGGAGATTAAAGGAGGCTTAAGCCCTATTCTATAAATAGATGCTTAGGGTTGGGCGGCAATAATAATCAAGGATTTGAATTAGAGAATTAGGGTTTGGCTTTTGGAGAAGTGGGCGGCTAGGGTTTGGAGCAAAAGTGGGCGGCAACTTTCTTCTTCCTTCTAATTGTTGACGGCGCCCAATTTCCTCCATCAATACTTAGTCGGCGCCCATCATTAAGGCCTTTCTCTTCTTCCTTAGCCGGTGGTTCTCCTTCCATTCGTGGCCGGTGGTCTTCCTCCTTCCTTTCTCCTTGGTGGCCGGCGGCAACTCCTCTTCAAGTTGGCCGGCGCTTCATCCAATTGTTTCCTTGGCCGGCGGTTGCACCAAGATTCATAATTTGGTGGCCGGTTCTAGATAGGAAGGTATTTGTGGTTTCTTCTCTTTGTTCGCAGCGGACAAGGTAGAGAAGAAAGTGATCTAGAAGGCTTCTACTCGTGGAGGATCTTCGTCCACACGTCGTCCACGAGAAGGATAGGACATACGATAGAAGATCGTAAGGTATAAAGTTATTTTAACTTTATTTACAGATCTGAATATATTCTTTAATATTTTGATTATGCATGTGTGTGTATGAATATATATTGTATAATCATGGACCCCGAAGACAAACACAAAAATCGGCGATCCATCCGTCGTCTCTTCCGCGGCTAACCAACTAGAAGAGTTGTGTTGCTTGAACAACTAGTTTGTTCAAGCGACCACTCAAGTTGTTAGAACGACGATGAATAGGTTGTGCTAAGGAAGCTCAACCCATCCGAATTAATTCTTTCATTAGTGAAAATTTTAATCTAGGGACATGGGAGCCAATGAGCCTCCGAAGCGACTCCCTTCCGTCGAACCTGAGTTTTGATTATAGCAAACGATACAAAGTTAAGCTCATGTCGTTATCTCACGAGATGAATCGAGTGTGCAGAAGATTGCTAAAGCTGGAGCTGAAGGCTAGCGACACCCGAAAAAAGCCAGGTGGTCGTGCGACACTCGAGTGACTTCGGAGGGAGCCGAAGGAATCGGGTGGAAGGCAAGAAGCAAAAGCGACATGGTATGTATTGAGGTAAGCTTGTGTGTGCGAGCATAAGTGAGGTCGTATCCTCCTTACGGGGATGGTCTTAAGCGTAGATCCGACCAAAGAAATCCCATCGATGGTCTAGGTCGAGATCGGACGGTCGAAGGTCGTCGAAATAATGTTTTCTTTGAGCTAACTTTGCCTTGCAACTAGCATTAGTCGGCTGCCAACTTGGAGGACTCGATTGCCGTCAAGCGGTGATCACAAGGTCGGCGATCGATGATGCTTCCATCGACGACGATTATGGCCATCAGTCAGCGATGGTCAATGATCGATATCACCCCATTTCAAGGAGATTGGTGCTCTATTGTGATTGGCTAGGGTTCCTCTCGAAAAGGGGCTAAAAGGCTATAAAAGGAGGGCCAAACCTAGGGTTTCATAATCAATTCTAAGCTTCTAAAAGCCTCCGCAAAGCTACAACTTCTCCGACAATGAAGTGCTTCTTCTCCGACGTCTAGGTTTATTTTTTTTCATTTTATTACGTCATTTAGAGTTTTATTTCAGTTTAGAACTTTCATTTTCGGAGCTTTTATCGTAACGAGGAGAGGGGAAGTGTCCCTCTACCTCAAGCTTTGTGCTTTACTTGTATCGATTAAACTCCTACATCTAACGGGGAGGAGTTATTTAGTGTTTTTGCCCTCCGTACGTGGTCGAGGACCGCTAGGGCCTTGGAGTAGTAGCCGAAGGCTACGAACCAAGTAAAACTCCTTTGTCCCTTTTTACTTTACATTTACATTTCCGCTACAATTAATTATTTACTCGGTTTTTTATACGAACTCAAAAAAAAAAAGGTTTATCGCTATTCACCCCCCCCCTCTAGCGATCCACTTCGATCCAACATTTTCCAACTCACTGTGCCCTCATTCAAGGTGAACACGTACCAAGACTAAGACATGGAATCATCCTTGTCTATTTGGAAGCTGGCATCCGTATACCCGCGTATCACCATGTCCCCTTCTCCATATATTAGGAACACATCCTTAGTTCTTCTTAAGTACTTAAGGATCATCTTAACAGTCGCCCAATGATCCATTCCTGGATCAGACTGTTATTTACTCATGACACTCAGAGCATATAATACATCAGGTCTCGTACATAACATAGCATACATGATAAATCCTATTGCGGATGCATATGAAATCTTATTCATGCAAATCCTCTCGTCTTCTGTGCGCGGACACATAGACTTCGAAAGATGTATCCCATGCCTAATGGGTAGGAAACCATTCTTAGATTCCGACATGCTAAACCTCTTTAGCACTCGGTCTATATATGTAGACTATGAAAGACTAAGCAACTATTTCGATCTATCTCTATAGATGTTAATCCCAAGGATGTAGGTTGCTTCTCCCAGGTCTTTCATGGAGAACGTCTTGGACAACTAAATTTTAACTGACTGTAAGACAGAAATATCGTTTCCTATAAGTAATATGTCATCGACAAACAATACTAGGAACACGACTGCACTCCCACTAACCTTCTTGTACACACAAGGTTCGTCCGGATTTTGTGAGAAATAAAACCTTTTGATTGTCTCATCAAAATGAATATTCCAACTCCTGGATGCTTGCTTCAGTCCATATATGGACCCTCGCAATTTACATACCTTGGTTTTATCAACCGATGTGATAAACATATACACATCCTCGAGTAGGTTTCCATTAAGGAAAGTTGTTTTCACATTCATCTGCCATATCTCATAATCATAATGAGCTGTTATGGCCAGGAGCATCCGAATGGATTTAAGCATAGCAACAGACGAATAGGTTTTGTCATAATCAACATCTTGCTTTTGATGATATCCTTTCGCCAAAAATCTAGCCTTATAGGTAATCACATTACCATCCATGTCTGTTTTCTTCTTGAAAACCCACTCGAACCCTATAGGCTTTATGCCTTCAGGTGGGTCACCAAGTTCCAAACTTGGTTTTCATACATGGAATCCATTTTTGACTTCATGGTGTCAAGCCACTTATACCTTTCTGAACTTTTCAGAACTTCTTCATAACTAGTAGGCTCCTCATAATAAACGAGTGACACATCGTTCGATTCACTTACGAGAAATCCATATCTCTCAAGAATATTACGTGTTCTACCAGATCTACGAAGATGTGGTGTCTCAATAGGTCGAGTCCATGGCTCATCACTATGAGTTATTGGTGCTTCACCAGGTGTCTCATCCATGTCTATTTGAGTTTCTCGAGCCTCCTCAAGCTCAACGACACTCCCACTGTTTTCTTGCAAGAGAAACTCTTTCTCTAGAAACACAGCATGCCTTGAAACAAACACCTTTTGTTCCACAGGATGATAGAATTGGTAACCCCTTGTTTCCTTAGCGTATCCAATAAATAGACATTTATCAGACTTAGCATCCAATTTGTCTGACACAATCCACTTCACATAAGCAGGACAACCCCATTTCTTCAAGTAAGATACATGAGGTTTCTTACTATTCCATATCTTATATGGAGTAGTTGAGACTACCTTGGTTGGCATTCTGTTTAACAAGTAAACAGCCGTCTGAAGTGCATAGCCCCAAAAGGACTTGGGAAGATTCGCATGATCCATCATTGACCTGACCATGTCCAACAAGGTCCAGTTACGCCTCTCAGATGCACGATTATGCTACGGTGTATATGGCGGAGTCCATTGAGACAATATATCATTGTCTCTTAGATAATCTAGAAACACTTGACTTAAGTATTCACCACCTCGATCCGATTGAAGTATTTTAATACTCTTGACATGTTGTTTCTCTACCTCATTTATGAATTCTTTGAACCTTTCAAAGGCTTCAGACTTGTGTTTCATCAAGAACATATACCCAAACCGTGAGTGATCATCGATGAAGGTAATGAAGTAGCTATAGCCTCCTAGAGCTTGAACTGACAAAGGTCCACATACTTCAGTATGTATTAGACCTAGCAACTCTCCCACCTGTTCACCTTTTCTTGTAAAAGGTAACTTAGTAATCTTGTCTTTTAAGCATGATTCGCATGTATCGTATGAATCCAATTCAAACGATTCTAGAATTCCACATCGGGGTAATTCGGACATGCATTTCTTGCTTGCATGGCCAAGACGACAATGCTACATGTAGGAGTCTAATTGAATATCCTTTCGAGCATGCTTGTTGCTCGCTTTGATATTGAAAATGTCACTAGATACGTCCAACGTATAAATACCATTGCTCAAAGTTTCAGTCCCATAAAGTACACCATTCAAAGTTATATAACAATAATTGTTACTAAATGTCAAATGGTAACCATTTCTATTTAAGCAGGAAATAGAAACAATGTTCTTTATTAGAGAAGGAACATAATAGCAATTGTTCAGTTCTAAGACTAGTCCACTAGGGAGCTTCAGCAAATAAGTTCCGATGGCAACCGCAACAACCTTTGCTCCAATGCCAACTCATAAATTTGACTCCCCTCTAATGAGTCTTCTTCTATTCCTTAGCCCCTGTATGTCATTACATATATGTGATCCACACCCATTATCCAATACCCAAGTGTCTAAGGAAATAGAATGACAATCAATAACGAAGATACCCAGAGAGGATGAGGCATCGGATGCCTTCTTCTTCTTCATGGACTCAAGATAAATCTTGCAGTTTCTTTGCTAGTGGCCCTCCTTGCCACAATGATGGCAAGTGCACTTTTGTGCTAGTTCTGCCTTCTTAGCCTTCTTGTTCTTCCCTTTCTTCTGTTCCTTTGGCTTCCTCTTCGACCCTTTCTTTGAGGAATCAACTAACAGAACCACCTTCTCCTCATGCTTCACAGAAGGCTCCATAGTCTTCAGCATATTGAGGAGCTCAGGAATAGTGAATTCTAATTTATTCATCTGGTAGTTCATCATAAATTGTGAGAAACTCTTGGGAAAATAATACAGAATTAAGTCAATACTTAATTCATGATCCATCACAAACCTGAGGGTGGCTAGCCGCTCGATGTACCCATTCATCTTTAGCATAAACTGTACTATAGATGAACCTTCTTACATCTTAGAGGTGAAGAGGAGCTTGGAGACTTTGAACCTTTCGGATCTCGCTTGCTCATCAAACAACTAATGAAGATAGAAGACTATGATATTAACATCCATATGCTCATGCTGCTTTTGTAGCTCGGGTACCATCGCGGCTAGCATGATGCAACTCGGCAGTTCATAATTTGCCACATGTTTCTGATAGGCCAACAATTGGTCTAGAGTTGCATCGTCCCTAGGACGGTTGGGAAGAGGCTCTTCGAGGTCATACGTGAGCCTTTCAGCCTTGAGAATAATTCTCAAGTTTCTAAGTCAGTCCAAGAAGTTAGGCCCAGTCAATTTGTTTGAATCCAAAATAGTGCACAAATTCAAAGACATCATGATCAATCGATTAACCTAGAAATACAAAACGAGAATATATGAGAAAGATGATTTAAAATGCATCAATATACATTCATAAATCCCATTCATTTTTCGAATTTTAAAACCCCCAAAAATCTCTTTGGGAGATCGTAGGTCCATCTCCGAATGGGCTGATATCCAACATAGATATGAATAATCTTGGAGAGAGTCCAACAAGTCATTCATAACTACGATTCCTTCCATAACCAAATAATCCAAAGTATTCGATTAGGTTTCTTGGAACCCCTGCAAAGTATTGCAGACATGATTTGTGGCTCCCGTTTCTATACACCATGTGCCGGTAGATAACACCGCTAATCATGTTTCAACGACTAGTCCAAAGGATATATCTTTGTTCTTCTCTGGATTGGGACAGTCCTTCTTCCAATGTCCATCCTGCTTGTAAGTGAAGTACTTGCCTTTCGGCTTCTTCACTCCTCCCTGAGATCCTCCCACCACCTTTGCTCCACCTTGTTTCTCCTTCTTCTTGTCTTTCGGCTTAGAAGTAGAAACCTTTTTGAGCAACCATGGCTTGAGGACACTCTTCGAAGAGTGCATACTTGTACTCCATAACAGATAAGACAATATCTAGATTCTTTTCCAATTAACATTATTTGGGTACAGTAAGTTTATTTACTTTCAATATCACAGCAAGTGGGTTGAAAGCCATTTGAAAATCCTAAGAATCACAATGATCAAAATATTAGATTTCAAATATCATTGATTCCTCAAACAATAAAATTTCGAAATCAACCAATACCTCAAAACACCGAGAATATCGCATGCCACGATAGTGTGGACGTATACGAATTCTACATTTGTAAGAGGAGGTTTAACCCTTTAATTTTATTATCTTGTCAACCTTACTTTTTGACAAATAAAATTAATAATTGGTTCCTCTTTGGCCCTACAAATAAAAGCAATGACTCCGATGGGGAGGATACTTTTTATTTGCATCTAAGTGTGCACCATTACACGATACTAAGAGAATTATCTCGGATTATGTGCCTTACCGATGGGGAAGTACACACGCTCCTAAATAATTTCCTATAACCATTATTTGACCTAGTGATCCGCAAATAAACTCATCCGATGGGAGGAAGGCACTCAGAGCCGATGCGCAAGTTTGTTGCATCACACGTCAAATTGTAATGGAGGCCGCGAGAATTAATTAAAATGTCCCTCTCCCACTTAGTAAATTGACAGTGAGGAATTTTCAAGTACACACAACATGCATATAAAAAAAATCAACAATAAATATGGAAAAAATCAGAATTTTCCCAACTATTATGGCATTGTTCTCCAATATGCGTTCCGTCATGTCGCCACCTCGTCCGCTCCACCTTTTCTCGTGTGCAAGTCACCAAAGAGATCCGAGCCAAGACAAACTATTTTAATTTACATCCATCGATCCTATACTCCATGAAGGAGTGTACAAATAATCTAGATCGAAAGTAAACTAAAATGAGTGGCTAAACAATGTCGTATTTAATTACAAAAATTAAATACTAATTTAGCCTCGTCAACCCCGAAGATTCAAATAATATACAATCATACACACATGCAATCACATACACACATATATAACCATAATAGTTGGATCTTATGCCTGCAACCAAAAAGTTATCCTACGCACATCCTACTATCATCCGACATACACAATATATGATAAGTGTGTGAAAGTAACCGAATCCAAAACACACAAAACCAGAAACCGTGGCTCTGATACCATTTTGATGGCATTGCTCGGAGGCTCTGTAACGCCCGTAAAATTCCCAGCAATTTTACAAGATTTTTTGGCTTGATGATAATGGGCTTTATGTGGGCCTTTTAAAAAATAAAAGAAAATAAGCCAAAAAGGGGTGCAAGGCCTAGGAATTGAACCCCAAACCTCTAGAGATACCCAAGCCCTATAGATGAACCCACTAACCAGAAGCCCAATATGATTATATCATTAGAGGAATAAGGGAAATTATGGTTAAGTGTAAGGGAGATTAAGGGACTCCTTAGGTGAATAAATAGGGGGGGGGGGGGGGGGGATGAGGAGGCATGATTTAGCAACTTCACTTTCTCCTCTTCTCTTCTTCTTCTCACCGAATTCTAGAGACTCTCCCTCTCCATTTCCACCGCTTGGCCGAAATTCATCCAAGCAAGAAGCAAGGGCTAGGTTTTGTGTTCCTTAGGTTATCTTCACACTACAAGCAAAGCGAAGGATGTAAGTATCCCTCACCTGCATACGAGTAGCTTCGATTGCTATTTTGTGAATGAAACCTATAATATATATTCGGCCAACCTATGTTTTTGGGTGAATAAATGAAGTTTTAATCCATGTTTTTGTAGGATTATGATGTTGTTGTTATGTTAGAAGAATTAGGTTAAAGGTTAACCCTAAAGACCTACATGGACCATTCGGCCACCCCTAGATCTTGATGATTCAATGAAGTTTAATCCATATTTTTGTAGGCTTATGATGTTGTTGTTATGTTAAAATGAATTAGGTTAAAGGTTAACCCTAAAGACCTACATGGACCATTCGGCCACCCCTAGATCTTGATGATTCAATGAAGTTTAATCCATATTTTTGTAGGCTTATGATGTTGTTGTTATGTTAAAATGAATTAGGTTAAAGGTTAACCCTAATAGCCACCAAGCCACCAAGATCCATTCGGCCAAGCCATGTTTTAGGGTTTCAATGAAGTTCTATGCTATGATTTTGTAGCTATATGATGATGTTAGGATTTAAGATGGATTAGGACAAAAGCTAACCCTAATAGCCCCTATGGACCATTCGGCCACCATGAATTTTGGGTGATTAAATGAAGTCTAATTCATGTTTTCTATGCAAATGAAGTTGTAGTTATGTTAAATGAATTAGGTTAAAAGATAACCCTAGAATACCCTATGGACTATTCGGCCACCATGAATTTTGGGGGATTAAATGAAGTCTAATTCATGTTTTCTATGCAAATGAAGTTGTAGTTATGTTAAATGAATTAGGTTAAAAGATAACCCTAGAATACCCTATGGACTATTCGGCCACCATGAATTTTGGGTGATTAAATGAAGTCTAATTCATGTTCTATATGCAAATGAAGTTGTTGTTATGCTAAATGAATTAGGTTAAAAGATAACCCTAGAAAACCCTATGGACCATTCGACCATCATGTATTTTTTGGGATTAAATGAAGTTTTAATTCAAGTCTTATGTGCATATGAAGTTGTTGTTAAGTTAAATGAATAGGTTAACATGTGTCTTATGTTAGGTGAATTCATGTTGGCTTGTGATATTAAATAATGCTAGATGAAGATAACATGCCTTAGGTTAGTGTTTACTTACTTTTGATGTCATGCCTTATGCCATGTCTATGTGTATGCGATATTTAAAATATGTTATGAAATGGAAAAAGATAAGATTATGAAATGAAACAAAACGATATGTTCACGACATGAATATGACATGATGATGATATGAAGAATGATATGTTATGAAATGAAGAATGGTATGTTACGAAATGAAAGATGATATGTTCATGAAGGGAAGCATGATGTGTTATGAAATGAAGTATGCTATGTTTGCAAAATGAAATAAGCTATGTTCTAAAATAAGCATATAAGTATTTTACCTTCTGCATGGCTTGCACCAAGACCCTAACAGGGTCCAAGAAGGGATGGGCTCCTAAGATGCCCTAGGTCGATGGAATAAGACTCGGGCCTAGGATGGGCTTCTATGTATGATTGCCCCTAGGTCGATGGAATAAGACTCGGGCCTTGTACTGGATGGGCTCCAGGATGCCTTAGGTCGATGGAGTAAGACTCGGGCCTAGGATGGGCTTCTACGCTATGACGATTGCCCTAGGTCGACGGACTAATATCGGGCCTAGTAACCTATTAGGTTCGAGACTTGCTACCTCGGGCCTATTTAGGGATGCGCACTATGATAATGAACAAGTGGTACAATGCCGGGCTCAAATATGTTGAGATTTATGTTTACGTACCTATAATATATGTTTTCAAAAGCATCCTGCATATGTTACCTGATTAGATTGCTATGTTACATGCTATGTTGATATGTTACATATGAAGTAGGTTATGTTTGACATGCCATGTTTATGCCACTATGTTACATATGATGTAGGTTATGTTTGATATGCCATGTTTATGCCACCATGTTACATATGATGTATGTTATGTTTGATATGCCATGTTTATGCCACTATGTTACATATGATGTATGATAGGTTTGATATGTCATACATATATGTTGTATGTTATGATGATTTGCTATGTTACGTATGTTATATGTTATGTTTAATTAAGTCATATATTTACATGATATGCTGCCATGTTATAGTTGATACATGTTATGCTGCCATGTTATGGATGATACATGTTATGTTTACTCACGTTACTTATGCCACATGTTAAGTTGATTACGCCATGTATGTTACATGTTATATTGCTTATATGTTATGAATGTTACATGACATGATTAATGTCGATGTATGGTTTTTGTGAGTAGGACAGGATCTTACTAAGCCTATGTGCTTATAGTTTATCTTTTTATCGTACTGCAGATAAGGGTAAGGGATGGATAAACTAAAGGGATCAGCAGGAGGGGCCAAATGTGTATGGTAGTGGCATGGTGGAGAGGATCCGTTAGGTCTATCTATATATGTTTACCTATGATGTTGATGTCTATGGATGTCCTTACTTATGTCTCCTTATGACGATGATGTTTATGAACCTGAACTAAGCACTAAGTATCTATATATATGATGCATGCTCTATGTTGATAAGAAGAAGTAAAGAAGAAGTAAGAAGAAGTATCTATACATGTTATGAAGCATACTCTATGTTAAAAAGAAGTATATATATATATATATGTATATATATATGTCAATGCATGTTTACGTTTTAAAAGATGGAAAAAAAAATAGGTTTAAAGTCTTCCGCTGTATGAATTAAGAAGTATGTATAAAGTCTTCCGCTGTATGTAATGTATGTATGTACGGTCGCGTCACGTGCCGCCCCTTCTGGATTCTGGGTCCGAAAAGGGTGGGCATGACAGGTTGGTATCTGAGCGGATCTGCCTTTCCACTACACACACATCAAGCTCCAAATCCTGCCGCTCCAAGTAAGAATTCTATGTCTACTCTAAGTTTGTTAAAATTTTCTCATGTATGATAGGAAATGTTTCTAGCTTAAATATGCATGAAAATATGTATGATACCCTTATGCTTGTCCACGTATGATATAAAATGCCTTAGCTTATTTTGTTAATGTATGATATAAAATGCCTTTAGCTTATTTTGTTCACATATGATATAAAATGCCTTAGCTTATTTTGTTCATGTATGATATAAAATGTCTTAGCTTATTTTGTTCATGTATGATATGAAAAGCCTTTAGCTTAAATATGCATGAAAACATGAATGATAACTTTATACTAGCTTTACTTAATACATGAAGATAAGTGTATGATAAAGAACATTTTAGTTTAAATATGCATGAATATATGTATAAGATAAGTGTATGATAAGGAATGTTTTTAGTCTAAATATGCATGAATATCTATATGATAATCTTATGCTAGCCTAGCCTTTAGTTTAAGTAATGCATGAATATACAAATGATAGCTTTATGCTAACTTTAGTTTAATTACGCGTAGAGAAACGAAACAAAAAAAAAACTCCTAAAATTATGAAGAATTGATTTTCGTAATTAATTGTGTATGGTCTATGCTCATATAAATTGAATTAAGCCGGTTTCATACTGGTTAGTCGGTTTTGTACTGACTTAATTTATTTCAATTTTAGATGGCACGGGCAATCACTACGATGACCCGTCGTGATGTGTTACGAAACAAATTGAGGGAAGCTATTGAAGAGATAGTTTATAAACCTAATGGTGGGGTCATCGGACACATAAGAAGGCTCGATGGTCTTTTTAGGAGACTCGAGCAGCAGGAATTTCCGTTACTTGACAATTATCGGATATGGGCCTTGGTACGCTCTCTGCCAAATGATTTCATGGTAGTTGCACATCACGTATGGGGCCGCTATGAAGGGCGGATAACATATGCTGAGTTGTGCTGGGAACTACTGGAGCACAAGGTTCAAGAGAATCCTGTGGTAGCTGGCCTCGAAAAGAATGAAGAGAGTTCTACAAACAGTCAACTTATTGGCCAGCCTGAGACTACCCTAATGAGGCCAAGGAAGATAGGACTAAAAATAATTACAACTGCACTAGGGTTTGTCCTAGTGGGAGTCGTAATAAACTATCTTCTCAAGTAGTTTTGTTCCGATTAGAAATAAGGAATGTTATATATTAACATTTTTCTTTTCTGAACGTATGAATAAGAAATGATGAGCTCGTTTCCTATGAGCTCGTTTCCTTTGAAATTAGTGATTAGTTTATTGCATGGGATGTATGTGGTATAGTTGATTAGATTGGGGACATACGAATGATGAGTGGAAACGAAGTTGCCGCTTGATGTTGTAACCCAATTCAATTTGACATTGAGTCAATCAGAGACTGCATGTGACCTATCGGTCAGCGAAGCCGTGAAGAGATTCAGCCGACTCGCATGCCTATACCCAGAGTTGGTCAGCACGGAAAGAGAAAGGGGCAGACTCATGCTGAAGATGCTCCGACCAGAAATAACTCGGAATGTGGCCGGCGGAGCTCATAGACCGCAGACCGCAGAGGAGCTGTTCAGTAGTGCCCTGATTACCGAGCATTACCTGAGCGTGAGACAGCGCAGATGGCTCGAGCTCGTCAAGGATTATGACTGCGAGATTCTCTACCATCCGGGGAAAGCTAACAAGGTGGCTGATGCACTCAGCAGGAAGTCCTGCGCCACCTTGATGTCTCTATCAGTGTTATCTCGGCCCTTAGAAAGAGAGATTATGCGTTACGGGGTTGAAATCATTTCCGGACAGCTCTCGACCATGACGATAGCACCGACGTTGTTCGATGATATACTGGAAGAGCAAGCCCATGACCCAAGCCTTCAGAGGATCAAGCAAGAGGTCTTAGAAGGAAAGGACGACGGGTTTCGGATCTCTGATAGTGGAGTACTCTACCTCAGGGATCGCTTATGTATTCCCGACGATCCAGAATTACGGAAGGAGATATTTGAGGAAGCTCACAGAACTCCTTATGCGATGCATCCTGGAACCACCAAGATGTACCAAGACCTGAAACGAAAGTTCTGGTGGTTCGGAATGAAAAGAGATGTGGCTCAGTATGTCGATTACCGACCTGCAGAGGTTAAGGCGAGAACACTAGAGACTGGAGGAACACATGGCCGATCCAGATTCCGAATGGAAATGGGAGGACATTTCTATGGATTTCATCTCGGGATTGCCCAAGGCGACAAGCAGTTATGATGCTATATGGGTAATTGTGGGATTCGAAGTCCTCCCATTTCTTAGCAATTAAGATGACCTATTCTGAGCAGCTGCTCGATTATATGCTAGGAAATTATCGGACTACATGGAATTCCTAAGACCATCATTTCGAGAGATGGTGCTTTATTTCCATTTCGGGAATGTGTTGAAGGCCCTAGGCACGGCTATTATTGATCAAGCCTTCCATCCCGGATAGACGGGACGGACCTAAAGAGTAAATCAAATCTTGGAGGATATGTTATGAGCTGCGCCTGGATTTCAATAGTAGTGCGATACTTATGTTTGGTAGAATTGCCTACAATAATAGCTACCAAGCTACTATCGGAATGGCACCCTACGAGGCTCTATACGGAGGAAATGTAGATCTCCCATATCTTTGGTACAAGGGTGGTGAAAAGAAGAGGATGGGACTCGAGGATTTCATCAGCGACACCACCCGAGCTATCACGGAACATCCGTTAGAGAATTGAAAGCTGCTGAGCCGATAAAGAGCTATGCGGATATGCGGCGTGACGTTAGAATTCGAAGTTGGGGACCTAGTATTCCTCAAAGTGGCTCCTATGAAGGAGTGATGAGATTCGGAAGGAAGGGTAAAGCGAGTCCACTCATTGGGACCATATCCGATATTGCAGAGGATTGGCAAGGTAGCTTACAAGCTAGAACTGCCTCAAGAGATGTCGGCTATTCACAACGTGTTCCATGTCTCTGTGCTCAAGAAATGCATTTCCAGTACGGACCAAGTGATCGAGCCACAAACAGTACAAGTTCAAGTGGACCTGAGTATTGAAAGTCGGCCTATCCAGATACTAGACCGAGAAATCAAGAGGCTAAGGAACAAAGAGGTGCCCTTAGTAAAGGTCCTGTGGCATAATCAACGGTATGAGGAAGCTACCTGGGAATGCGAGGAGGACATGAAGCAGAAGTACCCGCAATTGTTCTAAGTTTCGAGGACGAAAATTTTAAAAAGTATGAAGGATTGTAATGCCCGTAAAATTCCCAGCAATTTAACAAGATTTTTTGGCTTGATGATAATGGGCTTTATGTGGCCCTTTTCAAAAATAAAAGAAAATAAGCCAAAAAAGGGTGCAAGGCCTAGGAATTGAACCCCAAACCTCTAGAGATTGCCAAGCCCTATAGATGAACCCACTAACCAGAAGCCCAATAGCATTATATCATTAGAGGAATAAGGGAAATTATGGTTAAGTGTAAGGGAGATTAAGGGACTCCTTAGGTGAATAAATAGGGAGGGGATTGTTGGGATGTCGCTTCGGAGGCTCATTGGCTCCCATGTCCCCGGATTAAAATTTTCACTAATGAAAGACTTAATCTGGATGGGATGAGCTTCCTTGGCACAACCTATTCATCGTCGTGCTAACAACTTGAGTGGTCACTTGAACAAACTAGTTGTTCAAGCAACACAACTCTTCTAGTTGGTTAGCCGCGGAAAAGACGACGGATGGATCGCCGGTTTTTGTGTTTGTCTTTGGGGTCCATGATTATACAATATATATCCATTCATACACATGCATAATCAAAATATTAAAGAACATATTCAGATCTGTAAATAAAGTTAAAAACAACTTTATACCTTACGATCTTCTATCGTATGTCCTATCCTTCTCGTGGACGACGTGTGGACGAAGATCCTCCACGAGTTGAAGCCTTCTTGATCACTTTCTTCTCTACCTTGTCTGCTGCGAACAAAGAGAAGCAATCACAAATACCTTTCCTATCTAGAACCGACCACCAAATTAGGGAATTTGGTGCAACCGCCGGCCAAGGAGCAAGTGGATGATGCGCCGGCCACCAAATGAATGGAAACCGCCGGCCACCTTGGAGAGATTGGAGGAAGATGATTGCCGGCCACCAATGGATGGAGAACCGCCGGCCAAGGAGCAAGGAAAAGGGAAGAGTGCCACCCAAAACCAAGGAGGAGAAGAGAGGGATGACGGGCCAAAACCTAGCTTGCCGGCCAAGCTTGTAGCCGCCCAAACCCTAGCCGCCCAATGGAAGATATGAGCCAAACCCTAACCTAATTCGAAAACCAATCTCCTTATCTTTTTCTTGCCGCCCAACCCTAAGCACCTATTTATAGAATAGGGCTTAAGCCTCCTTTAATCTCATCCGTCGGATCTAGGGATTTAACCTCCACCGTCGGATCTAGGGTTTTATCCCAACCGTCGGATCTAGGGTTTCATCTCAACCGTCGGATCTAGGATTTCATCCTAATCGTCGGATCTAGGATTTCATCCCAACCGTCGGATCTAGGGTTTTATCCCAACCGTCGGATCTAGGGATTTAATCTCAACCGTCGATTCTAGGGTTTCATCTAACCATCGGATCTTAGGATTTAATCCCATCCGTTGGTTCTAGGGTTTCATCCTAACCATCGGATCTTAGGGATTTAATCCCAACCGTTGGTTCTAGGTTTTGTTTTACATTCTTGGATCTAGACTTCACAAGGATTATATTAGGCTATGATAGGGACCATAAGGAGGAGTTGGGTCTTGGCCACCCGATGGATCGGAACCACACATACTTGATCCATCAATGATGTTCCATTCCACTAGAGGATCATCATTGAACTACCTCACCAACCCCCATAAATTAATATGGGCTCTATATATTATTTGTAGATTAATCTCCCCGTGTTTAAGATATCGAATGTCCGTCAATTAATTGATTTATTGACCATCAATTAATTAACATCTAACTCCTCGAGTAGTACCACTCAACCTTATCATCATGTTGACTAAGTCAACCAGCTGGGTTTACATGATGAACCTTATGAGCTCCTCAAGGGGACATCATCAACCTAATATATAGGACACAGTTTCCTCCTATAATCAATGACACACCATGTAAATAATATTATTTCCCAACTTACCGGGCATATTGATTTAATCCATCTAAATCTCACCCACTGGTAAATTAAAGAAATAAATACTAAGTACATGTGCCCGTTATTATATCGGGATTAAGAGCATGTACAACATAATATCCGAGGTCCGATTCAATTGTGTAGTCAGTACTAAATTGAATCACCTCTATGTCGGTCCTACTCAATACACCTAAGTGTACTAGTGTAACTCTATGTTCAAGATAAAACAATACCAAGCTACACTACAACCATGCCAATGGTTTGTCCAAAACCATCTTGGTTGTGAGCCTCTACTTATATTTTACAAGGGACTGATAACATGATCTTCTGTGCCACACCAAGCACCATGTTATCTACAATGTAGAATATTAGACAATATGCACACATATATAATGAATATATAAAATGCAAACAATGATCATGTGATTCTTATTTCAAAATAAAATGTTCATACAGAAAAGAGCTAGGCTTTCACTATACATTCTAACAGGGATGAGGAGGCATGAGTTAGCAACTTCACTTTCTCCTCTTCTCTTCTTCTTCTCACCGAATTCTAGAGACTCTCCCTCTCCATTTCCACCCCTTGGCCGAAACTCATCCAAGCAAGAAGAAAGGGCTAGGTTTTGTGTTCCTTAGGTTATCTTCACACTACAAGCAAAGCGAAGGATGTAAGTATCCCTCACCTGCATACGAGTAGCTTCGATTGCTATTTTGTGAAAGAAACCTATAATATATATTCGGCCAACCTATGTTTTTGGGTGACTAAATGAAGTTTTAATCCATGTTTTTGTAGGATTATGATGTTGTTGTTATGTTAGAAGAATTAGGTTAAAGGTTAACCCTAAAGACCTACATGGACCATTCGGCCACCCCTAGATCTTGATGATTCAATGAAGTTTAATCCATATTTTTGTAGGCTTATGATGTTGTTGTTATGTTAAAATGAATTAGGTTAAAGGTTAACCCTAAAGACCTACATGGACCATTCGGCCACCCCTAGATCTTGATGATTCAATGAAGTTTAATCCATATTTTTTAGGCTTATGATGTTGTTGTTATGTTAAAATGAATTAGGTTAAAGGTTAACCCTAATAGCCACCAAGCCACCAAGATCCATTCGGCCAAGCCATGTTTTAGGGTTTCAATGAAGTTCTATGCTATGATTTTGTAGCTATATGATGATGTTAGGATTTAAGATGGATTAGGACAAAAGCTAACCCTAATGCCCCCTATGGACCATTCGGCCACAATGAATTTTGGGTGATTAAATGAAGTCTAATTCATGTTTTCTATGCAAATGAAGTTGTAGTTATGTTAAATGAATTAGGTTAAAAGATAACCCTAGAATACCCTATGGACTATTCGGCCACCATGAATTTTGGGGGATTAAATGAAGTCTAATTCATGTTTTCTATGCAAATGAAGTTGTAGTTATGTTAAATGAATTAGGTTAAAAGATAACCCTAGAATACCCTATGGACTATTTGGCCACCATGAGTTTTGGGTGATTAAATGAAGTCTAATTCATGTTCTATATGCAAATGAAGTTGTTGTTATGCTAATAGAATTAGGTTAAAAGATAACCCTAGAAAACCCTATGGACCATTCGGCCATCATGTATTTTTGGGGATTAAATGAAGTTTTTAATTCAAGTCTTATGTGCATATGAAGTTGTTGTTAAGTTAAATGAATAGGTTAACATGTGTCTTATGTTGGGTAATTCATGTTGGCTTGTGATATTAAATAATGCTAGATGAAGATAACATGCCTTAGGTTAGTGTTTACATACTTTTGATGCCATGCCTTATGCCATGTCTATGTGTATGCGATATTTAAAATATGTTATGAAATGGAAAAAGATAAGATTATGAAATGAAACAAAACGATATGTTCACAACATGAATATGACATGATGATGAAATGAAGAATGATATGTTATGAAATGAAGAATGGTATGTTACGAAATAAAAGATGATATGTTCATGAAGGGAAGCATGATGTGTTATGAAATGAAGTATGCCATGTTTGCAAAATGAAATAAGCTATGTTCTAAAATAAGCATATAAGTATTTTACCTTCTGCATGGTTTGTACCAAGACCCTAACAGGGTCCAAGAAGGGATGGGCTCCTAAGATGCCCTAGGTCGATGGAATAAGACTCGGGCCTAGGATGGGCTTCTATGTATGATTGCCCCTAGGTCGATGGAATAAGACTCGTGCCTAGTACGGGATGGGCTCCAGGATGCCTTAGGTCGATGGAGTAAGACTCGGGCCTAGGATGGGCTTCTACACTATGACAATTGCCCTAGGTCGACGGACTAATATCGGGCCTAGTAACCTATTAGGTTCGAGACTTGCTACTTCGGGCCTATTTAGGGATGCGCGCTATGATAATGAAGAAGTGGTACAATGCCGGGCCCAAATATGTTGAGATTTATGTTTACGTACCTATAATATATGTTTTCAAAAGCATCCTGCATATGTTACCTGATTAGATTGCTATGTTACATGCTATGTTGATATGTTACATATGAAGTATGTTATGTTTGACATGCCATGTTTATGCCACTATGTTACATATGATGTAGGTTATGTTTGATATGCCATGTTTATGCCACCATGTTACATATGATGTATGTTATGTTTGATATGCCAGTTTATGCCACTATGTTACATATGATGTATGATAGGTTTGATATGTCATACATATATGTTGTATGTTATGATGATTTGCTATGTTATGTATGTTATATGTTATGTTTAATTAAGTCATATATTTACATGATATGCTGCCATGTTATAGTTGATACATGTTATGCTGCCATGTTATGGATGATACATGTTAAACTTACTCACGTTACTTATGCCACATGTTAAGTTGATTACGCCATGTATGTTATATGTTATATTGCTTATATGTTATGAATGTTACATGACATGATTAATGTCGATGTATGGTTTTTGTGAGTAGGACAGGATCTTACTAAGCCTATGTGCTTATAGTTTATCTTTCCCTCGTACTGCAGATAAGGGTAAGGGATGGATAAACTAAAGGGAGCAGCAGGAGGGGTCAAATGTGTGTGGTAGTGGCATGGTGGAGAGGATCCGTTAGGTCTATCTATATATGTTTACCTATGATGATGATGTCTATGGATGTCCTTACTTATGTCTCCTTATGACGATGATGTTTATGAACCTGAACTAAGCACTAAGTATCTATATATATGATGCACGCTCTATGTTGATAAGAAGAAGTAAAGAAGAAGTAAGACGAAGTATCTATACATGTTATGAAGCATACTCTATGTTAAAAAGAAGAAGTATATATATATATATATATGTATATATATATGTCAATGCATGTTTACGTTTTAAAAGATGGAAAAAAAATTTTGTCTAAAGTCTTCCGCTGTATAAATTAAGAAGTATGTATAAAGTCTTCCGCTGTATGTAATGTATGTATCTACGGTCGCGTCACGCGCCACCCCTTCTGGATTCTGGGTCTGAAAAGGGCGGGCGTGACAGGCTCGTTGGCTCCCATGTCCCCGAATTAAAATTTTCACTAATAAAAACTAATTCGGATGGGATGAGTTTCATAAGCTCAACCAATTCATCATTGTGCTAACGACTTGAGCGATCGCTTGAACAAACTAGTTGTTCAAGAAACAAAGCTCTTCTAGTCGGTTAGCCATGGAAGAGACGACGGACGGTTCGCCGGTTTTTGTGTTTATCTTCGGGGTCCATGATTATACAAATACATATGGATGTAGACATGTATAATCAACACATACAATCATATTAATAAGAACATGCAAAGATCAATAATAAAACTTGTAAAACTTCTATACCTCTCGATCTTCTATCGTATGTCCTAACCTCCTTGTAGACTTTGTGTGGGCGAAGATCCTCCACAAGTTGAAGCTTCCTAGATCTTCTTCAATCAAAAGAAAGAAGAATTCTTCTTCCCTTCTTGCTTGAGCCAACCACCAAGCCACAAAAGCTTGATGCCATCGGCCCCAAGAATAGAGAGAACAAGATGGCCAACCAAGGAACCGAACAAGAGAAAAATCCCTAGCTCGTTTGTGCCACCTGCCAAGAGGAAAAGAAGAGGAGAAGAGGAATAGGTTGAGCGTCGACCAAGGTAGAGGGAAAAGAGGTAGGTGCCGACAACACCTTAGGAAGAAGAAGAGCACCTCTCCTATAGTTGCCTCCCACCTTAACTTCCAAAACCTAGCCGCCCAACCAAACCCTAATCTCCTTAGGGTTTCTTGCCTCCCAAGCTTATGATAGGAAAAACCCTAATCTCAAAACCAACCAACCTTCTTCTTGCCGCCCACCTTAAGCCCCCTTTTATAGAGTTGGGCTTAATCCTTGTTTTAATCTCCACCGTTGGTTCTAGGGATTTAATCTCAACCATCAGATATAGAGATTTAATCTCAACCGTCGGATCTAGAGATTTAATCTCCACCGTCGGATCTAGGGATTTAAACTCAACCGTCGGATCTAGAGATTTAATCTCAACCGTCGGATCTAGAGATTTAATCTCCACCGTCGGTTCTAGGGATTTAATCTCAACTGTCGGATCTAGAGATTTAATCTCAACTGTCGGATCTAGAGATTTAATCTCCACCGTCGGATCTAGAGTTTTGTTTTCCATCATTTGATCTTGGCTCCATGAGGTTTATATTAGGCTACGATAGGGACCATGAGGAGGAGTTGGATCTTGGCCACCCAATGGATCGGAACCACACATACTTGATCCATCAATGATGTTCCATTCCACTAGAGGATCATCATTGAATTACCTCACCAACCCCCATAAATTAAAATGGGCTCCATACATTATTTATACATCCATCTCCCCGTGTTTAAGATATCGAATGTCCGCCAATTAATTGATTTACTGACCATCAATCAATTAACATCTAACTCCTCGAGTGGTACCACTCAACCTTATCATCATATTGACTAAGTCAACCTGCAGGGTTTACATGATGAATCTTATGAGCTCCTCAAGGGGACATCATCAACCTAATATATAGGACACGGTTTCCTCCTATAATTAATGGCACACCAAGTAAATAATATCATTTCCCAACTTACCGAACATATTGATTTAATCCATATAAATCTCACCCTTTGGTAAATCAAAGAAATAAATACTAAGTACATGTGCCCGTTATTATATCGGGATTAAGAGCATGTACAACATAATATCCGAGGTCCGATTCAATTATGTAGTCAGCAATAAATTGAATCACCTCTATGTCAGTCATGCTCAATACACCTAAGTGTACTAGTGTAACTCTATGTTCAAGACAAAACAATACCAAGCTACACTACAACCATGCCAATGGTTTGTCCAAAACCATCTTGGTTGTGAGCCTCTACTTATATTCTACAAGGGACTGATAACATGTTCTTTTGTGCCACACCAAGCACCATGTTATCTACAATGTAAAGTATTAGACAATATGCACACATATAATAAATATAAAGTGCAAACAATGATCATGTGATTCTTATTTCAAAATAAAAATGTTCATACAAAAGAGCTAGGCTTTCAGTATACATTCCAACAAGTCCAAGGTAAAGGTTTGGCGGCGTAAGACCAAGCATGTTGTCTTGGCGGCATTAAGTCCAAACGGACCTTGGCAAAGGAAGTCCAAAGGCAAGTCTTGGCACGTAAGTCCAAGCATGTAGACTTGGCGGCGTAAAGTCCAAGCACGCATTGGCAAAGGAAACCCAAGACATGACAAAACCAAGGAAAGCTCTTTGAAGCAAAGCGCAAAGGATGAACAAGTCACGGACTCGGAGGGATCCTAGAGGCGCAAGGCTT
Source organism: Wurfbainia villosa (assembly GCA_025175895.1). NCBI lineage: Eukaryota > Viridiplantae > Streptophyta > Magnoliopsida > Zingiberales > Zingiberaceae > Wurfbainia > Wurfbainia villosa. Next base: position 80,368,779 of record CM045990.1, read on the forward strand.
AAGGAAGAGCTAGGAGGTTGAGTCTAGGTATAAGGGATAAAATCAAGTATGAATTACTCATACTTGATAAGTATCAATCGACTGATACGATGGATCAGTCGACTGGTCAGGTGCTCGACTGAGTCAGGATGAAACCCTGACTATCAGTCGACTGCTTTGATCATGGCAGTCGACTGATGTTGCTATCAGTCGACTGCCAACAGCAGCAGTCGACTGATTAAGGGAAAAACGGGCACAGAGTGGAGTCACACTCGACTGCGGCCTGTGATCACTCGACTGATCACTACATCAGTCGACTGATGGATGGATCAGTCGACTGATGAGAATGTTATTGGACAAAATGACTCGGAATCCCACGAATCAAGCTGTTCAAAAGTCGTTAATCACGCCGACAGTCGACTGATGTTGTGCATCAGTCGACTGATCATGCTTCAACGGGAAAATCAGCCCTCTCTCTATAAAAAGAGGGATGGTGGAGGTTTTTCGGGTTAATGCTCATTCTCTAATTCTTCCTCAAAGCCTCCATGAGTTTTCAAGCTTTCTAAGTGATCTTAAATCTCCTCCTCCTCTCTCTAAGCTTAAGTTTCATTCTTTGTAAAGAAGAGGAGGTTTGTTGTAAAGGAAAGCATCTTAGTGGAATTGTTTGGGTTGATCCACCTTAAGGATCGCCGTAGAGTAGGAGGGTTATCTCCAAACCACATAAAGGCTTTGTTAGCATTGTTATTTTGTTTTTACTTATATTATTTCTATTTTCTTCCGCTAATCATTCTTGTAGAAATGAAAAATGCTATTCACCCCCCTCTAGCTTCCAAACGATCTCCAACAAGTGGTATCAGAGCCCGGTTCGCATCGGAAGATCTAGCAATCAACTGCAGCAAAGATGGCATTTCAAGAGGGGTATAGCATGACGAGGCCTCCGATCTTCGACGGCAACGACTTCGGTTATTGGAAAGGTAGGATGGAGTATTATTTAATGAATGACATTGAGAATTGGTTTAGTGTTGTAGATGGTTTCGAGAAGCCGGTGGACGAATTCGGAGCACCACTACCGACAAAAGATTGGACAAGAGAGATGGCCAAGAAAGCACAAGCAAATGCAAAAGCAATAACCACACTTCAATGTGGTCTATCCAAGGACCAACTGTCCAAAGTCGGCCCTTTCAACTCCGCAAAAGAGCTTTGGGAGAAGCTCATTGAATTGAATGAAGGTTCAAAGGAGACTAGAAGAGCCAAAAGAGACCTATTGATAGGTCAACTCCAAAGCTTCACCATGAAGACCAACGAAACCGTGAGCCAAATGCACGGTCGTTTCAAGGAAGTAGTCAACGGACTACATGTTATAGGTGAGAAGGTCGACAACCGAGACCTTGTAAGGTATGTGTTACAAGCTTTCCCTAGAACAACCTTATGGGCCTCAATGGTAGATGCCTATAAGGTCTCTAGGGATCTTTCATTAGTTAAGTTAGATGAGCTATTTTGTGAATTTCAATTACATGAACAAGCTAACACTTCATCAAAAGAGAAGGGTATAGCTCTTTTTGTAGGAAAGAAGGACAAAAAGAAGGAGAAGAAAGAAGTGTTCTCCTCATCCGAATCCGAGGAAGACTCATCAAGTAGTGAAGATGAGTTATCGGCAAGCGAGGTGGCACACTACGTCAAAAAATTTGGTGGAAAATCAAGGAAACTCACCAAGAAAGATGTGAAGAGGATGTTCCAATCCTCAAGAGGTAAATCTTCAAATAGTTCAAATTCTACCTCTAACGTGACTTGTTTTGGTTGCAACAAGAAAGGGCACATAAAGTCAAATTGCTCGGAACTAAAGAAGAAGGAGGAGAAGGAAAAGAAAAAGAAAGAAAAGAAGGAGAAGAACAAAGAAGGAGGCAATGGTGGCTCAAACATGAGACACGCTATGCATGGAGGATTCTTCCGACGATGAAGAAGTATGCCATGCCACCCGGAATCTAGCCCTCATGGCATTAGAGGAAGAAGCCGGGAGCTCAACCGAGGAGTCCTCCTCTTCTTCAAGTGACGAATCATCATCAAGTGATGATGATGAGGTAAACAATTCACCTAAAGTAGATTTACTTTATAAGACTATTGCATGTTTACAAAATGCTTTGAATAGATCGAAAACTAGGATTAAGGATTTAAAAATAGAGATTAAATCACTTAAGAGTATAGAATCATCTTGTGGTAAGTCATCTAGTGATGAATGTACCCTTAGGGATGAAAATGATGAATTAAGAAAAGAAATAGGTAATTTAAGAGCATGCTTAGAAAAATTTACTAATGGCTCTAAATACCTAGACATGATTATTAAGGATCAAAGGGCTATCTACAACAAGGTCGGTTTAGGATATAGACCTAAGGAAAAAGAGGTAGCATTTACATCCCTTGTTAGTAGAAAATCCATAATTAAAAGCAAGGGTAGAAAGGCTTGGGTACCTAAGAAATAAATAATTGATGCTAGTGGTCCTAAGATATGGGTACCTAAGGATGGTATTTTTCATGTGATATAGGTAGAAGAACCAAGCTTGTGGATAGTTGATAGTGGGTGCTCAAAGCATATGACTGGGGATGAAAGAAAATTTTCCACTATCAACCACACAAGCAAAGGAAAGGTCTCATTTGGTAATAGCGACAAACTTAAGATTCTAGGAAAGGGCACAATTGAGGTATCCCCCAATCTTGCCATTCATAAAGTGCTATTAGTTAAAAATATGAAATTTAATTTACTTAGTGTAAGCCAACTATGTTGGATCGAGAAGCGTCGCTAGAGGGGGGTGAATAGCGATCGTAAATCTTTTCGACGTTTCGTTCGAGTAGACAATTAAACGAGTAAGAGCAGCGGAAAATAAAGGAACACATTTATTTTTACTTGGTTCACAACCCAGCGGTTGCTACTCCAAGGCCCTATCGGTCCTAGACCGCGTACGGAGGGCAAAACACTATAACGTCTCCTCCTCGTTGGAGGTAGGAGACAACAATCACAAAAACTGAATGTATGAGGATGAGACAACAAGCCTACCTCACCTCGTTATGATTAAAATAAATAATACAATAAAAATAATTACTTGCTACTGCTGCCGACAAAGGAGATTTGAACTTGTCGTCGCGTCGGCGTTATGACGGCGTTGGAGCGTTGGCGTTGTAGGAGCACTTGATGATGCTTGGAGTTGGAATCCTCCCCTCCTTTTATAGATTTTGGCCTCTGAATATGTCTCCTCTTTCTTCGGAACAGATCACGAAGTTGTCCAAATTTTATCGCGAAGTGGCCGTGTCAAACCTTATCCGTTTTGACCTAGCGCAAAGGTTGATTCGTCGCCATCAGTCGACTGATGCCTCCCATCAGTCGACTGCTTGATCTCCAGCAGTCGACTGCCAGCCTGGCCACTTCCCTGCAGTAAGAGGTTAGCTCAGAAAATGATAGATGCAACGGTTTCTGACCGTCCGATCTCGACCTAGACCTTCCACAGGAAGTCTTAATCGGATCGCCGCCTACGGTCGTCCCCGCAAAGAGGACACGACTTTACAATCTCTCACTCACATGAGCTTACCTCGATAGTAGCTCTCGCTTCTGGCCTTCCACTCGATTCCTTTAGCTCCCTCCAAAGTCACTCGAGTGTCGCCCGACCACCGCGGCTTCCTCCGGGTGTCGCTACCCTTCAGCCCTAGCTTTAGAACTTTTCTGCACACTTGATTTAGCTCGTGAGATAACGATGTAAACTTAACTTTGTGTCTTTGCCATAATCAAAATACAGGTTCGATTATCTAGTGCCCCTGCACCAACAAACTATGTGATGCAAACTTTGATTCCTCAAAATATTTTATAAGACACAAAACTCTAAATGATTGCATGTTAGTAGGTTTTAGGAAATCAAATATATATTATGTTGATTTATCCTATGCTACTAATGCTTCCACTAAGTGTCTTATTGCAAAAGAGGAAGAAAGTTGGCTTTGGCATAGGAGGCTAGGACACATAAACATGAAGAATATAGCCAAAATAGCAAAATTGAAGTTTGTCAAAGGATTGTCTAAAGTCAAATTTCTCAAGGACAAAATGTGTGATGCATGCCAAGAAGGGAAACAATAAAAAACATCACACAAAGGTAAAAATTTACTTAGTACCGCCTTACCCTTAGAACTTTTACATATGGATTTATTTGATTCTCATAGTACCCCCTCTATGATTGGTAGTAAATATTGCTTGGTAATAGTAGATGATTTCTCTAGGTTTACTTGGGTATTTTTCTTGAAAAATAAAGATGAAACCTTAGGAATAATCATAGGATTTAGCAAAAGAGTAGAAAATGAAAGAAAACTCAAAAATCAACCGGATCCGTAGTGATCATGGTGGAGAATTTGAGAATTCTAATTTTTCAACTTTTTGCTTAGAACAAGGGTACAAGCATGAGTTTTCTTGTCCTAGAACACCCCAACAAAATGGGGTTATGGAAAGGAAAAATCGTGCCCTACAAGAAGCGGCTAGGACAATGCTTAATGCATACTCCTTACCTAGCTACTTGTAGGCGGAAGCGGTTAATACCGCTTGCTATATCCAAAATATGGTATTGATTCATAGGTTTTCAGGAAAAACTCCATTTGAATTGTGCAATGGTACAATTCCAACAATTCATTATTTTAAGGTCTTTGGATGTAAAGTTTATATTTTAAATACCAAAGACAACCTAGGTAAGTTTGAGTCCAAAGCGGATGAGGGAATCCTAGTTGGATACTCATCCACTAGTGTAGGATATAGAGTTTACAATAAAAGGACTCAAAAGATTGAAGAATCTTCAAATGTTCAATTTGATGAAACTTCCAATACATAACCTAGGAAATCCCCTATTGATGATGATATTAATAATGAAAATCAAGAAATTACCCAACAATTTCAAGATTTAACCTTAGGGGGAAATGATCAAGGGGGAGGATTTAATCAAGGGGGAGTAAGGGATGATTCCGATGATGAGCATAGGATTGAGGTTGATCATGATCAAAATCAACTTAATACACCTCCTAGAACCATAAGAGTTCATCAAAGTCATCCCTTGGATCAAATTGTGGGTGAATTATCTCAAGGTGTTAGGACTAGCTCATTTCATAGGGATCCCACTAGTCATATTGCTCTAATTTCTCAGATTGAGCCCAAAATAATCAAAGATGCATTACTTGATCCGGATTGGATCTTAGCAATGCAAGATGAATTGGCTCAATTTGAAAGGAGTCAAGTATGGGAGTTAGTTCCTAGACCTAATGAAAACACCATCATTACTACAAGATGGGTCTTTAGGAACAAACTAGATGACCAAGGAAATATCACAAGAAATAAAGCAAGATTAGTAGCAAGGGGTTTTAATCAAGTTGAAGGACTTGACTATGATGAAACATATGTCTCGGTTGCTAGATTAGAGTCTATTAGAATACTATTAGGGTATGCCTCCTATATGGGTTTCAAACTCCATCAAATGGATGTCAAATCGACATTCTTAAATGAGTTTATTAAGGAAGAGGTATATGTAGAACAACCTCCCGGGTTTGAAAATATGGATTACCCAAACCATGTATACAAGCTTAGGAAAGCTTTATATGGGTTGAAACAAGCTCCCCGGGCTTGGTATGAAAGATTATCATCTTTCTTAATTTCTAAGAATTTTAAAAGGGGTAGTATAGATCAAACTCTCTTTATAAAGTCAACATCTAAGGACATCTTTGTAGCCCAAGTATATGTTGATGACATTATCTTTGAGTCAACAAATGATGAACTCCTTCAAGACTTTATTAAAAACATGGAAAAAGAGTTTGAAATGAGTCTAGTTGAGGAATTAAATTTCTTCCTAGGTTTGCAAGTTAAACAAACAAGTGAAGGAATTTACATTTATCAAACCAAATATGCTAAGAAAATAATCAAGAAATTTGGTTTGGAAAATGCTAAGGTAGTTTCAACTCCAATGGCAACCAATACTAAAATAGATAGTGATAATGAAGGAAAACAAATAGATCTTACACTTTATAGGAGCATGATTCGTAGCCTTTTGTACTTAACCGTTAGTAGACCCGCTAAAGAATCTCATTTAGTTGCCGTTAAGAGAATCTTAAGATATGTTAAAGGCACACTAAATGTAGGATTATGGTACCCTAGGACTAGGTCGTTTGATTTGATTGGGTGCACCGATTCCGATTATGTCGGTTGCAAATTGGATCGGAAGAGTACTAGTGGTGGATGCCAATTCCTTGGGTCCTCTCTAGTTAGTTGGAGTAGTAGGAAGCAACCTTGTGTTGCCTTATCTACCACCGAGGCCGAATATGTGACTATGGGTGGTTGTGTAGCTCAACTACTATGGATGAAATATTCCCTAGAGGATTATGAGCTATCTTACTCCAACATGAAAGTATTTTGTGATAATGTGAGCACCATTAACTTGACCAAAAATCTGGTGCATCACTCTAGGACCAAGCACATTGAAGTGAAACATCACTTCATTAGAGATCATGTGGCTATGGGGGACATTGAGCTTAATTACATTGAATTCAAATCCAACCTAGCCGACATTTTTACCAAGGCTCTCCCCGAGATAGAATTTTCATCACTTAGGAGAGAACTTGGAATGTGCTTGGTTGAGTAAAGGTATAGGTTTGCATGATCCTATAAAAATACTAGGATTTATACCTTTAAGCATCTCACAAAATACTTAAGAAACCATGATTTTTGTATTGAGCCACTTAGACAATATGTGAGATGTTAGGAAGATACACTTGGTTCATCATGTTTGTTATGATGCATTACTATGGATCAAAGTGTCATCTAGAGACATTAATCCTTGATTGGATCAATCATTGGGAAGGCTTATACACAATTGATGTGCATATAGCTCCAAGAACATGATTGGAAATATCAAATAAAATATATTTTAAACTATGTTTAGCATATTTTGAAAAATAGTTTTCAAGTGAAACACAAAAGTGATACAAAGTTTGCAAAAACATTAGAACTTTTGTTAGCTTCCATGTTTGTATCAATCTCAAAATCTAGAAAACATATATTTTTCAAAAAAAATTTATTTGATAAAGTATGATTTCAGAAATGTGTACGCAAAATTTCGTGATTTTTCGAGGTCTCTGGAAATTTTAACGTATTTCTGAATTTGGGCTGAAAAGCTAAAATTTGGATTTCAGGCTTATCGGTCGACTGGTTCAGAAACCAGTCGACTGATACACTATGTTTTCTGATAAACAACTCCATTCTCTGATATTTAGTGTATCATTAATCTCCTAAAACTCTAGCATGATAATACTGGGTATAAACTTTTAGAAGCTTAAGGAGTTTCATAAGATATATCTTTTTCATTCCCAAATTTATATTGTTGGTGCAAAGTTAGGATTTAAACCTTCAAATTGTTTGATAGACTTTTGCTCCACATGTATTTTACTCATCATGAACTATATCTTGGATTAAGGGGGAGCTAAATCTCAATTCTATAACTTAGTTCAAGATTACAATGCATTCAATTCTTCTATGAAATATATGATTTCTTCTCTTTTTGATGTATGTCAAAGGGGGAGAAGAATTGTTTAAGTTAGAATTGGATACATGATTATGTGATATGAACATGTGTATTTTATTTTTTTTTAAAACCTAACTTAAATGATTGCCAAACATCAAAAAGGGGGAGATTGTTGGTGCAACAATGCTTCAAGCATTTATATGTTTTGATGTTTGGATAATCATCTAAGTTAGGCAACAAATTATCATCTAATGGTGAACATGATTAAGTGACAGGTAAAGGCAAAGTCTAAGTATGATCTTGCCAAAAGAAGTCCAAGGTAAAGGTTTGGCGGCGTAAGACCAAGCATGTTATCTTGGTGGCATTAAGTCCAAACGGACCTTGGCAAAGGAAGTCCAAAGGTAAGTCTTGGCAGCGTAAGTCCAAGCATGTAGACTTGGCGGCGTAAAGTCCAAGCACGCCTGGGCAAAGGAAACCCAAGACATGACAAAACCAAGGAAAGCTCTTGGAAGCAAAGCGTAAAGCGCAAAGGATGAACAAGTCGCGGACTCGGAGGGATCCTGGAGGCGCAAGGCTTAAGGAAGAGCTAGGAGGATGAGTCTAGGTCTAAGGGGTAAAATCAAGTATGAATTACTCATACTTGATAAGTATCGATCGGGAGTCGGTGCTCGACTAAGTCGGATGAAACCACGACTATCGATCATTGCTTTGATCATTGCGGATCGGTGATGTTGCTATCTCGATCGCGCCAGCGTCGGTGATTAAAAAGCGGGCACAAAGTGGAGTCACACTCGACTGCGGCCTGTAATCACTCGACTGATCACTACATCAGTCGACTGATGGATGGATCAGTCGACTGATGAGAATATCGTTGGATGAAACGACTCGGAATCCCGTGAATCATTGGAGAGCCTGTCCCGGCGATGTTGTGCATCGGTCATTGATCGTCTCGATGGGAAAATCAACCCTCTCTCTATAAAAAGAGGGCTGGTGGAGGTTTTTGGGGTTAATGCTCATTCTCTAATTTTTCCTCAAAGCCTCCACGAGTTTTCAAGCTTTCTAAGTGACCTTAAATCCCCTCATCCTCTCTCTAAGCTTAAGTTTCATTCTTTGTAAAGAAGAGGAGGTTTGTTGTAAAGGTAAGCATCTTAGTGGAATTGTTTGGGTTGATCGACCTTATGGATCACCGTGGAGTAGGAGGGTTATCTCCGAACCACGTAAAGACTTTGTTAGCATTGTTTTTTTATTTTTTCTTATATTATTTCTATTTGCTTCCGCTAATCATTCTTGTAGAAACGAAAAACGCTATTCACCCCCCTCTAGCTTCCAAACAATCTCCAATAAAAATGAGTCCCCAAAACTCGCTTCTCTGGAGAGGTATTCATTAACCATTTGACGAATCCTTCATCCTCCACCTATGAGGATTACCGAAGATTGAATCCCCGGCAAGGTAGCCGCTATTGGAGCTTCAAACGTCATCCAAATGATGCTCAGGCGAAGGGAAGCTATCCGAGTCTGGATAGATTTGGAGGGTTACCTGGACCAAAGAGGATGGCCGGCTACTCCTTGGTCACCTGAGCCAAGGGAAGTCGCCGGAGGGTCGCCAGAGGATCGTCGGTAGGATCTTGGACACTGGTACAAGAGCTGGGCGGCAATAAAGGTTGGGTGGCAACCTTGTTGGGCGGCGGCACAAAAAGGATTAGGTTTTCACAAAAACCCTTAGGCCTTGTTTTTATAGAGAACACATTCTCCTAACGGTTATTGGTTCATAACCAAAAATCCATTAACCCGCTCCATTAACTTAAGTTAAAATAAACTGAACCGAGTTGGTCTATTTTAAGTTAAAACGAACCAAACCAACTTTGGTTGATTCGTTTAAAACAAACCAAACCCCTTTGGTTTTCTTCACGATTGGATTAGAACCAAACCAATATGGTTCATCCATCATGTCTTCATAAGACACGGCCCATCCATGCTTCCATTGCTACTGAAACAACTTCATGCTCGATCCTTGTTTGGTCCAACCAAACTTAGTTTCTCTCGGTCTAAGAATCTCATTTTAAATTCTTCGTATTACGCTCATTGTGCGTGGGACCAAATAGGTTCTCGGTTTATGTTGGTTGTCTATAATTAACCATTAATTATAGAACGATCATGAGTGGCACCTAGTAGTACATCATGATCTCCAATTAACCGAAAAGATCAACGGTTGATCCAAAACTATTTCTGAAACCCTTCAGCAGCTCGAATGAATCGTGCCCCATTCCCTTCACTCATCTTATACCCACTTGGTTCAGGACATGGTCTATAGTGTCAATCCCCACTAGGCTGACTACGTCACACCTAGCCCAAGTATCATTTCCTCATCCTACGGATTCTAGTTACTGCACATGTATCCAAGAGTACCTTACTCTAAACATGTAATGCTTTGGCCAAAGACTTTAGTAACAATCCGACGAAAGGCCATGGGTATAAATCTCCTCGCAAGGAGTGGTGAATCCTTTATTGGTTATTCAAACACCTTTGGCCACTTTGACTTATACCCAATCATCCTGGGTCCACATCTCCTCAGAGATGCTTGCATAAGATGTCAAAGCATAAGTCTTCATGACCAAGATGACTTGAATACCGCAAGTCAAAGGAACATCACACTTAAACTGCAGTAAGAACTTCATTGACATATCTATATATGCAGTGAACCATATGAAATTTTATAGTTGGTCACTACAATGAACTAGTTACCATAACTAGCATCCACGATTAACTCCGGACATCACAATGTCTCAAGCCAGTGAAAATCAGCTGCTTGGATACACCAAGGAGTATACCTCGTGCTAGTCTTAATAGAATTTATTGGTGCAATCGGCCCAAGTTGACTCGAGTTTGAATCGAGCAGTATTTTGATGATAGACTAAACTCATGACATGGGAAAGTCCAACATGGAGATGGCATGGAAAATCTAAGCATGGAGCTTGGTGTGGAAAAGTTCAAAGCATTGCGAAGCCATGCACTTGGTGCTTGGTGAGAAATGCATTACGAAGTTGTGCGCTTGGTGCATGTGGGAAGTGTTGAGGACTTGGCAAGTTCACTAGGCTTGGGGTCCTTGAGTCGGTGAAGGATGACATTGCGAAGCTGTGCGCTTGGTGCATTCGGGGGACCACCGGACGGGGAGCGAATGGAGTGAGACCAAAGGGAAGCATACTTCGAGGGCATGAGATGTGAAGGATGGTGTTGCAAAGTTGTGCGCTTGGCGCATCCGAGGGACGTAGGTGTAGGGATGTATACTTAAAAGTCTATTTTTTTGTATGAACATCTTTATTTTGAAATAAGAATCACATGATCATTGTTTGCATTTTTTTATGGTTATGCAATATTGTCTAATACCTTACATTGTAGATAACATGGTGTGTGGTGTCACACGGGAGATCATGTTATCGGCTCCTTGTAAAGTATAAGTAAAGGCTCACAACCGAGATGGCTTTGGACAAACCATCGGAATGGTTGTAGTGTGATTTGGTATTGGTTTGTCTTGACCATAGAATCACACCAGTGCACTTTGTGTGTATTGAGCAGGACCGACACAGAGGTGATTCGATTTATTGCTGACTACATAATCGAATCGGACCTCAGATATTATTTAGTACATGCTCTTAATCCCGATATAATAACGGGCACATATACTTAGTACTCATCTCTTTGATTTACCAATGGGCGAGATTTATAGATTAAATCGATAGACTCGGTAAGTTGGGAGATGATATTATTTATATGGTGTGCCGTTGATTATAGGAGGAAACCGTGTCCTATATATTAGGATGATGATGTCCCCTTGAGGAGCTCATAAGGTTCATCATGTAAACCCTGCAGGTGGACTTGGTCCGGCATGATGAAAAGGTTGAGTGGTACTACTCATGGAGTTAGATGTTGATTAATTAATGGTTAGTAAATTAATTAATCGACGGACATTCGAGATCTTAAACACGGGGAGAAAATGTACAAATAATATATGGAGCCCATATTATCATATGGGGGTTGGTGAGGTAGATCAATGATGGACCTTTAGTGGATTGGACCATCATTAGTGGATCGGACTTTATGTGGGCTTGATCCATGGGTGGCCAAGACCCAACTCCTCCTCATGGTCCCTAATGTAGCCCATTAACACCTCAAGATGCTTAGATCCAATGGATAGAAACAAAACACTAAGATCCATTGGTAGAGATTAAATCTCTAAGATCCGACGGTTGAGATTAAATCTCTAGATCCGATTGAGATTAAATCCCTAGAACCAATGGAGAGATTAATTCATGACTTATCCCTAACTCTATAAAAGGAGGGCATGGGAAGTGGTCGTGGATAACATGATTGAGAGGGATCAAGGCTTGGGCGGCAGAATAGGGCAATCCTAGTTGAGATAGGATTGGAATTAGGGTTAGGGTTTGGAAGCAAGGGTGGCACCAAATAAGGCAAGTTTTCCTTCTTCTTCCTTGCCTTGTGGCCAACGTCCAGCAGCTATTCCAGCCCTTCCCAGCCCTTGTCCGGCGCCCAAAACACTCCCCTCTCTTCTCCTTAGGTGGTGGAAACAAGATATAGGGTTTCCCTTGGTGTCTTGGTAGTTTTCCATCATCTTCTTCTCCTTCTAGTTGGCCGGCGGCAAGAACTTCTATAGTTCTTTGTTGGTTGAGTTTTTGAAGGAGAAAAACATTGTTTCTCTTCTTCCTCTTGCTTGGGAAAAGCAAGGAAGGAAGTTTTGCGATCTAGGAGCTTCGACTTTTGGTGGATCGTCGCCCACACGACGTCCAAAAGGAGGAGGGTCATACATTAGAAGACCAAGAGGTATAACTATTCTTCTATCTCTTTTATTCATTGCTTGTGTTTTTTTTTCAAAATATAAGCATGTTATATTTCTGTAAATAGGCTAAATAATACTTGGATCCCGAGTATAAACACAAAAACCGGCGATCCGGACATCGTCTATTCCGCGGCTACTCGTAGAATAGAGGATGGTCGCTTGAACAACTAGTTTGTTCAAGTGACCTCTCTAAACGAATAGCACGATGATGACTTGGTTGCTTTGGGAATCCCTTTTGTCTAGGATTAAATTTTAATCCGGGGACATCGAAGGGATCACCATGGTCAAGCAACCGAGGCGAAGGGGAAGCGAAGTTTCCCCTCACGGATCAACCCCAACAATTTGTATCAGAGCCAAGGATTCCGGTTTTGTGTGTTTAGGATTTGGTTAATTTTATGCACTTTTTCATATATTATATGTGCCGGATAATAGTAGGATATGCGTAGTTTAACTCTTTGGTTGCAGGCATAAGATCCGACTATTATGGCCGTGTGTGTGTATGTGATTGTATGTGTGTAAATATTTATTTTGTTGAATCCTCGGGGTTGACGAGGCTAGTATTTAGTTTTTTTTGTAAATTAAATACGGCATTGTTTAGCCGCTCTTTATTTTATTTTACTTTCGATCTAGATTCATGTACACTCCCTCGTGGAGTATAGGATCGATGGATGTAAATTAAAATAGGTTTTAGTCTCGGCTCGGATCTCCGGAGGGCTTGTACATGGCGTAGGAGGAGCGGATGAGATGACGATGCGACGGGAGCCATATTGAAGACAAAGGCCATAATAGTTGGAAAATAATTTATTTTTCATATTTATTGCTTTTTGTTTGATATGCATGTCGTATGAAAATTCCTCATTTTTAATTTACTAAGTGGGAGAGGGATATTTTAATTAATTCCCGCGGCCTCCATTACAATTTGACGTGTGATGCAACAAACTTGCGTGTTGGCTCTGAGTGCCTTCCTCCCTGCGGATGAGTTTGTTTGCGGATCACTAGGTCAAATAATGGTTATAGGAAATTATCTAGGAGCATGTGTACTTCCACAGCGGTAAGGCACATAATCCGAAATAATTCCCTTAGTATCGTGTAATGGTGCACACTTAGATGCAAATTAAAAGTATCCTCCCCATCGGAGTCACTGCTTTTATTTGTAGGGCCAAAGAGGAACCAACTATTAATTTTATTTGTCGAAAAGTAAGGTTGACAAGATAATAAAATTAATGGGTAAAACCTCCTCTTACAAATGTAGAATTCGTATACGTCCACACTGCGTGGCATGCGATATTCTCGGTGGATTGAGGTGTTGGTTGATATCAAAATTTTATTGTTTGAGGAATCAATAATTTTTTGAAATCTAATGTTTTGATTTATGTGATTCTTAGGTTTTCTTTCAAAATGACTTTCAACCCACTTGCTGTGATACTGAAAGAGAACAAACTTACTGGACCCAACTATGTAGATTGGAAGAGGAATCTAGATATTGTCTTAACTGCTGAGGAATACAAATATGTACTCCTCGAAGAGTGCCCTCCCAAGCCTGCAGATAATTCTGGGGAAAAGGAGAGAGAGAGCTATAGGAAGTGGAACAAGGCCGATGAGATGGCACGGTGTTACATTTTGGCATCTATGTCAAATGTACTCCAACATCAGCATCAAGCCATGCCCACTGCCTATGATATGATGCTCAATCTCAAGGAGCTTTTCGGACACCAGAATCGGGCTGCGAGGCAAGAGGCCATGAGAAACTTGATGACGACCACCATGATCGAGGGAACACCCGTGAGGGATCATGTTCTCAAGATGATGGCTCATTTGAATGAGCTGGAGGTCCTAGGAGCTGAGATCGATGGGGAAACCCAGGTCGATATCATACTCCAGTCTCTGCCTAGGAGTTTTGAGCAGTTTCGCCTCAACTACAACATGAACAAGAGGTTGTATTCATTGGCGGAACTTCTGACAGAACTCCAGGCGGCAGAGGGACTATTTCGTCAGAGTGCTCAGGTGCATGCCGTGATGACCCAGAAGGTTTCTGCTTCTAAGCCGAAAGGCAAGAAGAAGACAAAGGCGATGGGAGGTACTCAGGGAGGAGTGAAGAAGCTGAAAGGCAAGTGCTTCACTTGTAAGCAGACTGGACACTGGAAGAAGGATTGCCTCAACCGCAAGAACAAAGGTATATCTTTTGGTCTAATCGTTGAAACATGTTTAGCGGTGTTATCTACTGCACTGTGTGTAGATACGGAGCCATCGATCATGTCTGCAATACTTTTAGGTTCCAGAAACCACGACGGCCGAGTGAAGGAGATTACTGTGTACTTGGGCGATGCCACGAAGGTGGCTACATTGCAAGGGGAGATGTTCATTTATCTTTGAGAAAAATAAACTTTTGGTTCTTAAGAATTGCCTTTATGTACCCTTATTTAGAAAGAATTTAATTTCAGTTTCTAAATTGTTTATGGATGGATATTCTATTTCTTTTAATGACAGTTGTTATAAAAGAATAGTGTACATTGATAGGAAATTTGTACACACTTGAACCAAAACCTCCCACGATGCAAATTGAAGTTAATAACTCATCTTCTAATTCCAATAAGAGAAAAGAACCTTCGAAGATGAACCAAACATATCTTTGCCATCTTAGGCTTGGTCACATTAACCTAAGCAGAATTCAAAGGTTGATAGCTGATGGACCTTTGGGTTCATTAGTGGTGGAGGATCTCCCAACCTGCGAATCTTGCTTGGAGGGTAAGATGACCAAGAGGCCTTTAAGGCCAAGGGGTATAGAGCCAAAGATATGTTAGAAATTGGTTCATTCTGATTTGTATGGTCCTATGTCTATCCAGGCTAGAGGTGGTTTTGAATATTTCGTCTCTTTTATAGACGATTATTCAAGATATGGATACATTTACTTGATGCGCCGCAAAGTCGAATGCTTTGACAGGTTCAAAGAATTCAAGGCTGATGTGGAGAACCGTCAAGGTAAAAGTATCAAGACCCTACGATCTGATCGTGGTGGTGAATACCTCTTGGGAGAGTTTAGGAATTACTTATCAGAGGCTGGGATTCAATCCCAATTGTCTGCACCTGGCACACCCCAGCAGAATGGTGTAGCAGAGCGAAGGAATAGGACTCTTATGGAGATGGTTAGATCAATGATGAGTTATTCTGACTTGCCGATTCGCTCGGGATATGCTCTAGATACTGGTATACATTCACGAACTTGGTTCCATCTAAATCAGTGCCTTCTACTCCCAGAATTGTGGACTGGGCGAAAGCCTAGTCTAAGACATATTAGGATATGGGGAGTCCAAAGACATGTGGCCAAGGCGATGTCGTAAGTTGGAACCTCGTGGGTGTGCATGTTGTTGGCTACCCTAAGGAACGAAGGGTGGTTTGTTTTATAGTCCTAGAGATCGAGGGTGATGTAGCACGAATGCCGATTTCTAGAGGAGGACTATGTGATGAACCACAAGCCCACGAGTAAAATTGTTCGAGGAGTTAAAAGGGAAGTCACTTCTTTAGTACCACCAGATAAGAGGATATACCACATGTCATCGCACCACGTGTCACAGAGGATACACAGTGATACCTCGTCGTAGTGGGAGGGTTGTGAGACCCTAATAGATTCATGTTCTTGGGAGAATCTTCGATTTGGTCCCCACGAACATGAACCCGATCCTCGGACATATGACGAGGCAATCCAAGATAAAGATGCGAGTATCTTGGCAGTGCAATGAATGCCGAGATTGAATCTATGGATTCAAATCAGTCCGGGAGCTAGTAGAACCACCCGATGGTGTAAAAACCATTGGATGCAAGTGGATCTACAAAAGAAAGAGAGGAATAGATGGGAAGGTTGAGACCTTCAAAGCGAGGCTTGTTGCGAAGGGGTATACTCAGAAAGAGGGTATCGATTATGAGGAGAGCTTTTCGCGTAGCTATGCTTAAATCTATCCGGATTCTCTTATGCATAGCAGCTCATATGGATTATGAGGTGTGGCAGATGGATGTCAAGATAGCTTTCCTTAATGGAAGTCTTGAGGAAAACATCTACATGAAGCAACCAGAGGGATTCATTGCTAAGGGAAAAGAGCATCTTGTATGTAAGCTTAATCGGTCCATTTATGGATTGAAACAAGCTTCGAGGTCTTGGAACATCCGCTTTGATGAGGTGATCCAGCCTTATGGATTTATTCAAAGTCGGATGAGTCTTGTGTATACAAGAGATGTGGAAACGTAGTAGTGGTATTTCTTGTACTATAGATGACATTTTGTTGATTGGCAACAATATCAAGGTGTTATCGGACGTAAGGGTATGGTTGTCCAAACAGTTTGATATGAAGGACTTGGGAGAAGTGGGACACATCCTTGGGATAAAGGTTATAAGGGATCGCAAGAAAAGGATGTTGTGCTTATCCCAAGCTTCATACATAGACACGATTATGGAGCGTTTTAGCATGCGAGAACTCAAGAAGGGTTTCTACCTTTGGGCATGGAGTACCTCTATCTAAGGAGATGTGTCCTAGATCATCGAGGAGATAGAGGAGATGAAAGCGGTTCCTTATGCTTGGCGATGGAAGCCTCATGTATGCGATGCTATGTCATGCGAGACCGGATATCTATTTTCAGTAGGCATGGTTAGCGAATATCGAGTAATCGAGACAGGACATTGGTGCGGTAAAGCATATATTGAAGTACACGAGAAGGACTAGGGATTATATGCTTTGGTTTACAGGCGGACCAATTACTCCTATGGGTTACCGATTCGACTTCAATCGATAGGGATAACGATGCAAGTCTACCTCGAGGTTTTGTGTTTACTTTGGGAGGTGGAGCCATTGTATGGAGGAGTGTCAAGCGAAAGTGCGTGGCGGACTCCACCATGGAAGTTAGTATGGCGGCCTCTAAGCGACCAAAGAAGTTATGGCTCGGGAACTTCTGATGGACTTGGATGTGATTCTGGTTTGCCCGGAACTATCACGATTTATTGTGATAATAGTAGTGATTGCAAACTCGAAGGAACCACGAGCCCATAAGGCTAGTAAACACATAGGCAAGTACCACGTCGAGAAATCGTAAAGCGAGGAGAGATTCTTGTGGCCAAGATTGCATCGGAGGATAACCTGGCAGATCCTTTCACTAAGGCCCTTCCGGTGAGAGCTTTTGATTGGCATTTGTAGGGAATGGAGATCAGATGTATGGCACTTTGAGGGCAGCATAGTCTTTTAGTATAAGTGGGAGATTGTAGGGATGTATACTGAAAAGTCTATCTTTTGTATGAACATCTTTATTTTGAAATAAGAATCACATGATCATTGTTTGCATTTTTATGGTTATGCAATATTGTCTAATACATTACATTATAGATAACATGGTGTGTGGTGTCACACAGGAGATCATGTTATCGGCTCCTTAAAGTATAAGTAAAGGCTCCTGGCCAGAGATGACTTTGGACAAACCATCGGAATGGTTGTAGTGTGATTTGGTATTGGTTTGTCTTGACCATAGAATCACACTAGTGCACTTTGTGTGTATTGAGCAGGACCGACACAGAGGTGATTCGATTTATTGCTTACTACATAATCGAATCGGACCTCAGATATTATTTAGTACATGCTCTTAATCACGATATAATAGCAGGGCACATATACTTAGTACTCATCTCTTTGATTTACCAATGGAGATTTATAGATTAAATCGATAGACTCATTAAGTTGGGAGATGATATTATTTATATGGTGTGCCGTTGATTATAGGAGAGAACCGTGTCCTATATATTAGGTTGATGATGTCCCCTTGAGGAGCTCATAAGGTTCATCATGTAAACCCAGCTGGTTGACTTAGTCAACATGATGAAAAGGTTGAGTGGTACTACTCATGGAGTTAGATGTTGATTAATTAATGGTTAGTAAATTAATTAATCGATGGACATTCGAGATCTTAAACACGGGGAGAAAATGTACAAATAATATATGGAGCCCATATTATCATATGGGGGTTGGTGAGGTAGATCAATGATGGACCTTTAGTGGATTGGACCATCATTAGTGGATCGGACTTTATGTGGGCTTGATCCATGGGTGGCCAAGACCCAACTCCTCCTCATGGTCCCTAATGTAGCCCATTAACACCTCAAGATGCTTAGATCCAATGGATAGAAACAAAACACTAAGATCCATTGGTAGAGATTAAATCTCTAAGATCCGACGGTTGAGATTAAATATCTAGATCCGACGGTTGAGATTAAATCCCTAGAACCAATGGAGGAGATTAATTCATGACTTATCCCTAACTCTATAAAAGGAGGGCATGGGAAGTGGTCGTGGATAACATGATTGAGAGGGATCAAGGCTTGGGCGGCAAGAATAGGGCAATCCTAGTTGAGATAGGATTGGAATTAGGGTTAGGGTTTGGAAGCAAGGGTGGCACCAAATAAGGCAAGTTTTCCTTCTTCTTCCTTGCCTTGTGGCCAACGTCCAGCAGCTATTCCAGCCCTTCCCAGCCCTTGTCCGGCACCCAAAACACTCCCCTCTCTTCTCCTTAGGTGGTGGAAACAAGATATAGGGTTTTCCTTGGTGTCTTGGTAGTTTTCCATCATCTTCTTCTCCTTCTAGTTGGCCGGCGGCAAGAACTTCTATAGTTCTTTGTTGGTTGAGTTTTTGAAGGAGAAAAACATTGTTTCTCTTCTTCCTCTTGCTTGGGAAAAGCAAGGAAGGAAGTTTTACGATCTAGGAGCTTCGACTTTTGGTGGATCGTCGCCCACACGACGTCCAAAAGGAGGAGGGTCATACATTAGAAGACCAAGAGGTATAACTATTCTTCTATCTCTTTTATTCATTGCTTGTGTTTGTTTTTCAAAATATAAGCATGTTATATTTCTGTAAATAGGCTAAATAATACTTGGATCCCAAGTATAAACACAAAAACCGGCGATCCGGACATCGTCTATTCCGCGGCTACTCGTAGAATAGAGGATGGTCGCTTGAACAACTAGTTTGTTCAAGTGACCTCTCTAAACGAATAGCACGACGATGACTTGGTTGCTTTGGGAATCCCTTTTGTCTAGGATTAAATTTTAATCCGGGGACATCGAAGGGATCACCATGGTCAAGCAACCGAGGCGAAGGGGAAGCGAAGTTTCCCCTCACGGATCAACCCCAATAGTAGGCCGAGGGAAGAGAGCTTCGGTGAGAAAATCCATGAGGGATGAGGTGGACTTGGCCAAGTGGCTAAGACTGAGTGTCGGATGCTCAAACAACTTGGTGTTTGAGGTTTTACCCGACATCAGTCGACTGGCATAGGTGTCAGTTGACTGCTCTAGGTCGAATGATTTGACCTGTGTTTGAATGACCAGGATTTGGCTTACCAGTCGACTGCCGAGGGAGGGCAGTTGACTACCGACGCCATCAGTCCAATGATGATGGGCATTAATTGACTGATCGGAGCTATTTTAGCCACAGAAGGGTTTCCAATTAAGTGCTCATGCCAACACTCAACTGATGGTATGATCAGTCGACTGATGGGTATCATCAGTCGACTGATGTGTGATCCATTGGAACTTGACCAACGTGGATCTGGCTGTTGTGAGACAACGACTACAGGACCAGTCGACTGATGGTCACGATCAGTCGATTGATGGGTGCAAATCATCTTGATGCAGGTTATAAATGGAGCTCAAGAGGGAGAATTTTGCCAAGACTTTAAGGGTGACATTGGAGGGGAATTGCTATTGCATTCCAGACCTTCAAGATCCAACCAAAGCAAGCAACAAACAAGCAATCAAAAGCAATCGGTGAAAAGTGTTCTTTGTATTGTATTTGTATTCTTGTTTGTATTTCATATTACTTGTAATAGCTTATACGTGGTTTCTTCACCTCCGATGTGTTGTCGAGAAGGAGTGGTTTAGTTAGTGTCGTGCGCATAACAAGAGCTCGGTGAGCTCGCCCGTGGAGTAGGAACCATTTGGTTCCGAACAACGTATATTGCTGTGTCTTGTGTGTTATTGTTTATTGTTGTTATTTCTATTGTTATTCCACTGTGTCTATTAACGACTATTGTAGACAAGCAATGCAAGAACAAACGAATTCCACCATACGATGATTGAGGGCTATTCACCCCCCCCCACTAGCCGGCCAACATCGACCTTACAAGTGGTATCAGAGCCAAGTCGCTTGTCGAGGACTAACCGCCAACACAAGCACTACAAGATGGCCGACTACAACCTCCAACCACCAAAATTTGAAGGAGATTTTCTATGGTGGAGAAGAAAAATGGAGGTATATCTCGAAACCGATTTCGATTTCATGTTAATTATAGAAAATGGTTTTGAAATGCCAAGGGATAGAGAAAACAAGCCCATTGAGAAGTCAAGGTGGACCCAAGACCAAATCAAGGACTTCAAGATAAATCTCAAGGTAATAAAATTACTTAGTGATTTGTTACCTAACACTATTTGGTCTAGATTGGGTGACTATAGGGATGCAAGGGAGCTATCGAATAAGGTAATGAAATTCCAAGAAAATTCTCAACTGGCACAAGTAGAGGAGAATGCCGAGGAAGAAGCACCCACCACATTTGAAGATGTTGATGATTTGGTGGAGATCTCCACTTCTAGCATTGAGGGGGAGGAAAGGGTTTCCATTCCGGAGCAAAGTCAAAACGAAGCATCTACCTCCGGAAGATGTGATCAGGAGGCTTCCACCACCTCCCTAGGTAACTCAAGTATTATAATTTTAAATAAATATCATATAATTTGTTTTGAGTGTAGGGAGAAAGGGTATTAAAAGAGTAAATGCCCAAAATTGGCTAAGGAAAAGGCATTGACACCAAAAGTCAAAGGATGCCGGAGTCCCCACAACTAGAAGCAAAGAGGACATTGTGTGCTTTAAATGTAATCAAAGGGGACATTACCGAAGCCAATGCCCTAGGGGGAGGAAGAAATGGCAAGAAGGTGTATCTCGTGTAGGGGGAGCTTCCAAAGCTAACCCTAAGGTATATTTAAATTATGCACCTTCAATTTCTAGAGTTAAAAAGCATGCTAAGAATTATTTTAGCTCTCTTGCAATTATTAATAAAAAGCATGCTAGTAGAAATAATAAGGTTTATTGCCTAGGTTCCAAGCATGTTCATGTAACTAAGGACAAACCTAGGGCTCATAATTCTAGAAATATTTTACCAAAGGAATCAATTAGGAGAATAGAAGAAAATTTGGGTATTAATCCCAAAAAGGGTAGACACATGCCTAAGAAGAAGAACATTTCCCAAAAGATAATTGAAAACTCAAAATTGGAAAAATTAGAGCTAGAAAACCAAGTCTTGAGGTCAAGACTTGAGAAAATGGAGAAAATCCATAGAATCATAGAAAATTCAATTCTAGGGTCAAATGCCAAAAAGTCAAGACCTAGGGTTCAAAAATGGTCTAAGGGCAAGGAAGGTTTGGGTCACAAACATAAGCCCAAGAAGACTTATCATAATGTTCCATTTGATTATGGAACAATTTCTAGGTCTAGGAAAACCAAGGCTAATAGGGAAGTTATCTCTAAGACTAGCCATGGTGTTTGCTTAGTGGCTAAGGACTTAAGAAAAACCAAGAAAGTCACTAAGGAGGTCAAAAGGGGAGTTACCCCTAGGTTTGACTTAGGAAAGACCCAAAAGACTATGGCTTCAAAGCCTAAGAGGGTCATTAGGAAGGTATCTAGGGAAGTTATCCCTAGTGAATACCTTGTTAACCCAAGGAGAACCAATAGGTATTGGGTTCCTAGGAGCGTGATCAATTCACGCTAGATGGGTTAGGGTGTGTCAACCCTAAGTGGATAGGTAGTTAACCTAGCCATGGTGAGTTGACACATTAGGATGTGCCAATGTGCTTGAGAAGTTAAAAAATAATTAAATTGGCACAAATAGGTCTTAGAGGTATGGGGGTTCCATTTTGGGTTTATGGCACACTTGGGAGAAAATGGTATTAAGGGAAAATAGAATTAATTTCTAGAAATGACAATTTGGATTTAACACTTAGGTATTTTATACCTTAGTATATTTTACTTGTCATGATTTATTTGTCTTGCCATGTCATTACATCATTTTCATTTTTATCTATAAAAATGTCATGATCATGTTTAGAATTATTTTTAGATGTCATGTATGCTTAGATTTTTTTCACATGCCATGACATCATGATTTTGGCATATGCTTTTATCTATATCATATCTATGCCATAATCATCATCATGCATATAATTAAAAAGTATTTAAGGACATGGCATGATTTGAAGTCCCATGCATAAGGGAATCAAGTAGAGTTGCCTTAGAATATGCATGAGACCATTAAAGAACAAAAACCCACATCTCACTAGATTAATTGCCTTGTATGTGTTTTACACATCTAGATACAAGTGAGATGTTTAGGGAAAATGAATTAAATGTTTCAAAAATATTTTGAAAACATTTTAAAAAACCTTGGTGAAGTCTATCTTTTGATAGCTATAACCATTGAATGGGATGATACAAAGAGGGCTATTGAAGCTTTTCTAAACTTTTGAACTTTGTGTGAATCTCACTAATTTATGGGTAAAATAATTTTCTAATATTTTTCACCAATTATGATTGTAATAAGTAATATACATACCAAATTTCAAGATTTTTCAACATATGTATATTTACTTTCTAATTTTAGAAATTCATTTATGAAATTGATTATCGATCATGGAATCCAGGACATCAATGATCGATAAATCCAATCGATCGTAGTGAGAGAGAGTCGATCGCACTGCTGATTTCAGGTAAACCTTGGTGGTTAGGCCCATGTTCAGCTAGGTTTTGGTCCACTAACCACTCCTAACCCTAGGACATGCTTGGGAGAGCATTAGAAAGGGTGAAAATCCATTGGATGTGGATTAGGAGAAGTGTTTAGGGAGAGTATCAATTTTAAGGTGGATGGAAGTTCATTGTTGAACTTTGTCTTGATTTTGATGGTCTTGTGTTCCTATTGGCTTAGGGACTATCCAAGGACATTGTTGGTGCAATGGTCAAGAGGGAGCAAGCCTCTAGGGGGAGGTATCCATCATGGAAAGATGGATGTGTATTTTTTCCTCATGGGAGGAAAATTGAGGGATTGCGCCTCTCTTAAGTGATATGGGAATATCACTAGAAAGATTGAGGGCATGCCAAAGGGAAGATTGTAAGATCTCATTGGGATATGAGACGTTGAACGTTCAGTTACGTATTGCTAAGCACGGTGCCCCAATTAGAAAGATCCAAGTTACCAATTAGAGTTCGTTGGAATTCTCATTGGGATATGAGAATTGCCAATATGGGAGAATTGGTAGACTTGAGATAGTAGTTTTGTCAATCATCAAAAAGGGGGAGATTTTTGATGCAATCGACCCAGGTTGACTCGAGTTTGACTCGAGCAGTATTTTGATGATAGGAAAAACTCATGACATGGGGTTGTCATAGGAAAGTTCAACATGGAGTTGGCATGGAAAATCCAAGAATGGAGCTTGGTGTGGAAAAGTCTAAAGCATTGCGAAGCCGTGCGCTTGGTGCTTGGTGAGAAATACATTGCGAAGGCGTGCACTTGGTGCATGTGGGAAGTCTTGAGGACTTGGCAAGTTCAATAGGCTCGGGGTTTTTGAGTCGGTGAAGGATGGCATTGCGAAGTCGTGCATTAGGTGTATCCGAGGGACCTTCGGGCGGGGAGCGAATGGAATGAGACCAAAGGGAAGCATACTTCGAGGGAATGAGACATGAAGGATGGCATTGCAAAGTCGTGCGCTTGACACATCCGAGGGATGTAGACCGAGGGAAGAGAGCTTCGGTGGGGAACTCCATGAGAGATGAGGTGGACTTGGCCAAGTGGCTAAGACTGAGTGTCGGATGCTCAAACAACTTGGTGTTTGAGGTTTCACTCGACATCAGTCGACTGGAATAGGTGTCAGTCGACTGTTGTAGGTCGAATGGTTCGACCAGTGTTCGACTGACCAGGATATGGCTGACCAGTCGACTGTCGAGGGAGGGTAGTCGACTGCCGACGCCATCAGTCGACTGATGATGGGCATCAGTCGATTCATCGGGGCGATTTCAGCCACAGAAGGGTTTTCCAGTTGAGTCCACACGCCAGCACTCGACTGATGGTATGATTAATCGACTGATGGGTATCATCAGTCGATTGATGTGTGATTCGTTGGAACTTGACCAATGTGGATCTGATGGTTGTGAGACAACGGCTACAGGATCAGTCGACTGATGGTCACGATCAGTCAACTAATGGGCGCAAAATCATCTTGATGTAGTTTATAAATAGAGCTAAAGAGGGAGGAATTCGCCAAGACTTTAAGGGTGACATTGGAGAGGAATTGTTGTTGCATTCCAGACCTTCAAGAGCCAACCAAAGCAAGCAATAAACAAGCGATCAAAAGCAATCGGTGAAAAGTGTTCTTTGTATTGTATTTGTATTCTTGTTTGTATTTCATATTACTTGTTGTAATAGTGTAACGCCCGTAAAATTCCTAGCAATTTTACAAGAAATTTTTGGCTTGATGATCATGGGCTTTATGTGGGCCTTTTCAAAAATAAAAGAAAATAAGCCAAAAGGGGGTGCAAGGCCTAGGAATTGAACCCCAAACCTCTAGAGATAGCCAAGCCTTATAGATGCACCCACTAACGAGAAGCCCAATAGGATTATATGATTAAGGAAGAGGGGGAAACTATAGATAAATGGGACTAAGAGTAAATGAAGAGGCATGGAAAAGAAAAGAGGAACTTCTCTTCCTCCCCCCTTTATAAAGAAGAGGGAAGGTTGGATTTGGTCACTTCCACTCCTTTTCTTCTTCTCCTCACCAAAATTCTAGCCCTTCTCCACCTTTGGCGAAACTCCTCCAAGCAGAAGCAAGGGCTAGGGTTTGTGTTAGGTCATCTTCTTCACACTACAAACAAGCGAAGGATGTAAGTATCCCTCACCTGCATACGAGTAGTTCCGATTTCTATTTTGAAAAAAAGGAAACCTATATTGTTATATTGCCAAAACTATGATTTAGGGTCTCCATGAAGTTATATGCCATGCTTTGAAACTATATGATGATGTTAGGGTTAAAAATGGATTAGGTCAAAAGTTAACCTAGAAACCCTAAGAACCATTCGGCCAATATGGACTTTGGTGTTTTATTGAAGTTTTATAGCTTGTTTTACTTGTAAATAATGATGTTAACATGTTAGGGGGTTTAGGATAAAGATCTAACCCTAAAAGTCTACATAGGCCATTCGGCCACCCCCCTTATATTGATGTCCTAATGAAGTTTAATCCATGTTTGGTATGCATATGATGTTATAAGTATGTTGAAAGGAATTAGGTCAAAAGACTAACCCTAAGCCCTACTTGGACCATTCGGCCAACCTAGGTTTTTGGGTGACTAAGTGAAGTCTTAACCCATGTTTTATGAGCAAGTGAAGTTATTGTTATGTTTAAGGAATTAGGTTAAAAGACTAGCCCTAAACCTTATTTGGACCATTCGGCCAACCTAGGTTTTTGGGTGACTAAGTGAAGTCTTTACCCATGTTTTATGAGCAAGTGAAGTTATTGTTATGTTTAAGGAATTAGGTTAAAAGACTAGCCCTAAACCTTATTTGGACCATTCGGCCAACCTAGGTTTTGGGTGACTAAGTGAAGTCTTAACCCATGTTGTATATGCAAATGAAGTTATTGTTATGTTTCATGAATTAGGTTAAAGGTTAACCCTAAAACCCTACTATGAACCATTCGGCCAACCTAGGTTTTTGGGTAACTAGATGAAGTTTTAATTTAAGTCTTATGTGCATATGAAGTTGTTGCTAAGTTAAATACATAGGTGTTTACTTCCTTTGATGCCATGCCTTGTGCCATGTTAATGCAATGAAGCATGATGTGTTATGAAATGAAGTATGCTATGCTATGTTAATGAAATGTAGCATGATGTGTTATGAAATGAAGTATGCTATGCTATGTTAATGCAATGAAGCATGATGTGTTATGAAATGAAGTATGCTATGCCATGTTAGTGAAATGAAGCATGATGTGTTATGAAATGAAGTATGCTATGCTATGTTAATGAAATGAAGCATGATGTGTTATGAAATGAAGTATGATATGCTATGTTAATGCAATGAAGCATGATGTGTTATGAAATGAAGTATGCTATGCCATGTTAGTGAAATGAAGCATGATGTGTTATGAAATGAAGTATGCTATGCTATGTTAATGAAATGAAGCATGATGTGTTATGAAATGAAGTAGGCTATGCTATGTTAACGAAATAAGCTATGACGTACAAATAAGCATATAAGTATTTTACCTTCTGCATGGCTTGTACCAAGACCTTAACAAGGTCCAAGAAGGGATGGGCTCCTATGATGCCCTAGGTCGATGGAATAAGACTCGGGCCTAGGATGGGCTTCTATGTATGATTGCCCCTAGGTCGATGGAATAAGATTCGGGCCTAGTACGGGATGGGCTCCAAGATGCCTTAGGTCGATGGAGTAAGACTCGGGCCTAGGATGGGCTTCTACGCTATGACGATTGCCCCTAGGTCGATGGAATAAGACTCGGGCCTAGAAACCTATTAGGTTCGAGACTTGCTACCTCGGGCCTATTTAGGGATGCGCGCTATGATAATGAAGAAGTGGTACAATGCCGGGCCCAAATATGTTGAGATTTATGTTTACGTACCTAAAATATATATGTTTTCAAAGCATTCTGCATATGTTTACCTGATTAGATGATATGTTGTTTACATGTTTCTGTTATATATGTCACATGTTATGTTTGATGATAGGTTGTTATGTTTACATGTTCTGTTATATATGTCACATGTTATGTTAGATGATATGCCATAATGTTTAAGTTACATGTTATGTTAGATGATATGCCATAATGTTTAAGTTACATGTTATGTTAGATGATATGCCATAATGTTAAGTTACATGTTATGTTCGATGGTACGCTATGATGATAGGTTACTAAGTTACATATGATGCATATTATGCTGATTAAGCATATATATATATATATATTTCATGTTATGCTGCTAAGTTAGGGATGATCCATGCTATATCATCGCATGTTACTTAAGCTACAAGTTAAGTTGATGATGCCATGTATGTTACATGATATATTGATTATATGTTATAAATGCTACAAGTCATGATTAATGATGATGTATGGTTTTTGTGAGTAGGACAGGATCTTACTAAACCTATGTGCTTATAGTTTATTTTCCCTCGTACTGCAGATAAGGGTAAGGGATGGATAAACTAAAGGGAGCAGCAGGAGGGGCCAATGTGTGTGGTAGTGGCATGGTCGAAACGATCCGTTAAGTCTATATACATATACATGTTTACCTATGATGATGATGTCTATGGAGGTCCTTACCTATGTTTACTTATGATGATGATGCCATGAACCTACCAAACACTAAGTATCTATTTATATATGATGCATGCTCTATGTTGATAAGAAGAAGTAAAGAAGAAGTATCTACTTATATATGATGCATGCTCTATGATGATAAGAAGAAGTATTTATACATGTTATGAAGCACACTCTATGCTTATGAAGAAGAAGAAGTATATATATATATGTATGTCAATGCGTGTTTATGTTTAAAAGAAAAAAAAACAATGTCTAAAGTCTTCCGCTGTATGTAATGTAAGTATGCACGGTCGCGTCACGCGCCGACCCTCCGGACATTTAGGGTCCAGGAAAAGGGCGAGCGTGACAAATAGCTTGTACGAGGTTTCTCCACCTCTGATGTGTTGTCGAGAAGGAGTGGTTTAGTTAGTGTCGTGCGCATAACTAGAGCTCGGTGAGCTTGCCCGTGGAGTAGGAACCATTTGGTTCCAAACCACATATAATGTCGTGTCTTGTGTGTATTTGTTTATTGTTGTTATTTCTATGCTTATTCCGTTGCGTATATTAACGACTATTGTAGATAAGCAACGCAAGAACGAACGAATTCCACCATACGATGATTGAGGGCTATTCACCCCCCTCTAGCTGGCCAACATCGACCCTACAGAAATTATGGTGTCCAAATCTATCAATTCATCGACTAGGGATAATTCCAATACATCACAATTACACATGTAGAGATACTCACTAGTTGTGATCCAATCATAAATTCTCTGATGCTGTGAATCGTATTGTGGACATTCAGTAAATGAGTTTAAGATCTAATCAAATACATGAAAACATGTATACTCAAATAGTGAGTCTTCATTTATCATATAAATGGTTCAAACATAAGGTGATTGCCTTATGACATCTCTCATATATTATTAATAGTGCATTCATCACATTTGCTTGCATGTTGACGACTTGGTCTCCCTTGTGGTTGAGAGGGTCAGTCATCCTGCCTCCATGGTTACTAGACTTGCAGAGGTTACTCAAAGCCTATTCCAATGCATGTATTGGTCGCATATCCCATTGTCTAGAATTTGTCATGTAAAATGCGTAGCCTATTTCAACGCGTGGATTGCCTCTGCACTAGCTTCACACCATGCTGCCAACAACTTGTCCTGAGTGTGTGGCACTCGACCACTCATGGATAGTGACAGTCAGAGTTGCCAGCAGTAGGGACCCCTGTTGTGTAGCTTATAGCTCTTTATCTTATCGCTACTTATTCATACTGCCCACTCGGCCACTCGAGAGTAGTGGTTGTTGTTGAGTTATGATAGTTGTCATGTCATGCCACCTAGGCCGCACTGGGGTCGTGGTAGCAAGTGGGGTGCACAGGCATGACCATGCATTTGCATTGCCATGTGTGAGGGTATTTGCATATATATATATGCTTGTTGTGATGTTGCATTTGTTTGTGCTATGTTTGTTGCATTTGGTTGTACATCATCTTGCATGTTATTTTCATATTCTATATTGGTTGTATGTGGGATACCGGTGTACGTGTTGGTCGGATTGTTGTACGCCTTTGACTAGTATCATGATGTGGTACAACATGAACTTGGTACTGAAGGTTTTGCGGAACCGAAGCTCTGATACCACTTGAAGGTGGAAACTTTGCTTCCCGGTTCAACTCGATCGCTTGTCCATGGCGATCCCATCTAAGTCCCCGGATTAAAAAAAAATTAATCCTTGACAAAAAGGGATTACCCAAGCAATCGTTCCATCATCATGCTATTCGATTAGAATAGTCACTTGAACAAACTTGTTGTTCAAGCAACCTACCTCTATTCTTCGATTAGCCGCAGAATAGACGATGTACGGATCGCTAGTTTTTGTTTTTGTCTTCGAGGTCTAGCTAAATTAGCCACATACAAAATATACAACATGCATAGAATAAGAAAAGATTCATAAACAAGAATTATACCTCTTGTTATACTTCATGACCTTCTATTGTATGTCCTTCCTCCTTTTGGATATCGTGTGGGCGACGATCTTCCAAAAGTCGAAGCCTCCTAGAACACATTCTTCTCTTCCTTGCTCATTCCGAACAAATGAAAGAATGAAACGAAACTCTTCCCCTATCTAGGACTGGCCACCAAGTCAAGAGACATGATCTTGCCGCCGGGCAAGGAATTGATGAAGAAGATGGAGTGGGCGCCGACCAAGAGCTCCAAGGGAAGAACCCTAACCCTTGTTGCCGCCGGCCAAGGATGAATAAAGGAAGAGGATGAGAGTCGGCCAAGGTAGAGAGGAAGATGATGGGTGTCGGCTACACCTTAGGAAGAGAAAAGAAGCAAACCTTAATCTCCCACCTTGTTGCTGCCCAAGCCAAAACCCTAACCCTAGCCGCCCAAAGACAAAACACTAATCTCCCTTTCTTATCCTTGCCACCCACCCCTTAAGCCTCCTTTTATAAAGCTAGGCTTAAGCCTCCTTCTAATCTCCACCATCAGATCTAGGGATTTAATCTCAACCGTCGAATCTAGGGATTTAATCTCAACCATCGGATCTAGAGATTTAATCTCAACCGTCGGATCTAAAGATTTAATCTCCACCATTGGATCTAGAGATTTAATCTCCACCGTCGGATCTAGAGTTTCATTTTCCATCATCGGATCTAAGCCCCATGAGGATTTTAATAGGCTACAATAGGGACCATGAGGAGGAGTTGGATCTTGGCCACCCAATGGATCAAGCCCACATAAATGTTGGATCGAAGCGGATCGCTAGAGGGGGGGGTGAATAGCGATAAAACTTTTTTTTGTTCGTACGTTAAAACCCGAGTAGATAATTAATTGCAGCGGAAAGATAAGTAATAAATAAAGGAGACAAATATTTTTACTTGGTTCGTAGTCTTCGGCTACTACTCCAAGGCCCTAGTGGTCCTTGACCACGCACGGAGGGCAAAACACTACAACACTCCTCCTCGTTGGAGGTAGGAGTTAGACGATTACAAAAACCTTCGAAAGCAAAAGATAGAGAGAGACACCCTCTCTTCTATTAATGTAAAATGCAACGATAGAAAACCTCAATAAAGAATTGCAGTATAAAAGAGATGACAAAATAAAATTATACCAACAACTAGTAAATATAAATTAAGCTAGGGTTGTTGGCGTCTTAAATTCCGTGTAGAGTCGTGAGAGTCGTTAGAGTCGCTTTTGAGCACTTAGAGATTGATTAAAAACCCTAGGAGAGGCCCTCCTTTTATAGCCCTTGAGCCCCTTTTTGAATGAGTCTTCAACCAATAGGAATTGGGCACAAGACTCCTTGAAAAATGGTGATAAAGCTTGACTCCTCGAGGCTGATTTTTGACAATCGGTTGAACTGATTTCTTGGCTGGTTGAACTGATGGCTCAGCAGTTGAACTGATCTTTGGCCGGTTGAATTGATGGCTCAGCAGTTGAACTGATCCTTGGCCGGTTGAACTGATTTCCAGTTAGCTCGAAATATAAGTGAATTCAACGGCCACTTGCCATCCGATCTCAACATAAACCTTCCATGGGAAGTCTTGATCGGATAGTCGCCTAAGGATGTCCCCGTATGAAGGACTCGACCTTACTTACACTCACTTACATGAGCTTACCTCAACATTTACCTTTGAAGCCTTGCTTTCGGTCTCCACCCGATTCCTTCGGCTCTCTCCGAAGTCCTCCCGGTGTCGCCCGATCACTACGGTTCTCTCCGAGTGTCGCTGACCTTCGGCTTAGCTTAGCATTTCTACACACTCGATTCAGCTCGTGAGATAATGACATGAGCTTAACTTTGTATCGTTTGCTATAATCAAAACTCAGGTTCGACTTAGGTGTCTACTGCACCAACAATCTCCCCCATTTTGATTTATGGCAAACCCACATACAAAGTTAACAACACAGCATGCATGAAGAATAAAAAAAGCATGCATGAAGAATAATAATGCGCATAAAATATCATGCATGAAAAATAATAATGTGCATGAAAAACAAAAATAAAGATTAAGTTGGAGTAGTAAGAATTTTCTTCAAGTACTCCCCCTTGAGGAAACCTCCCCCTTGACCGAGGGTGAGTCTTGAAAGAAGACCTTAGTCCTCCCCCTTGAGGATTGCTATTTAGGAAGAGTTTAAATAATTAACATTACTTAAAGTTGGCCTTAGTAATACATTTAAGTTAAGAAGACTTCTTAACTTGGCCCTTTCTCCCTCTCTCTTAAGTAAAGCATTAGCATTTGGCCATAGTGTTTAAAAAATAATAATAAGTTTAAGTTAAGAATTCTCTTAACTTGGCCTTTACTTCCTTTTAAGTAAAACTTAAAGTTAACTAAACATTTACTTAACTTTTGGCCATGAAAACTTTTGATCCCTTAACTTTAGCCTTTTTCTCCCCCCTTTTGACATATATTGAAAAGTGGAAGGGTGTATGGAAAATAAGTATTAAATTTAACGTCCAAGCATGTTCCACATTATTTTGAAAATAATATACTGAAAATAAGCTCATCTATAAAACGTTTGACTCATATTTGGCTTGATTGATATGAAAGATCAACCAGTCCTGGTCAGAGTCGGTTAGTATGTATGATTATACTCCGTGGTTCATGGCGATGCACTAGATCTACATCTGGAACCAGGAGTAAGGTCCTAACATCTCACGCCCATCTACGTGGCTAAGTACACAAATACATTAGTCCTATGTGTTGTGAGATGTACTGGCTCCTTAAATCTATAGGTGCATGATATCTAAGGTATGTCCTATGCTAGTTCCATGAAAATGAAAAGTATGAAATAGTAGTAATATAATTTGCAAAGTCCTATTCTACTATGCACATGCCCAATTTTCGTCTTAATAGACTAAATTCAGCTTCAAGTAGGGGTTTAGTAAATAGGTTTTCCAAGTTAGACTTCGATTCGATGTATTCGAGTTGTATGGCTCCGTTGGCCACATGTTCTCGAATGAAATGGTGTTTGACCTCTATATGTTTGGTCCTAGAGTGACATATCTGATTCTTAGTAAGATTAATTGAACTAATGCTATCTACGTGAAGTTTAGTATTTGTAAAGTCTAACTTAAAGTTGCGGAGAGTGTGCTTTATCCAAAGAAGCTGAGTGACACACTCACCCATCGCGATGTATTCGGCTTCGGTGGTAGATAAGGCAACACAGTGTTGCTTCCTACTGCACCAACTCACTATACTCGAGCTGAGAAGTTGACAACAACCACTCGTACTCTTTCTATCGAGCTTACTACCGACATAGTCCGAATCGGAGTAGCCGATTAGTTCGAACTTGGTAGATCTAGGGTACCAAATACCGACATTAAGTGTACCCTTTAGATATCTAAGGATATGCTTGACAAGAGTTAGGTGAGACTCCGTGGCACAGGTTTGGAACCTTGTGCACATACTTACTGCAAATAAGATATCGGGTCAGCTTGCAGTTAAGTAAAGGAGACTCCCTATTACACTCCTATAGTATTTTAAATCAATTGAATTTCCGATTACATCTTCTTCTATATTCACATTAGTTGCCATTGGGGTATTAATAATTTTAGCGTCTTGCATTCCAAAGCATTTAATTAATTCCCTAGTATATTTGCGTTGATGTAGGTATATTCCATCTTTAGTTTGTTTAATTTGTAGACCTAAAAAGAAGCTTAACTCACCTACTAAATTCATTTCAAATTCACTTTCCATAAGTGAAATGAACTCATTTAGTAGGATTGAGTTGGTGGTTCCGAAAATAATATCATCTACGTAGATTTGGGCTATGAATATGTCTTTACCTAAAGTTTTTACGAAAAGAGTTGGGTCAACTACACCTTGGTTAAAACCTTTGGACTTAAGATAAATTGAAAGTCTCTCGTACCAAGCTCGAGGAGCTTGTTTAAGTCCATAGAGAACTTTCTTTAACCTAAGGACATGGTCGGGTTTGTCTAAACTTTCGAAACCGGGGGGTTGACTAACATAAACTTCTTCTTTAATGTATCCATTTAGGAATGCAGATTTCACATCCATTTGAAACAACTTAAATCCTCGATGTCTTTGCATACGCTAATAGCATTGAATGGACTCTAATCTAGCCATCTTGGGGCATAGGTCTTGTCGTAATCTAAACCTTCGACTTGACTAAACCCTTTAGCAACTAGTCTAGCTTTATTTCTAACCACTTCACCTTTATCATCAAGTTTATTTCTAAACACCCACCTTGTTCCAATGATTGTTTTATCTTTAGGTGGTGGTACTAATTCCCATACTTCGTTCCTAGTGAATTGAGCCAACTCTTCTTGCATTGCAATAATCCAATCGGAATCAAGAAGAGCTTGGTCAATAGTCTTGGGTTCAATTTTGGAAATTAAGGAGATTTGACTAAGGCTTCTGTATGAGGCTCTAGTTCAAACTCCTAGACTTGGATCACCTATGACTTGGTCGATAGGATGATTTGTTTGAGTCCTAGTTGGATTTGGGTTTGAGTCTACAACTTGATCAATAGGATGACTCGTTTGAGTTCTAGTTTGGTTAGAGTCCTCTATCACTTGGTCATTAGAGTGACTTGGTTGACTTAGATTAGGATTAACACTAGACCTGATTTCTGGATCAGAGTTAGGTCTAGTATGAATCGGCTCGCTAATTGGGGTTGCCAGGGGTTTTGTAGGTTCGTGTCCTTCATCAAATACTACATTAATAGTCTCTTCGACTCTAAGGGTGTCATGGTTATATACTCTATAAGCTCTACTCGTAGTTAAGTATCCTAGAAAGATTCCGGTCGTGGTTTTGGATGTAAATTTCCCTAGGTAATCCTTAGTGTTTAGGATATGTACCTTACACCCAAATACCCTAAAGTACTTGATGTTAGGTATTTTATCGTGATAAATCTCGTATGAGGTCTTAAGGTGCCTCTTTACCATAATGATCCTATTTTAGACATAGCATGTCGTACTCATGGCTTCCGTCCAAAACCTATCGGGTAGGTTATACTCGTTTAACATTGTCCTAGCGGCTTCTTGTAGGGTTCTATTTTTGCGTTCTACGAGGCCATTTTGTTGTGGAGTTCTAGGGAAAGAGAACTCATGGTGGTATCCATTTAGGTTACAGAATTCTGTAAACCTATGGTTCTCGAATTCACCACCATGATCAGTCCTAAGTCTTTTGATTTTAATGTTTTGTTGATTTTCTATTAATTTAAATAGATTGATTAATTGATTTAGGGTATCACTTTTGTGTTTGATGAACATAACCCAAGTAAATCTAGAATAGTCATCAATTATAACTAAGTAAAATTTACTTCCATTAAGTGACTTAGCTCCGTGTGAATCAAATAGATCCATGTGTAAGAGCTCAAGCACACTTTTGGTTCGTTCTTGATTAGTTAGTTGATGTTGTGTACTAGATTGTTTACCTTGTTGACAAGCATTACATATTTTATTATCCAAGTTATTGAGGTTAGGTAAACCTCTGACTAAGTCACTCTGACTCATCTTGTGGATGAGTCTTGGGTGTGAGTGACCGAGTCGTCGGTGCCACAACCATGATTCCTCTTGCCATGTCATAAGACACTTAGTTGAGGAGTTAGTTAAGTTAATAGTGTAAATATTGTTATTTCTAGTTCCCTTAAGAATTATTTTAGAAGTTTCATTTGTATTAATTACACATTCATTTTCTAGAAATATGACCTTATAGTTATTATCACACAATTGGCTTACACTAAGTAAATTATATTGAAAATTTTCTACTAATAAAATATTTTGAATAACAAAATTTGAGTTAAGCTCAATATCACTTGATCCGATGATTTTAAGCTTGCAGTTATTTCCGAAGGCTACCGATCCTTGTCGTTTGAATTGAAGCTTCGAAAACTTGAGTTGATCCCCAGTCATGTGTCGGGATCAACCACTGTCCAACATCCATTGATCCTACACGCAAGGTAGTTGGATCGGATATTGGATTTATTAAAGATTGGTTGAAAATTATTAACCTAAATCATCTCACCCATGTCTACATGATCAAATACGTTAACCCTATATGTTCTTGTGAGATGACTTCCAATTTTACTTGATTTAAATTTAATGACTTAAACACTTGTCAACCTTGCGTTAGATTCGGATTTGACATTAGGCTCATCAAGTCACCTTTTCAAGATCATGGCTTCCAGGTCGCGGCGAGGCACAGAGGCCTTCTTTGATCGAAACAATGACCACATCCTTAGACAAAGCCATTTTCAAGAAAATAATAACTTGACTCGCCTAAGACCACTTCCTGGTCTAACTAGTCTAGGATACGGCGAGGTAGCTTCAGCTAGTTCCACTCGGTTAAGTGCACCGAACTAGATACGCCTTATCTAGCCCGAATACACAAGACTCCGCTTTCCTAGTGTACTATCATCACGCCGCATCCTGGTACTATGTTATCAAGTATTGACGAGTTATAGTCCTATCTAACCATTCTAAAAAGGAAAATCAAACTAAATAAAAACCTAAGCATGCAATTTCTAGGTTAAAGCACAAACATTTTTCGTACTAGCTCCCCCTGGACCGTTGAATCGATTCGGTCTCTCCACATAGTGGATTTGGTCCTTGGGAACCCAGTACTGGTTCGATCCTAAGTTTGAAATTAAGGTGGTCTTAGGGACCCATGCTTGGACATGTTTTTTATGTCGACTTACAATCGACATATACGACTTGTTGGTCGTATTTGAGCTAAACCCTAGCCCGGCCTTGTTGTACACGACCCTTTGCGACCCAAGTAGGAGGTCATGTCCTTTGGATCCCAAAGTAAACCTTTCCAACGTATTCCTAAGATCTTCGACTTGACTCTTCAAGAGTGAGTTCTCAACTTCGAGTTTTTCAACTCGAGTTGAGTCCTCCTCTTGAACTCGACTAGTCGAAGAGGTTAGATAGACCTCGTGTTTGAGGAGTTTAACTTCCTCAACCAGGGTCTCGACCTTGGACTCGGACTTAGCTAACTTTCTAGTTAAAAACTTAATTGCACTATAAAGTGTACTAATGAGAGACCGACTTACCTTGAGTGTATCTTTTGAACCGGATGCGTATCCGTGGCTTGTCATGAATAGTGCTTCGCAGTCTGACTCGTCTTCGGTTTCTGATTCAGGTTCTTGTTCCGACTCCGTCTCCGATTCCACCGGTTTAGCCATGAGATCACGATCATTATCTTCTTTCTCGGATGCTTCCTCCCAAGTAGCATTGAGTGCCTTTTTGTGTTTTGGTGCTTTGCTCTTGAGTTTTGGGCATTCAGACTTGATATGTCAAAACCTGTTGCATTCATAACATCTAATATTTGAACTTTTAGGTTTACCTTCATTGGGTTGAGTGACGGTTTGTTTTCAGCCCTTGACTATCCTCTTAACTAGGTTGACTAGTTCGGCCTCCATTTCTGAGTCGACCTCCGAATCGGACTCATCCTCTTCTTCCTTCAGGGGTGGCTTGCTTGCGGTTTTCTTCCTTAAACCTGCAAAAAGTGCTATACCCTTCTCGGGTTCTGAGTTAGACTGCTCATGAAGTTCAAAATCATAAAATAGTTCATCTAACCTAAGTTTCGAAAGATCCTTGGAGACCTTGTAGGCATCGACCATGGATGCCCACAAGGTAGTCCTCGGAAAGGAGTTTAGGACATACCTTATATGGTCGCGGTTTCCGACCTTTTGCCCGATCGCGTGTAGATTGTTGACTATGTCTTGGATGCGGGCGTGAAGTTGCGTCGCGGACTCGTGTTCCTGCATTTTTAGATTATATAGTTTATTAAATAAAAGATCACACTTACATACCTTGGCTTCATTGGTCCCTTCGTGTAGCTCCACTAGCTTTGTCCAAAGGTCCTTTGCGCTTATGAAGGGGCAGACGCAATTTAGCTCCTCCTTGGAAAAGCCGCATTGAAGGATTTGAGTTGCCTTAGCGTCGGCTTCGACTTGTCATTTTGTCGCAATGGTCCATTGGTCATAATCCAAGGATTCACCCACTTCATTAGTCAGAAGTGTGAATCCCATTTGGATTATGATCCACATCTCAATTTGGGTTTTGAGAAAGCATTCCATCCGACCTTTCCAGTAACGGAAATCATCTCCATTGTAAAACGGAGGTCAGACGGTGCTAAACCCCTCGAGATGGGCCATTTGGAAGGGAAACCTTGCACAAAAAATACCAAAAAAAAACACGAAAAAGGTTCCAAGACTTCGCCTTGGATTAGTAATGTAGCAAATAAAAAGAAACAAAAGGAATAAACGAGAAATAACCAACTAAAATAAAAGATGAGCACTTACAACCTTCGATGTCCCGGAATGGTACTAAACGATGGTTTTTGGGGATGAATACAGCTTGTTACGAGGGTTTACCCTGGTAAGAAGTGTAGATCACTCAGAGAGCTTCATTTTGGTAGGTAGCCCGTTTCGTGAGTCTACTTGTATGAAAAGTTATGCTCGTTTTACCGTCGGCTACTCCAAAAGCGAATACTTGCAAAACAAAACCAAATGAAGAGTACCAATACTTCGCCTTGGATTAGTAGTGGGGGAGAAAAATTTAAACAAACGAAAAAACAAATCTGTAAAAAATGCTAGATTGGTGGTTTCACCAAATCTAAGCGCCCTTGGCTCTGATACCAATTGTTGGATCGAAGTGGATCGCTAGAGGGGGGGGGGTGAATAGCGATAAAACTTTTTTTTGTTCGTTCGTTAAAACCCGAGTAGATAATTAATTGCAGCGGAAAGATAAACAATAAATAAAGGAGACAAATATTTTTACTTGGTTCGTAGCCTTCGGCTACTACTCCAAGGCCCTAGTAGTCCTTGACCACGCACGGAGGGCAAAACACTAAAACACTCCTCCTCGTTGGATGTAGGAGTTAGACGATTACAAAAACCTTCGAAAGCAAAAGATAGAGAGACACAGCCTCTCTTCTATTAATGTAAAATGCAACGATAGAAAACCTCAATAAAGAATTGCAGTATAAAAGAGATGACAAAATAAAATTATACCAACAACTAGTAAATATAAATTAAGCTAGGGTTGTTGGCAGCACTTCGTCGTTGTAGAGTCGTCGGAGAGTCGTAGCGTTGCGGAGGCTTTTGAGCACTTAGTGTTGGGTTTACGACACCGCGACGAGTTTGTGTTCGAACATATTTCGTAAACATGTGCACAGTAGAAGGAAAAAAAATAATAAATCTAATTTATTACAACACACACATCACACGCATGCATAGTACAACATGTGTAGACATAACCGTAAATTCAAATTTTGATATAAAAGGAAACTTAAACTACGTATACCTGACGTATCACGTGTAGCGGGAAAGGCATCAACCGAAATGATTCTAGCTAGAATCGTCTCTATCCGTATCTACGCCGAGTATCTTCGGGATGACTTCACAAAGTCATGAGCCTCGTCTTCGTACGGGTTACTAGCCTCATGTTGAAGACGACTTGATCAAGAGAAGATCACGATCCGAATCCAAATTCGGATCCAAAACGAGTCCTCAAAAACTCGCTTCTCCGGAGAGGTATTCGTCAACCATTTGACGAATCCTTCATCCTCCACCTATGAGGATTACCGGAGATCGAATCCCCAGTAAGGAAGGCTCTATCGGAGCTACAAACGTCACCCAAACGATGCTCCGACAAGAGGGAAACAAGCTGTCCAGAAAACTTGACAGCTTTGGTGGAGACCTTGCGCCGACCAAATAAGGAAAGCAATGTGCTCGCCTTGTCGCCGGAGCCAAGGATGATCACCGGAGCTCCTCCGGCAGCAGCTCGACGCCGGCAAGTGGAGAAGATGGCAGCAGCTGGTCACCGGTTGAGGAGGTGGGCGGCGGCAATAAGATTGGCGCCGACTAGATGGAGAGGAGGGAGAGGTTGGGCGGCCAAAACCTAGGGTTGCCTCAATTAGGGTTTAACAAAAACCCTTATGCCCTATTTTATAGAGAACAAATTCTCTTAATGGTTATTGGATCATAACCAAAGGCCCGTTAACCCGCTCCATTAATTTAAGTTAAAATAAACCAAACCATGATGGTTTATTTTAAGTTAAAACGAACCGAACCAACTTTGGTTCATTCGTTTAAAACAAACCAAACCCCTTTGGTTTATTCTCCTCCGTTGGAATAGAACCAAACCATTTTGGTTCGTCCATCATGACTTCATAAGACACGGCCCATCCACGCTTCCATTGCAATTGAAACGATTTCATGCTCGCTTCTTGTTTGGTCCAACAAAACCTAGTTTCTCTCGGTCTGAGAATCTCATTCTCAAGCTCGTTTTAAATCCTTCGTATTACGCTCGTTGTGCTTGTGACCAAATAGGTTCTCGGTTTATGTTGGCCTTCTATAATTAACCATTAATTATAGAACGATCATGAGTAGCACCTAGTAGTACATCATGATCCCCAATTAACCGAAAAGATCAACGATTGATCCAAAACTATTTCTGAAATCCTTCAGCAGCTCGAATGAATCGTACCCCATTCCCTTCACTCATCTTATTCCCACTTGGTTCAGGACATGGTCTATAGTGTCACTCCCCACTAGGCCTACTACGTCACACCTAGCCCAAGTATCATTTCCTCGTCCTACGGATTCTAGTTACTGCACATGTATCGAAGAGTACCTTACTCTAAACATGTAATGCTTTGGCCAAATACTTTAGTAACAATCCAACGAGAGACCATGGGTATACATCTCCTCGCAAGGAGTGGTGAATCCTTTATAGGCTATTCAAACACCTTCGATCACTTCGACTTATACCCAATCATCCCGGGTCCACATCTCCTTAGAGACGCTTGCTTAGGTCCAACCGATTGCTCAGGAATGTTGCGTGTTCTACCAGATCTACGAAGATATGGTGTTATAATAGGTCCAACCGATTTCTCATCACTATGAGTTATCGGCTATCCTCCTCAAGCTCGACGACACTCCCACTGTTTTCTTGCAAGAGAAACTCTTTCTCTAGAAACACAGCATGCCTTGAAACAAACACCTTTTGTTCCACAGGATGATAGAATTGGTAACCCCTTGTTTCTTAGGGTATCCAATAAATAGACATTTATCAGACTTAGCATCCAATTTGTCTGATATAGTCTGCTTCACATAAGCAGGAACACCGCATATCTTCAAGTAAGATACATGAGGTTTCTTACTATTCCATATCTCATATGGAGTAGTAGAGACTACCTTGGTTGGCATTTTGTTTAACAAGTAAACAACTGTCTGAAGTGCATAGCCCCAAAAGGACTTGGGAAGATTCGCATGATTCATCATTGACCTGACCATGTCCAACAAGGTCCGGTTACGCCTCTCAGATACACCATTATGTTGTGGTGTATATGTGATGTGTGTAAATCATGCTATGTTTTCACTACTTTATATATGTGCATTTTATCTCATTTCATATCCTAGGCATGTATTTTATCATGATTCAGTTAAGTTTAGCATATTTTGGGAAGAAGAGACTGTTTTTGGGTGTTTTTGTGTTAACAGGGCAAAGGAGAAGGCGTATCAAAACAACACAGCCGTGTTGGGAATCGATCACGCTTTGTGTCATGAGAACGTGGGACGACACGCCCAGTCAAGAACAACACGCCGTGTCGGTGAATCCGGCGAAACGCCTAGTGCGGCGCGACACACCCCAGTTCAAACCGTAACACGCCTGTGGAAACCTGACACGCTTGTGCCTCATGTAGCGGTTGGCTGATTCGAATTCCTTTCATGCGAAATCGGATCTTCGTGCAGATTAAAGGAAATCTATTGCCTTAATTGAAGAGGAGGCCAAAGCTATAAAGAGAAGATATTCTAACCCTAAAGAGGGGCGGCGGATGGTCAAAAAGGAGGAGAGAAGGCAAAGGGATGGACAACAGAGGAAGCAAAGAGAAGGAGTCGGAGAGGAAATGGCATCGATTGTATTTTCTTTCTCTAGCAACTCTTGTCAGACTATGGAGTAGTGTCCTATAATCTTAGGATGGGGGAGTAGCCCTTGACGATTTATGATGGATGATATAATCTATACTACTCGAACCATTGTTTGTTTTGATCTGGTTCTTTTGGATTCTTATTGATAAACCTAAGGAGCTAAGGGAAGTACCTAACGGTGAACCCGAGTTCGAAACCCGAGAATCAACTAGGAATAACTCTGTCAAGTAGCGGTAGTGTATCTATGAGGGCTTGCGGGGGTCTCGTGACAGGTCCCCTTAGCTGATTATGGTCCCATGTGCAAACCTACCGTGAAAAGGAAATTTGACTCTAGCGGAACTCTTATGGACTTAATGGATCTATCAAATCCAGTTTTTACCAGGTAACGGAGGCAAGACTAGGGAGGTTTGCGGGGGTCTGAGTTCCCTTAGATTATGATCCCCTATGCTCGAACACCGTGAGTAAGTTGAGTTTGATAGATGCATAAGCGTAGACCTCGAAAAGGGGCGTTGATTTACCTTAGGATAGGTTCCATCAAAACAACTCTACTAGCGGTAGGAAAGAATTAAATCACCTTATAAATCGTTGACGTGGTGAAACCCATATCCTTGAGATTTTCCTCAATTCTTGACTTTTAGCTCGTTCTTCTCATTCGTTGTTATTGACTACTCAGTTTCTTTGCTTAAACCAACAATCGATTTACTAGATAACTTGGTATCACGATCATTCGGTAATTGTTCCAATCCCTGTGGGATCGATATTTTTATTACTTGACGACAACCGTGCACTTACGGAAAATAACACATCAAGTTTTTGGCGCCGTTGGCGGGGAATTTGCCCTCAATATTGAATTGAGCGTGATTTAGTTAATCTAGATTTCTGTTCTGAATTCTTGTTCTGAATATTGATTGTTCCTATTTTTCTTTTGTATCTATTCTGAATTCTTGTTTTGGGAGCCTCTCTTGTTGTTGCATGCACAGACTTAATAGGGAAATTCTCGATATTGATCCTGAGATAGAGAGAACTTTCCTTGCTAGAAGACGATTTCAGCAACCTCAGGAAAACAATCTGACCTCTGACATGGCTGACCAGAACGAAAATAAACCCTTAAGGGATTATGCAGCACCTAGTACAAGGGGATTGAGATCGAGTATTAGAAGACCCCCTATTGAAGCAAACAATTTCGAATTAAAACCGGCGCTACTATCTATGGTCCAACAGCATCAATTCGGAGGAGCACCTACTGAAGATCCAAATCTGCACTTGGAAGTATTTTTGGAATTTTGCGAGACTTTAAAACTGAATGGAGCCTCGGTGATGCTATTAGATTGCGCTTGTTTCCTTTCTCATTGGGACAAAGCCAGAGCTTGGCTACACTCTCTTCCAGCAGATTGTATAACTACCTGGGATCAGCTGGAGCAAAGATTTTTAGACAAGTATTTTCCACCCAGCAAAACTGCAAGTCTTCGCCTTCAAATCACTATTTTTGCGCAAAAGGATGGAGAAATATTATTTGAAGCCTGGGACAGATTTAAGGGATTACTACAACAATGCCCTCATCATGGGCTGGAGAAGTGGCTCATTGTTCATACTTTCTACAATGGAATCTCGTATGCTACTAAGGTTTCTCTTGATTCTGCTGCAGGAGGAGCTCTTATGAACAAAACATTGGATGAAGCTTTTGAGATCATCGAGAATGTGGCAATGAATTCTCACCAATGGGCTCTGAGCGAGGATATCAAACTAAAATGCAGTAAGTTTGAGGTAAGTACCATTGATCTACTCGGTGCAAAAGTCGATGCATTAACTCAAAAGCTAGAACATTTTAATGTATCAGCCGTAAACTCATCTAAGGTCACTTGCAAGATCTGTGGGGTAACATGACACGTAGCGATGAACTGTCAAATCCTACACGCACCATCATCGGAAGCTGGGATTGAGCAAGTTGATGCGTTGAATAATTTTAATCAGAAGCCTAATGGTGGCAACCCTTACTCAAACACGTACAATCCCGGTTGGAGAAATCATCCCAACTTTTTATAGAGCCCATCAAAATTCTTCCGACGAGAACAACTTTGGAGCACCTTCTGGATTTCAGCCAGACCCAAGTCGAGCTTAGAAAGATGATGGAAAATTTTATCACGTGTCGGGGAAGATAAATGATGAATTTGGCATATTGTAGAATCAAATAGGCAACATCAAAATAATATCGAGGCAATCAAGCAATTGGGAA
Organism: Wurfbainia villosa; assembly: GCA_025175895.1. NCBI lineage: Eukaryota > Viridiplantae > Streptophyta > Magnoliopsida > Zingiberales > Zingiberaceae > Wurfbainia > Wurfbainia villosa. Next base: position 80,412,669 of record CM045990.1, read on the forward strand.
GCAAGGTTGATAATTTGACTAATCACACAAGAATCTTTGGAAAATCAAATTTCCCAAATTGCCACCAAGAAGGACGCCTTGCGTGATTTGAAATTCGTATAAACCCAGCTGAGCATTGTAATTCTATAAGTTTGAGAAGTGGAAGGATTTTAGAAGGAGACAGAGCTAAACAAGCAGCCTCTGACACGAGCGTGTCGGAGTTGGAAGATGACAAGAAGACTGGGTTGAACGACACACCGACCGAGGCGTGTTGTTCAACACGCTGAGCCCCACGAAGCGTGTCACCGACACACCCGTGTCGGGTCATTCCGGCAGACAACACGCCTGTGCCAAACAACAGCGCGTCGAATAGGGAACCAAGAACATATAAGCCCCTATCCGTTCCCTCAAAGGTGATTAAGGAAAAATTGGATGAACAATTTGGTAAGTTCCTTGAGGTAATTAGGAAGCTATATATCAATATACCTTTTATAGAAGCTCTTCAACAAATGCCTACATACTCTAAGTTCTTGAAGGACATCTTAACCAATAAAAGAAAAGTCGAGGAGCATGTAACAGTGGCTCTTACTGAGGAGTGCAGTGCCTTAATTAAGAACATGGTACCTCCCAAACTAAATGATCCAGGTAGCTTTTCTATACCTTGCATAATTAATGACTCAAATTTTGATAAGGCTTTTTGCGATTTGGGTGCCAGTGTCAATCTGATACCTCTTTCCATATGCAAGAAATTGGATTTGGGAGAAATGAAACTAACTACTATGGCCTTGCAGTTGGCGATCGCTCAATTAGATATCCTTTGGGAATCTTAGAAGATGTACCAGTGCAGGTGGGAAATTTTATTATTCCTGCCGATTTTGTAGTGCTTGACATGGATGAAGACCCATGCATTCCACTCATTTTGGGGAGACCTTTCTTGGCTACTGCAGGGGCAATGATAGATGTCAAGAACCACAAACTCTCACTTGCATTTGGAAACGACAAAATTGAATTCGACCTTTCAAAAGCTGTTAAACAACCTTCTATTTTTGATGTTTGTTGTAGGATTGATAGTTTCCAGTCAATAGCACTAGAAGGAGCATCAGAACAAACTTATCTTAATAAGCTCGAAGGGGATTTTGAGGATAAAGAGCTGGAGATTTCCGACCCCAACCTAACACCACAGAGCTGGTTGAGGAGGAAGAGGGGCAGAGCACACTCCTCGAGCCATATCCCCAAAACTAGGGGATAACTGAGGGGTCAAGCTAACGACCTTAAACAAGCGCTTCTTGGGAGGCAACCCAAGCTATTTTCATTTTTTAGTAATTTTATTTTATTTTATTTGATTTTGAGTTTTACATTTTTTTTCAGGTTTACAGGACACGACATGTTAAACGTGCCACTGCGTGCCAAATTGACACGACCCTCCTATGCCGAACGACACAGGCGTGTTGAGGTTACCCGAAGACAACACAGGTCGAGCGTCTTTGTCGAGCACGCCGTGTCGCGTTCTCACAGTGACATGCACATTGGATGGAAGCATGCCTATGTCGCGCTTAAAGACCACCTTGAGCTATTTTGTGAGTTTCAATGCACATCCTTTACTGCTTATGCTATCTCTACTTAGATTTTTAGTCTGGTTAGTGCTATTTTGTTTGCATCTTTTCATATATCATAACATTGCATTTTTATATCATCTAGCGTAATACAACTGAACATTGGTCGGATCATGATATTCCTTTTTGCCTATTTGATAAGAACCCTATTTCACTTCTAACACGGTCTATAGGTTTGAGGTATCCAAAAAAAGATTTAAATCCCCCATATCAGATGAGTACTCAATTTTCCATTGGAGACTTGCTGCAATTTAGTTCTTGGAGAAACACTTTCCTAGAAGTATTGTGAAAAAAAAGATTGTTTTCAAGCACCCCTTTGAGACCAAGTAGTTCGGGAAACACCTAAAAGGTGCCCTTTGAGACTAACTAGTTCTTGGGAAATACTCTCTAGGAATTGTTTTCAAGCACCCTTTGAGACCAAGTAGTTCGGGAAACACCTAAAGGTGCCCCTTTGAGACTAACTAGTTCTTTGAAATGCTCTCTATAATTCCTTTCCTTCTCTCTTCTTAGAAAGTGCTCCTTTGAGACCTTTTGATGATAGGTAAGAATGATCCATGCATTAAGGCGGTAAGTGCCTCTATGCGGAAATAAGAATGCTCTACGATAGAAGGAATGGCAAATCCGGATTGGTGTCCAATGACTTTAGTCCAACTTTTCACGTGCACTATATAGGGATCTTTCAAACTTAGCAACTAGAAATGATTTGAAAAGATTAAGATCAGATTGTATACTTGGATGGTGTCTAGTATTCCCACAAATAAGTTGTCTTTTGAGTTTTCTTTGAGGACAAGCAAAAGTTTAAGACTAGGATTTTGATGTGTGTAAATCATGCTATGTTTTCACTACTTTATATATGTGCATTTTATCTCATTTCATATCCTAGGCATGTATTTTATCATGATTGATTAAGTTTAGCATATTTTGGGAAGAAGAGACTGCTTTTGGGTGTTTTTGTGTTAATGAGGCAAAGGAGAAAGGCGTATCAAAACAACACAGCCGTGTTGGGAATCGACACGCCTGTGTCATGAGAACCAGCGGACGACACGCCGAGTCAAAGAACAACACGCCCGTGTCAGTGAATCCGGCCACCGCCTAGTGCACGCGACACGCCCGATTCAAACCGTAACCGCCTGTGGAAACGGCGACACGCTTGTGCCCTCATGTGGCACGGGCGTGTTGGCCTGATTCCAGAATTCCTTTTCTGCGAGCAATCAGGATCTTCGTCTGAATTAAAGGGAAATCTATTGCCTTAATTGAAGAGGAGGCCAAAGCTATAAAAGAGAAGATATTCTAACCCTAAAGAGAGGACGGCGGATGGTCAAAAAGGAGGACAGAAGACGGCAAAGGGATCGACAACAGAAGAAGCAAAAGAGAAGGAGTCGGCAGAGGAACGCAGATGGCATCCAGTATTGTATTTTCTTTCTCTAGCAACTCTTGTCAGACTATGGAGTAGTGTCCTGTAATCTTAGGATGGGGGAGTAGCCCTTGACGATTTATGATGGATGATATAATCTATACTACTCGAACCATTGTTTGTTTTGATCTGGTTCTTTTGGATTCTTATTGATAAACCTAAGGAGCTAAGGGGAAGTACCTAACGGTGAACCCGAGTTCCCGAAACCCAGAATCAACTAGGGAATAACTCCTGTCAAGTAGCGGTAGTGTATCTATGAGGGCTTGCGGGGGTCTCGTGACAGGTCCCCTTAGCTGATTATGGTCCCGTGTGCAAACCTACCGTGAAAAGGAAATTTGACTCTAGCGGAACTCTTATGGACTTAATGGATCTATCAAATCCAGTTTTTACCAGGTAACGGAGGCAAGACTAGGGATGTTTGCGGGGGTCTCGTGACAGGTTCCCTTAGCTGATTATGATCCCCTATGCTCGAACACCGTGACAGGTAAGTTGAGTTTGATAGGTACAGTTAGCGTAGACCTCGAAAGGGGCCGTTGATTTACCTTAGGATAGGTTCCATCAAAACAACTCTACTAGCGGTAGGAAAGAATTAAATCACCTTATAAATCGTTGACGTGGTGAAACCCATATCCTGAGATTTTCCTCAATTCTTGACTTTTAGCTCGTTCTTCTCATTCGTTGTTATTGACTACTCAGTTTCTTTGCTTAAACCAACAATCGATTTACTAGATAACTTGGTATCACGATCATTCGGTAATTGTTCCAATCCCTGTGGGATCGATATTTTTATTACTTGACGATAACCGTGCACTTGCGGAAAATAACACATCAATATGGTGGAGTCCATTGAGACAATATACCATTGTCTCTTAGATAATCAAGAAACTCTTGACTTAAGTATTCACCACCTCAATCCGATCGAAGTATTTTAATACTCTTGTCATGTTGTTTCTCTACTTCATTTCTAAATTCTTTGAACCTTTCAAAGGCTTCAGACTTGTGTTTCATCAAGAACACATACCCAAACCGTGAGTGATCATTGGTGAAGGTAATGAAGTAGCTATAGCCTCCTAAAGCTTGAGTTGACATGGGTCCACATACATCAATATGTATCAGACCTAGTAACTCTCCCACTCGTTCACCTTTTCCTGAAAAAGGTAACTTAGTCATCTTGCCTTTTAAGAATGATTCTCATGTATCGTATAAATCCAATCCAAACGATTCCAGAATTCCACATCGGTGTAATTCGGACATGCGTTTCTTGCTCACATGGAAAAGACGACAATGCCACATGTAGGAGTCTAATTGATTATCCTTTCGAGCACGCTTGTTGCTCGCTTTGATATTGAACACATCACTGGATACGTCCAACGTATAAACACCATTGCTTAAAGTTCCAGTCCCATAAAGAACTCCATTCAAAGTTATGTAACAACAATTGTTACTAAAAATCAAATGGTACCCATTTCTATTTAAACAAGAAATAGAAATGATGTTCTTTATCAACGAAGGAACATAAAAGCAATTGTCCAGTTCTAAGACATGTCTTGCAGGGAGTTTCAACAAATACGTTCCGATGGAGAGTGCAGCAACCTTTGCTCCATTCCCAACACGTAAATTTGACTCTCCCTTGATGAGTCTTCTTCTATTCCTTAGCCCATGTATGTCATTACATATATATGAGCCACACCCAGTATCCAATACCCAAGTGTCTGAGGAAATAGAATGACAATCAATAACGAAGATATATGAAAAAGATGGAGCATTTTATGCCTTATTCTTCTTCACGGACTCAAGATAAATCTTGCAATTTCTTCACCAATGACCCTACTTTCCATAATGATGGCAAGTGCCCTTTTGAGCTTGTTCTGCCTTTTTAGCCTTTTTCTTCTTCCCCTTCTGTTGTTCCTTTGACTCCCTCTTAGAACCTTTCTTCGAGGAATCAACTAAAAACATCATCCCCTGCTCATGCTTCTCAGAAGGCTTCATAGTCTTCAGCATGTTGAGCAGTACCACAGATGAACCTTCTTGCATCTAAGAGGTGAAAAGGAGCTTGGAGACTTCGAACCTTTCGAATCTCACTTGCTTACCAAACAACTCATAAAGATGAAGGACTACGATATGAGCATCCATATGCTCATGCTGCTTTCGTAGCTTGGGTTCCATCATGGCTAGCATGATGCAACTCATTTGTTCAGAATCACTCACATGTTTCTGATAGGCCAACAATTGGTCAAGAGTTGCATTTGTTGGGTTTCCGGCACCGCGGCGAGTGTGTGTTCGAACATGTTTCGTAAACATGTGCACAGCGGAAGAAATAAAATAATAAATCTACATTTATTACAACACACACATCACACGCATGCATAGTACAACATGTGTAGAAATAGCCGTAAATTTAAATTTGCAATAAAAGGAAATTTAACTACGTATACCTTTCGTATCACGTGTAGCGGGAACGGCATCAACTGGAACGATCCTCGCTAGAATCGTCTCTATCCGTATCCACGCCGAGTATCCTCGGGATGACTTCGCAAAGTCACGAGCCTCGTCTTCGTACGGGTTACTAGCCTCATGTTGAAGACGATGTGATCGAGAGATGATCACGATCCAAATCAAAATTCGGATCAAAAAACAAGTCCTCAAAACTCGCTTCTCCGGAGAGGTATTCGTCAACCGTTTGACGAATCCTTCGTCCTCCACCTCAGAGGATTACCGGAGATCGAATCCCCGGTAAGTAAGGTGCTATCGGAGCTCCAAATGTCGTCCAAACGACGCTCGAATGAGAAGAAAACAAGCTGTCCAGAAAACTGGACAGCTTTGGTGGAGTAAGGGCCGGCCAAAAGAAAGGTGGAAGCTCTCCTTATTACCGAACCCAAGGAAGATCACCTGAGCACCAACCGGCAGCAGCTCAACGCCGGCGAGGGGAAAGGAAGGCTCCTTCTGGATGCCGGTTGGAAGAGGTGGGGTAGGCAGCACTAGGGTTGGCGCTGACTCCTTCAATGGGGTGGGCGACTCTTAATGGTTATTGGATTATAACCATGAGGCCCATTAACCCGTTCCGTTAATATAAGTTAAAATAAACCAAACCATGATGGTTTATTTTAAGTTAAAACAAATCGAACCAACTTTTGGTTCATTCGTTTAAAATAAACCAAACCCTTTGGTTTATTCTCCGCCATTCGATTAGAACAAAACCATTTTGGTTCATCCATTACGTCTACATATGACACGGCCCATCCACGCTTCCATTGCGACTGAAACGATTTCATGCTCGCTTCTTGTTTGGTCCAACCAAACCTAGATTCTCTTGGTCTGAGAATCCCATTCTCAAGCTCGTTTTAAATCCTTCGGATTACGCTCGTTGTGCGTGTGACCAAATAGGTTCTCGTTTTATGTTGGTCGTCTATAATTAACCATTAATTATATAACGATCATGAGTGACACCTAGTAGTACATCATGATTCCCAATTAACCGAAAAGATCAAGGGTTGATCTAGAACTATTTCTGAAACCCTTCAGCAGCTCGAATGATTCGTGCCCCATTCCCTTCACTCATCTTATACCCACTTGGTTCAGGACATGGTCTATAGTGTCATTCCCCACTAGGCTGACTACGTCACTCCTAGCCCAAGTATCATTTCCTCGTCCTACGGATTCTAGTTACTCCACATGTATCGAAGAGTACCTTACTCTAAACATGTAATGCTTTGGCCAAAGAATTTAGTAACAATCCGACGAGAGGCCATGGGTATACATCTCCTCGCAAGGAGTGGTGAATCCTTTATAGGCTATTCAAACACCTTCGATCACTTCGACTTATACCCAATCATCTCGGGTCCACATCTCCTTAGATACGCTTGCTTAAGATGTCAAAGCATAAGTCTCTATGATCAAGATGACTTGAATACCACAAGTCAAAGGAACATCGCACTTAAGCTACAGTAAGAACTTCATTGACATATCTATATATGCAGAGAACCATATGAAGTCTTACGGCTGGTCACTCCAATGAACTAGTTACCATAACTAGCATCCACGATTAACTCCGGACATCACAATGTCTCCAGCCAGTGAGAATCAGCTGCTTGGATACACCAAGGAGTATACCTCGTGCTAGTCTCGACAGAATTGATGGTGTCCAAATCCATCAATTCATCGACTAGGGATAATTCCGATACATCACAATTACACATGTAGAGATACTCACTAGTTGTGATCCAATCACAAATTCTCTCATGCTGTGAATCGTATCGTGGATATTCAGTAAATGAGTTTAAGATACAATCAAATACATAAATACATGTATACTCAAATAGTGAATCTTCATTTACCATATAAATGGTTCATACATAAGGCGATTGCCTTAAGACATCTCTCATAGTTTACTAACAGACTCCCACTTGGCCTAATGCCAATCTCTACGGTATCCAATACCATAAGCTCTAACATGACCCTCAAACTTTTTTTGAGGTAATGCCTTAGTCAAAGGATCTGCTAAGTTCCTTTCAGTGGGAATTTTCTTGATTTGTATTTCGTTCCTACTGATGATCTCTCTGATAAGATGATAGCGGCGAAGCACATGTTTGGATCGTTGATGAGACCTTGGCTCTTTCGCCTGTACAATTGCTCCATTGTTATAGCAGTAGACCGGTATTGCTTCAACAATGGCCGGAATCACACCAAGATCATAAACGAACTTCTTGATCCAAACCGCTTCCTTTGCTGCTTCCGAAGCTGCAATGTATTTTGCCTCAGTGGTAGAATCTTCTACAGTGTCTTGTTTGGAACTTTTCCAACTCACTGCGCCCCCATTCAAGATGAACACGTATCCTGACTGATACCTGGAATCATCCTTGTCTGTCTGGAAGCTGGCATCCGTATACCCGCGTATCACCATGTCCCCTTCTCCATATATTAGGAACACATCCTTAGTTCTTCTTAAGTACTTAAGGATCGTCTTAACAGCCACCCAATGATCCATTCCTGGATCAGACTGGTATCTGCTCGTGACACTCAGAGCATACGATACATCGGGCCTCGTACATAACATAGCATACATGATAGATCCTATTGCGGATGCATAGGGAATCTTACTCATGCAAATCCTCTCGTCTTCTGTGCGCGGACACATAGACTTCGAAAGGTGTACCCCATGCCTGATGGACAGATAACCTTTCTTGGATTCCGACATGCTAAACCTCTTTAGCATTCGGTCTATATATGTAGACTGCGAAAGACCAAGCAACCGTTTCGATCTATCTCTATAGATCTTAATCCCAAGGATGTAGGTTGCTTCTCCCAGGTCTTTCATGGAGAATGTCTTGGATAACCAAACCTTAACTGACTGTAAGATTGACACATCGTTTCCTATAAGTAATATGTCATCGACATACAATACTAGGAATACGACTGCACTCCCACTAACCTTCTTGTACACACAAGGTTCGTCTGGATTTTGTGAGAAATCAAACTTTTTGATTGTCTCATCAAAATGGATATTCCAGCTCCTGGATGTTTGCTTCAATCCATAAATGGACCGTCGGAATTTGCATACCTTGGTTTTATCAACCGATGTTAAACCCTCAGGCTGTATCATATACACGTTCTCGAGCAGGTTTCCATTAAGGAAAGCTATTTTCACATCCATCTGCCATATCTCATTATCATAATGAGCCGTTATGGCCAGGAGCATCCGAATGGATTTAAGCATAGCTAAAGGCGAATAGGTTTCGTCATAATAAACACCTTATTTTTGACGATATCCTTTTGCCACCAATCTAGCCTTATAGGTAATCACATTACCATCAATGTCGGTTTTCTTCTTGAAAACGCACTTGCACCCTATAGGCTTTATGCCTTCAGGTGGGTCAACCAAGTTCCAAACTTGGTTTTCATACATGGAATCCATTTCCGACTTCATGGCACCAAGCCACTTATCCCTTTCTGAACTTGTCAGCACTTCTTCATAACTGGTAGGCTCCTCATCATCAATGAGTAACACGTCGTTCGATTCACTTACGAGAAATCCATATCTCTTAGGAATATTGCGTGTTCTACCAGATCTACGAAGATGTGGTGTTACAATAGGTCCAGCCGTTTGCTCATCACTATGAGTTGTCGATTGTTGTGCTTCACCAGGTATCTCATCGATGTCTATTTGAGTCTCTCGAGCCTCCTCAAGCTCGATGACACTCCCACTGTTTTCTTGCAAGAGAAACTCTTTCTCTAGAAACACAGCATGCATTGAAACAAACACCTTTTGTTCCATAGGATAATAGAATTGGTAACCCCTTGTTTCCTTAGGGTATCCAATAAATAGCCATTTATCAGACTTAGCATCCAATTTGTCTGATACAGTCCACTTCACATAAGCAGGACAACCCCATATCTTCAAGTAAGATACATGAGGTTTCTTACTATTCCATATCTCATATGGAGTAGTAGAGACTACCTTGGTTGGCATTCTGTTTAACAAGTAAAAAGCTGTCTGAAGTGCATAGCCCCAAAAGGACTTGGGAAGATTCGCATGATTCATCATTGACCTGACCATGTCCAACAAGGTCCGGTTACGCCTCTCAGATACACCATTATTGTTGGGTTTTCCCGAGCCGCAAAAACCGCTTTTTGCGTTGCGGAAACCTCGGAAGCCCCGGCCACGGATCCGTGCGAAGTATAAAATTATAATTACATGTATGTGCTTACAAAAATACTAGATCTACCTTAGATCTAAGAGGTTAGAACGTTACCCTCGTAGCGACGCCTTCGCTTATCCCGTCCAAAGTCCGCCGGAACTCGAGAGTGTCAAGTGCACACTCCTCTATGGTATCCACACAAGCAATAGGTGGAGAGAAATGCCTTAGAGTGTGCTAGCACTCCCTTAGGACTTTCGGCCAAAGAGAGGGATGGGAGAGGGAGAGCTTGAGAGGAAAGGTTCCAAGGTTGAAGATGAAGTAATGAGAGTAACTCATCAAATGAATTCACCTCATGAAACCCCTAAAGTGGCCGGCCACTTCACGGAGAGGGAGTTACATGCATGCATGTAACTCCCATGTCCCTTGGTCTCCCTCATGAGGTGGCACCAATTGACAAAGTCAATGATGATGTGGAGCATCATCATTGGCCGGCCACGCCTAGTCATCATCATGACATGGCATTTGGTCAAGTCAAACTTGACCTTTCATCTTCCCTCTCAAGTCAAGTCAACTTGACCTCTAATCTCCCATGGTTGATCAAATCTAACCACTTGACTCAAGTCAATTTAATATAATGAATCTCTATTCATTAATTTAAATTGATTTGATGAATCAAATCTCAATTAGACTCATTCAACACTTGAATCAACTTGAGTCTAACTCAATTAGTCTAATTTGGATTACTCTTAATCCAATTTGGTTCATCCCATGAACCTAATCCTCATGGTTCATCATATGAACCTAATCTCCATCTAATTGCTCTTATGTGTGTGACCCTATAGGTTCTTGTAGCGTTGGCAATGTCCTAAACCGATTTAGGAACATAAGCAATGAGCGGTATCTAGCAACACATCCTACCAAGTTACAAGAATGTTGAGCTCAACATCACCTTTGTGACTACTAATTGTGACTCTCACAATATGTGACAATGTCCCTCTATCCTTGACATCTAGATTGACCAATCGAGGCATAGACCGTGTCATCCTCTGCAATCTAAATCTTGATCTCAAGTAGACTCACTCTAATCAAATGAGCTCAATATCTCATATTGACTCATTTGGGCATAACCATGCGCCGTGGTCTCACTCTATCAAGAATATCGATGTCACCCCGTCATATAGGAGGATAGATCCCATCTACATCACTCACATCCCTCCCGCATAATTCGTTATATACCCGATGTCGCCTTTATAGTCCACCCATTTACGGGTGGACGTTTGTGACGAACCAAAGTATGCAACTCCTTATGTAGGGAACCATGGTGACTTGAGGTCTAAGGACTAATAGTCATACTAATAGCCACATGAGAAAGTATATGACACTCATATAACGATCCATGATACTTTCTCATGGCGGGTCATTCAAGATACATTCTCCAATGCATACCCATGTGTCAACTTGATATCTCATATCCATGACTTGTGAGATCAAGTCATCTTGTTGACCTACATGCTAGTCTCTATGCATTAACATTGTCCCCGAATGTTAATACTGACTAGGAATGATTAAGAGTAGTGTTCTCTATATCATCTCATTATCGATTCAACCAATCGATTGATATAGATAAGAACCTACTACTCAAGGACATTATTATATTTAGTTATTTGGCACCAATACAAGTAAATATAATAACCATGCCTTTATAAATAGGAATATGATACAATAAAGTCCATACAACAATCATCATATGATTGGCTCTAGGGCTTTCACTAACAATCTCACACTAGCACTAGTGCCAATCACTGTAGTATCTAATACACAATGACCTAGTGTGACCATCATGCTTTTTACGTACGAAGCCTTGGTCAAGGGATCTGCGATGTTAGCCTCTGTGGGTACTCTGCAAATCTTCACATCTCCTCTATCGATAATCTCTCGAATAAGATGAAAGCACCGATATATTCGGCCTCTGTTGTAGAATCAATAGCGTGTCTGCTTGGAACTATTCCACTCACGCGCCACCATTCAAGCAAAACACGAACCACATTGCGATCTATAATCATCACAGTGGGTTTGGAAGTCGCATCATTGTAACCCTTCTGACTAGCTCCTCATCGCCTCCAAATATCAAGAAATATTCTTTAGTCCTTCTCAAGTACTTAAGAATATTCTTGACTGCTATCCAGTGACGCTCACCTGGATCTGACTGGTATCTACTCGTCATGCTCAAAGTATACGAGACATCAGGACGAGTACACAGCATGGCGTACATGATAGATCCTATAGCAGATGCGTAAGGGATCTTATCCATGCGGTCTCTCTCCTCTAGAAGAGGGACTTTGAGTCTTGAAGACTCTCACCATGTGACATCGGAAGTCCTTTCTTGGAATTGCATGGCAAACCAAGTAATCGTGTCAATGTATGTACTCTGACTTAGGCCAAGCAATCTCTTAGATCTATCTCTATAGATCTTGATGCCTAGAATACAGGCTGCTTCACCTAAGTCCTTCATTGAGAAGCATGTCCCCAGCCAAGTCTTCACAGACTGTAGCGAAGGGATGTCATTCCCAATGAGTAGTATGTCATCCACATACAATACAAGGAACACAACTATGTTCCCATTAACCCTCTTGTAGAGGTTCATCTTCATTCTTGATGAAACCAACTGTTTGATCGCATCATCGAATCGAAGATTCCACTCGAAGCTTGCTTTAGCCCATAAATGGACCTTTGCGGCTTGCATACCTTTGATATGCTATGGATCTACAAAACCCTCGGGTTGTGTCATGTACACATCCTCGAGTAAGTTTCCATTCGAAGCGCGGTTTTGACATCCATCTGCCAGATCTCATAATCGTGGTATACTGCAATAGCAAGCATGATTCGAATGGACTTAAAAATTGTCACTGGAGAAAAGGTTTCATCATAGTCAATACCATGAATTTGCTTGAAACCTTTAGCCACCAATTGGCCCTTATAGGTATCGTAAGTCCATCCATGTCAGTCTTTCTCCTAAAGACCCACTTACACCCAATGGGTTTGACCCTTGGTGGATCAACCAAAGTCCATACTTGGTTAGTGTACATGGATTCCATCTCGGATCTCATGGCGTCTAGCCATTTCTGAATCTGGGCTCATCACGCTTCTGATGGGAGGTAGGCTCATTCTCAATGAGCATAACGTCATCATGGTCGACAAAGAGAAATGAGTATCTCTCGGTGACGACGCACTATCGGACACTGCGAAGAGGTAGGTCTACTTGAAAGGTGGTTGTTCCACAACTCTTTGTGCAACAACCTCATCACCCACAACACTTTGTGGTTCTGTTCAACCTCCATCAAGGCCTCGATGCTATGGTCCTTATCTTGAATTTCTTGAGATCGAAGGTACTCCACTAGTTTTCTAGAAATAAAATCCCTTTCTAGAAAAACCCCAGTCTTTCACAAACACTTTGTCTTGGGAATGTAAATAATATCCCTTTGTATCCTTGGGATATCCAACAAAATAGCACCTATCGGATTTGGGTCCCGGTTTATGCGAGACTTGGCGTCGAGCGTAAGCCTCACAACCCCAAATCCTCATAAAGACATCTTGGGATTTTCCTGTCCATATCGTATATGGTGTCTTTACCTGACCTTGGATGGTACACGGTTAAGGGTAAAGGTCTTGTGTCGAGCATATCCCCAAAAGGATATAGGAAGATCATGTGACTCATCATAGATCGTACCATATCCAATAAGTACGATTCCTCCTTTCGGATACACCATTCCACCGTGGTGTTCCAGAGGAGTGAGTTGGGATAGAATCCCACACTCGGCTAGATAGTCCGAAACTCATGGCTAAGGTATTCACCACCTCGATCCGATCAAGTATCTTAATACTCTTGCCAAGTGGTTTTGTACTTCATTCTTGAATTCTTTGAACTTTTCAAAGGATTGATTTATGTCATAAGATACACATAACCATATCTAGAAGTCATCGATAAATGTAATGAAGTACCTATAACCACCTCTAGCAACATTGAAAGGACCACATACATCACTATGTATAAGTCCTAACAAATCTGTTGCTCTTTTATTATGTCCACTAAAGGAGTCTTGGTCATCTTGCCTAAAAGGCAAGACTACGCATATCTCATATGATTCAAAATCAAATGAGTCTAGCGACCCATCCTTATGGAGTTTGAGATAAGCGACTCTCATTTATGTGACCTAGCGACAATGCGAGGAGATAGGTTTGGTTGACTCATTTTGACTTGAACCTCTTGGTATATATGTTATAGATAGGGCTCTCTAAGTCTAGAAAGTAGAGTCCAGTTCATTAGAGTGCACTACAATAGAACATATCATTTAAATAAAGTGAACAACATTTGTTCTTTATTATAAATGAAAACCTTTCTTGTCGAACAAGAAAGCTGAAATGATGTTCTTAGTTAAGGCAGGCACATAACAACATTCATCTAATTCTAGTACAAGCCCAGAGGGCAGAGATAGATCATAAGTTCCTACAGCAACAGCAGCAACCCTTGCTCCATTGCCTACTCGTAGGTCCATCTCGCCCTTTGTCAATGTCTTGCTATTTCTCATTGCACACAAATGTGAGATGCACATCATTATCTAATACCCATGATGAAGAAATAGATAGATTGACTTCTATAACATTTATACAGTAGAAGTCTCACTTCTCTTCTTAAGATCTTCGGTATGCCTTGCGATTCACGCTTCCGGTGTCAGCTTACTTGCAGTGGAAGCAAGCCCCTTCCTTGGCTACCCCTCCTTTGGGTTTAAGTTCTTTGCCTTTGCCCTTGGCTTGGGACTTTCCCTTACCTTTAGGCTTGCCCTTGCCTTTCTTCTTTTGCACCATCAAAATGGTGTCAGTTTTACCCTTCTTAAGGTTAAGCTCAGCAGTTCTCAACATCTTTGAGCATTTGACGATGGCTTATCAATTTCATTCATGTTATAATTCATGACAAATTGATTGAAGGCTTGTGGCAAAGATTGCAAGATTAGGTCGGTGGCGACTCTTGGCCAAGTGGGAATCCCAATCCTTTGTAGGTTTTCTCGTACCCAATCATCTTGAGTACATATGTACCTCACGGAGTCCCTTCTTGCATTTTGGACCCAAATAATGCCTTAGAGACTTCATATCTCTCATGCCTTGCTTGTCCTTGATATAGTTGTGAAGATGTCAACCATATCATAAGCATTCATGAACTCGTGTTATACGAAGCTCGAGTTCATGGTCGCGATTAGACATGACACATCTAATGCATCATCTTGATGCTTCTTGTAAGCATCTTTGTCATTCATTGGCGATGGCGGAGGTGCCTCGGAATGGGCTGCTCGGGGCGTCTGACTTCCTTTCTTGGGTGAGAACAATTCTCGAGTTCTGCGATCCGAAATTTGCTCCATTGAGCTTGTCCTTCTCAAGGACATAGAGAGAGAGAGTGTTCGTGTTTGTTGACATAGTAATCTACAACATACAATGCAGAGGATTAATATCATATTCCTTTTATCATTTAATTAGGCCTTTAATCAAATGATGCTCCACTGAATTATAGGAATTTTGTAGAATCGAGTTATGGATGTGGTCAAACCACTTTTACTAGATTCATACAAACTAGCTATAATTCTTGCGGGACAAGATCCACATCATACTAAGCCCTGAGTTAGCTTTGGCTAAATCGCCCAAGACTTAGTACGATCGGTGGGTAACACATTAGATTACATCTCTATGCAACTCTTGTTTATAGGATTAAGACCCACATTTACAAAGACCTTGAGTTAGCTTTGGCTAAATCGCCCAAGATTTAGTGTAAATGCGATCTTAACCTATCTTTCAGCGATTGGAATATGCCTATAGTTCTACTCGATCCAATTGAGTTAACTAGTTTTGCTCAATCTAATTGAGCTTACTCTAACAGTCGTGATAGGCGGGACCAAGATTGTCCCTCCGCACCCTACCAAGATAATATCGTTGCTCTGCTTTGGCGATTCAGCAACAACAAATGATCGAGGTAGTGATGGGTATCAAGGCTCAGTAGGCATTTTGAGTTGATTCGATTATGATCTAATCTAATCGTAATGTGTATCTTATACGCATTTAGGCCTTTATTATCCTATATTAGCATGCATCATATACATACATTAATTATTCTAGCATGCATCATATACATACAAGAAAATTAACCTAGCATGCATCATATACATACAAACATTTTTTTCTACTAGCATGCATCACATATATACAAGCAAAATCAATTAAATATACATATATATATATATATATATCAACATATATATATATCGTTAAATGTGATATAGTCATGGCCCTACTACGATCTTCTCAAGCCAATGAGAAGATCGGACGGTCAACCTAAGGCTAGCGGCTTCTCCAAGCGCTTCCTTTGACCGCCATGTGTCGTCGTCACCCTTCTCGTAAGCTCGTCTTCAAGTGGACTTTCCACCGCTCCATTTTTGTACATTACAAATACGAAACTCGAGTTACATTCGAGTCTAAAACTATTTACAACTAGAATATTAAAAGAATAGGCGCGGCAGTGGTCAAACACTTTACAACACGCCTGACACAAAACAGCGCAGTCGTATTATGAATTACAACACACTTAATCCAATCCAATTGGGTTATTGGGCCATGACAATCACAGAATTATACATAATTCTAAATTATGTATTTTACAAAAATTTCTATAATTTTTCCTAATTTATTTGGAATTTATGAGTCTTCTCTGCGTAACGGTCCCGCTAAGCAGTTTCCGGGCGCGATCGCGGGACATGACCCCTTTCGGGGATAGGGGCAGCGCCCCTACTCACAAAATAAACTTGCAGTGTCCCTACATGATCTTACAGCGACTTAAGTCGCTGTCCCAAAACCTAAGCGAGAACTCGGATTGGAGAGTTTTCTCGGCCAGTTGAAGCCTACAGTGTCCCAACACTCGTTGCTAGCCCGACTCGAGAAAAATACCCAAAAATTCTATAAAATAAGAAAATTTACAGAAACATATAAATCTGTAATTTTTATATCTAATATAAAAACTACAAAACGAAACACATATATGCTTAGCACGTGGCTCGATACCAGCTTTGTTGGGTTTTAGGAGCGAAAACCGCTTTTACGTTGGAAACCTCGGAAGCCCGACCACGGATCCGTCTGCAGTATAAAATTATAATTACATGTATGTGCTTACAAAATCCTAGATCTACCTTAGATCTAAGAGGTTAGAAACGTTACCCTCGTAGCGGCGCCCTTAAGCTTATCCCAGCTCGTCCAAAGTCAGGAACTCGAGAGTGTCAAGTGCACACTCCTCTATGGTATCCACACAAGCAATAGGTGGAGAGAAATGCCTTAGAGTGTGCTAGCACTCCTTAGGAATTTCGGCCAAGAGAGGGATGGGAGAGAGGCTTGAGAGGAAAGGTTCAAGGTTGAAGATGAAGTAATGAGAGTAACTCATCAAATGAATTCACCTCATGAAACCCCTAAAGTGGCGGCCACTTCAAGGAGAGGAGTTACATGCATGCATGTAACTCCCATGTCCCTGGTCTCCCTCATGAGGTGGCACCAATTGACAAAGTCAATGATGATGTGGAGCATCATCATTGGCGACCACGCCTAGTCATCATCATGACATGGCATTTGGTCAAGTCAAACTTGACCTTTCATCTTCCCTCTCAAGTCAAGTCAAACTTGACCTCTAATCTCCATGGTTGATCAAATCTAACCACTTGACTCAAGTCAATTTAATATAATGAATCTCTATTCATTAATTTAAATTGATTTGATGAATCAAATCTCAATTAGACTCATTCAACACTTGAATCAACTTGAGTCTAACTCAATTAGTCTAATTTGGATTACTCTTAATCCAATTTGGTTCATCCAATGAACCTAATCATCATGGTTCATCATATGAACCTAATCACCAACTAATTGCTCTTATGTGTGTGACCCTATAGGTTCTTGTAACGTTGGCAATGTCCCTAAACCGATTTAGTAACATAAGCAATGAGCGGTATCTAGCAACACATCATTGCTACCCAAGTTACAAGTATGTTGAGCTACAACATCACCTTTGTGACTACTAATTGTGACTCTCACAATATGTGACAATGTCCCTCTATCCTTGACATCTAGATTGACCAATCGAGGCATAGACCTTGTCATCCTCGGTACAATCTAAATCTTGATCTCAAAGTAGACTCACTCTAATCAAATGAGCTCAATATCTCATATTGACTCATTTGGGCATGGCCATGCACTTCGTGGTCTCACTCTATCAAGAATATCGATGTCACCCCCGTCATATAGGAGGGATAGATCCCATCTACATCACTCACATCCCTCGCATAATTTATTACATACCCGATGTCGCCTTTATAGTCCACCAATTTACGGGTGACGTTTGACGAAGCCAAAGTATGCAACTCCTTATGTAGGGAACCATGGTGACTTCAGGTCTAAGGACTAATAGTCATACTAATAGCCACATGAGAAAGTATATGACACTCATATAACGATCCATGATACTTTCTCATGGCGGGTCATTCAGTATACATTCTCCAATGCATACCCATGTGTCAACTTGATATCTCATATCCATGACTTGTGAGATCAAGTCATCTTGTTGACCTACATGCTAGTCTCTATGCATTAACATTGTCCCTGAATGTTAATACTCGACTAGGAATGATTAAGAGTAGTGTTCTCTATATCATCTCATTATCGATTCAACCAATCGATTAATATAGATAAGAACCTACTACTCAAGGACATTATTATATTTAGTTATTTGGCACCAATACAAGTAAATATAATAACCATGCCTTTATAAATAGGAATATGATACAATAAAGTCCATACAACAATCATCATATGATTGGCTCTAGGGCTTTCACTAACAATTATGCTGTGGTGTATATGGAGGAGTCCATTGAGACAATATACCATTGTCTCTTAGATAATCAAGAAACTCCTGACTCAAGTATTTACCACCTCGATCTGATCGAAGTATTTTAATACTCTTGTCATGTTGTTTCTCTACTTCATTTCTGAATTCTTTCAACCTTTCAAAGGCTTAAGGCTTGTGTTTCATCAAGAACACATACCCAAATCGTGAGTGATCATCGGTGAAGGTAATGAAGTAGCTATAGCCTTCTAAAGCTTGAGTTGACATAGGTCCACATACATCAGTATGTACTAGACCTAGTAACTCTCCCACTCGTTCACCTTTTCCAGTTAAAGGTAACTTTGTCATCTTGTCTTTTAAGCATGATTCGCATGTATCGTATGAATCTAATTCAAACGATTCCAGAATTTCACATCGGTGTAATTCGGACATGCGTTTCTTGCTTACATGGTCAAGACGACAATGCCACATATAGGAGTCTAATTGATTACCCTTTCGAGCACGCGTGTTTCTCGCTTCGATATTGAAAATGTCACTGGATACGTCCAACGTATAAATGCCATTACTTAAATTTCCAATTCCATAAAGTACGCCATTCAAATTTATATAACAATAATTGTTACTAAACGTCAAATGGAAACCATTTCTATTTAAACAGGAAATAGAAACAATGTTCTTTATTAGAGAAGGAACATAATAGCAATTGTTCAGTTCCAAGACTAGTCCACTAGGGAGCTTCAGCAAATAAGTTCCGATGGCGACCGCAGCAACCTTTGCTCCATTGCCAACTCGCAAATTTGACTCCCCTCTGACGAGTCTTCTTCTATTCCTTAGCCCCTTTATGTAATTACATATATGTGAGCCACACCCAGTATCCAATACCCAAGTGTCTAAGGAAATAGAATGACAATCAATAACGAAGATACCTGAAGAGGATGGGGCATCGGATGCCTTCTTCTTCTTCATGGACTCAAGATAAATCTTGTAGTTTCTTCGCCAGTGGCCTTCCTTGCCACAATGATGGCAAGTGCCCTTTTGTGCTGGTTCTGCCTTCTTTGCCTTCTTGTTCTTCCCTTTCTTCTGTTCTTTTGCCTTCCTCTTAGAACCTTTCTTTGAGGAATCAACTAACAGAACCGCCTTCTCCTCATGCTTCACAGAAGGCTCCACAGTCTTCAGCATATTGAGGAGCTCAGGAATAGTGGATTCTAATTTGTTCATCCGATAGTTCATCACAAATTGTGAGAAACTCTTGGTAAAACAATGCAGAATTATGTCAATACTTAATTCGTGATCCATCACAAACCCGAGGGTGGCTAGCCGCTCGATGTACGCGTTCATATTTACCATAAACTCCACTACAGACGAACCTTCTTGCATCTTCGTGGTGAAGAGGAGCCAAGAGACCTTGAACCTTTCGGATCTCGCTTGCTCATCGAACAACTCATGAAGTTGGAAGACCATAGTATTAGCATCCAAATGCTCATGCTGCTTTTGCAGCTCAGGTACCATCGCCTCTAGCATGATGCAACTCGCCAGCTCAGAATCTGCCACATGCTTCTGATAGACCAACATTTGGTCTGGAGTTGCATCGTCCATAGGACGGTTGGGAAGAGGCTCTTCAAGGACATATGCTAGCTTTTCCGCCTTGAGAACAATTCTCAGATTTCTAAGCCAGTCCAGGAAGTTAGGCCCAGTCATTTTGTTTGAATCCAAAATAGTGCGCAAATTCAAAGACGTCATGATCAAACGATTGACCTAAAAATACAAAACGAGCATATATGAGAAAATGATTTTTAAAATGCATCAATATACATTTATAAATCCCATTCATTTTTCGAATTTCAAAAACCCCAAAATCACTTCGGGAGATCGTAGGTTCATCTCCGAATGGGCTGATATCCATCATAGATATGAACAACCTTAGAGAGAGTCCAACAAGTCATTCATAACTACGATGGTAGGTATCAACTATACCGATTGCATATCACGTATATGTAACTATCACAATGTGTTATCAACTAATTGAATGTTCACACATACATCGGGTTGTTAACACATTAACAAGTATGCATTATATGCATAGCACCCAACTTCACCTCCCTTTACATCGACCTTGGAGAGAGTCCAACAAGCCGATGCTCCAGGTTAAAGCCAACCCATTTATCGAGAAATAGTTTTAATATGGTTAGAGTGCATTCAACCAATTATCCCAGCTTGGAGAGAGTCCAACAACCAAAGCTAACGATTGACCTCTGACTCTTACCATATTAGTATTAAACTATTCCATGGTTTGAATATGTTCGGGTTCGAGGCGGGCTTGGAGAGAGTCCAACAACCCAAACAAGAAACGGAACTCTTGTTCCAACCATATTAATGGAAGGTGTAGGCTTAAATATTGTTTAAAGGTTTTTATGTCTCATCCTCTTTGCATGCAAATAACTATTATCTACATGGCATAGCATACATGACATACATCTACATGTCACGACACGCATGACATAATGATATGCATCTAATGCAATTACATGACATACAATTATGTCATGTACATAATTTCCTTATATGTCATAACTATTTATGGAAATAAAATATGTTTAAGATTTGATTCTCCAAATCAAATCATGATTAAATTAGGAAACAAATTTCCAAATCTAATCACATATTTTATTTGTGGAAATAGTTGATTAAGGAAAGTCAATTTAGGAAACCAATTTCCTAAATCATCAAAGCTACTTAATGAAATAAAATATTTCAAGATTTTATTTCCCAAATCAAATCAAGATTAAATTAGGAAACAAATTTCCAAAATCTAATCAAATATTTTATTTATGGAAAATATCAATTTCCATAAATACTTCCAACTTTCCAAAAGTGGAAGATTTCCATAAATACTTCTAGACTTTCCAAAATTGAAAATTTCCATAAATACTTCTAACTTTCCAAAAGTAGAAAATTTACAGAAATATCATTATGACTATCGCAAAACCATTTTACGATTATGTCGAAACACAACCTGGGCTCTGATACCACTGTTGGGTTTCCGGCACCGCGGCGAGTGTGTGTTCGAACATGTTTCGTAAACATGTGCACAACGGAAGAAATAAAATAATAAATCTACATTTATTACAACACACACATCACACGCATACATAGTACAACATATGTAGACATAGCCGTAAATTTAAATTTGCAATAAAAGGAAATTTAACTGCGTATACCTTTCGTATCAAGTGTAGCGGGAACGACATCAACCGGAACGATCCTCGCTAGAATCGTCTCTATCCGTATCCACGCCGAGTATCCTCGGGATGACTTTGCTAAGTCACGAGTCTCGTCTTCGTACGGGTTACTAGCCTCGTGTTGAAGACGATGTGATCGAGATATGATCACGATCCGAATCCAAATTCGGATCCAAAAACAAGTCCTCAAAACTCGCTTCTCCGGAGAGGTATTCGTCAACCGTTTGACGAATCCTTCGTCCTCCACCTCAGAGGATTACCGGAGATCGAATCCCTGGTAAGTATGGCTCTGTCGGAGCTCCAAATGTCGTCAAAACGATGCTCCGACGAGAAGAAAACAAGCTGTCCAGAAAACTGGACTGCTTTGGTGGAGGAGTAAGGGTCGGCCAAAAGAAAGGTGGAAGCTCACCTTATTACCGATCCAAGGAAGATCACCGGAGCACCAACCGGCAGCAGCTCGACGTCGGCGAGGGGAAAGGAAGGCTCCTTCTGGACGCCGGTTGGAAGAGGTGGGGCAGCGGCACTAGGGTTGGCGCCGACTCCTTCAATGGGGTGGGCGGCAACTCTAGCTAGGGTTTTTGGATTAGGGCTTAATAATCCCTTAAGCCCTCTTTTATAGAGAACTAATTCTCTTAATGGTTATTGGATTATAACCATGAGGCCCATTAACCCGCTCCATTAATATAAGTTAAAATAAACCGAACCATGATGGTTTATTTTAAGTTAAAATGAACCGAACCAACTTTTGGTTCATTCGTTTAAAATAAACCAAACCCTTTGGTTTATTCTCCTCCATTGGATTAGAACCAAACCATTTTGGTTCATCCATTATGTCTTCATAAGACACGTCCCATCCACGCTTCCATTGCGACTGAAACGATTTCATGCTCACTTCTTGTTTGGTCAAACCAAACCTAGTTTCTCTCGGTCTAAGAATCCCATTCTCAAGCTCGTTTTAAATCCTTCAGATTACGCTCGTTGTGCGTGTGACCAAATAGGTTCTCGGTTTATGTTGGTCGTCTATAATTAACCATTAATTATAGAACTATCATGAGTGGCACCTAGTAGTACATCATGATCCCCAATTAACCGAAAAGATCAACGGTTGATCCAGAACTATTTCTGAAACCCTTCAGCAGCTCGAATGATTCGTGCCCCATTCCCTTCACTCATCTTATACCCACTTGGTTCAGGACATGGTCTATAGTCTCAATCCCCACTAGGCTGACTACGTCACACCTAGCCCAAGTATCATTTCCTCGTCCTACGGATTCTAGTTACTCCACATGTATCGAAGAGTACCTTACTCTAAACATGTAATGCTTTGGCCAAAGACTTTAGTAACAATCCGACGAGAGGCCATGGGTATACATCTCCTCGCAAGGAGTGGTGAATCCTTTATAGGCTATTCAAACACCTTCGATCACTTCGATTTATACCCAATCATCCCGGGTCCACATCTCCTTAGAGACGCTTGCTTAAGATGTCAAAGCATAAGTCTCTATGATCAAGATGACTTGAATACCGCAAGTCAAAGAAACATCGCACTTAAGATACAGTAAGAACTTCATTGACATATCTATATATGCAGAGAACCATATGAAGTCTTACGGCTGGTCACTCCAATGAACTAGTTACTATAACTAGCATCCACGATTAACTTCGGACATCACAATGTCTCCAGCCAGTGAGAATTAGCTGCTTGGATACACCAAGGAGTATACCTCGTGCTAGTCTCGACAGAATTGATGGTGTCCAAATCCATCAATTCATCGACTAGGAATAATTCCGATACATCACAAATACACATGTAGAGATACTCACTAGTTGTGATCCAATCACAAATTCTCTTTGTAGAGTACGTATGCCGGAATCGGGACGTTTGGATATTAAGATAAATGAGTTTAAGATCCAATCAAATACATAAAAACATGTATACTAAAATAGTGAATTTTCATTTATCATATAAATGGTTCATACATAAGGTGATTGCCTTTGGACATCTCTCATATATTACTAACAGCATTGTCACTAGGACAGGCGGGAAGAGGCGCTTCGAGGACATTTGCAAGCTTTTCAACCTTAAGAACAATTCTCAAGTTTCTAAGCCACCCAAGAAGTTCGCCTACCAATTTATTCAATCCAAAATGGAACGCAAATTCAAACACATCATGATCAATATATTAACTTAGAAATACAAACGAGCATATATGAGAAAGATGATTTTTAAAATGCATCAATATACATTTATAAATCCCATTCATTTTTCGAATTTCAAAAACCACAAAATCACTTCGGGAGATCGTAGGTCCATCTCCGAATGGGCTGATATCCATCATAGTTATGAACAACCTTGGAGAGAGTCCAACAAGTCATTCATAACTACGATGATAGGTATCAAATATATCAATTGCATATCACGTATATGCAACTATCACAATGTGCTATCAACTAATTGAATGTTCACACATACATCGGGTTGTTAACACATTAACAAGTATGCATCATATTAATAGCACCCAACTTCACCTCCCTTTACATCGACCTTGGAGAGAGTCCAACAAGCCGATGCTCCAGGTTAAAGCCAACCCATTAATCGAGAAATAGTTTTAATATGGTTAAAGTGCATTCAACCAATTAGCCCGACTTGGAGAGAGTCCAACAACCAAAGCTAACGATTGACCTCTGACTCTTACCATATTAGTATTAAACTATTCCATGGTTTGAACATGTTCGGGTTCGAGCCGGTCTTGGAGAGAGTCCAACAACCTAAACAAGAAACGGAACTCTGGTTCTAACCATATTAATGGAAGGTGTAGGCTTTAATATTGAGTTAGGGTTTTTATGTCTCATCCTCTTTGCATGCAAATAACTATTATCTACATGGCATGACATACATCTACATGTCACGACACGCATGGCATAATGATATGCATCTAATGCAATTACATGACATACAATTATGTCATGTACAATATTTCCTTATATGTCATAACTATTTATGGAAATAAAATATGTTTAAGATTTGATTCTCCAAATCAAATCATGATTAAATTAGGAAACAAATTTCCAAATCTAATCACATATTTTATTTGTGGAAATAGTTGATTAAGGAAAGTCAATTTAGGAAACCAATTTCCTAAATCATCAAAACTACTTATGGAAATAAAATATTTTAAGATTTGATTTCCCAAATCAAATCATGATTAAATTAGGAAATAAATTTCCAAAATCTAATCAAATATTTTATTTATGGAAAATATCAATTTCCATAAATACTTCCAACTTTCCAAAAGTGGAAGATTTCCATAAATACTTCTAGACTTTCCAAAATTGAAAAATTTCCATAAATACTTCTAACTTTCCAAAAGTAGAAAATTTCCAGAAATATCATTATGACTATCGCAAAACAATTTTACGATTATGTCGAAACACAACCTGGGCTCTGATACCATCAAGGTTTCCGCACACGAGTGTATGTTCGAACATGTTTCGCAAACATGTGCACAGCGGAAGGAATAAAATAAAAAATCTAATTTATTACAATACACACATCACAAGCATGCATAGTACAACATGTGTAGACATAACAGTAAATTTAAATTTTGCAATAAAAGGAAATTTAAACTACGTATAGCTGACGTATCACTCGTAGCAGGAAAGACATCAACTGGAACGATTCTAGCTAGAATCGTCTCTATCCGTATCCACGCCGAGTATCTTTGGGATGACTTCACAAAGTAACTAGCCTCATCTTCATATGGGTTACTAGCCTCGTGTTGAAGACGACGTGATCGAGAGAAGATCACAATGTGAATCCAAATTCGGATCCAAAATGAGTCCTCAAAAACTCGCTTCTCCGGAGAGGTATTCGTCAACCATTTGATGAATCCTTCGTCCTCCACATATGAGGATTACTGGAGATCGAATCCCCGGTAAGAAAGGCATTGTTGGAGCTCTAAACGTCGTCCAAATGATGCTCCAACAAATGGGAAACAAGCAGTCCAGAAAACAGGACAGCTTTGGTGGAGACCTTGCGCCAGTCAAATAAGGAAAGCAATGTGCTCACCTTGTCGCCGGAGCCAAGGATGATCACCGGAGCTCCTCTGGCAGCAGCTCGACACCAGCAAGTGGAGAAGACAGCAACAGCTGGTCGCCGATTGGAGGAGGTGGGCGGCGGCAATAAGATTGGCGCCGACTAGATGGAGAGGAGGGAGAGGTTGGGCGGCCAAAACCTAGGGTTGCCTCAATTAGGTTTTTACAAAAACCCTTAAGCCCTATTTTATAGAGAACAAATTCTCTTAATGGTTATTGGATCATAACCAAAGGCCCGTTAACCCGCTCCATTAATTTAAGTTAAAATAAACCAAACCATGATGGTTTATTTTAAGTTAAAACGAACCGAACCAACTTTGGTTCATTCGTTTAAAATAAACCAAACCCCTTTGGTTTATTCTCCTCCGTTGGATTAGAACCAAACCATTTTGGTTCATCCATCATGTCTTCATAAGACACGGCCCATCCACGCTTCCATTGCGACTGAAACGATTTCATGCTCGCTTTTTGTTTGGTCCAACCAAACCTAGTTTCTCTCGGTCTGAGAATCTCATTCTCAAGCTCGTTTTAAATCCTTTGTATTACGCTCGTTGTGCGTGTGACCAAATAGGTTCTGGCTTTATGTTGGTCGTCTATAATTATCCATTAATTATAGAACGATCATGAGTGGCACCTAGTAGAATATCATGATCCCCAATTAACCGAAAAGATCAACGGTTGATCCAGAACTATTTCTGAAACTCTTCAGCAGCTCGAATGAATCGTGCCCCATTCCCTTCACTCATCTTATACCCACTTGGTTCAGGACATGGTCTATAGTGTCAGTCCCCACTAGGTTGACTACGTCACACCTAGCCCAAGTATCATTTCCTCGTCATACAGATTCTAGTTACTGCACATGTATCGAAGAGTACCTTACTCTAAACATGTAATGCTTTGGCCAAAGACTTTAGTAACAATGCGATGAGAGGCCATGGGTATACATCTCCTCGCAAGGAGTGGTGAATCCTTTATAGACAATTCAAACACCTTCGATCACTTTGACTTATACCCAATCATCTCGGGTCCACATCTCCTCAGAGATGCTTGCTTAAGATGTCAAAGCATAAGTCTTCATGATCAAGATGACTTGAATACCGCAGGTCAAAGGAACATCGCACTTAAGCTACAGTAAGAACTTTATTGACATATCTATATTTATAGAGAACCATATGAATTCTTACGGCTGGTCACTCCAATGTACTAGTTACCATAACTAGCATCCACGATTAACTCCAGACATAACAATGTCTCCAGCCAGTGAGAATTAGCTGCTTGGATACACCAAGGAGTATACCTCGTTCTAGTCTCGACAAAATCAATGGTGTCCAAATTCATCAATTCATCGACTAGGGATAATTCTGATACATCACAATTACACATGTAGAGATACTCACTAGTTGTGATCCAATCAAAAATTCTCTCATGCTGTGAATCGTATCGTGGACATTCAGTAAATGAGTTTAAGATCTAATCAAATACATGAAAACATGTATACTTAAATAGTGAATCTTCATTTATCATATAAATGGTTCAAACATAAGGCGATTGCCTTAGGACATCTCTCATATATCACTAACACTTAGAGATTGATTAAAAACCCTAGGAGAGGCCCTCCTTTTATAGCCCTTGAGCCCCTTTTCGAATGGGTCTTCAACCAATAGGAATTGGGCACAAGACTCCTTGAAAAATGGTGATAAAGCTTGACTCCTCGCGGCTGATTTTTGACCATCGGTTAAACTGATTTCTTGGCCGGTTGAACTGATGGCTCTGCAGTTGACTTGATCCTTGGCCGGTTGAACTGATGGCTCAATAGTTGAACTGATCCTTGGCCGGTTGAACTGATTTCCATGCTTTTCGACTGTAATAAAGAGTTAGCTCAAAATATAAGTGAATTCGACGGACACTTGCCATCCTATCTCAACATAGACCTTCCATGGGAAGTCTTGATCGAATCGTCGCCTAAGGATGTCCCCGTATGAAGGACTCGACCTTACTTACACTCACTCACATGAGCTTACCTCAACATTTACCTTTGAAGCCTTTCTTTCGATCTCCACCTGATTCCTTCGGCTCCCTCCGAAGTCCTCCCGGTGTCGCCCGACCACTACGGTCCTCTCCGAGTATCGCTGACCTTCGGCTTAGTTTAGCATTTCTGCACACTCAATTCAGCTTGTGAGATAATGACATGAGCTTAACTTTGTATCATTTTCTATAATCAAAACTCAGGTTCGACTTAGGTGCCTACTACACCAAAAATAAAGTCCGATCCATTAATGATAATCCATTCCACTAGAGGATTATCATTGATCTACATCACCAACCTCCATAAATAAATATGAGCTCCATATATTAATTGTACAAATATGTCTCCGTGTTTAAGATCTCGAATGTCCATCAATTAATTAATTTACTGACAATTAATTGATCAACATCTAACTGCATGAGTAGTACCACTCAACCTTATCATCATGTCGGACCAAGTCCACCTGCAGAGTTTACATGATGAACCTTATGAGCTCCTCAAAGGGACATCATCATCCTAATATAAGGGACACGGTTTCCTCCTATAATCAACGACACACCATATAAATAATATCATTTCCCAACTTACCGAGCCTATCGATTTACTCTATAAATCTCGCCCATTGGTAAATTAAAGAAATAAATACTAAGTACATGTGCCCGTTATTATATCGGGATTAAGAGCTTGTACACCATAATATCTGAGTTCCAATTCAATTATGTAGTTAGCAATAAATCGAATCACCTCTAAGTCGGTCCTGCTCATTACACAAAAAGTGCACCAGTGTAATTCTATGGTCAAGACAAACCAATACCAAATCACACTACAACCATACCAATGGTTTGTCCAGAACCATCTCGGTTGTGAGCCTTTACTTATACTTTATAAGGAACTGATAACATGATCTCCCGTGTGACACTACACACCATGTTATCTACAATGTAATGTATTAAACAATATGCATAACCATAAATATGCAAATAATGATCATGTGATTCTTATTTCAAAAATAAAGATATTCATACAAAAGATAGACTTTTCAGTATACATCCCAATAATCTCCCACTTATACTAAAAGACTATGTTGTCCTCTTACTGCATACATCTGATTCCCATTCCCTCCACATGCCTATCAAAAGCTCTCGCATGAAAGGCCTTAGTGAAAGGATCTACTAGGTCATCTTCTGATGTAATCTAGGCGACAACAACTTCTACCTCCTTTACGATCTCTCGTGACGTGGTACTTGCGCTCTATGTGTTTACATGGTTCCTTCTCGAGTACACATTTTGCATGGGACATGCTTTATTATCACTTGGGAGAATAAAGTTGCTTAGCGATAGTTCTAAATGAACCAGAATCAAAAGTCCATCAAGAAGTTCCTGAGCCAAACAGCTTCTTTGGCCGCCTCAGAGGCTGCCACATACATAGCTTCGATGGTAGAGTTCGCCACGCATTTCTTCTTGACACTCCTCCAAACAATGGCTTCACCTCCCAAAGGAAACACAAAACTGAAGGTAAGAAATTTTTCTTCACACTTCAACTCGCTCGCTTGTTCATGGCGATCCCATCTACGTCCCCGGATAAAAAAAAATTATCCTTGACAAAGATGGATTACCCAAGCAACCGTTCCATCATCGTGCTATTCGATTATAGTGGTCACTTGAACAAACTTGTTGTTCAAGCAAACAACCTCTATTCTATGATTAGCCGCAGAATAGACGATATACGGATCGCTGGTTTTTGTGTTTGTATTCGGGGTCCAAGTAAATTAGCCACATACCATACATACAATATACAAAGAAACAAAAGGAAACCAAAACAAGAATTATACCTCTTGTTTACCTTAAGTTCTTCTATCGTATGTCCTATCCTCCTCTTGGACGTTGTGTGAGCAACGATCTTCCAAGAGTTGAAGCCTCCTAGATCACGTTCTTCCCTTCTTTGCTCACTGCGAACAAAGGGATGAATAGAACAAAGCTCTTCTTCCTATCTAAAACCGGCCACCAAGTCAATGGACTTGATGTTGCCGCCGGCCAAGGAGGAGAAAAGGATTGCCGACCAACCTTTAAGAGAGGTTGTCATTGGCCAAAGGAGAGGAGAAAGCGGCGGCCAAAGCATGAGGGAGAGAGTCACCAGCCAAGGAAAGGAGAAGAAGAAGAAAACCTAAGCCTCCCTTCGTCTTATCGCCGGCCCTAGGCGGAGCAAACCTTAGCAAGCTTTCTGCCTCAAACCCTAACCCTAGAAGCCTTGCCGCCCAAGCCAAAACATAATCTCCCTTCTAATTCTCACGCCCAAGCCTTGGACATGCTTTTATAGAGCTAGGCTTAAGCCTCCTTTCAATCTCCACCGTCGGATCTAGGGATTTAATCTCAACCGTCGGATCTAGAGATTTAATCTCAACCGTCGGATCTATAGATTTAATCTCCACCATCGGATCTAACCACCGTCGGATCTAGAGATTTAATCTCCACTGTCGGATCTAGATTTTCATTTTACATCATCAGATCTAGGCTCCATGAGGGTTTTAATAGGCTACAATAGGGACCATGAGGAGGAGTTGGATCTTCACCACCCAATGAATCAGGCCCACATAAAGTTCGATCCATTAATAATAATCCATTCCACTAGAGGATTATCATTGATCTACCTCACCAACCCCCATAAGTTAATATGGGCTTCATATATTATTTGTACATATATCTCCCCGTGTTTAAGATCTCAAATATCCGTTGTTTAATTAATTTACTCACAATTAATTAATCAACATCTAACTCCATGAGTAGTACCACTCAACCTTATCATCATGTCGGACCAAGTCCACCTGCAGGGTTTACATGATGAACCTTATGAGCTCCTCAAGGGGACATCATCATCCTAATATATAGGACACGGTTTCCTCCTATAATCAACGACATACCATATAAATAATATTATTTCCCAACTTATCGAGCCTATCGATTAACTCTATAAATCTCGTCCATTGGTAAATCAAAGAAATGAATACTAAGTATATGTGACCATTATTATATCGGGATTAAGAGCATGTACAACATAATATCTGAGGTCCGATTCAATTATGTAGTCAGCAATAAATTGAATCACCTCTAAGTCGGTCCTGCTTAATACACACAAAGTATACTAGTGTAATTGAATGGCCAAGACAAACTAATACCAAATCACACTACAACCATTCCAATGGTTTGTCCATAACCTACTAGGTTGTGAGCCTTTACTTATACTTTACAAGGAGCTGATAACATGATCTTCCGTGTGACACTACACACCATGATATCTACAATATAATGTAATAGACAATATGCATAACCATAAATATGAAAACAATGATCATGTGATTTTTATTTCAAAAATAAAGATGTTATATAAAAGATAGACTTTTCAGTATACATCCCAACAATCTCCCACTAATACTAAAAGATTATGTTGTCCTCATACTGCCATACATCTGATTCTCATTGCCTCCACATGCCTATCAAAAGCTCTCGCTGGAAGGGCCTTAGTGAAAGGATCTATCAGGTAATTTTCTAATGCAATCTTTGCCACAACAACTTCTCCTCGCTTTACGATTTCTCGTATCAGGTGGTACTTGTGCTCTATCTGTTTACTTGCCTTATGGGCTTATGGTTTCTTCGAGTTTGCAACTGCACCACTATTATCATAATAAATTGTGATAGTTTTGGGCAAACCAGGAATCACATCTAAGTCTATCAAGAAGTTCCTGAGCCATACAACTTCTTTGGCCGCCTCAGAGGCTGCCACATACTCAACTTCCATGGTAGAGTCCGCCACGCATTTCTTCTTGACACTCCTCCATACAATGGCTCCAACTCCCAAAGTAAACACAAAACCTAAGGTAGACTTACTGTAATCCCTATCAGATTGGAAGTCGAAATCTGTGTAACTCACATGGAGTAATTGGCCTACCTGGTAAACTAGCATATAATCCCTAGTCATTCTTAGGTACTTCAATATATGTTTTACTGCAGTCCAATGTCCCTATCCTGGATTACTCTGATATCTGCTAATAATCCCCATGACAAAGCAGATATCCTGTCTCGTACATAGCATAGCATACATGAGGCTTCCTACTGTCGAAGTATAAGGAACCACCTTCATTTCCTTTATCTCCTTAGATGTTCTAGGACACATCTCCTTAGATAAAGGAACTACATGCCTAAAAGGTAGAAAACCTTTCTTGGAGTTCTACATGCTGAAACGATCCATAATGGTGTCTATGTATGAAGCTTGAGATAAGCACAACATCCTTTTCCTGTGATCCCTTATAACCTTGATCCCAAGGATGTGTCCAACTTCTCCCAAGTCCTTCATATCAAACTATTTGGACAACCATACCCTTACGTCCGATAACACCTTGACATTGTTGCCAATTAACAAAATATCATCTACGTATAGTACAAGAAATACCACTATGTTTTCGTCACATCTCTTGTATACACAAGACTCATCCGAACTTTGAATAAATCCATAAGACTGGATTACCTCATCAAAGCGGATGTTCCAAGACCTTGAAGGTTGCTTCAATCCATAAATGGACCGATTAAGCTTACACACAAGATGCACTTTGCCCTTTGCAATGAATCCCTCTGGTTGCTTCATATAGATGTTCTCCTCAAGACTTCGATTAAGAAAAGTTGTCTTGACATCCATCTGCCACACCTCATAATCCATATGAGTAGCAATACATAAGAGAATCCGAATAGACTTAAGCATGGCTACAGGCAAAAAATCTCCTCATAATCGATGCCCTCTTTCTGAGTATACCCCTTCGCAATAAGCCTCGCTTTGAAGGTCTCAACCTTCCCGTCTATTCCTCTCTTTCTTTTGTAGATCCACTTGCATCCAATGGATTTTACACCATTGGGTGGTTCTACTAGCTCCCAGACCCGATTTGAATCCATAGATTCTATCTCAGAATTCATCGCACTTTGCCAAGATATCGCATCTTTATCTTGGATGGCCTTGTCATATGTCTAGGGTTCAGGTTCATGTTCGCCAGGGACCAAATCAGAAGATTCTCCCAAGAACATGAATCTATCAGGCTGTCTAACAACCCTCCCACTACGATGAGGTATCACCTGTGTATCCTCTGTGACACGCGGTGCAGTGACTTGTAGTATATCCTCTTGTACCGGTGGTACTGAAGCAATGACTTCCCCTATTAATTCCTCTAGAACAATCTTACTCATGGGTTTGTCGTTCATCACATAGTCTTATTCTAGAAATTTGGCATTCATACTGACGATCACCCTCTGATCTCTAGGACTATAAAACAAACCATCTTTCGTTCCTCTAGTATAGCCAATGAACATGCGCACTTCTGTATGAGGTTCCAACTTATCAGTATCTGCCTTCAGCACATGTGCTGGACTCCCCCAAATTCGAATATGTCTAGACTAGGCTTTCGCCAGTCCACAATTCTGTGGGAGTAGAAGGCACTGATTTAGATGGTACCAAGTTCAGAAAATACTCTATCGTATCTAGAGCATATCCCCAGAACGATTCTAGCAACTCAGAATAACTCATCATCGATCTAACCATCTCCATAAGAGTCGTATTCCTATGCTCTACTACACCATTCTGCTGGGGTGTGCCAGGTGCAGACAATTGGGATTGAATCCTAGCCTCTAATAAGTAATTCCTAAACTCTCCCAAGAGGTACCCACCACGATCAGATCGTAGTGTCTTGATACTTTTACCTTGACGTTTCTCCACATCAGCCTTGAATTCTTGGAACTTGTCAAAGCATTCAGACTTGCGGCGCATCAAGTAAATGTATCCATATCTTGAATAATCGTCTATAAAAGAGACGAAATATTTAAAACCTCCTCTTGCCTGGATAGACATAGGACCACACAAATCATAATGAACCAATTCCAACACATCTTTGGCTCTATACCCCTTGGCCTTAATAGGCCCCTTGGTCATTTTACCTTCCAAGCAAGATTCGTAGGTTGGGAAATCATCCACCACTAATGAACTCAGAGGTCCATCAGCTATCAACCTTTGAGTTCTGCTTAGGTTAATATAACCTAGCCTTAGATGCCAAAGATATGTTTGGTTAATTTTTGAAGGTTCTTTTCTCTTTTGTGAATTAGAAGATAAGTTATTCACTTCTATTTGCATCGTGAGAGCTTTTGGTTCAAGTGTATATAAATTTCCTATCAATGCACCAGAATAGATAATATCCCTATTCCTTTTTATAACAACTCTGTCATTAAAGGAAATAGAATATCCATCCATAAATATTTTAGAAACCGAAATCAAATTCTTTCTAAATAAAGGTACATAAAGGCAATTTTTAAGAACCAAAACTTTATTCCTCTCAAAAGACAAATAAACATCTCCCACTGCAACAGTCGCTACCTTTGTAGCATCACCCAAGTAGATGGTAATCTTCCCTTCAGCCAGTCGTTTGGTTTCTTGGAACCACTGCAAAGTATTACATATATGATCAGTGGCTCCCATATCTACACACCAGGTGCCGGTGGATAACACCGCTAAATATGTTTCAACGACCAGACCAAAAGATATACCTTTGTTCTACTTCCAGTTGGGGCAGTCCTTCTTCCAGTGTCCAGTCTGCTTGCAAGTGAAACACTTGCCTTTCGACTTCTTCACTCCTCCCTAAGATCCTCCCACCACCTTTGCCCCAGCTTGTTTCTTCTTCTTCTTTCCTTTCGGCTTAGAAGTAGATATTGGACTTTCCGAGCTGCAAAAACTGCTTTTTGCGTTGCGGAAACCCTGGAAGTTCGGCCACAGATCCGTGCGAAGATATATTAAAATAAAAACATGTATGTGCTAAGTAAACCTAGATCTACCTTAGATCTAGAAGTTGAGAGTGTTACCCTCGATGTGACGCCCTTCGCAAATCCCGCTCGTTCAAATAGCTTGCCGGAACTCTAGAGTGTCAAGTGTACACTCCTCTATTGGTATCCACACAAGCAATAGGTGGAGAAAAGAAACCTAGAGTGTGCTAGAACCCTTAGAAGTTTTGGCCAAGGAGAGGAGAGGGGAGCTTGAGAGGATGATCCAAGCAAGAAGATGAAGTTTTAGTAACTCACAAAATCAATTCCATCTAATGGAATAAGTGGCTGGCCACAATCTCTTGGGTTGTTACATGCATGCATGTAACTCCAAGAGCCAATGGCTCTTGGTCTCCCTCATGAGGTGGCACCACATGATAAGTCAATGATGATGTGGAACATCATCATTGGTCGGGAAAGCCAAGTCATCATCATGATATGTCATTTGGTCAAGTCAAACTTGACCTTTCATCTTCCCTCTCAAGTCAAGTCAAACTTGACCTCTTATCTCCCATGGTTGATCAAATCCAACCATTTGATTCAAGTCAATTTAATTTAATGAATCTCTATTCATTAATTTAAATTGATTTGATGAATCAAATCTAAATTAGACTCATTCAACACTTGAATCAAATTGAGTCCAACTCAATTAGTCTAATTAGGATTACTCTTAATCCAATTTGGTTCATCCCATGAACCTAATCCTCATGGTTTATCATATGAACCTAATCTCCATCTAATTACCCTTTGTGTGTGACCCTATAGGTTCTTGTAACGTTGGCAATTTCCCTAAACCGATTTAGGAACATAAGCAATGAGCGGTATCTAGCAACACATCATTGCTACCCAAGTTACAAGAATGCTGAGCTCCAACATCACCTTTGTGACTACTAATCGTGACTCTCACAATATGTGACAATGTCCCTCTATCCTTGACATCTAGATTGACCAATTGAGGCATAAACTGTGTCATCCTCAGTACAATCTATATCTTGAACTCCAAGTAGACTCACTTTAATCAAATGAGCTCAATATCTCATATTGACTCATTTGGGAATGGACATGCACTTCATGGTCTCACTCTATCAAGAATAACGATGTCTCTCCCATCATATATGTAACGCTCGTAAAATTCCTAGCAATTTTACAAGAATTTTTGCATGATTATAATGAGCTTTATGTGGGCTCTTTCAAAAATAAAAGAAAAGGAGCCAAAAAAAGGATGCAAGGACTAGGAATTGAACCCCAAACCTCTAGTAGATAGCTAAGCCCTAAAGATGCATCCAATAACAAGAAGCCCAGCAGGGTTGTACTATTAGAGGAATATGGGAAATTAAAGTTATGAGTAAGGGAGACTAAGGGACACTTCAAGAGAATAAATAGGGAATGAGGAGACAAGAGAAAGGCCACTTCTCCACTTTTCCTCTTTTCTTCTTCTTCTTCCTCACCGAAACCGACCCCTCTCCCTTTCCATTTTTCCGAGATCCATCCAAACAAGAAGAAGGCTAGGTTTGGCTTCCCTTAGGTTGTATTCAAACTAATAGCAAAGCGAAGGAAGTAAGTATCCCCTCACCTGCATACAAGTAGTTGTTTCGATTGATGTTATGGTGTCAACCTCTTCTCGAACCATTCGACCAAGACCTTTATTTGAGTTTTGCATGAAGATCCATGCCATACCTTGTATGAACATGATGAAGATAGGATGCTAGATGGATTAGGTTAAGTGTTTGACCTTAAAACCCCCAAGGAGCAATCGGCCAAGTCCCTTTAGACCCCTATGTGTTCTTTTATGCCATGCTATAGATAAGTTCATGCTATGTTTTGATGGTAAAAAAAGATAACATGATGTTTGGTTAACCTAGATTTAAGTGGATGAACTTTAAAGCCCTTGGACCATTCGGCCAAGTCGCTTTAGACCCCTATGAGTTCTTTTATGCCATGCTATAGATAAGTTCATGATATGTTTTGATGGTAAAAGAAGATAACATGATGTTTGGTTAACCAAGATTTAAGTGGATGAACTTTTAAGCCCTTGGACCATTCGGCCAAGTCCCTTTAGACCTTTATGTGTTCTTTTTATGCCATGCTATAGATAAGTTCATGCTATGTTTTGAGGGTAAAAGAAGATAACATGATGTTTGGTTAACCTAGATTTAAGTGGATGAACTTTTAAGCCTTGGACCATTCGGCCAAGTACCTTTAGACCCCTATGTGTTCTTTTTATTCCATGCTTTAGATGAGCTCATGATAACTTTTGATGTTAGATGAAGATTACATGCTCTATGCTAGGTTTTAAATGAGTTCATGCCATGTTTGATGTTAGAAGAAGATAACATGTTCTATGCCATGCTATAGATAAGTTCATGCTATGTTTTGATGGTAAATGAAGATAACACGATGTTTGGTTAACCTAGATTTAAGTGGATGAACTTTAAACCCTTTGACCATTCGGCCAAGACCAATTTAGGCCTATCATGCTATGATCTATAAATTACCATGTCATGTTTTGAATGTAGATATAGGTAACATGTGAAAGTTAAGCTAGATTTAAGAAATAGATCTTAGGTTATCTTGGAACTCTCGGCCAAGGCTTATCTACAGCCCTAAGTGCCCTCCCATTCCATGATTTATATGTTATGTAGTTAATTAGACCATGTATAAGTTGTTTGGTATTTAAAACTTTAATAGAGCTCCATGAAGTTTAGATCACTCCATATGTCTATGTCAATAGTAGGGATGCATGATAAGTTTCTGCTCATTACCATGTTAAATATATGATCTTATTATGCTCATTCCCTTGTGATTGTACGAATGTATGATGTTTTATAAAGAAGAACCATGATATGCATGAAAAGAAAGATGATATGTTTTGAAGAAGAAATATGTTATGAAAAAAATATGATATGTTATGAAGAAGAAATATGCTATGATGTATGATGTGTTATGAAGAAGCAATACGATATGTTATGAAGATGAAGAAGAAACACGATATGCCATGACAAAGAACATGATATGTTTATGTTTATGAAATGATATGTTATTATATGAAGCATGATAAGTATTTTACTTTCTGCATGGCTTGTACCAGGACCCCAACAAGGTCCAAAGGGATGTGCTCCTATGTTGCCCTAGGCCGACGGTCATAGTACGGGCCTAGGATGGGCTTCTATGTTATGATTGTCCCTAGGTCGACGGTCATAGTAAGGACCTAGTACGGGATGGGCTCCCAGATGCCCTAGGCTGACGGTCATAAGTACGGGCCTAGGATGGGCTTCTATGTTATGATGATGGCCCCTAGGTCGATGAACATAGTACGGGCCTAGTAACCTAGTAGGTTCAGGATTAGCTACCTCGGGTCTATTTAGGGATGCGCGCTATGATGATGATGAGGTACAATGTCAAGCCCAATATGTTGAGATTTATTTTTAAATACCTATAAGATATGTTTTCAAAGAGCATCCTGCATATAATTTATATTATGTCTGCTTATGTCTATGATGTTATATTTATGTTATGCTTGCTTATGTCTATGATATTATATTTATGTTATGCCTACTTATGTCTATGATGTTATATTTATGTTATGCTTGCTTATGTCTATGATGTTATGTTCATGTTATGCCTACTTATGTTCTACGATGTTATGTTCATGTTATGCCTGCTTATGTCTATGATGTTATATTTATGTTTTGCCTGCTTATGTCTATGATGTTATATTTATGTTATGCCTGCTTATGTGTATGATGTTATATTTATGTTATGCCTGCTTATGTTCTACGATGTTATAATTATGTTATGCTTCCTTATGTCTATGATGTTATGTTCATGTTATGCCTGCTTATGTTCTACGATGTTATGTTCGTGTTATGTCTGCTTATGTCTATGATGTTATATTTATGTTATGCCTGCTTTTGTCTATGATGTTATATTTATGTTATGCCTACATATGTCTATGATGTTATATTTATGTTATGCCTTCTTATGTTCTACGATGTTATAATTATGTTATGTTTGCTTATGTCTATGATGTTATGTTCATGTTATGCCTGCTTATGTTCTACGATGTTATATTCAAGTTATGCCTGCAAGTTATGCATGCTTATGTCTTTGTATGTTTACATGTTATGCTTACGTATGGTTTTTGTGAGTAGGACAGGATCTTACTAAGCCTATGTGCTTATAGTTAATGTTCCCTTGTACTGCAGATAAGGGTAATGGGTGGATAAACTAAAGGGAGCAGCAGGAGGGGCAAAGTGTGTGTGGTAGTGGCATGGTGGAGGAGATCTGTTATGTTCTTTATGCATGTTTTCCCCTAAGATAATTTTGTTTATGAATTTGAACTAAGTAGTGATGAACTGATGATGCAAGCCCTATGTTTAAGAAGAAGTATCTATGAAATGACGATGCATGTTTATGTTTAAAAGAAAAAAAAATAAGTCTAAAGTCTTCCGCTATAAGAAGTATAGGTAGTCTTCCGTTGTAATGTATGTATGTACGATCGTGTCACGCGCCGCTCCTCCGGACCCTTGGAAAAAGGGCGGGTGTGACAGGTTGGTATCAGAGCAAATCTGCCTTTCCACGACACACACATCAAGCTCCAATCCTGCCGCTCCAAGTAAGAATTTCTATGCCTACTCTATTTTTTTTGTTCATGTATGATAAGAAATGCTTCTAGCTTAAATATGCCTAAAAATATGTATGATACCCCTTATGCTAGCTTTTAGTTTAACTATGCATAGATAAATAAACGATAATCTTATACTAGCCTTACTCTAATATGTGAAGATAAACATGGCTGGGGAGATGGTAAGTCGACGAGATAGCACCCACATGACCTTACGCATGTAGTTCGAACTCCGTCGTCAAGTCACGAGAGCGTGATATAAGTAATAAATACCTTAATGAATCAGTGAGAAACCTGCGCCCACCGGTGAGCCATGGCACGATGGTTGACGAAGCTTACGATCCAATGGCGGTGAAGCCGGAAAATTTCTCTGTCTTGGTGAACCATGGTACGCCTAGGGCTCAAGACTGGAAAGCATCATGGAGCTACTGGACTGGCCCGAATGCGAGAAGATTAAGTACGCATCATTTTGCCTTTCAAGAGATGCTCGGATGTGGTGGGAACGGGTTAAAACAAAGAGGCAAGTAAATTAGATGAGATGGATGGATTTCGAGTATGAATTTTTCGATGAATTCTTCCATATGAAGGTGACGAACAAGCATTACGACGAGTTCACTTGGTTCCGACAAGGTGACCTATCAATCAGTGAAGCCGTGAAGAGATTCAAGCAGGCGCCTATGCCTATGCGAGTTGGTCAAAGACGGATAGAGAAAGGGTCGACTCATGCAAGATGCTCCGACCAAATAACTCAATGTGGCGGCCGGAGTTCATAGGCTGCACGCAGAGGAGCTTGATAGTGCCTTGATTACCGAGCATTATATGAACAATATTAACCAAAAAAGGAAGACACTGAGTGAAGGCAGGAACCAAGCCCAGTCAGGAGGTCAGAGAAACTAGAGTATTTGGAAAGGGAACCACACTGGTAAGAGAAAGCAATGGGATGACTCTAAAGGTGGTCCAGCGAACAAGCAGCCCAAGATTCCTCTGTGTGCTACATGCGGGAAGATACATTCTAGAGTATGCTACCGAGGCACAAATAGATGCTACAACTATGGACAGGAAGGGCATAGAGTCAAGGACTGCCCTATTCAGGTTCAGGCACCTCCTCAGCAGTATGGCCAGTACAGAGGTGCTCCTCCACATTACACGGATCACGGTCAATCGAGGGAACCCGATCATCGAGGGAGATTGGAAGCCCGCCAGATTATAGCAGATGCTGGTATTCTCTCTCACCCAAGAAGATGTGGAGAACGCTTCTACGGTTGTCACAGGTCAGATATTTATTTTCTGTCAGCATGCTACTACATTATTTGATACTGGGGCAACACATTCGTTTGTTTCTACACCCTTCATGGAAAAGATAGACATGCCACCACAAGCTTTGGATTGCAAGTTCTTAACCACCCTGCCCTCGGGAGAAGTAATGCCCTCCACTCATATGTTGTGAGCTACATCCATCAGAATCGCAGACAGAGAACTCTACTATGATCTGATAGTGCTCGACATGCAAGATTATGATGTCATACTAGGCATGGATTTCTTAAGCAAGTACAGTGCTTCGATCGAGTGCCGTAAAAGAAAAGTGGTCTTCCAGCCGGAGGCAGAACCTATGTTTGAATTTTTTGGAGAGCCAAGGAGAAGAATCGATAAATTTATATCAGCTCTACAAGCGCGCAAGATGTTAGACAGTGGATGCACTGGGTTTCTAGCACATGTGGTTGATACAAGTCAAGCTAAGGACCAGAAGCTAGAAGATGTCAGAGTTATATGAAACTACCCAGAGGTATTCCCAGATGAACTACCAGGGTTAGCCCCAGATAGAGAAATTGAATATGAGATCAAATTGATTCCTGGTACTAACCCAATCTCTAAAGCACCTTACCGTATGGCGTCGGCTGAATTGAAGGAACTTCAGGGATAGCTACAGGAGTTACTCGACAAGGGACACATACACCCAAGTCGCTCTCCATGGGGAGCTCCAGTGCTGTTGGTGAAGAAGAAAGATGGGTCTATGCAAATGTGCATAGACTACCGAGCGCTGAATAATGTGACGATCAATAATCGGTACCCTTTACCGCGGATTGATGACCTGTTCGACCAGCTAAAGGGTGCCACCATCTTCTCTAAGATCGACCTGAGGTCTAGCTATCATCAAGTGAAAGTGAAACCAGATGATATACCAAAGACGACTTTTCGAACAAGATACGGATATTACGAGTTCATAGTTATGCTCTTCGGAGTGACGAATGCACCTGCTATGTTCATGGATTTGATGAATCGGGTATTCTCGGCATTCCTCGACAAATTTGTAATCATTTTCATCGACGATATACTGATTTATTTGAGAACCCCAGAAGAGCACGCAGAACACCTGAATTTGGTATTGCAGATTCTTCAGAAAAAGCAGTTGTATGCAAAGTTCTCCAAATGTGAATTTTGGCTGGATCAAGTATCATTTCTGGGTCATGTTATATCTAAGCACGGTGTGATGGTAGACCCAATAAAGATTGAAGCTGTGAGTAACTGAAACTAACCAAAGAATGCCAGCGAGATCAGAATCTTTCTTGGGCTAGCAAGCTACTACAGGAAGTTTGTAGAGAACCTCTCTAGAATTGCAGCCCCTATGACAGTCCTCACCAGAAAGAACAAAAAGTATGAATGGACGGAGGCCTGCGAGAAGAGTTTCACAAAATTGAAAAAGAGACTGACCAGCACTCCAATCCTTGCTCTTCCAGACAGTAATGAAGGCTTCGACATGTACAATGACGCTTCCAAGTTGGGACTCTGAGTCAGACTCATATTGCCTCGCCTCTAGGCAACTCAAAGAACATGAAAGTTGCGTATTGCTACTAAGTAGAAGATTAGTGGTGGAGTCTTTGCTCTAAAAACATGGAGGCATTATCTATATGGAGCTCGGTGTAGGATTTATCTGACCACTAGTCCTGAAATATTTCTTCACTCGAAGGACTGAACATGAGACAACACAGATGGCTCGAGCTCGTCGAGGATTATGGTGAGATCTTCTACCATCCGAGGAAACGAACAAGGTGGTGATGCACTCGTGAAGTCTGCCACCTTAATGTCTCTATCGATCTATCTCGGCCCTTAGAAAAGGAAATTATGCGTTATTGGGTTGAAATCATTTCCGGATAGCTCTCAACCATGATAGCATGTTGACGATATATTGGAAAAGCAAACTCATGAAGCATTCGGAGGATCAAGCGAGGTCCTAGGAGGAAAGGATGATGGGTTCGTATCTCGATAGTGGGATACTCTATCTCGAGGGCAGCTTGTGTACTCCGATGATCGAATTATGGAAGAAGATATTTGAGAAACTTACGGAACTCCTTATGCGATGCATCCTGGAACCACCAAGATGTACCAAGACACGAAAAGAAAATTACGTGGTTGGAATGAAAAGAGATGTGGCTCGATGATATCGATGCATCGGACTGCGGAGGTTAAGCGAGAACAATAGAGGCACGGAGGAACATTGCGGTAGATCCAGTTCGGAATGGAAATGGAAGGATATTTCTATGGATTTAATCTCAGGATTGCCCAAGACGATAAGCGGATATGATGCTATATGGGTAATTGTGGACAGATTGATGAAGTCGGCCCATTTCTTAGCCATCAAGATGACCTATTTGACTAAGCAACTGGCTCAATTATATGCTAAAAAAATTATCAGATTACATGGGATTCCTAAGACCATCATTTCTGACAGAGATGGTCGGTTTATTTCCCATTTCTGGGAATGTGTTTAGAAGGCCCTTAGCACGAAGCTATTGTTCAGTACTACCTTCCATCCTCAGACTGACGGACAGACCGAAAGGGTAAATCAAGTACTGGAGGATATGTTACGAGCTTGTGCCCTGGATTTCAAAGGGAGTTGGTGCTGATACTTATGCTTGGCAGAATTCGCCTACAACAATAGCTACCAAGCTACTATTGGAGTGGCGCCCTACGAGGCTCTATACAGGAGGAAATTTAGATCTCCTATATCTTTGATGCGAGGGTGGTGAAAAGAAGGGGATGGGACTCCAGACAGATTTCATTGACGACACCACCCGAGCTATACAGAACATCCACCAAAGAATTGAAACTGCTCTGAGTCGGCAAAAGAGCTATGCAGATGTGCGGCGTAGAACGTTAGAATTTGAAGTCGGGGATCTGGTATTCCTCAAAGTGGCCCCTATGAAGGGAGTGATGAGATTCGGAAGGAAGGGTAAGCTGAGTCCGTGCTATGTGGGACCGTATCCGATATTGAAGAGAGTTGGCAAGGTAGCTTACGAGCTAGAGTTGTCTCAAGAGATGTTGGCTATTCACAACGTGTTCCACGTTTCGATGCTCAAGAAATGCATTTCCAGTAAGGACCAAGTGATCGAGCCACAAACAGTGCAAGTTCAAGAGGACCTGAGTTATGAAAGTCGGCCTATCCAGATACTAGGCCGAGAAGTCAAGAGGCTAAGGAATAAAGAGGTGCCCTTAGTAAAGGTCCTGTGGCAAAATCAACGGTACGAAGAAGCTACCTGGGAATGCGAGGAGGACATGAAACAGAAGTACCCAGAATTGTTTTAAGTTTCGAGGACGAAACTTTTAAAAGGTATGAAGGATTGTAACGCCCGTAAAATTCTTAGCAATTTTATAAGAATTTTTGTCATGATTATAATGGGCTTTATGTGGGCTCTTTCAAAAATAAAAGAAAAGGAGCAAAAAAAAAGATGCAAGGCCTAGGAATTGAACCCCAAACCTCTAGTAGATAGCTAAGCCCTAAAGATGCATCCAATAACCAAAAGCCCAGCAGGGTTGTACTATTAGAGGAATATGGAAAATTATAGTTAGGGGTAAGGGAGACTAAGGGACACTTCAAGAGAATAAATAGGGAATGAGGAGACGAGATAAAGGCCACTTCTCCACTTCTCCTCTCTTCCTCTTCTTCTTCCTCACCGAAACCTACCCCTCTCCCTTTCCATTTTTCTGAGATCGAAGAAGGCTTGGTTTGGCTTCCCTTAGGTTGTCTTCAAACTAATAGCAAAGCGAAGGAAGTAAGTATCCCCTTACCTGCATACAAGTAGTTGTTTCGATTGATGTTATGGTGCCAACCACTTCTTGAACCATTCGGCCAAGACCTTTATTTGAGTTTTCCATGAAGATCCATTCCATAACTTGTATGAACATGATGAAGATAGGATGCTAGATGGATTAGGTTAAGTGTTTGACCTTAAAAACCCCAAGGAGCATTCGACCAAGTCCCTTTAGACCCCTATGTGTTCTTTTATGCCATGCTATAGATAAGTTCATGCAATGTTTTGATGGTAAAAGAAGATAACATGATGTTTGGTTAACCTAGATTTAAGTCGATGAAATTT
Source organism: Wurfbainia villosa (assembly GCA_025175895.1). Lineage (NCBI taxonomy): Eukaryota > Viridiplantae > Streptophyta > Magnoliopsida > Zingiberales > Zingiberaceae > Wurfbainia > Wurfbainia villosa. The sequence continues at coordinate 80,457,432 of CM045990.1, forward strand.
TAAGCCCTTGGACCATTCGGCCAAGTCCCTTTAGACCCCTATGTGTTCTTTTATGCCATGCTATAGATAAGTTCATGCTATGTTTTGATGGTAAAAGAAGATAACATGATGTTTGGTTAACCTAGATTTAAGTGGATGAACTTTTAAGCGCTTGGACCATTCGGCCAAGTCCCTTTAGACCCCTATGTGTTCTTTTTATGCCATGCTATAGATAAGTTCATGCTATGTTTTGAGGGTAAAAGAAGATAACATGATGTTTGGTTAACCTAGATTTAAGTGGATGAACTTTTAAGCCTTGGACCATTCGGCCAAGTCCCTTTAGACCCCTATGTGTTCTTTTTATGCCATGATTTAGATGAGCTCATGATAACTTTTGATGTTACATGAAGATTACATGCTCTATGCTAGGTTTTAAATGAGTTCATGCCATGTTTGATGTTAGAAGAAGATAACTTGTTCTATGCCATGCTATAGATAAGTTCATGCCATGTTTTGATGGTAAAAGAAGATAACACGATGTTTGGTTAACCTAGATTTAAGTGGATGAACGTTTAAGCCCTTGGACCATTCGGCCAATACCCATTTAGGCCTATCATGCTATGATCTATAAATTACCTTGTCATGTTTTGAATGTAGATATAGGTAACATGTGAAAGTTAAGCTAGATTTAAGAAATGGATCTTAGGTTGTCTTGGAACTCTCGGCCAAGGCTTATCTACAACCCTAAGTGCCCTCCAATGCCATGATTTATATGTTATGTAGTTAATTAGACCATGTATAAGTTGTTTGGTGTTTAAAACTTTAATAGAGTTCCATGAAGTTTTGGTCACTCCATATATCTATGTCAATAGTAGGGATGCATGATAAGTTTCTGCTCATTACCATGTTAAATATATGATCTTGTTATGCTCATTCCCTTGTGATTGTACGAATGTATGATGTTTTATAAAGAAGAACCATGATATGCATGAAAAGAAATATGATATGTTATGAAGAAGAAATATGTTATGAAAGCAATATGATATGTTATGAAGAAGAAATATGCTATGATGTATGATGTGTTATGAAGATGAAGAAGAAACACGATATGCCATGATAAAGAACATGATATGTTTATCTTTATGAAATGAAATATGATATGTTATGATATGAAGCATGATAAGTATTTTACTTTCTGCATGGCTTGTACTAGGACCCTAACACGGTCCAAAGGAATGGGCTCCTAAGTTGCCCTAGGTCGACGGTCATATTACGGGCCTAGGATGGGCTTCTCTGTTATGATTGCCCCTAGGTCGACGTTCATAGTACGGACCTAGTATGGGATGGGCTTCCAGATGCCCTAGGGCGACGGTCATAAGTACAGGCCTAGGATGGGCTTCTATGTTATGATGATAGCCCCTAGTTCGACGGACATAGTACGGGCCTAGTAACCTAGTAGGTTGGGGATTAGCTACCTCGGGTCTATTTAGGGATGCGCGCTATGATGATGATGATGATGATGTGGTACAAAGTCGGGCCCAATATGTTAAGATTTATGTTTAAATACCTATAAGATATGTTTTCAAAGAGCATCCTGCATATAATTTATATTATGCCTGCTTATGTCTATGATGTTATATTTATGTTATGCTTGCTTATGTCTATGATGTTATATTTATGTTATGTCTGCTTATGTCTATAATGTTATATTTATGTTATGCTTGCTTATGTCTATGATGTTTTGTTCATGTTATGCCTGCTTATGTTCTACGATGTTATGCCTGCTTATGTCTATGATGTTATATTTATGTTATGCCTGCTTATGTCTATGATGTTATATTAATGTTATGCCTGTTTATGTCTATGATGCTATATTTATGTTATGGCTACTTTTGTTCTACGATGTTATAATTATGTTATGCTTGCTTATGTCTATGATGTTATGTTCATGTTATGCCTGCTTATGTTCTACGATGTTATGTTCATGTTATGCCTGCTAATGTCTATGATGTTATATTTATGTTATGCTTGCTTATGTCTATGATGTTATATTTATGTTATGTCTGCTTATGTCTATGATGTTATATTTATATTATGCTTGCTTATGTTCTACGATGTTATAATTATGTTATGCTTTCTTATGCCTATGATGTTATGTTCATGTTATGCCTGCTTATGTTCTATGATGTTATATTCAAGTTATGCCTGCTTACGTCTTTGTATGTTTACATGTTATGCTTACGTATGGTTTTTGTGAGTAGGACAGGATCTTACTAAGCCTATGTGCTTATAGTTTATGTTCCCTTGTACTGCATATAAGGGTAAAGGGTGGCTAAACTAAAGGGAGCAGCAGGAGGGGCAAAGTGTGTGTGGTAGTGGCATGGTGGAGGAGATCTGTTATGTTCTTTATGCATGTTTTCCCCTAAGATGATTTTGTTTATGAATTTGAACTAAGTGTTTATGAACTGGTGATGCATGCCCTATGTTTAAAAAGAAATATCTATGAAATGACGATGCACGTTTATGTTTAAAAGAAAAAAAAATAAGTCTAAAGTATTCCGCTGTAAGAAGTATAGGTAGTCTTCCGCTGTAATGTATGTATATACGATCGCGTCACGCGCCGCCCCTCCGAACCCTTGGAAAAAGGGCGGGCGTGACAATATAGGAGGGATAGATCCCATCTACATCACTCATATCCCTTCGTATAATTTATCACATACCCAGTAATTGCCTTTATAGTCCACCCATTTACGGGTGACGTTTGACAAAGCCAAAGTATGCAACTCCTTATGTAGGGAACCATGGTGACATCAGGTCTAAGGACTAATAGTCATACTAATAGCCACATGAGAAAGTATATGACACTCATATAATGATCCAGGAACTTTCTCATGGCGGGTCATTCAGTATACATTCTCCAATGCATACCCATGTGTCAACTTGATATCTCATATCCATGACTTGTGAGATCGAGTCATCGTGTTGACCTACATGTTAGTCTCTATGCATTAACAATGTCCCTGAATGTTAATACTTGACTAGGAATGATTAAGAGTAGTGTTCTCTATATGATCTTATTATCGATTCAACCAATCGATTGATATAGATAAGAACCTACTACTCAAGGACATTATTATATTTAGTTATTTGACACCAATACAAGTAAATATAATAACCATGCCTTTATAAATAGGAATATGATACAATAAATTCCATACAACAATCATCACATGATTGGCTCTAGGGCTTTCACTAACAATCTCCCACTAGCACTAGTGCCAATCACCGTAGTATCTAATACCCAATGACCTAGTGTGACCATCATGCTTTTCTTGTTCCAAAGCCTTGGTCAAGGGATCTGCGATGTTAGCCTCTGTGGGTACTCTACAAATCTTTACATCTCCTCTATCGATAATCTCTCAAATGAGATGGAAGCGCCGTAGTATGTGTTTGGTCCGCTGGTGTGAGCGAGGTTCCTTAGCCTGTGCAATCGCTCCATTGTTGTCACAATAGAGCTCTATGAGATCTGCTATGCTAGGAACCACGTCAAGCTTAGTAATGAACTTGCGGATCCAAACTGCCTCCTTTGCTGCCTCAAATGCAGCAATATACTCGATTCTTCGTTCCGGTTACGTATTGCTAAGCGTATCATAACTTCTCTTCTCACGAACCACATTCAAGCGACATCTGAATCGATCTATTATCATCTGAGTAGGTTTGGAAGCTAACATCAAACCCTTCTGCTAGCTCCTCATCGCCTCGAATATCAAGAAATATTCTTTAGTCCTTCTCAGTACTTAAGAATATTCTTATTGCTATCGATTAATGCTCACGGATCATGGTATCTACTCGTCATGCTCAAGCATATCGAGACATCGGAGACATACGGCATGCGTAGATAGATCCTATAGCGGATCGTAAGGGATCTTATCCATGCGGTCTCTCTCCTCTCTAGAAGGGACTTTGAGTCTTGAAAGACTCACACCATGTGACATCGTGAAGTCCTTCTTGGAATTCTGAATGGTAAACCGAAGTAATACAGTGTCAATGTATGTACTCTGACATAGTCCAAGAAATCGCTAAGATCTATCACAATAGATATTGATGCCTAGAATACGTCGCCACCTAAGTCCTTCATTGAGAAGCACGTCCCCAGTCAAGTCTTCACGGATTGTAGCGAAGGGATGTCATTCCCAATGAGTAGTATGTCATCCACATACAATACAAGGAAGACAACTGTGTTCCCATTAACCCTCTTGTAGACACAGGGTTCATCTTTATTTTTGATGAAACCAAACTGTTTGATCGCATCATCGAATCGAAAATTCCAGCTCTGAGAGGCTTGCTTTAGCCCATAAATGGACCTTTGTAGCTTGCATACTTTCCCACTATGTTGTGGATCTTCAAAACCCTCAGGTTGTGTCATGTACACATCCTCGAGTAAGTTTCCATTTAGAAACATGATTTTGACATCCATCTGTCAGATCTCATAGTCTTGGTATGCTGCAACAGCAAGCAAGATCCGAATGGACTTAAACATCGCCACTGGAGAAAAGGTTTCATCATAGTTAATACCATGAATTTGCTTGAAACCTTTAGCCACCAATCGGCCCTTATAGGTATGCGTAAGTCCATCCATGTCAGTCTTTCTCCTAAAGACCCACTTACACCCAATGGGTTTGACCCCATCAGGTGGATGAACAAAAGTTGATACTTGGTTGGTGAACATGGATTCCATCTCGGATCTCATGGCCTCTAGCCATTTCTCAGAATCTGGGCTCATCAAAGCTTCCTGATAGAAGGTAGGCTCATTCTTAATGAGCATAACATCATCATGGTCAGACAAGAGAAATGAGTATCTCTTAGGCTGACGACGTACCCTATCAGACCTGTGAAGAGGTAGGTCTACCTGACCAGGTGGTTGTTCCACAATCCTTTGTGCAACAACCTCATCACCCACAACACTTTGTGGTTCCTGTTCAACCTCCATCAAGGCCTTAGTGCTATGGTCCTTTTCTTGAATTTCTTCAAAATCGAACGTACTCCCACTAGTTTTCTAAAAACAAAATCCCTTTCTAGAAAAACTCCAGTCTTTGCCACAAACACTTTGTGGTGACTAGGAATGTAGATGTAATATCCCTTTGTAGACATGGGATATCCAACAAAGTAGCACCTATCGGATTTGGGTCCCAGTTTGTCTGAGACTTGATGTTGAACGTAAGCCTCACAATGCCAAATCCTCATAAAAGACATTTTGGGATTTCTCCCTGTCCATATCGTATATGGTGTCTTTATCACAGCCTTGGATGGTACACGGTTAAGGGTAAAGGCTGCTGTATCTAGAGCATATCCTCAAAAGGATATAGGAAGATCTGTGTGACTCATCATAGATCGTACCATATCTAATAGGGTACGATTCCTCCTTTCGGATACACCATTCCACTGTGGTGTTCCAGGAGGAGTGAGTTGGGATAGAATCTCACACTCAGCTAGATAGTCACGAAACTCATGGCTAAGGTATTCACCACCTCGATCTGATCGAAGTATCTTAATACTCTTGCCAAGTTGGTTTTGTACTTCATTCTTGATTTATTTTATCTTTTCAAAGGATTCTGATTTATGTGTCATGAGATACACATAACCATATGTACTGAAGTCATCAGTAAATGTAATGAAGTACCTGTAACCACCTCTAGCTGCAACATTGAAAGGGCCACATACATCACTATATAAGTCCTAACAAGTCTGTTTCTCTTTTGCTGTGTCCACTAAAGGGAGTCTTGGTCATCTTGCCTAAAAGTCAAGACTCGCATGTCTCATATGATTCAAAATCAAATGAGTCTAGCAGCCCATCCTTATGGAGCTGAGATAAGCGACTCTCATTTATGTGACCTAAGCGACAATGCCAGAGATAGGTTTGGTTCAACTCATTTGACTTGAACCTTTTGGTACTTATTTTATAGATAGGGCTCTCTAAGTCTAGAAAGTAGAGTTCGTTCATTAGAGGTGCACTACAATAGAACATATCATTTAAATAAACTGAACAACATTTGTTATTTATTATAAATGTAAATCCTTTCTTGTCCAAACAAGAAACCGAAATTATATTCTTAGTTAAAGCAGACACATAACAACATTCATCTAATTCTAGTACAAGCCCAGAGGGCAAAGATAGATCATAAGTTCCTACAACAACAGCAACCCTTGCTCCATTTCCTACTCGTAGGTCCACCTCACCCTTTGTCAATGTCCTGTTATTTCTCAGCGCCTGCACATTGGTACAAATGTGAGATGTACATCCGGTATCTAATACCCTTGATGAAGAAATAGATAGATTGACTTCTATAACATTTATACGAAGTAGTAGTCTCACTTCTCTTCTTCTTAAGATCTTCGGTATGCCTTGCGATTCGCTTCCGATTATCGACTTCCTTGCGGTGGAAGCAAGCCCCTTCCTTAGCCACCCCTCCTTTGGGTTTGATTCCTTGCCTTTGCCCTTGGCCTTGGGACTTTCCCTTACCTTTAGGCTTGCCCTTGCCTTTCTTCTTTTGCACCATCAAAATGGCGTCGATTTTCCCTTCTTAAGGTTGAGCTCGTGATTCTCAACATCTTTGAGCATCTCGAGCGATGGCTTATCAATTTTATTCATGTTGTAATTCATGAAAAATTGATTGTAGCTTTTGGCAAAGCTGCAAGATCAAGTCGGTGACAAGCTCTTGGCCAAGGGAATCCCAATCTCAGTAGGTTTTTCTATGTACCCAATCATCTTGAGTACATATGGATCTGAGTCCCATCTTGCATTTTGGAACCAAACAATGCCTTAGAGACTTCATATCTCTTGTGCCTTGCTTGTCCTTGATATAGTTGGCGAAGATGTTCAACCATATCATAAGCATTCATGAACTCGTGTTATACGAATCTCGAGTTCATGGTCGCGAGCATTAGACATGACATATCTAATGCATCATCTTGATGCTTCTTGTAAGCATCTTTGTCATTCCATGAGGCGTGGGAGAGGTGCCTCCGGAATAGGTGCTCGGGACATCAATTTCCATTCTTGGGTGAGAACAATTCTCAGGTTGCTATACCAGTCCAGGAAATTTTCTCCATTGAGCTTGTCCTTCTCAAGGACAGAATGCAGAGAGAGAGTGTTCGTGTTTGTCGACATAGTAATCTACAACATACAATGCAGAGAATTAATATCATATTCCTTTTATCATTTAATTAGGCCTTTAATCAAATGATGCTCCCACTGAATTATAGGAATTTTGTAGAATCGAGTTATGGATGTGGTCAAACCACATTACTGATTCATATAAACTAGCTATAATTCATGCGGAACAAGATCGACATCATACTAAGCCTTGAGTTATCTTTGGCTAAATCGCCCAAGACTAAGTACGATCGGTGGGTAATACATTACCGATTACATCTCTATGCAACTCTTGTTTATAGGATCAAGACCCACATTTACAAAAGACCTTGAGTTAGCTTTGGCTAAATCACCCAAGATTTAGTGTAAATGCGATCTTATCCTATCTTTCCAACTATTGGAATATGCCTATAGTTCTACTCGATCCAATTGAGTTAACTAGTTTTTCTCAATCTAATTGAGCTTACTCTAACCCAAGTCATGATAAGCGGGACCAAGATTGTCCCTCCGCACCCTACCAAGATAATATGTGTTGCTCTGCTTTGGCAGATTCAACAACTACAAATGATCGAGGTAGTGATGGGTATCAAGGACTTGGTAGGCATTTACGAGTTAATTCGATTAAGATCTAATCTAATCGTAATGTGTATCATATATGCATTGAGGCCTTTATTATCCTACACTAGCATGCATCACATACATACAAGCATTATTCTAGCATGCATCATATACATACAAGAAAAATATCCTAGCATGCATTATATATATACAATCATTATTCTTCTAGCATGCATCACATACATACAAGCAAAATCATATATATGTTGATATATATATATATATATATATATATATATATATATATATATATATATAATTAACTGTGATATGGTCATGGCCCTACTACGATCTTCTCAAGCCAATGAGAAGATCAGACGGTCAACCTAGGACTAGCGGCTTCTCCAAGCACTTCCTTTGACCGCCATGTGTCGTCGGCACCCTTTTCGTAACTTCGTCTACAAGTGGACTTTCCACCGCTCCATTTTGTACATTACAAATATGAAACTCGAGTTACATTCAAGTCTAAAACTATTTACAACTAGAATTTCAAAAGAAAAGGTACGATGTACAGGTCGCATACACTATACAACACGCACAACCACAAAAACGGCACGCATGCCGTATTATGAATTACAACACATCATCATCAAATCATATTGGGGTTCTTGGGCCATGACAATCACAGAATTATACATAATTCTAAATTATGTATTTTTACAAAAAATTTCTATAATTTTTCCTATTTTTTTTTTCCAATTTTATGAGTCACCTCTCCGTAACGGTCCCGCTAAGCGGTTTCGGGGCGCGATCGCGGGACAAGGCCCCTTTCGGGGATAGGCGCAGTGCCCTTACTCGCAAAATAAACTTTGCGAGTGTCCCTACTATGATCTTACAATGACTTAAGTCGCTGTCCCAAAAACCTAAAGCGAGAACTCATCGTTTCGGAGAGTTTTTCTCGATGGTTGAAGCCTACAAGTGTCCCAACACTCGTTGCTTCGACTCATCGAGAAAAATACCCAAAAATTCGATAAAAATAGGAAATTTACAGAAACATAAAAATATGTAATTTTTATATCTAATACAAAAACTACAAAAATGAAACACAAACATGCTTCGCACATGGCTCTGATACCACTGTTGGACTTTCCGAGAAAAATGGCTTACAACTTTCGTTGCGGAAACCTCAAGATATATTAAAATAAAAACATGTATGTGCTAAGTAAACCTAGATCTACCTTAGATTTAGAAGTTGAGAGTGTTACCCTCGATGCGACGCCCTTCGCAAATCCCGCTCGTCCAAATAGCTTGTGTCAAGTGTACACTCCTCTATTGGTATCCACACAAGCAATATGTGGAGGAAAGAAACCTAGAGTGAGCTAGAACCCTTTGAAGTTTCGGCCAAGGAGAGGAGAGGGGAGCTTGAGAGGATGATCCAAGGAAGAAGATGAAGTTTTAGTAACTCACAAAATCAATTCCATTTAATGGAATAAGTGGCCGACCACAATCTCTTGGGGGGTTACATGCATGCATGTAACTCCAAGAGCCAATGGCTCTTGGTCTCCCTCATGAGGTTGCACCACATGATAAGTCAATGATGATGACATGGCATTTCGTCAAGTCAAACTTGACCTTTCATCTTCCCTCTCAAGTCAAGTCAAACTTGACCTCTTATCTCCCATGGTTGATCAAATCCAACCATTTGATTCAAGTCAATTTAATTTAATGAATCTCTATTCATTAATTTAAATTGATTTGATGAATCAAATCTAAATTAGACTCATTCAACACTTGAATCAAATTGGGTCCAACTCAATTAGTCTAATTAGGATTACTCTTAATCCAATTTGGTTCATCCCATGAACCTAATCCTCATGGTTTATCATATGAACCTAATCTCCATCTAATTACCCTTTGTGTGTGACCCTATAGGTTCTTGTAACGTTGGCAATGTCCCTAAACCGATTTAGGAACATAAGCAATGAGCGGTATCTAGCAACACATCATTGCTACCCAAGTTACAAGAATGTTGAGCTCCAACATCACTTTTGTGACTACTAATCGTGACTCTCACAATATGTGATAATGTCCCTCTATCCTTGACATCTATATTGACCAATTGAGGCATAGCCGTGTCATCCTCGGTACAATCTGTATCTTGAACACCAAGTAGACTCACTTTAATCAAATGAGCTCAATATCTCTTATTGACTCATTTGGGCATGTCCATGCACTTCGTGGTCTCACTCTATCAAGAATAATGATATCTCTCCCGTCATATCGGAGGGATAGATCCCATCTACATCACTCACATCCCTCTGCATAATTTATCGCATACCCAGTAATCGCCTTTATAGTCCACCCATTTACAGGTGACTTTTGATGAAGCCAAAGTATGCAACTCCTTATGTAGGGAACCATGTTGACTTCAGGTCTAAGAACTAATAGTCATACTAATAGCCACATGAGAAAGTATATGATACTCATATAACGATCCATGATACTTTCTCATGGCGGATCATTCAGTATACATTCTCCAATGCATACCCATGTGTCAACTTGATATCTCATATCCATGACTTGTGAGATCAGGTCATCGTGTTGACCTACATGCTAGTCTCTATGCATTAACATTGTCCCTGAATGTTAATACTTGACTAGGAATGATTAAAAGTAGTGTTCTCTATATCATCTCATTATCGATTCAACCAATCGATTGATATAGATAAGAACCTACTACTCAAGGAAATTATTATATTTAGTTATTTGGCATCAATACAAGTAAATATAATAACCATACCTTTATAAATAGGAATATGATACAATAAAGTCCATACAACAATCATCACATGATTGGCTCTAGGGCTTTCACTAACAGTAGAACCTTTTGGGCAACCATGGCCTGCACTTGAGCACTCTGACGAAATAGCCCCTCTGTCACCTGGAGTTCTGTCAGAAGCTCCGCCAACGAATAAAACCTTTTATTCATGTTGTATTTCAGTAGAAACTGCTCAAAACTCCTAGATAGAGATTGGAGTATGATATTGATCTGGGTTTCCCCATCGATCTCAGCTCCAAATACTTCCATCTCATTCAAATTAGCCATCATCTTGAGAACATGATCCCTCACGGGTGTTCCCTCGATCATGGTGGTCATCATCAAGTTCCTCATGGCTTCCTACCTAGCAGCCCGATTCTGGTGTCCAAAAGTCTCTTTTAGATTGAGCATTATGTCATAAGCAGTGGACATGGCTTGATGCTGATGTTGCAGTACATTTGACATAGATGCCAAAATGTAACATCGTGCCATCTCATCAGTCTTAATCCACTTCTTATAACTCTCCTTCTCCTTTTCCCCAGAATCATCCGCAGGCTTGCTTATGTCTATGATGTTATGTTCATGTTATGCCTGCTTATGTTCTATGATGTTATATTCAAGTTATGCCTGCTTACGTCTTTGTATGTTTACATGTTATGCTTACGTATGGTTTTTGTGAGTAGGACAAGATCTTACTAAGCCTATGTGCTTATAGTTTATGTTCCCTTGTATCATATATAAGGGTAAAGCTAAACTAAAGGGAGCAAGTGAGGAGGGGCAAAGTGTGTGTGGTAGTGGCATGGTGGAGGAGATCTGTTATGTTCTTTATGCATGTTTTCCCCTAAGATGATTTTGTTTATGAATTTGAACTAAGTGTTTATGAACTGATGATGCATGCCCTATGTTTAAGAAGAAATATCTATGAAATGACGATGCACGTTTATGTTTAAAAGAAAAAAAAATAAGTCTAAAGTATTCCGTTGTAAGAAGTATAGGTAGTCTTCCGCTGAAATGTATGTATATACGATCGCGTCACGCGCCACCCCTCCGAACCCTTGGAAAAAGGGCGGGCGTGACAATATAGGAGGGATAGATCCCATCTACATCACTCACATCCCTTCGTATAATTTATCACATACCCAGTAATTGCCTTTATAGTCCACCCATTTACGGGTGACGTTTGACAAAGCCAAAGTATGCAACTCCTTATATAGGGAACCATGGTGACTTCAGGTCTAAGGACTAATAGTCATACTAATAGTCACATGAGAAAGTATATGACACTCATATAATGATCCATGATACTTTCTCATGGCGGGTCATTCAGTATACATTCTCCAATGCATACCCATGTGTCAACTTAATATCTCATATCCATGACTTGTGAGATCAAGTCATCGTGTTGACCTACATGTTAGTCTCTATGCATTAACAATGTCCCTGAATGTTAATACTTGACTAGGAATGATTACGAGTAGTGTTCTCTATATGATCTTATTATCGATTCAACCAATCAATTGATATAGATAAGAACCTACTACTCAAGGACATTATTATATTTAGTGATTTGACACCAATACAAGTAAATATAATAACCATGCCTTTATAAATAGGAATATGATACAATAAAGTCCATACAACAATCATCACATGATTGGCTCTAGGGCTTTCACTAACAATCTCCCACTAGCACTAGTGTCAATCACCGTAGTATCTAATACCCAATGACCTAGTGTGACCATCATGCTTTTCTTGTTCCAAAGCCTTGGTCAAGGGATCTGTGATGTTAGCCTCTGTGGGTACTCTACATATCTTCACATCTCCTCTATCGATAATCTCTTAAATGAGATGGAAGCGCCGTAGTATGTTTTTGGTCCGCTGGTGTGAGCGAGGTTCCTTAGCCTGTGCAATCGCTCCATTGTTGTCACAATAGAGCTCTATGAGATCTGCTATGCTAGGAACCACGTCAAACTTAGTAATGAACTTGCGGATCCAAACTGCCTCCTTTGCTGCCTCAAATGCAGCAATATACTCTGTTTTTGTTGTAGAATCAGCAACTGTGTCCTGCTTCGAACTCTTCCAGCTCACAGTGCCATAATTCAAGCAAAACACGAATTCTGAATGCGATCTATAATCATCCTGGTCAGTTTGGAAGCTAGCATCACTGTAACCCTTTACAGCTAGCTCTTCATCGCCTCCAAATATCAAGAAATATTCTTTAGTCATTCTCAAGTACTTAAGAGTATTCTTTACTGCTATTCATTAATGCTCACCTGGATCTGTCTGGTATCTACTCGTCATGCTCAAAGCATACGAGACATCAGGATGAGTACACAGCATGGCATACATGATAGATTCTTTAGCAGATGCGTAAGGGATCTTATCCATGCGGTCTCTCTCCTCTCTAGAAGAGGGACTTTGATTCTTCGAAAGACTCACACCATGTGACATCGACAGAAGTCCCTTCTTGGAATTCTTCATGGCAAACCGTAATAATACCGTGTCAATGTATGTACTCTGACTTAGGCCAATCAATCTCTTAGATATATCTCTATAGATCTTGATGCCTAGAATACAGGCTGCTTCACCTAAGTCCTTCATTGAGAAGCACTTCCCCAGTCAAGTCTTCACAGATTGTTGCGAAGGGATGTCATTCCCAATGAGTAGTATGTCATCCACATACAATACAAGGAAGACAACTGTATTCCCATTAACCCTCTTGTAGACACAGGGTTCATCTTTATTTTTGATGAAACCAAACTATTTGATCGCATCATCGAATCGAAGATTCCAGCTCCGAGAGGCTTGCTTTAGCCCATAAATGGACCTTTGCAGCTTGCATACTTTCCCACTATGCTGTGGATCTTCAAAACCCTCAGGTTGTGTCATGTACACATCCTCGAGTAAGTTTCCATTTAGAAACATGATTTTGACATCCATCTGCCAGATCTCATAGTCTTGGTATGCTGCAATAGCAAGCAAGATCCGAATGGACTTAAACATCGCCACTGGAGAAAAGGTTTCATCATAGTCAATACCATGAATTTGCTTGAAACCTTTAGCCACTAATCGGCCCTTATAGGTATGCGTAAGTCCATCCATGTCAGTCTTTCTCCTAAAGACCCACTTACACCCAATGGGTTTGACCCCTTCAGGTGGATCAACAAAAGTCGATACTTGGTTGGTGAACATGGATTCCATCTCGGATATCATGGCCTCTAGCCATTTCTCAGAATCTGGGCTCATCACAGCTTCCTGATAGAAGGTAGGCTCATTCCTAATGAGCATAACATCATCATGGTCAGACAAGAGAAATGAGTATCTCTTAGGCTGACGACGTACCCTATCAGACCTGCGAAGAGGTAGGTCTACCTGAACAGGTGGTTGTTCCACAACCCTTTGTGCAACAACCTCATCACCCACAACACTTTGTGGTTCCTGTTCAACCTCCATCAAGGCCTTAGTGCTATGGTCCTTTTCTTGAATTTCTTCAAAATCGAATGTACTCCCACTAGTTTTCTAAAAATAAAATCCCTTTCTAGAAAAACTCCAGTCTTTGCCACAAACACTTTGTGGTGACTAGGAATGTAGAAGTAATATCCCTTTGTAGACATGGGATATCCAACAAAATAGCACCTATCGGATTTGGGTCCCAGTTTGTTTGAGACTTGACGTTGAACGTAAGCCTCACAATCCCAAATCCTCATAAAAGACATTTTGGGATTTCTCCCTGTCCATATCGTATATGGTGTCTTTATCACAGCCTTGGATGGTACACGGTTAAGGGTAAAGGTTGCTGTGTCTAGAGCATATCCCCAAAAGAATATAGGAAGATCTATTTGACTCATCATAGATCGTACCATATCTAATAGGGTACGATTCCTCCTTTCGGATACACCATTCCACTGTGGTGTTCCAGGAGGAGTGAGTTGGGATAGAATCTCACACTCAGCTAGATAGTCACGAAACTCATGGCTAAGGTATTCACCACCTCGATCTGATCGAAGTATCTTAATACTCTTGCCAAGTTGGTTTTGTACTTCATTCTTGATTTATTTTATCTTTTCAAAGAATTCTGATTTATGTGTCATGAGATACACATAACCATATGTACATAAGTCATCAGTAAATGTAATGAAGTACCTGTAACCACCTCTAGCTGCAACATTGAAAGGGCCACATACATCACTATATAAGTCCTAACAAGTCTGTTTCTCTTTCGCTGTGTCCACTGAAGGGAGTCTTGGTCATCTTGCCTAAAAGGCAAGACTCGCATGTCTCATATGATTCAAAATCAAATGAGTCTAGCAGCCCATCCTTATGGAGCTGAGATAAGCGACTCTCATTTATGTGACCTAAGCGACAATGCCAGAGATAGGTTTGGTTCAACTCATTTGACTTGAACCTTTTGGTACTTATGTTATAGATAGGGCTCTCTAAGTCTAGAAAGTAGAGTTCGTTCATTAGAGGTGCACTACAATAGAACATATCATTTAAATAAACTGAACAACATTTGTTATTTATTATAAATGTAAATCCTTTCTTGTCCAAACAAGAAACCGAAATTATGTTCTTAGTTAAAGCAGACACATAACAACATTCATCTAATTCTAGTACAAGCCCAGAGGGTAGAGATAGATCATAAGTTCATACAACAACAAGAACAACTCTTGCTCCATTGCCTACTCGTAGGTCCACCTCACCCTTTGTCAATGCCCTGCTATTTCTCAGCGCCTGCACATTTGTAGAAATGTGAGATGCACATCCGATATCTAATACCCTTGATGAAGAAATAGATAGATTGACTTCTATAACATTTATACCTGAAGTAGTAGTCTCACTTCTCTTCTTCTTAAGATCTTCCAGGTATGCCTTGCGATTCACGCTTCGATGTCGGCTTCCTTGCAGTGGAAGCAAGCCCCTTCCTTGGCCACCCCTCCTTTGGGTTTCAGTTCCTTGCCTTTGCCCTTGCCTTGGGACTTTCCCTTACCTTTAGGCTTGCCCTTGCCTTTCTTCTTTTGCACCATCAAAATGGCGTCTGATTTTCCCTTCTTAAGGTTGAGCTCAGCAGTTCTCAACATGCTGAGCATCTCAGGCAGTGGCTTATCAATTTTATTCATGTTGTAATTCATGAAAAATTGATTGTAGCTTTGTGGCAAAGACTGCAAGATCAAGTCAGTGGCCAGCTCTTGGCCAAGGGGGAATCCCAATCTCTGTAGGTTTTCTATGTACCCAATCATCTTGAGTACATATGGACCTACGGGAGTCCCATCTTGCATTTTGGAACCAAACAATGCCTTAGAGACTTCATATCTCTCGTGCCTTGCTTGTCCTTGATATAGTTGACGAAGATGTTCAACCATATCATAAGCATTCATGAACTCGTATTGCTTCTGAAGCTCAGAGTTCATGGTCGCGAGCATTAGACATGACATATCTAATGCATCATCTTGATGCTTCTTGTAAGCATCTTTATCAGCTCGCGAGGCAGTGGCAGGAGGTGCCTCCGAAATAGGCTGCTCCAGGACATACAGTTTCCATTCTTGGGTGAGGACAATTCTCAGGTTCCTATACCAGTCCAGGAAATTTTCTCCATTGAGCTTGTCCTTCTCAAGGACAGAATGCAGAGAGAGAGTGTTCGTGTTTGTCGACATAGTAATCTACAACATACAATGCAGAGAATTAATATCATATTCCTTTTATCATTTAATTAGGCCTTTAATCAAATGATGCTCCCACTGAATTATAGGAATTTTGTAGAATCGAGTTATGGATGTGGTCAAACCACATTACTGATTCATATAAACTAGCTATAATTCATGCGGAACAAGATCGACATCATACTAAGCCTTGAGTTAGCTTTGGCTAAATCGCCCAAGACTAAGTACGATCGGTGGGTAACACATTACCGATTACATCTCTATGCAACTCTTGTTTATAGGATCAAGACCCACATTTACAAAAGACCTTGAGTTAGCTTTGGCTAAATCACCCAAGATTTAGTGTAAATGCGATCTTATCCTATCTTTCCAACGGTTGGAATATGCCTATAGTTCTACTCGATCCAATTGAGTTAACTAGTTTTACTCAATCTAATTGAGCTTACTCTAACCCAAGTCATGATAGGCGGGACCAAGATTGTCCCTCCGCACCCTACCAAGATAATATGTGTTGCTCTGCTTTGGCAGATTCAACAACTACAAATGATCGAGGTAGTGATGGGTATCAAGGACTTGGTAGGCATTTACGAGTTTCATTCGATTAAGATCTAATCTAATCGTAATATGTATCATATATGCATTGAGGCCTTTCTTATCCTACACTAGCATGCATCACATACATACAAGCATTATTCTAGCATGCATCATATACATATAAGAAAAATATCCTAGCATGCATTATATACATACAAGCATTATTCTTCTAGCATGCATCACATACATACAAGCAAAATCATATATATGTTGATATATATATATATATATATATATATATATATATATATATATATATATATATATAGATATATATATATATATATATATATATATATATATATATATATAAAATTAACTGTGATGTGGTCATGGCCCTACTACGATCTTCTCAAGCCAATGAGAAGATCAGACGGTCAACCTAGGACTAGCGGCTTCTCCAAGCGCTTCCTTTGACCGCCATGTGTCGTCGGCACCCTTTTCGTAACTTCGTCTACAAGTGGACTTTCCACCGCTCCATTTTGTACATTACAAATATGAAACTCGAGTTACATTCAAGTCTAAAACTATTTACAACTAGAATTTCTAAAGAAAAGGTACGATGTGCAGGTCGCATACACTATACAACACACACAACCACAAAAACGGCACGCATGTCGTATTATGAATTACAACACATCATCATCCAATCATATTGGGGTTCTTGGGCCATGACAATCACAGAATTATACATAATTCTAAATTATGTATTTTTACAAAAAATTTCTATAATTTTCCTATTTTTTTCAATTTTATGAGTCACCTCTCAGAAGCGGTCCCGCTTAAGCGGTTTGAGCGATCGCGGGACAAGGCCCCTTTCGGGGATAGGGGCAGTGCCCCTACTCGCAAAATAAACTTTGCGAGTGTCCCTACTATGATCTTACAATGACTTAAGTCGCTGTCCCAAAAACCTAAAGCGAGAACTCGTTGTTTCGGAGAGTTTTTCTCGATGGTTGAAGCCTACAAGTGTCCCAACACTCGTTGCTTCGACTCTTCGAGAAAAATACCCAAAAATTCGATAAAAATAGGAAATTTACAGAAACATAAAAATCTGTAATTTTTATATATAATACTAAAACTACAAAAATGAAACACAAACATGCTTCGCACATGGCTCTGATACCTCTGTTGGACTTTCCGAGCCGCATAAACCGCTTTTTACGTTGCGGAAACCCCGAAAGTTCGGCCACGGATCTGTGCGAAGATATATTAAAATAAAAACATGTATGTGCTAAGTAAACCTAGATCTACCTTAGATTTAGAAGTTGAGAGTGTTACCCTCGATGCGACGCCCTTCGCAAATCCCGCTCGTCCAAATAGCTTGTCAGAACTCTAGAGTGTCAAGTGTACACTCCTCTATTGGTATCCACACAAGAAATATGTGGAGGAAAGAAACCTAGAGTGAGCTAGAACCCTTAGAAGTTTCGGCCAAGGAGAGGAGAGGGGAGCTTGAGAGGATGATCCAAGGAAGAAGATGAAGTTTTAGTAACTCACAAAATCAATTCCATTTAATGGAATAAATGGCCGACCACAATCTCTTGGGGGGTTACATGCTTGCATGTAACTCCAAGAGCCATTGGCTCTTGGTCTCCCTCATGAGGTTGCACCACATGATAAGTCAATGATGATGACATGACATTTGGTCAAGTCAAACTTGACCTTTCATCTTCCCTCTCAAGTCAAGTCAAACTTGACCTCTTATCTCCCATGGTTGATCAAATCCAACCATTTGATTCAAGTCAATTTAATTTAATGAATCTCTATTCATTAATTTAAATTGATTTGATGAATCAAATCTAAATTAGACTCATTCAACACTTGAATCAAATTGGGTCCAACTCAATTAGTCTAATTAGGATTACTCTTAATCCAATTTGGTTTATCCCATGAACCTAATCCTCATGGTTTATCATATGAACCTAATCTCCATCTAATTGCCCTTTGTGTGTGACCCTATAGGTTCTTGTAACGTTGGCAATGTCCCCAAACCGATTTAGGAACATAAGCAATGAGCGGTATCTAGCAACACATCATTGCTACCCAAGTTACAAGAATGTTGAGCTCCAACATCACTTTTGTGACTACTAATCGTGACTCTCACAATATGTGACAATGTCCCTCTATCCTTGACATCTAGATTGACCAATTGAGGCATAGACCGTGTCATCCTCGGTACAATCTATATCTTGAACTCCAAGTAGACTCACTTTAATCAAATGAGCTCAATATCTCTTATTGACTCATTTGGGCATGGCCATGCACTTCGTGGTCTCACTCTATCAAGAATAATGATGTCTCTCCCATCATATAGGAGGGATAGATCCCATCTACATCACTCACATCCCTCTGTATAATTTGTCGCATGCCCAGTAATCGCCTTTATAGTCCACCCATTTACAGGTGACATTTGATGAAGCCAAAGTATGCAACTCCTTATGTAGGGAACCATGGTGACTTCAGGTCTAAGGACTAATAGTCATACTAATAGCCATATGAGAAAGTATATGATACTCATATAACGATCCATGATACTTTCTCATGGCGGGTCATTCAGTATACATTCTCCAATGCATACCCATGTGTCAACTTGATATCTCATATCCATGACTTGTGAGATCAAGTCATCGTGTTGACCTACATGCTAGTCTCTATGCATTAACATTGTCCCTGAATGTTAATACTTGACTAGGAATGATTAAAAGTAGTGTTCTCTATATCATCTCATTATCAATTCAACCAATCGATTGATATAGATAAGAACCTACTACTCAAGGACATTATTATATTTAGTTATTTGGCATCAATACAAGTAAATATAATAACCATACCTTTATAAATAGGAATATGATACAATAAAGTCCATACAACAATCATCACATGATTGGCTCTAGGGCTTTCACTAACAGTAGAACCTTTTGGGTAACCATGGCCTGCGCCTGAGCACTCTGACGAAATAGCCCGTCTGTCACCTGGAGTTCTGTCAGAAGCTCTGCCAATGAATAAAACCTTTTATTCATGTTGTATTTCAGGAGAAACTGCTCAAAACTCCTAGATAGAGATTGGAGTATGATATTGACTTGGGTTTCCCCATCGATCTCAGCTCCAAGTACTTCCAGCTCATTCAAATTAGCCATCATCTTGAGAACATGATCCCTCACGGGTGTTCCCTCGATCATGGTGGTCATCATCAAGTTCCTCATGGCTTCCTACCTAGCAGCCCGATTCTGGTGTCCAAAAGTCTCTTTGAGATTGAGCATCATGTCATAAGCAGTGGACATGGCTTGATGCTGATGTTGCAGTACATTTGACATAGATGCCAAAATGTAACATCGTGCCATCTCATCAGTCTTAATCCACTTCTTATAACTCTCCTTCTCCTTTTCCCCAGAATCATCCGCAGGCTTAGGAGGACACTCTTTGAAGAGTACATATTTGTACTCCTCAGCAGTCAAGACAATGTCAAGATTCCTCTTCCAATCAAAATAATTGGGTCCAGTAAGTTTATTTTCTTTTAGTATCACAGCAAGCGGGTTAAAAGTCAATTTGAAAAAACTAAGAATCACATAGATCAAAATATTAGATTTCAAAAAATTATTGATTCCTCAAACAATAAAATTTTAAATTCAACCAACACCGAGAATATCATATTCCACGATAGTGTGGACGTATACGAATTCTACATTTGTAAGAGGAGGTTTTACCCATTAATTTTACTATCTTGTCGATCTAACTTTTTGACAAATAAAATTAATAGTTGGTTCCTCTTCGGCCCTACAAATAAAAGCAATGACTCCGATGGGGAGGATACTCTTATTTGCATCTAAGTGTTCACCATTACTTGGTACCAAGATAATTACTCGGGTTATGTGCCTTCCAATGGGGAAGTACACACGCTCCTTAATAATTTTCTATAACCATATTCGACCCTGTGATCCGCAAACAAACTCATCCGATGGGGAGGAAGGCACTCAGAGCCAACGCGCAAGTTTATTTGCATCACATGTCAAATCATAATGGAGGCCATGGGAATTTATAAAAATATCCCTCTCCCACTTAGTAATTTAAAATTGAGGAATTTTCCTAGCCTATGACATGCATATCAAACAAGAAGCAATAAATATGAAAAATAATATTTTCCAACTATTATGACTTTTGTTCTCCAATATGCCTCTCGTCGTAATGCCAACTCGTCTGCTCCTCCCTATGCCATGTACAAGCCATCTGGAGATCCGAGCCGAGAAAAACTATTTTAATTTACATCCATCGATCCTATACTCCACGAAGGAGTGTACATGAAATCTAGATTGAATGTAAACTAAAATAAAAAGAGTGGCTAAACAATGTCGTACATAATTACAAAAATTAAAAACTAGTCTCGTCAACCCCGAGGATTCAAATAATATAGAATTACACACATACAATCACATACACACATATGGACATAATAGTTGGATCTTATGCCTGCAAAGAAAAAGTTAACCTATGGACATCCTACTATTATTCGGCACATATAATATATGAAAAGTGCATAAAAGTAACCAAATCCTAAACACACAAAATTGGGAACCGTGGCTCTGATACCACTTGAAGGTAGGAAACTTCGCTTCTCACTTCAACTCGGTCGCTTGTTCATGGCGATCCCGTCTACATCCCCGGATAAAAAAAAATTATCTTTGACAAAGATGGATTACCCAAGTATCCGTTCCATCTTCATGCTATTCGATTAGAGTGGTCACTTGAACAAACTTGTTGTTCATGCAACCAACCTCTATTCTACGATTAGCCATGGAATAGATGATGTACGGATCGCCGATTTTTGTGTTTGTATTCGGGGTCCAAGTAAATTAGCCACATACCATACATACAATATACAAAGAAATAAAAGGAAAGCAAAACAAGAATTATACCTCTTGTTTACCTCAAGGTCTTCTATCGTATGTCCTATCCTCCTCTTGGACGTTGTGTGGGAAACAATCTTCCAGTTGAAGCCTCCTAGATCACATTCTTCCCTTCTTTGCTCGCTCCAAACAAAGGGAAGAATAGAACAAAGCTCTTCTTCCTATCTAGAACCGGCCACCAAGTCAATGGACTTGATGTTGCCACCGGCCAAGGAGGAGAAAAGGATCGCCGACCAACATTGAAGAGAGGTTGCCACCGGCAAAAGGAGAGGAAAAAGTGTCGGCCAAAGCTTGAGGGAGAGAGTCATCGGCCAAGGAAAGGAGGAGAAGAAGAAAACCTAAGCCTCCCTTCTTGTTGTTGTCAGCCCTAGGAGGAGCAAACCTTAGCAAGCTTGCCGCCCCAAACCCTAACCCTAGAAGCCTTGCCGCCCAAGCCAAATCCTAATCTCCCTTCTAATTCTCACGCCCAAGCCTTGGACATGATTTTATAGAGCTAGGCTTAAGCCTCCTTTCAATATCCATCGTCGGATCAAGGGATTTAATCTCAACCGTCGGATATAGAGATTTAATCTCAATCGTCGGATCTAGAGATTTAATCTCCACCGTCGAATCTAAATATTTAATCTCCACTGACGGATCTAGAGATTTAATCTCCACCGTCGGATCTAGAGTTTCATTTTCCATCATCGGATCTAGGCTCTATGAGGGTTTTAAAAGGCTATAATAGGGATCATGAGGAGGAGTTGGATCTTGGCCACCCAATGGATCAAGCCCAAATAAAGTCGGATCCATTAATGATAATCCATTCCACTAGAGGATTATCATTGATCTACCTCACCAACCCCCATAAGTTAATATGAGCTCCATATATTAATTGTACAAATATCTCTCTGTGTTTAAGATCTCGAATGTCCGTTGATTAATTAATTTACTGACAATTAATTAATCAACATCTAACTCCATGAGTAGTACCACTCAACCTTATCATCATGCCGGACCAAGTCCACCTGTAGGGTTTACATGATAAACCTTATGAGCTCCTCAAGGGGGCATCATCATCCTAATATATAGGACACAGTTTCCTCCTATAATCAACGACACACCATATAAATAATATCATTTCCCAACTTACCGAGCCTATCGATTTACTTTATAAATCTCACCCATTGGTAAATCAAAGAAATGAATACCATGTGTATGTGTCCATTATTATATCGGGATTAAAAGCATCTACAACTTAATATCTGAGCTCCGATTGAATTATGTAGTCAGCAATAAATTGAATCACCTCTAAGTGGTCTGCTTTCGATACACACACAAAGTATACTAGTGTAATTCAATGGTCAAGACAAACCAATACAAAATCACACTACAACAATTCTAATGGTTTGTCCATAACCTACTAGGTTGTGAGCCTTTACTTATACTTTACAAGGAACTAATAACATGATCTCACGGGTGACACTACACACCATGTTATCTACAATGTAATGTATTAGACAATATGCATAACCATAAATATACAAACAATGATTATGTGATTCTTATTTCAAAAATAAAGATGTTCATATAAAATATAGACTTTTCAGTATACATCCCAACAAAAACCTGAGGTAGACTTACTGATATCCCTATATGATTGGAAGTCAAAATCTATGTAACCCATAGGGAGTAATTGATCTGCCTGGTATACCAGCATATAATCCCTAGTCCTTCTCAGGTACTTCAATATATGCTTTACCGTAGTCCAATGTCCCTGTCCTAGATTACTCTGAGATCTGCTAACCATGCCAACGACAAAGCAGATATCCGGTCTCGTACATAGCATAACATACATGAGGCTTCCTACTGCCGAAGCATTAGGAACCACCTTCATCTCCTCTATCTCCTTTGATGTTCTTGGACACATCTCTTTAGATAAAGGTACTCCTTGCCTAAAAGGTAGAAAACCTTTCTTGGAGTTCTGCATGCTAAAACGATCCATAATGGTGTCTATGTATGAAGCTTGAGATAAGCACAACATCCTTTTCCTGTGATCCCTTATAACCATGATCCCAAGGATGTGTCCCACTTCTCCAAAGACCTTCATATCAAACAGTTTGGACAACCATACCCTTACGTCCGATAACACCTTGACATTGTTGCCAATTAACAAAATGTCATCTACGTATAGTACAAGAAATACCACTACGTTTACATCACATCTCTTGTATACACAAGAGTCATCCAAACTTTGAATAAATCTATAAGACTGGATTACCTCATCAAAGTGGATGTTCCAAGATCTCGAAGTTTGCTTCAATCCATAAATGGACCGATTAAGCTTGCACACAAGATGCTATTTGCTCTTTCTTCATATAGATATTTTCCTCAAGACTTCCATTAAGGAAAGCTGTCTTGATATCCATCTTCCATACCTCATAATCCATATGAGTAGCAATACATAAGAGAATTCGGATAGACTTAAGCATGGCTATCGGCGAAAAGGTCTCCTCATAATCAATACCCTCTTTCTGAGTATACACCTTCGCAACAAGACTCGCTTTGAAGGTCTCAACCTTCCCATATATTCCTCTCTTTCTTTTGTAGATTCACTTGCATCCAATGGCTTTTAAACCATTGGGTGGTTCTACTAGCTCCCAGACATGATTTGAATCCATAGATTCTATCTCAGAATTCATCGCACTTTGCCAAGATACCGTATCTTTTTCTTGGATTTCCTCGTCATATGTCCAGGGATCAGGTTTATGTTCGCCTGGGACCAAATCAGAAGATTCTCCCAAGAACATAAATCTGTCAAGCTGTCTAACAATCCTCCCACTACGACGAGGTATCACCTGTGTATCCTCCGCGACATGTGGTACAATCACTTGTGGTATATCCTCTTGTACCTGTGGTAGTGAAGTAGTGACTTTCCCTCTCAATTCCTCTAGAACAATCTTACTCATGGCCTTGTGGTTCATCACATAGTCTTCCTCTAGAAATCTGGTTTTTGTGCTAACGATCACCCTCTGATCTCTAGGACTATAAAACAAACCACCTTTCATTCCTCTATGATAGCCAATGAACATGTGCACTTCTGTACGAGGTTCCAACTTACCAGCATCTGCCTTTAGCACATGTACTAGACTCTCCCAAATCAGAATATGTCTCAGACTCGGCTTTCTCCCAGTCCACAATTCTGTGGGAGTAGAAGGCACTGATTTAGATGGTACCAAGTTTAGAATATAGACTGTCGTATCTAGAGCATACCCCCAGAATAAATCTGGCAACTCAGAATAACTCATCATCGATCTAACCATCTCCATAAGAGTCCTATTCCTTCGCTCTGCTACACCATTCTGCTGGGGTGTGCCAGGTGCAGACAATTGGGATTAAATCCCAGCCTCTAATAAGTAATTCTTAAACTCTCCCAAGAGGTACTAACCACCACGATCAGATCGTAGTATCTTGATACTTTTACCCTGACGTTTCTCCACATCAGCCTTAAATTCTTTTAACTTGTCAAAGCATTCAGACTTGCGGCGCATCAAGTAAATGTATCCATATCTTGAATAATCGTCTATAAAAGATATGAAATATTCAAAACCACCTCTTTCCTGGATAGACATATGACCACACAAATCAGAATGAACCAATTCCAACACATCTTTGGCTCTATACCCCTTGGTCTTGAAAGGCCTCTTGGTCATTTTACCTTCCAAGCAAGATTCGCAGGTTGGGAAATCTTCCACCACTAATGAACCCAGAGGTCTATCAGCTATCAACCTTTGAATTCTTCTTATGTTAATATTACCTAGCCTTAGATGCCAAAGATATGTTTGGTTAATCTTTGAAGGTTCTTTTCTCTTATTGGAATTAGAAGATGAGTTATTTACTTCTATTTACATCGTGGGAGCTTTTGGTGCAAGTGTATATAAATTTCTTATCAATGAACCAGAATAGATAATCTCCCTATTCCTTTTTATAACAACTCTGTCATTAAAAGAAATAGAATATCCATCCATAAACAATTTAGAAATCGAAATCAAATTCTTTCTAAATAAAGGCACATAAAGGCAATTTTTCAGAACCAAAATTTTATTCCTCTCAAAAGCCAAATAAACATCTTCCACTGCAATAGTCGCCATCTTCGTGGCATCGCCCAAATAACCGGTAATCTCCCCCTCAGCTAGTCATCTGGTTTCCAGGAACCCCTGCAAAGTATTGCAAACATGATTAGTGGCTCCCGTATCTACCCACCAGGTGCAGGTAGATAACTCTGCTAAACATATTCAACGACTAGACCAAAAGATATACCTTTATTATGCTTCCGGTTGGGGCAGTCCTTCTTCCAGTGTCTAGTCTGCTTGCAAGTGAAGCACTTGCCTTTCGGCTTCTTCACTCCTCCCTGAGTTCCTCTTGCCTCCTTTGCCCCAGTTTGTTTCTTCTTCTTCTTGCCTTTCGGCTTAGAAGTAGAAACCTTTTAGGCAACTATGGCCTGAGCCTAAGCAAGCCCTTCTGCCACCTGGAGTTCTGTCAGAAGCTCCGCCAACGAATACAACCTCTTATTCATGTTGTAATTTAAGCGAAACTGCTCAAAACTCCTTGGTAGAGACTGGAGAATTATATCGACCTGGGTTTCCCCATCGATCTCATCTCCAAGGACTTCCAGCTCATTTGCAGGCTTAGGAGGACACTCTTCGAGGAGTACATATTTGTATTCCTCGTGATCAAGACAATATCAAGATTCCTTTTCCATTCAACATAATTGGGTCCAGTAAGTTTATTCTATTTTAGTATCACAGCAAGTGGGTTAAAAGTCATTTTTGAAAAACCAAAGAATCACATAGATAAAAAATTTAGATTTCAAAAAATTATTGATTCCTCATACAATAAAATTTTAAAATCAACGAACACCGAGAATATCGTATGCCGCGATCGTGTGGACGTATAAGAATTCTACATTTGTAAGAGGAGGTTTTACCCATTAATTTTACTATCTTGTCAACCTAACCTTTTGACAAATAAAATTAATAGTTGGTTCCTCTTCGACCCTACAAATAAAAGAAGTGAATCCGATGCGGAGGATACTCCTATTTGCATCTAAGTGTTCACTATTACTTGGTACCAAGGCAATTCTCTCGGGTTATGTGCCTTCCGATGGGGAAGTACACACGGTCCTTAATAATTTCCTATAACCATATTCGACCCTGTGATCCTCAAAACAAACTCATCCGATGGGGAGGAAGGCACTCAGAGCCGACGCACAAGTTAGTTTGCATCACATGTCAAATCGTAATGGAGGGTGTGGGAATTTAAAAAAATATCCCTCTCCCACTTAGTAATTTAAAATTGAGGAATTTTTCTAGCACACGACATGCATATCAAATAAGAAGCAATAAATATGAAAAAAATATTTTCCAACTATTTTGGATTTTGTTCTCCAATATGCCTCTCGTCGTATCGCCATCTCGTCCGCTCCTGCTTATGCCATGTACAAGCCATCAGGAGATCCAACCCGAGAATAACTATTCTAATTTACATCCATCGATCCTATACTCCACGAAGGAGTGTACATGAAATCTAGATCGAAAGTAAACTAAAATAAAAGAGTGGCTAAACAATGTCATACTTAATTACAAAAATAAAATACTGGCCTCGTCAACCCCGAGGATTCAAATAATATTACACGAATGCAATCACATATACACACATATGGCCATAATAGTTGGATCTTATGCCGGCAACCAAAAAGTTACCTACACACATCCTACTATCATCCGACATATACAATATATGATAAGTGCAAAAAATTAACCGAATCCAAAACACACAAAATCGGAAACCGTGGCTCTGATACCACTTGAAGGTTTTGCGGAACCGAAGCTCTGATACCACTTGAAGGTGGAAACTTCGCTTCCCACTTCAACTCGGTCGTTTGTGCATGGCGATCCCATCTAAGTCGCCGGATTAAAAAAAAATTAATCCTTGACAAAGAGGGATTACCCAAGCAACCGTTCCATCGTCGTACTATTCGATTAGAGTGGTCACTTGAACAAACTTGTTGTTCAAGCAACCTACCTCTATTCTTCGATTAGCCGCGGAATAGACGATGTATAGATTGCTGGTTTTTGTGTTTATCTTCGGGGTCCAACTAAATTAGCCACATACAAAATATAGAATATGCATAGAATAAGAAAAGATTCTTAAACAAGAATTATACCTCTTGTTAAACCTCTTGATCTTCTATTGTATGTCCTTTCTCCATTTGGACGTCGTGTGGGCGACGATCTTCCAAAAGTCGAAGCCTCCTAGAACACGTTCTTCCCTTCCTTGCTCACTCCAAACAAAAGAAAGAATGAAACGAAACTCTTCCCCTATCTAGGACCAGCCACCAAGTCAAGAGACTTGATGTTTCCGCCGGCCAAGGAATTGATGAAGAAGATGGAGTGGGCGCTGACCAAGAGCTCCAAGGGAAGAACCCTAACCCTTGTTGCCGCCGACCAAGGATGAATAAAGGAAGAGGATGAGCATCGGCCAAGGTAGAGAGGAAGAAGATGGGCGTCGGCTACACCTTAGGAAGAGAAAGGAAGCAAACCTTAATCTCCCACCTTGTTGTCGCCCAAGCCAAAACCCTAACCCTTGTCTCCCAAAGCCAAAACCCTAATCTCCCTTTCTTATCCTTGCCGCCCACCCCTTAAGCCTCCTTTTATAGAGCAAGGCTTAAGCCTCCTTCTAATCTCCACCGTAGGATCTAGAGATTTAATCTCAACCATGGGATCTAGGGATTTAATCTCAACTGTCGGATCTAGAGATTTAATCTCCACCGTCGGATCTAAAGATTTAATCTCCACCGTTGGATATAGAGATATAATCTCCATCGTCGGATCTAGAGTTTCATTTTCCATCATCGGATATAGGCTCCATGAGGATTTTAATAGGCTACAATAGGGACCACGAGGAGGAGTTGGATCTTGGCCACCCAATGGATCAAACCCACATAAAGTCCGATCCATTAATGATAATCCATTCCACTAGAGGATTATCATTGATCTACCTCACCAACCCCCATAAATAAATATGGGCTCCATATATTAATTGTACAAATATCTCCCCGTGTTTAAGATCTCGAATGTTCATCAATTAATTAATTTACTGACAATTAATTAATCAACATCTAACTCCATGAGTAGTACCACTCAACCTTATCATCATGCAGGACCAAGTCCACCTGCAGGGTTTACATGATGAACCTTATGAGCTCCTCAAGGGGACATCATCATCCTAATATATAGGACACGGTTTCCTCCTATAATCAACGACACACCTTATAAATAATATCATTACCAACTTACCGAGCCTATCGATTTACTCTATAAATCTCGCCCATTGGTAAATAAAAGAAATAAATACTAAGTACATGTGTCCATTATTATATCGGGATTAAGAGCATGTACACCATAATATCCGAGGTCCGATTCAATTATGTAGTCAGCAATAAATCGAATCACCTCTAAGTCGGTCCTGCTCAATACACACAAAGTGCACTAGTGTAATTCCATGGTCAAGACAAACCAATACCAAATCACACTACAACCATACCAATGGTTTGTCCAGAACCATCTCGGTTGTGAGCCTTTACTTATACTCTACAAGGAACTGATAACATGATCTCCCGTGTGACACTACACACCATGCTATCTACAATGTAATGTATTAGACAATATGCATAACCATAAATATGCAAACAATGATCATGTGATTCTTATTTCAAAAATTAAGATGTTCATATAAAAGATAGACTTTTCAGTATGCATCCCAATAGGTACGTTATCGTATTTGTTATAGAACGTACGTAGGGCAGTTTGTTGATTACATAGGTAGTGTTGTTCTTCCATATTATATGTGTCATATTGTGGTATATGTGCTCAGGTGATATGACTTGTAGTATTGCAGATCTTTAGATATGTCAGTACCTTATGTTGTTCAGTTGTTCTTTTAGTATACCCATGAGTTATATTATACTGGTGATTATCTGTTGTTCCTTTAGACTGTATATCTGTTGATCTCCTTACATTTATTTTGTTCATGCACTATCTATTCCTTACTGTTGAGTTTTATACTCACCACCACAAACCCTGGGTTTTCTTATTGCCCAGGTAACAGGTAGAAGATTCCTAGGATGCTCGGAGCTCCGCCAGCTAATCCCATATCACACCGAGCATTTGGAGTTTAGTTCGTATGTGTTTCGCTACTTTTTTTTTGGATTATAGTCATGTGTGTGAAGTGTTGTATTTGGCTTTTATTATAGTTTTGGTTTGGATGTTGGATTTGATCATATATTGTTTAGTGTGTTCGAGTTGCATCGGTGCGCATCTTTGTGTCTTTGTGGTTGTATTATTTGGTAATGTCATTTCATTATGTTGTGTGGTTGTGGCCGAAAGGCTTTGTATCAATAGGGAATTATATCACGTACAGGGGAGATGCTGTCCCATTTTCCGGCTTGGCATACTCTCAGAGCGTGACAATTTTATTGGTATCAGAGCCCCAGGTTGTGAGTCCACTTTCGGATTTTATTTCATTCGGACATCGAGTTTTGTTTTACTCGATTTTGGTTTTTTGAGTTTTTGGATCTGGCTATAGCGGGACATTTTTCAGCTACAAGGTTTAAGGTATGCAAATTGTTATCACATAACCTTTTGTTGTCTATGCATCTAGTTGTTTATAACAGGGAAAGACAAGTAGTGTGTTATTCACTATTCATAACTGTGGTATGAGTTGACCACGGGAACGACTTGTTGAGTCTGTGAGACTTGAACCTACTATCAAAAAGGTGAATTACCTTTGAGAGTCGACTGATACCGAGTCGAAAAATAGTCAGGTAGTCACATTTCTTATGGAGATCAAACATTACAGTCTTAGGGATTTTCACCTATTTATGCTAGTCAGATCATTACCCGTGGGGTAATGGACAAACGAGTATACTATTGTTAATGTAGACGATAGTGGATTACTATATGGTGTTTCATAGAGATTTTGATCCCTAAGTTGGTCGTGTTGGGTTGTATAACTTTGAAGGTACTTTTGAGACTTAACTCGTGTTATATAGAGGAAGTAGAATTAGTTTCATACCATTATCGGGATCAAGTTGGTACATGGTGGAAGATGTAGGAAATAACTTTCGGGGAATAACACATCACTTGGTCATAGTGTAGTGATGTTGAGAGAGAGTAATTCCTCGTGTCATTTTCTTTGACTCGTTGTCAGAGAATTCTTGGGCATCAAGTAGGGTGATCATTTGGTAATGGAGTACCATGCAGAGTTGCTATACTTGCAGGGTTTACGCCCACCTAATAGCTCAAGAATGAGAATGGATGTTTTAAGCCACCCACGGTTTATTGGCTTATATTCGGATTAGGATGTATGGACCTCCTATTAGATCTTACCGGAAAGCATTAGACCAAGTCATGTGTTTGGAAATGACTCAGTAGCAAGTGCTTTAGAAGTTGATGATCGATTAGCAAACATTGCAAGTCAAATTATTGGAATTACATGTCTCCGAAAGTTGGACAAAAGTAGTAAGATCGGAGTCATGGGTTATGAGCTACTTTCCAATTAGAGAAGACCAACCACAGATCATCATGATGTTCTCAAGCACATCTGCGAAATCAGAGGAAAGACACCGGATTATGTGTGTGCAGTGCGGATCACGAAGACACGCAGAGTCGGGTTATCCATTGGATCAGTTCATCTGTTACTATTGTAAGCAAAAAGTACACATGAAGAGAAAGTGTACTTTGAAGACCCAATTGAAGACTATCAAGGTTGTTCCAGGAGGATGATGCACAATCTCGACAGCACTGGTCATCACAGAAGATTGGGTTAGCACATCAACAGCGATCTACTACCTCAGACATAGTTGGAGTTCCTGGATACTTCCCTCTAGGGGAAGTAATTTTCAAGACACAGAAGACATCTCAGAAGACTCAAACTTCCAAACATCAGTAATTATTACCTTCCCAGGCGCAGCTATACCATTTGTAGAGTATGAAGTATTCCATGATAATGGCATTCATTAAGTATTTATAGTTGATGGTGTACTCGTTACTAGTACAACAATATTTACCAACTCCATTGCAGTTGTTTTGGTTTGTATCTCAGTCACAACAGTTGATGTTTGTTCCGCTATGGTAGTCTTTTGCACCTACAAGAACTTAGCCATCAAGAATAAAAATTGGACGGGTTTACATCTTTACTCGAGAGGAGATGTTGAGGGTCGAAGGATTGGTCATTCAGGGTATTACTTTAGTTTACCCTCTCGGTTCATATATTAAGATATACTGGTAGTTTATAGGTATCTATGTCTAGAACATTCTTAGTTCGGATTAGAAGGGTTCCTATACATCAACTTATGGGTTGGTGGTATCTCTACCATTAGGTGAGAGGTTGACCAACAACCAAGAAGTCAAGGTATGCCCTTAGACTTTGATAGACATACCTTTACTGTAGACATATCCTTACGGATGGTTAAATTATTGAAATTATAGTATGATGTGTCTCTCAGATGTGCATATAATCCAAGAGTATTTGGATGTAGTTTCGGATGAACTCTCAGGCTTGCCATTGCTTAAGCAAGTGGAGAATACGATCGGAGTAATTTCGGGAGTAGTTTGGATAATGAAGACCTAATATCGGGAGAAAATTTCTGATGATTACTTTGCCGATTGAGGTAATGATATTTTAGAGCCAAATGTCTTTACTTATGGTGCATTGGCTGAGGCCTGGTGTAAAGCACACAAAGTAGTTGAAGCTCGTGATGTATTCAATGCAATGTCATTCGTTTGGTTGCTAGCCTAATCAGGTTGTTTGATACCCTCATTGATTATAGGAGGTTGATGATGCACAGGAGGTATTTGTTTGAATGACGATTTTACCAGGAGATAATTTATTGGTATCCATGTTGCTATACACTATGGAAATTGGAAGAACGTAGGTTGCAATTATAGAAAGTGTTGGATGGGATATTTAACTTTCCCAGTATTTCTTCTAGAGAAGATTAGGAACTCTTTGTTAAAAGAGAGATGGACCTTTGAGATTATGCATAGATTATCGATGATGGAATGTAGTAGTTGTTGAAAATGAATATCGTTCATTGTGGATAGATGATCTGTTTAGATCAGCTAAAGAATACCTGTGTATACTCTAGGGTTGATTTATGATTGGTGTGTTGATATTGTAGTGACATGATGTCATACAATTATCATTATCGTTGTTATGATTGACATATCATCAACTTAGAGTAAAGAGGATGTAGTTGTGTAGAGACAATAATTTCATACTTGGTATGAATTTTATGAGCTTTTGATAATATTGTTAGACTTAGTTATCGATTTTGTCATCCATGGACTTGAGGAATCGAGTATCCTGGAAGTAATTGGATCAGTTTGTGGTTGTTGGAGTTGCGTAACTTGGCCACTGTTGATGGTGGTTGTTGGAGATGCACACTCGGTCATCGTAGATGGTGGTTTCCTTGTATGGATTTGGTTATTACCATAGATGTGAATAGGATGCTCTAGTGATACAATATTGCTGACTTGTTGAACCAGGATGGTGATGGCATTCACTTGGTCAAAAGCTTGTGAACCCAGTTTTCAGGACCTAGAAGGTGGTTAACTTTTGCATGGGTATTAGTTAATCCTTCCGGGTGGATAGAAGGATATTGTATGCAAATGCATCATTACAGGGATCAGAGCGATTCCGATGCAATTGGATGGGACGTATCCTAAGTTTATGATAGCTGAGGGGTTGTAGTTGTATGGAGCAGGAGTGCTCATGGAGTTTGGCTAGCTTCATAGAGTTGCTAGAACATGGACAAATATAACAAGGGAGATTGGTCATTATAGTCTCTCAGTCACTTCGAGTTCTGTGCCATAGAGTGGATTTTGGATAGTAGATTTCTCTTGTGAGAAAATAATTCTTCATCTCTGAGGAGAATAATGGGTTTCGTTCGGTTACGTATTGCTGGCTCGATCTCTAGGGCACGCAGGAAGCCGAGGCGGTTAAATGGCCCACCAGTGTTAAAGACATGTAGGTCTTGGTTGATTTCGTAGTTTGATGTTGGGTGTGCCAACAAGTAAAGAAGGAATATTCATGCTCAGCAGGGTTATGTACCGAGATGAAAGTGGGAGCTCAGTACGATGGATAGTGTTGGGAGATTCTCTAGAATTTGGAAAGGACTTAATGCGATTTGGGGTAATCAAGGATCGATTAGCTAAGTCCGCTCATTTTCTACCGAGCCGTAAGATGAATTTATTGAATCGCATGATAGATTTATACTGCGAGGAGATTTCCAATTTCATGGAGTATCTTTGTGTATCATATCTGATAACGATTCTGATGGCATGGCTCGGAGGCTCGTTGGATCCCATGTCCCCGGATTAAAATTTTCACTAATGAAAACTAATCCGGATGGGATGAGTTTCCTGAGCTCAACCAATTCGTCGTCGTGCTAACGACTTGAGCGATCGCTTGAACAAACTAGTTGTTCAAGCAACCAAGCTCTTCTAGTCGGTTAGCCGCGGAAGAGACGACGGACGGATCGCCGGTTTTTGTGTTTATCTTCGGGGTCCATGATTATACAAATACATATGGATGTAGACATGTATAATCAACACATACATACATATGAACAAGAACATGCAAAGATCAATAATAAAACTTGTAAAACTTTTATACCTCTCGATCTTCTATCGTATGTCCTAACCTCCTTGTAGACTTCGTGTGGGCGAAGATCCTCCACAAGTTGAAGCTTCCTAGATCTTCTTCAATCAAAAGAAAGAAAAATTCTCCTTCCCTTCTTGCTTGAGCCAACCACCAAGACACAAAGGCTTGATGCCGCCGGCCCCAAGAAAAGGAGAACAAGATGGCCAACCAAGGAACCGAACAAGGGAACAATCCCTTGCTCCTTTGTGCCGCCGGCCAAGAGGAAAAGAAGAGGAGAAGAGGAATCGGTTGAGCCCCGACCAAGGTAGAGGGAAGAAGAGGTAGGAGCCGGCCACACCTTAGGAAGAAGAAGAGAACTTATTGTTGCCGCCCACTCTCCTTGCAAACCCTAGCCGCCCAACCAAGGAACCAAACCCTAATCTCGCTAGGGTTTCTTGCCGCCCAAGCCAATGAAAGGAAAAACCCTAATCTCCAAAAACATCCAACTCCTTGGCTTGCCGCCCACCTTAAGCCTCCTTATATAGAGTTGGGCTTAAGCCTTTTTTTAATCTCCACCGTTAGTTCTAGGGATTTAATCTCAACCGTCGGATCTAGACTTCATGAGGTTTATATTAGTCTACGATACGGACCATGAGGAAGAGTTGGATCTTGGCCACCCGATGGATCGGAACCACACAAACTTGATCAATCAATGATGTTCCATTCCACTAGAGGATCATCATTGAATTACCTCACCAACCCCCATAAATTAATATGGGCTCCATACATTATTTGTACATCCATCTCCCCGTGTTTAAGATATCGAATGTCCGTCAATTAATTGATTTACTGACCATCAATCAATTAACATCGAACTCCTGGAGTAGTACCACTCAACCTTATCATCATGTTGACTAAGTCAACCTGCAGGGTTTACGTGATGAACCTTATGAGCTCCTCAAGGGGACATCATCAACCTAATATATAGGACACGGTTTCCTCCTATAATCAATGGTACACCATGTAAATAATATCATTTCCCAACTTACCGGGCATATTGATTTAATCCATATAAATCTCACGCTTTGATAAATCAAAGAAATAAATACAAGTACATGTGCCCGTTATTATATCGGGATTAAGAGCATGTACAACATAATATCCGAGGTCCGATTCAATTATGTAGTCAGTAAAAAATTGAATCACCTCTATGTCGGTCCTGCTCAATACACCTAAGTGTACTAGTGTAACTCTATGTTCAAGACAAAACAATACCAAGCTACACTACAACCATGCCAATGGTTTTTCCAAAACCATCTTGGTTGTAAGCCTCTACTTATATTCTACAAGGGACTGATAAAATGATCTTCTGTGCCACACCAAGCACCATGTTATGTACAATGTAAAGTATTAGACAATATGCACACATATAATAAATATAAAGTGCAAACAATGATCATGTGATTCTTTCAAAATAAAAATGTTCATACAAAAGAGCTAGACTTTCAGTATACATTTCAACAATCTCCCACTTATACTAAAAGACTATGCTATCATCATACTGTCATACATCTGATCCCCATGTCCTCCACATGCCTATCAAACGCTTTCGCTGGAAGGGCCTTAGTGAATGGATCCGCCAGGTTATCCTCTGATGCAATCTTGGCGACATCTACTTCTCCTCGCTTTACGATCTCTCGTATCAGGTGGTACTTGCACTCTATGTGTTTACTCGCCTTATGGGCTCATGGTTCCTTCTAGTTTGCAACTGTACCACTGTTAACACAATAAATTGTGATAGTTATGGGCAAACCAGGAATCACATCCAAGTCCATCAAGAAGTTCCTAAGTCATACAGCTTCCTTGGCTGCCTCAGAGGCTGCCACATACTCAGCTTCCATGGTAGAGTCCGCCACGCATTTCTACTTGACACTCCTCCATACTATGGATCCACCTCCAAAAGTAAACAGAAACCCCGAGGTAGACTTACTGTTGTCCCTATCTGATTGGAATCAGAATCCGTGTAACCTACAGGGACTAATTGATCTGCCCGGTAAACCAGCATATAATCCCTAGTCCTTCTCAGGTACTTCAATAAATGCTTTACCTCAGTCCAATGTCCCTGTCCAGGATTACTCTGATATCTTCTAACCATGCCCACGACAAAGCAGATATCTGGTCTCGTACATAGCATAGCATACATGAGGCTTCCTACTGCCGAAGCATAAGGAACCGCCTTCATCTTCTCTATCTCCTTTGATGTTTTGGGACACATCTCTTTAGATAAAGGTACTCCATTCCTAAATGGTAGAAAACCATTCTTGGAGTTCTGCATGCTAAAACGATCAAGGATAGTGTCAATGTATGAAGCTTGAGATAAGCACAACATCCTTTTCTTGCGATCCCTTATCACCTTGATCCCAAGGATGTGTCCCACTTCTCCCAAGTCCTTCATATCAAACTGTTTGGACAACCATACCCTTACGTCTGATAACACTCTGTTACTGTTGCCAACTAACAAAATGTCATCTACGTATAGTACAAGAAATACCACTATGTTTCCATCACATCTCTTGTATACACAAGGCTCATCCGGACTTTGAATAAATCCATATGACTGGATTACCTCATCAAAGCAGATGTTCCAAGATCTAGAAGCTTGCATCAATCCATAAATGGACCGATTAAGCTTACACACAAGATGCTCTTTGCCCTTTGCAATGAATCCCTCTGGTTGCTTCATATAGATGTTTTCCTCAAGACTTTCATTAAGTAAAGCTGTCTTGACATCCATCTGCCAAATCTCATAATCCTCATGAGCAGCAATAGATAAGAGAATCCGGATAGACTTAAACATAGCTACCTGTGAAAAGGTCTCCTCATAATCGATACCCTCTTTCTGAGTATACCCTTTCGCAACAAGCCTAGATTTGAAGGTCTCAACCTTCCCATCTACTCCTCTCTTTCTCTTGTAGATCCACTTGCATCCAATGACTTTCACACCATCGGGTGGTTCTACTAGCTCCCAGACATGATTAGAATCCATAGATTCTATCTCTGAATTCATCGCTCTTTGCCAAGATACTGCATCTCTATCTTGGAGTGCCTCGT
This sequence comes from Wurfbainia villosa, assembly GCA_025175895.1. Taxonomy (NCBI): domain Eukaryota; kingdom Viridiplantae; phylum Streptophyta; class Magnoliopsida; order Zingiberales; family Zingiberaceae; genus Wurfbainia; species Wurfbainia villosa. The sequence continues at coordinate 80,494,887 of CM045990.1, forward strand.
CATATGTCCAGGGATCAGGTTCATGTTTACCAGGGACTAAGTCTGAAGACTCTCCCAAGAACATGAATCTCTCGGGTTGTCTAACAACCCTCCCACTACGACGAGGTGCCTCATGTGTATGCTCTGTGACACGCAGTGCAGTGACTTGTGGTATTTTCTCTTGTCTGAGTAGTGCTGAAGTCGGGACTTCCTGTTAACTCCTCGAGAGAACAATCCTACTCGTGGGCTTGTGGTTCATCACATAGTCCTCCTCTAGAAATCTGGCATTCGTACTCACGATCACCTTCTGATCTCTAGGACTATAGAACAAACCACCCTTCGTTCCCTTAGGGTAGCCAACAAACAAGCGTACTTCTGTACGAGATTCCAACTTACCAGCATCTCCCTTCAGCACATGTGCTGGACTACCCCAAATCCGAATATGTCTTAGACTAGGCTTTTGCCCAGTCCACAATTCTGTGGGAGTAGAGGGTACTGACTTAGATGGAACCAAGTTCAGAATGTGTGTTGTCATTTCCAGAGCAAACCCCCAGAACGAATCTGGTAACTCAGAATAACTCATCATCTATCTGACCATCTCCATAAGAGTCCTTTTCCTTCGCTCCGCCACACCATTCTGCTGGGGTGTGCCAGGTGCGGACAATTGGGATTGAATCCCAGCCTCTGATAAGTAACTCCTAAACTCTCCCAAGAGGTACTCGCCACCACGATCAGATCGTAGTGTCTTGATACTTTTACCTTGATGGTTCTCCACATCAGCTTTGAATTCTTTGAACCTGTCAAAGCATTCAGACTTGCGGTGCATCAAGTAAATGTATCCATACCTTGAATAATCGTCTATAAAAGAGACAAAGTATTGAAAGCCACCTCTATCCTAGATAGACATAGGACCGCACAAATCAAAATGAACCAATTCCAATATATCTTTGGCTCTATACCCCTTAGCCTTAAAAGGCCTCTTGGTCATCTTACCTTCCAAGCAAGACTCGCAGGTTGGGAGATCCTCCACCACTAATGAACCCAAAGGTCTATCAGCTATCAACCTTTGAATTCTACTCAGGTTAATATAACCAAGTCTTAGATGCCAAAGATATGTCTGGTTCATTTTCAAAGGTTCTTTTCTCTTATTAGACTTAGAAGATGAGTTATTCACTTCTATATGCATCGTGGTAGTTTTCGGTTCAAGAGTATACAAATTGCCAACCAATGTACCAGAACAGATAATCTCCCTATTCCTTTTTATAACAACTTTGTCATTAAAAGAAACAGAATATCCATCCAGAAACAATTTAGAAACTGAAATTAGATTCTTTCTAAAAGTAGGTACATAAAGACAATTTCTCAAAACCAAAACTTTATTCCTATCAAAAGATAAATAAACGTCTCCCACTGCAATAGCCGCCACCTTTGAAGCATTGCCCATGAAGACAGTAATCTCTCCCTCAGCTAGTCGTCGGATTTCCTGGAACCCCTGCAAAGTATTGCAGACATGATCAGTGGTTCCTATATCTACACACCAGGTACTAGTAGATAACACCGCTAAACATGTTTCAAAAACTAAACAAGAAGATATACCTTTGTTCTTTCGGCGAGGACAGTCCGCCTTCCAATGTCCAGTCTGCTTGCAAGTGAAGCACTTGCCTTTCGGCTTCTTCACTCCTGCCTGACGTCCTACTACCATTTTCTTTGCTCCACCTTGCTTCTTCTTCTTCTTCTCTTTTGGTTTAGAAGAAGAAACCTTCTGAGCAACCATGGCTTGAGCGCTTTGACGAAAAAGCCCCTCTGCCGCCTGGAGTTCTGTCAGAAGCTCCGCCAACGAATACAACCTCTTGTTCATGTTGTAGTTGAGGCAGAACTGCTCAAAACTCCTAGGCAGAGACTGGAGAATGATATCGACTTGGGTTTCTCCATCGATCTCAGCTCCGAGGACTTCCATCTCATTTAGATGAGCCATCATCTTGAGAACATGGTCCTTGACGGGTGTTCCCTCGATCATGGTGGTCGTCATCAAGTTCCTCATAGCCTCCTGTCTGGATGCCCTACTCTGATGTCCAAAAATTTCCTTGAGATTGAGCATCATGTCATAAGCCGTGGCCATGGCCTGATGCTGATGTTGCAGCACATTTGGCATAGATGCCAAAATGTAACACCACGCCATCTCATCTGCCTTGATCCATTTCTTATAACTCTTTTTCTCTTTTTTATCAGAGTCATCGGTGGGCTTAGGAGGACAGACCTCGAAGAGTACAAATTTGTACTCCTCTGCAGTTAAGACAATATCAAAATTTCTTTTCCAATCAATATAATTTGTTCCAGTAAGTTTATTTTCTTTTAATATCACAGCAAGTGGGTTGAAAGCCATTTGAAAATCCTAAGAATCACAATGATCAAAATATTAGATTTCAAATATCATTGATTCCTCAAACAATAAAATTTCGAAATAAATCAACACCTCAAAACACCGAGAATATCGCATGCCACGATAGTGTGGACGTATACGAATTCTACATTTGTAAGAGGAGGTTTAACCCATTAATTTTATTATCTTGTCAACCTTACTTTTTGACAAATAAAATTAATAGTTGGTTCCTCTTTGGCCCTACAAATAAAAGCAGTGACTCCGATGGGGAGGATACTTTTTATTTGCATCTAAGTGTGCACCATTACACGATACTAAGGGAATTATCTCGGATTATGTGCCTTACCGATGGGGAAGTACACAAGCTCCTAAATAATTTCCTATAACCATTATTTGACCTAGTGATCCGCAAACAAACTCATCCGATGGGGAGGAAGACACTCAGAGCCGACGCGCAAGTTTGTTGCATCACACGTCAAATTGTAATGGAGGCCGCGGGAATTAATTAAAATGTCCCTCTCCCACTTAGTAAATTGACAGTGAGGAATTTTCAAGCACACACAACATGCATATAAAACAAATCAGCAATAAATATGGAAAAAATCAGAATTTTTCCAACTATTATGGCATTGTTCTCCAATATGCATCCCGTCGTGTCGCCACCTTGTCCGCTCTACCTTTTCCCGTGCGCAAGTCACCAAAAAGATCCGAGCCAAGATAAACTATTTTAATTTACAACCATCGATCCTATACTCCACGAAGGAGTGTACAAATAATCTAGATCGAAAGTAAACTAAAATGAGTGGCTAAACAATGCCATATTTAATTACAAAAATTAAATACTAATTTAGCCTCGTCAACCCCGAGGATTCAAATAATATACAATCACACACACATGCAATCACATACACACATATATGGCCATAATAGATGGAACTTATGCCTACAACCAAAAAGTTATACTACGCACATCCTACTATCATCCGACATACACAAAATATGATAAGTGTCTGAAAGTAATCGAATCCAAACACACAAAATCGAAAACCGTGGCCCTGATACCATTTTTGATGGCATGGCTCGGAGGCTCGTTGGCTCCCATGTCCCCGGATTAAAATTTTCACTAATGAAAACTAATCCGGATGGGATGAGTTTTCTGAGCACAACCAATTCATCGTCGTGCTAACGATTTGAGCGATCTCTTGAACAAACTAGTTGTTCAAGCAACCAAGCTCTTCTAGTCGGTTAGCCGCGGAAGAGACGACGGACGGATCACCGGTTTTTTTGTTTATCTTCGGGGTCCATGATTATACAAATACATATGGATGTAGACATGTATAATAAACACATACATACATATGAACAAGAACATGCAAAGATCTATAATAAAACTTGTAAAACTTTTATACCTCTCGATTTTCTATCGTATGTCCTAACCTCCTTGTAGACTTCGTGTGGGCGAAGATCCTCCACAAGTTGAAGCTTTCTAGATCTTCTTCAATCAAAAGAAAGAAGAATTCTCTTTCCCTTCTTGATTGAGCCAACCACCAAGCCACAAAGGCTTGATGCCACCGGCCCCAAGAAAAGGAGAACAAGATGGCCAACCAAGGAACCGAACAAGGGAACAATCCCTAGCTCCTTTGTGCTGCTGGCCAAGAGGAAAAGAAGAGGAGAAGAGGAATCGGTTGAGCCCCGACCAAGGTAGAGGGAAGAAGAGGTAGGAGTCGGCCACACCTTAGGAAGAAGAAGAGCACTTATTGTTGCCGCCCACTCTCCTTGCAAACCCTAGCCGCCCAACCAAGGAACCAAACCCTAATCTCCCTAGGGTTTCTTGCCGCCCAAGCCAATGAAAGGCAAAACCCTAATCTCCAAAAACATCCAACTCCTTGGCTTGCCGCCCACCTTAAGCCTCCTTTTATAGAGTTGGGCTTAAGCCTTGTTTTAATCTCCACCGTCAGTTCTAGGGATTTAATCTCAACCGTCGGATCTAGACTTCATGAGGTTTATATTAGGCTACGATAGGGACCATGAGGAGGAGTTGGATCTTGGTCACCCGATGGATCGGAACCACACAAACTTGATCCATCAATGATCTTCCATTCCACTAGAGGATCATCATTGAATTACCTCACCAACCCCCATAAATTAATATGGGCTCCATACATTATTTGTACATCCATCTCCCCGTGTTTAAGATATCGAATGTCCGTCAATTAATTGATTTACTGACCATCAATCAATTAACATCTAACTCCTCGAGTAGTACCACTCAACCTTATCATCATGTTGACTAAGTCAACCTGCAGGGTTTACATGATGAACCTTATGAGCTCCTCAAGGGGACATCATCAACCTAATATATAGGACACGGTTTCCTCCTATAATCAACGGCACACCATGTAAATAATATCATTTTCCAACTTACCCGGCATATTGATTTAATCCATATAAATCTCACCCTTTGGTAAATCAAAGAAATAAATACTAAGTACCTGTGCCCGTTATTATATCGGGATTAAGAGCATGTACAACATAATATCCGAGGTCTGATTCAATTATGTAGTCAACAATAAATTGAATCACCTCTATGTCGGTCCTGCTCAATACACCTAAGTGTACTAGTGTAACTCTATGTTCAAGACAAAACAATACCAAGCCAATGGTTTGTTCAAAACCATCTTGGTTGTGGGTCTCTACTTATATTCTACAAGAGACTGATAACATGATCTTCTGTGCCACACCAAGCACCATGTTATGTACAATGTAAAGTATTAAACAATATGCACACATATAATAAATATAAAGTGCAAACAATGATCATGTGATTCTTAATTCAAAATAAAAATGTTCATACAAAAGATCTAGGCTTTCTGTATACATTCCAACAGATTCAGGATTTACCTTACAATTCTGATGAGTCCCCAATAAGTCATAGATATGAAGCTCCACTTTGGTACAGTTATTTATCTTTTGATTGATGGTCTATGAAGGTACCGTCCATACTTTAGAAGGGTTGTTGGATTCATGCGTGATAGAATTTTGGAGACTATCTATACCCCCACTTAGTTACTTTAGGTGTGTGATGTTTCTCCAAGTACTTGAGTTGGGCAGTGTGATATTGCCAACTCATCGTACTTGAGTAGAAAATTTAGGGACCAAATTTGTATTAGTGGGAGAGAATATAAGATATCAAGAAAAATAATAATAATAATAAAATACTCCTAGTTAATTAATAAATTGTCTTGTAGAATTTTCCAAGAATTTTTATAAATTTTTATGGATTTAAATGGACTTTATTTGATATTTCATAGGGATAAAGTAAATAGGCTTTGGTGAAGCATGTTTATTGGGAAGTTAATTAGTTTTATTGACCTAAGGTTAAATAGCTAAACCTAAGTTTTTCTTCCCTTATTTCCCCGATTTCTCTTCTTCCCTCTCCCGATCATGCAACCCTTCCCACTCGCCGACTCTCATCTTCTCCCTCTCGATTTTTCGCATGCCACCCTCCTCACCTTACCGCTGCCCCATGACCATCCACGGCTGCTCGTGGTCCTCGAGCAGACCACCTCGCGTTCTGCTGCCCCTTCTTGTCACGTGCACAGGACCAACTATCATCGCCCCTGTGCATGCGACCAACGACCACCACCCTTGGCTATTGCCGCTCCAGGGTTGGATTTGCCATGCAGCTAGCACAACCCCTGGCCAGTGCGCTCTCATCGCCCCATGGCATGTCACCATCACCATCACCACCACCGGACTGACCCCCACCGCGAGCAGTAAACCACCAGCATCTAATAGAGCTTGGCAGCGACGATCAAGATTTCTGTGGTTTTGTGAGTTGAGAAGCAAAGTTGGGGTTTCGTGTTAGTTCTGCTGTGATGTTACTGTCGCCTTGAAAAAGGAAAACAAATATGGATCTTGTCGTCAGCTGCATTGGTGGCTACTGGATGGATTCTTCAGTGCGTATCTTTGTCGATGATGAACTATCATTTGGGTGATGATCCGAGGCAGGAGGCAGCCAGTAGGGTAAGTTCTAACTGTTATATTTATAGATATATATATTATGGATGGGTGTGTTGAATTGCTTGTGGATTCTGTGTGAGATAAGTTTAGATTGGAACATGATATAATTGTATATGATTTGTTGGTCGTTAATTTGATATTGATTCAAGAATTAATGGTTAAATGGAACATAGTGAGGTAAATGTAATCTAGGTGTTATGGATGTGATCTAGATCTATAGCTAGTTTACTATTAGTTCCATTTATGGATTTATATTCAGTGTTTGGGTATTTTAGAGATGACAGTATCCTATAGGATTCAGTAGGGATAAGAAATTAAGTTGGTTCTATTATTTGGATGATTTTAGAACTTAGTTATATGTTATGTTCTATGGTTGCAGGTTTATGATTTGAAGTCGTTTCTTATAAACAGACAGCTAGCACAAGTCATCATGTTAAGTGGGTAATACCTATCTTGGTCTGGTAGTTTATTGATTCTGGTGCATGCATTTTTACGATGTTGATGACACCTTTACCTTGACTCCACTCTTATTTAATTATGTGCTTGTTACTTAGCCTTTGTACCATGAGATACCTTGTTATTATCTTACAGTTCGTTCATCACTGTTATAGATTATAGACTCTATTGTAAGTTGACTTGTAGAGGATCTTTTAAGTGCATGTTACTAGGGCACAGTTGTCGATCCAACTTTATTCATCGTGTTACATCTGGAGTTAGGTAATGATTTTGATGGTGGGGTCGATTGTTGTATCATACACACTTACATTGTGCATCTATGGTGGATCTGGTCATCGGTGCATACAGAAGTGGGTTGTTGTCGGTATGTGGAGTGGTTTGTCATGTTGTAACTCTTTACATTGTGTGCCTAATATGGATCATGGATCTGTGTATGGTTGATTGTCGATAGTCGGTTGCTATGGACTGGTGGTCCTAGCATGGTTGACTGTCCGTTGTGTATGACTCTCTGTTGGATAGAGAGTGTGTTGTGGATGTATGTGTGTGTAGTTGTGCATTCATTCCATTTACATGCATGTTGGTGACTTGGTCTCCCTTGTGGTTGAGAGGGTCGTCAGTCATCCTGCCTCTGCGGTTACTCGTTATAGTAGTAGCTGGTGTGAGGGCAGTGCATCTGTTGTGCCGCACTCGGCCACTATTGATGGTGGTAGTTGGAGTTGCATGTAGTTTGTCATGAGTGTGTGGTACTCGACCACTCATGGGTATTGACATTCGGAGAGGTCACCAACAGGGACCCCCGTTGTGTAGCTTATAGCTCTTTAGCTTATCGCTACTTATTCATACTCCACACTCGGCCACTCGAAGGTAGTGGTTGTTGTTAAGTTGGGACAGTTGTCATGTCATGTCACTTAGGCCACATTGGGGTCGTGGTAGCGAGTGGGGTGCATAGGCATGACCATGCATTTGCATTGTCATGTGTGAGGGCATTTGCATATATATATATATGAGTGTGAGCAGTGTATATAGATACAATCTATATATATGCCTGCTGTGTTGTTGCATTTATTTGTGCTATGTTTGCTGCATTTGGTTGTACATCATCTTGCATGTTATTTGCATATTCTATGTTGGTTGTGTGTGGGATACCAGTGTACGCGTTGGTCGGATTTTTGTACGCCTTTGACCAGTATCATGATGTGGTACGGGATGAACCAGGTATGTTGTTGTATTTGTTATAGAATGTCTATAGGGCAGTTTGTTGATTACAAAGGTAGTGTTGTTCTTCCATATTGTATGTGTCATATTGTGGTATATGTGCTCAGGTGATATGAGTTGTAGCGTTGCATATCTTCAGGTATGTCAGTACCTTATGTTGTTCAGTTGATCTTTTAGTATATGCATGTGTTATATTATACTGGTGATTATTTGTTGTACCTTTAGATTGTATATCTGTTGATCTCCTTACATTTATTTTGTTCATGCACTATCTATTCCTTATCACTGAGTTTTATACTCAACACCACAGACCATGGGTTTTCTTGCCGCCCAGGTAATAGGTAGAAGATTCCTAGGATGCTCGGAGCTCCGCCAGCTGATCCCATCTCACATCGAGCATTTGAAATTTAGTTCATATTTGTTCCGCTGCTGTTTTTTGGATTATAGTTATGTGTGTAAAGTGTTGTATTTGGCTTTTATTATAGTTTTGGTTTGGATGTTGGATTTGATTATATTTTTTTTAGTGTGTTAGAGTCAAATCGGTGCACATCTTTGTGTCTTTGTGGTTGTATTATTTTGTAGTGTCATTTTATTATGTTGTGTGGTTGTAGCCGAAAGTCTTTGTATCAACATGGAATTGTATCATGTACAGGGGAGATGATGTCCGATTTTCGAGCTCGACATACTCTCAGGCATGACAATTTTATCATTGGGTTTGGAGGCGTGGATTCATCATACGATCGCCAACCTACCCGTTCCAAGTTGATAGTGAACCGGTAGAATTGAGCGAAGGCATAATTCTCCAGGTTTATAGTGTTGGAGGGCACCTGATCAGGGTGGTTTCACAGAGCAATCGTGCCCACCCGCTTTCGACAGTGGAAGGATAACAGGTCAGTCTACATTGGATTCACAGTGTCCTTAGAGCCCGCTTCTATCACACAAACTATTTTACAAAAGATAAAAAAACCCGGCGGTGAGGAAATGACCGAATGGAAGAAAAGGGAGAAATAATGGCTGGGCGTTAAGGAAATAGCAGGTAGGATTAAAAATACGAGTCGGGTTTAAGACCCTTTAAGACTAAATCTAGATCCACTAAAACCCATTTAAAATTAAGCCAAGGTTGGTTTAATTAAATCCCTAACCATATTTTACTTATTTAATTTCTCCCAATAATAATATTACTATTTCGCCATTTATTTGTGGTTTTTTATATTCTCCCCCATTTCCTAGTTAACCAGGGGTATTTTATTATCATTTATTTTTCCGGTATCTTACAAAAATCCTCCTTTTTGTGCTCCTTATAAAGCTGCAACTCAGACATATTTTTGTCTTTCAATCGACTGCTCTTACCTAGCAATCGACTGGTCTTCATGCCGTTGTCTCACAATGGAAATATTCATGCTGGAAAAACTCCAACGGATATATAATAGTCGACTGCCAAACCCTATCAGTCAACTACTGCTCCGGTAGTCGACTGATCAATCGACTACGAAACTTTCTATGCTGATGCTTGCAAATAGCAATCGACTGCCTTCCATGACAGTTGACTACTCAAGTCCAGTTGACTGCCCAAAGCTAGCAGTCGATTGCCAGTGGCACGCAGCCGCAGTTGAGCTCCAGTCAACTACTGACTAGTCGACTGGTCATAACCCTAGTCGACTACTCAAAGTCGACTAGGCTGCCATGTGTCAAAACACTTGACCAGTTGACTAGTTCCTAACCCCAGTCGACTGATAAACATCAAACATGAGATTTAACCCAAGTATGATCTCCTCATACTTGATAGACTACCCTTAGCCTAGACCTAAGCCTTCTAGCCACCTCCATCAACCTCATCCCTATCGGATCCCTCCAAGTCATCCATGACTTGTTCATCCATACGTTAGCCTTCAGGTGCTTCCATCAACTATTGTCATGTTAATCGGGTCTACTTACCAAGATACATTTGGGCTTACGTTTCCAAGACACACGCTTGGACTTTACAATGTCAAACATTAGACTTATGCCGCCAAGACTACCACTGGACTTTACGCCGCCAATATGACACTCTTGGACTTTCCAATTGTCAAGACTAATGCTTGCACTTTCCAATTGTCAATTACCCATGACTTGGACTTTACCATTGGCAAGACCCATGCTTGGACTTTCCATGCCAAATACTCAAGACTTGGACTTTACCATTGCCAAGTACACAAGACTTGGACTTTCCATAACAATCAAATTATCAGACGTTTTGTCGAACATCAAAATACTGCTCGAGTGAAACTCGTGTCTAGTCAATCGTGACCTGGATCGATTCCACCAATAATCTCTCCCTTTTTGATGTTTGACAAAACCTTTGAGTTAGGCTACTTGACTGAAGCCATCAATTCTGCTCAATTCTCCCCCTTTTTGACATATATCAAAAAGGTTCTCCTCAAGGATATCAATGTCTCATATCTCAATGAGATCTTACAATCTTCCCCTTGGTCCAAAAACATTTTGGATTTCTTCACTCATCCTAGTGATAAGTCTCATACCACTAAATGAGAGACAATCCGTACTTCTCCAAATTTCCCCCTTTGAGGAAAAACTCATCCATCATCCCTTGATGGATAACCACCCCTAAAGGCTTGCTCCCCCTTGACCATTGCACCAACAATGTCCTTGGAGAGTTCCTAAGCCAATAGGAACACTAGACCATTATAATTATGGGCAAAAGTTTAAACTTGAACTTTCACGCGCCTTAAAATTTGATTTTCACCCTAAACAACTCTCCAAATCCATATGCAATGGATTTTCACACTTCTAATGCTTTCCAAAGCATATCCTAGGGTTAGGAAATATTAGGGTAGCCTAAAATAGCTGAAACTGGGCTAAACAAACCTTGTTTACTCAAAATCAGACTTGACAGTCGATTCGATCAGCAACTAGTCGACTGCACTCAACGCCAGTCGACTACCCCAAGCGACAGTCGACTGGTTTCTATAGATATAGAAATCTAGAAATTAGAATTTAAATTTTGGAAAATCATAAGTAAATATATGTAATTTGAAAAATAATGAAACATTATATGTATAATACTTATGTCAATCATTATGGGTGAAAAATATTTGAAAAATAAAATACCCATTAGATAGTGAGATTGATACAAAGTTTAAAAATAAAGATAACTTCAATATTTTGAGCCTATTTTGTATCAACTTCATCAATGGTGATTGCAATCAAAAGATAGGCTTCACCAAGGTTTTTCAAAATGATTTTGAAATGATTTTAAAACCTTATATTGGAACATGATCTATGGGCGCAATGCACATGACTTACACATTAGCTTTCCTTATGATCCATTATTGTTATTTATTGAATTCTAAGTTCATTATGATGTACTAAATAAGCACATGAATTTAACTCATTTCCTAGCATCTCATATGTGTCTAGGGTGTATGAAAATACATACAGGTCAATTTAATGTGAGATGTGAGTTTTTGTTCTTCCTAATTTAAGGTCTCATGCATTTTTCTAGGCAACTCTATTTGATTTCCTTATACATGGGACTTCAAATCATGCTATAGTCCTTAAATCAATTTTAATTAATCCTAAATGCATGAATGATGATTATGGCATACAAGATAGCATAAATATTACATGTGCCAATAATCATGATGTCATGACATAAAGTTCTTACCTAAATAAAAACATGACATTAAAAATAAAACTAAACATTATCATGACATTTTATATGATTAATATGAGCATGATGTCATGACATGTCAAGGCAAGTAAAAGCATGACAAGTATAAAATACAAAGATATATAATACCTAAGTGTTAAGGCCACATTGCTATTCTCTAAAATTAAAGTAATTTTTGCTTTAAATCTAATTTTTCCAAGTGTGCCAAAAACCCAAAATGGCACACTATGACTCTAAAACCTAACTCGTGCCAATTTGATCAATTTTTCAAACTTCTCAAATTTAATTGACACATCCTAAAATCCTTTAGGATTAAATTCTAACCTCATTTTCAAAGTGTCTCATTACCTTGGAAATGACCTAAACTACCACCTTTACTATGGTTAGGTTAACTACCCATCCATTCAAGGTTGACACAACCTAACCCATTTAGCATGATGGAATCACACTCCTAGGAATCCAATACTTATTGGAGCTCCTTGGGTTTACTAGGTACTCACTAGGAATATCCTCTCTTAGTACCTTCCTAATGACCCTTTTTGGCTTGAAAGCCTTGGTCAATTGGGTCTTGCCTAGGTCAACTCTAGGGATAACATACCTTGTGACCTTCTTAGTGGCTTTCCTAGGTTGCATGGAAACCTTGTCCACTAGACATCTACCATGGTTAGCCTTAGGGATGACTTTCCTATTAACCTTGGTTTTCCTAGACCTAGAAATGGTTCCATAGTCAAATAAAACATTATGGTAGGTCTCCTTGGGCTTAGGTTTGTGACCCAAAACTTTCTTGCTCCTAGATGGTTCTTGCCTCCTAGACACTAATTTTTTATCATTAGACCCCATAATCATGTTTTCCATTTTCCTAAGGGTCTTCTCCATTTTCTCAAGTTTTGACCTCAAAACTTGATTTTCTAAATCTAATTGCCCAATTTTTGAATTTTCATTTATTCTTTGGGCATTGTTCTTCCTTTTAGGCATATGCCTACCCTTCTTAGGGTTAATGCCTAAATGATTTTCTACCTTCCTAATAGCTTCCTTAGGTAGAATTGTTTTAGGGTTAATTGTTTTAGACTTGTCCTTAACCCTAATATTGCAAGATTTAGCACCTAAGCAATAAGATCTATTTCTAGCATGCTTTTCATGATTATGAACAATAGAAAGAGTATTAAAATTACTCCTAGAATGCTTTTGAACATTAAGATTTAAAGGTGCATTACTAAAATATACCTTAGGGTTTGCTTTAGAAGCTCCTCTTACATGTGATGCTCCTCCTTTACCCTTTGTTTGCTTCCTCCCCCTAGGGCATTGAGTCCTATAGTGTCCCTTTTGATGACATTTGAAGCATACTATATGCTCTTTTCTCTTGATTGTTGGGGCTCCGGCATCCATTGACTTATCCTTGACTTTTGGTGTCGGTTGAGTCTTCTTGACTCGCTTTGGACACTTACTCTTGTAATGTCTATTTTCCATACACTCAAAGCATACAATATTATTTTTATTTATAATTAAATTGCTTGAGTTAACTAGGCCGGATATGAAATTTTGAGCTTGCTCTTCTTCTCTCCTAGAGGTGGATGGCTTATCTTCTTGCTTTGGCATTGAGGATGGTCTCTCCTCCCCCTCAATTCTCGAAGTCGAGGCTTCCTCCAATTCTTCCACCTCTTCTTCTTCCTTGGATGTCGAACACCTCTCAACCTCCGAATCCTCACTCTCTTGAGAGGATGAACTTGCTTCTTCGATTTCCTTCTCCGATTGAGCCGATGATAGATCTTCATGATATTTTGCCAATTTGCTCCAAAGCTCCTTGGCATCCTCATAATCACCTAATCTACACAAAATATCATTAGGGATTTCATTAACTAAAATATTTGTTACCCTTTCATTTATTTCGGAGGCTTGGAATTACTCTTTGGTCCATCTCTTCTTCTTGAGGTATCCACCTTTTGGACCCCTTGGAAATTCAAATCCCTTCATTAGGATGACCCAATCTTCTAAGTTCATCATGAAGAAATTCTCCATCTGTGCCTTCCATTGATCGAACCCTTCTCGTCCATAGAATGTATATGGAATTGGAGTGTTGATGTCACATCCAAATCCATCGTTGGGCAACTCCATCCTCTAGCACTTGTGCTCTCTTAGCTGTTAGTCCGTAGAAGATCCCCTTGCTCTGATACTAATTGAAGGAACGTTGATGATGTTCTAGAGGTGAAGGGAGAAACTTCGCTTCTCACTTCAACTTGGTCGCTTGTGCATGGAGATCCCATCTACGACCCCGGATTAAAAAAATTTAATCCTTGACAAAGAGAGATTACCCAAGCAACCGATCCATCGTCGTGCTATTCGATTAAAGTGGTACGGATAGCCAGTTTTTGTGTTTATCTTCGGGGTCCAAGTAAATTAGCCACATATAATACATACAACATACATAGAATAAGAAAACATAGATAAACAAGAATTATACCTATTGTTTACCTCAAGGTCTTCTATTGTATGTCCTTCCTCCTTTTGGACGTCGTGTGGGCGACGATCTTCCAAAAGTCAAAGCCTCCTAGATCACGTTCTTCCCTTCCTTATTCACTCCGAATAAAGGAAGATAATAAGCTCCCTTCTTTTCCAATCTAGTTCTGGACACAATCCCTTTGGAGAAAGATCAAGCCACCTTCAGGTCTTTGTTGTTGCCGCCGGCCACCAAGGAGAGGGAGAAGGAATAGTGGGTGCCGACCAAGAGCTCCAAAGGAAGAACCTTCACCCATGTTGCCGCCGGCCAAGGAGAAGAATAGGAGGAGGTATGGGCGCCGACCAAAGCAAGGAGGAAGAAGATGGGTGTCGACTACACCTTAGGAAGAGAAGGAAACAAACCCTAATCCTTCCAACTTTTTTCCGCCCAAGCCCTTTCTCAAACCCTAGCCACCCAAGCCAAAAACCCTAATCTCAGCATCCAAACTATCAGTTGCCGCCCAAGCCCTAGCCCTCCTTTTATAGAGTTAGGCTTAAGCCTCTCAATCTCCACCGTCGGATCTAGAGATTCAATCTCCACAGTGGATCTAGGGTTTCATTTTCCACCGTCGGATCTAGGCTTCATGAGGGTTTTAATAGGCTACAATAGGGACCATGAGGAGGAGTTGGATCTTAGCCACTTAATGGATCTAGCCCACATAAAGTCCGATCCATTAATGATAATCCATTCCACTAGAGGATTATCATTGATCTACCTCCCTAACCCCCATAAATAAATATGGGCTCCATATATTAATTGTAAAAATATCTCCCCGTGTCTAAGATCTCGAATGTCCATCGATTAATTAATTAGCTGACAATTAATTAATAAACATCTAACTCCATGACCAGTACCACTCAACCTTATCATCATGCCGGACCAAGTCCACCTGCAGGGATTACATGATGAACCTTATGAGCTCCTCAAGGGGACATCATCATCCAAATATATAGGACATGGTTTCCCCCTATAATCAACAACACACCATGTAAATAATATCATTTCCCAACTTACTGAGCCTATCGATTTAATCTATAAATCTCGCACATTGGTAAATCAAAGAAATAAATACTAAGTACATGTGTCCATTATTATATTGGGATTAAGAGCATGTACACCATAATATCCGTGGTCTGATTCAATTATGTAGTCAGCAATAAATCAAATCACCTCTAAGTCGGTCCTACTCATTACACACAAAGTGTACTAGTGTAGTTCTATGGTCAAGACAAACCAATACCAAATCACACTATAACCATACCAATGGTTTATCCAAAACTATCTCGGTTGTGAGACTCTACTTATACTCTACAAGGAACTGATAACATGATCTCCCGTGTGACACTACACACCATATTATCTACAATGTAATGTATCAGACAATAGGCATAACCATAAATATGCAAACAATGATCATGTGATTCTTATTTCAAAAATAAAGAAGTTCATACAAAAGATAGACTTTTCAGTATACATCCCAATAATCTCCCACTTATACTAAAAGACTATGCTATCCTCATACTGCCATACATCTGATTCTCATTCCCTCCACATGCCTATCAAAAGCTCTCACTGGAAGGGCCTTAGTGAAAGGATCTGCCAGGTTATCCTTTGATGAAATCTTGGCTACAGCAACTTCTCCTTGCTTTACGATTTCTCGTATCAGGTGGTACGTGCGCTCTATGTGTTTACTTGCCTAATGGGTTTGTGGTTCCTTCGAGTTTGCAACTGCACCACTGTTATCACAATAAATTGTGATAGTTCTGGGCAAACCAGGAATCACAACCAAGTCCATCAAGATGTTCCTGAGCCATACAACTTCATTTGCCGCCTCAGAGGCTGCCACATACTCAGCTTCCATGGTAGAGTCTGCCATGCATTTTTGCTTGACACTCGTCCATACAATGGCCCCACCTCCCAAAGTAAACACAAAACTCGAGGTAAACTTATTGTTATCCTTATCTGATTGGAAGTCGGAATCTGTGTAACCCACATTGAGTAATTGATCTACCTGGTATACCAGCATATAATCCCTAGTCCTTCTCAAGTACTTCAATATATGCTTTACCGCAGTCCAATGTCCCTGTCCTGTATTACTCTGATATCTGCTAACCATGCCAACAGCAAAGCAGATATCCGGTCTCGTACATAGCATAGCATACATGAAGCTTCCTACTCCGAAGCATAAGGAACCACCTTCATCTCCTCTATCTCCTTTGATGTTCTAGGACACATCTCTTTAGATAAAGGTGATGGGGATCGATATCGATATGGCCGGCTAGAGGGGGGTGAATAGCCCTCGTTCGTTGGATGTTGTAATTTACTCATCTACAAAAGGTTAGCGCAAGCGGAATATAATAAGATAAGACAAGTAAATATACAAGACAAGAATCAAAATGCTAACGCAAGATGTAACGTGGTTTACGGCTACGCCGCTAATCCACGATCCCGATTCGTCCGAGGTGAATCACTCCTTCAAAGCAAATCACTATTAGTCTCTCCTTTGCACCAAGCTAGGTGGAGGTAACCTTTACAAATCAAGCACACTCCTTCTTTTACAATAGATGTGAAAGAAAGTTAAGAGAAGGAGTTTGAATCTTGTGGAGCACTTGGATGGTCATTTAGAACTTAAGCATTAACCTCCCAAAGGTCCACACCCTCTCTTTTTATAGAGAGGGATGATTTCTTCTCATTGGCGCCACTTCCCTTGCGATCGTTGCGCCACTCTCCAACGGCCTCGAACCGCGTCGGATCCGACCGTTGTAGTCAGCGGAACACTTAGCGGTCGTGATGGACCTCACGGTCGGCATCGCCTCGTAGTCGACGCGTCGGCTACAAGCGATACTGCGACATCCTGCAGCGCGATCATTGCGTCGGATACGGTCGAACCCACTCGACTTCAGCGATCGGCGATATTACATGGCAGTCGACTGGTGCTGTGTGAAACTCAAACTTAACATAAGTTTGAGCTTCCAACGATCGGGTAAACCTTAACCCTTGTGGTCAAGTCTCCGACACTCAGCCATTCGGCCAAGTTCACCTAATGAGCTACTTACATTTCACTCATTCTCTCATCTCACTCGAAGTCCCTCGCTGAAGCTCTCTTCGTTCGCGGCCACGTCCCTCGGCAGCATCAGGCACACGGCTCTGTAATTCTCCTTCGTGTCTCTTGCCTCCGAAGTCTGCTTCCTTGGCTTCACTTCAAGACATCTCGTCCGGTGGTCCCTCGGCAGCATCAAGCGCACGGCTCTGCAATGCTCCTTCTCCGACTCAGGCACGAGGTTGTGAGGGTGAACCCGCCAAGGCTCCATGTGCGAATTACTAAGTCCTACAAGACTCCAACGCACATATCAAATAACAATATCATCCTAACTTAAACCCTTTGCCACACACATCAAAACCTTATCATGGCAAGAGATTGCCCTAACAATCTCCCCCTTTTTGATGTGTGGCAATCCGTTTAAGTTAGGTAAAAATATTTGATGAAAATTCTAAGGTAAGAAGGCATGTAAACATAAACATGATATAGCAACATGCAACACCCCCTTAATCCATGAAACTCCCCATAAAAATTTTCTCCCCCTATCATAAGCATAATCATTTCTCCCCCAAAATATATTCCCCGTTACTTAAACATACATTTCTCTCCCTTTGACACCATCAAAAAGATTAATCCTAATTTATAAACTCATGGCATCAGGTCTAATAGAAAGAGAACACCAAAAACATGATTAAAATTTGAAATCAGAAAATATTGGGTTGTTTTTGACGATCATTGCTATCGATATAGTGATCGTAATATGGATTCCGAAATTCTAATTTTCTGGGGCGAATTTCAAAAATTCATTAAAAATTCCAAAAAATTCAAAAAATCATGAAATTTGAGGAACATATTTCTTTTAAGTATATCTATTAATGAAAAATAGGTTTTCATAAAAATTCATTAGATTTTCTTGTTTTTGCCAAAAATCCAAAAGCTTTAAAAACCACTAGGTTTTTGATCATTCTAGTATCAAGTTAACTACCTAGTTTTGCATCCAATTGTTTCAAAACATGAATACATAGAATTTAGGGTAAGAAATTGTTTTGAAAACATATGAAATATCCAACCATGATCTTTGGGCAATATGTCTATGAATTAAACATAAGCCTTCCCCATGATTGGTCTATTATTGCTATTTTGATACCTTAAATGACCATCTAAATGCCATAGGCATTAGTGGACATTTGTATCATCCTAACATCTCACCCATGCTAAGTTTTCAATCAAAGTAGCCTATGGTGAGTGTGACATGCATCCTAGGGGGTATTTGTATATACTTAACCATTATATTCATACAATTCTATCAAGGTTAAGTATCAACCTAACAATCCTCATGATCATAAAGGCATATATCAATTAATTCTACATTATGATCATGAAACACATGTATTCATTGAATTGTTATCATGCATTAGGTATTATGTCATGATAATAAACAAATTATCACCTAAAGCATGATTTAACCCTATTTCTCATGATGACGTGCAAAATTTCAAAATCATAAATCATGATTGCAAACATACATAGCAATTACATTAATCATCATGATTTAAGCATTATTAACTATTTATAGGCACGTTTTCATCACCTAACACTATTTAAAAATGTTGTCCCGCCATCCTAAGTCAACCAAACTATGATATTGGTCAATTGCATATGGTTGACTACCCTAGGGGTTTTCTAACCCTTAAGGATGGATTTTGGAACCCAAAATAAGTTCTTGCCTATTGGGTTCACTAGATACTCCTTGGGGATCCATTTCCTAGCTATTACCTTCTTTTTATCTTGTCCCCTAGCAATTAGGAATTTATTGGCCTTTTCATTTTTCTTTTCTTTATAACCTAGGCCTTTCTTATTAAAACTTGCCCTTTGGCTCCCAATTATCATATTCAATGTGTTGGAGCCAATTGTGAATTTTTCTAGGGCTTTTGTCAAATAGTCTACCTTTTCCCTTAAAGTCCTATTTTCATCCATGCATGCATCACTAACATTAAATGGAATATATTCATGTGATCAAGCATCATTTAAGCTAGAAGAAATATTTCCATTTTCATTTAAGCATGCTTTTTCTAGTTTATTTTCTAGATCCTTAATTTGATCTAGCATGCTCTTATTCTTCTTCTTAGCTCTAAATAAATCCCTAGTCAAGCTAGAGACCATGGAAACTATTTTCTTAGGAGTTAGATTCGTTACCATAGTTTCCATGTCCTCTTCTTCTTCTTCGGATGAGAATGATGTAGAGGCTCCCCCTTCACTTGAGCTCTCTCCACTTGAGCTTGATTCTTCATTTTCGGTGGAGGAGCAATCCAAGTCATCAAAGGCCATTAAGGCCAAATTGGTGACAAAGGCATTCTCCTCATCCGATGATGATGAGGAGGATGAGGATGGGTCATCCCAAGTCCTTGCCTTTAGAGCTTTGGTATTCCCCTTTTCTTTTGTCTTCTTCTCCTCTTCCTTCTTTTTCTTGCTCCCCTTTTTCTTCTTCTTTTCTTCTTTCTTTTTCTTTTTCTTCTTTGCTCTTGTTTAGGAGGGGACAATTGTCCCTTATGTGTCCCTCTCCTTGGCAATTGTAGCAAATGATTTTCCCCCTTGGTCTTCTATTCCTATCATTTGATTTATTAAAATGAAAACCTTTTAAAGCACGTCTTACCCTCCTTACCATATATGCTTCTTCTGTGCTATCCATGGAAGAGGAGGAAGACGCTTCATCATCGGAGGAGGAGGGAATCTCTATCTTCTTCTTCCCCTTGTTTGCCATCAAAGCTACTCCTCTTGAGGGTTGTATTTTTGGCTCTTCTTGTATTCCTTCAAGCCTAGATTCATGTAATTCCATAGTGGAGAAAAATTCATCTCGAGTACTTACCTCTAGATTCTTTGAAATGTAAAATGAGTCCACCATTGAACTCCACTTGGATGATCGGGGGAAAGCATCTATGGCCTTCATTATCATATCACGATTGGAGAGCCTTTCTCCTACACTTGTTAGTCCAATTAAAATTTCTTTGAATCTTGAATGCAAAGAAGTTACCTTTTCTCTCTTTTCAAGCTTGATATTTGAAAGTTGGGAGCGGAGGAGGTCTCTTCTTGCTAGCTTTGCCTCCGAAGTGCCTTCATGAAGTTCTACTAGCTTCTCCCACATCTCCTTGGCACTTAGGCATTCTCCAATTCGGTTGATCTCTTGTTGGGGGAGCACATTGAAAAGATGATGCTTGGCTTTTGAGTTTGCAAGGTGCTCTTCCCTTTGCTTTTTGGTCCACCTAGATTTCTCTATTGGCTTTCCTTCTTCATCCCTAGGCAAAACGAAACCGGATTCCATTGTAATCATAATATCAAAATCCGTTTCGAAAAATACCTCCATTCTCTTTTTCCACCAAGAGAATTCGCCGTCGAACTTCGGTGGATGAATGATGGAGCCGGCAAATTTGAAAGTTGCTTGTTGTGGCGGTTAGTCCTCGACAAGCTTTCCTTGGCTCTGATACCACTTGATGGGGATCGATATCGATACGGTCGGCTAGAGGGGGGTGAATAGCCTTCATTCGTTGGATGTTGTAATTTACTCGTCTACAAAAGGTTAGCGCAAGCGGAATATAATAAGATAAGACAAGTAAATATACAAGACAAGAATCAAAACGCTAACGCAAGATGTAACGTGGTTCACGGCTATACCGCTAATCCACGATCCTGATTCGTCCGAGGTGAATCACTCCTTCAAAGCCAATCACTATTGGTCTCTCCTTTGCACCAAGCTAGGTGGAGGTAACCATTACAAATCAAGCACACTCCTTCTTTTACAATAGATGTGAAAGAAAGCTAAGATAAGGAGTTTGAATCTTGTGGAGCACTTGGATGGTCGTTTAGAACTTAAGCATTAACCTCCAAAAGGTCCACACCCTCTCTTTTTATAGAGAGGGCTGATTTCTTCCCGTTGGCCGCCACCAGTCGACTGCTGCCCTTGGCAGTCGACTGCCGCCACTCCAATGGCCTCCGAACACATCGGATCCCGACCGTTGTAGTCCAACGGAACACTTGGCAGTCGACTGATGGACCTCACCAGTCGACTGCTGCCTCTGTAGTCGACTGCCCAGTCGGCTACGAGCGGTTCTATGCCCGCGACATCCTCTGGCAGTGGACTGCCATTCCATGGCAGTCGACTGCGTCGGATACCAGTCGAACCCACTCGACTCAGAGCAGTCGACTGCTATTACATGGAAGTCGATTGGTGCCATGTGAAACTCAAACTTAACATAAGTTTGAGCTTCCAACAGTCGGGTAAACCTTAACCCTTGCGGTCAAGTCTCCGACACTCAGCCATTCAGCCAAGTTCACCTAATGAGCTACTTACATTTCATTCATTCTCTCATCTCACTCGAAGTCCCTCGCCGAAGCTCTCTTCGTTCGTGGCCACATCCCTCGGCAGCATCAGGCGCACGGCTCTACAATGCTCCTTCGCGTCTCTTGCCTCCGAAGTCTGCTTCCTTGGCTTCACTTCAAGTCATCTCGTCCGGCGGTCCCTCGGCAGCATCAAGCGCACGGCTCTGCAATGCTCCTTCTCCGACTCAGGCATGAGGTTGTAAGGGTGAACCCGCCAAGGCTCCATGTGCGAATTACTAAGTCCTGCAAGACTCCAACGCACATATCAAATAACAATATCATCCTAACTTAAACCCTTTGCCACACACATCAAAACCTTATCATGGCAAGAGATTGCCCTAACAAAAGGTACTCCATGCCTAAAAGGTAGAAAACCTTTTTTAAAGTTATGCATGCTAAAACAAGCCAAAATGGTGTTTATGTATGAAGCTTGAGATAAGCACAACATCCTTTTCCTGCGGTCCCTTATAACCTTGATCCCAAGGATGTGTCCCACTTCTCCCAAGTCCTTCATATCAAACTGTTTGGACAACTATACTCTTACGTCTTATAACACCTTGACATTGTTGTCAATTAACAAAATGTCATCTACGTATAGTACAAGAAATACTACTATATTTCCGTCACATCTCTTGTATACACAAGAGTCATCCGGACATTGAATAAATCTATAAGACTGGAATACCTCATCAAAGCAAATATTCTAAGATCTTGAAGCTTGCTTCAATCCATAAATGGACCGATTAAGCTTGCACACAAGATGTCTTTGCCCTTTGTAATGAATCCCTCTGGTTGCTCCATATAGATATTTTCCTCAACACTTCCATTAAGGAAAGCTGTCTTGACATCCATCTGCCACACCTCATAATCCATATGAGTAGCAATACATAAGATAATCCAGATAGACTTAAGCATGGCCACTGGCGAAAAGGTCTCCTCATAATCGATACCCTCTTTTTGAGTATACCCATTCGCAACAAGCCTTGCTTTGAAGGTCTCAACCTTCCCATCTATTCCTCTCTTTCTTTTGTAGATCCACTTGCATCCAATGGTTTTTACACCATTGGATGGTTCTACTAGCTCCCAAACCTGATTTGAATCCATAGATTCTATCTCAGAATTCATCACACTTTGCCAAGATACCGCATCTTTATCTTGGATTGCCTCATCATATATCTAGGGATCAGGCTCATGTTCGCCAGGGACTAAATCAAAAGATTCTCCCAAGAACATAAATCTATCAGGCTGTCTAATAACCCTCCCCCTCCCACAATGACAAAGTATCACCTGTGTATCCTCTGTTACATGTGGTGCAGTCACTTGTGGTATATCCTCTTTACCGGTGGTACTGAAGTAGTGACTTCTCCTCTCAATTCCTCTAGAACAATCTTACTCATGGGCTTGTGGTTCATCACATAGTCTTCCTCTAGAAATTTGGCGTTCGTGCTAATGAACACCCTCTAATCTCTAGGATTATAGAACAAACCACCTTTCGTTCCTCAAGGATAGCCTACGAACATGCGCACTTTTGTACAAGGTTCAAACTTACCAGCATATGCCTTCTGCACATGTGTTGGACTCCCCCAATTCCGAATATGTCCCAGACTAGGCTTTCGCCCAGTCCATAATTCTGTGGGAGTAGAAGGCACTAATTTAGATGGTACCAAGTTCAGAATATACACTGTCGTATCCACAACAAACCCCCAGAACAAATGTGGCAACTCAGAATAACTCATCATCGATCTAACCATCTCCATCAGAGTCCTATTCCTTCGCTCCGCTACACCATTTTGCTGGGGTGTGCCAGGTGCAGACAATTGGGATTGAATCCCAGCCTCTGATAAGTAATTTCTAAACTCTCCCAAAAGGTACTCACCACCACGATCAGATTGTAGTGTCTTGATACTTTTACCTTGACGTTTCTCCACATCAGCCTTGAATTCTTTGAACCTGTCAAAGCATTCAGACTTGCGACGCATCAAGTAAATGTATCCATATCTTGAATAATCGTCTATGAAAGAGACAAAATATTCAAAACCACCTCTAGCCTTGATAGACATAGGACCACACAAATCAGAATGAACCAATTCCAACACATCTTTGGTCATATACCCCTTGGCCTTAAAAGGCCTCTTGGTCATTTTACCTTCCAAGCAAGATTCGCAGGTTGGGAAATCTTCCACGACTAATGAACCCAAAGGTCCATTAGCTATCAACCTGTGAATTCTAATTTGGTTAATATGACCAAACCTTAGATGCCAAAGATATGTTTGGTTCATTTTCGAAGGTTCTTTTCTCTTATTAGAATTAGAAGATGAGTTATTTACTTCTATTTGCATCGTGGGAGCTTTGGTTCAAGGGTATATAAATTTCCTATCAATGCACCAGAATAGATAATCTCCCTATTCCTTTTTATAATAACACTGTCATTAAAAGAAATAGAATATCCATCCAAAACAATTTAGAAATCGAAATCAAATTCTTTCTAAATAAAGGTACATAAAGAAAATTTCACAGAACCAAAGTTTTATTTCTATCAAAAGACAAATAAACATCTCTCACTGCAACAGTTGCCACCTTCGTAGCATCACCCAAGTAAATGGTAATCTCCCCCTCAGTCAGTCGTCTGGTTTCCTGGAACCCCTGCAAAGTATTGCAGACATGATCAGTGGCTCCCGTATCTACACACCAGGTGCCGGTATATAACACCGCTAAATATGTTTCAACGACTAGACCAAAAGATATACCTTTCTTTTGCTTCCGGTTGGGGTAGTCCTTCTAATGTCCAGTCTACTTGCAAGTGAAGCACTTGCCTTTCGGCTTCTTCACTCCTCCCTGAGATCCTCCCGCCACCTTTGCCCCACTTTGTTTCTTCTTCTTCCTGCCTTTCGGCTTAGAAGTAGAAACCTTTTGGGCAACCATGGACTGAGCCTGAGCACTCTGACGAAAAAGCCCCTCTGCCACCTGGAGTTTTGTCAGAAGCTCCGCCAACGAATACAACCTCTTGTTCATGTTGTAATTCAAGCGAAACTACTCAAAACTTTTAGGTAAAGATTGGAGAATGATATCGACCTGGGTTTCCCTATCAATTTCTGCTCCAAGGACTTTCAGCTCATTCAAATGAGCTATCATTTTGAGAACATGATCCCTCACGGGTGTTCCCTTGATCATGGTGGTCGTCATCAAGTTCCTCATGGCTTCCTACCTAGCAGCCCGATTCTGGTGTCCAAAAATCTCCTTGAGATTGAACATCATGTCATAAGCAGTGGCCATGGCTTGATGCTGATGTTGCAATACATTTGACATAGAAGCCAAAAAGTAACACCGTGTCATCTTATCAGCCTTTATCCACTTCTTAGAACTCTCCTTCTCCTTTTCCCCAGAATCATCCGCAGGCTTAGGAGGACACTCTTCGAAGAGTACATATTTGTACTCCTAAGCAGTCAAGACAATATCAAGATTCCTCTTCCAATCAACATAATTGGGTCCAGAAAGTTTATTCTCGTTTAATATCACAGCAAGCAGGTTGAAAGTCATTTTTGAAAACCCTAAGAATCACATAGATCAAAACATTAAATTTCAAAAAATTATTGATTCCTCAAACACTAAAATTTTAAAATCAACCAACACCTCAAAACACCGAGAATATCGTAAGCCATGATCGTGTGGACGTATATGAATTCTATATTTGTAAGAGGAGGTTTTACCCATTAATTTTACTATCTTGTAAACCTAAATTTTTGACAAATAAAATTAATAGTTGGTTCCTCTTCGGCCCTACAAATAAAAGCATTGACTCTGATGGGGAGGATACTCCTATTTGCATCTAAGTGTTCACCATTACTTGGTACCAAGGCAATTATCTCGGGTTATGTGCCTTCCGATGGGGAAGTACACATGCCTTTAAATAATTTCTTATAACCATATTCGATCCTGTGATCCGCAAAACAAACTCATCCAATGGGGAGGAAGACACTCAGAGCCGACACGCAAGTTTGTTTGCATCACATGTCAAATCATAATAGAGGTCGTGGGAATTTAAAAAAATATCCCTCTCCCACTTAGTAATTTAAAATTGAGGAATTTTCCTAGCACATGACATGCATATCAAACAAGAAGAAATAAATATGAAAAAAAAAAATTTCCAACTATTATAGCTTTTGTTCTCCAATATGCCTCCAGTCATATCATCATCTCGTCCGCTCCTCCCTACGCCATGTACAAGCCATCCGGAGATCCGAGACAAAAATAATTATTTTAATTTACATCCATCGATCCTATACTCCGAGAAGGAGAGTACATGAAATCTAGATTGAAAGTAAACTAAAATAAAAAGTGTGGCTAAACAATATCGTACTTAATTACAAAAATTAAATACTAGCCTCGTCAACCCCGAGGATTCAAATAATATTACACACATGCAATCACATACACACACATATTGCCATAATAGTTGGATCTTATGCCTACAACCAAAAAGATAGCCTACACACATCCTACTATCATCCAACACATACAATATATGATAGGTACATAAAATTAAACGAATCCTAAACACACAAAACCAGAAACCGTGGCTCTGATACCACTTGAAGGGAGAAACTTCGCTTCCCACTTCAACTTGGTCGCTTGTGCATGGCGATCCCATCTACATCCCAAGATTAAAAAAATTAATCCTTGACAATGAGAGATTACCCAAGCAACCGATCCATCATCGTGCTATTTGATTAGAGTGGTCACTTGAACAAACTTATTGTTCAAGCAACCTACCTCTTTTCTTCGACTAGCCGCAGAATAGACGATGTACGGATCGCCGGTTTTTGTGTTTATCTTCGGGGTCCAAGTAAATTAGCCACATATAATACATACAACATGCATAGAATAAGAAAACATACATAAACAAGATTTGTACCTCTTGTTTACCTCAAGGTCTTCTATTGTATGTCCTTCCTCTTTTTGGATGTCGTGTGAGCGACGATCTTCGAAAAGTCGAAGCCTCCAAGATCATGTTCTTCTCTTCCTTGTTCGCTGCGAACAAAGGAAGATAATAAGCTCCCTTCTTCTCCTATCTAGTTCCGGACACAATCCCTTTGGAGAAAGATCAAGCCACCTTCTCCTCTTTGTTGTTGCCGCCGGCCACCATGGAGAGGGAGAAGGAATAGTGGGTGCTGGCCAAAAGCTTCACCCTTGTTGCTGCTGGCCAAGGAGAAGAATAGGAGTTATGGGTGCCGGCCAAAGCAAGGAGGAAGAAGATGGGCTACGGCTACACCATAGGAAAAGAAGGAAAAAAACCCTAATCCATCCAACTTGGTGCCGCCCAAGCCCTTTCCCAAAACCTAGCCACCCAAGCCAAAAACCCAAATCTCAGCATCCAAAACCATCAGTTGCCGCCCAAGCCCTAGCCCTCCTTTTATAAAGTTAGGCTTAAGCCTCCTTTCAATCTCCACCGTCGGATCTCGAGATTCAATCTCCATTGTCGCATCTAGGGTTTCATTTTCCACCGTCGGATCTAGGCTTCATGAGGGTTTTAATAGGCTACAATAGGGACCATGAGGAGGAGTTGGATCTTGGCCACCCAATGGATCTAGCCCACATAAAGTCCGATCCATTAATGATAATCCATTCCACTAGAGGATTATGATTTATCTACCTCACCAACCCCTATAAATAAATATGGGCTACATATATTAATTGTACAAATATCTCCCCGTGTTTAAGATCTCGAATGTCCATCAATTAATTAATTTACTGACAATTAATTAATCGACATCTAACTCCATGAGTAGTACCACTCAACCTTATCATCATGCCGGACCAAGTCCACCTGCAAGGTTTACATGATGAACCTTATGAGCTCCTCAAGGGGACATCATCATCCTAATATATAGGATACAGTTTCCTCCTATAATCAACAACACACCATGTAATTAATATCATTTCCCAACTTACCGAGCCTATTGATTTAATCTATAAATTTCATCCATTGGTAAATCAAAGAAATAAATACTAAGTACATGTGCCCTTTATTATATCGGGTTTAAGAGCATGTACACCATAATATCTGAGGTCCGATTCAATTATGTAGTCAGCAATAAATCGAATCACCTCTATGTCGATCCTGCTCAATACACACAAAGTGTGCTAGTGTAATTCTATGGTCAAGACAAACCAATACCAAATCACACTACAATCATACCAATGGTTTGTCAAAAACCATCTCAGTTGTGAGTTTCTACTTATACTTTACAAGGAACTGATAACATGATCTCCCGTGTGACACTACACACCATGTTATCTACAATGTAATGTATCAGACAATATGCATAACCATAAATATGCAAACAATGATCATGTGATTCTTATTTCAAAAATAAAGATGTTCATACAAAAGATAGACTTTTTAGTATACATCCCAACAAGAGGGGGTGAATAGCGGTTTGGCATCATCGCTTGGAATTCGATTATGATCGTCTCTACAATTCGTTAATATGCACAAAGGAATATGAAATAAAGCATAAAATAAAGAACAAAACAATCACTCACATGCAATACACAAGATGTAACGTGGTTTGGAATCTAGGGTTCCTACTCCATCGGTTGAGCTTAAATGAGCTCTATTGATGCACACCACCACTAATAAACTCCTTCTCGGTGACACACCGAAGGTGGAGAAACCTCGTACAAGTGATTACAATAGTAATAAAGAAAATACAACAAGTATATTAAGCAATACACAAATATAAGTAAAGAAAACTTTATACAAGAAACTTTTGATTGCTTGCTTTGGATTGGCCTTAAAGGACTAGAAGCACCAATAGTCCCCTTTAAATCTCCCCAAGAACCATTGCCAAAATCCTCATCTTTGTGCTCCTTATAAAGCTACAACTCAGGTTGATTTTTACCTTCCAGTCAACTACTCTTGCCCAGCAGTCAACTGGCCTTCATGTCGTTGTCTCATAATGGCTATATCACGTTGGAAAAACTCCAACGGATACATAACAATTGACTGCCAAACCCTATCAGTCGACTACTACTTCAAAAGTTGACTGATCAGTCGACTACGAAACTTTGTGTGCTCGTGTCTACAAACAACAATCGACTACCCTCCATGGCAGTCGATTGGCCAAAGATGGCAGTCGATTGCTAGTGGCACGAAGTTGTAGTCGAGCTTCAGTCGACTACTGACAAGTCGACTGGTCATAATTCCAGTCGAATGCTCAGAGTCGATTAGGCTGCCAAGTGTCAAAACATTTGACCAGTTGATTGGTGCATAACCCCAGTCGACTAATAAACCTAAAACATGAGGTTTAACCCAAGTTTGGTCCTCTCATACTTGATAGACCACCCTTAACTTAGACCTAAGCCTTCTAGCCACCTCCATCACATCACGTCTATCAGATCCCTCCAAGTCATCCATGAATTGTTCATCTATATGTTAGCCTTCAGGTACTTCCATCAGCTATTGTCATACTAATCGGGTCTACATTGCCAAAATACTTTTGGGCTTACGCTGTTAAGACACACGCTTGAATTTTACACTGTCAAACATTGGACTTATGCCTCCAAGACTACCGCTTGGATTTTACGCCACCAATATCACACTCTTGGACTTTCTAATTGCCAAGACCCATGCTTGGACTTTCCAATTGACAAGTACCCATGTCTTGGACTTTACCATTGCCTAGACTCATGCTTGGACTTTCCTTGCCAAGTACTTAAGACTTAGACTTTACCATTGCCAAGAACACAAGACTTGGACTTTCCATGACAATCACATTGTCATACGTTTTGTCGAACATCAAAATACTGCTCGAGTCAAACTCGAGTCTAGTTAATCATGACCTAGGCTGATTACACCAAAACTTCATAAACTTAAATCCATCATCTTGTAAGAAGAAGAGTGTGATTGTAAAGAAGGTTTCTCCACCTTCGTGTTCTCAAAAAAAAAATATTCTAGTGAAAGCTTGTGAGGAGTGATCCACCTTACGGATTACTGTGGAGTAGGAGCGTCATCTCTGAACCATATTAAATCGATGTGTTAGCATTTCTTTCTTTGATTTTCATTCTAATTATTGTTTTTCTTGTATTACTTCCACTAACTAACTTTTAGAAATCAAAGAAGTGCTATTCACCTTCCCTCTAGCCAATCCTTAAGGATCCTACAAGTGGTATCAGAGCCCGAATTGCTCGGAAGATTTAACTATCAACCAAAGCATTGAAATGACTCTTCAAGAGGAATATAGTACCGCTAAACTACCGCTCTTCGACGACAACCATTTTGCATATTAGAAAGGTAGGATGGAGTACTACTTATTGGACAATATTGAACTTTAGCTTAGTGTTGTAGATGGCTTCGAGAAACCGGTGGATGAAGATGGATCACCTCTCCTAACCAAGGATTGGACAAGGGAAATGGCTAGGAAAGCTCAATCAAATGCAAAGGTCATAACCACACTTCAATGTGGCCTCTCAATGGAGAAACTCAACAAGGTCAGGCCTTTCGGATCTGCCAAAGAGCTATGGGAGAAGCTCATTAAGCTAAATGAGGGATCCAAAGAATCAAAGAGAGCCAAGAAGGACTTGTTGATCGGACAACTTCAAACCTTTGCCATGAAGACTCATGAAACCGTAAGTCAAATGCATGGAAGGTTCAAAGAGATTATAAATGGACTCAACATCATAGGTGAGAAGTTAGACAATCGAGATTTGGTAAGGTATACTCTTTATGATTTCTTAGGACCACCATATGGGCACCAATGGTTGATGCTATTAAGGTTTCTAGAGATCTTTCCTTGGTTAAAATTGATGAATTATTTTGTGAATTTTAGTTACATGAGCAAACTAACATGTCTTCCAAGGAAAAAGGGTTAGCTCTCATTATAGAAAAGAAGGAGAAAAGGAAGAAGGAGAAGAAGGAAGTCTCCTCATCATCCGAGTTGGAGCATGAGTCAAGTTGTGACAAAGGATCGTTAGCTAGTGAGATGGCTCACCTTGTTAGGAAGTTGTTTAGGAAAACAAAAGGATTCAAGATTGGGATGCAAGGAAAATGTCTCAATCTTCAAGAGGTAAGTCTAGTGGTAATTCAAATTTTAATACTAATGTTATTTGATATGGATGCAATATAAAGGGGCATACCAAGCCAAATTGCTCGGAGCTAAAGAAGGAGGACAAAGAAAAGAAGAAGAAGGACAAGAAGGACAAGAAGAAGGAGGAGGCTATGGTGGCCCAAACCACATGGGACACTCAAAGTGTGGAAGACTCATTCGACGACGATGAGCTTTGTCACATCACATGCCATGTGGCACTCATGGCTTTGGGGGATGACAGCGAGGGCTCGGGTCAAGAAGACTCTTCTTCTAGCGATGAATCGTCATCTAGTGACGATGAGGTAAGGGATTCTCCTCAAGCAGAATTATTGTATAAAACTATTTTTTACCTTAAGAATGCACTAGATAGATATAAATATAAGGTTAAGGATTTGAAAATAGAAATAAAGGCAATTAGAAACGAAGAAACTTCATGTGTTGATTCATGTATGCTTAAGAATGAAAATGAAAACTTAAGAATAAAGTTTGTGAACGAAGAGCATGTTTAGAAAAGTTCACTAGTGGCTCAAAATACCTTGACATGATCCTTAGGGACCAAAGAGTCATTTACAACAAAGCCAGTATAGGATACAAACCTAAGGATAAGGAAGTGGCCTATATCTCTTTAATTAATAGAAAGGCAACCATTAAGGGTAGACTTAAGAAAGCATGGGTTCTAAAGAAGTACTTAATGTTAGTGAAAGCCTTGAGCCAATCATGTGATGATTGGTGTATGGACTTTGTTGTATCATATTCCTATTTATAAAGGCATGATTATTATATTTACTTGTATTGGTGCCAAATAACTAAGTATAATAACGTCCATGAGAAGAAAGTTCTTATCTATATCAATCGATTGGTTGAATCGATAATGAGATGATATAGAGAACACTACTCTTAATCATTCCTAGTCAAGTATTAACATTCAGAAACAATGTTAATGCAAAGAGACTAGCATGTAGGTCAACTTGATGACTTGATCTCACAAGTCATGGATATGTGATATCAAGTTGACACATGGGTATGCATTGGAGAATGTATATTGAATGACCCGCTATAAGAAAGTATCATGGATCGTTATATGAGTGTCATATACTTTCTCATGTGACTATTAGTATGACTATTAGTCCTTGGACCTGAAGTCACCATGGTTTCCTACATAAGGAGTTGCATACTTTGGCTTCGTCAAACGCCACCCGTAAATGGATGGACTATAAAGGCGATTACTGGTTATGTAACAAATTATGCAGAGGAATGTGACTGATGTAGATGGGATCTATCCCTCCTATATGATGGGAGTGACATCGTTATTCTTGATAGAGTGAGATCACTAAGTGCATGGTCATGCCCAAATCAGTCAATAAGAGATATTGAGTTGAATTGATTAGAGTGAGTCTACTTGGAGTTCAAGATATAGATTGTACCGAGGATGACATGGTCTATGCCTTAATTGGTCAATCTAAATGTTAAGGATAGAGGGACATTATCACATATTGTGAGAGTCACAATTAGTAGTCACAAAGGTGATTTTGGATTTCAACATTCTTGTAACTTGGGTGGCAATGATGTGTTGCTAGATACCGCTCATTGCTTATGTTCCTAAATCGGTTTAAGAGCATTGCCAACATTACAAGAACCTATAGGGGCACACACAAAGGAAAATTAGATGGAGATTAGGTTCATATGATGAACCATGAGGATTAGGTTCATGGGATAAACCAAATTGGATTAAGAGTAATCCAAATTAGACTAATTGAGTTGGACTCAAGTTGATTCAAGTGTTGAATGAGTCTAATTTAGATTTGATTCATCGAGTCAATTTAAACTAATGAATTGAGATTCATTAAATCAAATTGACTTGAATCAAATGGTTGGATTTGATCAACCATGGGAGATAAGAGGTCAAGTTTGACTTGACTTGAGAGGGAAGATGAATGGTCAATTTTGACTTGACCAATTGCCATGTCATGGTGACTTGACATGGGGCCAGCCAATGATGATACTCCACATCATGGGGTGCCACCTCATGAGGGAGACCAAGAGCCATTGTCTCTTGGAGTTACATGCATTCATGTAACCCCCTTATAGTGGGTTTTGAAAGTGTGAAGTTAAGTTGTGTAACTTCATCTTCTTCCTCCTCTTTTCCCTCAAGCTTTTCTCCCTAATCTTCCTCATCTTGCCCTGAGCCTCTAAGGGGTACTATCAATTTCTAGGTTGCTTTTCTCCACCTATTGCTTGTGTGGATACCAATAGAGGAGTCTACACTTGACACTCTTGAGTTCCGGCAAGTCATTTGGACGAGCGGGATAAGCGAAGGGCATCATATCAAGGGTAAAACTCTTAACATGTAGATCTAAAGTAGATCTAAGGTTTTAAATACATAAATGTAGTTTTGTTTATCTTTGAATGGATCCATGGCCGACATCCGGGGGTTCCGCAACGCAAAAAGCCATTTTGCGGCTCGGATAGTCCAACAGTGGTATCAGAGCCACGTGCAAAGTATGTATGTGTTTTAATTTTATAGTTTTTGTATTAGATATAAAAATTACAGATCTGTAAGTTTCTGTAAATTTCCTTTTTTATAGATTTTTTTTTTATTTTTCTCGAAGAGTTGAAGCAACAAGTGTTGGGACACTTGTAGGCTTCAATCACCGAGAAAAACTCTCCGGAACGATGAATTCTCCCTTTCGGTTTTTGGGACAACAACTTATGTCACTGTAAGATCAAGACGGGACACTTGAAAAGTTCATTTTGCGAGTAGGGGTGCTGCTTCTAACCCCGAAAGGGGCATTGTCCTGCGATCACGCCCGGAAATCGCTTAGCGGGACCATTACGGTGATGTGACTCATAAAATTGAAAAAAAAATAGAAAAAATTATAGATATTTCTTTAAAATACATAATTTAGAATTATGTATAATTCTGTGATGTTCATGGCCCAAGAAACCCAATGTGATTGGATAAATGTGTAGTAATTCATAATACGGCTTGCGCGCCGTTTTTGTGTTGTGCATGTATAATGTATGCGACATACGCGTCGTGCCTCTCTTTTTAATATTCCAATTGTAAATAGTTTTAGACTCGAATGTAAATCGAGTTTCATGTTTGTAATGTACAAAAATGGAGCGGTGGAAGGTCCACTAGTAGACGGAGTTACGAGAAGGGTGTCGATGACACATGGCGGTCAAATGAGGTGCTTGGAGAAGCCGCTAACCCTAGGTTAACCGTCCGATCTTCTCATTGGCTTGTATGTATGTGATGCATGCTAGTAAATTTTGCTTGTATGTATATGATGCATGCTAGGATATTGTGCTTGTATGTATATGATGCATGCTAGTATATTTTGTGTGTATGTATGTGATGCATGCTAGTGTAGAGTAATAAAGGCCTTAATGCGTATATGATACCCATTCACGATTAGATTAGATCGTAATCGAATTAACTCGAAAATGCCTACCAAGTTTTGATACCCATCACTACCTCGATCATTTGTTGTTGTTGAATCTGCCAAAGCAGAGCAACGCATATTATCTTGGTAGGGTGCAGAGGGACAATCTTGGTCCCGCCTATCACAGCTTGGGTGAGAATAAGCTCAATTAGATTGAGTAAAACTAGTTAACTCAATTGGATCGAGTAAAACTATAGGCATATTCCAACCATTGGAAAGATAGGATAAGATCGTATTTACACTAAATCTTGGGAGATTTAGCCAAAGCTAACTCAAATTCTTTTGTAAATGTGGATCTTGATCCTATAAACAAGAGTTGCATAGAGATGTAATTGGTAATTTGTTACCTACCGATCATACTAAGTCTTGGGCGATTTAGCCAAAGCTAACTCAAGGCGTAGTATGATGTGGATCTTGTCCCACAAGAATTATAGCTAGTTTGTATGAATCTAGTAATGTGGTCTGACCACATCCATGACTCGATTCTACAAAAGTCCTATAATTCAGTGGGAGCATCATTTGATTAAAGGCCTAATTAAATGATAAATGGAATATGATATAAATTTTCTGCATTGTGTATGTTGTAGATTACCATGTCGACAAACACGAACACTCTCTCCCTGCGTTCTATCCTTGAGAAAAACAAGCTCAATGGAGCTAATTTCTTTGACTGGTACAGGAATCTGAGAATCATTCTCACCCAAGAAAGAAAATTGTACATCCTGGAGCAGCCCATTCCTGAGGCACCTCGTGCCACTGCCTCGTGAGCTGACCGAGATGCTTACAAGAAGCATCAAGATGATGCATTAGATGTGTCATGCCTCATGCTCGCGACCATGAACTCTGAGCTTCAGAAACAACACGAGTTCATGAATTCTTTTGATATGGTTGAACATCTTTGTTAACTGTATCAAGGATAAGCAATGCATGAGATATATGAGATCTCTAACGCACTGTTTCAGTCCAAGATGCAAGATGGGACTCCCATAGGTCCATATGTACTCAAGATGATTGGGTACATAGAGAACCTACAAAGGTTGAGATTCCCACTTGGCCAAGAGTTGGCCACTGACTTGATCTTGCAATCTTTGCCACAAAGCTACAATCAATTTTTCATGAATTACAACATGAATGAAATTGATAAGCCACTTCCTGAGATGCTTAGCATGTTGAGAACTACTGAACCCAACCATAAGAAGGAAAAACCTGACTCCATTTTGATGGTGCAAAAGAAGAAAGGCATGGGCAAGCCTAAAGGTAAGGGAAAGTCTCAAGCCAAGGGAAAAGGCAAGGCACTGAAACCTAAAGGAGGGGTGGCCAAGGAAGGTACTTGCTTCCACTGTAAGGAAGCTGGACACTGGAAGTGTAACTGCAAAGCATACCTGGAAGATCTTAAGAAGAAGAGAAGTGAGACTTCTACTTCAGGTATAAATGTTACAGAATTCAATTTATCTATTTCTTCATCATAGGTATTAAATACCGGATGTGCATCTCACATTTGTACCAATGTGCAAGCGCTGAGAAATAGCAGGGCATTGATGAAGGGCGAGGTGAACCTATGAGTAGGCAATGGAGCAAGGGTTGCTTCTATTATTGTAGGAACTTATTTTCTATCTCTGCCCTCTGGGCTTGTACTAGAACTAGATGAATGTTGTTATGTGCCTACTTTGACTAAGAACATAATTTCAGTTTCTTGTTTGGACAAGAAAGGCATTTTATTTATAATAAAGAACAAATATTGTTCAGTTTATATAAATGATATGTTCTATTGTAGTGCACCTCTAATGAACGGACTCTACATTCTAGACTTAGAGAGCCTCATCTATAACATAAGTACCAAAAGGTTCAAGTCAAATGAGTTGGACCAAACCCATCTCTGGCATTATCGCTTAGGTCACATAAATGAGAGTCGCTTATCCCAGCTCCATAAGGATGGGCTGCTGGACTCATTTGATTTTGAATCATATGAGACATACAAGTCTTGCCTTTTAGACAAGATGACCAAGACTCCCTTTAGTGGACACAGCGAGAGAGAAACAGACTTGTTAGGACTTATACATAGTGATGTATGCGGCCCTTTCAATGTTGCTGCTAGAGGTGATTACAGGTACTTCATTACATTTGTTGATGACTTCAGTAGATATGGTTATGTGTATCTAATGACACATAAGTCGGAATCCTTTGAAAAGTTCAAAGAATTCAAAATTGAAGTACAAAACCAGCTTGGCAAGAGTATTAAGATACTTCGATCAGATCAAGGTGGTGAATACCTTAGCCATGAGCTTCATGACTATCTTGCTGAGTGTGAGATTCTATCCCTACTCACTCCTCCTGGAACACCACAGTGGAATGGTGTATCCGAAAGGAGGAATCGTACCCTATTAGATATGGTACGATCTATGATGAGTCACACACATCTTCCTATATCATTTTGGGGATATGCTCTAGACACAGCAGCCTTCAAACTTAACTATGTATCATCCAAGGCTGTGATAAAGACATCATATACGATATGGATAGGGAGAAATCCCAAGATGTCTTTCATGAGGATTTGGGGTTGTGAGACTTACGTTTGACATCAAGTCTCAGACAAACAGGGACCCAAATCCGATAAGTTCTATTTTGTTGGATATCCCAAGGAGACGAAGGGATATTACTTCTACATTCCCAGTCAGCACAAAGTGTTTGTGGCAAAGAATGGGGTATTTCTAGAAAGAGATTTTGTTTATAGAAAAACTAGTGGGAGTACATTTGATCTTAAAGAATTTCAAGATAAGGAACATGGCACTGAGGGCGAGATGGAGGTTGAACAGGAACCACAAAGTGTTGTAGGTGATGAGATTGTTGCACAAAGAGTTATGAAACAACAACCTGTTTAGGTAGAGCTACCTCTTCGCATGTTTGATAGGGTACGTCGTCAGCCTGAGAGATAATCATTTCTCTTGTCTAACCATGATGACGTTATACTCATTGAGAATGAGCCGACCTCCTATTAAAAAGTTGTGATGAGCCTAGATTCTGAGAAATGGCTAGAGACCATGAGATTCGAGATGGAATCCATGTACACCAACCAAGTATGGACTTTGGTTGATCCACATGAAAGCATCAAACCCATTGGGTGTAATTGGGTCTTTAAGAGAAAGACTGACATGGATGGACTTACGCATACCTATAAGGGCTGATTGGTGGCTAAAGGTTTCAAACAAATTCATGGTATTGACTATGATGAAACCTTTTCTCTAGTGGCAATATTTAAGTCCATTCGGATCATGCTTGCTATTGCAGCATACCATGATTATGAGATATGGAATATGGATGTCAAAACCATGTTTCTAAATGGAAACTTGATCGAGGATGTGTACATGACACAGCCTGAGGGGTTTGTAGATCCACAGTATACTAGGAAAGCATGCAAGCTACAAAGGTCCATTTATGGGCTAAAGCAAGCTTCTCGGAGCTGGAATCTTCAATTCAATGATGCTATCAAATAGTTTGGTTTCATCAAGAATGAAGATGAACTATGTGTCTACAAGAGGGTTAATGGAAACATAGTTGTCTTCCTTGTATTGTATGTGGATAACATACTACTCATTGATAATGACATCCCTTCACTACAGTCTGTGAAGACTTGGCTGGGGACGTGCTTCTCAATGAAGGACTTAG
This sequence comes from Wurfbainia villosa, assembly GCA_025175895.1. Classification (NCBI taxonomy): domain Eukaryota; kingdom Viridiplantae; phylum Streptophyta; class Magnoliopsida; order Zingiberales; family Zingiberaceae; genus Wurfbainia; species Wurfbainia villosa. The sequence goes on from CM045990.1 coordinate 80,532,713, forward strand.
ATGAAGCATCCTATATTCTAGGCATCAAGATCTATAGAGATAGATCTAAGAGATTACTTGGCCTAAGTCAGAGTACATATATTGACACGGTATTACTACGGTTTTCCATATAGAATTCTAAGAAGGGACTTCTGCTGATGTCACATGGTGTGAGTCTTTCGAAGACTCAAAGTCCCTCTTCTAGAGAGGAGAGAGATCGTATGGATAAGATCCCTTATGCATTGGCCATAGGATCTATCATGTACGTCATGCTATGTACTCGTCCTGATGTCTCATATGCTTTGAGCATGATGAGTAGATACAAGTCAGATCTAGGTGAGCGTCACTGGATAGCAGTCAAGAATATTCTTAAGTACTTGAGAAGGACTAAAGAATATTTCTTGATATTTGGAGGCAATGAGTAGCTAGCTGTAAAGGGTTACAACGATGCCAGCTTCCAAACTGACCAGGATGATTATAGATCACAGTCAAGGTTCGTGTTTTGCTTGAATGGTGGCGCTGTGAGCCTGGAAGAGTTCGAAGCAGGACACAGTTGTTGATTCTACAACAGAGGCCGAGTATATCGCTGCATCAGAGGCAGCAAAGAAGGCAGTTTGGATCCGCAAGTTCATTACTTAGCTTGGGGTGGTTCCTAGCATAGAAGATCCTATAGAGCTCTATTGTGACAACAATGGAGCGATTGTGCAGGCTAAGGAACCTCGCTCACACCAGCAGACCAAACACATACTATAGCACTTCCATCTCATTCGAGAGATTATCGATAGAGGAGATGTGAAGATTTGCAGAGTACCCACAGAGGCTAACATTGCAGATCCCTTGACCAAGGCTTTGGCACAGAAAAAGCATGATGGTCACACTAGGTCATTGGGTATTAGATACTACAGTGATTGACACTAGTATTAGTAGGAGATTATTAGTGAAAGCCCTAGAGTCAATCATGTGATGATTATTGTATGGACTTTGTTGTATCATATTCCTATTTATAAAGGCATGGTTATTATATTTACTTGTATTGGTGCCAAATAACTAAGTATAATAACGTCCTTGAGTAGAAGGTTCTTATCTATATCAATCGATTGGTTGAATCGATAATGAGATGATATAGAGAACACTACCCTTAATCATTCCTAGTCAAGTATTAACATTCAGGGACAATGTTAATGCAAAGAGACAAGCATGTAGGTCAACTCGATGACTTGATCTCATAAGTCATGGATATGTGATATCAAGTTGACACATGGGTATGCATTAGAGAATGTATACTGAATGATCCGCCATGAGAAAGTATCATGGATCATTATATGATTGTCATATACTTTCTCATATGACTATTAGTATGACTATTAGTTCGTGGACCTGAAGTCACCATGGTCCCCTACATAAGGAGTTGGATACTTTGGCTTCGTCAAATGCCACCCGTAAATGGGTGGACTATAAAGGCGATTACTGGGTATGTAATAAATTATGCGGAGGGATGTGAGTGATGTAGATGGGATCTATCCCTCCTATATGACTGGAGTGACATCATTATTCTTGATAGAGTGAGATCACTAAGTGCATGGCCATGCCCAAATGAGTCAATATGAGATATTGAGCTCATTTGATTAGAGTGAGTCTACTTGGAGTTCAAGATATAGATTGTACCGAGGATGACACGGTCTATGCCTCAATTGGTCAATCTAAATGTCAAGGATAGAGGGACATTGTCACATATTGTGAGAGTCACAATTAGTATTCACAAAGGTGATGTTGGATCTCAACATTCTTGTAACTTGGGTAGCAATGATGTGTTGCTAGATACCCCTCATTGCTTATGTTCCTAAATCAGTTTAGGAGCATTGACAATGTTACAAGAACCTATAGGGTCACACACAAAGGCCAATTAGATAGAGATTAGGTTCATATGTTGAACCATGAGGATTAGGTTCATGGGATAAACCAAATTGGATTAAGAGTAATCCAAATTAGACTAATTGAGTTGGACTCAAGTTGATTCAAGTGTTGAATGAGTCTAATTTAGATTTGATTCATTGAGTCAATTTAAACTAATGAATTGAGATTCATTAAATCAAATTGACTTGAATCAAATTGTTGGCTTTGATCAACCATGGGAGATAAGAGGTCAAGTTTGACTTGACTTGAGAGGGAAGATGAATGGTCAATTTTGACTTGACCAATTGCCATGTCATGGTGACTTGGCATGGGGCCAGCCAATGATGATGCTTCACATCATCATGGATACATTATGGGGTGCCACCTCATGAGGGAGACCAAGAGCCATTGGCTCTTGGTGTTACATGGAAGCATGTAACCCCCTTATAGTGGGTTTAGAAAGTCTGAAGTTAAGTTGTGTAACTTCATCTTCTTCCTCCTTTCTTCCCTTAAGCTTTTCTCCCTAGTCTTCCTCATCTTGCGGTGAGCCTCTAAGGGGTGCTAGCACACTCTAGGTTGCTTTTTTCCACCTATTGCTTGTGTGGATACTGATAGAGGAGTGTACATTTGACACTCTCGAGTTCTGACAAGCCATTGGACGAGGGATAAGTGAAGGGCGTCAACTCAAGGGTAAAACTCTTAACATATAGATCTAGAGTAGATCTAAGGTTTTAAACACGTACATGTTGTTTTGTTTATCTTCACACGGATCTATGGTCAACTTCCAGGGTTTCCGCAACGCAAAAAGCGGTTTTTGCAGCTCGGATAGTCCAACACTTAAATGATGTTCCCGGTCAAAATGATTGGGTTCCAAAAGAATTTGTTTTTCATGTTGTTTAGGTAGGTGAGCAAGGTATGTGGATTGTGGATAACGGTTGCTCAAGACATATGACCGGAGATGTGTGCAAGTTCTACACAATCAACTATGTTAACAAAGGAACCATATCATTTGGCAATAGTGGGAAGCTCAAAATTTTAGGTAGAGGAACAATTGAGGTATCCCTTAGAATCACTATTCACAAAGTTTTACTAGTTAAAAGCATGAAATTTAATTTACTCAGTGTTAGTCAACTTTGTGATGCTAGCTATAATGTTGATTTTAATTCCACTAAATTTTTAATTAGACACAAGAACTTGAATGATTGCATGTTAGTTTGATATAGGAAATTAAATATTTATTATGTTGTTTTATCCTATGATTCTAACATTTCTACTAAGTGTCATATGAAAAAAGAAGAGGAAGGTTGCCTATGGCATAGGAGGCTTGGACATGTCAACATGAAGAACATAGCCAAGGAAGCCAAATTGGAGTTAGTAAAAGGGCTACCAAAGATCAAGTACATTAAAGAAAAATTGTGTGATGCATGCCAAGAAGGAAAGAAGTCTAAATCATCACACAAAGGTAAAACCCTAACTAGTACTTCATTACCACTAGAACTATTGCATCTAGATTTATTTGATTGTCATAGTATTCCTTCATTGAATGGTAATAAGTATTGCTTAGTTATAGTAGATGACTTCTCTAGGTATACATGGGTTTACTTTTTGAAACATAAGGATGATACCTTAGAAGCAACCATAAGATTTAGCAAAAGAGTTGAAAATGAGAAGAATCTCAAAATCAATCAGATCAGTAGTGATCATGGTGGGGGGCATTTGGTTCGTAGAAAATTTTCTGTTTTCTGTTTTCATTCTCTTTTTCTAGAAAATAGAAAACGAGTTTTTTTTTGTTTTCCAGTTTTCCAGAAAATGCTCTTTTATTTTTTGGAAAACGAAAATGGAAATAGAAAATGATTATTTCTTGTTTTCCAGTTTTCCAGAAAACACTCCTTTATTTTCTGGAAAATGGAGATGGAAAATGCAAACCAAACGCATTTTCTCGTTTTCACAGAAAATGAAAATGGAAAAAAGAGATGAAAACACTTACCAAACTACCCAAAATTTTGCTTAGAACAAGGGTACAAACATGAGTTCTCTTGTCCTAGAACACCCGAAGAAAATGGGGTGGTGGAAAGGAGAAATTGTGTCCTACAAGAAGCGGCTAAGACAATGCTTAATGCATACTCCTTACCTAGCTACTTATGGACGGAAGTGGTTAACACTGCTTGCTATATCTAAAATCGAGTCTTAATCCATAGGTTTTTAGGCAAAACACCTTTTTAATTATGGAATGGCAAAATTCCTACAATTCACTATTTTAAGGTCTTTGTATGTAAAGTCTACATTTTTAATACCAAAGACAATCTAGGAAAATTTGAGTTTAAGGCGGATGAGGGAATCTTTGTTGGATACTTATCGATTAGTAGAGGTTATATGGTATACAACAAGAGGACTCAAAAAGGTTGAGGAATCCTCCAAAGTTGAATTTGATGAGTTCTCTAGCACCTATCCTAGAAAATCCTCCATTGATAAAGATATTAATGACAAACATCAAAATATTACCCAAGGACTCAAAATTTAAATTTAGGGGGTAATGGTCAAGGGGGAGACTTAGGAAGTAATAATCAAGGGGGAGGAAGAGGAGATTCTGATGATGAAATAAGAAAGGATAACCATGATCTAAATCAATTTGATTCACCCTCTAGGACCTTAAGGATTCATCAAAATTATCCCCTAGACCATGTAGTAGGAGAATTATCACAAGGAGTAAGGACTAGATCCTTCTATATGGCTCCTACTAGTCAAGCATCTCTCATCTCCCAAATTGAGCCTAAATCAATTAATGATACATTACTTGATCTGGATTGGATTTTGGAAATGAAAGAAGAATTGACTCAATTTAAGAGAAGTCAAGTATGGGAGCTAGTTCCTAGACCCAATGATAGTACTATTTTTACCACAAGATGGGTTTTTAGGAACAAGTTGGATGATCAAGGTAATATTACTAGAAACAAAGCTAGGTTAGTAGCTTGAGGAATCAATCAAGTTAAAGGACTTGATTATGATGAAACCTATGCTCCGATTTCTAGGTTAGAGTCCATAAGAATTCTATTAGAGTATGCAGCTCGCACGGATTTTAAACTCTATCAAATGGATGTGAAATCAACATTCTTAAATGGGTTCACTAAGGAAGAGATTTATGTAGAACAACCTCCCGGGTTTGAGAATGTAGATTACCCAAACCATGTTTATAAGCTTAGAAAAGCTTTATATGGGTTAAAACAAGCTCCCTCGGTGTGGTATGAAAGACTATCATCTTTCTGTTAGGATGTATACTAAAAGCCTAGCTTTTGTATGAACATCTTCATTTTAAAATAAGAATGACATGATTATTGTTTGCATTTTATATTTATGCATATTGTCTGATACTTTACATTGTAGATAACATGGTGTGTGGTGTCGTACAGAAGATCATGTTATCAGTTCCTTGTAGAGTATAAGGTTCACAACCAAGATGGTTTTGGACAAACCATTGGCATGGTTGTAGTGTAATTTGGTATTGGTTTATCTTGACCATAGAATTACACTAATACACTTTGTGTGTATTAAGCAAGACCGATTTAGAGGTGATTCAATTTATACTAACTAAATAATTGAATTAGACCTCAGATATTATGGTGTGCATGCTCTTAATCTCGATATAATAACCGGCACATGTACTTAGTATTTATTTCTTTGATTTGCCAATGGGCGAGATTTATGTGTTAAATCGATAGTCCTGGTAAGTTGGGAAATAATATTATTTACATGGTGTGTCGTTGATTATAGGAGGAAACCGTGTCCTATACACTAGGATGATGATGTCCCCTTGAGGAGCTCATAAAGTTCATCATGCAATTCCTGCATGTGGACTTGGTCCAAAATGATGATAAAGATGAGTGATACTACTCATGGAGTTAGATATTGATTAATTAAATTGTCAGTAATTTAATTAATTAAAGGACATTCGATATCTTAAACACGGGGAGATATTTTGTACAAATAATATGTGGAGCCTATATTTAATTATGGGAGTTGGTGAGGTAGATCAATGATGAACCTCTAGTGGGATGGATCATCATTAATGAATCGGGTTATATGTGGTTCGGATCCATTGAGTGGCCAAGATCCAACTCCTCCTCATGGTCCCTATTGTAGCTTATTATAAATACCTCATGAAGCCTTGACCTAAGAGGATGTGTGTTGGACGTGGAGAGGCTTGGGCGGCAAGGATTAAGTTTTGCTTCTAGGGTCGACGACAACAAGGAGTTAGGGTTTGATTCCTATTCTTCCCTTTGGTCGGCGCCTCTGCTCCCTTTCCTTAGGGTCGGCCGCAAGAGGAGTTAGGGTTTAGCCCTTTCTTCCTTTCTTTTGCTGGCGCCTCCTGTTGGGATGTATACTGAAAAGTCTATCTTTTATATGAACATCATTATTTTTGAAATAAGAATCACATGATCATTGTTTGCATATTTATGGTTATGCATATTGTCTAAAATCTTACATTGTAGATAACATGGTGTGTAGTGTCACACGGGAGATCATGTTATCAGTTCCTTGTAGAGTATAAGTAAAGGCTCAAAACTAAGATGGTTTTGGACAAACCATTGGTATGGTTGTAGTGTAACTTGGTATTGATTTGTCTTAACCATAGAATTACACTAGTACACTTTGTGTGTATTGAGCAGGACCGACTTAGAGATGATTCAATTTATTGTTGACTACATAATTGAATCGGACCTCGGATATTATGGTGTACATGCTCTTAATCCCAATATAATAACGGGCACATGTACTTAGTATTTAGTTCTTTGATTTACCAAAGGGAGAGATTTATAGAGTAAATCGATAGGCTCGGTAAGTTGGGAAATGATATTATTTACATGGTGTGCCATTGGTTATAGGAGGAAACCATATCCTATATATTAGGATGATGATGTCCTTTTGAGGAGCTCATAAGGTTCATCATGTAAACCCTGCAGGAGGACTTGGTCCGGCATGATGATAAGGTTGAGTGGTACTACTCATGGAGTTATATGTTGATTAATTAATTGTCAATAAATTAATTAATTGACGGACATTCGAGATCTTAAACACGGGGAGATATTTGTACAATTAATATATGGAGCCCATATTTATTTATGGGGTTGGTGAGGTAGATTAATGATAATCCTTTAATGGAATGGATTATCATTAATGAATCAGACTTTATGTGGGCTAGATCCATTGGGTGGACAAGATCCAACTCCTCCTCATGGTCCCTATTATAGCCTATTAAAACCCTCATGAAGCCTAGATCCGATGGTGGAAAATGGAAGTCTAGATCCGACGGTGGAGGTTAAATCTCTAGATCCGACGGTGGAGATTAAATCTCTAGATCTGACGGTGGAGATTAAATCTCTAGATCCCACGGTGGAGATTGAAAGGAGGTTTAAGCCTAACTCTATAAATAAGGCTTAGGACTGGGCAGCAAGATATCTTTGGGAGATTAGAGTTTTTGGCTTGGGTAGCTAGGGTTTGGGAAAGGGCTTGGGTGGCAACAAGTTGGAAGGATTAGGGCTTGTTTCCTTCTCTTCCTAAGGTGTAGCCAGCACCCATCTTCTTCCTCCTTGCTTTGGTCGGTGCCCATACCTCCTCCTATTCTTCTCCTTGGCCGGCGCCAACAAGGGTGAAGGTTCTTCCTTTGGAGCTCTTGGCCGGCACCCATTATTCCTTCTCTCTCTCCTTGGTGGCCGGTAGCAACAACAAAGAGGAGAAGGTGGCTTGATCTTTCTCCAAAGGGATTGTGTCCAGAACTAGATAGGAGAAGAAGAGAGCTTATTATCTTCCTTTGTTTGGAGCAAACAAGGAAAGGAAGATACGTGATCTAGGAGGCTTCATCTCTTAGAGGATCGTTGCCCACACAACGTCCAAGAGGAGGATAGGACATACAATAGAAGACCAAGAGGTAAACAAGAGGTATAATTTTTGTTTCTTTGTATGATGTATATAATTGCATGTGGTCAATTTACTTGGACCCCGAAGACAAACACAAAAACCGGTGATCCGTACATCGTCTATTCCGCGACTAATCAATGAAAAGAGGTTGGTTGCTTGAACAACAAGTTTTTTCAAGTTACCATTCTAATCGAATAGCACGATGATGGATCGGTTGCTATGGTAATCCCTCTTCATCAAGGATTAATTTTTTTTAATCTGGAGATGTAGATGGGATCGCCATGCACAACCGACTAAGGTGAAGTTTGAAGCGAAGCTTAGACCTTCACCTCCCTCTCCTTGTACTAGAGTCGGCGGCAAGAGGAGTTAGGGTTTTGCCCTTTCATCCTTTCTTTGGTCAGTGCCTCCTCTCCTCTCCTTAGGGCTAGTGGACACCACACTTGGAGTTTGGTGGTCGGTACAAGCAAGTTGAAGAAAGGAGGGTTTTCTTCCCTTGTTCGTAGCGAGTAAGGAAGGGAAGATACGTGGTCTAGGAGGCTTCAATTCTTGGAAGATCGTCGCCCACACGATGTCCAAGAAGAGGATAGGAATACAATAGAAGATCAAGAGGTAAAACAAGAGGTATAATCTTGTTTAATTTTAATACTTGTTCTTTTGTATTATGTATGTTGTTGATTGACATGGGTCCCGATCATAAACACAAAAACCGACGAACTGTACATCATCTATTCCGCGGCTAATCGAGGAAAAGGGTTAGGTTGCTTGAACTTTGTTTAAGCGACCGCTCAAATTGAATAGCATGATGATGAATCAGTTGCCTGGGTAATTCATCTCCATCTGGATTAGTTTTAATTAATAAAATTTTAATCTGGGGACGTGTGATAGGATCGCCATGCACAAGCGACCGAAGCGAAGCGAGAAAAAACACTTCCCTTTAATTGGTATCAAAGCCAGGTTTTCAATTTTTATGTGTTTTGGATTCGATTACTTTCACACATTTATCATATATTATTTATGATCCAACTTTTTGCTTGCAGACATAAGATCCAACTATTATGGTGATGTGGCTGTATGTGATTGTGTGTGTGTGATTGTAATTAATTAATTGAATTCTTGGGGTTGACAAGACCAATTAGTATTTAATTTTTATAATTAAATACGACTCTGTTTAGCCGCTCATTTTAATTTACTTTCGATCTAGATATGTTCTACACTCCTTCGTGGAGTATAGGATTGATGGATGTAAATTAAAATAGTTTATCTCAGCTCGGATCCCCTTGTGGCTTGTGCATGGTAAAGAGAGGAGTGGACAAGGTGGCGACACTATGGGAAGCATATTGGAAAACAAAAGTCATAATAGTTGGATTTTTTTTTTCATATTTATTGCTTATTGTTTGATATGCATGTTGTGTGTGTTTGAAAATTCGTCAATTTCAAATTACTAAGTGGGAGACGGATATTTTTTAAATTCCTGCAGCCTCCATTACAATTTGACATGTGATGCGAACAAACTTGCGCGTTGGCTCTGAGTGCCTTCCTCCATATCGGATGAGTTTGTTTTGCAGATCACTAGGTCAAATATGATTATAGGAAGTTATTTAGGAGCGTGTGTACTTCCCCATCGGAAGACACATAATCCAAGGTAATTGCCTTAGTATCGGGTAATGGTGAACACTTAGATGCAAATAAAAGTATCCTCCCCATCGGAGTCACTGCTTTTATTTGTAGGGCCGAAGAGGAACCAACTATTAATTTTATTTGTCAAAAAGTAAGGTTGACACTATAATAAAATTAATGGGTAAAATCTCCTCTTACAAATGTAGAATTCGTATACATCCACACTATCATGTCATACAATATTCTTGGTGTTTTGAGGTGTTGGTTGATTTTAAAATTTTATTATTTGAGGAATCAATAATTTTTTGAAATCTAAATGTTTTTGATCTATGTGATTCTTAGGTTTCTTCAAAATGACTTTCAACCCACTTGCTGTGATTCTAAAGGAAAATAAACTTACTGAACCTAACTATGTTGATTGGAAAAGAAATTTGGACATTGACTTAACTGCTGAGTACAAATATGTACTCTTCGAAGAGTGTCCTCCTAAACCTACAGATGATTCTGGTGAAAAGGAGAAAGAGAGTTATAGGAAGTGGATCAAGGCTGATGAGATGTCACGGTGTTACATTTTGGCTTCTATGTCAAATGTATTGCGACATCAGCATCAGGCCATGAATACTGCCTATGACATGATGTTCAATCTCAAGGAACTTTTCGGACACCAGAATCGGGCTGCTAGGCAAGAAGCCATGAGAAACTTGATGACGACCACCATGGTTGAGGGAATGCCCGTGAGGGATCATGTTCTCAAGGTGATGGCTCATTTGAATGAGCTGGAAGTCCTTGGAGCTGAGATTGATGGGGAAACCCAGGTCGATATCATTCTCCAATCTCTACCTAGGTGTTTTGAGAAGTTTTGCCTGAACTACAACATGAATAAGAGGTTGTATTTGTTGGCAGAGCTTCAGATAGAACTTCAGGAGGCAGAGGGGCTTTTTCGTCATAGTTCTCATGTTTTGGTTGCCTAGAAGGTTTCTACTTCTAAACCGAAAGGCAAGAAGAAGAAGAAACAAGGTGCAATGAAGGTGGTGGGTGGATCTCAGGGAGGAGTGAAAAAGCCGAAAGGCAAGTGCTTCACTTGAAAGCAGACTGGACATTGGAAGGCTGACTGCCCGAACCGGAAGCAGAACAAAGGTATATCTTTTGGTCTAGTCGCTGAAACATATTTAGCGGTGTTATCTACTGGCACCTAGTGTGTAGATACGGGAGCCACTGATCATGTCTGCAATTCTTTGCAAGGGTTCCAGGAAACCATATGACTAGCTGAGAGAGAGATTACCGTTAACATGCACAATGCTACAATGGTGGCGGCTATTGCAGTGGGAGATGTTTATTTATCTTTTGATAAAAATAAAACTTTGGTTCTAAGAAATTGCCTTTATGTACCTACATTTAGAAAGAATTTGATTTCAGTTTCTAAATTATTTATGGATAGGTATTCTATTTCTTTTAATGATAGAGTTGTTATAAAAAGGAAGAGGAAGATTATCTATTCTTGTGCGTTGGTAGGAAATTTATACACTCTTGAACCAAGAACTCCCACGATGCAAATAGAAATAAATAACTCATCTTCTAAATCTAATAAGAGAAAAGAACCTTCGAAAATGAACCGAACATATCTTTGGCATCTAAGGTTAGGTCATATTAACCTGAGTAGAATTCAAAGGTTGATAGCTGATGGACCTTTGGGTTCATTAGTGGTGGAAGATTTACCAACCTGCGAATCTTTCTTGGAAGGTAAAATGACCAAGAGGCCTTTTAAGGTCAAGGGGTATAGAGCCAAAGATGTGTTGGAATTGGTTAATTCTGATTTGTGTGGTCCTATGTCTATCCAGGCTAGAGGGCATTTTGAATATTTCGTCTCTTTTATAGATGATTATTCAAGATATGGATACATTTACTTGATGCACCGCAAGTCTGAATGCTTTGACAGGTTCAAAGAATTCAAGGCTGATGTGGAGAAACGTCAAGGTAAAAGTATCAAGACACTACGATCTGATCATGGTGGTGAGTACCTCTTGGGAGAGTTTAGGAGTTACTTATCAGAGGCTGGGATTCAATCCCAACTATCTGCACCCGATACACCCCAGCAAAATGGTGTGGCAGAGCAAAGGAATAGGACACTTATGGAGATGGTTAGATCGATGATGAGTTATTCTGAGTTACTAGATTCGTTCTGGGGGTATGCTCTGGAAAGAACAGTGTATATTCTAAACTTGGTAGCATCTAAATCAGTACCTTCTACTCTCACAGAATTATGGACAGGGTGAAAGCCTAGTCTGAGACATATTCCGATTTGGGGTAGTCCAACACATGTGTTGAATGGAGATGTTGGTAAATTGGAATCTCGTACAGAAGTGCGGCTGTTCCTAGGCTATCCTAGAGGAACGAAAGGTGGTTTGTTCTATAGTCCTAGAGATCAGAGGGTGATCGTTAGCACGAATGCCCAATTTTTAGAGGAAGACTATGTGATGAACCACAAGCCCATGAGCAAGATTGTTCTAGAGAAATTAACAGGGGAAGTCCGTACTTCAGTACCAATGTAGGGTTTTGCCCGGAAGCTCTGATACCAATTGAAGGGTTGTGCTTATCGAGTCCGTGAGGGGAAACTTCGCTTCCCACTTCACCTCGGTAGCTTGTCCATGGCGATCCCTTCAATGTCCCCGGATTAAAAAATTTAATCCTAGACAAAAGGGATTGCCCAAACCACCAAGTCATCGTCGTGCTATTCGTTTAGAGAGGTCACTTGAACAAACTAGTTGTTCAAGTGACCATCCTCTATTCTACGAGTAGCTGCGGAATAGACGATGTCCGGATCGCCGATTTTTGTGTTTATGCTCTGGATACAAGTATTATTTATCCATTTACAGATTTATAACATGCTTATAATTGAAAAACAAAAACAAGCAACAAACAAAAGAAGAAAGTAGAATAGGTATACCTCTCGATCTTCTAATGTATGACCTTCCTCCTTTTGGACGTCGTGTGGGCGACGATCCACCAAAAGTCGAAGCTCCTAGATGCCAAATCTTCTTTCCTTGCTCTTCCAAAGCAAGAGGAAGAATAGAAACAAGGTTTTTCTCCTCACTAGAAACAACCAACAAGGAACTAAACTTATCCTTGCCATCGGCCAACAAGATGAAGGAGAAGATGGTGGAAAACAACCAAGACACCAAGGGAAGCCCTATATCTTATTTCCACCACCTAAGGAGAGGGAGAAGGGAGCTTTTGGGTGCCAACCAAGGGCTGGGAAGGACCTGGAAAGTTGCTGGACGTTATCCACAAGACAAGGAAGAAGAAAGGAAACCTTGCCTTATTTGGTGCTGCCCTAGCCTCCAAACCCTAACCCTAATCCTAATCCTATCTTAACTAGGATTCCCTTCTCTTGCCGCCCAAGCCTTGCTCTCTTCAATTTTTTTCACGCCAACTCCCTTCACATCCTTTTATAGAGTTAGGGATAAGTCATGAATTAATCTCATCCATTGGTTCTAGGGATTTAATCTCAACCGTCGGATCTAAAGATTTAATCTCAACCGTCGAATCTTAGAGATTTAATCTCTACCTATGGATCTTAGTGTTTTGTTTCTATCCATTGGATCTAAGCAACATGAGGTGTTAATAGGCTATATTAGGGACCATGAGGAGGAGTTGGGTCTTGGCCACCCATGGATCAAGCCCACATAAAGTACGATCCACTAATGATGATCCAATCCACTAAAGGTTCATCATTGATCTACCTCACCAACCCCCATATGATAATATGGGCTCCATATATTATTTGTACATTTTCTCCCCATGTTTAAGATCTCGAATGTCTGTCGATTAATTAATTTACTGACCATTAATTAATCAACATCTAACTCCTTGAGTAGTACCACTCAACCTTTTCATCATGTCGGACCAAGTCCACCTGCAGGGTTTACATCATGAACCTTATGAGCTCCTCAAGGGGACATCATCATCCTAATATATAGGATACAGTTTCCTCCTATAATCAATGGCACACCATATAAATAATGTCATCTCCAAACTTACCGAGTCTATCGATTTAATCTATAAATCTCGCCCATTGGTAAATCAAAGAGATGAGTACTAAGTATATGTGCCCGTTATTATATCGGGATTAAGAGCATGTACTAAATAATATCTGAGGTCCGATTCGATTATGTAGTCAGCAATAAATCGAATCACCTCTAAGTCGGTCCTACTCAATACACACAAAGTGCACTAGTGTTATTCTATGGTCAAGACAAACTAATACCAAATCACACTACAACCATTCCGATGGTTTGTCCAAAGCCATCTCGGTTGTGAGCCTTTACTTATACTTTTCAAGGGGTCGATAACATGATCTACTGTGTGACACCACACACCATGTTATCTACAATGTAATGTATTATACAATATTGCATAACCATAAAAAATGCAAACAATGATCATGTGATTCTTATTTCAAAAATAAAGATGTTCATACAAAAGATAGACTTTTCAGTATACATCCCTACAATCTCCCACTTATACTAAAAGACTATGCTGTCCTCATACTGCCATACATCTTATTCCCCTTCCCTCCACATGCCTATCAAAGCTCTCGCTAGAAGGGCCTTAGTGAAAAGGGTCTACCAGGTCATCCTCTGATGCAATCTAGGCGACAACAACTTCTACCTCCTTTACGATTTCTCATATCAGGTGGTACTTGCGCTCTATGTGTTTACTTACCTTATGAGCTCGTGGTTCCTTCAAGTTTGCAACTGCACCATTATTATCACAATTAATTACGATAGTTCTGAGCAAACCAAGAATCACATCCAAGTCCATCAGGAAGTTCCTGAGCCACACAGCTTTTTTGGCCGCCTAAGAGGCTGCCACACACTCAGCTTCCATGGCGGAGTCCGCCACGCATTTTTGCTGGACACTACTCCACACAATGGCTCCACCTCCCAAAGTAAACACAAAACCAGAGGTAGACTTACTGTTATCCTTATCTGATTGGAAGTCGCAATCCATGTAACCCACAGGGAGTTATTGATCTGGCCGGTAAACTAGCATATAATCCCTAGTCCTTCTCAGGCACTTCAATATATGCTTTACTGTAGTCCAATGTCCCTGTCCTGGATCCTGGATTACTCTGATATTTGCTGACCATGCCCACGCAAAAGCAGATATCTGGTCTCGTACAAAGCATCACATACATGAGGCTCCCTACTGTCGAAGCATAAGGAACCGTCTTCATCTCCTCTATCTCCTCAGATGATCTAGGACACATCTCCTTAGATAAAAGAACTCCATGCCTGAAAGGTAGAAAACCCTTCTTGGAGTTCTGCATGCTAAAGCGCTCCATAATCGTGTCTATGTATGAAGCTTGGGATAAGCACAACATCCTTTTCCTGCGATCCCTTATAACCTTGATTCCAAGGATGTGTCCCACCTCTCTCAAGTCCTTCATATCAAATTGTTTAGACAACCATACCCTTACGTCCGATAACACCTTGATATTGCTGCCAATCACCAAAATGTCATCTACGTATAGTACAAGAAATACCACTACATTTCCATCACATCTCTTGTATACACAAGACTCATCCGGACTTTGAATAAATCCATAAGACTGATTTATCTCATCAAAGCGGATGTTCCAAGACCTCGAAGCTTGCTTCAATCCATAAATGGACCGATTAAGCTTACACACAAGATGCTCCTTTTCTTTAGTAATTAATCCCTCTAGTTGCTTCATATAGATGTTTTTCTCAAGACTTCCATTAAGGAAAGTTGTCTTGAAATCCATCTGCCACACCTTATAATCCATATGAGCTTCTATGCATAAGACAATCCGGAAAGACTTAAGCATGGCTATCGGCAAAAAAGTCTCCTCGTAATCGATACCCTCTTTCTGAGTATACCCCTTCGCAACAAGCCTTGATTTGAAGGTCTCAACCTTCCCATCTATTCCTCTCTTTCTTTTGTAGATCCACTTTCATCCAATGGTCTTTACACCATCGGGTGGGTCTACTAGCTCCCAGACCTGATTTGAATCCATAGATTCAATCTCAGCATTCATTGCACTTTGCCAAGATGCTGCATCTTTATCTTGGATTGCCTCGTCATATGTCAGGGATCAGGTTCATGTTCACCAAGGACCAAATCAGAAGATTCTCCCAAGAACATGAATCTATCAGGCTGTCTCACAATCCTCCCACTACGATGAGGTATCACCTGTGTATCCTCTGTGACACGCGGTGCAGTGACATGTGGTATATCCTCTTGTAGCGGTGGTACTAAAGAAGTGACTTCACCTTTTAACTCGTCCAGAACAATTTTACTCTTGGGCTTGTGGCTCATCACATAGTCTTCCTCTAGAAATCTGGCGTTCGTGCTAACGATCACCCTCTGATCTCTAGGACTATAAAACAATCCACCCTTCGTTCCCCTGGGATAGACAACAAACAAGCGTACTTCTGTACGAGGTTCCAACTTACCAGCATCTACCTTCAGCACATGTGCTGGATTCCCCCATATCCGAATATGTCTTAGACTAGGCTTTCGCCCAATCCACAACTCTGTGGGAGTAGAAGGCACTGATTTAGATGGAACCAAGTTCAGAATGTACACCACTGTATCTAGAGCATATCCCCAAAATGAATTTGGGAAGTCAGAATAACTCATCATCGATCTAACCATCAACATAAGAGTCCTATTCCTTCGCTCTGCTACACCATTCTGCTGGGGTGTGCCAGGTGTAGTCAATTGGGATTGAATCCCAGCCTCTGATAAGTAGTTCATAAACTCTCCCAAGAGGTGCTTACCACCACGATCAGATCATAGTATAATCCATATTTTGAATAATCATCTATGAAAGAGAAGAAATATTCAAGACCACCTCTTGCCTGGATAGTCATAGGACCACACAAATCAGAATGAACCATTTCTAACACATCTTTGGATCTATACCCCTTGGCCTTAAAAGGCCTCTTGGTCATCTTACCCTCCAAGCAAGATTCGCAGGTTGGGAGATCCTCCACCACTAATGAACCCAAAGGTCCATCAGCTATCAACCTTTGAATTCTGCTTAGGTTAATGTGACCAAGCCTAAGATGCCAAAGATATGTTTGATTTATCTTCGAAGGTTCTTTTCTCTTATTGGAATTAGAAGATGAGTTATTAACTTCTATTTGCATCGTGGGAGGTTTTGGTTCAAGTGTGTACAAATTTCCTATCAATGTACCTGAATAGATATTCTCCCTATTCCTTTTTATAACAACTCTATCATTAAAAGAAATAGAATATTCATCCATAAACCATTTAGAAATTGAAACTAAATTCTTTCTAAATAAAGGTACATAAAGGGAATTTTCCAGAACCTAAGTTTTATTTTTCTCAAGAGATAAATAAAACTTCTCCCACTGCAATAGCCGCCACCTTCATGGCATTGCCCAAGTAAATGGTAATCTCCCCTTTAGCTAGTCGTCGGGTTTCCTGGAACCCCTGAAAAGTGTTGCAGACATGATTAGTGGCTCTCGTATCTACACACTAGGTGCCGGTAGATAACACCGCTAATCATGTTTCAACGACTAGTCCAAAGGATATATCTTTGTTTTGCTTTGGATTGGGACAGTCCTTCTTCCAATGTCCATCCTGCTTGTAAGTGAAGTATTTGCCTTTCGGCTTCTTCACTCCTCCCTGAGATCCTCCCACCACCTTTTCTCCACCTTGTTTCTCCTTCTTCTTGCCTTTCGGCTTAGAAGTAGAAACCTTTTTGAGTAACCATGGCTTGAGGACACTCTTCGAAGAGTGCATACTTGTACACCTTAGAAGATAAGGCAATATCTAGATTCTTTTCCAATCATCATAATTATGTACAGTAAGTTTATTTCCTTTAGTATCATAGTAAGTGGACTGAAAGTCAATTTTGAAAATCCTAAGAATCACATAGATCATTACTGTAGATTTCAAAAAATTATTGATTCCTCAAACAATAAAATTTTAAAATCAACCAACACCTCAAAACACAGAGAATATCGTATGCCACGATAGTGTGGACGTATACGAATTCTACATTTGTAAGAGGAGGTTTTACCCATTAATTTTACTATCTTGTCAACCTAACTTTATGACAAGTAAAATTAATAGTTGGTTTCTCTTCGGCCCTATAAATAAAAGCAGTGACTCCAATGGGGAGGATACTTATATTTGTATCTAAGTGTTCATCATTACTCGGTACCAAGGTAATTATCTCGGGTTATGTGCCTTACGATGGGCAAGTACACACGCTCCTTAACAATTTCTTATAACCATATTCGACCTTGTGATCCGCAAACAAACCCATCTGATGGGGAGGAAGGCACTCAGAGCCGACACGCAAGTTTGTTAGCATCACTTGTCAAATCATAATGGAGGCCGCGGGAATTTATAAAAATATCCCTCTCCCACTTAGTAATTTGAAATTGAGGAATTTTCCTAGCCTACGACATGCATATCAAACAAAAAGCAATAAATATGAAAAATAAATTATTTTCCAACTATTATGGCTTTTGTCTTCAATATGACTCTCATTGCATCGCCATCTCGTCCGCTCCTCCTACGCCATGTACGAGCCATCCGGAGATCCGAGCCGAGAGTAAAACCTATTTTAATTTACATCCATCGATCCTATACTCCACGAGAGAGTGTACATGAAATCTAGATCAAAAGTAAAATAAAATAAAGAGTGGATAAACAATGCCGTATTTAATTTACAAAAACTAAATACTAGCCTCGTCAACCCCGAGGATTCAACAAAATAAATATTTACACACATATGGCCATAATAGTCGGATTTTATGCCTGCAACCAAAGATTTAAACTACGCATATCCTACTATTATCCGGCACTATAATATATGAAAAAGTGCATAAAAATTAACTGAATCCTAAACACACAAAATAGGAAACCTTGGCTCTGATACCAATTGTAGGTTTTTGCCTGGAAGCTCTGATACCAATTGAAGGGTTTTGCTTATCGAGTCCGTGAGGGAAAAATTCGCTTCCCACTTCACCTCGGTAGCTTGTCCATGGCGATCCCTTCGATGTCCCTGGATTAAAAAATTTAATCCTAGACAAAAGGGATTGCCCAAACCACCAAGTCATCGTCGTGCTATTCGTTTAGAGAGGTCCCTTGAACAAACTAGGTGTTCAAGTGACCATCCTCTATTCTACGAGTAGCCGCGGAATAGACGATGTCCGGATCGCCGATTTTTGTGTTTATGCTTGGGATCCAAGTATTATTTAGCCATTTACAGATTTATAACATGCTTATAATTGAAAAACAATAACAAGCAACAAACAAAAGAAGAAAGTTGAATAGGTATACCTCTTGATCTTCTAATGTATGACCTTCCTCCTTTTGGACGTCGTGTGGGCGACGATCCACCAAAACCCGAAGCTCCTAGATGCCAAATCTTCCTTCCTTGCTCTTCCAAAGCAAGAGGAAGAATAGAAACAAGGTTTTTCTCCTCACTAGAAACAACTAACAAGGAACCAAATTTATCCTTGCCACCGGCCAACTAGATGAAGGAGAAGATGGTGGAAAACAACCAAGACACCAAGGGAAGCCCTATATCTTGTTTCCGCCACCTAAGGAGAGGGAGAAGGGAGCTTTTGGGCGCCGACCAAGGGCTGGGAAGGACCTGGAAAGTTGCTGGACGTTGGCCACAAGACAAGGAAGAAGAAAGGAAACCTTGCCTTATTTGGTGCCGCCCTAGCCTCCAAACCCTCACCCTAATCCATATCCTATCTCAACTAGGATTCCCTTCTCTTGCCGCCCAAGCCTTGCTCTCTTCAATTTTTTTCACGCCAACTCCCTTGACATCCTTTTATAGAGTTAGGGATAAGTCATGAATTAATCTCATCCATTGGTTCTAGGGATTTAATCTCAATCGTCGGATCTAGAGATTTAATCTCAACCATCGGATCTTAGAGATTTAATCTCTACCTATGGATCTTAGTGTTTTGTTTCTATCCATTGGATCTAAGCATCATGAAGTGTTAATAGGCTACATTAGGGACCATGAGGAGGAGTTGGGTCTTGGCCACCCATGGATCAAGCCCACATAAAGTATGATCCACTAATGATGATCCAATCCACTAAAGGTTCATCATTGATCTACCTCACCAACTCCCATATAATAATATGGGCTCCATATATTATTTGTACATTTTCTCCCCGTGTTTAAGATCTCGAATGTCCGTCGATTAATTAATTTACTGACCATTAATTAATCAACATCTAACTCCTTGAGTAGTACCACTCAACCTTTTCATCATGCCGGACCAAGTCCACCTGCAGGGTTTACATGATGAACCTTATGAGCTCCTCAAGGGGACATATCATCCTAATATATAGGACACGGTTTCCTCCTATAATCAATTGCACACCATGTAAATAATATCATCTCCCAACTTACCGAGCCTATCGATTTAATCTATAAATCTCACCCTTTGGTAAATCAAAGAGATGAGTACTAAGTATATGTGCCTGTTATTATATCAGGATTAAGAGCATGTACTAAATAATATCTAAGGTCCGATTTGATTATGTAGTCAGCAATAAATCGAATCACCTCTAAGTCGGTCCTACTCAATACACACAAAGTGCACTAGTGTTATTCTATGGTCAAGACAAACCAATACCCAATCACACTACAACCATTCCGATGGTTTGTCCAAAGCCATCTCGGTTGTGAGCCTTTACTTATACTTTTCAAGGGGTCGATAACATGATCTCATGTGTGACAACACACACCATGTTATCTACAATGTAATGTATTAGACAATATTGCATAACCATAAAAAATGCAAACAATGATCATGTGATTCTTATTTTAAAAATAAAGATGTTCATACAAAAGATAGACTTTTCAGTATACATCCCTACAACCAACGGTACAAGAGGACATACCACAAGTGACTGCACCGCATGTCAAATAAGATACATAGGTGATACCTCGTTGTAGTGGGAGGGTTGTTATTCAAACTGATAGATTTATGTTCTTGGGAGAATCTTCTAATTTTGTCCCTAGTGAACATGAACCTGATCGCTGGACATATGACGAGGCACTCCAAGATAAAGATGCGGTATCTTGGAAAAGGGCGATGAATTCTGACATAGAATCTATGGATTCAAATAAGGTCTGGGAGCTAGTAGAACCACCCAATGGTGTAAAAGTCATTGGATGCAAGTGGTCTACAAAAGAAAGAGAGGATCAAATGGGAAGGTAGAGACCTTCAAAGCAAGGCTTGTTGTGAAAGGGTATACTCAGAAAGAGGATATCAATTATGAGGAGACTTTTTCGGTAGTAGCCATGCTCAAGTCTATCCGGATTCTCTTGTCTATTGTTGCTCATATGGATTATGAGGTATGGCAGATGGATTTCAAGACATCTTTCCTTAATGAAAGTCTTGAAGAAAACATCTATATAGAGCAACCAGAGGGATTCATTGCAAAGGGAAAAGAGCATTTTGTGTGCATGCTTAATCGGTCCATTTATGGATTAAAGCAAGCTTTGAGATCTTGCAACATCCATTTTGATGAGGTAATCCAGTCATATGGATTTATTCAAAGTCCGGATGAGTCTTGTGTATACAAGAGATGTGACGGAAACATAGTGATATTTCTTGTTCTATACGTAGATGACATTTTGCTCATTGACAACCATGTCAAAGTGTTATCAGATGTAAGGGTATGGTTGTCCAAACAATTTGATATGAAGGACTTGGGAGAAGTGGGACACATCCTTGGGAATAAGGTTATAAGGGATCGCAAGAAAAGGATGTTGTGCTTATCTCAAGCTTTATACATAGACACTATTTTTGCTCGTTTTAGCATGTAGAACTCCAAGAAAGATTTTCTACCTTTTCGGCATGGAGTACCTTTATCTAAAGAGATGTGTCCTAAAACATCAAAGGAGTTAGAGGAGATGAAGGCGGTACCTTATGCTTCGGCAGTAGGAAGCCTCATGTATGCTATGTTATGTACGAGGTCGGATATCTGCTTTGTCGTGGGCATGGTTAGCAGATATCAGAGTAATTTAGGACAGCAACATTGGACTACGGTAAAACATATATTGAAGTACCTGAGAAGGACTAGGGATTATATGCTGGTATACCAGACAGATCAATTACTCCCTGTGAGTTACACAGATTATGACTTCCAATTAGATAGGGATAACAGTAAGTTTACCTCGGATTATGTGTTTACTTTGGGAGGTGGAGCCATTATATGGAGGACTGTCAAGCAGAAATGCATGGCGGACTCCACCATGGAAGCTGAGTATGTGGCAGCCTCTGAGGCAGCCAAAGAAGTTGTATGGCTCAAGAACTTCTTGATGGACTTGGATGTGATTCCTGGTTTGCCCAGAACTATTACAATTTATTGTGATAACAGTGGTGCAGTTGCAAACTTGAAGGAACCACGAGCCCATAAGGCAAGTAAACACATAGAGCACAAGTACCACCTAATATGAGAGATCGTAAAGCGAGGAGAAGTTGTTGTCGCCAAGATTGCATCAAAGGATAACCTGGCAGATCCTTTCACTAAGGCACTTCTAGCGAGAGCTTTTTATAGGCATGTGGAGGGAATGAGAATCAGATGTATGGAAGTTTGATGGCAACATAGTCTTTTAGTATAAGTGGGAGATTTTTAAGATGTATACTAAAAGCCTAGCTTTGGTATGGACATCTTCATTTTGAAATAAGAATTACATGATCATTATTTGTATTTTATATTTATGCATATTGTCTGATACATTACATTGTAGATAACATGGTGTGTGGTGTCGCACAAAAGATCATGTTATCAATTCCTTGTAGAGTATAATTAGAGGCTCACAACCAAGATGGTTTTGAACAAACCATTGGCATGGTTGTAGTGTAATTTGGTATTGGTTTATCTTGACCATAGAATTACACTAGTACACTTTGTGTGTATTGAGCAGGACCGATTTAGAGGTAATTATATATATACTGACTATATAATTAAATCAGACCTCTGATATTATGGTGTACATGCTCTTAATCTCGATATAATAACGGGCACATGTACTTAGTATTTATTTCTTTGATTTATCAATGAGCGAGATTTGTGTTAAATCAATAGGCCTAGTAAGTTGGGAAATAATATTATTTACATGGTGTGTCATTGATTATAGGAGGAAACCGTGTCTTATACACTAGGATGATGATGTCTCCTTGAGGAGCTCATAAAGTTCATCATGTAAATTCTCCAGGTGGACTTGGTCAAACATGATGATAAGGATGAGTGGCACTACTCATGGAGTTAGATATTGATTAATTAAATTGTTAGTAATTTAATTAATTAATGGGCATTCGATATCTTAAACACGAGGAGATATTTTGTACAAATAATATATGGAACCCATATTTAATTATGGGAGTTGGTGAGGTAGATCAATGATGATCCTCTAGTGGAATGGATCATCATTAATGGATTGGGTTATATGTGGTTCGGATTCATTGGGTGGCCAAGAACCAAATCCTCATCATAATCCCTATTGTAGCCTATTATAAATACCTCATGAAGCCTTGACCTAAGAGGATGTGTGGTGGATGTAGAGAGGCTTGGGCGGCAAGGATTAGGGTTTTGCTTCTAGGGCCGATGACAACAAGGAGTTAGGGTTTTAATTCCTATTCTTCCCTTTGGCCGGCGCCTCTTCTCCCTTTCCTTAGGGCTAGCGGCAAGAGGAGTTAGGGTTTAGCCATTTCTTCCTTTCTTTGGCCGGCGTCTCCCTCTCCTTGTCCTAGAGTCGGTGGCAAGAGGAGTTAGGGTTTTGCCCTTTCTTCCATTCTTTGGCCGACGACTCCTCTCCTCTCCTTAGGACCGACGGACACCACACTTGGAGTTTGGTGGTCGGTACAAGCAAGGAGAAGAAGGGAGGGTTTTCTTCCCTTGTTCGGAGCGAGCAAGGAAGGGAAGATACGTGGTCTAGTAGGCTTCAATTCTTGGAAGATCATCGCCCACACGACGTCCAAGAAGAGGATAGGAATACAATAGAAGATCAAGAGGTAAAACAAGAGGAATAATCTTGTTTAATTTTGATTCTTGTTCTTTTGTATTTTGTATGTTGTTGATTAACATGGACCCCGATCATAAACACAAAAATCGGCGATCCGTACATCTTTTATTCTGCGGTTAATCGAGGAAAAGGGTCAGGTTGCTTGAACAACATGTTTGTTCAAGCTACCGCTCAAATTGAATAGCATGATGATGAATTGGTTACTTGGGTAATTCATCTCCATCCGGATTAGTTTTAATTAATAAAATTTTAATCTGGGGACGTGTGATAGGATCGCTATGCACAAGCGACCGAAGCGAAGCGAGAAAAAACACTTCCCTTCAATTTCTTAATTTATAAGGATTTTAGAAGATGTCAAGTAGATCAAACCCTATTTATAAAGTCAAAGTCAAAAGATATCTTTGTTGCCCAAGTGTATGTTGATGATATCATTTTTGGGTCAACAAATGAAGAGCTTCAAGATTTCATTAAAAATATGGAAAATGAGTTTGAAATGAGTCAAGTTGGAGAATTAAATTTCTTCTTAGGTCTACAAGTTAAACAAACTATTGAGGGAATTCTTATATACCACACTAAATATGCCAAAGAAATGATCAAGAAATTTGGTTTGGAAAATGCTAAGGTAGTAACTACTCCTATGACAACCAACACTAAGATAGATGATGCACGCGAGCACGACTTCAAATCTTCGACAAGGATCGCCAAGGATTCAACGCACATGCTCGCGCTCAATGCCCGCAAGTGCACGCATGTCGTCAAGAAATAAAAGATGTATCGAACCCACAGAGACTGGGATTCAAATATCGTTTGTCCAGTGGATATTGTTGTTCGGAGTAAATGTCTTAAGAGTGAAGGTTGTGAGGTCGACGGTAGTCCTAACTCAAGTACGGTTTCACTTGGAGAAAGCAAAGGTGGTTTCAATTTCCTAAAAGGATTCTTGGGCTTCGGTTTCACTTGTGCATCGTTGAACATGCTATCAATTTAATACTTTAAGGATCTCTAATTATGATATTATGGAAGGATCATCATGTAATTTCCTGATGAACTTTTGCTTCTACCAGGAACTACCTATTTCTAACCAAGTTTCCCTTTCAGATCGTCATAGTTCAGGGGGTTGATACCATTGGGAGCCCTCTATCACTAAGGTCCCTCAACTCTTCTAGAGTTAATGTCACCTACTTTGGGCCTTTTGCTAAGATAGGTTATCAAGGTACGTGGATGTCCTAGTAATCCCTATGAGGAGATGGAACGTATTTCATTTCCTACTATATCATGTTATACTTTCTACGGTTATTGGAAGGAGGATATCTGCAAGGTTCCTCCTTGGTTCTCCTAGATTTTGATACAAAGGTTTTCTACCTCTGTACCGACATATGTGCAGTAGAAAAAGAATCAAAATATAATTCTCATCGATCTAAACAACATAAATTGCAAATATAAATTCAAGAGCAGAGAATATATATTCAAACTAGCATATCCAATGTACATAAGCTACTCCCTAATCCTAGAATCAATGTATCTACTCCATAAACGAAAGAGAACAGACACAATACATCATAAAATGAATCATTACAATGCAAAGGTATTTCAAAATAAAACACAGTACTCTTGGTCATTCTACTTGGCATTAGAGTGCAGATTCCAATCCTTGAGTCGCTTCCTCTCTCCCCGTTGTGACCCTCCGATGCTTGTTAGGGTACCTTCTTCACATCTTAGTCGTCGGGCCTCTCCCTTAGGGTTTGGGTGTGCCTTCATATATATAGAAGAGGAGTCATCTTTCTTTAAATCCTTGTGAAACCCTATTATGCGTCAAACTGTGGTAACGCCACACGACTGTGTGGAATCTACACGGTCAACCGAGTGGCACGTTGTAACACTTGCCCTGAATCTTCTTCGGGTTAGGCATGACCGTGTGTGATTCACAGGGCCCAACCATGTCTTCCTCTGAATCATCATGTGAATGGCATCTTTTGGGTCCGAAGCATGCCCGTGTTTTGGGGAACACGGCCAGAGCATGCTTGCCTTTCTTGGCCTTCCATTATGTACCATTTTATCTCCAAAAATGCCATCCTACACATAAAAACAACAAGAGCAGATCTCTGAACTAAAAAATAGGAAATGAATGCAAAACAAGGAAAATGGTGCATGAAACAAACATGAAATGCAATGAGATGTGTGCTAAAACTACTCCTAAAACCCTATATGTTTTGCACACATCAATTCCCCCACACTTAGATCTTTGCTTTTCTTCAAGCAAACCTCAGTGTCATGAAATTTAAAAACATTGTTCCATACTTAGCTTGCTAACTAGAATTATGAAGTGGTATTTTCAATCAAACTAAATAGATATGTTCTAAAAGTTCACTAGGTTAGCTTTTCTTGCATGTGCCAAGAGAATTTCCTAAGGGATACTCATTCCATGGTGAGTTAAGTTGTCATCCTATAGCTTTCCGACTCTTAGGCACTTACCTTCCCTAAGCGAGGGTCGTTCTCTAGAATTAGCATAAAGTCTCACAGGCGTGCTCGGTATCAAGAGAAATTGGTAGGTGTTTCCCCAGTAACCTAACTCGACCTCAACGGAGCACCTAGCCATTTCCACCCACGACAACTATTTTCTATCCCTCAAAATATATTTTTTTAAAGAACTTGTGTTCCTCTCATGCTCTCAGGGATTTTTTATTTTTACAAATGGGCTAACAAAATCCGAGCATCTCCACACCTATGGATTCCAAAGTACTAAACTACTGAGATGAATCAAAACTACTTATGTACTAGATTCTCCCTTTCAGAATATTTGATGAGTGTAAGTGAAAATAAAAGCTAACAAGTGAAAATCTAGAACATCCATCAAAGCATCTAAAATAATAAAATACTACAGATAAAGGAAGTTAATCTATCTATTGCATGGAAACAAGTCGTGAAAATTTTTGAAAACATCACTGAGGCAGCTTAAAGTGACTAACACTAAGTGCTGGAAGGAACATAAACTCCATATCCATGACCAAATAAGTGCCATTAAACTAAACCTATATGTCAGAAAAGAAACTAACATTGGTAGAAAAGCTTATCAAAAATTTAGGGTCCCCCAGACTTAATCGAAATTGTACCTCTAATATGGTGGTCGAGGTGGGAAGTCTGACTGTCTAGGCATATCAGGTTCCTGGGAGAATCTGGTGCTCAGCCGCTGATGCCACATGTACATGTGACCGATCTGGGAACTAGTGGATGCAACAACGGCTCTGTGCTCCTCCTCCTTGGCCCACTGTGATCGTGCATTGCACATGTACTTCCGAACCTCCTGGCGGTAGGCATCCTCCTTTTGAAAATAGGCTCAGGCCTCATCGTAGAACTCCTCGGCCCACTGGAAATGCTCTCGGAGGCCCTGAAACTCCACCTGCATGTAGACACTATGCTCCTCCGATCGGTGCCCTTGTGTCTGCAGCTTGGTGTAAATATCATCGAGGCATGATCAAAGCTCAGAGAAGTTATAAGTTGACATACTTGCATCCTTCTCAAAGGTGGAAAAAGAAGGAGGTGCAGGTGTAGGCTCGCGGCATTGCCTGGGGGCTCCTATACATGGGTGGATCTATAGGTGAGTGATGGGTAGGAGGTGAGAGGGGTGCATGAGTGGAAGGCCCTACGTGTGGTGGGGACTCCACTATGATATCCAACCGCCAGTTTACACGGTTGGTGATGGTGGTACGATCGGTGTTGGGGAGCCTAAGGGATGTCAAGTTCTTCCTCACAAAACAAAAATAGTGCCCCTCTCTCACTATCATTTTCATAGTCATGCACACCCCCAAATCTACACTAGGGCTCCCATCGATCTTATCCAACTCCGTGCAATCGTACCTCATCTTATTGCAAATGTGCATGAGTAATCCTCTTAAAATAATCTCTCCCCTGGCCGACTTGCTCATCTTCACTAAATGCCTAATGAAATGGGACCCTATTGTAGGATCAAGAAATGCTAGAGGGGTGAATAGCGTTCGAAAACCCTTCTTTTCTTCGAGTTAAAACCAAAGTATGCAACAGAATCATAAAACACAAAACACAAGAAACAAGTTTGTTTTTACTTAGTTCATAACCAACCGATTGCTAGTCCAAGGCCCTACGATCCTTGCCACTTCCGATGGGCAATTCACTAAAAGGTCTCTTCCTCGTTGGAGGTAAGAGACAAACAAAAGGTACAAAGAATGTAGAGGACGAGTAACACTCCTACCCCTCCTATTAGCAATTTAAAAGCACAAAGAACAAGAGAAATATTAACTAAACAAAACACTACCGACTTAAGTGGGTTGAAAAACGGTCGGCATAATGGCATTGTTGCGAAATGGAGAGCACTTGGATCGATAGAGCAATTAGGAAGCCTTTCAAGTTGATAGAAATGAATGATTTGCCTCTCCTTTTATAGCCATTTGAACCCTAACTCGTTGAGATCTAGATCTGGGTCAAACATCCACATCACCTCTCCTTTGGTGGATCTTATCTTGACTCTCCTCAAAGTGATCAGCTTGACTAATAGTCGACTAATGTCATACATCAGTCGACTAATGGTAGTTCAGTGGATTGTCATTTACCTCCAATCGACTGATGGCTTGATAAATCACCTGCAACACATGGTTTGCACAAGAAACTTTATTGATAGAAAATCTGATGGTCCTGTATCGTCCAATCTCGACTTAGACCTTCCTCCAAAAGTCTTAGTCCGATCGTCTCCTATGATCGTCCCCATAGGGAGGACACGTCCTTACCATCACTCCACACCCAAAGCTTACCTTTGGTCCTTCTGACCTATCACTTAGCTTTCAGTCACCTCCGAGGTTCCTCGACTCCCCAAGGTTCTCCTGGTGTCACCCAACCATCGAGGTTTCTCGTCCCGAGATTCTCCTGGCGTCATTGACCCTAGCAAAGCCTAATATATTACCTGCACACTCAACATAACATATGAGATAACAAAAATGGCTTAACTTTGAATCTTTGCCATCATCACAACCTAGGCTCGATTACCTGGTGTCGCTGCACAACAATATCTCCCTTTTTTATCTATGGCAAACCAATTCAAAGTTAAGGAAATAGTAAGCATTAAACAACTTGTTTTTCAAAACCTCCCCCTTAACCATAGGTGAGTTTTGAGGAAAAGTTAACATTTTCTCCCCCTTACATTTTCTCGCCCTTACATTTTCTCCCCCTTAACTTTAACCATAACCTTTTCTTCCCCTTAAAATTTCTCCCCCTTACATTTTAACCTTTTCTCCCCCTTTGTTATAATATATCAAAAATGGTTTTATGGGGGTTGCATTCTTAAAGTTAATGTGTTAACCGTATATGTAAAAGAAGAGAAACTTTAATAACTTTTTGAAAGAGCATTATTAAGTCAAATGATAGAAGAAATAATTAAATGCCTTTATGAATCCAAGCATATGTCCTTTACAAACAAAAATACTTTGAAGTTAATTTTCACTTATTAATTTAAGTCCTAAGGATCGTATACCAACCTAGAGGTAACTAGAGGTGTAGGATCAATTTATGTCTTTCTTTTCCCTTTGCACCAACAATGTTAAACTTACTTTACTTTTGTGAAAGAGTGTATGATAAGTATGGTAAAGTAATTTTTGAAAATATTATAAACATAATCCAGATATTACAAGCTCATGTATTTCATTTTATAAAAGTTATATTTTGAATGCATACTCTCAATTAACCATTGTGCTTAATTTTATACCTTACCAAAAGGATTTAATAAATATGGTTTCAAAATACTTTGAAGAATTATCATTTAAAAAAAAAAAGAGTTGCAAGAGTAATTTTCAAATATAATATTTTTTAACAAATTTTAACCTTTAAAATCAGTATTTCCCCCTTAACTTGCCATACTTTTTAAGATATCCTAGTTAACCACAAGGAAACTTACCTATGTCTAGAGGGTTTAGGAGTCTAAGATTGACCTAAGAATTAAATGTCTAGTGTTTGTCAACCAATCAAGTAACTATAGATTTCCAAAGATTAAATATAACTACCTGCAACAATCATGAAAATAAATATTTTTATAGACTTTGAAAACATTTCAAAAATTATGTTATTTTTATTTTAGTTGTCCTTAACATCTCACCCATTTTATGTGTCTCAAA
Organism: Wurfbainia villosa; assembly: GCA_025175895.1. Classification (NCBI taxonomy): domain Eukaryota; kingdom Viridiplantae; phylum Streptophyta; class Magnoliopsida; order Zingiberales; family Zingiberaceae; genus Wurfbainia; species Wurfbainia villosa. The sequence continues at coordinate 80,562,314 of CM045990.1, forward strand.
GAATGTTAACCTTATGTATTTTGTGAGATGGTTTTAAATTTTACTTAGTTAATTTTAATGATTTAAAATTTAATTAACCTTGGGTTAGATTCGGATTTAACCTTTAGTTAGTTAAGTGAATATTTGAAAAGAGGGCTTCTAGGTCGTGGCAAGGCACAGAGGCCTTCTTCGATCGGAACAATGACAACTTCCTTAAACAAAGCCAACTTAAGAAATTGTACACTTAATCACTTTAGAGTTAAGTCCTGGTCTAACTAGTTTAGGATGTGGTGAGATAGCTTCTGCTAGTTCCACTTAGCCAAGTGCACCAAGCTAGATACTCCTTATCTAACTCAGATACACAATACTTCGTTTCCCTAAAATACTATCATCACACTACGTCTTGATAATATGTTGTCAAGATCAATTAACCATTAGTCCTATCTGTTGGTGCAATCAACCCAAGTCACGATTGACCAGACTCGAGTTGGACTCGAGTAGTATTTTGTTGTTTGACATTGATGTTTGACAATGTTTTGGGGAGATTGTTGGTGCAATCAACCCAGGTCATATTTGATGCTTGACGATGGTTTGACCATTGTCATGGAAAGTCCAAGCATGGGTCTTGGCAAGGAAAGTCCAAGCATGGGTCTTGGCAAGGGAAAGTCCAAGCTTGAGTCTTGGCAAATGGAAAATCTAACATGGAGTTGGCATGGAAAGTTCAAGGGTGTAGTCTTTGTCACATAAGTCCAAGGGTGTAGTCTTGACAGTGAAAGTCCAAGTCATGGGTACTTAGGCAATTGAGAAGTCCAAGGGGAATATTGGTGGCGTAAAGTCCAAGGGTGGAGTCTTGGCAGCATAAGTCCAATAGTTGGCGGCGTAAAGTCCAAGTGTCGTCTTGGCAGCGTAAGTCCAATGTGCCTTGGCTGTGTAGACACCATTAGCATGACAATAGCTGTTGGAAGCACCTGAAGGCTAGCATATGGATGAAAAAGTCATGGATGACTTGGAAGGATCCGATAGGCATGAGGCTGACAGAGGTGGCTAGAAGGTTTAGGTCTAGGCTATGGGTGGTCTAGCAAGTATGAGGGCATCATACTTGGTGTTAAACTTCATGGTTGAGATATGTCAGTCGACTGGGGTTATGGACCAGTCGACTGGTCAAGTGTTTGACACTTGGAAGCCGAATCGACACTCAGCAGTCGACTGGGATTATGACCAGTCGACTGTCATGAGTCGACTAGGGTTCGACTGTGACAAAACAAGCCAACAGTCGACTGTCGTGTCACGACAGTCCACTGATGGGTTGAGCAGTCAACTTCCATAGATGGCAATAGACTGATGGTTGAGTTTACTAGCACATAACGTTTGGTAGCCGACTGGGCAGTCGGCTACGACATTGGCAATTGATCGATGATGTTGGTAGTTGACTGCCAACTGATTTGTTGGAGTTTTTCCAGCGTGGATCATATCATTGTCACACAACTGCTATAAGAGCAGTCAACTGATGGTCTCGATCAGTCGATTGACATGCGCGAAAATAGCCCGAGTGTAGGTTATAAAGGCAGCTCGAAGGGGAGGTTTTTGCAGCGATTTCTTAAGCATTTTTTAGGCAATTTGCTAGTGCAAATCAGGGTCTTCAAGCACGGTTCAAGCAATCATCAAGCAAGCATCCAAAGCAATAGTTGTAAAGTTTTCTTTACATTTTTTTTGTGTATTCATCTTGTATTTTCTTGTATTTGTTTCTTATTGCTATAAGAATATTTGTACGAGGTTTCTCTGCCTCTGACTTGTTATCGAGAAGGAGTATTTGTGATTAGTGGTATGTGTTTGCATTGCTAGGGCTCTTTCAAGCCCAATCCATGGAGTAGGAACCATACGGTTCCGAACCATATTATATCGTCATGTTGTGATTGTGCTTGTGTTTATTTTGATTGTATATTTCATATTTTTGCTGCGTACTAACATTGTGTAGAAAGCGTAATCGAATTCCATCATCCGACGATGAAATGCTATTCACCCCCCCCCTCTAGCGAGTGCACAAGTCCTAACAAGTGGTATCAGAGCTAGTATCTCTTCAATAGATTAATAACCGGGAGCAAGATCGCTAGAGAGAAGATGGAATTTGAAGAACAATTAGGATGAGATATCAACACTCTGGTCCCATATGCGCTCTATGGACGAGAAGGCTTCAATTCATGGAAGGCAAGGATTGAAGACTTCATGATGATGAGGGATATCGAAGAGTGGTCCGCTTTGATGGAAGGATTTGAATATCCTAGAGGACCAAAGGGAGGTTTCCTCAAGATGAAGAAATGGACCGAGGAACAACTCCAAGGGTTTGAGAAAAATAAGAAGGTAATGAAATTTTCGATTGATTTAATACCTAACAATATTTTGTCTAGTTTAGGGGACTACATGGATGCTAAGGAGCTATGGAGCCATGTGGCAAGATTCCATGAGAACCCACAACCGATCCAAGCAGAAGAGGAAGAAAGCTCATCTTCACAAGAAAGTGAGGATTCGGAGGTCGAGGAGTGTTCGACATTTGAGGTGGAAGAATTGGAGGTTGAAAGGCCATCAACGTCTAAGGAAGAGGTAGAATTGGAAGAAACCTCAACCTCTAGGATTGAGGGGGAGGAGACACCATCTATTCCGGAGCAAGAGAAAAATCAAGAAATACCATCAATTTCTAGAAGAGATGAAGAAGCCAAAACATCCACCGATGACCTAGGTAACTCAAGCACATTAATTCAAAATAAAAATCATATAATGTGTTTTGAGTGTAGGGAACAAGGACACTACAAGAGCAAGTGTCCTAAGAAAGTCAAGAAAAGTCAATCGACATCGAAAGCTAAGGATACCGGCGCCCCAACCATTAAGAGCAAGGAGCACGTGGTGTGCTTCAAATGCAACCAAAAGGGGCATTATAGGAGTCAATGCCCTAGGGGAAAGAAGAAAGGGCAAGAAGGAGCATCACATGTAGGGGGAGCCTCTAAGGCAAACCCTAAGGTAAAATTCAATAAGGCACCTTCTAGTTTTGTTGTCAAAAAGCATGCTAGAAATAATTTAAACACTCTTGCTATTACTCATGAACAAAAGCATGCTAAAAATAGATTTTATTGTCTAGGTGTAAAATCATATAATTTTTCAAATAAGGAGAAATTTGGGACTAATGTCCCTAAAATAATTTTACCTAAGAAAAGTATTAGGAAGATAGAGAACCATCTAGGATTTAACTCCAAGAATTCTAGACATATGCCTAGAAAGAACAAATCAATTCAAAGAAACAATGGGCCCACCAAATTAGAGAAATTAGAGTTAGAAAACCAAGCCTTGAGGTCAAGGCTTGAGAAATTGGAGAAGACCCTTTGGAAAATGAAAAATCAAATTCTTGGGTCAAATGATCAAAAATCTAAGTCAAGGAGTCAAAACCTAGGGTTTAGAAAGCAAGGTCCAACCAAGGGCAAGAAAGGTTTGAGTCACAAACCTAAGCCCAAGGAGACATATCATAATGTTCCATTCGATTATGGAACTCAAGTTAGCTCTAGGAAAACCAAGGTCAATAGGGAAGTCATCCCTAAGGTTGACCAAGGTAAATGCCTAGTGGCTAGGTTTCAAGGAAACCAAGGGAAGCCACTAAGAAGATCAAAGGGGGAGTTACCTCTAGTGTTGACCTAGGCAAGACCCAAATGACCAAGGATACCAAGCCTAGAAGGGTCATTAGGAGGGTATCTAGGGAGGTCATCCCTAAGGAATACCTAGTAAACCCAAGGAGCTCCAATAAGTATTTGTTTTCTAGGAGCGTGATCGATTCATGCTAAATGGGTTAGGGTGTGCCAACTTTAAATGGATGGGTAGTTAACCTAACCATGGTAAAGGTGGCACCTTAGGTCATTTTCATGGTTATGGGTACCTTGGAAATGTGGTTGGAACTTAATCCTAAAAGATTTTAGGATGTGCCAATATTATTTTAGAAGTTTGATAAATTGATCAAATTGACACAATTTAGGTCTTAAAGTCATAGTGTGCCATTTTGGGTTGTTGGCACACTTGGGGGATTAGTAGTAATATGGAAAAATGGGTTTAATAATAACAAATGACAACTAATATTAAAATTTAGGTATTATATACCTTTATGTTTTATTTTCCATGTCTTGATTGTCATATACCATGTCATGACATCATATTCATTTAAATCATATAAATGTCATGATCATGCTTAGAGTTGTTTTTATGTCATGTATATTTAGATTTAATCATATGTTATGACATCATGATCATTGGCCATGCTTATTTATGTTATCATTTATGCCATGATCATTTCATGCATTAATAAATTGAGTTAAGGACTATTGCATGACTTGAAGTCCCATGTATAAGGGAATCAAGTAGTGTTGTCTTAGAAAAATGCATGAAACCCTAGATTAGGATGAACAAAACTCACATCTCACATCTCACATTACATTGACATGTATGTGTATTGATACACTCTATATACATGTGAGATGCTAGGATATGAGTTGAGTTCAAGGTGCATAGTTTTTGCATCTAGATGAACTAAAACTCATCTATATCTTGTATGGATCATTAGGAAAGCTTATGTTTATGTCATGTACATTGAGATCAAAGAACATGATCCAATATTGTTGGTGCAATCAGCCCAGGTTGGCTCGAGTTTGACTCAAGCAGTATTTTGATGATAGTCAAAACTTATGACAAGGGATTATCATAGGGAAGTCCAACATGGAGTTGGCATGGAAAATCCAAGCATGGGGCTTGGTGTGAAAAAATCCAAAGCATTGCGAAGTTGTGCGCTTGGTGCTTGGTGAGAAATGCATTGCGAAGTCGTGCGCTTGGTGCATTTGAGAAGTCTTGAGGACTTGGTAAGTTCACTAGGCTCGGGGTACTAGAGTCGGTGAAGGATGGCATTGCGAAGTTGTGCGCTTGGTGCATCCAAGGGACCGCCAGACGGGGAGCGAATGGAGTGAGACCAAAGGGAAGAATACTTCGAGGGCATGAGACGTGAAGGATGGCGTTGCGAAGCTGTACGCTTGGGGCATCCGAGGGACGTAGGCCGAGGGAAGAGAGCTTCGGTGCGGAACTCCATGAGGGATGAGGTGGACTTGGCCAAGTAGCTAAGACTGGTTGTTGGATGCTCAAACAGCTTGATGTTTGAGGTTTTACCCGACATCAGTCGACTGACATAGGTGCCAGTTGACTGCTCTAGGTCGTATGGGTTCGACCAGTGTTCGACTGAACAGAGTCTGGCTGATCAGTCGACTGCCATGTGAGGGCAGTCAACTATTGACAACATCAGTCGACTGCTTAAGGGAAGCAGTCGACTAATCGCACTGTGCGCGGGCACAGAAGCTAGTTGAGCTCTCCAGCACTCGACTGATGGATTACCAGTTGACTGATGTATGATCCGTTGGAACTTAACCAACATGGATCTGGCTGTTGTGAGACAATGGCTACAGGACCAGTCGACTGATGGTCACGATCAGTCGACTGATGCGCGTGAAATTCGCTTGATGTAGGTTATAAATGGAGCTCAAGTGGGAGGATTTCGACAAGCCTTTTGGGAAGCTATTAGAGGGGAATTACTGCTGCATTCCAGACCTTCAAGATCCATCTAAAGCAAGCAATAAGCAAAGTGATCAAAGCAATCAGTGAAAGTTTTCTTGTGTATTGTATTTGTGTATTTGCTTGTATTTCTATATTACATTGTAATTGCTTGTGAGAGGTTTCTCCACCTCCGACATGTTGTCGAGAAGGAGTGGTTTAGTTAGTGTCATGCGCATAACTAGAGCTCGGTGAGCTCGCCTGTTAAGTAGGAACCATTTGGTTCCGAACACGTATATCGTGTTGTCTTTTGTATGATTGTATTGTTGTTAGTATTTATATTTGTATTAGTATTCCACTCCGTTAACGACAATTGTAGACGAGCAACGAACGAACGAATTTCGACGTCTATGATAAAGGCTATTCACCCCGCTCTAGCCGGCCAACCGATCCCCTACAAGTGGTATCAAAGCCAAGTCGCTTGTTGAGGACTAACCGCCGACACAAGCACTACAAGATGGCCAGCTATTACATTCATCCACCGAAATTCGATGGAGATTTTGCTTGGTGGAAGAAACAGATGGAGGTATATCTCGAAACCAACTATGATTTTATGATTATTGTAGAAAATGGTTTTGAGATGCCTAGGGACAAAGACAACAAGCGGATTGAAAAATCAAAATGGACCAAGGACCAAATCAAGGATTTCAAGATAAACCTCGAGGTAATAAAATTATTTAGTGATTTGTTACCTAATCATATTTGGTCTAGATTGGGTGACTATAGGGATGCAAGGGAGCTATCGAATAAGATAATAAAATTCCAAGAAAATTCCCAACTGGCACAAGTAGAGGAAAATGCCGAGGAAGAAGCACCCACACCATTTGAAGATGTTGATGATTTGGTGGAGACCTCCACCTCTAGCATTGAGGAGGAGGAAAGGGTTTCTATTCCGTAACAAAGTCAAAATGAAGCATCTACCTCCGGAAGATGTGATCAAGAAGAATCCTCCACCTCCCTAGGTAACTCAAAGTGTTGTTATTTTAAATAAAAATCACATAATATGCTTTGAGTGTAGGGAGAAAGGGCATTACAATAGCAAATGCCCTAAATTTGCTAAGGAAAAAGCATCGGCACCAAAAGTCAACCCAAAGTCAAAGGATGCCGGAATCCCCACAACTAGAAGCAAAGAGCACATTGTGTGCTTTAAATGCAATCAAAAGGGGCACTACCGAAGTCAATGCCCTAGGGGGAGGAAGAAAGGGCAAGAGGGTGTATCTCATTTAGGGGGAGCTTCTAAAGCTAACCCTAAGGTAAATTTAAATTATGCACCTTCTATTTCTAAAGTTAAAAAGCATGCTAAAAATTATTTTAGTTCTCTTGCAATTATTAATAAAAAGCATACTAGTAGAAATAATAATGTTTATTGTTTAGGTGCAGAGCATGTAGAATTACCTAAGGAGAAACCTAGGACCAATAACACTAGACCAATCCTACCTAGGGAGTCAATTAGAAGAATAGAAGAAAATTTTGGTATTAATCCCAAAAAGTCTAGGCACATGCCTAAGAAGAAGAGGCCTTCCCAAAAACCTAATGAAAATTCAAAATTGATAAAATTAGAGTTAGAAAATCAAGTCTTGATGTCAAGACTTGAGAGAATGGAGAAGACTCTTAGAATCATAGAAAATTTAATTCTAGGGTCAAATGCCCAAAAGTCAAGACCTAAGGTTAAAAAATGGTCTAAGGGAAAGGAAGGTTTGGGTCACAAACCTAAGCCCAAGAAGACTTATCATAATGTTCCATTTGATTATGGAACAATTTCTAGGTCTAGGAAAACCAAGGTTAATAGGGAAGTTATCCCTAAGTCAAACCATGGAAGGTGTCTAGTGGCTAAGACCTTAAAGAAATCAAATGTATCCACTAGGAAGGTCAAAGGAGGAGTCACCTCTAGAGTTGACCTAGGAAAGACCCAAAAGACTATGGCTTTAAAGCCTAAAAGGGTCATTAAGAAGGTATCTATGGAAGTTATCCCTAGACAATACCTTGTTAACCGAAGGAGCTCCAATAGGTATTGGGTTCCTAGAAGTGTAATCGATTCACACTAAATGGGTTAGGTTGAGTCAACCCTAAGTGGATGGGTAGTTTACCTAATCATAGCAGAGTTGACACATTAGGATGTTAGTGAAAGCCCTAGAGCCAATCATGTGATGATTGTTGTATGGACTTTATTGTATCATATTCCTATTTATAAAGGCATGGTTATTATATTTACCTATATTGGTGTCAAAAAACTAAATATAATAATGTCCTTGAGTAGTAGGTTCTTATCTATATCAATCGATTGGTTGAATCGATAATGAGATGATATAGAGAACACTACTCTTAATCATTCCTAGTCAAGTATTAACATTCAGGGACAATGTTAATGCGTAGAGACTAGCATGTAGGTCAACATGATGACTTGATCTCACAAGTCATGGATATGAGATATCAAGTTGACACATGGGTATGCATTGGAGAATGTATACTGAATGACCCGCCATGAGAAAGTATCATGGATTGTTATATGAGTGTCATATACTTTATCATGTGGCTATTAGTATGACAATTAGTCCTTAGATCTGAAGTCACCTTGGTTCCCTACATAAGGAGTTGCATACTTTGGCTTCGTCAAACGTCGCCCGTAAATGGGTGGACTATAAAGGCGATTACTGGGAATGTGACAAATTATGTGGAAGGATATGAGTGATGTAGATGGGATCTATCCCTCCTATAAGACGGGGGTGACATCGATATTCTTGATAGAGTGAGACCACGAAGTGCATGGTCATACCCAAATGAGTCAATATGAGATATTGAGCTCATTTGATTAGAGTGAGTCTACTTGGAGTTCAAGATATAGATTGTACCGAGGATGACATGATCTATGCCTCAATTGGTCAATCTAGATGTCAAGGATAGAGGGACATTGTCACATATTGTGAGAGTCACACTTAGTAGTCACAATGGTGATGTTGGAGCTCAACATTCTTGTAACTTGGGTAGCAATGATGTGTTGCTAGATATCGCTCATTGCTTATGTTCCTAAATCTGTTTAGGGACATTGCCAACGTTACAAGAACCTATAGGGTCACACACAAAGGGCAATTAGATGGAGATTAGGTTCATATGATGAACCATGAGGATTAGGTTCATGTGATGAATCAAATTGGATTAAGAGTAATCTAAATTAGACTAATTGAGTTAGACTCAAGTTGATTCAAGTGTTGAATGAGTCTAATTTAGATTTGATTTATTTAGTCAATTTAAATTAATGAATAGAGATTCATTAAATCAAATTGACTTGAAATAAGTGGTTGGATTTGATCAATCATGGGAGATAAGAGGTCAAGTTTGACTTGACTTGAGAGGGAAGATGAAAGGTCAAGTTTGACTTGACCAAATGCCATGTCATGATGATGACTTGGCATGGCTACCCAATGATGATGCTCCACATCATTGACTTATCAAGTGGTGCCACCTCATAAGGGAGACCAAGAGACATTGGCTCTTGGAGTTACATGCATGCATGTAACCCCCCCCCCCCCTCCATGAAGTGGCCGACCACTTATTCCATTAGATGGAATTTATTTTGTGAGTTACTCCAACTTCATCTTCCTCCTTGGATCATCCTCTCAAGCTCCCCTCTCCTCCTTGGCCGAACCATCCATAGGGTGCTAGCACACTCAAGGGTGTGTTTTCTCCACCTATTGCTTGTGTGGATACCAATAGAGGAGTGTACACTTGACACTCTAGAGTTTCGGCAAGCTTTTTGGACGAGCGGGATTTGCGAAGGGCGTCGCATCGAGGGTGACACTCTCAACTTCTAGATCTAAGGTAGATCTAGGTTTACTTAGCACATACATGTTTTTATTTTAATATATCTTCGCACGGATCCGTGACCGGACTTTCGGGGTTTCCGCAACACAAAAAGCGGTTTTTTTAGCTCAGAAAGTGTAACAGTGGTATTAGAGCCACGTGTGAAGCATGTATGTGTTTCGTTTTTGTATTAGATATAAAAATTACATATTTTTATGTTTCTGTAAATTTCCTATTTTTATAGAATATTTGGGTATTTTTCTCGAAGAGTCGAAGCAACGAGTGTTGGGACACTTGTAGGCTTCAACCATCGAGAAAAACTCTCCGAAATGGCGAGTTCTCGCATTAGGTTTTTGGGATAGTGACTTAAGTCACTGTAAGATCATAGTAGGGACACTCACAAAGTTTATTTTATGAGTAGGGGTGCTTCCCCTATCCCCGAAGGGGCCTTGTCCCGCGATCGCTCTCGGAAATCGCTTAGCGGGACCGTTACGGAGAGGTGACTCATAAAATTGAAAAAAAAAATAGGAAAATTATAGAATTTTTTTGTAAAAATACATAATTTTGAATTATGTATAATTATGTGATTGTCATGGCCCAAGAATCCTCAATTTTATTGGACGTTAATGTGTTGTAATTCATAATACGGCCTGCGTGCTATTTTTATGGTTGTGCGTGTTGTATAGTGTATGCGACCTGCGCGTCGTGGCTCTTCTTTTGAAATTCTAGTTGTAAATAGTTTTAGACTCGAATGTAACTCGAGTTTCATATTTGTAATGTACAAAATGGAGCGGTGTAAATTCCACTTGTAGACGAAGTTACGAGAAGGGTGTCGACGACACATGGCGGTCAAAGGAAGCGCTTGGAGAGGCCGCTAACCCTAGGTTGACCGTCCGATCTTTTCATTGGCTTGAGAAGATCGTAGTAGGGTCATGACCACATCACATTTAATTATATATATATATATATATATATATTTATATATTTGATTTTGGTTGTATGTATGTGATGCATGTTAGTAGAATAATGCTTGTATGTATATGATGCATGCTAGGATATTTTTCTTGTATGTATATGATGCATGCTAGAATAATGCTTGTATGTATGTGATGCATGCTAGTGTAGAATAATAAAGGCCTCAATGTGTATATGATACACATTACGATTAGATTAGATCTTAATCGAATCAACTCGTAAATGCCTACCAAGTCCTTGATACCCATCACTATCTCGATCATTTGTAGTTGTTGAATATGCCAAAGCAGAGCAACACATATTATCTTGGTAGGGTGCGGAGGGACAATCTTGGTCCCGCCTATCACAGCTTGGGTTAGAGTAAGCTCAATTAGATTGAGTGAAACTAGTTAACTCAATTGGATCGAGTAGAACTATAGGCATATTCCAACCGTTGGAAAGATAGGATAAGATCGCATTTACACTAAATCTTGGGCGATTTAGCTAAAGCTAACTCAAGGTCTTTTGAAAATGTGGATCTTGATCCTATAAACAAGAGTTGCATAGAGATGTAATCAGTAATCTATTACCCATCGATCGTACTAAGTCTTAGGCGATTTAGCCAAAGCTAACTCAAGGCTTAGTATGATGTGGATCTTGTCCCGCAAGAATTATAGCTAGTTTGTATGAATCTAGGAATGTGGTTTGACCACATCCATAACTCGATTCTACAAAATTACTATAATTCAGTGGGTGCATCATTTGATTAAAGGCCTAATTAAATGATAAAAGAAATATGATATTAATTCTCTGGATTATATGTTGTAGATTACTATGTCGACAAACACGAACACTCTCTCTCTGCGTTCTGTCCTTGAGAGGAGAAGCTCAATGGAGCAAATTTCCTAGACTGGTACAGGAATCTAAGAATTGTTTTCACCCAAGAAAGGAAACTGTATGTCCTGGAGCAGCCCATTCCGGAGGCACCTTCTGCCACTGCCTCGCGAGCTGACAAAGATGCTTACAAGAAGCATCAAGATGATGCATTAGATGTGTCATGTCTAATGCTCGCGACCATGAACTCTGAGCTTCAGAAGCAACACGAGTTCATGAATGCTTATGATATGGTTGAACATCTTCGTCAACTATATCAAGGACAAGCAAGACATGAGAGATATAAAGTCTCTAAGGCACTGTTTGGTTCCAAAATGCAAGATGGGACTCCCGTAGGTCCATATGTACTCAAGATGATTGGGTACATAGAAAACCTACAGAGATTGGGATTCCCCCTTGGCCAAGAGCTGGCCACTGACTTAATCTTGCAGTCTTTGCCGTAAAGCTACAATCAATTTGTCATGAATTACAACATGAATGAAATTGATAAGTCACTGCCTGAGATGCTCAGCACGTTGAGAACTGCTGAGCTTAACCTTAAGAAGGGAAAATCTAACGCCATTTTGATGGTGCAAAAGAAGAAAGGCAAGGGCAAGCCTAAAGGTAAGGGAAAGTCCCAAGCCAAGGGCAAAGGCAAGGAACTTAAACCCAAAGGAGGGGTGGCCAAGGAAGGGGTTTGCTTCCACTGCAAGGAAGCTGGACACTGGAAGCGTAACTGCAAGGCATACCTGGAAGATCTTAAGAAGAAGAGAAGTGAGACTTCTACTTCAAGTATAAATGTTATAGAAGTCAATCTATCTATTTCTTCATCATGGGTATTAGATACCGAATGTGCATCTCACATTTGTACCAATGTGCAGGCGCTGAGAAATAGCAGGGCATTGACAAAGGGCGAGGTGGACCTACGAGTAGGCAATGGAGCAAGAGTTGCTGCTATTGCTGTAGGAACTTATGATCTATCTCTACCCTCTAGGCTTGTACTAGAATTAGATGAATGTTGTTATGTGTCTGCTTTAACTAAGAATATAATTTCAGTTTCGTGTTTGGACAAGAAAGGATTTACATTTATAATAAAGAACAAATGTTGTTCAGTTTATTTAAATGATATGTTCTATTGTAGTGCACCTCTAATGAACGGACTCTACTTTCTAGACTTAGAGAGCCCTATCTATAACATAAGTACCAAAATGTTCAAGTCAAATGAGTTGAACCAAACTTATCTCTGGCATTGTAGCTTAGGTCACATAAATGAGAGTCGCTTATCTCAGCTCCATAAGGATGGGCTACTAGACTCATTTGATTTTGAATCATATGAGACATGTGAGTCTTGCCTTTTAGGTAAGATGACCAAGACTCCCTTTAGTGGACACAGCGAAAGAGCAACAGACTTGTTAGGACTTATACATAGTGATGTATGTGTCCCTTTCAATGTTGCTTCTAGAGGTGGTTACAGGTACTTCATTATATTTACTGATGACTTCAGTAGATATGGTTATGTGTATCTTATGACACATAAATCAGAATCCTTTGAAAAGTTCAAAGAATTCAAGAATGAAGTACAAAACCAGCTTGGCAAGAGTATTAAGATACTTCGATCAGATCGAGGTGGTGAATACCTTAGCCATGAGTTTCGTGACTATCTAGCTGAGTGTGGGATTCTATCCCAACTCACTCCTCCTGGAACACCACAGTGGAATGGTGTATCCGAAAGGAGGAATCGTATCCTATTAGATATGGTACGATCTATGATGAGTCACACAGATCTTCCTATATCCTTTTGGGGATATGCTCTAGACATAACAACCTTTACCCTTAACCGTGTACCATCCAAGGCTGTGATAAAGACACCATATACGATATGGACAGGGAGAAATCCCAAGATGTCTTTTATGAGGATTTGGGGTTGTGAGGCTTACGTTTGACGTCAAGTCTCAGACAAATTGGGACCAAAATCTGATAGGTGCTATTTTGTTGGATATCCCAAAGATACAAAGGGATATTACTTCTACATTCCCAGTCATCACAAAGTGTTTGTGGCAAAGACTGGGGTTTTTCTAGAAATGAATTTTGTTTCTAGAAAAACTAGTGGGAGTACGTTCGATCTTGAAGAAATTCAAGATAAGGACCATAGCACTAAGGCCTTGATAGAGATTGAACAGGAACCACAAAGTGTTGTGTGTGATGAGATTGTGCACAAAGTGTTGTGGAACAACCACCTGTTCGTAGGTCTGATAGGGTACGTCATCAGCCTGAGAGATATTCATTTCTCTTGTCTGACCATGATGACGTTATGCTCATTGAGAATGAGCCTACCTCCTATCAGGAAGCTGTGATGAGCCCAGATTCTGAGAAATGGCTAGAGGCCATGAGATCCGAGATAGAATCCATGTACACCAACCAAGTATTGACTTTGGTTGATCCACCTGAAGGGGTCAAACCCATTAGGTGTAAGTGGGTCTTTAGGAGAAAGACTAACATGGATCGACTTATGCAGACATATAAGGGTCGATTGGTGGCTAAAGGTTTCAACCAAATTCATGGTATTGACTATGATGAAACCTTTTCTCCAGTGGCGATGTTTAAGTCCATTCGGATCATGCTAGCTATTATAGCATACCACGATTATGAGATCTAATAGATGGATGTCAAAACCACGTTTCTGAATGGAAACCTTCTCGAGGATGTGTACATGACACAACCTGAGGGTTTTGAAGATCCACAGCATACTGAGAAAGTATGCAAGCTACAAAGGTCCATTTATGGGCTAAAGCAAGCCTCTCAGAGCTGGAATCTTCGATTCGATGATGCGATCAAACAGTTTGGTTTCATCAAGAATGAAGATGAACCCTGTGTCTACAAGAGGGTTAATGGGAACAAAGTTGTCTTCCTTGTATTGTATGTGGACGACATACTACTCATTGGAAATGACATCCCTTTGCTACAGTCTGTGAAGACTTGGCTAGGGACGTGCTTTTCAATGAAGGACTTAGGTGAAGTAGCCTGTATGCTAGGCATCAAGATCTATAGAGATAGATCTAAGAGATTTCTTGGCCTAAGTCAGAGTACATACATTGACACGGTATTACTACGGTTTGCCATGCAGAATTCCAAGAAGGGACTTCTGCCATGAGTCTTTCGAAGACTCAAAGTCCCTCTTCTAGAGAGGAGAGAGACCGCATGGATAAGATCCCTTACGCATCTGCTATAGGATCTATCATGTATGCTATGCTGTGTACTCGTCCTGATGTCTCGTATGCTTTGAGAATGACGAGTAGATACCAGTCAGATCTAGGTGAGCGTCATTGGATAGCAGTCAAGAATATTCTTAAGTACTTGAGAAGGACTAAAGAATATTTCTTGATATTTGGAGGCGATGAGGAGCTAGCTGCAAAGGGTTACAGCGATGTCAGCTTACAAATTGTCCAGGATGATTATAGATCACAGTCAGGGTTCGTGTTTTTCTTGAATGGTGGCATTGTGAGCTGGAAGAGTTCGAAGTAGGACACAGTTGTTGATTCTACAATATAAGCTGAGTATATTGCTGCATCTGAGGCAGCAAAGGAGGCAGTTTGGATCCGCAAGTTCATTACTGAGCTTGGGCTGGTTTCTAGCATAGCAGATCCCATAGAGCTCTATTGTGACAACAATGGAGCGATTGCACAGGCTAAGGAACTTTGCTCACACCAGCAGACCAAACACATACTACAGCGCTTCCATCTCATTCGAGAGATTATCGATAGATGAGATGTGACGATTTGCAGAGTACCCACAGACGCTAACATCGCAGATCCCTTGACCAAGGCTTTGGCACAGAAAAAGCATGATGGTCATGTTAGGGCAATCTCTTGCCATGATTAGGTTTTGATGTGTGTGGCAAAGGGTTTAAGTTAGTTTGTTATGTTGATTTGATATATGCGTTGAAGTCGTGCAGGACATAGTAATTCGCACATGGAGCCGTGGCGAGTTTCACAACTCATGACTCGGTCCTTTAGTCGATGAAGGATGGCTTTGCGGAAGCCGTGCGCTTGGAGCATCCGAGGTATCGCCGGACGAGGAGCTTGGAGTGAAGCCGGAGGAAGTATACTTCAAGGCAAGAGACGCGAAGGAGCATTGTAGAGCCGTGCGCCAGATGCTGCCGAGGGACGTGGCCGCGAACGAAGAGAACTTCGAAGGTGAGGGACTCCGAGAGATGAGAGTGAGCGAATGTAACCCGGGAAGGGGTAGCTCTTAGGTGAAACTTGGCCATTTGGCTAAGTGTCGGATGGGATTTCCCGACACCAGTCGACTGCCATGGAATGGCAGTCGACTGCTCTGAGTCGAACGTGGTTCGACTGGTATTCGACTGAGTGTTTTGAGGCCGATCATCGCATATATGGCAATGATCGGCCAAGACCATCGATCTACTCGAAGGCGCTGATCGGGTCGAAGGGTTTAGCCATTGGGCTCGTAAGCCAGATCGGCGTCGATTGAGGCGGCAGCAGTTGACTGATGAGGTCCATCAGTCGACTGCCAAGTGTTCCATTGGACTACAATGGTCGGGATCCGACGTGTTTGGAGACCGTTGTAGTGGCGGTAGTCGACTGCCAAGGGCAACAGTTGACTGGTGGCGGCCAACGGGAAGAAAAGCCTCCTCTCTATAAAAAGAGAGGGTGTGGAGCTTTGGGGGGCTAATGCTCTTACTCCAAACGACCATCCAAGTCCCCCACAAGCTCTAAACTCTTCTTACTTGCTTTTACTCCATTCTTATTGTAAGAAGAGTGATCTTGATTGTAAAGGTTACCTCCACCTAGCTTGGTGCAAAGGAGAGACCAATAGTGATTGGCTTTGGAGGAGTGATTCACCTCGAACGAATCGGGATCATGGATTAGCGGCGTAGCCGTGAACCACGTTACATCTTGCGTTAGCGTTTTGATTCTTGTCTTGTATATTTATTTGTCTTGTCTTATTACATTCCGCTTGCGCTAATCTTTTGTAGACGAGTAAATTACGACATCCATCGATTGAGGGATATTCACCCCCCTCTAGCCGGCCGTTCGATCTCCAACAAGTGGTATCAGAGCCAAGGAAAGCTTGTCGAGGACTAATCGCCACAACAAGCAACATTCAAAATGGCCGGCTCCAACATCCACCCACCGAAGTTCGACGGCGAATTCTCTTGGTGGAAAAAGAGAATGGAGGTATTTTTCGAAACGGATTTTGATATTATGATTACAATGGAATCCGATTTCGTTTTGCCTAGGGATGAAGAAGAGAAGTCAATAGAGAAATCTAGGTGGACCAAAAAGCAAAGGGAAGAGCACCTTGCAAACTCAAAAGCCAAGCATCATCTTTTCAATGTGCTCCCCCAACAAGAGATCAACCGAATTGGAGAATGCCTAAGTGCCAAGGAGATGTGGGAGAAGCTAATTGAGCTTCATGAAGGCACATCCGAGGCGAAGCTAGCAAGGAGAGACCTCCTCGGCTCCCAACTCAACAACATTAAAATAGAAAAGGGAGAAAAGGTAATTTCCTTACATTCTCGTTTCAAGGAAATTATAACCGATTTGTCAAGTGTATGTGAGAAGCTATCAAACCTAGATATGGTTATTAAGGCTATAGATGTCTTTCCGCGATCCTCAAAGTGGAGCTCCATGGTAGACTCCTTCTATATCTCGAAGAATTTAGAAGTGAGCACCTTGGAGGAGTTCTTCTCAACCATGGAGCTTCATGAAACAAGACTTGAAGGAATACAAGAAGAGCCTAGAATCCAACCTTCAAGGGGAGTAGCATTGATGGCAAATAAGGGGAAGAAGAAGATGGAGATCCCCTCCTCCGATGATGATGAAGCATCCTCCTCCTCCTCCATGGATAGCACGGAAGAAGCGTATATGGTAAGGAGGGTAAAACGTGCTTTAAAAGGTTTTAGATTTAATAAATCTAATGATAGGAATAGAAGACAAAGGGGGAAAATCATTTGCTGCAATTGCCAAGGAGAGGGACACATAAGGGATAATTGTCCTCTCCTAAACAAGAGCAAGGAAGAAAAGAAAAAGAAGGAAGAAAAGAAGAAGAAAAAGGGGAGCAAGAAGAAAAAGGAAGAGGAGAAGAAAGCAAAGGAAAAGGTAAAGGCCAAGACATTCAAAGCAAAGACTTGGGATGACCCTTCCTCCTCATCTTCATCATCATCCGAAGAAGAAAATGCATTTGTCACCAACCTAGCATTGATGGCATTTGACGACTTGGATTGCTCCTCCACCGAAAATGAAGAATCAAGCACAAGTGGAGAGAGCTCATGTGAAGGGGGAGCCTCCTCTACCTCCTCATCCAAAGAAGAAGAGGACATGGAAACTATGGTAACCAATCTTTCACCTAGTAAAATAGTTTCTATGATTTCTAGCTTAACTAAGGATTTATTTAGAGCAAAGAAGAAAAATAAGAGCATGTTAGATCAAATTAAGGATTTAGAAAATAAGCTAGAAAAAGAATGCTTAAATGGTAATATTTCTTCTAGCTTAAATGATGTATGCTCACATGATAACTATATGCCTTTTGATGTTAATGATGCATGCATAGAGGAAAATAGGGCTTTAAGAGAGAAAGTAGATTATTTAACCAAAGCCCTAGAAAAATTCACTATAGGCTCAAATACATTGAACATGATTATATAGAGCCAAAGAGCTAGCTTCAATAAGAAAGGCATAGGTTATAAAGAAAAGAAAATTGAAAAGGCCTACAAATGCCTAATTGCTAGGGGACAAGATAAGAAGAAGGTAATAGCTAGAAAATGGATCCCCAAGGAGTATTTAGTAAACCCCATAGGAAAGAACCTATTTTGGGTTCCAAAATCCATCCTTAAGGGTTAGAAAAAAAAACCCTAGGATAGTCAACCATATGGACTTGACCTATATCATATTTTTGGTTGACTTAGGATGGCGGGACAACATTTTTAAAATAGGTAATGTGCCCATAAATAGATAATAATGCTTAAATCATGATAATCAATGTAATCGCTATGTATATGTGCAATCATGATTTATGATTTTAATATTTGGCACATAATCATGAGAAATAGGATTTAAATCATGCCTTAGGTGATATTTGCTAATTATCATCATGTAATACCTAATGCATGATTATTACTTGATGAATACATGTATTTAATGATCATAATGTGTAATTCATTCATATATGTCATTATGATCATGTGGATTGTTAGGGTGATACTTAACCTTGATAGAATTGTATGAATATAATGGGTAAGTATATACAAATACCCTTTAGGATGCATCTCACACTCACTATAGACTACTTTGATTTAAAACTTAGCATGAGTGAGATGTTAGGATGATACAAATGTCCACTAATGCCTATGGCATTTAGATGGTCATTTAAAGTATCAAAATAGCAATAATAGACCAATCATGGGGAAGGCTTATGTTTAAATCATAGACATATTGCCCAAAGATCATAGTTGGATATTTCATATATTTTCAAAACAATTTCTTACTTTAAAATTTATGTATTCATGTTTTGAAACAATTGGATGCAAAACTAGGTGTTAAACTTGATACTAGAATGATCAAAAACCTAGAGATTTTTAAAGCTTTTGGATTTTTTACAAATCTCAGAAAATATAATGATTTTTCATAAAAAAAAAAAAACTATTTTTCATTGATAGATATAGTTAAAAGAAATGTGTTCCCCAAATTTCATGATTTTTCGAATTTTCTAGAATTTTTAATGCATTTCTGAATTTACAAAATCGTAATTTAAACAAGTGTGCCAGATCAGTCCGAATAGTAAAGGCTGATTTCAATTATTAAACCAATTTTTGGTATTTTCCTTCTATTAAATTTGATGTCATGTGTTTATAACTTAGTATTAATCTTTTTGATGGTGTCAAAGGGGGAGAAAATATTATGTTTAAGTTAATTATGATAGGGGGAGAATTTGTAGAGAGAGTTTCATGGATTAAGGGGGAGTTGCATGTTGCTATATCATGTTTATGTTTACATGCTTTCTTACGTTAGAAATTTTTTATCAAATGTTTTTACCTAACTTAAACGGATTGCCACACATCAAAAAGGGGGAGATTGTTAGGGCAATCTCTTGCCATGATTAGGTTTTGATGTGTGTAGCAAAGGGTTTAAGTTAGTTTGTTATATTGATTTGATATGTGTGTTGAAGTCGTACAGGACTTAGTAATTCGCACATGGAGTTGTGGCGAGTTTCACAACTCATGACTCGGTCCTTGAGTCGGTGAAGGATGGCTTTGTGCAAGCCGTGCGCTTGGAGCATCCGAGGAACCGCCGGACGAGGAGCTTGGAGTGAAGCTGGAGGAAGTAGACTTCGAGGCAAGAGACGCGAAGAAGCATTGCAGAGACGTGCGCCTGATGCTGCCGAGGGACGTGGCCGCGAACGAAGAGAACTTCGAAGGCGAGGGACTCCGAGAGATGAGAGTGAGCGAATGTAACCCGAGAAGGGGTAGCTCTTAGGTTAAACTTGGCCATTTGGCTAAGTGTTGGATGAGATTTCCCGACACCAGTCGACTGCCATGGAATGGCAGTCGACTACTCTGAGTCGAATGTGGTTCGACTGGTATTCGACTGAGTGTTTTGAGGCCAGCGGTCGACTGCCATATGTGGGCAAATCACAAGACATCACCGATCGGGCCAAGGAAGCAATGATCGGGTCGAAAGGGTTTGGCCAACATCGTCAGTAGCCGATCGCGCGACGACGGAGGTAGCAATGATCGATGAGGTCCATCACGATCGCGTGTTCCGCTGACTACAATGGTCGGATCCGACGTGTTCGAGCCTCCTCTCTATAAAAAGAAAGGGTGTGGAGCTTTCAGGGGCTAATGCTCTTACTCCAAATGACCAACCAAGTCCCCCACAAGCTCTAAACTCTTCTTACTTGCTTTTACTCCATTCTTATTGTAAGAAGAGTGATCTTGATTGTAAAGGTTACCTCCACCTAGCTTGGTGCAAAGGAGAGACCAATAGTGATTGGCTTTGGAGGAGTGATTCACCTCGGACGAATCGGGATCGTGGATTAGCGGCGTAGCCGTGAACCACGTTACATCTTGCATTAGCGTTTTGATTCTTTTCTTGTATATTTACTTGTCTTGTCTTATTATATTCCGCTTGCGCTAATCTTTTGTAGACGAGAAAATTATGGCATCCAACGATTGAGGCCTATTCACCCCCCTCTAGCCGACCGTTCAATCCCCAACAGGTCACACTTGGTCATTGGGTATTAGATACTATGGTGATTTGCACTAGTGCTAGTGGGAGATTGTTAGTGAAAGCCCTAGAGCCAATCATGTGATGATTGTTGTATGGACTTTATTGATTCATATTTCTATTTATAAAGGCATAGTTATTATATTTACTTGTATTTGTGCCAAATAACTAAATATAATAATGTCCTTGAGTAGTAGGTTCTTATCTATATCAATCGATTGGTTGAATCGATAATGAGATGATATAGAGAGCACTGTTGGTGCAATCGGCCCAGGTTGACTCGAGTTTGACTCGAGCAGTACCTTGATAGTATTTTGATGATAGACAAAACTCATGACATTGGATTGTCATGGGAAAGTCCAACATGGGGTTGGCATGGAAAATCCAAGCATGGAGCTTGGTGTGGAAGTTCAAGGGGGAAGCCTTGGCATGGGAAAGTCCAAAGCATTACGAAGTCGTGCGCTTGGTGCTTGGCATGGTAAATCCAAAGCATTGCGAAGCCGTGCGCTTGGTGCTTGGTGAGAAATGCATTATGAAGCCGTGCGCTTGGTGCATTTGGAAAGTCTTGAGAACTTGGCAAGTTCACAAGGCTTGGGTCTTTGAGTCGGTGAAGGATGACATTGCGAAGCCGTGCGCTTGGTGCATCCGAGGGACCGCCGGACGGGGAGCGAATGGAGTGAGCCCAAAGGGAAGCATACCTCTAGGGAATGAGACGCGAAGGATGGCGCTGCGAAGTCGTGCGCTTGGCGCATCCGAGGGACGTAGGCCTAGGGAAGAAAGCTTCGGTGGGGAACTCCATGAGGGATAAGGTGGACTTGGCCAAGTGGCTAAGACTGAGTGTCGGAGGATCAAACATCGTTATGTTTGAGGTTTTAGCCGACATTAGTCGATTGACATAGGTGCCAGTCGACTGCTCTAGGTCGTATTGGTTCGACCAGTGTTCATTGAACCAAGTTCAGCCGATCGATCGGAGGGAGGGCGATCAATCGTTGGGAGGATCGATCGCCGAGGGATGGCTGATCGATGACACTGCACGCGCACGGAATGAAGTCGAGCTTCGCCAAAGACTCGGTGATGGATGATCGATCTCGATGGGTGCCATCGATCGGATCGATGTGTGATCCGTTGGAACTTAACCAACGTGGATCGGGTCGTTGTGAGACAATGGCTACGGGACCAGTCGACTGATGGTCACGATCAGTCGATTGATGGGCGCGAAAATAGCTTGATGCAGGTTATAAAAGGAGCTCGAGTTGGAGGATTTCGCAATGGTTTTTGTGGAGCTATTGGAGGGGAATTGCTGCTGCATTCCAGTCCTTCAAGAGCCAATCAAAGCAAGCAACAAACAAGTGATCAAAAGCAATCGGTGAAAAGTGTTTCTTTTGTATTGTATTTGTATTCTTATTTGTATTTGTATATTACTGTTGTAATTGCTTGTGAGAGGTTTCTCCACCTCCGACGTGTAGTCGAGAAGGAGTTTGAGTATTGTCATGTGCATCTCTAGAGCTCGAGGAGCTCGCCCGTGGAGTAGGAACCATTCGGTTCCGAACCACGTGTATCCTTGCGTATTTGGTGTGCTTGTATTGTTGTTAGTATTATTGTTATTCCGCTGCATATATTAACGACAATTGTAGACGAGCACACGAGAACGAACGAATTACGACATCCAACGAACGAGGGCTATTCACCCCCCTCTAGCCGGCCAATCGATCCCCCTACAAGTGGTATCAGAGCCGAGGTCGCTCTTCAAGGACTAACCGCCGCGAGAGCACTACAAGATGGCCGGCTTCATCCATCCACAGAAATTCGATGGAGATTTTTCTTGGTGGAGGAAACGGATGGAGGTATATCTCAAAACCGATTTTGATTATATGATTATTATAGAAAATGGTTTTGAAATGCCTAGGGACAAACACAACAAGCCCATTGAAAAATCAAAGTGGACCCAAGACCAAATCAAGAACTTCAAGAAAAATCTCGAGGTAATTAAATTGATTAGTGATTTGTTACCTAACACTATTTGGTCTAGATTGGGTGACTATAGGGATGCAAGGGAATTATGGAATAAGGTAATGAAATTCCAAGAAAATTCTCAATCGGCACAAGTAGAGGAAGATGTCGTGGAAGAACCCACAACATTTGAAGATGTTGATGACTTGGTAGAGACCTCCACCTCTAGCATTGAGGGGGAGGAGAGGCAATCTTCCATCCCAGAGCAAGAACAAGAAGCATCCACATCCGGGAGAAGTGAAGATCAGGAAGAGGCCTCTACCACCTCCCTAGGTAACTCAAGTGTTATTATTTTAAGTAAAAATCACATAATATGCTTTGAGTGTAGGGAGAAAGGGCATTATAAGAGCAAATGCCCTAAATTGGCTAAGAAGAAGGCATCGACACCAAAAGCCAACCCAAAGTCAAACGATGCCGGTGTTCCCAAAATCAAGAGCAAAGAGCACATTGTGTGCTTCAAATGCAATCAAAAGGGACACTACCGAAGCCAATGCCCTAGGGGGAGGAAGAAAGGGCAAGAAGGTGCAACTCATGTAGGGGGAGCTCCTAAAGCTAACCCTAAGGTAAATTTACTTAATGCACTTTTAATTCCTAAAGTCAAAAAGCATGCTAAAAATTATTTTAGTTCTCTTGCTATTATCAATGAAAAGCATGCTAAGAGAAATAATAAGGTGTATTGTCTAGGTGCTAAACATGTTAGTTTCTCTAAGGACAAACCTAGGACTCAAAACACTAGATCTATTTTACCTAGGGAGTCAATTAAGAGAATTGAAGAAAACTTGGGTGTTAATCCCAAGAAATCTAGGCATATGCCTAAAAAGAAAAACATTTCCCAAAAGATAAATGAAAATTCAAAATTGAGAAAATTAGAGTTAGAAAACTAAGCCTTGAGGTCAAGGCTAGAGAAATTGGAGAAGACCCTAGCAATAATATCAAATTCGGTTAAGGGGTCTAATGCACAAAAGTCAAGACCTAGGAAACAAGAAACATCTAAGGGCAAGAAGGGTTTGGGTCACAAACCTATGTCCTACCATAATATTCCATTTAATTATGAAACCACATCTAGGTCTAGAAAAACCAAGGCTAATAGGGAAGTCATCCCTAAGTCTAGCCATGGTATGTGTTTTGTGGCTAACACCTCAAAGAAATCTAATGTAGCCACTAAGAAGGTCAATGGAGGAGTCACCTCTAGAGTTGACCTAGGAAAGACCCAAAAGACTATGGCTTCAAAGCCTAAAAGGGTCATTAGGAAGGTATCTAGGGAAGTTATCCCTAGAGAATACCTTGTTAACCCATGGAGCTCCAATAGATATTGGGTTCCTAAAAATGTGATCGATTCACGCTAAATGGGTTAGGGTGTGTCAACCCTAAGTGGATGGGTGGTTAACCTAGCCATTGTGAGTTGACACATTAGGGTGTGCCAATATGGTTTGAGAAGTTAAAAATGATTTAAATTGGCACAATTAGGTCATAGTGGTCGTGGTGTGCTATTTTGGGTTTTTGGCACACTAAGGAAATAATGGCATTAAGGCAAAATGAATTTAATCCCTAGAAATGACAAATTGATTTTAACACTTAGGTATTTTATACCTTAGTATATTTTTCTTGCCATGCTTTATTTGCCTTGCCATGTCATGACATCATTTTCATTTTCATCTATAAAAATGTCATGATCATGTTTAGATTTATGTTTAGATGTCATGTATGCTTAAGTTTCATTCACATGCCATGACATCATGATATTGGCATATGTTTTTATCTATATCATATCTATGCCATAATCATATCATGCATGAATTAAAATGGAGTTAAGGACTATGGCATAATTTGAAAGGAATCAAATAATGTTGCCTAGAAATATGCATGAAAACATAAACAAAACAAAACCCACATCTCACAAAAATTTGACTTGTATGTGTTTTACACATCTAGATATTGGTGAGATGTTTAAAAAAAAGAAAATAAAGGTTTGAAAAACATTTTGAAAAACTTTAGTGAAGCCTATCTTTTGATAGCTATCACCATTGAATGGGATGATACAAAGATGGCTTTTTATTGAAGCTTTTCTTAAATTTTGAACTTTGTATCAATCTCCTAATTTAATGGGTAAAATAAATTTTCAATATTTTTCACCCATAGTGTTTAGGATAAGTATTATACGTATGCATTTTCAAGATTTTTAAAATTACGTATATTTACTTATGGATTTTGAAAATCCAATTTTCAAATCAAAATCAAATCACGATTGTCGATCAGCTCTAATGGCAATGATCGATGGTAAGTCCAAATCGATCCGGAGTCGACTGGCATAGGCTGATTTCGGGTAAACTTGATGGTTAGGCCCATGTTCAGCTGTGTTTTGGTCCCCTAACCACTCCTAACCCTAGGATATGCTTGGGAGAGCATTAGAGAGGGTGGAAATCCATTGGATATGGATTAGGAGTTGGGTTGAGGGTGAGTATCAATTATAAGGTGGATGAGAGTTCATTGTTGAACTTTGCCTTAATTTTGATTTGGTTAATGTTCCTATTGGCTTAGGGACTCTCCAAGGGCATTGTTGGTGCAATGGTCAAGGGGGAGCAAGCCTCTAGGGGGAGGTATCCATCATGGGAAGATGGATGTGTATTTCCTCATGGGAGGAAAATTGGGTTGCCTCTCTTTAAGTGATATGGGATAACTAGAATGATTGTAGGCATGTGTTCCTCCAAGGGAGAGATTGTAAGATCTCATTGGGATATGAGACATTCATAACCTTGGGGAGGACCTTTTTGATGTAATGTCAAAAAGGGGGAGAAGTTACCAAGTTACCAATTAGGGTTCGTTGGAATTCTTATTGGGATATGAGAATTTCCAATATGGGAGAATTGGTAGACTTGAGATGGTAGTTTTGTCAATCATCAAAAAGGGGGAGATTGTTGGTGCAATCGGCCCAGGTTGACTCGAGTTTGACTCGAGCAGTACCTTGATAGTATTTTGATGATAGACAAAACTCATGACATGGGATTGTCATGGCAAAGTCCAACATGGGGTTGGCATGGAAAATCCAAGCATGGAGCTTGGTGTGGAAGTCCAAGGGGGAAGCCTTAGCATGGGAAAGTCCAAAGCATTGCGAAGCTGTGCGCTTGGTGCTTGGCATGGGAAATCCAAAGCATTGTGAAGCCGTGCTCTTGGTGCTTGGTGAGAAATGTATTGCGAAGCCGTGCGCTTGGTGCATCTGAGGGACCGTCGGGCGGGGAGCGAATGGAGTGAGCCCAAAGGGAAGCATACCTCTAGGGCATGAGACGCGAAGGATGGCGTTGCGAAGCCGTGCGCTTGGCGCATACGAGGGACGTAGGCCGAGGGAAGAAAGCTTCGGTGGGGAACTCCATGAGGGATAAGGTGGACTTGGCCAAGTGGCTAAGACTGAGTGTCGGAGGCTCAAACATCGTTATATTTGAGGTTTTAGCCGACATCAGTCGACTGGCATAGGTGCCAGTCGACTGCTCTAGGTCGTATGGGTTCGACAGTGTTCGACTGAACCAAGTTCGCCGATCACCGACCGCCGAGGAGGGCAATCGATCAGGATCACCGACGCGAGGGATGGCAATGATCGATGACACTGTGCACGGGCACAGAATCGAGTCGAGCTCGCCAAAGACTGATCGATGGATGATCAGCCGATCGATGGGTGCCATCACGATCGATGTGTGATCCGTTGGAACTTAACCAACGTGGATCGGGCCGTTGTGAGACAACGGCTATGGGACCAGTCGACTGATGGTCACGATCAGTCGACTGATGGGCGCGAAAATAGCTTGATGCAAGTTATAAAAGGAGCTCGAGTTGGAGGATTTTGCAATGGTTTTTGTGGAGCTATTAGAGGGGAATTGCTGCTGCATTCCAGTCCTTCAAGAGCCAATCAAAGCAAGCAACAAACAAGTGATCAAAAGCAATCGGTGAAAAGTGTTTCTTTTGTATTGTATTTGTATTCTTGTTTGTATTTGTATATTACTGTTGTAATTGCTTGTGAGAGGTTTCTCCACCTCCGACGTGTAGTCGAGAAGGAGTTTGAGTATTGTCGTGTGCATCTCTAGAGCTCGAGGAGCTCGCCCGTGGAGTAGGAACCATTCAGTTCCGAACCACGTATATGCTTACGTATTTGGTGTGCTTGTATTGTTGTTAGTATTATTGTTATTTCTATTGTTATTCCGCTGCGTATATTAACGACAATTGTAGACGAGCACACGAGAACGAACGAATTACGACATCCAACGAACGATGGCTATTCACCCCCCTCTAGCCGGCCAATCGATCCCCCTACAAGCACTACTCTTAATCATTCCTAGTCAAGTATTAACATTCAGAAACAATGTTAATGCGTAGAGACTAGCATGTAGGTCAACACGATGACTTGATCTCACAAGTCATGGATATGAGATATCAAGTTGACACATGGGTATGCATTGGAGAATGTATACTGAATGACCCACCATGAGAAATTATCATGGATCGTTATATGAGTGTCATATACTTTCTCATGTGGCTATTAGTATGACTATTAGTCCTTAGACCTGAAGTCACCATGGTTCCCTACATAAAGAGTTGCATACTTTGGCTTCGTCAAACGTCACCAGTAAATGGGTGGACTATAAAGGCGATTACTGGGTATGTGACAAATTATGCGGAGGGATATGAGTGATGTAGATGAGATCTATCCCTCCTATATGATGGGGGTGACATCGATATTCTTGATAGAGTGAGACCACGAAGTGCATGGCCATGCCCAAATGAGTCAATATGAGATATTGACCTCATTTGATTAGAGTGAGTCTACTTAGAGTTCAAGATATAGATTGTACTGAGGATGACATGGTCTATGCCTCAATTGGTCAATCTAGATGTCAAGGATAGAGGGACATTGTCACATATTGTGAGAGTCACAATTAGTAGTCACAAAGGTGATGTTGGAGCTCAACATTCTTGTAACTTGGGTAGTAATGATGTGTTGCTAGATACCGCTCATTGCTTATGTTCCTAAATCAGTTTAGGGACATTGTCAACATTGCAAGAACCTATAGGGTCACACACAGAGGGCAATTAGATGGAGATTAGGTTCTTATGATGAACCATGAGGATTAGGTTCATGTGATGAACCAAATTGGATTAAGAGTAATCCAAATTAGACTAATTGAGTTAGACTAAGGTTGATTCAAGTGTTGAATGAGTCTAATTTAGATTTGATTCATTTAGTCAATTTAAATTAACGAATAGAAATTCATTAAAATAAATTGACTTGAATCAAGTGGTTGGATTTGATCAACCATGGGAGATAAGAGGTTAAGTTTGACTTGACTTGAGAGGGAAGATGAAAGGTCAAGTTTGACTTGACCAAATGCCATGTCATGATGATGACTTGGCATGGCTAGCCAATGATGATGCTCCACATCATCATTGACTTATCAAGTGGTGCAACCTCATAAGGGAGACCAAGAGACATTGGCTCTTGGAGTTATATGCATGCATGTAACCCCCCCCCCCCCCCCTCCATGAAGTGGTCGGCCACTTATTCCATTAGATGGAATTCATTTTGTGAGTTACTCCAACTTCATCTTCCTCCTTGGATCATCCTCTCAAGCTCCCCTCTCCTCCTTGGCCGAACCATCCATAGGGTGCTAGCACACTCAAGGGTGTGTTTTCTCCACCTATTGCTTGTGTGGATACCTATAGAGGAGTGTACACTTGACATCTAGAGTTTCGGCAAGCTTTTTAGACGAGCGGGATTTGCAAAGGGCGTCGCATCGAGGGTAACACTCTCAACTTCTAGATCTAAGGTAGATCTAGGTTTACTTATCACATACATGTTTTTATTTTAATATATCTTCGCACGGATCCGTGGCCGGACTTCCGGGGTTTTCGCAACACAAAAAGCATTTTTTGCGGTTCGAAAAGTCCAACATAGGATGTGTCAATGTGTTTGAGAAGTTAAAAATGATTTAATTGGCACAAATAGGTCTTAGAGGTAATGGTGTGCCATTTTGAGTTTATGGCACACTTGGGAGATAATGGCTTTAGGCAAAATGAAATTAATTCCTAGAAATGACAATTTGGATTTAACACTTAGGTATTTTATACCTTAATATATTTTTCTTGCCATGATTTATTTGCCTTGCCATGTCATGACATCATTTTCATTTTTATCTATAAAAATGTCATAATCATGTTTAAAATCATTATATGCTAAAAATGATCATGTTTATCATGTATATGTCATGTATGCTAAAAATGTCATTCACATGCCATGACATCATGATTTTGGCAAATGTTTAGTTAAATCATATTTATGCCATAATCTGTTAGGGCAATCTCTTGCCGTAATATGGTTTTGATGGTGTGGCAAAGGGTTTAAGTTAGTTTGATATGTTGATTTGATATGTGCGTTGAAGTCGTGCAGGACTTAGTAATTCACACATGGAGCCGTGGCGAGTTTCACATCTCATGACTCATGCCTTGAGTCGGTGAAGGATAGCTTTACGGAAGCCGTGCGCTTGGAGCATCCGAGGGACCGCCGGACGAGAAGCTTGGAGTGAAGCCGGAGGAAGTAAACTTCGAGGCAAGAGACGCGAAGGAGCATGCAGCAGCCGCGGCGCTACCGATGTCGCCGAGGGACGGGCCGAGAACGAAGAGAACTTCGAAGGCGAGGGACTCCGAGAGATGAGAGTGAGCGATTGTAACCCGGGAAGGGTAGTTTTAGGTGAAACTTGGCCATTCGGCCAAGTGTCGATGGGTTTTCGACACCACCGATCGCTATGTCATGGCAGCCGATCGCTTCCGAGTCGAAAGTGAGTTCGACCGTATACGATCGATCGGATTAGCCAGCAATGATCGCCATACGTAAGGCCGATCGCTAAGAGATCGATCATCAAGGCAGCAATGATCGTCAATAGGGTTTCGCCACACCGCTCAGAGCCGATCGGGCGCCGACACGGAGAGCTAGCCGATCGATGAGGTCCATCACCGATCGCTAAGAGTTCCGCTGACTACAACGCCGGGATCCGACGTGTTCGAGGCCGCTCAGAGGACGGCAATGATCGCCAAGGGCGGCGCAATGACCGATGGCGCCAACGGAAGAAATCAACCCTCTATAAAAAGAGAGGGTGTAAGCCTTTGAGAGGCTAATGCTTATGCTCCAAGTGATCTTCCTAGTGCCCCACAAGCTCTAAACTCTTCTTACTCGCTTTTACTCCATTCTATTTGTAAGAAGAGTGATCTTGATTGTAAAGGTTACCTCCACCTAGCTTGGTGCAAAGGAGAGACCATTTAGTGGATTGGTTTAGCGGAGTGATTCACCGAGGACGAGAATCGGGACCGTGGATTAGCGGCGAGCCGTGAACCACGCTATACATTCTTTGTTAGCGCTTGTTTTATTTATTTCTATTTGCTTTGTATTTTATATTCCGCTTGCGCTTAATTTTGTAGACGAGCAATACGACGCCCAACGAAGGGCTATTCACCCCTCTAGCCGCCATCGATCCTCACAAGTGGTATCGAGCCAAGGAAAGCTTGTCAGGACTAACCGCCACAACAAGCAACATTCAAAATGGCCGGCTCCAAACATCCATCCTCCGGTTTGAAGGAGAATTCTCTTGGTGGAAGAAGAATGGAGGTATTTTTCAAGACGGATTTTGATATTATGATTACAATGGAAAATGGCTCGCTTTTGCCTAGGGATGAAGAGGTGAACCAATAGAAAATCAGGTGGACTAAGAAGCAAAGAGAGGAGCACCTTGCAACTCAAAGGCAAAACATCATCTTTTCAATGTGCTCCCTCAACAAGAGATCAACCGGATCGAGAATGTGCTAGCGCCAAAGAGATGTGGGAGAAGCTTATAGAACTCCATGAAGGCACATCCGAGGCCAAGCTAGCAAGGAGAGACCTCCTCCGCCTCCCAACTATCCAATATAAAACTAGAAAAGGGAGAAAAGGTAACCTCACTACACTCTAGGTTTAAAGAAATTTTAATTGGGCTAACAAGTGTAGGTGAGAAGCTATCAAACCGGGACATGCTCATGAAGGCTATAGATGCCTTTCTCCTCAAAGTGGAGCTCCATGGTGGACTCATTCTACATCTCCAAGAACTTGGAAGTAAGTACCTTGGAGGAATTTTTCTCAACAATGG
The DNA here is from genome assembly GCA_025175895.1 of Wurfbainia villosa. NCBI lineage: Eukaryota > Viridiplantae > Streptophyta > Magnoliopsida > Zingiberales > Zingiberaceae > Wurfbainia > Wurfbainia villosa. The sequence goes on from CM045990.1 coordinate 80,592,954, forward strand.
AGCTCCACGAAACTAGGCTTGAAGGAATACAAGAGGAGCCTAGAATTCAACCCTCAAGAGGAGTAGCATTGTTGGCAAATAAGGGAAGAAGAAGATGGAAATCCTCCTCCTCCGATGATGAAGCTCTTCCTCCTCCTCCATGGATAGCAGAAGAAGCCTACATGGTAAGGAAGGTAAGCGTGCATTTAAGAATTTTAGATTTGATAAATCTCATGATAGGAATAGAAGACCAAGGGGAAGGTCATATGCTACAATTGCCAAGGAGAGGGCACATAAGGGACAATTGTCCCTCCTAAACAAAAGCAAGAAGAAAGAAAAAGAAGAAGAAAAGAAGAAGAAAAGGGGAGCAAGAAGAAAAGGAAGAGGAGTAGAATACAAAGGAAAAGGGAAAGGCCAAAGCTCTCAAGGCAAGGACTTGGGATGACCCATCCTCATCCTCGTATTCATCATCGGATGAGGAGAATGCGTTTGTGAACAATTTGGCCTTGATGGCCTTTGATGACTTGGATTGCTCTTCCTCCGAAAATGAAGGATCAAGCTCAAGAGGGAGAGCTCAAGTGAAGGGGAGCTTCTACATCCTCCTCATCCGAAGAAGAAGAAGAAGAAGATATGGAAACTATGGTAAGCAAAGCTTCTCCTAAGAAAATAGTTTCCATAATTTCTAGTTTAACTAAGGACTTATTTGGAATGAAAAGAAAATAAAAGCATGCTTAATCAAATTAAGGCATTAGAAAATAAGCTAGAAAATGCATGCTTAAATGATAATGTTTCTTCTTGCCATGATGATGCATGCTCACATGACTATATGCCTTTGGATGTTAATGATGCATGCATAGAGGAAAATAGGGCTTTAAGGAAAAGGTAGATTATTTAACAAAAGCCCTAGAAATTCACTATTGGCTCCAACACTTTGAACATGATCTTAGGGAGCCAAAGAGCTAGTTTCAACAAGAAAGGCCTAGGATACAAGGAAAAGAAAAATGAAAAGGCCTACAAATGCCTAATAGCTAGGGGACAAGATAAAAAGAAAGTAATTGCTAGGAAATGGATCCCCAAGGAATACCTAGTGAACCCAATAGGAAAGAACTCATTTTGGGTTCCAAAATCAATCCTTAAGGGTTAGAAAACCCCTAGGATAGTCAACCATATGGACCTAACCTATATCATATTTTGGTTGACTTAGGATGACAGGACGACATTTTTTAGATAGTGTTGGGTGATGATAACGTCCCCATAATTAGATAATAATGCTTAAATCATGATGATTAACGTAATTTCTATGTATGTTTGAAATCATGATTTATGATTTTAATATTTCACACGTAATCATGAGAAATAGGAGTGAATCATGCTTTAGGTGATACTTTGCTTATTATCATGATATAATACCTAATGCATGAGAACAATTCAATGAATACATGAGTTTCATGATCATAATGTAGAATTCATTCATATATGCCTTTATGATCATGAGGATTATTAGGTTGATACTTAACCTTGGTAGAATTGCATGAATATGTTGGTTAAGTATACACAAATACCCCCTAGGATGCATCTCACACTCACTATAGGCTAACTTGATTGCAAACTTAGCATGGGTGAGATATTAGGATGATACAAATGTCCACTAATGCCTATGGCATTTAGATGGTCATTTAAAGTATCAAAATAGCAATAATAGACCAATCATGGGGAAGGCTTATGTTTAATTCATAGACATATTGCCCAAAGATCATGGTTGGATATTTAATATGTTTTCAAAACAATTCCTTAATCTAAAATCTATGTATTCATGTTTTGGAACAATTCAAAGCAAGACTAGGTGTTAAAATGGATACTAACATGCTCAAATACTAGTGGTTTTTCAAGTGTTTGGATTTTTGGCAAATCTCGGAAAATATAATGATTTTTCATGAAAATCTATTTTTCCTTGATAGATATACTTAATAGAAATATGCTCCTCAAATTTCATGATTTTTCGAATTTTATAGAATTTTTAATGTATTTCTGAAATTCGCCCAGAAAATCAGAATTTCGGAATCAATTGTGTCATTGCCATCGATAATAGTTTGCTCACCAAAATCAGCCTGCAATTTTCTGATTTCAAATTTTCATCATGTTTTTGGTATTTTCCCTCCATTATACTTGATGCCATGAGTTTATAACTTCGTGTTAATCTTTTTTGATGGTGTCAAAGGGGGAGAAATAATTATGTTTAAGTTAATTGCTTTAGGGGGAGAAATATATGATAGGGGGAGAAAATCTGTATAGAGAGTTTCATGGATTAAGGGGGAGTTGCATGTTGTTATATCATGTTTATCTTTACATGCTTTCTTACCTTAGAATTTATATCAAATGTTTTTACCTAACTTAAACGGATTGCCACACATCAAAAAGGGGGAGATTGTTAGGGCAATCTCTTGCCGTAATATGGTTTTGATGGTGTGGCAAAGGGTTTAAGTTAGTTTGATATGTTGATTTGATATGTGCGTTGAAGTCGTGCAGGACTTAGTAATTCGCACATGGAGCCGTGGCGAGTTTCACATCTCATGACTCGTGCCTTGAGTCGGTGAAGGATAGCTTTACGGAAGCCGTGCGCTTGGAGCATCCGAGGGACCGCCGGACGAGAAGCTTGGAGTGAAGCCGGAGGAAGTAGACTTCGAGGCAAGAGACGCGAAGGAGCATTGCAGAGCCGTCGCGCGATCTTTGCCAAGGCGTGGCGAGCGAGAGAACTTCGAAGGCGAGGCACTCCAAGAGATGAGAGTGAGCGATTGTAACCCGGGGAAGGGTAGCTCTTAGGTGAAACTTGGCCATTTGGCCAAGTGTCGGATGGGTTTTCGACACGGTCATCTGCCATGACATGGCGATCATTCGCTTGAGTCAGTGAGTTCGGCGGTATCGAGGGATTGTGCGCGTGATCGGCGCCATCGTGGGCGGTCGGCCCAAGACCATCGATCGGCTGGCAGGCGGCGATCGGTAGTCAATAGGGTTTTGCCCGCAGGCGCTCGTAGCCGGCCGAAGGCGGTCGACTACGGAGGCAGCAGTCGACTGATGAGGTCCATCAGTCGACTGCCAAGAGTTACGTTGGACTACAACGGTCGGGATCCGACGTGTTCGGAGGCCGTTGTAGTGGCGAAGAAAAAGAGAGGGTGTAAGCCTTTAAGAGGCTAATGCTTATGCTCCAAGTGATCTTCCTAGTGCCCCACAAGCTCTAAACTCTTCTTACTCGCTTTTACTCCATTCTATTTGTAAGAAGAGTGATCTTGATTGTAAAGGTTACCTCCACCTAGCTTGGTGCAAAGGAGAGACCATTTAGTGGATTGGTTTAGCGGAGTGATTCACCGAGGACGAATCGGGGACCGTGGATTAGCGGCGTAGCCATGAACCACGTTACATTCTTTGTTAGCATTTGTTTTCTCGTATTTCTATTTGCTTGTCTTTATTAGTCTTCTGCTTGCGCTAATTAGTTTTGTAGACGAGCAAATACCGACATCCAAACGAAAAGGGCTATTCACCCCCCTCTAGCCGGCCATCCGATCTCCAACATAATCATCATCATGCATATAATTAAAAATGAATTAAGGACTATGGCATAATTTGATGGGAATCAAAGAATATTGCCTTAGAATATGCATGAGACCATTAAAGAATAAAAACCCACATCTCACCAAAAATTTGACTTGTATGTGTTCTTACACATCTAGATACAAGTGAGATGTTTAGGAAAAAGAAATTAAAGGTTTTGAAAACATTTCAAAAACATTTTAGAAAACCTTGGTGAAGTCTATCTTTTGATAGCAATCACCATTGAATGGGATGATACAAAGAGGGCTCAATATTAAAGCTTTTCTTAACTTTTGGACATTGTATCAATCTCCTAATTTCGTGGGTAAAATAATTTTCAAATATTTTTCATCCATAGTGTTTATGATAAGTATTATACGTATGAATTTTCAAGATTTTTAAAACTACGTATATTTACTTATGGATTTCAGAAATTCATTTCTGAAAATGCTGAAAACTGCAAATGCAGTTATCAGTCGACTGCCATGGAGGCCAGTCGACTGATGAGGGTGTCAGTCGACTGGTTTCTGACTCAGTCGACTGACAATGCTGATTTCGGGTAAACCTTGTTGGTTAGGCCCATGTTCAGCTAGGTTAAGGTCCCCTAACCACTTCTAACCCTAGGAAATGCTTGGGAGAGCATAAGAAAGGGTGGAAATCCATTGGATATGATTTAGGAGAAGTGTTAAGGGTGAGTATCAATTTTAAGGTGGAAGAGAGTTCATTGTTGAACATTGCCTTAATTTTGATGGTTTTGTTGTTCCTATTGGCTTAGGGACTCTCCAAGAACATTGTTGGTGCAATGGTCAAGGGTGAGCAAGCTTCTAGGGGGAGGTATCCATCATGGTAAGATGGATGTGTATTTCCTCATGGGAGGAAAATTAGGTTGCCTCTCTTAAGTGATATGGGATCACTAGAAAGATTGAGGGCATGCCAAGGGGAAGATTGTAAGATCTCATTGGGATATGAGACATTGAAACCCTTGAGGACCTTTTTGATGTAACGTCAAAAAGGGGGAGAAGTTACCAAGTTACCAATTAGGTTTGGAATTCTTATTGGGATATGAGAATTGCCAATATGGAAGAATTGGTAGACTTGAGATGGTAGTTTTGTCAATGATCAAAAAGGGGGAGATTGTTGGTGTAATCGGTCCAGGTTGACTCGAGTTTGACTCGAGCAGTATTTTGATGATAGACAAAACTTATGACATGGGATAGTCATAGGGAAGTCCAACATGGAGTTGGCATGGAAAATCCAAGCATGGGGCTTGGTGTGGAAAAATCCAAAGCATTGCGAAGCTGTGTGCTTGGTGCTTGGTGAGAAATGCATTGTGAAGCCGTGCACTTGGTGCATTTGGGAAGTCTTGAGGACTTGGTAAGTTCACTAGGCTCGGAGTCCTTGAGTATGTGAAGGATGACATTGCGAAGCCGTGCTCTTGGTGCATCTGAGGGACCGTCGGACGGGGAGCGAATGGAGTGAGACCAAAGGGAAGCATACTTCGAGGGCATGAGATGCGAAAGATGGCGTTGCGAAGCTGTGCGCTTGGCACATCCAAGAGACGTAGGCCGAGGGAAGAGAGCTTCGGTGGGGAACTCCATGAGGGATGAGGTGGACTTGGCCAAGTGGCTAAGACTGGTTGTCGGATGCTCAAACAACTTGATGTTTGAGGTTTTACCCGACATCAGTCGACTGGCATAGGTGCCAGTCGACTGCCCTAGGTCGTATAGGTTCGACCAGTGTTCGACTCAACAGAGTCTGGCTGATCAGTCGACTGCCATGGGAGGGCATCGACTGTTGACAACATCAGTCGACTGCTTAAGGGAAGCAGTCGACTAATCGCACTGTGTGCGGGCACAAAAGCTAGTCGAGCTCGACAGCACTCGACTAATGGGTATCATCAGTCGATTGATGTGTGATCCGTTTGAACTTAACCAATGTGGATCTAGCCGTTGTGAGACAACAGCTACAGGACCAGTCGACTGATGGTCATGAACATTCGACTAATGCACGCAAAATCAGCTTGATGCAGGTTATAAATGGAGCTCAAGTGGGAGGATTTCGCCAAGCCTTTTGGGAAGCTATTGGAGGGGAATTGCTGCTACATTCTAGACCTTCAAGAGTCATCTAAAGCAAGCAACAAGCAAAGCGATTAAAGCAATCGGTGAAAGTTTTCTTGTATATTGTATTTGTGTATTTGCTTGTATTTCTATATTACATTGTAATTTCTTGTGAGAGGTTTCTCCACCTCCAATGTGTTGTCGAGAAGGAGTGGTTTAGTTAGTGTCATGAGCATAACTAGAGCTCGATGAGCTCGCCCGTGGAGTAGGAACCATTCGGTTTCGAACCACGTATATCGTTTTGTCTCTTGTGTGATTGTATTGTTGTTAGTATTTATATTTGTTTTAGTATTCCACTGCACTAACGACAATTGTAGACGAGCAACGAACGAACGAATTCTGACGTCTACGACAAAGGCTATTCACCCCCTCTAGCCGACCAATCGATCCCCTACAAATATAAGGTTTTAAAACAATTTGAAAATCCTTTTGAAAACCTTAGTGCAATCTATCTTTTGATAGAAGTCATCATTAATGATGTTGATAGAAAGAGGGCTCAAAACATTGATGTTTTTCTTCACTTTTAAACTTTGTATCAATTTCACTATTTTATAGGTAAAATATTTTTCAAACATTTTTCACCCACAAAGTGTGTTATAAGTATTATACATATGAAATTTTATGACTTTTTGTATTATGTATAATTACTTATGAATTTCAAAAACTAGTTTCTGAAAACTAATTTCTGCATTTTGCATATATCAGTCGACTGCCATGGATGGTAGTCGACTAATGATGAGGGTAGTCGACTGTTGACTGATAAAGTCGACTACCAATGTTGATTTCGGGTAAACAAGGATGTTTAGCTCATGTTTCAGCTATGTTAGGGTTCCCTAACTTCTCCTAACCCTAGGATATGCTTTGGAAAGCATTAAAAAGGGTGAAAATCCATTGGATATTGAATAGGAGAGTTGTTAGGGTGATGTATCAATTTTTAGATGTGGGAATGTTCAATGTTGAACTTTCAACCTTATTTTTGATGGTTCAGTGTTCCTATTGGATTAGGGACTCTCCAAGGACATTGTTGGTGCAATGGTCAAGGGGGAGCAAGCCTTTAGGGGGAGGTATCCATCATGGGATGATGGATGTGTTCTTCCTCATGAGGGGGAGGAATGGGAATGTGAGTTGCTCAATTTGGAAATTAGGGGAGTTTGTAGGATTGCTTCTTTTGAGTGATATGAGACTTATCACTAGGAAGAGTGAAGGCATCCTAGGTATCTTTGGACCAAGGGGGAGATTGTAAGATCTCATTGGGATATGAGACAATGACCTCTTTTGGGAGAACCTTTTTTATGTATGTCAAAAAGGGGAGAAAGTGAAACTACCAATTTGGGACAATTGGTAAGGAGATTTGAGTTAGGATTTAGGCATAACTCAAAGGTGTTTGGTTTTTGTCAAACATCAAAAAGGGGGAGATTGTTGGTGCAATCGGCCCAGGTCATGTTTGACCATACTCGAGTTGGACTCGAGTAGTATTTTGATGTTTGACATTGATGTTTGACAATATTTTGGGGAGATTGTTGGTGCAATCGACCTAGGTCATATTTGATGTTTGACGATGGTTTGATCATTGTCATGGAAAGTCCAAGCATGGGTCTTGGCAAGGGAAAGCCCAAGCATGGGTCTTAGCAAGGAAAGTCCAAGCATGGGTTTTGGCAAGGGAAAGTCTAAGCTTGAGTCTTGGTAAATGGAATGTTTAACATGGAGTTGGCATGGAAAGTCCAATGGTGTAGTCTTACCCACGTAAGTCCAAGGGTGTAGTCTTGGCAGTGAAAGTCTAAGTCATGGGTACTTGGCAATTGAGAAGTCCAAGGGGAATATTGGTGGTGTAAAGTCCAAGGGTGGAGTCTTGGCATCATAAGTCCAATGGTTGGCGGCGTAAAGTCCAAGCGTGGTCTTGGCAGTGTAAGTCAAATGTGCCATGGCTGTGTAGACACCATTAGCATGACAATAGCTGATGGAAGCACCTGAAGGCTACCGTATGGATGAACAAGTCATGGATGACTGAGAGGGATCCGAGAGGCATGACGCTGACAGAGGTGGCTAGAAGGCTTAGGTCTAGGCTATGGGTGGTCTAGCAAGTATGAGGGCATCATACTTGGTGTTAAATCTCATGGTTGAGGTTTGTCAGTTGACTAGGGTTATGGACTAGTCGACTGGTCAAGTGTTTTGACACTTGGCAGCTGAATCGACACTCAACAGTCGACTGAGATTATGACCAGTCGACTATCGTGAGTCGACTAGGGTTCGACTGCAGCAAAATAAGCCAGCAGTCGACTACCGTGTCATGGCAGTCGACTGATGGGCTGAGCAGTTGACTGCCATGGACGATAGTCGATTGGTGGTTGAATTTATAAGCACATAATGCTCGGTAGCCGACTGGGTAGTCTGCTACAGCGTTGGCAGTCGACTGCCAACTGATCCGTTGGAGTTTTTCCAGCGTGGATCATGCCATTGTCTCACAACGACTACAGGAGTAGTCGACTGACAGGTGCGAAAACAAACCGAGTTCAAGTTATAAAGGCAGCTCGAAGGGGATATTTTGATGGTGATTTCTTGGGCGTTTTTGAGGCGATTTTCTAGTGCAAATCAGGGTCTTCAAGCACGGTTCAAGCGATCATCAAGCAAGCATCCAAAGTAATAGTTGTAAAGTTTTCTTTACATTGTGTTTGTGTATTCATCTTGTATTTGTTTCTTATTGATGTAAGAATACTTGTACGAGGTTTCTCCGCCTCCGACTTGTTGTCGAGAAGGAGTATTTATGATTAGTGGTGTGTGTTTGCATTGCTAGGGCTCTTTCGAGCCCAATACATGGAGTAGGAACCACACGGTTCTCAACCATGTTATATCGTCGTATTGTGATTGTGCTTGTGTTTATTTTGATTGTATATTTCATATTTCTGCTATGTACTAACATTGTGTAGCAAGTGCAATCGAATTCCATCATCCGACGATGAAACGCTATTCACCCCCCCCTCTAGCGGGCGCACAGGTACTAACACTATCTAACCGTTCTAAACTAAGCATGCAAAGCTAGATTAAACATGAAATTGAGCACACAATTTTAGTATTGGCTCAGCCTAGATCATTGAAACGATATGGTCTATCCACATAGTAGATTTGATCCTTGGAGACACAATACTTGGTTGAACCTAGTTGTGAGTTTAAAATGGTCTTAGGGACCCATACTTGGACTCTTCTATTGTTAAAATTTACAATTTACATGTAAGATCTATTCGTTGTTCTAAACCCGAGTCCGACCTTGTTGTACATGACTCTTTGAGTTCCAAGGATTAGGTCAAGACCCTTGGAGCGCAATGTGAACTTTTCCAACTTATCCTTAAGCTCTTGAACTTGCCCTTTCAAGATAGAATTCTCTTCCTCAAGTTTTTTAACTTGAGTTGAGTTTCCCTCTTGAACTTGACTAGTTGAAGGGATTAGGATAGCCTTATGCTTAAGGATCTTAACCTCCTTAAGTAAAGACTCAACTTTAGACTTGGACTTAATCAATTTATTATTCAACAATTTTATTGCATGATAAAAAATTGTTGATTAATGAACCACTTACCTTGATCTTCTCCTTTGATCTGACTTTGAGTCTTGACTCGAACTCACTATCGGAGTTGGGTTTAGATTCGAACTCGGAATTTATATCAGGCTCGGATTCAGACTCGGATTCGGATTAATCTTCCATAAAGGCATAGTTCTCAACTTGAATGTCTTCTTCCTCGTCCGATGACTCTTCCCAAGTTGCTTTGAATGCCTTCTTGGGTTTCTTGTCCTTTGATTGCTTCGTAGACTTCCTTCCCTTTTTGATCATTTTCCGAACTAAGGTTGACTAGTTTGGTCTCCATTTCTTCCTCCGATTTTGACTCGAATTCGAACTCCTCGAGCGGGGGTTTGCTCTTTCCTTTCTTTCGACCTATAATCAAAGCTACACTTTTCTTGATCGGGATTGAGTTAGATTGTTCATGCAATTCAAATTTTAAAAATAGTTCATCTAACCTAATTTTAGATAAATCTCTAGAGACTTTGTAAGCATCAACCATGGATGCCCACAAAGTTGTCCTAGGAAAAGCTCTTAGAGCGTACCTTATCACATCGCGGTTCTCCACCTTTTGTCCAGTGGCATGAAGCCCGTTCAATATATCTTGAATGTGTGCGTGCAGCTAGCTAGCGGTATCATTTTCCTGCATCTTTAGATTGTACAATTTATTTACTAACAAGTCTCTTTTACATACTTTTGCATCGGACGTCCCTTCATGAAGCTCGGTTAGCTTGTTCCAGAGGTCCTTGGCACTAATAAATGGTCCAATTCGATTCAGCTCCTCCTTGTACAAGCTGCATTGTAAGATTTGGGTCGCCTTTTCATCGACTTCGATTTGCCTCTTGCTTGCATTGGTCCATTTGTCGAAGTTCAATGGTTCCCCTTGATCATTGGTAGGTAGAAAAAAGTCGGTTTGGATTATGATCCACATCTCAACTTGTGTTTTCAAGAAACACTTCATCCGACCCTTCCAATAACGGAAGTCATCTCTGTTAAAGAATGGAGGTCGGACGGTGTTGTACCCCTCAAGATGGGCCATTGATTATCTTTAAAAACAAAAATACAAACCAAAAATAAATTCCAAGACTTGGTCTTGGATTAGTAATGCAAGAAATAACAAGGAAAAAGATGAGAAATAAAAAGCTAAACAAAAATTAAACACTTACGACCTTCGATGTCCCCGAAAAGGTATTAAATGACATATTTTGAGGGTCAAAAACATCTTGTTATGGGGTATAACCAAGATGTGTAGATCTTCATGAGAGCTTTGATTTGGTGGGTAGCACGCTTTATGGGTCCACTTGTATCAAAAGTTACTCCCGTTTAACCATCAACTACTCCAAAAGTGATTGGTTCGATTGTAGAACTTTAGATACTTGCAAATACACAAACAAAAACAATGTACCAAGACTTGGCCTTGGATTAGTAGTGCGTTAATAAAAATTAACTTAAACAGAATAAAACACGAAAAAAAAGTGCTCGACCGGTGGTTGCACCGAATCTGAGCGCCCCCCTGCTCTGATATCAATTGTAGGATCGAGAAACGCTAGAGGGGGTGAATAGCATTCGAAAAACCTTCTTTTCTTCGAGTTAAAACCAAAGTATGTAGCAGAATAATAAAACAAAAAACACAAGAAACAAGTATGTTTTTACTTGGTTCACAACCAACCGGTTGCTAGTCCAAGGCCCAGCGATCCTTGATCGCTTTCAATGGACAATTCACTAAAAGGTCTCTTCCTCGTTGAAGGTAAGATACAAACGAAAGGTACAAATAATGTAGAGGATGAGGTAACACTCCTACCCCTCTTCTTAGCAATTTAAAAGCACAAAGAACAGAAGAAATATTGACTAAACAAAACACTAAAGACTTAAGTGGATGAGTTGAAGCATGGTCGGCGTAACGACATTGTTACGTAATGGAGAGCACTTGGATCGATGGAGAAATTAGGAAGCCTTTAAAGTTGATTGAAATGAATGATTTGCCTCTCCTTTTATAGGCATTTTAACCCCAACTCGTCGAGATCCAGATATGGGTCAAACATCCACATCACCCCTCCTTTGGTGGATCTTATCTTGAATCTCCTTGAAGTGATCAACTTGACTAGCTGTCAACTGATGTCATACATCAGTTGACTGATGGTAGTTCAATCGACTGTCATTTACCTTCAGTCGACTGATGGCTTTATAAATCACCTGCAACACATGGTTAGCACAAGAAACTTTATCGATAGCAAATTCAACTGTCCTGTATTGTCCGATCACGACTTAGACTTTCCCTCGAAAGTCTTAGTCCGATCGTCACCTATGATCATCCCCATAGGGAGGACACGTCCTTACCATCACTCCACACCTGGAGCTTACCTTTGGTCCTTCTGACCTGTTGCTTATCTTTCGTTCACCACCGAGGTTCCTCGATTCCCCGAGGTTCTCCTGGTGTCACCCGACCACTGAGGTTTCTCGTCCCGAGATTCTCCTGGCATCGTTGACCTTAGCAAAGCCTAATACATTACCTGCACACTCAACACAACATATGAGATAACAAGAATGGCTTAACTTTGAATCTTTGTCATCATCAAAACCTAGGTTCGATTATCTGGTGCCCCTGTACCAACACCTATATCAATGGTATTTCTCTATTGTAGCATGTCCCATAGGTAAAGAAGCTCACTCATCCTCACTACTCCATCGCTCTCCCCTCTCCCAAAATTAGTACTTGCCATAACTCGGTGAATATACCGAAAAATAGGGTTTTAGAGGTGCGAGGCTTTTTCCCTATAAGGGTCATACGCATTCTCCCCCGTCAAATCAAACCAAAAGATCCATGTATTAAACTAAATAGGGGTCCTTCTCTCTCCCCCACTAGGCAATCCAAAGCATAGGTTCTATTGGTGCAAGGTCCATTCATGCTCAATGTTAAATAGCCTAAAAGTGATCTTACCCTCTTTACTATCTCTACCCGTCAAGATTTTCGCATCCACCGAACTCAAAAACTCCAAGACTATCCTAGGGTAGATTGGACATCTAATTCCTAGTATCTCTGCCCAACCCATTTTTACAAAGAGGCCTTGCACATCCCCAAGCAAACCTAGGGTTTCTAAAAGATCTACATCCAAATACCTAGTAGCGGTAATTTTTCAGTTGTAAAGCATATTAAATCTATCCCTATGCCCCTCATTACAAAATATAACACTTGGAGGAGCATTACCTTCCTCCAGAGCTTGTGGGGTGCTTCTTCTCCTTGACCTTGGCCTCGAAGAAGCTGATCTTGTTGCCACATGTTTTTTCTTTCTCATTGTCGCTTCTATAGACCTTCTTAGAGGTTGGAGAGGGTTCTTGGAGGTTGGAGAAGAAGATTTTGCACGAGCTAGGGTAGAATGTTCGAGTCGCGCGGTTGATTTGGGGCAAATTGCACAACTTTTGCCCTTTTAAAGGGATGTGACACGGCCGTGTGAAATTCACATGGTCAGCTATGTGAGGCTTTGCCCTAGGCACTTGGAAAAAGTTTGGGATTTGGCACGGCTGTGTGAAATTCACACGGTCGGTCTTGTGCAACTTAGGATTTTTCCCAGAGTGCTACATGGTCCGAGCATTTCCACACGCCCTGTCATGTGCTCTTCTGATTGTTGGGAATGACCATGTGGAATCCACACTACCGTCTGTGCTTCTTTTTGAGGTCCAAAAAGGTATCTACTTTCTACCTAGCTAGTTCTTTCCGACCCTCAACTACTTGTGAAAATTCCAATGGGCTAAAATTAAAGTCTAAAGTATATACATGAATGCAAAAAGATCAAGAAACATATAAAGTAAAACTTGGGTTGCCTCCCAAGAAGCGCTAGTTTATAGTCTTTAGCTCGACCACACTCTCATGTTTCAACTTGGCTCAGGTGGTTCCATAAACCTCCATCCATCTGTTTCAGAATCTATATCTTCCAGTGGGGTTTTTGCTATCCGACAAGAAGTATACCCGTCTGAGAAAGGAGCATTATACCATGATAAGTTAAATATGATAATCTCACCATCCACTCCCAAGGAGACTTTGTGCTCTTCAAGTTTATGCATGCTCCTGCAGTTGCCAGAAAGAGTCTTCCTAAGATGATCAGGTTCTGAGAGGTTGGTCCTGTGTCCAATATGATGAAGTTTGTGGGTATAACAAAGCTTTCTATTACAACAGGTATGTCCACTAGCATGCCAACTGGTTCCTTGACTGTGTCATCCGCCATATGAATAGTCAGGCCAGCCGATTGTAACCCACTAAGTCCCATCTCCCTATAGATCACGAAGGCATAACGCTAATGGACGATCCTAGGTTACATAATGCTTCGTTGATGCTCTCCCCATAGATCACACATGGTATGACAAAATCATCAAGGTCATCAAGCTTGGGTGGAGTCTTGTTTTCAATTTCTTCTTGGTTTAGCAACGTCGAAATCATGGTTGTGCACCCCTTAGTGACTTTGTTTTTCTAACCCACAGATTCATTGTATGCTCCATCCCCCTTAACTAGGTTTTGCTCGGATGGTGCGGGGGGGGGGGGGGGGGGAATTTCCATGGGTTGCGATGCAACCTTGGCTATTTGGGCTACCTGTGTTTCCAACATTTTAGTGTGGCATGTAAGCCCATTGACAGAGGCCTTCAACTCCCTCAGTGCCTCTATGGTTCTGTGATGCTTCTGCTGGAAATCCGCATTATCCTTTTCTTGGGTAGCAATGAATCCTTCAATCATTAGCTCAAGTCTGGATTTAGGCGATTATTGCTGCCCACTACCCTATTGCCCATATCCTCCCGTTGTGTGGAAATTCCCTAAATTATTTTTATAGGAAAAGTTCGGGTGGTTCCTCCATCCGAGATTGTATATGCTAGAATAAAGATTGTTGGGCCTCTGACTATATTCACCCACTGCGTCAAAATACTCCACCTGTTCCTCAGAGATGCTCTGGCCTCCACAGTAATCTTCCTGATATCCTGCCACTCCATCACAAAGGTAATTGGCCACACGTATAGAAGCAGGGATAGGGAGTCAAACCATCTGCTTAGTGAGTCCATTCTTGCCGCTAGATGATCAATGTAGTTATTTGCATATCTACCAGCTGTAGGTACTGAGTGACTACACTTGAAAGCCCATTGATGGTGGTTTTAATCCTCCTCCTCAATCAGTTCTTTTGCTTCCTCGATAGTCTTGTTCATCAATGCTCCTCCTACAGCAGGATCTAAAGAAACCTTCATGGCATATGTTGGAACATCGGTGGCCGACTAGAGAGGGGTGAATAGCCCTAATCATTTACGGTGGTGGTTGATCACTCTTAATCGTCTACAAACAATATTAACGCAGAGGAATGATAGAAATATAAAACAAATGCAATACAACACACAAGACACGATGATATACGTGGTTAGGAACCTTATGGTTCCTACTCCATGGGGCAAGCTCAACGAGCTCTAGAGATGCACACGACAATACTCAAACTCCTTCTCGACTACAAGTCGGAGGTGGAGAAACCTCGTACAAGCAATTATAATAGTAATACAAAAATACAAGCCAAAATACAAAGACAATACAAAAAAGAACTTTTACACAATTGCTTTAATCACTTGCTTGTTGCTTGCTTTGGTTTGCTATTGAAGGACTGAATGCAGCAGCAATTCCCCTCCAAAATCTCCCAAAAATCCTTGGCGAAATCCTCTATCTCGAGCTCCATTTATAACCTACATCGAGCTGATTCCGCACCCATCAGTTGACTGATCGTGACCATCAGTCGGCTGGTCCTGTAGTCGTTGTCTCACAATGACTCGATCCACGCTGGCCAAGTTCCAACGGATACATCATCAGTCGACTGATCATGCCCATCAGTCGAGTGGTCACCGCGATCACTCGACTGGAAATAATTATGTGCCCGAATTTGCCCCCATAAGTCGACTGATCCCATCATCAGTCGACTGATGGCATCTTCAGTCGACTACCCTCCCTTGCCAGTCGACTGTTCGGCCATAACTTGGTCAGTCAAACACCGATCGAGTCCAATCGACCTAGAGCAGTCGAATGGCACCTATGTCAGTCGACTGTTGTCGGGTAAAACCTCAAACACCAAGTTTTTTGAGCATTCGACCATCGGGTAAATGCTCCAACACCACGTTTGAGCCTCCGACACTCAGTCTTAGCCACTTGGCCAAGTCCACCTCATCCTCTCATGGAGTCCCCCACCGAAGCACTCTTCCCTCGGCCTACGTCCCTCGGATGCACCAAGCGCACGGCTTTGCAATGCCATCCTTCGCATCTCTTGCCCTCAATGTATGCTTCCCGTGGGCCTCACTCCATTCGCTCCCTGTTCGGTGGTCCCTCGAATATAGCAAGCGCACGGCTTCGCAATGCCATCCTTCACCGACTCAAGGACCCCGAGCCTAGTGAACTTGCCAAGTCCTCAAGACTTCCCACACCAAGCCTCTTGCTTAGACTTTTCACAACCAAGGCTACACATTTGGATTTACGTGGTCAACCCATGTTGGACTTCCCATGACAATCTCATGTCATGCATTTTGTCTAACATCAAAATACAGTTCGAGTCAAACTCAAGTCCGGGCTGATTGCATCAACAATCTCCCTCTTTTTGATGTTTGACAAAACCTCAAACCCAAGTCTACAAATTATACCCAATTGGCAATTCTCACATCCCAATGAGAATTCCAACTATCCAAATTGGTAACTTCTCCCCATTTTTGACATACATCAAAAAGGTCCTCCCCAAGGGTATGAATGTCTCATATCCCAATGAGATCTTACAATATCTCCCTTGGAGGAACACACATGCCAACAATCTTTCTAGGGATAAGTCCCATATCACTTAAGAGAGGCAACCCAATTTTCTTCCCATGAGGAAATACACATCCATCTTCCCATGATGGATACCTCCCCCTAATGGCTTGTTCCATCTTGACCATTGCACCAACAATGTCCTTGGAGAGTCCCTAAGCCAATAGGAACATTAAAACAATCAAAATTAAGGCAAAGTTCAACAATGAACTCTCATCCACCTTAAAATTGATACTCACCCTAAACACCTCTCCTAATCCATATCCAATGGATTTTCACCCTTTCTAATGCTCTCCAAAGTGTGTCCTAGAGTTAGGAGTGGTTAGGGGACAAAAACATAGTTGAACATGGGCCTAACAACCATGGTTTACCCGAAATCAACATTATCAGTCGACTCTCTCAGAGATCAGTCGACTCCTGCCCACATCAATCGACTATCATCCATGGCAGTCGACTGATAACTGCAAAATGCAGTTTTTAGTTTTTCAAAAATGAATTTATGAAATTTTTAAGTAAATATACATAAGTTGAAAATTCATATGTATATTACTTATTACAATCATTATGGGTGAAAAATATTAGAAAATTATTTTACCCACAAAATAGTGAGATTGATACAGAGTTCAAAAGTTGAGAAAAGCTTCAATATTGAGCCTTCTTTGTATCATCCCATTCAATGGTGATTGCTATCAAAAGATAGACTTCACCAAGGTTTTTAAAATATTTTTGAAATGTTTTTAAACCTTTAATTTAATTTTCCTAAACATCTCACTTGTATCTAGATGTGTAAAACACATATAAGTCAAGTATTAGTGAGATGTGGGATCTTTGTTATTTAGGGTTTCATGCATATCTCTAGGCAACATATTTGATTCCCTTCAAATCATGCCTTAGTCCTTAAATTCATTTTATTTATGCATGAATGATGATTATGACATAAATGTTACAAAGATAAGAGCATGTGCCAAAATCATGATGTCATGGCATGTGAATGAAATCTAAGCATACGTGACATACAAACATAACCCTAAATATGATAATGACATTTTATATGATAAAAATAAATATGATGTCATGTCATGGGAAGGCAAACAAAGAATGACAATTACAAAATACTAAGGTATAAAATACCTAAGTGTTAAGCCCAAATTTCCATTTCTAAAATCAAATCCATTTTTGCCTTAATGCCAATTATCCCCAAAGTGTGACAAACAGCCAAAATGGCACACCATTACTCCTAAGACCTAATTGTGTCAATTTAATTATTTTTCAACTTCTCAAAGCACATTGGCACATCCTATTGTGTCAACTCACCATGGCTAGATTAACTACCCATCCACTTAGGGTTGACACGCCCTAACCCATCTAGTGTGAATCGATCACGCTCCTAGGAACCCAATACCTATTGGAGATCCTTGGGTTATCAAGGTATTCACTAGGTATAACTTCCCTAGATACCTTCCTAATGTCGCTTTTTGGTTTTGACACCTTAGTCAAATGGGTCTTTCCTAGGTCAACTCTAGAGGTGACTCCTCCTTTGACCTTCTTATTGGCTTTCTTGGTTTTTCTTAAGTCCTTTGCCACTAAACACTTACCATGGCTAATCTTAGGGATATCTTTCCTATTAGCCTTGGTTTTCCTAGACCTAGAAATTGTTCCATAATTGAATGAAACATTGTGATAGGACATAGGTTTGTGACCCAAACCTCTCATGTCCTTGGATATTTCTTGTTTCCTAGGCCTTAAATTTTGATCCTTTGACCCCTTAACTGAATTTATAATTATTGCTAGGGTCTTTTCAAGTTTCTCAAGCCTTGACCTCAAGGCTTGGTTTTCCACCTCTAACCTTCCCAATTTTGGTTTTTCATTTATCTTTTGGGAATGACTCTTCTTAGGCATATGCCTAGACTTTTTGGGGTTAATGCCCAAATTTTCTTCTATCCTCCTAATGGACTCATTAGGTAGGATTTTTTTAGAATTAATGTGTCTAGGTTTGTCCTTAGGTAAGTCAACATGCTTGGCACCTATACAAAAATATTTGTTCCTACTAGCATGATTTTCATTAATAGTTGCAAGAGAGCTAAAATAATTCCTAGCATGCTTATCAACCTTAGAAATTGAAGGGTCATTAAATTTTACCTTATGGTTAGCTTTGGAAGCTCCCCCTACATAAGATACTCCTTCTTGCCCATTCTTCCTCTCCTTAGGGCATTGACTCCTATAATGTCCCTTTTGATGCTATTTGAAGCACACCACGTGCTCCTTGCTTCTAATTGTAGGGACACCGGTATTTTTCACCTTTGGCACCGATCGAGCCTTCTTAATCTTCTTGAGACACTTGCTTTTATAGTGTCCTTTCTCCCTACACTCAAAGCATATTATGTGACTTTTATTTTTAATTATAATGCATGAGTTAACTAGGGATGAGGTGGAAGTCACTTGATCACTTCTTTCGGAGGTAGGTGCTTCTTCTTGATCATGTTCC
Organism: Wurfbainia villosa; assembly: GCA_025175895.1. Taxonomy (NCBI): domain Eukaryota; kingdom Viridiplantae; phylum Streptophyta; class Magnoliopsida; order Zingiberales; family Zingiberaceae; genus Wurfbainia; species Wurfbainia villosa. The sequence goes on from CM045990.1 coordinate 80,611,472, forward strand.
GGGATGGAAGACCTCTCCTCCCCCTCAATGCTAGAGGTGGAGGTTTCCACAAAGTCATCCACATCTTCGAATGTTGATGGCGATTCTTCAAAATCCTTAGATCTGAATGTTGTTGGGCATTTTTCCTCAACTTCCTCCTCTACTTGTGTCGGTTCGGGATGTTCATTGAATTTTATCACCTTATTCCATAGGTCCTTTGCATCCCTATATTCACCTAGCCTAGACCAAATGTGGTTAGGAATCAAATCACTTAGCATTTTTATTACCTCTAGATTTGTCTTGAAATCCTTCATTTGGTCCTTGGTCCATCTTGAATTTTCTATTAGCTTGTTTTCCTTGTCCCTAGGCACTTCAAAACCATTTTCAATAATTAACATGAAATCAAAATTGGTTTAAAGTACACCTCCATCCTTTTCTTCCACCAAGGAAAATCTCCGTCGAATTTCGGTGGATGGATGTTGTAGCCGGCCATCTTGTCATGCTTGTGTTGGCGGTTAGTCCTCGACAATCAACCTGGCTCTGATACCACTTATTGGAACGTCGGTGGTCAGCTAAAGGGGGGTGAATAACCCTAATCGTGTATGGTGGTGGTTGATCGCTCTTAATCGTCTACAAACAATATTAGCGCAGCAGAATGATAGAAATATAAAACGAATGAAATAAAACACACAAGACACGATGATATACGTGGTTCAGAACCTTAGGGTTCCTACTCCATGGCATGAGCTCTGTTGGATTAAAGCGGATCGCTAGAGGGGGGGTGAATAGCGATAAAACCTTTTTTTTTTTGTTCGTTCGTTAAAACCCGAGTAGATAATTAATTACAGTGGAAAGATAAGCAATAAATAAAGGAGACAAATATTTTTACTTGGTTCATAGCCTTCGGCTACTACTCCAAGGCCCTAGTGGTCCTTGACCATGCATGGAGGTCAAAACACTAAAACACTCCTCCTCGTTGGAGGTTGGAGTTAGACGATTACAAAAACCTTCGAAAGCAAAAGATAGAGAGACACACCCTCTCTTCTATTAATGTAAAATGCAACGATAGAAAACCTCAATAAAGAATTGCAGTATAAAAGAGATGACAAAATAAAATTATACCAACAACTAGTAAATATAAATTAAGCTAGGGTTGTTGGCAGCACTTCATCATTGTAGAGTCGTCGGAGAGTCGTAGCATTGCGGAGGCTTTTGAGCACTTAGAGATTGATGAAAAATCCTAGGAGAAGCCCTCCTTTTATAGCCTTTAAGCCCCTCATTGAATGTGTCTTCAACCAATAGGAATTGGGCACAAACTCCTTGAAAAATGGTGATAAAGCTTGACTCCTCGAGGCTGATTTTTGACCATCGGTTGAACTAATTTCTTGGCCAGTTGAACTGATGGCTTAGCAGTTGAAATGATCCTTGGCCAGTTGAACTGATGCCTCAGCAGTTGAACTGATCCTTGGCCGGTTGAACTGATTTCCAGACTTTTCGACTGTAATAAAGAGTTAGCTCGAAATATAAGTGAATTCGACGGCCACTTGCCGTCCGATCTCAACATAGACCTTCCATGGGAAGTCTTGGTTGGATCGTTGCCTAAGGATGTCCCCGTATGAAGGACTCGAACTTACATACGCTCACTCACACGAGCTTACCTCAACATTTACCTTTGAAGCCTTGCTTTCGGTCTCCACCTAATTCCTTCGGCTCCATCCGAAGTCCTCCCGGTGTCGCCCGACCACTACGGTTCTCTCCGAGTGTCACTGACCTTCGGCTTAGCTTAGCATTTCTGCACACTCGATTCAGCTCGTGAGATAATGACATGAGCTTAACTTTGTATCATTTGCTATAATCAAAACTTAGGTTCGACTTAGGTGCCTAGTGCACCAACAATCTCCCCCTTTTTGATTTATGGCAAACCCACATACAAAGTTTAGAACACAGCATGCATGAAGAATAAAAATAGCATGCATGAAGAATAATAATGCGCATAAAATATCATGCATGAAAAATAATAATGTGCATGAAAAACAAAAATAAAGATTAAGTTGGAGTAGTAAGAATTTTCTTCAAGTACTCCCCCTTGACCGAGGGTGAGTCTTGAAAGAAGACCTTAGTCCTCCCCCTTGAGGATTGCATTTTAAGAAGAGTTTAAATAATTAACATTACTTAAAGTTGGCCTTAGTAAAACATTTAAGTTAAGAAGACTTCTTAACTTAGCCCTTTCTCCCTCTTTCTTAAGTAAAGCATTAGCATTTGTCCATAGTGTTTAAAAATAATAATAAGTTTAAGTTAAGAATTCTTTTAACTTGGCCTTTACTTCCTTTTAAGTAAAACTTAAAGTTAAGTAAACATTTACATAACTTTTGGCCATGAAAACTTTTGATCCCTTAACTTTGGCCTTTTTCTCCCCCTTTTGCCATATATCGAAAAGTGGAAGGGTGTGTGGAAAATAAGTATTAAATTTAACGTCCAAGCATATTCCACATTATTTTGAAAATAATATACTGAAAATAAGCTCATCTATAAAATGTTTGACTCATATTTTGCTTGATTGATATGAAAGATCAATCAGTCCTGGTGAGAGTCGGTTAGTATGTATGATTATACTTCGTGGTTCATGGCGATGCACTAGCTCTACATCTGGAACCAGGAGTAAGGTCCTAACATCTCACGCCCATCTACGTGGCTAAGTACACAAACACATTAGTCGTATATGTTGTGAGATGTACTGGCTCCTTAAATCTATAGGTGCATGATATCTAAGGTATGTCCTATGCTAGTTCCATGAAAATGAAAAGTATGAAATAGTAGTAATATAATTTTCAAAGTCCTATTCTACTACGCACATGCCCAATTTTCATCTTAATAGACTAAATTCGGCTTCGGGTAGGGGTTTAGTAAATAGGTCTGCCAAGTTAGACTTCGATTCGACGTATTCGAGTTGTATAGCTCCGTTGGCCACATGTTCTCGAATGAAATGGTGTTTGACCTCTATATGTTTGGTCCTAGAGTGACATATCGGATTCTTAGTAAGATTAATTGAACTAATGTTATCTACGTGAAGTTTAGTATTTGTAAAGTCTAACTTAAAGTCGCGGAGAGTGTGCTTCATCCAAAGAAGCTGAGTGACACACTCACCCATAGCGATGTATTCGGCTTCGGTGGTAGATAAGGCAACACAGTGTTGCTTCCTACTGCACTAACTCACTAGACTCGAGCCGAGAAGTTGACAACAACCACTCATACTCTTTCTATCGAGCTTACTACCAGCATAGTCCGAATCGGAGTAGCCGGTTAGTTCGAACTCGGTAGATCTAGGGTACCAAATACCGACATTAAGTGTACCCTTTAGATATCTAAGGATACATTTGACTAGAGTTAGGTGAGACTCCTTGGCACAGGTTTGGAACCTTGCGCACATACTTACTGCAAATAAGATATCGGGTCGGCTTGCAGTTAAGTAAAGGAGACTCCCTATTACGCTCCTATAGTATTTTAAATCAATTGAATTTCCGATTACATCTTCTTCCATATTCACATTAGTTGCCATTGGGGTATTAATAATTTTAGCGTCTTGCATTCCAAAGCATTTAATTAATTCCTTAGTATATTTGCGTTGATGTAGGTATATTCCATCTTTAGTTTGTTTAATTTGTAGACCTAAAAAGAAGCTTAACTCACCTACTAAATTCATTTCAAATTCACTTTCCATAAGTGAAATGAACTCATTTAGTAGAATTGAGATGGTGGTTCCGAAAATAATATCATCTACGTAGATTTGGGCTATGAATATGTCTTTACCTAAGGTTTTTACGAAAAGAGTTGGGTCAACTACACCTTGGTTAAAACCTTTGGACTTAAGATAAATTGAAAGTCTCTCGTACCAAGCTCGAGGAGTTTGTTTAAATCCAAAGAGAGCTTTCTTTAACCTAAGGACATGGTCGGGTTTGTCTAAACTTTCGAAACCGGGGGGTTGACTAACATAAACTTCTTCTTTAATGTATCCATTTAAGAACGCAGATTTCACATCCATTTGAAATAACTTAAATCCTCGATGTACTGCACACGCTAATAGCATTCGAATGGACTCTAATCTAGTTACTGGGGCATAGGTCTCGTTGTAATCTAAACCTTCAACTTGACTAAACCCTTTAGCCACTAGTCTAGCTTTATTTCTAACCACTTCACCTTAATCATCAAGTTTATTTCTAAACACCCACCTTGTTCCAATGATTGTTTTATCTTTAGGTGGTGGTACTAATTCCCATACTTCGTTCCTAGTGAATTGAGGCAACTCTTCTTGCATTGCAATAATCCAATCGGGATCAAGAAGAGCTTGGTCAATAGTCTTGGGTTCAATTTTGGAAATTAAGGAGATTTGACTAAGGTTTCTGTGTGAGGCTTTAGTTCAAACTCCTAGACTTGGATCACCTATCACTTGGTCGATAGGATGATTTGTTTGAGTCCTTGTTGGATTTGGGTTTGAGTCTACAACTTGATCAATAGGATGACTCGTTTGAGTTCTAGTTTGGTTAGAGTCATCTATCACTTGGTCATTAGAGTGACTTGGTTGACTTAGAATAGGATTAACACTAGACCTGATCTCCGGATCAGAGTTAGGTCTAGTATGAATCGGCTCGCTAATTGAGGTTTTTGGGGGTTTGTAGGTTCGTGTCCTTCATCAAATACTACATTGATAGTCTCTTCGACTCTAAGGGTGTCATGGTTATATACTCTATAAGCTCTACTTGTAGTCGAGTATCCTAGAAAGATTCCTGTCGTAGTTTTGGATGTAAATTTCCCTAGGTAATCCTTAGTGTTTAGGATATGTACCTTACACCCAAATACCCTAAAGTACTTGATGTTAGGTATTTTATCGTGATAAATCTCATATGAGGTTTTAAGGTGCCTCTTTACCATAAAGATTCTATTTTGGACATAGCATGCCGTACTCACGGCTTCCGCCCAAAACCTATCGGGTAGGTTATACTCATTTAACATTGTCCTAGCGGCTTCTTGTAGGGTTCTATTTTTGCGTTCTACCAGGCCATTTTGTTTTGGAGTTCTAGGGCAAGTGAACTCATGATGGTATCCTTTTAGGTTACAGAATTTTATAAACCTATGGTTCTCGAATTCACCACCATGATCAGTCCTAAGTCTTTTGATTTTAATGCTTTGTTGATTTTCTATTAATTTAAATAGATTGATTAATTGATTTAGGGTATCACTTTTGTGTTTGATGAACCTAACCCAAGTAAATCTAGAATAGTCATCAATTATGACTAAGCAAAATTTACTTCCATTAAGTGACTTAGCTCCGTGTGAATCAAATAGATCCATGTGTAAGAGCTCAAGCACACTTTTGGTTCGTTCTTGATTAGTTAGTTGATGTTGTGTCCTAGATTGTTTACCTTGTTGACAAGCATTACATATTTTATTATCCAAGTTATTGAGGTTAGGCAAACCTCTGACTAAGTCACTCTGACTCATCTTGTGGATGAGTCTTGGGTGTGAGTGACCGAGTCGTCGGTGCCACAACCATGATTTCTCTTGCCGTGTCATAAGACACTTAGTTGAGGAGTTAGTTAAGTTAATAGTGTAAAAATTATTATTTCTAGTTCCCTTAAGAATTGTTTTAGAAGTTTCATTTGTATTAATTACGCATTCATTTTCTAGAAATATGACCTTATAGTTATTATCACACAATTGGCTTACACTAAGTAAATTATATTGAAAATTTTCTACTAATAAAACATTTTGAATAACAAAATTTGAGTTAAGCTCAATATCACCTGATCCGATGATTTTAAGCTTGTTGTTATTTCCGAAGGCTACCGATCCTTGTCGTTTGAATCGAAGCTTCGAAAACTTGAGTTGATCCCCGGTCATGTGTCGGGAGCAACCACTGTCCAACATCCATTGATCCTACACGCAAGGTAGTTGGATTGGATATTGGATTTATTAAAGATTGGTTGAAAATTATTAACCTAAATCATCTCACCCATGTCTACATGATCAAACACGTTAACCCTATATGTTCTTGTGAGATGACTTCCAATTTTACTTGATTTAAATTTAATGACTTAAACACTTGTCAACCTTGCGTTAGATTCGGATTTGACCTTAGGCTCATCAAGTAACCTTTTCAAGATCATGGCTTCCAGGTCGTGGCGAGGCACAGAGACCTTCTTTGATCAGAACAACGACCACTTCCTTAGACAAAGCCATTTTCAAGAAAATAATAACTTGACTCACCTAAGACCACTTCCTGGTCTAAATAGTCTAGGATACGGCGAGGTAGCTTCTGCTAGATCCACTCGGTCAAGTGCACCAAACTAGATACGCCTTATCTAGCCCGAATACACAAGACTCCGCTTTCCTAGCGTACTATCATCTCGCCGCGTCCTGGTACTATGTTATCAAGTATTGACGAGTTATAGTCCTATCTAACCATTCTAAAAAGGAAAATCAAACTAAATAAAAACCTAAGCATGCAATTTCTAGGTTAAAACACAAACAAGTTTCGTACTAGCTCCCCCAAGACCGTTGAATCGATTCGGTCTCTCCACATAGTGGATTTGGTCCTTGGGAACCCAGTACTGGTTCGATCCTAAGTTTGAAATTAAGGTGGTCTTAGGGACCCATGCTTGGACATATTTTTTATATCGACTTACAATCGACATATTCGACTTGTTGGTCGTATTTGAGCTAAACCCTAGCCCGACCTTGTTGTACACGACCCTTTGCGACCCAAGTAGGAGGTCAAGTCCTTTGGATCCCAAAGTAAACCTTTCCAACGTATTCCTAAGATCTTCAACTTGACTCTTCAAGAGTGAGTTCTCAACTTCGAGTTTTTCAACCCGAGTTAAGTCCTCCTCTTGAACTCGACTAGTCGAAGAGGTTAGGGAGACCTCGTGTTTGAGGAGTTTAACTTCCTCAACCAGGGTCTCGACCTTGGACTCGAACTTAGCTAACTTTCTAGTTAAAAACTTAATTGCACTATAAAGTGTACTAATGAGAGACCGACTTACCTTGAGTGTATCTTTTGAACCGGATGTGTATCCGTGGCTTGTCTTGAATAGTGATTCACAGTCTGACTCGTCTTCGGTTTCCGATTCAGGTTCTGGTTCCGACTCCATCTCCGATTCCACCGGTTTTGACATGAGAACATGATCATTATCTTCTTCCTCGGATGCTTCTTCCCAAGTAGCGTTGAGTGCCTTTTTGTGTTTTGGTTCTTTGCTCTTGAGTTTTGGGCATTCGGACTTGATATGTCCAAACCTGTTGCATTCATAACATCTAATATTTGAACTTTTAGGCTTACCTTCGTTGGGTCGAGTGACGATTCATTTTCGGCCCTTGACTATCCTCCGAACTAGGTTGACTAGTTCGGCCTCCATTTCCGAGTCAACCTCCGAATCAGACTCATCCTCTTCTTCTTTCGGGGGTGGCTTGCTTGCGGTTTTCTTCCTTGAACCTGCAAAAAGTGCTATACCCTTCTCGGGTTCCGAGTTAGACTGCTCATGAAGTTAAAAATTAGAAAATAGTTCATCTAACCTAAGTTTCGAAAAATTCTTGGAGACCTTGTAGGCATCGACCATGGATGCCCACAAGGTAGTCCTCGGAAAGGAGTTTAGGACATACCTTATAAGGTCGCGGTTTTCGACCTTTTGCCTGATCGTGTGTAGATTGTTGACTATGTCTTGGACGCGGGCGTGAAGTTGCGTCGCGGACTCGTGTTCCTGCATTTTTAGATTATATAGTTTATTAAATAAAAGATCACATTTACATACCTTGGCTTCATCGGTCCCTTCGTGTAGCTCCACTAGCTTTGTCCAAAGGTCCTTTGCGCTTATGAAGGGGCTGACGCGATTTAGCTCCTCCTTGGACAAGCCGCATTGAAGGATTTGAGTTGCCTTAGTGTCGACTTCGACTTGTCGTTTTGTCGCAATGGTCCATTGGTCATAATCCAAGGATTCACCCACTTCGTTAGTCGGAAGTGTGAATCCCGTTTGGATTATGATCCACATCTCAATTTGGGTTTTGAGAAAGCATTCCATCTGACCATTCCAGTAACGGAAATCATCTCCATTGTAAAATGGAGGTCGGACAGTGCTAAACCCCTAGAGATGGGCCATTTGGAAGGGAAACCTTGCACAAAAAATACCAAAAAAAAACACGAAAAAGGTTCCAAGACTTCGCCTTGGATTAGTAATGTAGGAAATGAAAAGAAACAAAAGGAATAAATGAGAAATAACCAACTAAAATAAAAGATGAGCACTTACAACCTTCGATGTCCCGGAAATGGTACTAAATGATGGTTTTTGGGGATGAATACAGCTTGTTACGAGTGTTTACCTTCGTAAGAAGTGTATATCTCTCCGAGAGCTTCGTTTTGGTAGGTATTTCGTGGGTCAACTTGTACGAAAAGTTATGCCTGTTTTACCATCGGCTACTCCAAAAGCGAATACTTGCAAAACAAAACTAAACGAAGAGTACCAAGACTTCATCTTGGATTAGTAGTGCGGGAGAAAAATTTAAACGAACGAAAAAACAAATCTATAAAAAAAATTCTAGATTGGTGGTTTCACCAAATCTAAGCGCCCCCGGCTCTGATACCAATTGTTGGATCGAAGCGGATCACTAGAGGGGGGATGAATAGCGATAAAACCTTTTTTTGTTCGTTCGTTAAAACCCGAGCAGATAATTAATTGCAGCGGAAAGATAAGAAATAAATAAAGGAGACAAATATTTTTACTTGGTTCGTAGCCTTCGGCTACTACTCCGAGGCCCTAGTGGTCATTGACCACGCACGGAGGGCAAAACACTAAAACACTCCTCCTCGTTGGAGGTAGGAGTTAGACGATTACAAAAACCTTCGAAAGCAAAAGATAGAGAGACACACCCTCTCTTCTATTAATGTAAAATGCAACGATAGAAAACCTCAATAAAGAATTGTAGTATAAAAGAGATGACAAAATAAAATTATACCAACAACTAGTAAATATAAATTAAGCTAGGGTTGTTGGCAGCACTTCGTCGTTGTAGAGTCGTCGAAGAGTCATAGTGTTGCGGAGGCTTTTGAGCACTTAGAGATTGATGAAAAACCCTAGGAGAAGCCCTCCTTTTATAGCCTTTAAGCCCCTCATCGAATGGGTCTTCAACCAATAGGAATTGGGCACAAAACTCCTTGAAAAATGGTGATAAAGCTTGACTCCTCGAGGCTGATTTTTGACCATCGGTTGAACTAATTTCTTGGCCGGTTGAACTGATGGCTCAGCAGTTGAACTGATCCTTGGCCGGTTGAACTGATGGATCAGCAGTTGAACTGATCCTTGGCCGGTTGAACTGATTTCCAGACTTTTCGACTGTAATAAAGAGTTAGCTCCAAATATAAGTGAATTCGACGGCCACTTGCTGTCCGATCTCAACATAGACCTTCCATGGGAAGTCTTGGTCAGATTGTCGCCTAAGGATGTCCCCGTATGATGGACTAGACCTTACTTATGCTCACTCACACGAGCTTACCTCAACATTTACCTTTGAAGCCTTGCTTTTGATCTCCACCTGATTCCTTCGGCTCCCTCCGAAGTCCTCCCGGTGTCGCCCGACCACTATGGTTCTCTCCGAGTGTCGCTGACCATCTGCTTAGCTTAGCATTTCTGCACACTCGATTCAGCTCGTGAGATAATGACATGAGCTTAACTTTATATCATTTGCTATAATCAAAACTCATGTTCGACTTAGGTGCCTACTGCACCAACAAGCTCAACGAGCTCTAGAGATGCACATGACAGTAATCAAACTCCTTCTCGACTACAAGTCAGAGGTGGAGAAACCTCATACAAGCAATTACAATAGTAAAACAAAAATACAAGCCAAAATACAAAGACAATACAAAAGAGAACTTTTACACAATTGCTTCGATCACTTTCTTATTGCTTGCTTTGGTTTGCTCTTGAAGGACTGGAATGCAGCAGCAATTCCCCTCCAAAATCTCCCCAAAATCCTTGATAAAATCCTCTATCTCAAGCTCCATTTATTACCTGCATCGAGCTGATTCCACGCCCATCAGTCGACTGATCGTGACCATCAATCGACTGGTCCTGTATCCATTTTCTCACGATGACTCGATCCACGCTGGCCAAGTTCCAATGGATCCATCATCAGTCGACTGATCATGCCCATCAGTCGACTAATGATCCCATCAGTCAAATGGTCACTGTGATCACTCGACTGGAAACCATTCTATGCTCGAATTCGCCTCGTCGATCGATCCCATCATCGATTGGTGATGGCGTCTTCGATCATTGCCCTCCTCGTCGATCAGTTCGACTCGACTTGAGTCGATCGAACACCGGTCGAGTCCAATCGACCTAGAGCAGTCGACTGGCACACATGCCTACAATCTTTCTAGTGATAAGTCCCATATCACTTAAGGGAGGCAACCCAATTTTCCTCCCATGATGAAATACACATCCATCTTCCCATGATGGATACCTCCCCCAAAGGCTTGCTCCCCCTTGACCATTGCACCAATAATGTCCTTGGAGAGTCCCTAAGCCAATAGGAACATTAAAACAAACAAAATTAAGGCAAAGTTCAACAATGAACTCTCATCCACCTTAAAATTGATACTCACCCTAAACACTTCTCCTAATCCATATCCAATGGATTTCCACCCTTTCTAACATCTCACGCCCATCTACGTGGCTATAGATCTTGATGCCTATGATACAGGCTGCTTCACCTAAGTCCTTCATTGAGAAGCACGTCCCCAGCCAAGTTTTCACAGACTATAGCGAAGGGATGTCATTCCCAATGAGTAGTATGTCATCCATATACAATACAAGGAAGACAACTGTGTTCCCATTAACCCTCTTATAGACACAGGGTTCTTCTTCATTCTTGATGAAACCAAACTGTTTGATCGCATCATCGAATCGAAGATTCGATCTCCGAGAGGCTTGCTTTAGCCCATAAATGGACCTTTGCAGCTTGCATACTTTCCCAGTATGTTATGGATCTTCAAAACCCTCAGGTTGTGTCATGTACACATCCTCGAGTAAGTTTCCATTCAGAAACGTTATTTTGACATCCATCTGCCTGATCTCATAATCGTGGTATGCTGCAATAGCAAGCATGATCCGAATGGACTTAAACATCGCCACTGGAGAAAAGGTTTCATCATAGTCAATACCATGAATCTGCTTGAAACCTTTAGCCACCAATCGGCCCTTATAGGTATGCATAAGTCCATCCATATTAGTCTTTCTCCTAAAGACCCACTTACACCCAATGGGTTTGATGTTAGGGCAATCTCTTGCCGTGATATGGTTTTGATGGTGTGGCAAAGGGTTTAAGTTAGTTTGATATGTTGATGTGATATGTGCGTTGAAGTCATGCAGGACTTAGTAATTCGCACATGGAGCCGTGGCGAGTTTCACATCTCATGACTCGTGCCTTGAGTCGGTGAAGGATAGCTTTGCAGAAGCCGTGCGCTTGGAGCATCCGAGGGACCGCCGGACGAGAAGCTTGGAGTGAAGCCGGAGGAAGTAGACTACGAGGCAAGAGACGCGAAGGAGCATTGCAGAGTCGTGCGCTGATCTTTGGAGGGCGTGGCCGAAGCGAAGAGAACTTCGGCGAGGACTCAGAAAGAGAGTGGCGGTGTAACCCGGGAAGGTAGCTCTTAGGTGAAACTTGGCCATTTGGCCAAGTGTCGGATGGGTTTTCGACACGGTCATTGCCATGTCATGGCGATCGTATCTGGTCGAGTGAGTTCGTGGTATCGGCCGATCGGATTGCCAGCGGCGCCATCGTGGGCGGTCGATGCCGAAGATCGATCATTCTGAAGGCGGCGATGATAGATAAGGGTTCCCGCAGCCGTTAAGTAGCCGATCGGGCGAGGCGATCGACGAAGGGAGATCGGCCGATGAGGTCCATCGATCGACCGCCAAGAGTTCTGTTGGACTACAGCGGTCGGGATCCGGCGTGTTCGGAGGCCGTTGTAGTGGCACGATCGGCGCCAAGGGCGACGATCGGTGATGGCGGCAAGCGGGAAGAAGTTAGCCCTCTCTATAAAAGAGAGGGTGTAAGCCTTTGAGAGGCTAATGCTCATACTCAAACGATCTTCCTAGTGCCCCAGCTTTAAACTCTTCTTACTTGTCTTTACTTCAATCCTATTGTAAGAAGAGTGATCTTGGTTGTAAAGGTTACCTCCACCTAGCTTTGTGCAAAGGAGAGACCGATAGTGATTGGTTTTGGGAGTGATTCACGTGGGCCGAATCGGACCGTGGATTAGCGGCGTAGCCGTGAACCACGTTATATCTCGGTGTTTGTATTGCTTGTTTATATTTTGCTTGTCTTTACTTATAGTTGTATATTCGCTTGCGCTAACGTTTTGTAGGCGAGCAATTTACGTCCAACGTCACGAGGGCTATTCACCCCCTCTAGCCGGCCATATCGATCTCCTAAGTGGTATCGAGCCGAGGTTGCTTGTCACGGACTAACCGCCGCAACAAGCCCTACATCAAAAATGGCGGCTCCAACATCCATCCTCCAGTTTGAAGGAGAATTCGCTTGGTGGAAGAAGCGAATGGAGGTATTTTTCGAAACGGATTTTGATATAATGATTACAATGGAATCCGGTTTCGTTTTACCTAGGGATGAAGAAGGGAAGCCAATAGAGAAATCTAGGTGGACCAAGAGGCAAAGAGAGGAGCACCTTGCAAACTCCAAAGCCAAGCACCATCTCTACAATGTGCTCCCTCAACAAGAGATCAACCGGATCGGAGAATGTGCTAGCGCCAAAGAGATGTGGGAGAAGCTTATAGAACTCCATGAAGGCACATCCGAGGCCAAGCTAGCAAGGAGAGACCTCCTCCGCTCCCAACTATCCAATATAAAACTAGAAAAGGGAGAAAAGGTAACCTCACTACACTCTAGGTTTAAAGAAATTTTAATTAGGCTAACAAGTGTAGGTGAGAAGCTATCAAACCGGGATATGGTAATGAAGGCCATAGATGCCTTTCCCCGGTCCTCAAAATGGAGCTCCATGGTGGACTCATTCTATATCTCAAAGAATTTAGAAGTGAGCACCTTGGAGGAGTTCTTCTTGTTGGGTTTCCGGCACCGCGGCGTGTGTGTGTTCGATCATGTTTCGTAAACATGAGCACAGCGGAAGCAATAAAAATAATAAATACTCCTATTTATTACAACACACACAACACACGCATGCTATTACAACAAGTGTAGACATAACCGTAAATTAAAATTGCGATAAAAGGAAATTAAACTACGTTATACCTTCCGTATGACGTGTAGCGGGAACGGCATCAACCGGAACGATCCTCGTAAGAATCGTCTCTATCCGTATCCACGCCGAGCTCCTCGGGATGACTTCGCTAAGTCACGAGCTTCGTCTTCGTACGGGTTACTAGCCTCGTGTTGAAGACGACGTGATCGAGAGATGATCACGATCCGAATCCAAATTCGGATCCAAAACGAGTTCTCAAAACTCGCTTCTCCGGAGAGGTATTCGTCAACCGTTTGACGAATCCTTCGTCCTCCACCTCAGAGGATTACCGGAGATCAAATCCCCGGTATGTTAGCTGCTGTCGGAGCACTATCCGTCGTCCAAACGACGCTCCGACGAGAGGAGAAGAAGCTGTCCAGAAAACTTGACAGCTTGGTGGAGGAGATAGGCGCCGGCCAACAAAGGAAGCCAAGTGCTTACCTTGATGCCAAACCTAAGGAGGATCGCTGGAACTCTTCCGGCAGCAGCTCGACGCCGGCGAGGAGGAAGGAAGAAGCCGCCTTACGGGCGCGGTTGGAGGAGCCGTGGGCGGCAACACAAGCTGGGCGGCAACTTCACCAAGGAGGTTGGCGGCAACTCTTGATGTTGGGCGGCCAAAAATAGATTAGGTTTAGGGTTAGGGTTTAATCCCTATTTTATAGAGAACTAATTCTCTTAATGGTTAATGGATCATATCCATAAAGCCCGTTAACCCGCTCCATTAAGATAAGTTAAAATAAACCAAACCATGATGGTTTATTTTAAGTTAAAACGAACCGAACCAACCTTTGGTTCATTCGTTTAATATAAACCAAACCCTTTGGTTTATTCTCATCCATTGGATTAGGACCAAACCATTTTGGTCCATCCATTATGTCTTCATAAGACACTGCCCATCCACACTTCCATTGCGACTGAAACAATTTCATGCTCGCTTTATGTTTGGTCCAACCAAACATAGTTTCTCTCGGTCTGAGAATCCCATTCTCAAGCTCGTTTTAAATCCTTTGGATTACACTCGTTGTGCGTGTGACCAAATAGGTTCTCGGTTTATGTTGGCCATCTATAATTAACCATTAATTATAGAACGATCATGAGTGGCACCTAGTAGTACATCATGATCCCCAATTAACCGAAAAGATCAACTGTTGTTCCAGAACTATTTCAAACCCTTGATGGCTCGAATGAATCGTGCCCCATTCCCTTCACTCATCTTATACCCACTTGGTTGGGACATGGTCTATTGTGTCATCCCACTAGGTGTCACTCACGCTACCCAAGTATCATTTCCTCGTCCTACGGATTCTAGTTACTCCACATGTATCGAAGAGTACCTTACTCTAAACATGTATTGCTTTGGCCAAAGACTTTAGTAACAATCCGACGAGAAGAGGCCATGGGTATACATCTCCTCGCAAGGAGTGGTGAATCCTTTATAGGCTATTCAAACACCTTCGATCACTTCGACTTATACCCAATCATCCCGGGTCCACATCTCCTTAGAGATGTTTGCTTAAGATGTCAAAGCATAAGTCTCCATGATCAAGATGACTTGAATACCGCAAGTCAAAGGAACATCGCACTTAAGCCACAGTAAGAACTTCATTGACATATCTATATATATGCAGAGAACCATATGAAGTCTTACGGCTGGTCACTCCAATGAACTAGTTACCATAACTAGCATCCACGATTAACTCCGGACATCACAATGTCTCCAGCCAGTGAGAATCAGCTGCTTGGATACACCAAGGAGTATACCTTATGCTAGTCTCGACAGAATTGATGGTGTCCAAATCCATCAATTCATCGACTAGGGATAATTCCGATACATCACAATTACACATGTAGAGATACTCACTAGTTGTGATCCAATCACAAAGTCTCTCATGCTGTGAATCGTATCGTGGACATTCAGTAAATGAGTTTAAGATCCAATCAAATACATTAAACATGTATACTCAAATAGTGAATCTTCATTTATCATATAAATGGTTCATACATAAGGCGATTGCCTTAGGACATCTCTCATATATTACTAACACTTCTCAACAATGGAACTCCACGAAACTAGGCTTGAAGGAATACAAGAGGAGCCTAGAATTCAACCTTCAAGAGGAGTAGCATTATTGGCAAGTAAGGGGAAGAAGAAGATGGAAATCCCCTCCTCCTCCGATGACGAAGCGTCTTCCTCCTCCTCCATGGATAGCACCGAAGAAGCCTATATGGTAAGGAGGGTAAGACGTGCATTTAAGAATTTTAGATTTGATAAATCTAATGATAGGAATAGAAGACCAAGGGGGAAGGTCATATGCTATAACTGCCAAGGAGAGGGACACATAAGGGACAATTGTCCCCTCCTAAACAAAAGCAAAGAAGAGAAGAAAAAGAAAGAAGAGAAGAGGAAGAAGAAGAAGGGGAGCAAGAGAAAGGAAGAAGAGAAGAAAACAAAGGAGAAGGGAAAGGCTAAGGCTCTCAAGGCAAGGACTTGGGATGACCCATCCTCATCCTCCTCATCATCATCGGATGAGGAGAATGCCTTTGTCACCAATTTGGCCTTGATGGCCTTTGATGACTTGGATTGCTCTTCATCCGAAAATGAAGAATCAAGCTCAAATGGGGAGAGCTCAAATGAAGGGGGAGCTTCCACATCCTCCTCATCCGAAGAAGAAGAGGACATGGAAACTATGGTAACCAATCTCTCACCTAGTAAAATAGTTTCTATGATTTCTAGTTTAACTAAGGATTTATTTAGGGCAAAGAAGAAAAATAAATGCATGCTTGAACAAATTAAGGACCAAGAACAAAAATTAGAAAAAGCATGCTTAAATGAAAATGATAATATTTCTTCTAGCTTAAATGATGATGCATGCTCACATGATTATATGCTTTTGGATGTTAGTGATGCATGTATAAATGAAAATAGGGCATTAAGGGAAAAGGTAGATTATTTAACAAAAGCCCTAGAGAAATTCACTATAGGCTCCAACACCCTTAACATGATAATTGGGAGCCAAAGGGCAAGTTTTAACAAGAAGGGCCTAGGATATAAAGAGAAGAAAAATGAAAAGGCCTATAAATGCCTAATAGCTAGGGGACAAGATAAAAAAGAAAGCAATAGCTAGGAAATGGATCCCCAAGGAATATTTAGTGAACCCAATAGGAAAGAATCTATTTTGGGTTCCAAAATCCATCCTTAAGGGTTAGAAAACCCCTAGGGTAGTCAACCATATGAACTTGACCTATATCATATTTTGGTTGACTTAGGATGACGGGACAACATTTTTTAGATAGTGTTGGGTGATGATAACGTGCCCATAAATAGGTAATAATGCTTAAATCATCATGATTGATGTAATTCCTATGTATGTATTAAATCATGATTTATGATTTTGATATTTGGCATGTTATCATGAGAAATAGGGTTAAGTCATGCTTTAGGTGATAATTTGTTTATTATCATCATATAATACCTAATGCATGACTATTATTTGATGGATACATGAGTTTCATGATCATAATGTAGAATTAATTGATATATGTCATTATGATCATGTAGGATGTTAGGTTGATACTTAACCATGATAGAATTGCATGAATATATGGGTTAAGTATATACAAATACCCCCTAGGATACATCTCACACTCACTATAGGCTAACTTGATTGCAAACTTAGCATGGGTGAGATGTTAGGATGATACAAATGCCCACTAATGCCTATCGCATTTAGATGGTCATTTAAAGTATCAAAATAGCAATAATAGACCAATCATGGGGAAGGCTTATGTTTAATTCATAGACATATTGCCCAAAGATCATGGTTGGATATTTCATATGTTTTCAAAACAATTTCTTACCTTAAAATACATATATTCATGTTTTGAAACAATTGGATGCAAAACTAGGTAGCTAACTTGATACTAGAATGATCAAAAACCTAGTGGTTTTTACAAGTGTTTGGATTTTTGGCAAAAACAAGAAAATATAATGAGTTTTCATGAAAAACTATTTTTCATTGATAGATATACTTAATAGAAATATGTTCCCCAAATTTCATAATTTTTCAAATTTTCTGGAATTTATAATGCATTTCAAATTATCGAGAAAATCGTAAATATGGATTCATTTGCGATCATTGCCATATGATGCGATCATTGGTGGCTATAAATCAGAATATTGAAGGCCGAATTCAGTTTGTAAACCTCCTACAAGTGGTAGAAATATACTTGATGCCACCAACAAGTGGTAGAAATATACTTGATGCCATCAACAAATGGTACCTAATTTTTAAATCAACTTGACATATTTTTCCCTCCATTATACTTGATGCCATGAGCTTATAACTTAGTGTTAATCTTTTTGATGGTGTCAAAGGGGGAGAAATAAGTATGTTTAAGTTAATCACTTTAGAGGGAGAAATATATTATAGGGCGAGAAATATATGATAGGGGGAGAAAATTTGCATAGAGAGTTTCATGGATTAAGGGGGAGTTGCATGTTGCTATATCATGTTTATCTTTACATGCTTTCTTACCTTAGAATTTATATCAAATGTTTTTACCTAACTTAAACGGATTGCCACACATCAAAAAGGGGGAGATTGTTAGGGCAATCTCTTGCCGTGATATGGTTTTGATGGTGTGGCAAAGGGTTTAAGTTAGTTTGATATGTTGATGTGATATGTGCGTTGAAGTCGTGCAGGACTTAGTAATTCGCACATGGAGCCGTGGCGAGTTTCATATCTCATGACTCGTGCCTTGAGTCGGTGAAGGATAGCTTTGCGAAAGCCGTGCGCTTGGAGCATCCGAGGGACTGCCGGACGAGAAGCTTGGAGTGAAGCCGGAGGAAGTAGACTTCGAGGCAAGAGACGCGAAGGAGCATTGCAGAGCCGTGCGCGATCGCCGAGGGACGTGGCGAGAACGAAGAGAACTTCGGGCGAGGACTCCAGAAATGAGAGTGGCGATTGTAACCCGGGGAAGGGTAGCTCTTAGGTGAAACTTGGCCATTTGGCCAAGTGTCGGATGGGTTTTCCCGAGCACCACGATCATTGCCATGTCATGGCGATCGATTGCTCGAGTCGAGTGAGTTCGGATCGTATACATCGATTTGGATTGTGGCGGTGTCGTCGCCATCACGTGGGCGATCATTGCCAAGACCATCGATCGGGCGCGGCGATCGATCGATAGATAAGGGTTCTGACAGGCTCGTGAGCGATCGGGCCGTAGGCCGGAGTCGACTACGAGCGAGGTCCATCGATCGATCCAAGAGTTCTTCCTTGGACTACAGCGGTCGGGATCCGGCGTATTCGGAGGCCGTTGTAGTGGCGATCGCCAAGGGTGGCGATCGTGATGGCGCAACGGGAAGAAGTTAGCCCTCTCTATAAAAAGAGAGGGTGTAAGCCTTTGAGAGGCTAATGCTCATACTCCAAACGATCTTCCTAGTGCCCCACAAGCTTTAAACTCTTCTTACTTGTCTTTACTTCAATCCTTTTGTAAGAAGAGTGATCTTGGTTGTAAAGGTTACCTCCACCTAGCTTTGTGCAAAGGAGAGACCGATAGTGATTGGTTTTGGCGGAGTGATTCACCGTGGACGAATCGGACCGTGGATTAGCGGCGTAGCCGTGAACCACGTTATATCTCGGTGTTTGTATTGCTTGTTTATATTTTTCTTGTCTTTACTTATAGTTGTATATTCCGCTTGCGCTAACGTTTTGTAGACGAGCAATTTACGACGTCCAACGTACGAGGGCTATTCACCCCCCTCTAGCCGGCCATATCGATCTCCTACATTTGACCCCTTCAGGTGGATCAACAAAAGTCCATACTTAGTTGGTGTACATGGATTCCATCTCGGATCTCATGACCTCTAGCCATTTCTCAGAATCTGGGCTCATCATAGCTTCCTGATAGAAGGTAGGCTCATTCTCAATGAGCATTACGTCATCATGGTCAGACAAGAGAAATGAGTATCTCTCATGCTGATGCGTACCCTATCAGATATGCGAAGAGGTAGGTCTACCTGAACAGGTGGTTCTTCCACAACTCCTTGTGCAACAACCTCATCACCCACAACACTTTGTGGTTCATGTTCAACCTCCATCAAGGCCTCAGTGCTATGGTCCTTATCTTGAATTTCTTCAAGATCGAAGGTACTCCCACTAGTTTTTCTAGAAATAAAATCCCTTTCTAGAAAAACTCCAGTCTTTTCCACAAACACTCTGTGCTGACTGGGAATGTAGAAGTAATATCCCTTTGTATCCTTGGGATATCCAACAAAATAGCACCTATCGGATTTGGGTCCCAGTTTTTATGAGACTTGACGTCGAACGTAAGCCTCACAACCCCAAATCCTCATGAAAGACATCTTAGGATTTCTCCCTGTCCATATCGTATATGGTGTCTTTATAATAGCCTTGGATGGTACACGGTTAAGGGTAAAGGCTGCTGTGTCTAGAGCATATCCCCAAAAGGATATAGGAAGATCTGTGTGACTCATCATAGATAATACCATATCTAATAGGGTACGATTCCTCCTTTCGGATACACCATTCCACTGTGGTGTTCCAGGAGGAGTGAGTTGGGATAGAATCCCACACTCAGCTAGATAGGCACGAAACTCATGGCTAAGGTATTCACCACCTCGATCTGATCGAAGTATCTTAATACTCTTGCCAAGCTAGTTTTGTACTTCATTCTTGAATTCTTTGAACTTTTCAAAGGATTCTGATTTATGTGTCATAAGATACACATAACTATATCTACTGAAGTCATCAGTAAATGTAATGAAGTACTTGTAACCACCTCTAGCAGCAACATTGAAAGGACCACATACATCACTATGTATAAGTTCTAACAAATCTGTTGCTCTTTCGCTGTGTCCACTAAAGGGAGTCTTGGTCATCTTGCCTAAAAGGCAAGACTCGCATGTCTCATATGATTCAAAATCAAATGAGTCTAGCATCCCATCCTTATGGAGATGAGATAAACGACTCTCATTTATGTGACCTAAGAGACAATGACAGAGATAGGTTTGGTTCAACTCATTTGACTTGAACCTCTTGGTACTTATGTTATAGATAGGGCTCTCTAAGTCTAGAAAGTAGAGTCCGTTCATTAGAGGTACACTACAATAGAACATATCATTTAAATAAACTGAACAACATTTGTTCTTTATTATAAATGAAAATCCTTTCTTGTCCAAACAAGAAACTGAAATGATGTTCTTAGTTAAGGCAGACACATAATAACATTCATCTAATTCTAGTACAAGCCCTGAGGGCAGAGATAGATCATAAGTTCCTACAGCAACAGAAGCAACCCTTGCTCCATTGCCTACTCGTAGGTCCACCTCGCCCTTTGTTAATGCCTTGCTATTTCTCAGCACCTGCACATTGGTACAAATGTGAGATGCACATCCGGTATCTAATACCCATGATGAAGAAATAGATAGATTGACTTCTATAACATTTATACCTGAAGTAGAAGTCTCACTTCTTTTCTTCTTAAGATCTTCCAGGTAAGCTTTGCAGTTAAGCTTTCAGTGTCCAGCTTCCTTGTAGTGGAAGCAAGCCCATTCCTTGGCTACCCCTCCTTTGGGTTTAAGTTCTTTGCTTTTGCCCTTGGCTTGGGACTTTCCCTTACCTTTAGGCTTGCCCTTGCCTTTCTTCTTGTGCACCATCAAAATGGTGTCAAATTTTCCCTTCTTAAGGTTAAGCTCAGCAGTTCTCAACATGCTAAGCATCTCAGGCAGTGGCTTATCAATTTCATTCATGTTATAATTCATGACAAATTGATTGTAGGCTTGTAGCAAAGATTGCAAGATTAGGTCAGTGGCCAGCTCTTGGCCAAGTGGAAATCCCAGCCTTTGTAGTTTTTCTACGTACCCAATCATCTTGAGTACATATGGACCTATGGGAGTCCCATCTTGCATTTTGGACCTAAATAATGCCTTAGAGACTTCATATCTCTCATGCCTTGCTTGTCCTTGATATAGTTGACGAAGATGTCCAACCATATCATAAGCATTCATGAACTCATGTTGCTTCTGAAGCTCAGAGTTCATGGTCGCGAGCATTAGACATGACACATCTAATGCATCATCTTGATGCTTCTTGTAAGCATCTTTGTCACCGCGAGGCGGCGGAGGTGCCTCGAATGGGCTCTCGGGGCGTGACTTCCTTTCTTGGGTGAGAACAATTCTCAGGTTCCTGTACCAGTCCAGGAAATTTGCTCCATTGAGCTTATCCTTCTCAAGGACAGAACGCAGAGAGAGAGTGTTCATGTTTGTCGACATAGTTATCTACAACATACAATGCAGAGAATTTATATCATATTCCTTTTATCATTTAATTAGGCCTTTAATCAAATGATGCTCCCACTGAATTATAGGAATTTTGTAGAATCGAGTTATGGATGTCGTCAAACCACATTACTAGATTCATACAAACTAGCTATAATTCTTGCGGGACAAGATCCATATTATACTAAGCCTTGAGTTAGCTTTGGCTAAATCACCCAAGACTTAGTATGATCGGTGGGTAACACATTACCGATTACATCTCTATGCAACTCTTGTTTATAGGATCAAGACCCACATTTACAAAAGACCTTGAGTTAGCTTTGGCTAAATTGCCCAAGATTTAATGTAAATGCGATCTTAACCAATCTTTCCAACGATTGGAATATACTTATAGTTCTACTCGATCCAATTGAGTTAATTAGTTTTGCTCAATCTAATTGAGCTTACTCTAACCCAAGCGTGATCGGCAGGACCAAGATTGTCCCTCCGCACCCTACCAAGATAATATGCGTTGCTCTGCTTTGGCAGATTCAACAACAACAAATGATCGAGGTAGTGATGGGTATCAAGGCTCGGTAGGCATTTTCGAGTTGATTCGATTATGATCTAATCTAATTGTAATGTGTATCTTATACGCATTTAGGCCTTTATTATCCTATATTATCATGCATCACATACATACAATCATTATTCTAGCATGCATCATATACATACAAGAAAATTATCCTAGCATGCATCATTTACATACAAGCATTATTCTACTAGCATGCATCACATACATACAAGAAAAATCAAATATATATATATATATATATATATATATATATATATATATATATATATATATATATATATATATATATATATATTTAACTGTGATGTAGTCATGGCCCTACTACGATCTTTTCAAGCCAATGAGAAGATCGGACGGTCAACCTAAGGCTAGCGGCTTCTCCAAGCGCTTCCTTTGACCGCCATGTGTCGTCGGCACCCTTCTCGTAACCTCGTCTTCAAGGGGTCTTTCCACCTCTCCATTTTGTACATTACAAATATAAAACTCGAGTTACATTCGAGTCTAAAACTATTTACAACTAGAATATCATAAGAAGGGGTACGATGTGCAGGTCGCATACACTATACAACACGCACAACCACAAAAATGGCACGCAGGCCGTATTATGAATTACAACACATCATCCAATCAAAATGGGGTTATTGGGCCATGATAATCACAGAATTATACATAATTCTAAATTATGTATTTTTACATAAAATTTCTATAATTTTTCCTATTTTTTTTTTCAATTTTATGAGTCACCTCCCCGTAATGGTCCCGCTAAGCGGTTTCCGGGCGTGATCGCGGAACAAGGCCCCTTTCGGGGATAGGGGCAGCGCCCTTACTCGCAAAATAAACTTTGCGAGTGTCCCTTCAATGATCTTACAGCAACTTAAGTCGCTGTCCCAAAAACCTAAAGCAAGAACTCGCCGTTTCGAAGAGTTTTTCTCGACGGTTGAAGCCTACAAGTGTCCCAACACTCGTTGCTTCGATTCTTCGAGAAAAATACCCAAAAATTATATAAAAATAGGAAATTTACAGAAACATATAAATCTGTAATTTTTATATCTAATACAAAAATTACAAAAACGAAACACATACATGCTTCGCACATGGCTCTGATACCATTGTTGGACTTTTCCGAGCCGCAAAAACTGCTTTTTGCGTTGCGAAAACCTCGGAAGCCCCGGCCACGGATCCGTGCGAAGATGTATTAGAACAAAAACATGTATGTGTTTATATAATACCCTAGATCTACCTTAGATCTACATGATAAGGACGTTACCCTCGATGCGACGCCCTTTGCAAATCCCGCTCGTCCAAAAGGTTCGCCGAAACTCGAGAGTGTCAAGTGCACACTCCTCTATTGGTATCCACACAAGCAATAGGTGGAGAAAACACACCCTTGAGTGTGCTAGCACTCTATGGATGGTTCGGCCAAGAAGGTTGGGAGAGGGGGAAAGCTTGAGGGAAATTGATCCAAGGAAGAAGATGAAGTTGTGTAACTTCCCAAAAATGAATTCCCACATCTAATGGGGTTGGCCAGCCACTTCATGGAGAGGGGGTTACATGCATGCATGTAACTCCCATGACCATTGGTCTCCCTCATGAGGTGGCACCACATGACAAAGTCAATGATGATGTGGAGCATCATCATTGGTCGGTCATGCCAAGTCATCATCATGACATGGCATTTGGTCAAGTCAAACTTGACCTTTCATCTTCCCTCTCAAGTCAAGTCAAACTTGACCTCTTATCTCCCATGGTTGATCAAATCCAACCATTTGATTCAAGTCAATTTAATTTAATGAATCTCTATTCATTAATTTAAAATGATTTGATGAATCAAATCTAAATTAGACTCATTCAACACATGAATCAACTTGAGTCTAACTCAATTAGTCTAATTTGGATTACTCTTAATCCAATTTGGTTCATCCCATGAACCTAATCCTCATGGTTCATCATATGAACCTAATCTCCATCTAATTGCTCTTATGTGTGTGACCCTATAAATTCTTGTAACGTTGGCAATGTCCCTAATCCGATTTAGGAACATAAGCAATGAGCGGTATCTAGCAACACATCATTGCTACCCAAGTTACAAGAATGTTGAGCTCCAACATCACCTTTGTGACTACTAATTGTGACTCTCACAATATGTGACAATGTCCCTCTATCCTTGACATCTAGATTGACCAATCGAGGCATAGACCGTGTGATCCTCGGTACAATCTAAATCTTGAACTCCAAGTAGACTCACTCTAATCAAATGAGCTCAATATCTCATATTAACTCATTTGGGCATGGCCATGCACTTCGTGGTCTCACTCTATCAAGAATATCGATGTCACCCCCGTCATATAGGAGGGATAGATCCCATCTACATCACTCACATCCCTCCGCATAATTTGTTACATACCCAGTAATCGCCTTTATAGTCCACCCATTTAAGGGTGACGTTTGACGAAGCCAAAGTATGCAACTCCTTATGTAGGGAACCATGATGACTTCAGGTCTAAGGACTAATAGTCATACTAATAGCCACATGAGAAAGTATATGACACTCATATAATGATCCATGATACTTTCTCATGGCGGGTCATTTAGTATACATTCTCCAATGCATACCCATGTGTCAACTTGATATCTCATATCCATGACTTGTGAGATCAAGTCATCATGTTGACCTACATTATAGTCTCTACGCATTAACATTATCCCTGAATGTTAATACTCGACTAGGAATGATTAAGAGTAGTGTTCTCTATATCATCTCATTATCGATTCAACTAATCGATTGATATAGATAAGAACCTACTACTCAAGGAAATTATTATATTTAATTATTTGGCACCAATACAAGTAAATATAATAATCATACCTTTATAAATAGTAATATGATACAATAAAGTCCATACAACAATCATCACATGATTGGCTCTAGGGCTTTCACTAACACTAATGGACTCATTAGGTAGGATTTTTCTAGAATTAATGTGTCTAGGTTTGTCCTTAGGTAAGTCAACATGCTTGGCACCTAAACAAAAATATTTGTTCCCACTAGCATGCTTTTCATTAATAATTGCAAGAGAGCTAAAATAATTCCGAGCATGCTTATCAACCTTAGAAATTGAAGGAGCATTAAATTTTTTCTTAGGGTTAGCTTTGGAAGCTCCCCCTCCATAAGATTCTCCTTCTTGCCCATTCTTCCTCTCCTTAGAGCATTGGCTCCTATAATGTCCCTTTTGATGGTATTTGAAGCACACCATGTGCTCCTTGCTTCTAATTGTAGGGACACCGGTATTTTTCACCTTTGGCACCGGTCGAGCCTTCTTAATCTTCTTGGGACACTTGCTTTTATAGTGTCCTTTCTCCCTACACTCAAAGCATATTATGTGACTTTTATTTTTAATTATAATGCATGAGTTACCTAGGGAGGTGGTGGAAGTCTCTTGATCACTTCTTTCGGAGGTAGATGCTTCTTCTTGATCATGTTCCAGGATGGAACATCTCTCCTCCCCCTCAATGCTAGAGGGGGAGGTTTCCACCAAGTCATCCACATCTTCGAATGTGGATGGTGATTCTTCAACATCATCGGATCCGGATGTTGATGGGCATTCTTCCTCGGCTTCCTCCTCTACTTGTGTCAGTTCGGGATGTTCATTGAATTTGATCACCTTATGCCATAGGTCCTTTGCATCCCTATATTCACCTAGCCTAGACCAAATGTTGTTAGGTATTAAATCACTTAGCATTTTTATTACCTCGAGATTTGTCTTGAAATCCTTCATTTGGTCCTTGGTCCATCTTGATTTTTCTATTGGCTTGTTTTCCTTGTCCCTAGGCACTTCAAAATCATTTTCAATAATTAACATGAAATCGAAATCGGTTTCAAAGTATACCTCCATCCTTTTCTTCCACCAAGGAAAATCTCCGTCGAATTTCGGTGGATGGATGTTGTAGTCGGCCATCTTGTCGTGCTTGTGTTGACGGTAAGTTCTCAATAAGCAACCTGACTCTGATACCACTTGTTGGAATGTCGGTGGACGGCTAGAGGGTGGTGAATATCCCTAATCGTGTATGGTGGTGGTTGATCGCTCTTAATCATCTACAAACAATATTAGTGCAGCAGAATGATAGAAATATAAAACGAATGCAATACAACACACAAGACACGATGATATATGTGGTTCGGAACCTTAGGGTTCCTACTCCACGGGGCGAGCTCAACGAGCTCTAGAGATGCACACGGTAATACTCAAACTCCTTCTCGACTACAAGTCGGAGGTGGAGAAACCTTGTACAAACAATTACAATAGTAAAACAAAAATACAAGCCAAAATACAAAGACAATACAAAAGAGAACTTTTACACAATTGCTTTGATCACTTGCTTGTTGATTGCTTTGGTTTGCTCTTGAAGAACTAGAATGCAGCAGTAATTCCCCTCCAAAATCTCCCCAAAATCCTTGGCAAAATCCTCTATCTCGAGCTCCATTTATAACTTGCATCGAGCTGATTCCACACCCATCAGTCGACTGATCGTGACTATCAGTCAACTGGTCCTGTAGTCATTGTCTCACAACTACTCGATCCACGCTGGCCAAGTTCAAACGGATCCATCATCAGTCGACTAATTATGCCCATCAGTCGACAAATGATCCCATCAGTCGAGTGGTCGCCGCGATCACTCAACTGAAAATAATTTTGTCCTCGAATTCGCCCCGATCAGTCGACTGATGGCATCTTCAGTCAACTGCCCTCACTCGTCAGTCAATTGTTCGGCAAGAACTTGGTCAGTCAAACACCGATCGAGTCCAATCGACCTAGAGCAGTCGACTGGCACCTATGTCAGTCGACTGATGTCGCGTAAAACCTCAAACACCAAGTTGTTTGAGCATCCGATCATCAGGTAAACCCTCAAACACCACGTTTGAGCTTTCGACACTTAGTCTTAGCCACTTGGCCAAGTCCACCTCATCCTCTCATGGAGTTCCCCACCGAAGCTCTCTTCCCTCAGCCTACGTCTCTCGGATGCACCAAGTGCACGACTTCGCAATGACATCCTTCGCATCTCTTGCCCTCGAAGTATGCTTCCCTTGGGCCTCACTCCATGCACTCCCTGTCCCACGGTCCCATGGATGCACCAAGTGCACAGCTTCGCAATGTCATGCTTCACCGACTCAAGGACCTCGAGCCTAATGAACTTGCCAAGTCCTCAAGACTTCCCACACCAAGCCTCATGCTTGGACTTTTCACAACCAAGGCTACACACTTGGATTTACGTGGCCAATCCATGTTGGACTTCCCATGACAATCCCATGTCATGTGTTTTGTCTAACATCAAAATACAGTTCGAGTCAAACTCGAGTCTGGGCCGATTGCACCAACAACATATGTAATCCCATTATAGAATATGTGGATCACTAGCCACCTCTCGAGACTGTGGTGGGGACACTAATATTGTAACCCCTTATAGCGATCCCAGGCTTCAAAAAGTGACTCTTCCTCTTTCTGACGGAAGCTAATGATAAGGTGGCGCATGTGAGCTGTCTTACTCAATGGCAAGAATTTATTCAGAATTTGCTGCTCACACTGCTCCTAGGTAGTAATGCTTCCTAAAGGAAGGGAGTGAAGCCACCTCTTCACTTTATCCCACAATGAAAATGGGAATAGGCTCAAACGGATCACATCAGTGGGTACTCCATTGAATTTCATAGTCGAGCATATCTCTAGGAACGTCTCAAGGTGCTAATTAGGGTTTTCAGTTGCTAGAATAGGGTTTTCAGTTTGTCAAGTGGATATTGTTGTTTGGAGTAAATATCTTAAGAGTAAAGGTTGTGAGGTCGACGGTAGTCCTAACTCAAGTACGGTGTCACTTGGAGAAAGCGAAGGAGGTTTCAATTTCCTAAAAGGATTCTAGGACTTCGATATCACATTTACGTCGTTGGACATGTTATCAATTTAATGCTTTAAGGATCTCTAATTATGATCTTGCGGGAGGATCATCATGTAATTTCCCGATGAACTTTTGTTTCTATCAGGAACTACCTATTCCTAACAAAGTTTCCCTTTTGGATCGTCAGAGCTCAGGGGGTTGATACCGTTGGGAGCCCTCTATCACTAAGGTCCCACAAACCATCTAGAGTTAATGTTACCTACTTTGGGCCTTCTGCTAAGATCGGTTATCAAGGTACGAGGATGTCCAAGAAATCCCTATGAGGAGATGGAAAGCATTTCATTTCCTACTCTATCATATTCTACTTTCTACGGTTATCAGAAGGAGGATGTCCACAAGGTTCCTCCTTAGTTTTCCTAGATTTTGATAAAAAGGTTTTCTACCTCTATACTGGCATATGTGCAGTAGAAAAAGAATCAAAACATAATTCTCATCGATCTAAACAACATAAATTGCAAATATAAATTCAAGAGTAGAGAATATATATTCAAACTAGCATATCCAACGTACAAAAACTACTCCCTAATCCTAGAATTAATGTATCTAGTCCATAAACGAAAGAGAATGGACACAAGACATCATAAAGTGAATCATTACAATGAAAAGGTATTTAGGAATAAAACGTAGTACTCTTAGTCATTCTACTTGGTGTTGGAGTGTAAATTCCGGTCCTTGAGCCGCTTCCTCTCTCCTCGTTGCGAGCCTACGATGCTTGTTAGGGTGCCTTCTTCATGTCCTAGCCATCGGCCCTCTCCCTTAGGGTTTGGGTGTGGCTTTATATTTATAGAAGAGGAGATGACTTTCTTTAAATCTCCATGAAACCCTATTCTGCATCAAATTGGGGTAACATCACACGACTGTATGGAATCCACAAGGCCGACCATGTGGCAGGCTGCAACTCCTACCCTTAATCTGCTTCGGGATTAGGCACATTCGTGTTAGATTCACATGACCCGATCGTGTCTTCCTATGAATCATTATGAGAACACCGTCTTTTGGGTCCAAAGCATGCCCATGTTTTGGGGGAACACGGCCAGAGCATGCTTGCCTTCCTTGGACTTCCATTATGTGCCATTTTATCTCCAAAAATGTCGTTCTACACATAAAAATAACAAGAGTAGATCTCTAAACTAGAAAATAGGAAATGAATTCAAAACAAGGAAAAAGGTGCATGAAACAAGTATGAAATGTAATGAGATGTGTGCTAAAACTACTCCTAAAATCCTATATGTTTTGCACAGATCAATAGACAATGATCATGAAGGAAAATTAATTGACTCAAAACTTTATAGGGCTATAATTGGTAGTTTTCTATATCTAACCGCTAGTAGACCCAACATTTTATTTGGTTAGGTATGTACGTAAGATACTAGTCTTGTGCCAAAGAGTATCACTTAGAATCTTAAGATACATCAAAGGCACACTAAGTGTAGGACTTTGGTACCCTAGGACTAGGCCTTTTGATTTGTTTGGGTACACCTGTTAGACTCTCCGAGCCGTAAAAACCATTTTTTGCATTGCGAAAACCTCGAAAGTCAGCCACGGATCCGTGTGAAGATAAATAAAATTCATGTACATTTTTATCTACACTAGATCTCCCTTAGATCTACATGGGAAGATGTTACTCTTGTAGCGATGCCTTTCTCTTATCCCGCTCATCCAAAAGGTTGTCAGATCTCGTAGAGTGTCAAGTGTACACTCCTCTACACGTATCCACATGTGCAAAAGGTGGAGAGAACCACTTAGAGTGTGCTATCACTCTTGGGAGGTCTCGGCAATGGAGGAGAGGGAGAGAAGAAGAATGGAGAAGGAAGAAGAAGAATTCAATTAGCCTTACTAATGTTTTGGCTGGCCACTTAAGGAGGGTTAAAAACATCCATGTAATACCAAGAGTCATGGCTCTTGGTCTTCCTCATGAGGTGGCACACCTTGATGTGTCCATGATGATGTGGAACATCATCATTGGCCGACCCTATGCCAAGTCACCATGAAGTGGCATTTGGTCAAGTCAAACTTGACTCTTCATCTTCCCTCTCAAGTCAAGTCAAACCTGATCTCTTATCTCCCATGGTTGATAAAATCTAACCTTTGATTCAAGTCATTTTTATTTAATGAATCTCTATTCATTAGTTTAAATTGACTCAATGAATCAAATCTAAATTAGACTTATTCAACACTTGAATCAAATTGAGTCCAACTCAATTAGTCTAATTTGGATTACTCTTAATCTAATTTGGTTCATCACATGAACCTAATCCTCTTAGTCCATCATATGAACCTAATCTTCATCTAATTTCCCTTTGTGTGTGACCCTATAGGTTCTTGTAACGTTTGCAATGCTCCTAAACTAATTTAGTAACTTAAGCAATGAGCGGTATCTAGCAACACATCATTGCTACCCAAGTTACAAGAATGTTGAGATACAACATCACCATTGTGACTACTAATTGTGACTCTCACAATATGTGACAATGCCCCTCTATCCTTGACATCTAGATTGATCAATTGAGGCATAGACCATGTTATCCTCTGTACAATCTATATCTTGAACTCCAAGTAGACTCACTCTAATCAAATGAGCTCAAAATCTCATATTGACTCATTTGGGCATGGTCATGCACTTAGTGGTCTCACTCTATCAAGAATCATGATATCACTCCCGTCATATAGGAGGGATAGATCTCATCTATATCACTCGCATCCCTCCGTATAATTTGTTACATACCCAGTAATCGCTTTTATAGTCCACCCATTTACGTGTGACGTTTGACGAAGCCAAAGTATGCAACTCCTTATGTAGGGAACCATAGTGACTTTAGGTCTAAGGACTAATAGTAATACTAATAGTCACGTGAGAAAGTATATGACACTCATATAATGATCCATGATACTTTCTCAAGGGCAAAAGCACTATACATTCTCCTTGGATAGGAGACAACGATATCTCAAATCCATGACTTGTGAGGATGAGGTCAAGCCTACCTACATGCTAGTCTCTTACAAAAAAACATTGTCACAATAATAAAAGTATTACTAGAATGACTAATATTCTCTATATCATCTCATTATCGATTCAACCAATCGATTGATATAGATAAGAACCTTCTACTCAAGGATGTTATTATACTTAATTATTTGGCACCAATACAAGTAAGTATAATAACCAAAAAGAAATATATTTATAAATATATATAGGAATATGATACAACAAGTCCATACAACAATCATCACATGATTGGCTCTAGGGCTTTCACTAACAATCTCCCACTAGCACTAGTGTCGATCACTGTAGTATATAATACCCAATGACCTAGTGTGACCATCATACTTTTTCTGTGCGAAAGCATTGGTCAAGGGATCTGCGATGTTAGCCTCTGTGGGTACTCTGCAAATCTTCACATCTCCTCTATCGATAATCTCTCGAATGAGATAGAAGCGTCGTAGTATGTGCTTGGTCCGCTGGTGTGAGTGAGGTTCCTTAGCTTGCGCAATCGCTCCATTGTTGTCACAATAGAGCTCTATAGGATATGTTATGCTAGGAACTACCCCAAGCTCAGTAATGAACTTGCAGATCCAAACTGCCTCCTTTGCTGCCTCTGATGTAGCAATATACTCGTCCTCTGTTGTAGAATCAGAAACTCTGTCTTACTTCGAACTCTTCCAGCTCACAGCGCCACCATTCAAGCAAAACATTAACCATGACTGCGATCTATAATCATCCTAGTCAGTTTGGAAGTTGGCATCACTGTAACCCTTTACAACTAGTTCCCTATCGCCTCCAAATATTAAGAAATATTCTTTAGTCCTTCTTAAGTAGTTAAGAATATTCTTGACCGCTATCCAGTGACGCTCACCTGGATCTAACTGGTATATGCTTGTCATGCTCAAAGCATATGAGATATCAAGATGAGTACATAGCATGACATATATGATAGATCCTATGGCAGATGCATAAGGGATCTTATCCATACAGTCTCTCTCCTCTCTAGAAGAGGGACTTTGAGTCTTCGAAAGACTCACACCATGTGACATCGATAGA
Source organism: Wurfbainia villosa (assembly GCA_025175895.1). Classification (NCBI taxonomy): domain Eukaryota; kingdom Viridiplantae; phylum Streptophyta; class Magnoliopsida; order Zingiberales; family Zingiberaceae; genus Wurfbainia; species Wurfbainia villosa. Next base: position 80,643,606 of record CM045990.1, read on the forward strand.
AATCCCTTTTTTGAATTCTGCATGACAAACCGTAGTAATACCGTGTCAATATATGTACTCTAACTTAGGCCAAGCAATCTCTTAGATCTATCTCTATAGATCTTGAAGCCTAGAATATAGGTTGCTTCACCTAAGTCCTTCATTGAGAAATAATTCCCCAGCCAAGTCTTCACAGGTTGTAGCAAAGGGATGTCATTCCCAATGAGTAGTATGTCATCCACATACAATACAAGGAAGACAACTATGTTCCCATTGTCCCTCTTGTAGACACACGGTTCATCTTCATTCTTGATTAAACCAAACTGTTTGATCGCATCATCGAATCGAAGATTCCAGCTCCGAGAAGCTTATTTTAGCCAATAAATGGACCTTTGTAACTTGTATACTTTGCCAGGATGTTATGGATCTATAAAATCCTCAGGTTGTGTCATGTACACATCCTCGAGCAAGTTTCCATTCAGAAATGCGATTTTGACATCCATCTGCCAGATCTCATAATCGTGGCACGCTGCAATAGCAAGCATGATCCGAATGGACTTAAACATTGCAACTGAAGAAAAGGTTTCATCATAGTCAATACCATGAATTTAATTGAAACCTTTAGCTACCAATCGGCCCTTATAGGTATGCATAAGTCCATCCATGTCAGTCTTTCTCTTAAAGACCCACTTACACCCAATGGGTTTGATGCCTTCAGGTGGATCAACCAAAGTCCATACTTGGTTGGTGTATATGGATTCCATCTCGGATCTCATGGCCTCTAGCCATTTCTCAGAATCTGGGCTCATCACAGCTTCCTGATAGGAGGTAGGCTCATTCTCAACGAGCATAACGTCATTATTGTTAGACAAGAGAAATGAGTATCTCTCATGCTGACGACATACCCTATCAGACTTGCGAAGAGGTAGGTCTACCTGAACAAGTTGTTGTTCCATAACTCTTTGTGTAACAATCTCATCATCCACAACACTTTGTGGTTCCTGTTCAACCTCCATCAAGGCCTCAGTGCTATGGTCCATATTTTGAATTTCTTCAAGATTGAACATACTCTCACTAGTTTTTCTAGAAACAAAGTCTCTTTCTAGAAATACCCTAGTTTTTACCACAAACACTTTGTGATGACTGGGAATGTAGAAGTAATATCCCTTCGTTTCCTTGGGATATCCGACAAAATAGCACTTATCGGATTTGGGTCCAAGTTTGTCTGAGACTTGACGTCGAACGTAAGCCTCACAACCCCAAATCCTCATGAAAGACATCTAGAGATTTTCCCTATCCATATCGTATATGGTGTCTTTATCACAGCTTTAGATGGAACACGGTTAAGTGTGAAGGTTGTTGTGTGTAGAGCATATCCCCAAAAGGATATAGGAAGATCTGTGTGACTCATCATAGATCGTACCATATCTAATAGGGTATGATTCCTCCTTTCGGATACACTATTCCACTGTGGTGTTCCAAGAGGAGTGAGTTGGGATAGAATCCCACACTCAGCTAGATAGTCACGAAACTCATGGCTAAGATATTCACCACCTCGATCTGATCAAAATATCTTAATACTCTTGCGAAGCTGGTTTTATACTTCATTCTTGAATTATTTGAACTTTTCAAAGGATTCTGACTTATGTGTAATCAGATACACATAACCATATCTACTGAAGTCATCAATAAATGCAATGAAGTACCTATAACCATCTCTAGCAGCGACATTGAAAGGGCCACACACATCACTATGTATAAGTCCTAACAAGTCTGTTGTTCTTTCACTGTGTCCACTAAAGGGAGTCTTGGTCATCTTGCCTAGAAGGCAATACTCGAATGTCTCATATGATTCAAAATCAAATGAGTCCAAGAACCCATCCTTATGGAGTTGGGATAAGCGACTCTCATTTATGTGACCTAAGCGACAATGCCAGAGATAGGTTTGGTTCAACTCATTTGACTTGAACCTTTTGGTACTTATGTTATAGATGGGGTTCTCTAAGTCTAGAATGTAGAGTCCGTTCATCAGAGGTGCACTACAATAGAACATATCATTTAAATAAATGGAACAACATTTGTTATTTATTATAAATGAAAAGCCTTTCTTGTCTAAACAAAAAACTGAAATGATGTTCTTTGTGAGAGCAGGAACATAACAGTATTCATCTAATTCTAGTACAAGACCAAAAGGCAGAGATAGAAAATAAGTTCCTACAGCAACAACAGCAACCCTTGCTCCATTGTCTACTCGTAGGTCTACCTCGCCCTTCGTCAATACCCTGCTATTTTTCAGCGCCTGTACATTAGTACAAATGTGAGAAGCACATCCGATATCAAATACCCACGATGAAGAAATAGATATATTTGTTGGATCGAGAAGCGTCGCTAGAGGGGGGGGGTGAATAGCGATCGTAAATCTTTTTTTTTGTTCGTTCGATACGCAAAGTAAGCACAACGGAAAATAAATGAACACATTTATTTTACTTGGTTCACAACCCAGCGGTTGCTACTCCAAGGCCCTATTGGTCCTAGACCGCGTACGGAGGGCAAAGCATTATAACATCTCCTCCTCGTTGGAGGTAGGAGACAACGATCACAAAACCGAATATACGAGGATGAGGCAACAAGCCTACCTCACCTCATTATGAAGAAAAACAAAGAATACAATATCAAAAATATTACTTGATTCTGCTACCGACGAAGAAGATCGAAACTTGACGTCGCATCGGCGTTATGATGATGTTGGAGCATTGGCGTTGTAGGAGCACTTGATGAATAAACTTGATGTGATTTGGAGATGGAATCCTCCCCTCCTTTTATAGACTTTGTCCTCTGAATTTGTCTCCTCTTATTGCGGAACGGATCATGAAGTTGTCCAAATTTTATCGCTGGCGGCCGAAACGTTATCCATTTTGACCTAGCGCAAAGTCGAATCGCCGCCATCACCGACCGATGCCTCCCATCACCGACTAATGGGCATCACGATCGCTCCATTTTCCAAAGAATGACCCACTGGCCACTTCCCTACAATAAGGGGTTAGCTCGGAAAATGATAAATACGACGGTTTCTAACCGTCTGATCTCGACCTAGACCTTCCACAGGAAGTCTTAGTCGGATCGCCGCCTACGGTCATCCCCGTAAAGAGGACACGACCTTACAATCTCTCACTCACACGAGCTTACCTCGATAGTAGCTCTCGCTTCTGGCCTTCCACTCGATTCCTTCGGCTCCCTCCGAAGTCACTCGAGTGTCGCCCGACCACCGCGGCTTCCTCCGGGTGTCGCTAGCCTTCAGCTCCAGCTTTAACACTTTTCTGCACACTTGATTTAGCTCGTGAGATAACAATGTAGACTTAACTTTGTGTCTTTTCCATAATCAAAATACAGGTTCGATTATCTAGTGCCCCTACACCAACAATCTCCCCCTTTTTGATCTATGACAAACCAACACAAAGTTAAGGAAAATTAAAGCATAAAACAAGTATAGTAAATGATGAGTGTCATTTTCAAAAACTCCCCCTTAACCCTTGGTGAGTTTTGAAAGAGATACTTTAGTTCAAAATTAAATAAATTTTGTGTTACTCCCCCTTAACTTTCGCTCTTCTCCCCCTTTTGCCATAAATCAAAACAAATGTTGGGGTTTGTTATGTAAAATAGGGGTTTAAAAAAAATATGGTATATGCATGCATCAAGATAAATCGGCTATGAGTCCAAGCATGCGTCTAGCAGTAATTAGATAGATTGGTTCGAGGTGTGTCCCTCTGCACCAATAATCTAAAGGTTTGTAATATAACCCTTTAGGGTTAGTTTGCTCTCCCCCTTAGTCAAATATATGAAGTATAAGAGATGTAGAGGGTGCTAAACTTTGGCCTAAGAGTTGTTAAGTACAATAGTTGAGAAAATAAGTAGTATTTTGAAGAGGTTGTTTTAACTATATTTCAATTATCCTTAACATCTCACCTGTGTCTATATGATCAAGCATGTTATACTTATGTATTTTTGTGAGATGACTTCCAATTAAGTTGATTAAGTGCATTTAGGTTTAAGTAATTTTATGTTAGATTTGGATTTGACCCTAGGCTTGTCAAGTTTACCTTTTCAAGATCATGGCTTCCAGGTCGTGGCGAGGCACAGGGGCCTTCTTTTATCGGATCATCGACCACTTCCTTAGACAAAGCTATTTTCAAGAAAATGATGACTTGACTCACCTAAGACTATTTCGTCTATTTTTTTTTTGAAAAGAGGCTCCCCGAGGCTCAATCTTTTCGTAGGATTTTAGTTGGTTATGTACATGTTCTAAATGAGCTCACACGTTTTAAAGCACAAACATTCTAAGTTAAAGCATGCAATTTCTAAGTTAAAGCACAAACATGTTTTGTACTGGCTCCCCCTAGACCGTTGAATCGGTTCGGTCTATCCACATAGTGGATTTGGTCCTTGGGAACCCAGTACGGGTTGGATCCTAGAGTTGAAATCAAAAAGTTCTTAGGGACCCATGCTTGGACATGTTTCCTATGTCGACTTACAATCGACATATACGACCTATTAGTTGTGTTTGAGTTAAACCCTAGTCCAGCCTTGTTGTACACGGCCCTTTGAGATCCAAGTAGGAGGTAAAGTCCTTTGGATCCCGAAGTGAACCTTTCCAATGTGTTCCTAAGATCTTCAACTTGACTTTTCAAGAGAGAGTTCTCAACTTCGAGCTTTTCAGCTCGAGTTGGGTCCTCTTCTCGAACTTGACTAGTCGAAGAGGTTAGGGAGACCTTGTGTTTGAGGAGTTTGACCTCCTCAACCAGGGTCTCGACCTTGGACTCGGACTTAACTAATTTCCTAGATAAAAACCTAACCTTATTATGTAAAGTATTAAATAAAGTTCGACTCACTTTAAGGGTATCTTTTAAACCGGATGCGTATCCGTGGTTTGACTTGAAGGTAGCTTCGTAGTCCGAGTCATCCTCAGTTCCCTGACTCAAGTTCGTGTTCTCCTCCGTGGTCCGACTAATTGATTTCGCCATGAAAGCTATGTCTTCTCTCGGTTCCAAGTTGCATGGAAGGCTTTCCTTGCTCCCTTTTTCTTTGGTTCTCATTCTTCAATTCCTCCGTTCTTGTCGAACTATTCTCCGCACAATGTTGACTATTATGGCCTCCTCTTCGGATTCGGATTCGTCTTCGGGTTCGAGTTCATCTACTTGCTTAGTAGGTGGCTTCCTTCTTTGTCCTGCAAGTAGAGCAATACCTCTCTCGGCCCGGACCACATTAGTTTGCTCATGAAGTTCAAACTCAGAAAATAATTCATCTAACCTAAGCTTCGAAAGGTCCTTAGAGACCTTGTAGACATCGACCATGGATGCCCACAAGGTAGTTCTAGGGAAAGCATTTAAAGCGTACCTCATAAGGTCCCGGTTCTCTATGGCTTGCCCGTTCGAATGAAGACAGTTGACGATATCTTGGATCCGCACATGTAGTTGGGTGGCGGTCTCATGATCCTGCATCTTTAGATTGTACAGTTTATTTAAAAGTAAATCTCTTTTACATACCTTAGCATCGGCCGTCCCTTCGTGTAAATCAATCAATTTGTTCCAGAGGTCTTTGGCGCTAATGAATGGTCCGATGCGGTTGAGTTCCTCCTTGGATAAGCCGCATTGCAATATTTGGGTTGCTCTTGCATCGGCTTCGATTTGCCTCTTGGTTGCATTTGTCCACTTGTTGAAATCCAAGGCCTCTCCTTGATCATTGGTGGGTAGAGCAAAGCCGGTTTGGATTATTATCCAAGTCTCGACTTGTGTTTTTAGAAAACACTCCATCCGACCTTTCCAATAATGGAAATCATTTCCGTTGAAGAACGGAGGTCGGGTGGTGCTATACCCCTCAATGTGAGTCATTAAATATCTTGCAAAACACGAATAAAAAACCAAAGAGAATTCCAAGACTTGGTCTTGGATTAGTAGTGTGGGAAATAATAGGAAATAAACAGAAATAAATAAGGAGAATAAAAAAAACTAACAAAAACTCGAAACTTACGACCTTCGATGTCCCCAAAAGGGCACTAAACGTTGGATTTTGGGGCTGGAAACAGCTTGTTATAAGGGTAAACCCTGGTAAGAAATGTAGATCTTTCTGAGAGCTTCGATTTGGTAGGTAGATCATTATGTGAGTCCACTTGTGCGAAAAATTATAGCCGTTTTACCGTCGGCTACTCCAAGAGAGAAAACTTGCAAACACACAACCAAAAGAAACGTACCAAGACTTCGTCTTGGATTAGTAGTGCGGGAGGAAAAAGACCAAAAAAAAAATACAAATCGAAAAATATGAATAGAAAACCAAAACGTGCTAGATTGGTGGTTTCACCAAATCTTAGCGCCCCCGCTCTGATACCAATTGTTGGATCGAGAAGCGTCGCTAGAGGGGGGGTGAATAGCGATCGTAAATCTTTTCTTTTTCGTTCGTTCGATACGCAAAGTAAGCACAGCAGAAAATAAATGAACACGTTTATTTTACTTGGTTCACAACCCAACGGTTGCTACTCCAAGGCCCTATCGGTCCTAGACCGCGTACGGAGGGCAAAGCACTATAACGTCTCCTCCTCGTTGGAGGTAGGAGACAACGATCACAAAATCGAATATACAAGGATGAGGCAACAAGCCTACCTCACCTCGTTATGAAGAAAAACAAAGAATACAATATCAAAAATATTACTTGATTCTGCTGCCGACGAAGAAGATCGAAACTTGACGTCGCGTCGGCGTTATGATGATGTTGGAGCATTAGCGTTGTAGGAGCACTTGATGAATAAACTTGATGTGATTTGGAGATGGAATCCTCCCCTCCTTTTATAGACTTTGGCCTCTGAATTTGTCTCCTCTTATTTCGGAATTGATCATGAAGTTGTCCAAATTTTATCGCGAAGTGGCCGCGTCAAACGTTATCCGTTTTGACCTAGCGCAAAAGCTGAATCGTCGCCATCAGTCGACTGATGCCTCCCATCAGTCGACTGATGGGCATCAGTCGACTGCTCCATTTTCCAACAGTCGACTGCCAGCTTGGCCACTTCCCTGCAATAAGAGGTTATCTCGAAAAATGATAAATACGACGGTTTCTAACCGTCCGATCTCGTGAGATAACAATGTAGACTTAACTTTGTGTCTTTTCCATAATCAAAACACAGGTTCGATTATCTAGTGCCCCTACACCAACAATATTGACTTCTATAACATATATACCTAAAGTGGAAGTCTCACTTCTCTTCTTCTTAAGATCTTCCAAGTATCCTTTACAGTTCTGCTTCCAGTGACCGGTCTGACCATAGTGGTAGCATTCAGCATCCTTGGCAACCCCTCCTTTAGGTTTCATTGCCTTGCCTTTGCCCTTTGCTTGGGACTTTCCCTTACTTTTAAGCTTGACCTTGCCTTTATTCTTTTGCACCATCAAAATAGAGTTGGGCTTTACCTTCTTAAGGTTGAGCTCAATAGTTCTCAACATGCTAAGCATCTCAGGCAGTGGCTTATCAATTTCATTCATGATGTAATTCATGAAAAATTGATTGTAACTTTCTGGCAAGGATTACAAGATCAAGTCAGTGGCAAGTTCTTGGCCAAATGGGAATCCCAACCTCTATAGGTTCTCTATGTACCCAATCATCTTGAGCACATATGGACCTACGGGATTCCCATCTTGCATCTTGCACTGAAACAGTGCCTTAGAGATCACGAATCTCTCGTGCCTTGCTTGTCCTTGATACAGTTGACGAAGATGTTCAACCATATCAAAAGCATCCATCAACTCGTGTTGATTCTGAAGCTCAGAGTTCATGGTCGCGAGCATGAGGCATGACACATCTAATGCATCATCTTGATGCTTCTTGTAAGCATCTCGGTCAGCTCGCATGGCAGTGGCAGGAGGTGCTTCCGAAATACGCTTCTCCTGGACGTACAATTTTTTTTCTTGTTTGAGAACAATTCTTAGATTCCTGTACCAGTCCAGGAAATTAGCTCCATTAAGCTTGTCCTTCTCAAGGACATAACACAGGGAGAGAGTGTTCATGTTTGACGACATGACAATCTACAACATAAATAATGCAGAAAGTAAATATCATATTCCATTTATCATTTAATTAGACCTTTAATTAAATGATGCTCCCACTAAATTATAAAACTTTTGTAGAATCGAGTCATGGATGTGGTCAAACCACACTACTAGATTCATAGCAACTAGCTATAATTCTCACGGGATAAGATCCACATCATACTACGCCTTGAGTTAGATTTGGCTAAATCGCCCAAGATAAAGTATGATCGGTAGGTAACAAATTACCAATTACATCTCTATGCAACTCTTGTTTATAGGATCAAGATCCACATTTACAAAAAAACTTGAGTTAGCTTTGGCTAAATCGCCCAAGATTTAGTGTAAATGTGATCTTATCCTATCTTTCCAACCATTGGAATATGCCTATAGTTTTACCCGATCCAATTGAGTTAACTAGTTTCACTAAATCTAATTGAGCTTATTCTCACCCAAGCTTTGATAGGCGGGACCGAGATTGTCCCTCCGCACCCTACCAAGATAATATGTGTTGCACTTCTTTGGCAGATTCAACAACAACAAATGATCGAGGTAGTGATGGGTATCAAAACTTGGTAGGCATTTCGAGTTGACTTGATTAAGATCTAATCTAATCGTGAATGTGTATCATATACGCATTAAGGCATTAATTACCCTATACTAGCATGCATCACATATATACAAGAAATATATATATATATATATATATATATATATATATATATATATATATATATATATATATATATATATATATATATATATATATATATATATATATATATATATATATATATATATATATATATATATATATACACACTAATTAATTAATTTGTGATGATGTCATGCCCCTACTACAATCTTCTCGAGCCAATAAGAAGGTAGGACGGTCAACCTAGGGTTAGCGGCTTCTACAAGCGCCTCCTTTGACCGCCATGTGTCGTCGACACCCTCCTCGTAACTCCGTCTACGAGTGGACCTTCTACCACTTCATTTTGTACATTACAAACATGAAACTTGAGTTACATTCAAGTCTAAAATCTATTTACAACAGGAATATAATAAGGGAGGCATGACGCGCAGGTCGCATATCATATACAATATGCACAATACTAAAAACGATGCGCAAGCTGTATTATGAATTACAACACAATTTTATCCAATCACATTGGGATTTTTGGGCCATGACCATCATAATATCATAAATAATTCTAAATTATGTATTTTACATAAATTTCTATAATTTTCCTACTTTTTTCTTTCAATTTTATGAGTCATAACTCCGCAGCGATCCCACTAAGCGATTTTCGGGCGCGATCGTGGGACAATGCCCCTAGCGGGGTTAGGGGCAGCGCCCCTTCTCGCAAAATGAATCTCGCGAGTGTCCCATACCAATCTTACAGTGCCTTAAGTCACTGTCCCAAAAAAACAAAAATGAGACCTTGCCTTTTCGGAGAGTTTTTCTCGATGGTTGAAGCCTACAAGTGTCCAAACACTTGTTGCTTCGACTCTACGAGAAAAATACTCAAAAAATCTATAAAATTAAGAAAATTACAGAAAATTACATATCTGTAACTTTTCGTATCTAATACAAAAATTATAAATACAAACATGTACATGCTTCGCACATGACTCTGATACCACTGTTAAACTCTCCGAGCCACAAAAACTATTTTTTTTGCGTTGCGGAAACCTTAGAAGCCGACCAAGTATCCATACGAAGATAAATAAAATTCATGTACATCTTTATCTAAACTAGATCTACCTTAGATCCACATGGGAAGAATGTTACCCTTGTAGCGATGCCCTTCGCTTATCCCGCTCGTCCAAAATGTTGTCGGATCTCATAGAGTGTCAAGTGTACACTCCTCTACACGTATCCACACGGACAAAAGGTGGAGAGAACCACTTAGAGTGTGATAGAACTCTTGGGAGGTCTCGGCAATGGAGGAGAGGGAGAGAAGAAGAAAGGAGAAGGAAGAAGAAGAATTCAATTAGCCTCACTAATGTTTTGGCCAGCCACTTAAAAAGGGTTAAAAACATCCATGTAATACCAAGAGCCATGTCTCTTGGTCTTTCTCATGAGGTTGCACACCATGATGTGTCCATGATGATGTGGAACATCATCATTGGTCGGCCCTATGCAAGTCACCATGAAGTGGCATTTGGTCAAGTCAAACTTGACCCTTCATCTTCCCTCTCAAGTCAAGTCAAACTTGACCTCTTATCTCCCATGGTTGATCAAATCTAACCTTTGATTCAAGTCAATTTAATTTAATGAATCTCTATTTATTATTTTAAATTGACTCAATGAATCAAATCTAAATTAAACTCATTCAACACTTGAATCAAATTGAGTCCAACTCAATTAGTCTAATTTGGATTACTCTTAATCTAATTTGGTTCATCACATGAACCTAATCCTCTTAGTCCATCATATGAACCTAATCTCCATCTAATTTCCCTTTGTGTGTGACCCTATAGGTTCTTGTAATGTTGGTAATGCTCCTAAACTAATTTAGAAACATAAGCAATGAGCGGTATCTAGCAACACATCATTGCTAACCAAGTTACAAGAATGTTGAGATCCAACATCACCATTGTGACTCTCACAATATGTAACAATGTCCCTCTATCCTTGACATCTAGATTGATCAATTGAGGCATAGACCGTGTCATCCTCTGTACAATCTATATCTTTAACTGCAAGTAGACTCACTCTAATCAAATGAGCTCAATATCTCATATTGACTCATTTGGGCATGGTCATGCACTTAGTGGTCTCACTCTATCAAGAATCATGATATCACTCCCATCATATAGGAGGGATAGATCACATCTATACCACTCACATCCCTCCGCATAATTTGTTACATACCCAGTAATCACCTTTATAGTCCACCCATTTACGGGTGACGTTTGACGAAGCTAAAGTATGCAACTCCTTATGTAGGGAATCATGGTGACTTTAGGTCCAAGAAATAATAGTCATACTAATAGTCACATGAGAAAGTATATGACACTCATATAACGATCCATGATACTTTCTCATGGCGGGTCATTCAATATACATTCTCCAATGCATACCCATATGTCAACTTGATATCTCATATCCATGACTTGTGAGATCAAGACATCGAGTTGACCTACATGCTAGTCTCTTTGCATTAACATTGTCCCTGAATATTAATACTTGACTAGGAATGATTAAGAGTAGTATTCTCTATATCATCTCATTATCGATTCAACCAATCGATTGATATAGATAAGAACCTTCTACTCAAGGATGCTATTATACTTAGTTATTTGACACCAATACAAGTAAGTACAAAAACCATAAAGAAATGCCTTTATAAATATATATAGGAATATGATACAACAATCATCACATGATCGGCTTTATGGGTTTCACTAACAACACTGATTCTGATTATGTGGGCTGTAAATTGGATCAGAAGAGTACTAGTGGTGGATGCCAATTTCTTGGATCCTCCCTAGTTAGTTGTAGTCGTAGGAAGCAAACTTGTATTGCTTTACCCACCACCGAGGTCGAGTATGTAGCAATGGGTGGTTGTGTAGCTCAATTACTATGGATGAGACATACCTTAGAAGACTATGAGCTACATTATCCCGAAGTTAAGGTATTTTGTGAAAATGTGAGTACCATCAATTTGACTAAAAATCTAGTACATCAATCTAGGACAAAACACATTGAAGTGAAGTAGCACTACATTAGAGATCATGTGGCAAGAGGAGACATTGAGCTTAATTAAATTTAATCCTAGTCTAACCTTGCCGACATTTTCACTAAGGCTCTTCCCGAAGCAGAATTTACATCATTAAGGAGAGAGCTTGGAATGTGCTTTGTTGAATAGTGGTATAGGTTTGCAAGATCCTATAGCATAATCTAGGACTATACCTCAAAGTATATAACAAAATACCTAATATTCCATGATCTTTTTTATTGAGCTACTTAGACATCATGTTAGATGTTAGGAAGATGCACTTGGTTCATCATACTTATTATGATGCATTGCTATGAACCAAAGTGACATCTAGAGACATTGAACATTAATTGTACGAATCATTGGGAAGACTTGCGTACAATTGATGTGCACATAGCTCTAAGAATATGGTTGAAAATTTCAAATAAAATATATTTTAAACTATATTTGTCATATTTCAAAAAATAATTTTCAATTTGTAGGCAAAAGTGGTACAAAGTTTTGAAAATCATTCAGAGTTTTTGCTTGTTTTCAAAGATTTATCAATTTTAAAATCTAGAAAAGGTATATTTTTAAAATTATTTTTCCATGATATAATATGACTTGACAAATGTGTCTACAAAATTTCATGAATTTTTGAAACTTATTGAATTATTTATGTATTTCTGAAGTTGGGTTGAAAATCTGAATTGGGCATATCAGGGATGGCAGTAGACTTATCTAGCAACCAGTCGACTGCTAACACTGATTTTTCATTGATCAGCTTGATTTCCTTTTCTAGAGTTAACTCTAAGGTATCCTAACACCATGATATGATTAGTAAAACAATTAAGGGGGAGTTGGACTAATTAATGCATTGGTTTAGGGGGAGTTTTATTATGATATCTCTTTAATCCCAATATCAATATGCACATGGTCTATTGTTTGTGCAAAGTTAGGATATATTCTTACTCATCATTTCATGCTTTACATAACTTGTTATTCATATTTGCCAAACAATGTCTTGGGTTAAGGGGGAGCTTTAAGTTTATTTTATACCTTAGTTCAACGCATATAAAATTTATTCATTAATTGCTTTATTGTCTATATGTCTTTCTCTTTTTTGATGTGTGTCAAAGGGGAAGAAGGATTTTAAATTAGATTCACATTTGTGTCTTATTGCATATATTTTAAGACCTAACTTAAATGATTGTCAAATATCAAAAAAGAAGATATTGTTGGTGCAAGAATGCCCCAATCATTAATGTATTTTGATATTTGGATAATCATTTGAAGTTAGGCAACAATTGTGATCTGACTATGAATGTTTAAGTGACAGAAAAATTCAAGTATGAAGACTTCATAAAGAGAACGTCCAAGTGCGAATCTTGGCAAGCAAAGTCCAGGGAAGGTCTTGGCAGTATAAGTCTAAGCATGTAGTCTTGGCGGCATAAAGTCCAAGAGTACCTTGGAAAAGGAAATACAAAGGCAAGGTTATGGCAGCGTAAGTCCAAGCATGTAGTCTTGGTGGCGTAAAGTCCAAGCAGACTTTGGAAAAGGAGAAACCCAAAGCATGACGAAACCGAGGGAAGCTTTTGAAGGCAAGCACAAGGATGAAGGAGTTGTGGACTCAGAGGGATCCTAGAGGCACAAGGCTGATGGAGAAGCTATAAGATTAGGTCTAGGATTAGGGTATATTTTCAAGTATGAATTAGACATACTTGAAGTGTATCAGTTGATTAGTGACTTATACCAGTCGACTGGTCTCGAGTGTTCAACACTCAAGGGTCCAGAAGGCTTGAAAAGTCGACTGGGATTATGACCCAATCGACTGGTCAAGCAGTCAATTGAAGTTGACTTCCGTCTGTGGCTCTATCAGTCAACTGCTAGAGTATAACAGTCGATTGGTCTACAACAGTTGACTGATTTAAGTGGACATGACCACAGAAATATTTTAAGCTGACTGATTGCTTAGAGCAGTCAATTGTAGACTTGAGCAGTCTACTATTGATATGAGCAGTCGACTGATCAAGTAGGCATTGAGCCATGACGATCGCAATTAGGCTTCGTTAGAAGTAGTTGGATCCGATCAACAATAGCAATAGTCGATTGATTATATGTAGTAGTCGACTGCTGTCGGACTCAACGAGCAAAAACAACCCTGCTCTATAAAAAGATGTTTTGGGAAGTTTGAGGAGGCTAATGCTTTCATTCTAAACGTTCATCCTAAGCTCCTCAAGTCTTCCTCTAAGTTTTCAAGTGTTCTTAACCTCTTCTTTCCAAACTTAACTCCAAAATCTTGTAAGAAGAAGATTGTGATTGTAAAGAAGGCTTCTCCACCTTGGTGTTCTCATCAAAAGGAGGTTCTAGTGAAAGTTTGTGAGGAGTGATCCACCTTACGGATTATAGTGGAGTAGGAGCGTCATCTCCGAACCACATTACATCGACGTGTTAACGTTGCTTTCTTTGATTTTCATTCTAATTATTATTTTGCTTGTATTGCTTCCGCTAACTAACTTATAGAGATCAAAGAAGTGCTACTCACAGCCCACCTCTAGCCAATCCTCAAGGATCCTACAAACTGGTGTGCACGTGAAGAGTCAAATTGCCACCTCAAAGATAAGGCTTTTGGATAAGTTCTATCTATATCTTGATCTAGATCTAGATATGTATGAAAAGGGCTATTTCAATGCTGGGGGAGGTCTATAAAAAGAGGGGTGGACACAAACCATAACATAAAAGATTCTCTCAAGTGCTCTTGTTCTCCGGTCGTGCTTCTTCGTGTCACAACACAACTCCAACCGTGCTCTTTCGTTAATCTTTTGTCGATAATTTATTTAATTTGTTGTGTACTTAATTTTCAAAAGGAGCAGTAAGATTGTTACCATCTTCTTTACCTTTTTGTAAGAACCGTCTCTCTTAACTCCATCGAGGAAGAGATCAACTAGTGAATTGCCCCTCGTAAGCGATCAAGGATCATGGTCCTTAGACTAGCACCCATTTGGTTGTGAACCAAGTAAAAAAATACTTGTGCCTGTAGTTTTGTACTTTGCTTATTCCGCTATGATATACTTTATGTTTTACGAGTTAGTTTTACCAAATGATTTTAAATATACTATTCACCCCCCTAGCATCTTTCTTGATCCTTCACCTTTCGCAAGGTCATTTATATCCACCTTCACCTCCTGAGTAATTTATTTCCTATACTATTACCCTTCAATACATTGAGAACAATGCATATTTTAAGTTTGGGGGTAGCTTTGCATATTTTCCCTGTTTAGCATAATTGAGTTTTCCTGTTTACCATAATTTTGTAGTACTTCCTGCACATATTTCCTTGCATTGTTAGCATATTTTCTCCGTTTCTTTCCATGCATTGGTAGCATATTTTCTCCATATATTTCCTTGCATTGTTAGTATATTTTCTTCGCATATTTCTTTAAATTGATAACCTATTGTCCCTCAATCCAAAGTAGTATAACTAGACTTAGTTATATCGGTAAAGGTCCTTTTGGCCAACTTGATAAATGTTGGTGCAATCATCTTAGGTAATGATTGACCAAACTCGAGTTTGACTCGAGTAATATTTTGATGTTTGACAAAGGGTTGACCATTGTTTGACAATGGGTTTACTATATAATTGACATGGGATTGACCATATGATGGAAAGTCCAAGTCGTGAGTACTTGGTAAGGAAAGTCAAAGCATGGGTCTTGGCAATGGTAAAGTCCAAGTCATGGGTACTTGGTAATTGGAAATTCCAAGCATGGGTCTTGGCAATTGGAAAGTCCAAGTCATGGGTACTTGGAAATTGGAAAGTCCAACATGGAGTTGGCAAGGGAAGTCCAAGGATGTGATATTGGCGGCGCAAATTCCAAGTTGTAGTCTTGGTGGCAAAAGTCCAATGTTTGGTAGCGTAAAGTCCAAGCATGTATCTTGGCAGCGTAAGCCCAAATGTGCCTTGGCAATGTAGACCCGCTTAGCATGACAATAGTCGATGGAAGCACCTGAAGGCTAATGTACGTATGGATGAACAAGTCATGGATGACTTGGAGGTAGCTAGAAGGATTAGGTCTAGGCTAAGGGTGGTCTAGCAAGTATGAGGGGAACATACTTAGGGTAACCCTCATGGTTGAGGTTCATCAATCGATTGGAGTTATGGACAAGTCGATTGGTCAAGTGTTTAGATATTTGGTAGCCTAGTCAACTGGGATTATGACTAGTCGACTTGTTGGGAGCCTATTGGAGCTCAACTGTGACTGTGTGGCCTTGGTAGTCGACTGCTAGATTTGGGTAGTTGATGTAGGGATGTATACTGAAAAGTCTATCTTTTGTATGAACATCTTTATTTTGAAATAAGAATCACATGATCATTGTTTGCATATTTTTATGGTTATGCATATTGTCTAATACTTTACATTGTAGATAACATGGTGTGTGGTGTCACACGGGAGATCATGTTATCGGCTCCTTGAAAAGTATAAGTAAAGGCTCAAAACCGAGATGACTTTAGACAAACCATCGGAATGGTTGTAATGTGATTTGGTATTGGTTTGTCTTGACCATAGAATCACACTAGTACACTTTGTGTGTATTGAGCAGGACCGACTTAGAAGTGATTCGATTTATTGTTGACTACATAATCGAATCGGACCTCAGATATTATTTTGTACATGCTTTTAATCCCGATATAATAACGGGCACATATACTTAGTATTCATGTCTTTGATTTACCAATGGGCGAGATTTATAGATTAAATCGATAGGCTCGGTAAGTTGGGAGATGATATTATTTATATGGTGTGTCGTTGATTATAGGAGGAAACCGTGTCCTATATATTAGGATGATGATGTCCCCTTGAGGAGCTCATAAGGTTCATCATGTAAACCCTGCAGGTGGACTTGGTCTGACATGATGAAAAGGTTGAGTGGTACTACTCATGGAGTTAGATGTTGATTAATTAATGGTCAGTAAATTAATTAATCGATGGACATTCGAGATCTTAAACACGGGGAGAAAATGTACAAATAATATATGGAACCCATATTATCTTATGGGGGTTAGTGAGGTAGATCAATGATAATCCTTTAGTGGATTGGATTATCATTAGTGGATCGGACTTGGGCTTGATCCATGGGTGGCCAAGATCCAACTCCTCCTCATGGTCCCTAATGTAGCCTATTAACACCTCATGAAGCTTAGATCCAATGGATAGAAACAAAACTCTAGATCCAAAGGTAGAGATTAAATCTCTAGATCCGACGATTGAGATTAAATCTCTAGATCCGACGATTGAGATTAAATTCCTAGAACCAATGGTGGAGATTAAAAGGAGGCTTATCCCTAACTCTATAAAAGGAGGGCAAGGGGTTGGCGTGGAGAATAATTCAAGAGAAGCTAGGGTTTTGGAAGTTGGCGGCAAGGCATAGGAGCTAGGGTTTGGGCTTGGGTGGCACCTAATAAGGAAATATTTTCCTTGTGTTGTTCTTCTTCCCCAAGCTGTCGGCGCCCTTGGAGTTCCTTCCAGCCCTTGGCCGACATCCAAAACATGTCCTCTCCTTCTCCTTGGCCGGTGGAACAAAGGTTTAGGGTCCTCCCTTGAAGCTTTTGGCCGGCCACTCTCAATCTCCTCTTCCTTCTTGGCTGGCGGCAAGCTTCCTCCTTGGAAGTTATTGGTTGGTTGAAAGAAGGAATAGAGCTTTGTTTCTATTCTTCCTCTTGCTTTGGAAGAGAAAGGAAGGAAGATTTGCGATCTAGGAGCTTCAACTTTGGTAGATCGTCGCCCACACGACGTTCGAAAGGAGGAAGGTCATACATTAGAAGATCGAGAGATATATCGATTCTCTAATTTTTATATGTTACATGTTTGTATTTGTTTTTCAATTATGAGAATGATATAAATCTGTTTGTTGTAGGGATGTATACTGAAAAGTATATCTTTTGCATGAACATCTTTTTTTTGAAATAAGAATCACATGATCATTGTTTGCATATTATTATGGTTATGCATATTGTCTAATACTTTACATTGTAGATAACATGGTGTGTGGTGTCACATGGGAGATCATGTTATCGGCTCCTTGAAAAGTATAAGTAAAGGCTCACAACCGAGATGGCTTTGGACAAACCATCGGAATGGTTGTAATGTGATTTGGTATTGGTTTGTCTTGACTATAGAATCACACTAGTGCACTTTGTGTGTATTGAGTAGGACCGACTTAGAGGTGATTCGATTTATTGCTGACTACAGAATCGAATCGGACCTCAGATATTATTTAGTACATGCTCTTAATCCCAATATAATAACGGGCACATATACTTAGTATTCATCTCTTTGATTTACCAATGGGCGAGATTTATAGATTAAATCGATAGGCTCGGTAAGTTGAGAGATGATATTATTTATATGGTGTGCCGTTGATTATAGGAGGAAACCGTGTCCTATATATTAGGATGATGATGTCCCCTTGAGGAGCTCATAAGGTTCATCATGTAAACCCTGCAGGTGGACTTGGTCTGACATGATGAAAAGGTTGAGTGGTACTACTCAAGGAGTTCGATGTTGATTAATTAATGGTAAATAAATTAATTAATCGATGAACATTCGAGATATTAAACACGGGGAGAAAATGTACAAATAATATATGGAGCCCATATTATCATATGGGGGTTGGTGAGGTAGATTGATGATGATCCTTTAGTGGATTGGATTATCATTAGTGGATCGGACTTTCTGTGGGCTTGATCCATGGGTGGCCAAGACCCAACTCCTCCTCATGGTCCCTAATGTAGCTATTAACACCTCATGAAGCTTAGATCCAATTGATAGAAACAAAATTCTAAGATCCATAGGTAGAGATTAAATCTCTAAGATCCGACGGTTGAGATTAAATCTCTAGATCCGACGGTTGAGATTAAATCCCTAGAACTAATGGAGGAGATTAAATCATGACTTATCCCTAACTTTATAAAAGGAGGGCAAGGGGGTTGGCATGAAGTATATCCAAGAGAGCTAGGGTTTTGGGCGGCAAGAGAGGAATCCTAGTTGAGATAGTATTAGGGCTAGGGTTTTGAGGCTTGGGCGGCACCAAATAAGGAAGGTTTTCCTTTCTTCTTCTTCCTTCATTGGCCGGCATCCAGCAGCTTTTCCAGCCCCTTTCCAACCTTGGCTGGCCACCAAAGCTTCTCTTCTCCTTCTCCTTAGGTGGTGGAAACAAGATATCGGCTTTTCCCTTGGTGTCTTGGCCGGATTCCACCACAAACTCCTCCTCCTAGTTGGCCGGCGGCAAGGATTCTATTTGTTCCTTGTTGGTTGGTTTTAGGGAGGAGAAGAACCTTGTTTCTATTCTTCCTCTTGCTTTGGAAGAGCAAGGAAGGAAGATTTGCGATCTAGGAGCTTCGACTTTTGGTAGATCGTCGCCCACACGACGTCCAAAAGGAGGAAGGTCATACATTAGAAGATCGAGAGGTATCCCTATTCTTTATTCTCTTTTGTTACTTACTTGTTTTTGTTTTTCAATTATGAGCATGATATAAATCTGTATGTGGCTAAATAATACTTAGATCCGGAGCATAAACACAAAAACCGGCGATCCGGACATCGTCTATTTCGCGGCTACTCGTAGAATAGAGGATGGTCGCTTGAACAACTAGTTTATTCAAGTGACCTCTCTAAACGAATAGCACGATGATGACTTGGTTGTTTGGGCAATCCCTTTTGTCTAGGATTAATTTTTTTTTAATCCGGGGACATCGAAGGGATCGCCATGATTAAGCAATCGAGGTGAAGTGGGAAGCGAAGTTTCCCCTCACGGACTCGATAAGCTAAACCCTTCATTTGTGGCTAAATAATACTTGGATCCCGAACATAAACACAAAATCCGGCGATCCGGACATCGTCTATTCCGCGGCTACTCATAGAATAGAGGTTGGTCGCTTGAACAACAAGTTTGTTCAAGAGACCTCTCTAAACAAATAGCACGACGATGACTTGGTTGTTTGGGCAATCCCTTTTGTCTAGGATTAATTTTTTTTTAATCCGGGGACATCGATGGGATCGCCATGAACAAGCGACCGAGGTGAAGTGGGAAGCGAAGTTTCCCCTCACGGACTCGATAAGCAAAACCCTTCAATTGGTATCAGAGCCAAGGTTTCCGATTTTGTGTGTTTAGAGTTCGGTTAATTTTTATGAACTTTTCATATATTATATGTGCCAGATAATAGTAGGATATGCGTAGTTTAATTCTTTGGTTGCAGGCATAAGATCCGACTATTATGGCCATATGTGTGTATGTGATTGTATGTGTGTAAATGTTTATTTTGTTGAATCCTCGGGGTTGACGAGGCTAGTATTTGATTTTTTGTAAATTAGATACGGCATTGTTTAGCCACTCTTTATTTTAGTTTACTTTCGATCTAGATTTCATGTACACTCCCTCGTAGAGTATAGGATCGATGGATGTAAATTAAAATAGGTTTTAGTCTCGGCTCGGATCTCCAGATGGCTCGTACATGACGTAGGAGGAGCGAACGAGATGGCGATGCGACGGGAGACATATTGAAGACAAAAGCCATAATAGTTGGAAAATAATTTATTTTTCATATTTATTACTTTTTGTTTGATATGTATGTCGTAGGCTAGGAAAATTCGTCAATTTCAAATTACTAAGTGGGAGAGGGAATTTTTTTTCCCACGGCCTCCATTACGATTTGACAAGTGATGCAAACAAACTTGCACGTCGGTTCTGAGTGCCTTCCTCCCCATCGGATGAGTTTGTTTGCGGATCACAAGGTCAAATATGGTTATAAGGAATTATTAAGGAGCATGTGCACTTCTCCATCGGAAGGAACATAACCCGAGATAATTACCTTGGTACCGAGTAATGGTGAACACTTAGATACAAATATAAGTATCCTCCCCATCGGAGTCACTGGTTTTATTTGTAGGGCCAAAGAGGAACAAACTATTAACTTTACTTGTCAAAAAGTTAGGTTGACAAGATAGCAAAATTAATGGGTAAAACCTCCTCTTACAAATGAAGAATTCGTATACGTCCACACTATCGTGGCATACGATATTCTCGGTGTTTTGAGGTTTTAGTTTATTTTAAAATTTTATTATTTGAGGAATCAATAATTTTTTGAAATCTAATGTTTTGATTTATGTGATTCTTAGGTTTTCTTTCAAAATGACTTTCAACCCACTTGTTGTGATATTGAAAGAGAACAAACTTACTGGACCCAACTATGTTGATTGGAAGAGGAATCTAGACATTGTCTTGACTGCTGAGGAATACAAATATGTACTCCTCGAAGAGTGCCCTCCTAAGCCTGCAGAAGATTCTGGGGAAAAGGAGAGAGAGAGTTATAAGAAGTGGGTAAAGGCCGATTAGATGGCGCGGTGTTATATTTTGGCATCTATGTCAAATGTGCTGCAACATCAGCATCAAGCCATGCCCACAGCTTATGACATGATGCTCAATCTCAAAGAGCTTTTCAGACACCAGAATCGGGCTGCAAGGTAAGAAGCCATGAGAAACTTGATGACGACCACCATGATCAAGGGAACACCCGTAAGGGATCATGTTCTCAAGATGATGGCTCATTTGAATGAGCTGGAGGTCCTTGGAGCTGAGATCGATGGGGAAACCCAAGTCGATATCATACTCCAGTCTCTACCTAGGAGTTTTGAGCAGTTTTGCCTGAACTACAACATGAACAAAAGGTTGTATTCATTGGTGGAGCTTCTGACAGAACTCCAGGCGGCAGAGGGGATATTTCATTAGAGTGCTCAAGCGCATGCCGTGGTGACCCAAAAGGTTTCTACTTCTAAGCCGAAATGCAAGAAGAAGAAGAAACAAACTGGGGCGAAGGTGGTGGGAGGTACTCAGGGAAAAGTGAAGAAGTCGAAAGGCAAGTGCTTCACTTATAAGCAGACTGGACACTGAAAGAAGGACTGCCCAAACCGCAAGAACAAAGGTATATCTTTTGGTCTAGTCGTTGAAACATGTTTAGCAGTGTTATCTACCGGCACCTAGTGTGTAGATACGGGAGCCACTGATCATGTCTGTAATACTTTGCAGGGGTTCCAAGAAACCAGACGACTAGCTGAGGGGGAGATTACCGTGTATTTGGGCGATGCCACGAAGGTGGCGGCTGTTGCAGTGGGAGATGTTCATTTATCTTTTGAGAAAAATAAACTTTTGGTTCTTAAGAATTGCCTTTATGTACCTTTATTTAGAAAGAATTTAATTTCAGTTTCTAAATTGTTTATGGATGGATATTCTATTTATTTTAATGATAGAGTTGTTATAAAAAGGAATAGGGACATTATCTATTCGGGTGCATTGATAGGAAATTTGTACACACTTGAACCAAAAGATCCCACGATGCATATTGAAATTAATAACTCATCTTCTAATTCCAATAAGAGAAAAGAACCTTCGAAGAGGAACCAAACATATCTTTGGTATCTTAGGCTTGGTCACATTAACCTAAGCAGAATTCAAAGGTTGATAGCTGATGGACCTTTGGGTTCATTAGTGGTGGAGGATCTCCCAACCTGCAAATCTTGCTTGGAGGGTAAGATGACCAAGAGGCCTTTTAAGGCCAAGAGGTATGAGCCAAAGATGTGTTAGAATTGGTTCATTCTGATTTGTGTGGTCCTATGTCTATCCAGGCTAGAGGTGGTTTTGAGTATTTCATCTCTTTTTTAGACGATTACTCAAGATATGGATACATTTACTTGATGTGCCGCAAGTCTGAATGCTTTGACAAGTTCAAAGAATTTAAGGCTGATGTGGAGAAACGTCAAGGTAAAAGTATCAAGACACTACGATTTGATCGTGGTGGTGAGTACCTCTTGGGAGAGTTTAGGAACTACTTATCAGAGGCTGGGATTCAATCTCAATTGACTGCACCTGGCACACCCCAGCAGAACGGTGTAGCAGAGAAAAGGAATAGGACTCTTATGGAGATGGTTAAATCGATGATGAGTTATTCTGAATTTCCATATTCATTCTGGGGATATGCTCTAGATA
This sequence comes from Wurfbainia villosa, assembly GCA_025175895.1. Taxonomy (NCBI): domain Eukaryota; kingdom Viridiplantae; phylum Streptophyta; class Magnoliopsida; order Zingiberales; family Zingiberaceae; genus Wurfbainia; species Wurfbainia villosa. The sequence continues at coordinate 80,666,396 of CM045990.1, forward strand.
TGACGGTGTACATTCTGAACTTGGTTCCACCCACAGAGTTGTGGACTGGGCGAAATCCTAGTCTAAGACATATTCGGATATGGGGGAGTCTAGTACATGTGCTGAAGGCAGATGCTGGTAAGTTGGAACCTCATACAAAAGTACGCATATTCGTTGGCTATCCTAGAGGAACGAAGTATGGTTTGTTTTATAGTCCTAGAGATCAGAGGGTGATCGTCAGTACGAATGTCAGATTTCTAGAGGAAGACTATGTGATGAACCACAAGCCCAAGAGTAAAAATTTTCTGGAGGAATTAATAGGGAAAGTCACTTCTTTAGTACCACCAGTACAAGAGGATATACCACATGTCACTGCACTGCGTGTCGCAGAGGATACACAGGAGATACCTCATCGTAGTGGGAGGGTTGTGAGACAGCCTGATAGATCATGTTCTTGAGAGAACCTTTTGATTTGGTCCCTGACAAACATGAACCTGATCCCTGGACATATGATGAGGCAATCCAAGATAAAGATACAGTATCTTGGCAAAGTGAAATGAATGCTGAGATTGAATCTATGGATTCAAATCAGGTCTGGGAGCTAGTAGAACCACCCGATGGTGTAAAAAAAATTGGATGCAAGTGGATCTACAAGAGAAAGAGAGGAATAGATGGGAAGGTTGAGACCTTCAAAGCGAGGCTTGTTGTGAGGGGGTATACTCAGAAAGAGGGTATCGATTATGAGGAGACCTTTTCGTCGGTAGCCATGCTTAAGTCTATCCGGATTCTCTTATGTATAGCAGCTCATATGGATTATGAGGTGTGGCAGATGGATGTCAAGACAGCTTTCCTTAATGGAAATCTTGGGGAAAACATCCATATGAAGCAACCAGAGGGATTCATTGCTAAAGGCAAAGAGCATCTTGTATGTAAGCTTAATCGGTCCATTTATGGATTGAAGCAAGCTTCGAGATCTTGGAACATCCACTTTGATGAGGTAATCCAGTCTTATGGATTTCTTCAAAGTCTGGATGAGCATTGTGTATACAAGAGATGTGACGGAAACGTAGTGGTATTTCTTGTACTATACTTAGATGACATTTTGTTGATTTGCAACAATATCAAGGTGTTGTCAGACGTAAGGGTATGGTTGTCCAAACAGTTTGATATGAAGGACTTGGGAGAAGTGGGACACATCCTTGGGATCAAGGTTATAAGAGATCGCAGGAAAAAGATGTTGTGCTTATCCCAAGCTTCATACATAGACACGATTATGGATCGTTTTAGCATGCAGAACTCCAAGAAGGGTTTTCTACCTTTCAGGCATGGAGTTCCTTTATCTAAGGAGATGTGCCCTAGATCATCTGAGGAGATAGAGGAGATGAAGGCAGTTCCTTATGCTTCGGCAGTAGGAAGCCTCATGTATATTTAGAAAGAATTTAATTTCAGTTTTAAATTGTTTATGGATGGATATTCTATTTATTTTAATGATAGAGTTGTTATAAAAAGGAATAGGGACATTATCTGTTCGGGTGCATTGATAGGAAATTTGTACACACTTGAACCAAAAGCTCCCATGATGCATATTAAAATTAATAACTCATCTTCTAATTCCAATAAGAGAAAAGAACCTTCGAAGAGGAACCAAACATATCTTTGGTATCTTAGGCTTGGTCACATTAACCTAAGCAGAATTCAAAGGTTGATAGCTGATGGACCTTTGGGTTCATAGTGGTGGAGGATCTCCCAACCTGCGAATCTTGCTTGGAGGGTAAAATGACCAAGAGGCCTTTTAAGGCCAAGAGGTATGAGCCAAAGATGTGTTAGAATTGGTTCATTCTGATTTGTGTGGTCCTATGTCTATCCAGGCTAGAGGTGGTTTTGAGTATTTCGTCTCTTTTTTAGACCATTACTCAAGATATGGATACATTTACTTGATGTGTCGCAAGTCTGAATGCTTTGACAAGTTCAAAGAATTTAAGGTTGATGTGGAGAAACGTCAAGGTAAAAGTATAGAGACACTACGATCTGATCGTGGTGGTGAGTACCTCTTGGGAGAGTTTAGGAACTACTTATCACAGGCTAGGATTCAATCCCAATTGACTGCACCTGGCACACCCCAGCAGAACGGTGTAGCAGAGCAAAGGAATAGGACTCTTATGGAGATGGTTAGATCGATGATGAGTTATTCTGAATTGCCATATTCATTCTGGGGATATGCTCTAGATATGATGGTGTACATTCTGAACTTGGTTCCATCTAAATCAATGTCTTCTACTCCCACAGAGTTGTGGACTGGGTGAAATCCTAATCTAAGACATATTCGGATATGGGGGAGTCTAGTACATGTGCTGAAGGCAGATGCTGGTAAGTTGGAACCTCATACAAAAGTACGCATATTCGTTGGCTATCCTAGAGGAACGAAGTATGGTTTGTTTTATAGTCCTAGAGATCAGAGGGTGATCGTCAGTACGAATGTCAGATTTCTAGAGGAAGACTATGTGATGAACCACAAGCCCAAGAGTAAAAATTTTCTGGAGGAATTAATAGGGGAAGTCACTTCTTTAGTACCACCAGTACAAGAGGATATACCACATGTCACTGCACTGCGTGTCGCAGAGGATACACAGGAGATACCTCATCGTAGTGGGAGGGTTGTGAGACATCCTGATAGATCATGTTCTTGGGAGAACCTTTTGATTTGGTCCCTGACAAACATGAACCTGATCCCTGGACATATGATGAGGCAATCCAAGATAAAGATGCAGTATCTTGGCAAAGTGCAATGAATGCTGAGATTGAATCTATGGATTCAAATCAGGTCTGGGAGCTAGTAGAACCACCCGATGGTGTAAAAACCATTGGATGCAAGTGGATCTACAAGAGAAAGAGAGGAATAGATGGGAAGGTTGAGACCTTCAAAGCGAGGCTTGTTGCGAGGGGGTATACTCAGAAAGAGGGTATCGATTATGAGAAGACCTTTTCGTCGGTAGCCATGCTTAAGTCTATCCGGATTCTCTTATGCATAGCAGCTCATATGGATTATGAGGTGTGGCAGATGGATGTCAAGACAGCTTTCCTTAATGGAAGTCTTGAGGAAAACATCCATATGAAGCAACCAGAGGGATTCATTGCTAAAGGCAAAGAGCATCTTGTATGTAAGCTTAATCGGTCCATTTATGGATTGAAGCAAGCTTTGAGATCTTGGAACATCCACTTTGATGAGGTAATCCAGTCTTATGGATTTCTTCAAAGTCTGGATGAGCATTGTGTATACAAGAGATGTGACGGAAACGTAGTGGTATTTCTTGTACTATACTTAGATGACATTTTGTTGATTTGCAACAATATCAAGGTGTTGTCAGACATAAGGGTATGGATGTCCAAACAGTTTGATATGAAGGACTTGGGAGAAGTGGGACACATCCTTGGGATCAAGGTTATAAGATATCGCAGGAAAAGGATGTTGTGCTTATCCCAAGCTTCATACATAGACACGATTATGGATCGTTTTAGCATGCAGAACTCCAAGAAGGGTTTTCTACCTTTCAGGCATGGAGTTCCTTTATCTAAGGAGATGTGTCCTAGATCATCTGAGGAGATAGAGGAGATGAAGGCAGTTCCTTATGCTTCGGCAGTAGGAAGCCTCATGTATGCGATGCTATGTACGAGACCAGATATCTGCTTTGTCGTGGGCATGATCAGCAGATATCAGAGTAATCCAGAAAAGGGATATTGGACTGCAGTAAAGCATATATTGAAGTACCTAAGAAGGACTAGGAATTATATGCTATTTTACCGGGCAGACAAATTACTCTCTATGGGTTACACAGATTCCAACTTCCAATCTTATAGGGATAATAGTAAGTCTACCTCAGGTTTTGTGTTTACTTTGGGAGGTGGGGCCATTGTATGGAGGAGTGTCAAGCAGAAATGCATGGCGGACTCCACCATGGAAGCTGAATATGGGGCAACCTCTGAGGCAGCCAAAGAAGCTGTGTGGCTCAGCAACTTCCTGATGGACTTGGATGTGATTCCTGGTTTGCCCAGAACTATCACAATTTATTGTGATAATAGTGGTGCAGTTGCAAATTCGAAGGAACCACGAGCCCATAAGGCAAGTAAGCACATAGAGCGCAAGTACCACCTGATACGAGAAATCGTAAAGAGAGGAGAAGTTGATGTGGCCAAGATTGCATCGGAGGATAACCTGGCAGATCCTTTCACTACGGCCCTTCCGGCAAGAGCTTTTAATAGGCATGTGGAGGGAATGGGGATCAGATGTATGGCAGTTTGAGGACAGGATAGTCTTTTGGTATAAGTCAGAGATTGTAGGGATGTATACTGAAAAGTCTAACTTTTGTATAAACATCTTTATTTTGAAATAAGAATCACATGATCATTGTTTGCATATTTTTATGGTTATGCATATTGTCTAATATTTTACATTGTAGATAACATGGTGTGTGGTGTCACACGGGAGATCATATTATCGGCTCCTTGAAAAGTATAAGTAAAGGCTCACAATCGAGATGACTTTGGACAAACCATCGGAATGGTTGTAATGTGATTTGGTATTGGTTTGTCTTGACCATAGAATCACGCTAGTACACTTTGTGTGTATTGAGCAGGACCGACTTAGAGGTGATTCGATTTATTGCTGACTACAGAATCGAATCGGACCTCAGATATTATTTTGTACATGCTCTTAATCCCGATATAATAACGGGCACATATACTTAGTATTCATCTCTTTGATTTACCAATGGGCGAGATTTATAGATTAAATCGATAGGCTCGGTAAGTTGAAAGATGATTTTATTTATATGGTGTGTCGTTGATTATAGGAGGAAACCGTGTCCTATATATTAGGATGATGATGTCGCCTTGAGGAACTCATAAGGTTCATCATGTAAACCCTGCAGGTGGACTTGGTCCGACATGATGAAAAGGTTTAGTGGTACTACTCATGGAGTTAGATGTTAATTAATTAATGGTCAGTAAATTAATTAATCGATTGACATTCGAGATCTTAAACACTGGGAGAAAATGTACAAATAATATATGGAGCCCATATTATCTTATGGGGGTTGGTGAGGTAGATCAATGATAATCCTTTAGTGGATTGGATTATCATTAATGGATCGGACTTTATGTGGGCTTGATCCATGGGTGGCCAAGATCCAACTCCTCCTCATGGTCCCTAATGTAGCCTATTAACACCTCATAAATCTTAGATCCAATGGATAGAAACAAAACTCTTGATCCAAAGGTAGAGATTAAATCTCTAGATCCGACGGTTGAGATTAAATCTCTAGATCCGACGGTTGAGATTAAATTCCTCGAACCAATGGTGGAGATTAAAATGAGGCTTATCCCTAACTCTATAAAAGGAGGGCAAGGGGTTGGTGTGGAGAATAATTCAAGAGAAGCTAGGGTTTTGGAAGTTGGCGTCAAGGCATAGGAGCTAGGGTTTGGGTTTGGGCGGCACCTAATAAGGAAATATTTTCCTTGTGTTGTTCTTCTTCCCTAAACTGCCGGCGCCCTTGGAGTTCCTTCCTGCCCTTGGCTGGCATCCAAAACAGGTCCTCTCCTTCTCCTTGGCCGGTGCAACAATGGTTTAGGGTCCTCCCTTGAATCTTTTGGCCGTCCACTCTCAATCTCCTCTTCCTTCTTGGTCGGCGGCAAGCTTCCTCCTTGGAAGTTATTGGTTGGTTGAAAGAAGGAATAGATCTTTGTTTCTATTCTTCCTCTTGCTTTGGAAGAGCAAGGAAGGAAGATTTGTGATCTAGGAGCTTCAACTTTTGGTAGATCGTCGCCCACACGACGTCCGAAAGGAGGAAGGTCATGCATTAAAAGATCGAGAGGTATATCGATTCTCTAATTTTTATATGTTACATGTTTGTATTTGTTTTTCAATTATGACCATGATATAAATCTGTTTGTGGCTAAATAATACTTGGATCCTGAACATAAACACAAAAGTAGGCGATCCGGACATCGTCTATTCCGCGGCTACTCTTAGAATAGACGTTGGTCGCTTGAACAACAAGTTTGTTCAAGAGACCTCTCTAAACGAATAGCACGACGATGACTTGGTTGTTTGGGCAATCCCTTTTTTTAGGATTAATTTTTTTTTAATCCGGGCACATCGATGGGATCGCCATGAACAAGTGACCGAGGTGAAGTGGGAAGCGAAGTTTCCCCTCACGGACTCGATAAGAAAAACCCTTCAGCTAACTGGTCGAACAAAATACTGCCATGGAGGGAAGTCAACTGCAATGGAGGGAAGCCGATTGTTATTTGTGGCCATGAGCATAGAAAGTTTCGTAGTCAACTAAACAGTTGACTCACGGGGCAGCAGTCAACAGCTAAGGGTTTGGTAGTCGACTGATGAACTATCCATTGGAGTTTTTCCAGCATGGATTAAGGTGTTGTGAGACAACGGCTACAGGAGCAGTCGACTGCTAGGTATGGGTAGTCGACTGCTAGGAAAAAATCAACCTGAGTTGCAGCTTTATAAGGAGCATGAAAGGAAGGATTTTGGCAGCAGTTCTAGGGAAGATTTGAGGCGAAGTGCTGGTGCATTTCAGGGTCCTTCAAGCTCATCCAAGCGACAAGCAAGCAAAGCATTCAAAGAAACCTTGTGTAAAGTTTTCTTTACATTGTTTGTTGTATTTGATTTGTATTTATTTGTGTTAGTGATATATGAGAGGTGTCCTAAGGCAATCGCCTTATATTTTAACCATTTATATGATAAATGAAGAGTCACTATTTGAGTATACATATTTTCATGTATTTGATTAGATCTTAAACTCATTTACTAGAAGTCCACGATACGATTCATAGCATGAGAGAATTTGTGATTGGATCACAACTAGTAAGTATCTCTACATGTGTAATTGTGATGTATTGGAATTATCCCTAGTCGATGAATTGATGGATATTGACACCATCAATTCTGTCGAGACTAGCACGAGGTATACTCCTTGGTGTATCCAAGCAACCGATTCTCACTGGCTGGAGACATTGTGATGTCCGGAGTTAATCGTGGATGTTAGTTATGGTAACTAGTTCATTGGAGTGACCAGCTGTAAGAATTCATATGGTTCTCTGCATATATGGATATGTCAATGAAGTTCTTACTACGACTTAAGTGCGATGTTCCTTTGACTTGCAGTATTCAAGTCATCTTGTTCATAAAGACTTATGCTTTGACAACTTAAGCAAACATCTCCAAAGAGATGTGGACCCGGGATGATTGGGTATAAGTCGAAGTGATCGAAGGTGTTTGAATAGCCTATAAAGGATTCACCACTCCTTGAGAAGAGATGTATACCCATGGCCTCTCGTCGGATTGTTACTAAAGTCTTTGGCCAAAGCATTACATGTTTAGAGTATGGTACTCTTGGATACATGTGCAGTAACTAGAATCCGTAGGATGAGGAAATGATACTTGGGCTAGGTGTGACGTAGTCATCCTAGTGGGGACTGACACTATAGACCATGTCCTGAACCAAGTGGGTATAAGATGCGTGAAGGGAACGTGGCATGATTCATTGTAGCTACTGAAGGGTTTCAGAAATGGTTTTGGATCAACCGTTGATTTTTCGATTAATTGGGGATCATGATATACTACTTGGTGTTAATCATGATTGTTCTATAATTAATGGTTAATTATAGACGACCAACATAAATCGAGAACCTATTTGGTCACACGCACAACGAACGTAATCTGAAGGATTTAAAACGAGCTTGAGAATGAGATTCTCAGACTGAGAGAAACTAGGTTTGGTTGGACCAAACAAGGAGCGAGCATGAAATCGTTTCAGTTGCAATGGAAGCATGGATGGGCCGCGTCTTATGAAGACATGATGGATGAACCAAATTGGTTTGGTTCTAATCCAATGGTGGAAAATAAATCAAAGTGGTTTGGTTTGTTTTAAACAAATGAACCAAAGTTGGTTCAGATCGTTTTAACTTAAAATAGACCAACGTGGTTTGATTTATTTTAACTTAAGTTATTGGAGTGGGTTAACGGGTTTTGATTATGAACCAATAACCATTAGGAGAATGTGTTCTCTATAAAAACAAGGCTTAAGGGTTTTGTGAAACCCTATTCTATTCTTGCCACCCAACCCCTATCCTCTCCTTGCTGCCGCCCAAAGTCTCCATGTCGCCGCCTCTTGCATCTCCTGCCGCCGACGCCACCATCTGCCGCCGGCCACCTGCTGCTGCCGGCGACCCTCCAGCAACATCCCTTGGCTCCGGTGACCAAGGTGTAGCCGACCTTCCTCCTTTGGGACGGCTCAATTCCTCCACGAAGCTGTCCAGTTTTCTGGACAGCTTGTTTCCTTGCATGTCGGAGCATCATTTGGACGACGTTTGGAGCTCCGACAGCGGCTACCTTGCTGGGGATACGATCTCCGGTAATCCTCATAGGTGGAGGACCAAGGATTCGTCAATCGGTTGACGAATACCTCTCCGGAGAAGTGAGTTTTGGGGACTCGTTTTCGAATCCGAATTTTGATTCGGATTGTGATCTCCTCTCGATCACATCGTCTTCGACACGAGGCTCGTGACTTCTACGAAGACGAGGCTCGTGGCTTTGTGAAGCCATCCTGACGATACTCGGCATGGATACGGATAGAGGCGATTCTAGAAAGAGTCGCTCCGGTTGATGTCATTCCCGCTGCACGTGATACGTCAGGTATAACTAGAGTAATTTCCTTTTATTGCAAAATTTGAAACTACGATTATGTCTACACATGTTGTACTATGCATGCATATGATGTGTGTGTTGTAATAAATTAAACTTATTGCTTTTTAATTCTTTCACTGTGCACATGATTACGAAACATGTTCGAAAACACACTCGCCGCGGTGACAGAAACCCAACAACTTGTATTTCCTTCTTATTGTTGTAAGAGGTTTTCTCCACCTCCGGAGTGTTTTTTGAGAAGGAGAGATTGATTAGTGGTGATTTGCATCACTAAAGCTCATTTGAACTCAACCCGTGGTGTAGGAACCCTAGGTTCTAAACCACGTTATATGTTGTGTTTGTGGATGTGTTTTGTGTGTTTGTCTTTGTTTTAGTTTATGTTTTCTATTTGTATTTCTGTTGCACATACTAACAAATTGTAGAGACGAACACGATCGAATTCCAAGCATCGAATTGAAATCGTTATTCACCCCCTCCTCTAGCGCGTCGCCAACTATCCTACAATTTGTATCAGAGCGAGGTCGCTCTTCATTTGGACTAACCGCCAAGGAGCAAAGCACTAGAGGATGGAGTTGGCCAACGATGGATTTGGATGGGACATCAACACTCCAATTCTATACACCTTTTATGGACGAGAAGGGTTCGATCAATTGAAGGCACGGACGGAGAATTTCTTCATGATGAACTTCGAAGATTGGGTCATCCTAATGGAGGGATTCAAATTTCCAAGGGGTCCAAAAGGTGGATACCTCAAGAAGAAGAGATGGACCGAAGAGCAAGATCAAGCCTTCGAAAGAAATAATAAGGTAAAACAAATGATATTAAATTTATTAACTAACGATGTCTTGTCTAGATTAGTTGAATTTCAAAATGCCAAGGAGCTATGGAGCAAATTGGCAAAGCTTCATGAAAATTCCTCACCGACCTCAAATGAAGAAAAATCTCAAGAGAGTGAGGATTTAGAGGTCGAAAGGTGTTCGACATCCAAGAAAGAAGAAGAGGTAGAAAAATTGAAGGAAGCCTCCACTTCTAGAATTAAGGGGGAGGAGAGACCATCCTCAATGTCGGACCAAAAAGAACATGAACCATCTACTCTGGTCAAGAAGAAGAGGAAGTTCAAAATTCCCCTACCATGGAAGGTAACTCAAACATTGTAATTAAAAATAAGAATCACATAATATGTTTTGAGTGTAGGGAGCAAGAACACTACAAAAGCAAGTGTCCAAAGCAAGTCAAGAAGACTCAACTAGCACCAAAAGTCAAGGAGAAGTCAAAGGATACCGAACCTCAATAATTAAGAGAAAGGAGCACGTGGCTTCTTTCAAATGCCATCAAAAGGATTGCGTCATATATTCATGGCTTGCTACTGGTACTTGTTCCTCAACATGTCTCTATAATAAGAAAGCTCGTGGTTATCACAAAGCTTTCTATTACAACAGGCACTTCCACTAGCATGCCAACTAGTTCCTTGACTATGTCGTCTGCCATATGAATAGCCAGGCCAGTTGGTTGTAACCCACTAAGTCCCATCTCCCTATAGATTGCATAGTGAATAACGCTAATGGACGATCCTAGGTCACATAATGCTTCGTTGACGCTCTCCCCATAGATCTCATATGGTTTGACAAAATCACCAGGGTCATTAAGCTTGGGTGGAGTCTTGTCTTCAATTTCTACTTGGTTTGGCAACGTTGAAATCATGGTTGTGCACCCCTTAGTGACTTTGTTTTTCTGACCCACTGATTCATTGTATGCTTTATCCCCCTTAACTAGATTTTGCTCGGATGGTGAGGAGGGGGGGGGGGGGGGGGGAATGTCCATGGGTTGCGATGCAACCTTGGCTATTTGGGCTACCTGTGTTTCCAACATTTTAGTGTGGCTTGTAAGCCCATCGACAGAGGCCTTCAACTCCCTTAGTGCCTATTCGGTTCTCTGATGCTTCTTCTAGAAATCCGCATTAGCCTTTGCTTGGGAAGCAATGAAGCCTTCAATCATTAGCTCAAGTCTGGATTTAGGCGGTTGTTGCTGCCCATTGCCCATATCCTCCCGATGGGTGGAAATTCCCAAAATTATTTTAATATGAAAAGTTCGTGTGGTTCCTCTATCCGAGATTATATGTGCTAGAATAAGGATTGTTGGGCCTCTGAATATATTCACCCACTCCGTCAATGTGCTCCACCTGTTTCTCAGAGCTGCTCTTGCCTCCACAGTAATCTTCCTGATATCCTGCCACTCCATATCCAAGGGAATTGGTCGTATGTACAGAAGTAGGGGTTAGGGAGTCATACCGTCTGCTTAGTGCATCCATTCTTGCCACTAGATGATCAATGGAGTTAACAACATATCTACCGACTGCAGGTGCTGGGTGACTATGCTCAGAAGCCCATTGATGGTGGTTTTGAGCCTCCTCCTCAATCAGTTCTTCTACTTCCTCGATAGTCTTGTTCATCAATGCTCCTCCTGCACATAATCTAAAGAAACCTTCGTGGCATATGTAATCCCATTATAGAATATGTGGATCACCAGCCACCTCTCGAGACCGTGGTGGAGACACTAATATAGTAACCCCTTATAGTGATCCCAGGCTTCAAAAAGGGACTCTTCCTCTTTCTGACGGAAGCTAGTGATAAGGTGGTGCATGTGAGCCATCATACTCGGTGAAAATAATTTATTCAAAAATTGTTACTCACACTGCTCCGAGGTTGTAATGCTTCCTGAAGGAAGGGTGAAGCCATGTCTAGGCCTTATCCTACAATGAAAACTGGAATAGGCTCAGACGGATCACATTAGTGGCTACTCCATTGAATTTCAGAGTCGAGCATATCTCTAGGAACGTCTATAGGTGCCAGTTAGGGTTTTCAGTTGCGGCTCCTCTAAATTGGCTTTGCTGGACCATGTATATGAGTGTGGGTTTTAGTTCAAAATTGTTAGCTGAGATTGATGGTCCAACTATACTAGGCCTACCCCCTAGCACTGGGAGCCGTATAATCCCTCAGGGGACGACTATCTATGTTTGCCAAAGGAGCGTCGTGCTCCTCCATATCTCTTTGTTCATCCCTTCTTCGATGGTAAGTTCTTTCTATTTCTAAATCAATCGGAAGCAGGTTTTCTAATCTTACGTGTCTATGCATACGATAAATCAAGCTACGAAATTTAGAGTGTATATGCTACTTATTTGAGAAGGAAATCAAATAACCTAGAACTATTACACTAAATAAAATAAACCTAAAAACTGTACAACTACACCATGTAATATGACTACTAAAATTAATCTAAACTGAATATGAATAACAAAAATCCAAAACTAAATAAACTGAAATGAAATTGAACAAGAAAGCAAATCTAGCCTCGGTCTGATCCAAACTATCCACTTTCGATTCGATATCGAACCGACAGTCCCTGGCAACGGCGCCAAAAACTTGATGCTTGCGAGCACCACTTCAAATCTCCAACGAGGATCTCCAAGGATTTGACGCGCACGCTAACACTCAACGGCCGCAAGTGCACGAATATCATCAAGTAATAAAAGATTTATCAATCCAACAAAGACTGGGATTCGAATATCGTTTGTCCAGTGGATATTGTTGTTCGGAGTAAAAATATTAAGAGTAAAGGTTGTGAGGTCGACAGTAGTCCTAACTCAAGTATGATGTCACTTGGAGAAAGCGAAGGTGGTTTCAATTTCCTAAAAGGATTCTAGTGTTGGATCGATGCGGTTCGCTAGAGGGGGGGGTGAATAGCGAAAAACCTTTTCTTTTTATTTCGTTCGTTAAAACTCTAGAGAAAATAAATTAATTGCAGCGGAAATGTAAATATAAAATAAAAGAGACAATCGACACAAGGGTTTTACTTGGTTCGTAGCCAAAGGCTACTACTCCAAGGCCCTAGTGGTCCTTGACCACGTACGGAGGGCAAAAGCACTAAAGGAACTCCTCCTCGTTAGAGGTAGGAGTTAATCGATACAAGGAACCACAAAAACTTGAGGTAGAGGGACACTCCCCCTCTCCTCGTATACGATAAAAGCTCCGGAAATGTAAATGACAAGAAAAACTAATACCGACGTACAAGAATAATAAGAGTTAAACCTAGACGTCGGAATGGAAGGACTTCGTTGTCGGAGAGTTGCAGCGTAACGGAGACTTTTTGGAGGCTTAGAATTGTTGATGAAACCCTAGGTTTGGCCCTCCTTTTATAGCCTTTGAGCCCCTTTTCGAGTGGGTCTTCAACCAATCACAAATGGACACCAAACCGCTTTGAGGTGGAGTGATAAGCCTTGACTCCTAGAATCTGATCATTGACCATCGATGATCGATGGCCATCATCGATCGTGATGGCGACATCGGTCGATTGATGACCTTCGGCGATCGATACACGTCGAGTCCTCCGTCGGGCAATGATCGATGCTTCTTGCTGCAAGTCAAAGTTAGCTCAATAAAAACATAATTTCGATGGTCGTCGACCATCCGATCTCGACCTAGACCATCTATAAGATGTCTTTGGTCAGATCTACGCTTAAGATCATCCCCGTAAAGAGGATACGACCTTACTTACTCTCGCACACACGAGCTTACCTCGATACTTACGTGTCACTTTTGCTTTTGGCCTTCCACTCGATTCCTTCGGCTCCCTTCGAAGTAACTCGAGTATCGCCCGACCACCGCAGCTTCCTCCGGGTGTCGCTAGCCTTCAGCTCCAGCTATATCAATCTTCTGCACACTCGATTAAGCTCATGAGAAAACAAAATAGACTTAACTTTTGTGTCTTTGCTATAATCAAAACACAGATTCGATTTTGGTGCCTCACTGCACCAACAATCTCCCCCTTTTTGATATATGGCAAAAACACACAAAGTTAAGGAAATTAAGTGCATGAAACAGTAAAGACAAGAAGCAAAAGTAGGAGTAGTAAAAATATTTCTCAAGTTCTCCCCTTAGAGGAACCCTCCCCCTTGACCGAGGGTGAGTACTTGAAAAAGACTTTTAGTTCTCCAAACACAAAAGTTAAGTTAGGCTTCTTAGAGTCAAAAATAAGTGCAAGTTAAGTAATCAAAAGTTAAGTCAAAAGGTTAATTATTCAAAAGGTTTAACTTTTGATTTCTTAACTTGGGCCTTTAAAGTTTTCAATTCCGAAGAGTTGAAACCTAAACCTTACTCCCCCTTAACTTAGGCCAGAATCAAAGTTTTAAGTTAAGTTATCAATTTCAAAAATTTGAAATTGAACTTTGGCCTTTTCTTGAACCTTAACTTTGGCCTTTTCTCCCCCTTTTGACATAAATCAAGGAAAAAGTGGGGGGGTTTTAAGAAAACCCTAAGTCCAAGCATGATGATTTTAAAAATAGTATGTGAAAATAATTCATCTAAATGTTCAACTCTAGTTTGACTTGATTGAAATGATATTATCAACAAGTCCTGATTAGAGTTGGTTAATATTAGTTGCATATTTATACTCCGAGGTTCATATCGACGAACTTGATCTACATCTTGGAACCTGGAGTAGGGTCCTAACATCTCACGCCCATCTACGTGGCTAAGTACACAAACACATTAGTCCTATGTGTTGTGAGATGTACTGGCTCCTTAAATCTATAGGTGCATGTTATCTAAGGTATGTCCTATGCTAGTTCCATCAAAATGAAAAATAAGAAATAGTAGTAAGAAAATATAGTTTGCAAGTTCTTATTCTATTACGCACATGCCCAATTTTCGTCTTAATAGACTAAATTCGGCTTCGGGTAGGGGTTTAGTAAATAGGTCTGCTAGGTTAGATTTCAATTCGACGTACTCGAGTTGTATGACTCCGTTGGCCACATGTTCTCGAATGAAATGGTGTTTGACTTCTATATGTTTGGTCCTAGAGTGACATATTGGATTCTTTGTAAGATTAATTGAACTAATGTTATCTACGTGAAGTTTAGTATTCGTAAAGTCTAACTTAAAGTCACGGAGGGTGTGCTTCATCCAAAGAAGCTGAGTGACACACTCACCCATCGCGATGTATTCGGCTTTGGTGGTAGACAAGGCAACACAATGTTGCTTCCTCGCACTAACTCACTAGACTCGAGTAGTTGACAACAACCACTGCGTGCTCTTTCTGTCGAGTTTACTACCATAATCCGAATCGGAGTAGCCGATTAGTTCGAACTCGGTAGATCTAGGATACCAAATACCGACATTAAGTGTACCCTTTAGATATCTAAGGATACGCTTAACTAGGGTTAGGTGAGACTCCTTGGCACAGGTTTGAAATCTGGCGCACATACTTATTGCAAATAAGATATCAGGTCGGCTTGAAGTTAAGTACAGGAGACTCCCTATTACACTCCTATAGTATTTTAAGTCAATGGACTTACTTTCTAGGTCTTCTCCTATGTTAACATTAATCGCCATTGGGGTGTTTATTATCTTAGCGTCTTGCATTCCAAATCTTTTAATTAACTCCTTAGTGTATTTTTGTTGATATAGGTATATACCATCCTTAGTTTGTTTAATTTGTAGACCTAAAAAGAAACTTAACTCGCCTACCAAGTTCATTTCTAACTCACTTTCCATGAGTGAAACGAACTCGTTTAGTAAGGCTGAGTTAGAGGTTCCAAAAATTATATCGTCTACGTAAATTTGAGCTATGAATATTTCTTTACCTAAGGTTTTTACGAAGAGAGTTGGGTCAACTAAGCCTTGGTTAAACCCTTTTGACTTAAGATGGATTGAAAGTCTCTCGTACCAAGCTCGAGGAGCTTGTTTAAGTCCATAGAGAGCTTTCTTAAGTTTTAGAACATGGTCGGGTTTATCTAGATTTTCGAATCCGGGGGGTTGGCTAACATAAACTTCTTCTTTAATGTATCCATTTAGGAATGCCGACTTAACATCCATTTGAAACAGCTTAAATCCTCGATGTGCGGCATAAGCTAGCAACATTCGAATGGATTCGAGTCTAGCTACTGGGGCATAGGTTTCGTCGTAATCTAAGCCTTCGACTTGGCTAAATCCTTTGGCGACTAACCTAGCCTTGTTTCTAACTACTTCACCTTTATCATCAAGCTTGTTTCGAAACACCCACCTTGTTCCAATTATCGTTTTGTCTTTAGGTGATGGTACTAATTCCCACACTTCATTCCTAGTAAATTGAGCTAGCTCTTCTTGCATTGCAATAATCCAATCGGGATCAAGAAGAGCTTGTTCAATTGATTTGGGTTCTATCTTTGAAATTAAGGAAATTTGACTAAGGTTCCTATAGGATGCTCTAGTTCGAACTCCTAGATTAGGATCTCCTATTACTTGATCGATAGGGTGGTTAGTCTGAATCCTAGATTGGGTTGGGTTTGTGTCACCTAATGGTTGATCAATGGGGTGACTTGGTTGAACACTAGTTTGGTTGGAGTCATCTATCACTTGATCAATAGAGTGACTAGGTTGACCTAGGTTAGGATTAACACTAGACCTGATCTCCGGATCAGAGTTAGGTCTAGTATGAATCGGCTCGCTAATTGGGGTTGCGAGGTTCATGTCCTTCATCAAATACTACATTGATAGTCTCCTCGACTCTGAGGGTGTCGTGGTTATATACTCTATAAGCTTTACTTGTAGTCGAGTATCCTAGAAAGATTCCGGTGGTGGTTTTGGATGTAAATTTCCCTAGGTAATCCTTAGTGTTTAGGATATGTACCTTACACCCAAATACCCTAAAGTACTTGATGTTAGGTATTTTATCGTGATAAATCTCGTACGAGGTCTTAAGGTGCCTCTTTACCATAAGGATCCTATTTTGGACATAGCAAGCTGTGCTAACGGCTTCTGCCCAAAATCTATCGGGTAGGTCGTATTCATTCAACATGGTCCTAGCGGCTTCTTGTAGAGTTCGGTTTTTCCGCTCCACTAGGCCATTTTGTTGAGGGGTCCTAGGGCAAGAGAATTCATGGTGATATCCGTTTAGGTTACAGAAGTCGGTGAACCTTTGATTTTCGAATTCACCACCATGATCGCTTCTAAGTCTTTTAACCTTAAGGTCTTTTTGATTCTCGATTAATTTGAATAGATTAATTAATTGATCTAGGGTATCATTTTTATGTTTGATGAACCTAACCCAGGTAAACCTGGAGTAGTCGTCAATTATGACTAAGCAATATTGACTTCTATTGAGAGACTTGGCTCCATGTGAATCGAATAGATCCATATGCAGGAGCTCAAGTACACTTGAGGTTCGTTCTTGGTTAGTTAACTTGTTTTGTGTCCTAGGTTGTTTTCCTTGTTGACAAGCATTACAGATTTTATTAACCAAATTGTTGAGGTTGGGTAAGCCTCTGACTAAGCCACTCTGACTCATCTTGTGGACGAGTCTTGGGTGCGAGTGACCGAGTCGTCGGTGCCACAACCATGATTCCTCTTGCTGTGTCATAAGACACTTAGTTGAGGAGTTGGTTAAGTTGATCGTATAAATGTTGTTATTTCTAGTTCCTTTAAGAATTGTTTTAGAGGTTTCGTTGGTATTAATTATGCATTCATTTTCTAGAAATATAACCTTATAGTTATTATCACACAATTGGCTTACACTAAGTAAGTTATATTCAAAATTCTCTACAAGTAATACATTTTTAATAACAAAATTCGTGTTAAGCTCGATATCACCTGATCCGATGATTTTGAGCTTGCCGTTATTCCCAAAGGCTACCGATCCTTGTCGTTTGAATCGAAGCTTTGCGAATTTGAGTTGATCCCCGGTCATGTGTCGGGAGCAACCACTGTCCAACATCCATTGATCCTACACACAAGGTGGTTGGATTGGATGTTAGATTTTTTGTTAAGAAAATTGGTTGTAAGTTGTTAACCCTAGGTCATCTCACCGGAGTCTATATGATCAAGCATGTTATACTTATGTGTTTTTTTTTAGATGACTTCCAATTAAGTTGATTAAGTGGATTTAGGTTCAAGTAATTTTATGTTAGATTTGGATTTAACCCTAGGCTTGTCAAGTTTACCTTTTCAAGATCATGGCTTCCAGGTCGTGGCGAGGCACAGGGGCCTTCTTTTATCGGATCATCGACCACTTCCTTAGACAAAGCCATTTTCAAGAAAATGATGACTTGACTCACCTAAAATTATTTCCTCGTCTAACTAGTTATTTTTGAAAAGAGGCTCCCCGAGGCTCAATCTTTTCGAAGGATTTTAGTTGGTTATTTGAAAAGAGGCTCCCCGAGGCTCAATCTTTTCGAAGGCTTTTAGTTGGTTATTTACGTGTTCTAAGTGAGTTCACGAAAAAAAACAAAAAAATATAAGCATGCAATTTCTAAGTTAAAACACAAACATGTTTTGTACTGGCTCCCCCTAGACCGTTGAATCGGTTCGGTCTATCCACATAGTGGATTTGGTCCTTGGGAACCCAGTACGAGTTGGATCCTAGAGTTGAAATCAAAGTGGTCTTAGGGACCCATGCTTGGACACATTTTTTATGTCTACTTACGATTGACATGTATGACTTATTGGTCGTGTTTGAGCTAAACCCTAGTCCGGCCTTGTTGTACACGGCCCTTTGCGATCCAAGTAGGAGGTCAAGTCCTTTGGATCCCAAAGTAAACCTTTCCAACGTATTCCTAAGATCTTCGACTTGACTTTTCAAGAGTGAGTTCTCAACCGAGTTTTCAACCCGAGTTGAGTCCTTCTCTTGAACTCGACTAGTCGAAGAGGTTAGGAGACCTTGTGTTTGAGATTAACTTCCTCAACCGTGGTCTCGACCTTGGACTGACTTAGCTAACTTCCTAGACAAAAACCTAACCGTATTATGTAAAGTATTAAATAAGGTTCGACTCACCTTAAGGGTATCTTTGAACCGGATGCGATCCGTGGCTTGACTTGAAGGTAGCCGAGTCCGAGTCATCCTCGTGTTCGACTCAAGTTCGGTCCGTGTCGACTCAATTGATTTCGCCATGAAGACGTGATCTTCGCCTTCTTCTTGGATGACTCTTCTTCCAATGTCGCGTTGAGGGCCTTATTATGCTTAGGTGCTTGGTGGTTGAGCTTGGGGAACTAGGACATGATATGTACAAACCTGTTTCACTCATAACACCTAATGTTAGAACTTTAAGGTTTACCTTGGTTGGGTCGAGTCGTAGGTTCGCCGCCCCTTGGCTATCCTTCGAGCTAGGTTCATTAGTTCGGCAGTCAACTCCGGGTCAACTTCTTCTTCGGACTCATCTTCCTCCTCGGGTAGTGGTGGCTTGCTTGCGATTTTCTTCTTCTTTGAACCTGCAAACAAGGCTATACCCCTCTCAGGTTCCGAGTTGGATTGTTCATGTAATTCGAAATCCGAAAAGAGTTCGTCTAACCTAATTTTAGAAAGGTCCTTGGAGACCTTATAGGCATCAACCATGGATGCCCATAAGGTAGTCCTCGGAAAAGAGTTTAGGACATACCTAATAAGGTCGCGGTTTTTGACCTTTTGCCCGATTGCGTGTAGGTTGTTGACTATGTCTTGGACACGGGCGTGGAGTTGCGTCGCGGACTCGTGTTCCTGCATTTTTAGTGTGTACAATTTATTGAATAACAAATCACGTTTGCAAACCTTAGCTTGATCCGATCCTTCGTGTAACTCGATTAGTTTTGTCCAAAGATCCTTTGCGCTTATGAAGGGGCCGACGCGATTTAGCTCCTCCTTGGACAAGCCGCATTGGAGGATTTGTGTTGCCTTGGCATCGGCTTCGACTTGTCGTTTTGTTGCAACGGTCCATTGATCATAATCCAAGGAGTCACCCACTTCATTAGTCGGAAGTGTGAAACCCGTTTGGATTATGATCCACATCTCGATTTGGGTTTTGAGAAAGCATTCCATCCGACCTTTCCAGTAACGGAAATCATCTCCGTTGTAAAACGGAGGTCGGACGGTGCTAAAACCCTCGAGATGGGCCATTAGAACAAAAACAAGGAGACTAAAAAGGGCGACCTAGCAACAAAAAAACACGAAAGTACCAAGACTTGCGTCTTGGATTAGTAGTGGAAATAAAAAGAAACAAGCGAAAAATAGAAAGTTAAACAATGAAATAAGAAACTAAATAAAAGTAAGTACTCACAACCTTCGATGTCCCGAAAGGCTACTAAATGTCGATTTTTGAGGATGAAAACAACTGTTACGGGGTAAACCCCCATAAGAAGTGTAGATCTCTGCGAGGGCTTGATTTGGTAGGTAGACCGTGTCGTGGTCAACTTGTACAAAAAGTTATGCCCGTTTGACCGTCTACTCCAAAAGCGAATGCTTGCAAAACAAAATCAAATGAAGAGTACCAAGACTTCGTCTTGGATTAGTAGAGCGGGAGAAAAATTTAAACGAACGAAAAACAAATCTGTAAAAAAAATGTTAGATTGGTGGTTTCACCAAATCTAAGCGCCCCCGGCTCTGATACCAATTGTTGGATCGATGTGGTTCGCTAGAGGGGGGGGGGTGAATAGCGAAAAACCTTTTCTTTTTATTTCGTTCGTTAAAACTCTAGAGAAAATAAATTAATTGCAGCGAAATGTACATATAAAATAAAAGAGACAATCGACACACGGGTTTTACTTGGTTCGTAGCTGAAGGCTACTACTCCAAGGCCCTAGTGGTCCTTGACCACGTACGGAGGGCAAAAGCACTAAAGGAACTCCTCCTCGTTAGAGGTAGGAGTTAATCGATACAAGAAGGAACCACAAAAACTTGAGGTAGAGGGACACTCCCCCTCTCCTCGTATACGATAAAAGCTCCGGAAATGTAAATGACAAGAAAAACTAATACCGACGTACAAGAATAATAAGAGTTAAACCTAGACGTCAGAATGGAAGGACTTCGTTGTCGGAGAGTTGCAGCGTAACGGAAACATTTTGGAGGCTTAGAATTATTGATGAAACCCTAGGTTTGATTGATACACATTCACGCCTGAGCTAGATTACTGCCTAATCGAATCAACTCGAAAATGCCTCGCGAGCCTTGATACCCATCACTACCTCGATCATTTGTTCGTTGTTGAACTTCCTTAAAGCGAGCAGCGCATAATACCTTTCTTGGTAGGGTCTTGGAAGGAATCAATCTTCTGTGTCGTCCTCGCCATGTGAAGGCTCCGTGGCTTGACATGTTGAAGCGTTACCATAGATGAACCTTCTTGCATCTCGGAGGTGAAGAGAAGAGGCTTGGAGACTTGAACCCGGATCTCGACCTAGACCATCTATAAGATGTCTTTGGTCGGATCTACACTTAAGATCATCCCCGTAAAGAGGATACGACCTTACTTACTCTCGCACACACGAGCTTACCTCGATACTTACGTGTCGCTTTTGCTTCCGGCCTTCCACTCGATTCCTTCGGCTCCCTTCGAAGTAACTCGAGTATCGCCCGACCACCGCGGCTTCCTCCGGGTGTCGCTAGCCTTCAGCTCCAGCTATATCAATCTTCTGCACACTCGATTCAGCTCGTGAGAAAACAAAATAGACTTAACTTTTGTGTCTTTGCTATAATCAAAACACAGGTTCGATTTCGGTGCCTCACTGCACCAACATCTAGGACTTTTGTTTCACGTGTGCATCATTGAAATGGTATCAATTTACTATTGTAAGGATCTCTAATTATGATCTTGCCGGAGGATCATCATGTAATTGCTCGATGAACTTTTGCTTTTATCGAGAACTACCTATTCCTAACCAAGTTTCCCTTTCAGATCATCAGAGCTCAGGGGGTTGATACCATTGGGAACCCTCTATCACTTAGGTCCCTCAACCCTTCTAGAGTTAATGTCACCTACTTTGGGCCTTTTGCTAAGATAGGTTTTCAAGATACGAGGATATCCTAATAATACCTATGAGGAGACAAAACGTATTTCATTTCCTACTCTATCATATTCTACTTTCTACGGTTATCAAAAGGAGGATGTCCATAAGGTTCCTCCTTGGTTCTCCTAGATTTTGATACAAAGGTTTTCTACCTCTGTACTGGTATATGTGTAGTAGAAAAAGAATCAAAACATAATTTTCATCGATCTAAACAACATAAATTGCAAATATAAATTCTGGAGCATAGAATATATATTCAAACTAGCATATCCAACATACACAAGCTACTCCCTAATCCTAGAATCAATGTATCTACTCCATAAATGAAAGAGAATGGAGACAAGACATCATAAAGTGAATCATTACAATCCAAAGGTATTTAGGAATAAAAAGCAGTACTCTTGGTCATTCTACTTGGCATTGGAGCATAGATTCTAGTCCTTGTGCCGCTTTCTCTCTCCCCATTGCGAGCCTCCGATGCTTGTTATCGCACCTTCTTCACGTCCTAGCCATCGAGCCTCTCCCTTGGGGTTTGGGTGTGCCTTCCAATTTATAGAAGAGGAGCCAACTTTCTTTAAATCTCCACAAAACCCTATTATGCATCAAACTGGGGTAACATCACATGGCCGTGTGGAATCCACAAGGCCGACCTTGTGGCACGTTGTAACTCCTACCCTAAATCTACTTCAGGGTTAGGCACAGCCATGTGAGATTCACATGGCTCGACCGTGTCTTCCTCTGAATCATCATGTGAATGCCGTCTTTTGGGACCGGAGCATGCCCATGTTATGGGGGAACACAACCAGAGCATGCTTGCCTTCCTTGGGCTTCCATTATGTGCCATTTTATCTCCAAAAATATCATCCTACACATTAAAACAACAAGAGTAGATCTTCGAACTAGAAAATAGGAAATGAATGCAAAACAAGGAAAAAGGTGCATGAAACAAGTATGAAATGCAATGAGATGTGTGCTAAAACTACTCCTAAAACCCTATATGTTTTGCACACATCAATAGACAATGATCATGAAGGAAAATTAATTGACTCAAAACTTTATAGGAGTATAATTGGTAGTTTGTTATATCTAGCCTCTAGTAGACCTGACATTTTATTTGCAGTAGGTATGTGTGTAAGATACTAGTCTTGTGTCAAAAAGTCTCACTTAGAATCTTAAGATACATCAAAGGCACACTAAGTGTAGGATTTTGGTACCCTAGGACTATGTCTTTTGATTTGTTTGGGTACACCGATTCCGATTATGCGGGCTATAAATTAGATTGGAAGAGTACTAGTGGTGGATGCCAATTTCTTGGATCCTCCCTAGTTAGTTAGAGTAGTAAGAAGCAACCTTGTGTTGCTTTATCCACCACCGAGGCCGAATATGTAGCCATGGGTGGTTGTGTAACTCAATTACTATCGATGAGACATGCCTTAGAAGATTATGAGCTACATTACTCCAAAGTTAAGGTCTTTTGTGATAATGTGAGCACCATCAATTTGACTAAAAATCTGGTACATCACTCTAAGACAAAACACATTGAAGTGAAACATCACTTCATTAGAGATCATGTGGCAAGAGGAGACATTGAGCTTAATTACCTTGAATCCAAGTCTAACCTTGCTGACATTTTCACTAAGGCTCTTCCCAAAGCAGAATTTACATCACTAAGGAGAGAGCTTGGAATGTGCTTTGTTGAGTAGTGGTATAGGTTTCCATGATCCTAAAGCATAATCTAGGACTATACCTTAAAGTATATAACAAAACACCTAATATTCCATGATTTTTTTTATTGAGTCACTTAGACACCATGTGAGAAGTTAGGAAGATGCACTTGGTTCATCATACTTGTTATGATTCATTACTATGAACCAAAGTGACATCTAGAGACATTGATCCTTAATTGTACCAAAAATTGGGAAGACTTGCGTACAATTGATGTGCATATAGCTCTAAGAATATGGTAGGAAATGTCAAATAAAATATATTTTAAGCTATATTTTTCATATTTTGAAAAAAAAATCAATTTGTAGGCAAAATGTTGGGTTTCCGGCACCGCGGCGAGTGTGTGTTCGAACATGTTTCGTAAACATGTGCACAGCAGAATAAATAAAAATAATAAATCAACATTTATTACAACACACACATCACACGCATGCATAGTACAACATGTGTAGACATAACCATAAATTTAAATTTTGCAATAAAAGGAAATTTAACTACGTATACCTTTCGTATCACGTGTAGCGGGAACGACATCAACCGGAACGATCCTCGCTAGAATCGTCTCTATCCGTATCCACGCCGAGTATCTTCGGGATGACTTCACAAAGTCATGAGCTTCGTCTTCGTACGGGTTACTAGCCTCGTGTTGAAGACGACGTGATCGAGAGAGGATCACGATCCGAATCCAAATTCGGATCCAAAGACGAGTCCTCAAAACTCGCTTCTCCGGAGAGGTATTCGTCAACCGTTTGACGAATCCTTCGTCCTCCACCTATGAGGATTACCGGAGATCGAATCCCCGGTAAGTTAGGCGCTGTCGGAGCTCCAACCGTCGTCCAAACGACGCTCCGACGAGAGGGAAACAAGCTGTCCAGAAAACTGGACAGCTTTGGTGGAGGAATTAGGGCCGGCCAAAAAGGTAGGATGAAGCTCACCTTGATGCCAAACCCAATGGAGATCACCGGAGCTCCTCCGGCAACAGCTCGACGCCGGCAAGAGTGAAGGTTAGCACCTTCTGGACGCCGGCCAAGGAGCTTCAAGGTGGGCGGTGGCAAGGAGGAGGTGGGCGGCAACTATTAGGTTAGGGTTTTGGATTAGGGCTTAACAAACCCTTAAGCCCTCTTTTATAGAGAACTAATTCTCTTAATGGTTATTGGATCATAACCATAAGGCCCGTTAACCCGCTCCATTAATATAAGTTAAAATAAACCAAACCATGATGGTTTATTTTAAGTTAAAACGAACCGAACCAACTTAATTTGGTTCATTCATTTAAAATAAACCAAACCCTTTGGTTTATTCTCCTCCATTGGATTAGAACCAAACCATTTTGGTTCATCCATTATGTCTTCATAAGTCATGGCCCATCCACGCTTCCATTGCGACTGAAACAATTTCATGCTCGCTTCTTGTTTGGTCCAACCAAACTTAATTTCTCTCGGTCTGAGAATCTCATTCTCAAGCTCGTTTTAAATCCTTCGGATTACGCTCGTTGTGCGTGTGACCAAATAGGTTCTCGGTTTATGTTGGCCATCTATAATTAACCATTAATTATAGAACGATCATGAGTGGCACCTAGTAGTACATCATGATCCCCAATTAACCGAAAAGATCAACGGTTGATCAAGAACTATTTCTGAAACCCTTCAGCAGCTCGTATGAATCGTGCCCCATTCCCTTCACTCATCTTATACCCACTTGGTTCAGGACATGGTCTATAGTGTCAGTCCCCACTAGGCTGACTACGTCACACCTAGCCCAAGTATCATTTCCTCGTCCTACGGATTCTAGCTACTACACATGTTTCGAAGAGTACCTTACTCTAAACATGTAATGCTTTGGCCAAAGACTTTAGTAACAATCCGACGAGAGGCCATGGGTATACATCTCCTCTCAAGGAGTGGTGAATCCTTTATAGGCTATTCAAACACCTTCGATCACTTCAACTTATACCCAATCATCCCGGGTCCACATCTCCTTAGAGACGCTTGCTTAAGATGTCAAAGCATAAGTCTCCATGATCAAGATGACTTGAACACCGCAAGTCAAAGGAACATCGCACTTAAGCTATAGTAAGAACTTCATTGACATATATATATATATGTAGAGAACCATATGAAGTCTTACAGCTGGTCATTCCAATGAACTAGTTATCATAACTAGCATCCACGATTAACTCTGGACATCACAATGTCTCCAGCCAGTGAGAATCAGCTACTTGGATACACCAAGGAGTATACCTCGTGCTAGTCTCGACAGAATTGATGGTGTCCAAATCCATCAATTCATCGACTAGGGATAATTCTGATACATCACAATTACACATGTAGAGATACTCACTAGTTGTGATCCAATCACAAATTCTCTTATGCTGTGAGTCGTATCACGGACATTCAATAAATGAGTTTAAGATCTAATCAAATACATGAAACCATGTATACTCAAATAGTGAATCTTCATTTATCATATAAATGGTTCATACATAAGACGATTGCCTTAGGACATCTCTCATATATTACTAACAGACTCCCACTTAGCCTAATATCAATCGCTATGGTATCCAATACCATAAGTTGTAACATGACCCTCAGACTTACTTTGAGGTAATGCCTTAGTCAAAGGATCCGCTAAGTTCCTTTCAGTGGGGATTTTCTCGATTTGTATTTCTTTCCTACTGATGATCTCTCTGATAAGATGATAGCGGCGAAGCACATGTTTGGATCGTTGATGAGACCTTGGCTCTTTTGCCTGTGCAATTGCTCCATTGTTGTCGCAGTAGACCGGTATTGCTTCAACAATGGCCGAAATCACACCAAGTTCATAAATGAACTTCTTGATCCAAACCGCTTCCTTTGCTGCTTCCGAAGCTGCAATGTATTCTGCCTCAGTGGTAGAATCCGCTACAGTGTCTTGTTTGGAACTTTTCCAACTCACTGCGCCCCCATTCAAGGTGAACACGTATCCAGACTGAGACCTGGAATCATCCTTGTTTGTCTGGAAGCTGGCATCCGTATACCCGCGTATCACCATGTCCCCTTCTCCATATATTAGGAACACATCCTTAGTTCTTCTTAATTACTTAAGGATCGTCTTAACAGCCACCCAATGATCCATTCCTGGATCAGACTGGTATCTTCTCGTGACACTCAGAGCATATGATACATCGAGCCTCATATATAACATAGCATACATGATAGATCCTATTGCGGATGCATAGGGAATCTTACTCATGCAAATCCTCTCGTCTTCTGTGCACGGACACATAGACTTCGAAAGGTGTACCCCATGCCTGATGGGTAGGAAACCTTTCTTGGATTCCGACATGCTAAACCTCTTTAGCACTCGGTCTATATATGTAGACTGCGAAAGACCAAGCAATCGTTTCGATCTATCTCTATAGATCTTAATCCCGAGGATGTAGGTTGCTTATCCCAGGTCTTTCATGGAGAATGTCTTGGATAACCAAACCTTAACTGACTGTAAGATTGAAACATCATTTCCTATAAGTAATATGTCATCGACATATAATACTAGGAACACGACTGCACTCCCACTAACCTTCTTGTACACACAAGGTTCGTCTGGATTTTGTGAGAGATCAAACTTTTTGATTGTCTCATCAAAACGGATATTCCAGCTCCTGGATGCTTGCTTCAATCCATAAATGGACCGTCGCAATTTGCATACCTTGGTTTTATTAACCGATGTGAAACCCTCAGGTTGTATCATATACACGTCCTCGAGCAGGTTTCCATTAAGGAAAGCTGTTTTCACATCCATCTGCCATATCTCATAATCATAATGAGCCGCTATGGCTAGGAGCATCCGAATGGATTTAAGCATAGCTACAGGCGAATAGGTTTCGTCATAATCAACACCATGCTTTTGACGATATCCTTTCGCCACCAATCTAGCCTTATAGGTAATCACATTACCATCCTTGTCGGTTTTCTTCTTGAAAACCCACTTGCACCCTATGGGCTTAATGCCTTCAGGTGGGTCAACCAAGTTCCAAACTTGGATTTCATACATGGAATCCATTTCCGACTTCATGGCACCAAG
Source organism: Wurfbainia villosa (assembly GCA_025175895.1). Taxonomy (NCBI): domain Eukaryota; kingdom Viridiplantae; phylum Streptophyta; class Magnoliopsida; order Zingiberales; family Zingiberaceae; genus Wurfbainia; species Wurfbainia villosa. The sequence goes on from CM045990.1 coordinate 80,693,663, forward strand.
CCACTTATCCCTTTCTGAACTTGTCAGCACTTCTTCATAACTGGTAGGCTCCTCATCATCAATGAGTAACACGTCGTTCGATTCACTTACGAGAAATCCATATCTCTTAGGAATATTGCGTGTTCTAACAGATCTACGAAGATGTGGTGTTACAATAGGTCCAGCCGATTGCTCATCACTATGAGTTGTCAGCTGTTGTGCTTCACCAAGTATCTCATCAATGTCTATTTGAGTCTCTCGAGCCTCCTCAAGCTCGACGACACTCCCACTGTTTTCTTGCAAGAGAAACTCTTTCTCTAGAAACACAGCATGCCTTGAAACAAACACCTTTTGTTCCACAGGATGATAGAATTGGTAACCCCTGGTTTCCTTAGGGTATCCAATAAATAGACATTTATCAGACTTAGCATCCAATTTGTCTGATACAGTCCGCTTCACATAAGCAGGACAATCCCATATCTTCAAGTAAGATACATGAGGTTTCTTACTATTCCATATCTCATATGGAGTAGTAGAGACTACCTTGGTTGGCATTCTGTTTAACAAGTAAACAATTATGCGAGTGCATAGCCCCAAAAGGACTTGGGAAGATTCGCATGATTCATCATTGACCTGACCATGTCCAACAAGGTCCGGTTACGCCTCTCAGATACACCATTATGCTGTGGTGTATATGGCGGAGTCCATTGAGACAATATATCATTGTCTCTTAGATAATCAAGAAACTCCTGACTCAAGTATTCACCACCTCAATCCGATCGAATTATTTTAATACTCTGGTCATGTTGTTTCTCTACTTCATTTCTGAATTCTTTGAACCTTTCAAAGGCTTCAGACTTGTGTTTCATCAAGAACACATACCCAAACCATGAGTGATCATCGGTGAAGGTAATGAAGTAGCTATAGCCTCCTAAAGCTTGAGTTGACATAGGTCCACATACATCAGTATGTACTAGACCTAGTAACTCTCCCACTCGTTCACCTTTTCCAGTAAAAGGTAACTTAGTCATCTTGCCTTTTAAGCATGATTCGCATGTATCGTATGAATCTAATTCAAACGATTCCAGAATTCCACATCGGTGTAATTCGGACATGCGTTTCTTGCTTATATGGCCAAGACGACAATGCCACATATAGGAGTCTATTTGATTATCCTTTCGAGCACGCGTGTTGCTCGCTTCGATATTGAAAATGTCACTGGATACGTCCAACGTATAAATGTCATTACTCAAAGTTCCAGTTCCATAAAGTATGCCATTCAAAGTTATATAACAACAATTGTTACTAAACGTCAAATGGAAACCATTTCTATTTAAACAGGAAATAGAAACAATGTTCTTTATTAGAGAAGGAACCTAATAGCAATTGTCCAGTTCCAAGACTAGTCCACTAGGGAGCTTCAGCGAATAAGTTCCGATGGCGACCGCAGCAACCTTTGCTCCATTGCCAACTCGCATATTTGACTCCCCTCTGACGAGTCTTCTTCTATTCCTTAGCCCCTGTATGTCATTACATATATGTGAGCCACACCCAGTATCCAATACCCAAGTGTCTAAGGAAATAGAATGACAATCAATAACGAAGATACCTGAAGAGGATGGGGCATCGGATGCCTTCTTCTTCTTCATGGACTCAAGATAAATCTTGCAGTTTCTTCGCCAGTGGCCTTCCTTGCCACAATGATAGCAAGTGCCCTTTTGTGATGGTTCTGCCTTCTTTGCCTTCTTGTTCTTCCCTTTCTTCTGTTCTTTTGCCTTCCTCTTAGAACCTTTCTTTGAGGAATCAACTAACAGAACTGCCTTCTCCTCATGCTTCATAGAAGTCTCCACAGTCTTCAGCATATTGAGGAGCTCAGGAATAGTGGATTCTAATTTGTTCATCCGATAGTTCATCACAAATTGTGAGAAACTCTTGGGCAAACAATGCAGAATTAAGTCAATACTTAATTCGTGATCCATCACAAACCTGAGGGTGGCTAGCCGCTTGATGTACCCATTCATCTTTAGCACAAACTTCACTACAGACGAACCTTCTTGCATCTTCGTGGTGAAGAGGATCCTAGAGACCTCGAACCTTTCGGATCTCGCTTGCTCATCGAACAACTCATGAAGATGGAAGACCATAGTATTAGTATCCATATGCTCATGCTATTTTTGCAGCTCAGGTACCATCGCTGCTAGCATGATGCAACTTGCCAGCTCAGAATTTGCCACATGCTTCTGATAGACCAACATTTGGTCTGGAGTTGCATCGTCCTTAGGACGGTTGGGAAGAGGCTCTTCAAGGACATATGCTAGCTTTTCTGCCTTGAGAAGAATTCTCAGGTTTCTAAGCCAGTCTAGGAAGTTAGGCCCAGTCAGTTTGTTTGAATCAAAAATAGTGCGCAAATTCAAAGACGTCATGATCAAACGATTGACCTAGAAATACAAAACGAGCATATAGGAGAAAATGATTTTTAAAATGCATCAATATACATTTATAAATCCCATTCATTTTTCGAATTTCAAAAACCCCAAAATCACTTCGGGAGATCGTAGGTCCATCTCCGAATGGGCTGATATCCATCATAGATATGAACAACCTTGGAGAGAGTCCAACAAGCCATTCATAACTACGACGGTAGGTATCAACTATACCGATTGCATATCACGTATATGCAACTATCACAATGTGCTATCAACTAATTGAATGTTCACACATACATCGGGTTGTTAACACATTAACAAGTATGCATCATATGCATAGCACCCAACTTCACCTCCCTTTACATCGACCTTGGAGAGAGTCCAACAAGCCGATGCTCCAGGTTAAAGTCAACCCATTAATCGAGAAATAGTTTTAATATGGTTAGAGCGCATTCAACCAATTAGCCCAGCTTGGAGAGAGTCCAACAACCAAAGTTAACGATTGACCTCTGACTCTTACCATATTAGTATTAAACTATTCCATGGTTTGAACATGTTCGGGTTCGAGCCGGGCTTGGAGAGAGTCCAACAACCCAAACAAGAAACGGAACTCTGGTTCTAATCATATTAATGGAAGGTGTAGGCTTTAATATTGTTTAAAGTTTTTATGTCTCATCCTCTTTGCATGCAAATAACTATTATCTACATTGCATGGCATACATGGCATACATCTACATGTCACGACACGCATGGCATAATGATATGCATCTAATGCAATTACATGGCATACAATTATGTCATGTACATAATTTCCTTATATGTCATAACTATTTATAGAAATAAAATATTTTTAAGATTTGATTCTCCAAATCAAATCATGATTAAATTAGGAAACAAATTTCCAAATCTATTCACATATTTTATTTGTGGAAATAGTTGATTAAGGAAAGTCAATTTAGGAAACCAATTTCCTAAATCATCAAAGCTACTTATGGAAATAAAATATTTTAAGATTTGATTTCCCAAATCAAATCAAGATTAAATTAGGAAATAAATTTCCAAAATCTAATCAAATATTTTATTTATGGAAAATATCAATTTCCATAAATACTTCCAACTTTCCAAAAGTGGAAAATTTCCATAAATACTTCTAGACTTTCCAAAATTGAAAATTTCCATAAATACTTCTAACTTTCCAAAAGTAGAAAATTTCCAGAAATATCATTATGACTATCGCAAAACCATTTTACGATTATGTCTAAACACAACCTGGGCTCTGATACCACTGTTGGGTTTCCGGCACCGCGGCAAGTGTGTGTTCGAACATGTTTCGTAAACATATGCACAGCGGAATAAATAAAAATAATAAATCTACATTTATTACAACACACACATCACATGCATGCATAGTACAATATGTGTAGACATAACTGTAAATTTAAATTTTGCAATAAAAGGAAATTTAACTACGTATACCTTTCATATCACGTGTAGCGGGAACGGCATCAACCGGAACGATCCTCGCTAGAATCGTCTCTATCCGTATCCACGCCGAGTATCTTCGGGATGAATTCACAAAGTCACGAGCTTCGTCTTCGTATGGGTTACTAGCCTCGTGTTGAAGACGACGTGATCGAGAGAGGATCACGATCCGAATCCAAAGACGAGTCCTCAAATCTCGCTTCTCTGGAGAGGTATTCGTCAACCGTTTGACGAATTCTTCGTCCTCCACCTATGAGGATTACCGGAGATCGAATCCATGGTAAGTTATGTGCTGTTGGAGCTCCAACCATCGTCCAAACGACGCTCCGATGAGAGGGAAACAAGCTGTCCAGAAAACTGGACAGCTTTGGTGGAGGAATTAGGGCCGGCTAAAAAGGTAGGATGAAGCTCACCTTGATGCCAAACCCAATGGAGATCACCGGAGCTCCTCCGGCAACAGCTCGACGCCGGCAAGAGTGAAGGTCAGCACCTTCTGGACGCCGGCCAAGGAGCTTCAAGGTGGGCGGCGGCAAGGAGGAGGGTTGGCGCCGAAATCTCCAAGGGGAGGTGGGCAGCAACTATTAGGTTAGGGTTTTGGATTAGGGCTTAACAAACCCTTAAGCCCTCTTTTATAGAGAACTAATTCTCTTAATGGTTATTGGATCATAACCATAAGGCCCGTTAACCCGCTTCATTAATATAAGTTAAAATAAACCAAACCATGATAGTTTATTTTAAGTTAAAACGAACTGAACCAACTTTGGTTCATTCGTTTAAAATAAACCAAACCCTTTGGTTTATTCTCCTCCATTGGATTAGAACCAAACCATTTTGGTTCATCCATTATGTCTTCATAAGTCACGGCCCATTCACGCTTCCATTGCGACTGAAACAATTTCATGCTCGCTTCTTGTTTGGTCCAACCAAACTTAATTTCTCTCGGTCTGAGAATCTCATTCTCAAGCTCATTTTAAATCCTTCGGATTACGCTCGTTGTACGTGTGACCAAATAGGTTCTCGGTTTATGTTGGCCATCTATAATTAACCATTAATTATAGAACGATCATGAGTGGCACCTAGTAGTACATCATGATCCCCAATTAATCGAAAAGATCAACGGTTGATCCAGAACTATTTCTGAAACCCTTCAGCATCTCGTATGAATCGTGCCTCATTCCCTTCACTCATCTTATACCCACTTGGATCAAGACATGGTCTATAGTGTCAGTCCCCACTAGGCTGACTACGTCACACCTAGCCCAAGTATCATTTCCTCGTCCTACAGATTCTAGTTAATGCACATGTTTCGAAGAGTACCTTACTCTAAACATGTAATGCTTTGGCCAAAGACTTTAGTAACAATCCAACGAGAGGCCATAGGTATACATCTCCTTGCAAGGAGTGGTGAATCCTTTATAGGCTATTCAAACACCTTCGATCACTTTGACTTATACCCAATCATCCCGGGTCCACATCTCCTTAGAGACGCTTGCTTAAGATGTCAAAGAATAAGTCTCCATGATCAAGATGACTTGAACACCGCAAGTCAAAGGAACATCACACTTAAGCTACAGTAAGAACTTCATTGACATATCTATATATGCAGAGAACCATATGAAGTCTTACGGCTGGTCACTCCATTGAACTAGTTACCATAACTAGCATCCACGATTAACTCCGGACATCACAATGTCTCCAGTCAGTGAGAATCAGCTGCTTGGATACACCAAGGATTATACCTCGTCCTAGTCTCGACAGAATTGATGGTGTCCAAATCCATCAATTCATCGACTAGGGATAATTCCGATACATCACAATTACACATGTAGAGATACTCACTAGTTGTGATCCAATAACAAATTCTCTCATGTTGTGAGTCGTATCGCGGACATTCAGTAAATGAGTTTAAGATCCAATCAAATACATGAAACCATGTATACTCAAATAGTCAATCTTCATTTATCATATAAATGGTTCATACATAAGGCGATTGCCTTAGGACTTCTCTCATACATTACTAACACAAAAGTGGTACAAAGTTTTGAAAATCCTTTAGAGCTTTAGCTTGTTTTTAAAGATATATGAATTTAAGAATCTGGAAAAGATATATTTTTCAAATTATTTTTCCTTAATAGAAAATGACTTAACAAATGCGTCTACAAATTTCATGAATTTTTGACACTTCTTCAATTATTTATGCATTTCTGAAGTTGGGCTGAAAATCTGAACTAGGTGTATCAGGGATGGCAGGCGATTGATACAATAAATAGTTGACTTCTAACACTGATTTTTCATATATCAGCTTGATTTCCTTGTCTAGAGTCAACTCTAAGGTTTTCTAACCCCATGGTATGATTAGTACAACAATTAAGGGGGAGTCGGACTAATTATTGCATTGGTTTAGGGTGAGTTTTCTTATGATATCTCTTTAATCCCAATATCAATATGCACATGGTCTATTGTTGTTGTAAAGTTAGAATATATTCTTACTCATCATTTCATGCTTTGCATCACTTGTTATTCATATTTGCCAAACTATGTCTTGGGTTAAGGGGGTGCTTTAAGTTTATTTTATACCTTAGTTCAACACATATACAATTTATTCATCAATTGCTTTATTGTCTATATGCCTTTCTCTTTTTTGATATGTGTCAAAGGGGGAGAAGGATTTTAAGTTAGATTCAAATTTGTGTCTTATTGTATATATTCTAAGACCTAATGTAAATGATTGTCAAACATCAAAAAATAAAATATTGTTGGTGCAAGAATGCCTCAATCATTAATGTATTTTGATATTTAAATAATCTTTTGAAGTTAGGCAATAATTGTGATCTAACTATGAATGTTTAAGTGACAAGAAAATCCAAGTATGATGACTTCATAAAGAGAATGTCCAAGTGTGAATCTTGGAAAGGAAAGTCCAGGGGAAGGTCTTGGCAGTATAAGTCCAAGCATTTAGTTTTGACAGCGTAAAGTCCAAGCGTACCTTGGCAAAGGAAGTCCAAAGGTAAGGTCTTGGCAGTGTAAGTCCAAGCATGTAGTCTTGGCGACGTAAAGTCCAAGCGGACTTCGGTAACGAAGAAACCCAAAGCATGACGAAATCGAGGGAAGCTTTTGAAGGCAAGCGCAAGGATGAAGGAGTCATGGACTCGGAGAGATCCTGGAGGTGCAAGGCTGATGGAGAAGCTAGAAGATTAAGTCTAGGATTAGGGTATGTTTTCAAGTATAAATTAGTCATACTTGAAGTGTATCAATTGACTGGTGACTTATACCAGTCGACTGGTCTCGAGTGTTCAACACTCAAGGGTTCAAAAGGCTTGAACAGTCGACAGGGATTATGACCCAGTTGACTGGTTAAGAAATCAATTAAAGTTGACTGTTGTCTATGGCTCTATCAGTCGACTTCTAGAGTTTAGCAGTCGACTGATTTAAGTGGACACGATCACAAAAATATTTTTAGTCAACTGATTGCTTAGAGCAGTCGATTGTTGACTTGAGAAGTCGACCGTTGATATGAGCAGTCGATTGATCAAGTAGGTGTTGAGCCATGACGATCACAATCAAGCTTCGTCATAAGCTATTGGATTTGGTCAACAGTAGCAACAGTCGACTGATTGTATGCAGTAGTCGACTATTGTGGGACTCAACAGGCAAAAACAACCCTGCTCTATAAAAAGAGGCTTTGGGAAGTTTGAGGAGGCTAATGCTTTCATTCTAAATGTTCATCCTAAGCTCCTCAAGTCTTCCTCTAAGCTTTCAAGTGTTCTTAACCTCTTCTTCCCAAACTTAACTCCATCAACTTGTAAGAATAAGACTGTGATTGTAAAGAAGCCTTCTCCACCTTGGTGTTCTCATCAAAAAGAGGTTCTTGTGAAAGCTTGTGGGGAGTGATCCACCTTACGGATTACCGTGGAATAGAAGCATTATCTCCGAACCACGTTACATCGACGTGTTAGCATTGTTTTCTTTGATTTTTATTCTAATTATTGTTTTGCTTGTATTGCTTCTGCTAACTAACTTGTATAAATCAAAGAAGTACTATTCACACCCCACCTCTAGCCAATCCTTAAGGATCCTACAGACTGGTGTGCGCGTGAAGAGTCAAATTGCCACCTCAAAGATAATGCTTTTGGATAAGTTCTATCTAGATCTTGATCCAGATCTAGATATGGATGAAAAGGGTTATTTCAAGGCTGAGGGAGGTCTATGAAAAGAGGGGTGGACGCAAACCCTAACATAAGAAATTCTCTCAAGTGCTCTTGTTCTCCGGTCATGCTTCTTCGTGCCACAACACAACTCCGACCGCACTCTTTCATTAATCTATTATCGATAATTTAATTAATTTTTTGTGTACTTAATTTCCAAAAGGAGCGGTAAGATTGTTACCATCTCCTTTACCTTTTTGTAAGCACCATGTCTCTTACCTCCATCGAGGAAGAGATCAACTAGTGAATTGCCCCTCATAAGCGATCAAGGATCAAGGTCCTTGGACTAGCAGCTAGTTGGTTGTGAACCAAGTAAAAAAATACTTGTGCCTGTAGTTTTATCCTTTGCTTATTCCCCTGCGATATACTTTTTGTTTTAGGAGTTAGTTTTTACAAATGATTTTAAATGTGTTATTCACCCTCTAGCGTCTTTCTCAATCCTTCACCTTTCGCAAGGTCATTTCTATCCACCTTCACCTCCTGAGTAATTTATTTCCTATACTGTTACCCTTCCATACATTGATAACAATTCATATTTTAAGTTTGGGGGGTAGCTTTGCATATTTTCCCTGTTTAGCATAATTGATTTTATCTATTTACCATAATTTTGTAATACTTCCTGCGCATATTTCCTTGCATTGTTAGCATATTTTCTCCACATATTTTCTTGCATTGGTAGAATATTTTCTCCACATATTTCCTTACATTGTTAGTATATTTTCATCGCATATTTTCTTAAATTGATAACCTGTTGTCTCTCTATCCATAATAGTATAACTAGACTTAGTTATATCGGTAAAGGTCCTTTTGGATTACTTGATAAGTGTTGGTGCAATCGGCCTAGGTCACGATTGAATGGACTCAGGTTTGACTCGAGTAGTATTTTGATGTTTGACAATGGTTGACCATTGTTTGAAAATGGGCTAACTATATGGTTGACATGGGGTTGACCATATGATGGAAAGTCCAAGTCTTGAGTACTTGGCATGGAAAGTCCAAGCATGGGTCTTGGCAATGGTAAAGTCCAAGTCATAGGTACTTGGCAATTGGAAAGTCCAAGCATGGGTCTTGGCATTTAGAAAGTCCAAGTCATCGGTACTTGGCAATTGAAAAGTTCAACATAGAGTTGGTAAGGGAAGTCCAAGGGTGTGATATTGGTGGTGTAAAGTCCAAGCTGTAGTCTTGGTGACATAAGTTCAATGTTTGGCGGCGTAAAGTCCAAGTATGTGTCTTGGCAGCATAAGCGCAAATGTGTCTTGGCAATGTAGTCTTGATTAGCATGACAATAGTCGATAGAAGCACCTAAAGGCTAACATACATATGGATGAACAAGTCATGGATGACTTGGAGGGATCCGATTGGCGTGAGGCTGATAGAGGTGGCTAGAAGGCTTAGGTCTAGGCTAAGGTTGGTCTAGCAAGTATGAGTGGAGCATACTTGAGGTAAATCTCATGGTGGAGGTTCAACAATCAATTGGGGTTATGGAAAAGTTGACTGGTCAAGTGTTTTGATACTTGGTAGCCTAGTTGACTGGGATTATGACCAGTCACTAGTCGGGAGTCGATTGGAGCTCGACTGCGGTCGCGTGGCTTTGGTAGTCGAGTGCTAGATTTGGGCAGTCGACTGTTGTTTGCACCATGAGCATAGAAAATTTCGTAGGCAATTGGGCAATCGACTGACAGTGCAGCAATCATCTGCTAGGGTTTGGTAATCGACTGATGAGCTATCCATTGGAGTTTTACCAGCATGGATTAAGTCATTATGAGATAACAGCTACATGAGCAGTTGACTGTTGGGTATGAGCATTCGACTACTAGGCGAAAATTAGCCGGAGTTGCATCTTTATAAGGAGCACGAAAGGGAGGATTTTGGCAGTGGTTCTAGGGGATATTTGAGGTGAAGTGTTGGTGCATTTCAAGGTCCTTCAAGCTCATCCAAGGAACCAACAAGCAAAGCATTCAAAGAAACCTTGTGTAAAGTTGTTTTTACGTTGTTTGTTGTATTTCATTTGTATTTGCTTGTATTTCCTTCTTATTGTGGTAAGAGGTTTGCTCCACCTCCGGAGTATTTTCTGAGAAGGAGAGGTTGATTAGTGGTGATTTGCATCACTAGAGATCATTTGAGCTCAACCCATGGAGTAGGAACCCTAGGTTCTGAACCATGCTACATCTTGTGTTTGTGTGTGTGTTTTATGTGTTTGTCTTTGTTTTAGTTTATGCTTTCTATTTGTATTTCCGCTACACATACTAATGAATTATAGAGATGAACACGATCAAATTCCAAGCGTCGAATCAAAATCGCTATTCACCCCCCTCTAGCGCGTCGCCAACTGTCCTTTAATTGGTATCAGAGTGAGGTCACTCTTCATTTGGACTAACCTCCAAGGAGCAAAGTGCTAGAGGATGGAGTTGCCCAATGATGGATTTAGACGGTACATCAACACTCCAATTCCATACACCTTTTATGGACGAGAAGGGTTCGATCAATGGAAGGCACGGATGGAGAATTTCTTCATGATGAACTTTGAAGATTAGGTCATCCTAATTGAGGGATTCGAATTTCCAAGGGGTCCAAAAGGTGAATACCTGAAGAAGAAGAGATGGACCGAAGAGCAAGCTCAAGCCTTCGAAAAAATAATAAGGTAACGCAAATGATATTAAATTTATTACCTAACGATGTCTTGTCTAGATTAGTTTAATTTAAAGATGCTAAGGAGCTATGGAGCAAATTGGCAAAGCTTCATGAAAATTCCTCACCGACCTCAAGTGAAGAAAAATCTCAAGAGAGTGAGGATTTGGTGGTCGAGAGGTGTACGACATCCGAGGAAGACGAAGAGGTGAAAGAATTGGAGGAAGCCTCCACTTATAGAATTAAGGGGGAGGAGAGACCATCCTCAATGCCGGAGTAAGAAGAACATGAATCATCTACCGCCGGTCAAGAAGAAGAGGAAGTTCAAAATTCCCCTACCATGGAAGGTTACTCAAACATTGTAATTAAAAATAAGAATCACATAATATGTTTTGAGTGTAGGGAGCAAGGACACTACAAGAGCAAGTGTCCAAAGCGAGTAAAGAAGACTCAACCGACACCAAAAGTCAATGACAAGTCAAAGGATACCGGAGCCCCAATAATTAAGAGCAAGGAGCATGTGTCTTGCTTCAATGGCATCAAAAGGTGCACTATAGAAGCTAATGCCCTAAGGGAAGACAACCTAGCAAGAGAAAAACAGGAGCATCACATGTACGGGGAGTTAAGGAAAACCTTAAGGTAAACTTTAATAATGCTCATTCTTTATATAAGGCTCAAAATCAAGCTAGGAGTAATTTTAATACTCTTTCTATTGTTCATAATCATGAAAAGCATGCTAGAAATAGATCTTATTGCCTAGGGGCTAAATCATATAAAATTTTGACTAAGGATAGTTCTAGAACGACTAACCCTAAAACAATTCTACCTAAGGAAGCAATTAGAAAGGTACAAAATTATTTAGGCATAAACCCCAAGAAGGGTAGACATATGCCTAAAAGAAAGAACAATGCCCAAAGAATGAATGAAAGTTCAAAAATTGGACAATTAGAGTTGGAAAATCAAGCCTTGAGGTCAAGGCTTGAGAAATTAGAGAAGACTCTTAGGAAGATGCAAAATCCAAGTCAAGGGTAAAATGGACAAAATGTAATGTCTAGGAGGCAAGAGCCATTTAGGGGCAAGAAAGATTTGGGTCACAAACCTAAGCTCAAAGAGACCTACCATAGTATTCCATTCAATTATGGAACGATTTTTAGGTCAAGGAAAACCAAGGTCACTAGGTAAGTCATCCCTAAGGTTAACCATTGTAGATGCTTAGTGGCCAAGGTTTCCATGAAACCTAGGAAAGTCACTAAGAAGGTCACAAGGGAAGTTATCCCTAAAGTTGACCTAGGCAAGACAAAATTGACCAAGGCTTCCAAGCCTAAGAGGGTCATTAGGAAGGTACTAAGGGAGGATATTCTTAGTGAGTACCTAGTAAACCCAAGGAGCTCAAATAGATATTGGGTTCCTAAGAGCATGATTCTATCACGCTAAATGGATTAGGTTGTGTCAACCTTGAATTGATGGGTAGCTACCCTACCTATAGCAAAGTTGACACTTTAGGTTATTTCCAAGGTTATTGGATACTTTGGAAATTAGGGTTGAATTTATATCCTAAAAGATTTTAGGATGTGCAAATAGAATTTGAGAAGTATGAAAAAATGATCAAAATTTATACAATTATATTTAGAGGTCATGGTGTGTCATTTTGGGTTTTTGTCACACTTAGGAGATTGATCTATTATGGCAAATTTGGGTTTAATTCTAGGAAATGACAATTAGGTTTAAACTTTAGGTATTCTTATGCCTTGATATTGTAAAATTGTTATGCTTATGTTTGTCATATACCATGTCATGACATCATGCTTCAGATTACTATTTAAAATGTCATGATAATGCATAGGTTTAATTTTAATGTCATGCTTATATTTAGGTTTATATTTTTATGTCATGACATCATGATTATTGATACATGCTTTATTTATGCTATCTTGTATGTCATAATCATCATTCATGCATGTATGTGAATTAAAATTTATTTAAGGACAATGACATGATTTAAAGCCCCATGTATAAGGGAAACAAATAGAGTTGCCTAGAAAAATTCTTGAGACCTTAGACTAGGAAGAACAAAAACCTACATCTCACATTAAATTGACTTGTATGTGTTTTCATACACCCTTAGATACATCTGAGATGTTAGGAAATGAGTTAAGTTCATATTCCAATTTAGTACATCATATTGAACTTATAACTCATTAAATAATAATGATGGATCATGTGGAAAGCTAATGTGCAAGTCATGTGCATTGAGCCCATAGATCATGGTCCAATATAAGGTTTTAAAATCATTTTGAAAAACCTTGGTGAAGTCTATCTTTTGATACCAATCATCATTGATAAAGTTGATACAAAGTAGGCTCAAAACATTGAAGTTATCCTTGTTTTTGAACTTTGTATCAATTTCACTATTTAATAGGTATTTTATTTTTCAAATATTTTTCACCCATAATGTTTGAAATGAGTATTATACATTTGAATTTTCATGATTTTTCATATTATGTATAATTACTTATGATTTTTCAAATTTCAATTCTGATTTTTGAATTTTTGCAATTGCAGAAACCAGTCGACTGCCACTTTGGGCATCGACTGGTGTTAAGGGCAGTCGACTGGTTGCAGACCGAGTCTACTGCCAAGGCTAATTTTGGATAACCAAGGTTGTTTAAACCATGTTTCAGCCATTTTAGGCTACCCTAACTGCTCCTAACCCTAGGATATGCTTTGGAAAGCATTAGAAGGGTGAAAATCCTTTGGATATGGATTAAGAGAGTTGTTTAGGGTGAGAATCAAATTTTAAGGTGTTTGAAAGTTCAAGTTTCAATTTTTGCCCTTATTTTGGATGGTTTAGTGTTCCTATAGGCTTAGGGACTCTCCAAGGACATTGTTGGTGCAATAGTCAAGGGGGAGCAAGACTTTAGGGGGAGGTTATCCATCATGGGATGATGGATGTGTATTTTTCAAAGGGGGAGACATGAAGGGTTTTGGAAACCCTCATTGTGCTCACCAAAGCGGAGAATTGGAGAAGTGAGGATTGCCTCTCAACTAGTGATTTGGGACTTAACCCTAGGAAGAGTTAAGGCATCCAAATGTTTTTGGACTAAGGGAGAGATTGTAAGATATCATTGGTATATTAGACATTGATACCCTTGGGGAGTCATTTTGATGTATGCCAAAGGAGGAGAAGTGAGGTTTAAGTTAGGTAAATCTTCACTATGCTTTGGCATTGGAAGTGTTTAAGTTTAGGTTATTGTTAGCCTAACTTAAAGGTATTGTCAAACATCGAAAAGGGAGAGATTGTTGGGGCAATCGGCCTAGGTCACGATTAACTAGACTCGAGTAGTATTTTGATATTTGACAATGGGTTGACCATTGTTTGACAATGGGTTACTATATGGTTGACATGGGGATGACCATATGATGGAAAGTTCAAGTCGTGAGTACTTGGCATGGAAAGTCCAAGCATGGGTCTTGGCAATGGTGAAGTCCAAGTCATGGGTACTTGGAAATTGGAAAGTCCAAGCATGGGTCTTGGCAATTGGAAAGTCCAAGTCATGGGTACTTGGCAATTGGAAAGTCCAACATGGAGTTTGCAAGGGAAGTCCAAGGGTGTGATATTGGCGGCGTAAAGTCCAAGTTGTAGTCTTGGCGGCATAAGGCCAACGTTTGGCGGCGTAAAGTCCTAGCGTGTGTCTTGGCAGCGTAAGCCTAAATGTGACTTGGCAATGTAGACAGTTAACATGACAATAGTCGATGGAAGCACTTGAAGGCTAACGTATGGATGAACAAGTCATGGATGACTTGGAGGGATCCGATAGGCGCGAGGCTGATGGAGGTGGCTAGAAGGCTTAGGTCTAGGCTAAGGGTGGTCTATCAAATATGAGGGGATTATACTTGGGGTAAACCTCTTGGTTGAGGTTCATCAGATGATTGGTGTTATGGACCAGTCAATTGGTTAAGTATTTTGACACTTGGCAGCCTAGTCGATTGGGATTATGACAAGTCGACTAGTCGGGAGTCGATTGGAGCTCGATTGCGGCCGTGTGGCCTTGGCAGTCTACTGCCAGATTTGGGCAGTCGACTGCCATAGAGGGTAGTCGACTGTTGTTTGCGTTCACAAGCATAGAAAGTTCCGTAGTCAACTAATGGGGCAACGGTTGACTGCTAGCGTTTGGCAGTTGACTGATGAGCTATCCGTTGGAGTTTTTCGAACATGGATTTAGCCGTTGTGAGATAACGGCTACAGGAGTAGTTGACTGCTAGGTATGGCCACTCGACTGCTAGGCAAAAATCTGCCCGAGTTGCAGCTTTATAAAGTGCACGAAATGGAGGATTTTGGTAGTGGTTCAAAGGGAGATTTGAGGTGAAGTGCTGGTGCATTTCAGGGTCCTTCAAGCTCATCCAAGCAACAAACAAGCAAAGCATTCAAAGAAACCTTGTGTAAAGTTTTATTTATGTTGTTTGTTGTATTTCATTTATATTTGCTTATATTTCCTTTTTATTGTTGTAAGAACTATTGTAAGAGATTTTCTCCACCTTCGAAGTGTTTTCCGAGAAGGAGAGGTTGATTAGTGGTGATTTTATTACTAGAGCTCATTTGAGCTCAACCCATGGAGAAGGAACCCTAGTTTCCGAACCACGTTACATCTTGTGTTTATGGGTGTGTTTTGTGTGTTTGTCTTTGTTTTAGTTTATGTTTTTTATTTGTATTTCGTTGTGAATACTAATGAATTGTAGAGACGAACACGATCGAATTGCAAGTGTCGAATTGAAATCGCTATTCACCCTCCCCCCCCCCCTCAAGCGTGTCACCAACTGTCCTATAATTGGTATCAGAGCGAGGTCACTCTTCATTTGGACTAACCGTCAAGGAGCAAAGTGCTAGAGGATGGAGTTGTCCAATGATGGATTTGGATGGGACATCAACACTCCAATTCCATACACCTTGTATGGATGAGAAGGGTTCAATCAATGGAAGGCACAGATGAAGAATTTCTTCATGATGAACTTCGAAGATTGGGTCATCCTAATGAAGGGATTCGAATTTTCAAGGGGTCCAAAAGGTGGATACCTGAAGAAGAAGTGATGGACCGAAGAGCAAGCTCAAGCTTTTGAAAGAAATGATAAGGTAATGTAAATGATATTAAATTCGTTACCTAACGATGTTTTGTCTAGATTATTTGAATTTCAAGATGCCAAGGAGCTATGGAGAAAATTGGAAAATCTTCTTGAAAATTCCTCACTGGCCTCAAGTGAAGAAAAATCTTAAGAGAGTTAGGATTCGGAGGTCGAGAGGTGTTCGACATCCGAGGAAGAAGAAGAGGTGGAAGAATTAGAGGAAGCCACCACTTCTAGAGTTAAGGGGGAGGAGAGACCATCCGCAAAACCAGAGCAATAAGAACATGAAACATCTACCGCCGACCAAGAAGAAGAGGAAGTTTAAAATTCCCCTACCATGGAAGGTAACTCAAACATTGTAATTAAAAATAAGAATCACATAATATGTTTTGTGTGTAGGGAGTAGGGACACTACAAGAGCAAGTGTCCAAAGCGAGTCAAGAAGACTCAACCGACACCAAAAGTCAAGGACAAGTCAAAGGATGCTAGAGCCCCAATAATTAAGAGCAAGGAGCACGTGGCTTGCTTCAAATGTCATCAAAAGGGGCACTATAGAAGCTAATGTCCTAAGGGAAGACAACCTAGCAAAGGCAAAATAGGAGCATCACATGTATGAGGAGCTAAGGCAAACCCTAAGGTAAACTTTAATAACACTCATTCTTTATATAAGGCTCAAAAGCATGCTAGGAGTAATTTTAATACTCTTGCTATTGTTCATAATCATGAAAAGCATGCTAGAAATAGATTTTATTGCTTAGGGCCTAAATCATATAAAATTTAGACTAAGCATAGTTCTAGAACCACTAACCCTAAAACAATTCTACCTATGGAAGCAATTAGAAAGGTAGAAAATTATTTTGGCATAAACCCCAAGAAGGGTAGGCATATGCCTAAAAGAAGAACAATGCCCAAAGAATGAATGAAAGTTCAAAAATTGGGCAATAAGAGTTGAAAAATCAAGCCTCGAGGTCAAAGTTTGAGAAATTAGAGAAGACCCTTAGGAATATGCAAAATCCAAGTCAAGGGTAAAATGGACAAAATGTAATGTCTAGGAGGCAAGAGACATCTAGGGGCAAGAAAGGTTTGGGACACGAATGTAAGCCCAAGGAGACTTACCATTGTGTTCCATTCGATTATGGAACGATTTCTAGGTCTAGGAAAACCAAGGTCACTAGGGAATTCATCCCTAATGTTAACCATGATAGATGCCTAGTGGCCAAGGTTTCCATGAACCTAGGAAAGCCACTAAGAAAGTCACAGGGGAAGTTATCCCTAGAGTTGACCTAGGTAAGACCCAATTGACCAAGGCTTCCAAGCCGATGTGGGTAATTAGAAAGGTACTAAGGGAGGATATACCTAGTGAGTACCTAGTAAACCCAAGGTGCTTCAATAGGTATTGGATTCCAAAGAGCATGATTCCATCATGCTAAATGGGTTAGGTTGTGTCAAACTTGAATGGATGGGTAGTTAACCTAACCATAGCAAAGTTGACACTTTAGGTTATTTCCAAGGTTATTGGATACTTTGGAAATGATGGTTGAATTTATATCCTAAAAGATTTTAGGATGTGCCAATAGTATTTGAGAAGTATGGAAAAATGATCAAAATTGGGACAATTATGTTTAGAGGTCATGGTGTGTCATTTTGGGTTTTTGGCACACTTGGAAGATTGATCTATTATGGCAAATTTGGGTCTAATTCTAGGAAATGACTATTAGGTTTAAACTTTAGGTATTCTTATACCTTGATATTATAAAATTGTCATGCTTATGTTTGTCATATACCATGTCATGACATCATGCTTCATATTACTATTTAAAATATCATGATAATACTTAGGTTTAATTTTAATGTCCTGCTTATATTTACTTTTATATTTTTATGTCATGACATCATGATTATTGACACATGCTTTATATATTGTATCTTGTATGTCATAATCATCATTCATGTATGTAAGTGAATAAAAATTTATTTAAGGACAATGACATGATTTGAAGTCCCATGTATAAGGGAAAAAAATAGAGTTGCCTAGAAAAATGTATGAGACCTTAGACTAGGAAGAACAAAAACCCACATCTCACATTAAATTGACTTGTATGTGTTTTCATACACCCTTAGATACATGTGAGATGCTAGAAAATGAGTTAAGTGTTGGGATGTATACTGAAAAGTCTATCTTTTGTATGTACATCTTTATTTTTTAAATAAGAATCACATGATCATTGTTTGCATATTTATGGTTATGCATATTGTCTAATATATTACATTGTAGATAACATGGTGTGTAGTGTCACACGGGAGATCATGTTATCAGTTCCTTGTAGAGTATAAGTAAGGGCTCACAACCGAGATGGTTTTGGACAAACCATTGGTATGGTTGTAGTGTAATTTGGTATTGGTTTGTCTTGACCATAGAATTACACTAGTACACTTTGTGTGTATTGAGCAGGACCGACTTAGAGGTGATTTGATTTATTGCTGACTACATAATTGAATCAGACCTCGGATATTATGGTGTACATGCTCTTAATACCGATATAATAACGGGCACATGTACATAGTATTTATTTCTTTGATTTACTAATGGGCGAGATTTATAGAGTAAATCGATAGGCTCGGTAAGTTGGGAAATGATATTATTTACATGGTGTGTCATTGATTATAGGAGGAAACTGTGTCCTATATATTAGGATGATGATGTCCCCTTGAGGAGCTCATAAGGTTCATCATGTAAACCCTGCAGGTGGACTTGGTTCAGCATGATGATAAGGTTGAGTGGTACTACTCATAGAGTTAGATGTTGATTAATTAATTGTCAGTAAATTAATTAATTGACGGACATTTGAGATCTTAAACACGGGAAGATATTTGTACAATTAATATATGGAGCCTATATTTATTTATGGGGGTTGGTGAGGTAGATCAATGATAATCCTCTAGTGGAATGGATAATCATTAATGGATCGGACTTTATGTGGGCTTGATCCATTGGGTGGCCAAGATCCAACTCCTCCTCATGGTCCCTATTGTAGCCTATTAAAACCCTCATGAAGCCTTGATCCGATAGTGGAAAATGGAACTCTAGATCCGATGGTGGAGATTAAATCTCTAGATCCGACGATGGAGATTAAATCTCTAGATCCGACGGTGGAGATTAAATCTTTAGGTCCAACGGTTGAGATTAAATCCTTAGATACGATGGGAGAGATTGAAAGGAGGCTTAAGCCTAACTCTATAAATAAGTCTTAAGGGGTGGGCGGCAAGAACAACTCTTGAAGTTAGGGTTTTGGCTTGGGCAGCTAGGGTTTGGGTATTATCTTGGGCGGCAACAAGTTGGGAGATTAGGGTTTGTTTCCTTTTCTTCCTAAGGAGTAGTCAATGCCCATCTTCTTCCTCTCTACTTTGGCCGGCGCCCATCCCTCATCTTATCTTCCTCTCTTGGCCGAAGCACCCTCTCCTCCTCTCTTTCTAGGTTGGCCGACAACAACCTTTCTTCAAGGTTGGCCGACGCTCCTCTTCCTCTCCTTGGCCGGCGGCAAAGATCAAGCTTGGAGCTTGGTGGTCGGTTATAGATAGGAGAAGGAGTTTTTGTTTTATTCTGCCTTTTGTTCGGAGCGAGAAAGGAAGGGAAGAACGTGATCTAGGAGGCTTCGACTTTTGGAAGATCGTCGCCCACACGACGTCCAAAAGGAGAAAGGACATACAATAGAAGATCAAAAGGTATAACAAGAGGTATAAGCTTGTTTACTTTGATTAGTGTTCTTTTGTATTATGTATATAATTGTTTACAATTGTATGTGGCTAATTTACTTGGACCCCGAAGACAAACACAAAAACCGGCCATCCGGACATCGTCTATTCCGCGGCTACTCGTAGAATAGAGGATGGTCACTTGAACAACTAGTTTGTTCAAGTGACCTCTCTAAACGAATAGCACATCAATGACTTGGTTGTTTTGGCAATCCCTTTTGTCTAGGATTAAATTTTTTTTAATCCGGGGACATCGAAGGGATCACCATGGACAAGCTACCGAGGTGAAGTGGGAAGCGAAGTTTCCCCTCACGGACTCGATAAGCAAAACCCTTCACGACCGAGTTGAAGAGGGAAGCGAAGTTTCCCCTCACGGATCAATTAAACCAACCCTTCAAGTTGTTCGTGCCTTATTCCTTTCAATCATCATATACCCACTTGGTTAAGGACATGATCTATGTGTTCGTCCCCACTAGACTGACTACGTCACACCTAGCCCAAGTTAGTTTCCATATCCTGTGGATTCAAGTTACTCTTACATGTTCCCAAGAAGACCATCCACTTAATATGCTTGCTCTGGCCAGAGACTTCTGAGTAACAATCCTGACAAGAGGCCTAGGGTATACATCTCCTTTATCAGGAGTGGTGAATCCTCTGTGGGCTATTCAAACACCTTCGATCACTTTGGCTTATATACAATCATCCTGGGTTACACCTACTAAGTAGATGATTGCGAAGAAGTCAAAGTATAATGCATCATGATCAAGGTGACTTGAATACCTAAAGTCTAAAGAAGCTTGCACTCAAGCTGCAATGAGATCTTCAACGACATGTAGAACCATACGAAGTCTCATAGCAGGTCACTCCAATGAACTAGTTACCATAACTAGCATCCACATATTCACTCTCAGCATCCCTATGCTTCCATTCAGTGAGTATTGAATGCTTGGATAAACCAAGGAGAATAACATGTGCAAGTCTCACAGAATTGATGATATTCAATCTCAACAATTCATCGACTATGGATAGTTTCACTACTTGCATATTTACACATGATGAGATACCCACTAATTGTGATCCAATCACAATTTCTCTCATACTACATCGTATTGTGGACTTCAGTACATGATGTTGGTGCAGGGGCACCAGATAATAGAACCTGTATTTTGATTATGGCAAAGACACAAAGTTAAGTTTACAACGTTATCTCACGAGCTAAATCGAGTCTGCAGAAAAGTACTAAAGATGGAGCTGAAAGCTAGCGACACCCGGAGGAAGCTGCGGTGGTCGGGCGACACTCGAGTGACTTTGGAGGGAGCCGAAGGAATCGAGTGGAAGGTCAGAAGCGAGAGCTACAAGGTAAGTATCGAGGAAAGCTCGTGTGAGTGAGAGATTGTAAGGTCGTATCCTCTTTACAGGGATGAGTGTAGGCGGCGATCCGACTAAGACTTCCTGTGGAAGGTCTAGGTCGAGATCGGACGGTTAGAAACCGTTGAATTTATCATTTTCTGAGCTAACCTCTTACTGTAGGGAAGTGGCCAGGATGGTAGTCGACTGTTGGCCATTGGGCAGTCGACTGATGCTCATCAGTCGACTGATGGCAATGAATCAGCCTTTGCGCTAGGTCAAAACGGATAAGGTTTGACGCGGCCACTTCGCGATAAAAATTATACAACTTCGTGATCTGTTCTGAAAAAAGAGGAGACATATTCAGAGGGCAAAATCTATAAAAGGAGGGGTGGATTCCAACTCAAAACATCATCAAGTTTATTCATCAAGTGTTCTTACAACGCCAATGCTCTAACACCGTCATAACGCCGACGCGACAACAAGTTCAGATCTTCTTCGTCGGCAGCAGCATCTAGTAATATATTTCGATATTGTATTCGTTGTTTTTATTCGTAACGAGGTGAGGTAGGCTTGTTGCCTCATCCTCGTACATTCGGTTTTGTGATCGTTGTCTCTTACCTCCAACGAGGAGGAGATGTTATAGTGCTTTGCCCTCCGTACGCGGTCTAGGACTGATAGGGCCTTGGAGTAGCAACCGCTGGGTTGTGAACCAAGTAAAATAATTGTGTCTATTTATTTTCTGTTGTGTTTAATCTTTTAATTGTCTAGTCAAACGAAACGAAGAAAAGATTTACGCTCGCTATTCACCCCCCCCCTCTAGCGACGCTTCTCGATCCAACAAGAAGGACTAGGGATTATATGCTAGTTTACCAGGCAGACCAATTACTCCCTGCGGGTTACATGGATTTCAACATCCAATCAGATAGGGATAATAGTAAGTCTACCTCAGGTTTTGTGTTTACTTTGGGAGGTGGAGCCATTGTATGGAGGAGTGTCAAGCAGAAATGCGTGGCGGACTCTACCATGGAAGTTGAGTATGTGGCAGCCTCTGAGGCGGCCAAAGAAGATGTGTGGCTCAGGAACTTCTTGATGGACTTGGATTTGATTCCTGGTTTGCCCAAAACTATCACAGTATATTGTAATAATAGTGGTACAGTTGCAAACTCGAAGGAACCACGAGCCCATAAGGCAAGTAAACA
This sequence comes from Wurfbainia villosa, assembly GCA_025175895.1. Taxonomy (NCBI): domain Eukaryota; kingdom Viridiplantae; phylum Streptophyta; class Magnoliopsida; order Zingiberales; family Zingiberaceae; genus Wurfbainia; species Wurfbainia villosa. The sequence continues at coordinate 80,715,803 of CM045990.1, forward strand.
CATAAAGCGCAAGTACCACCTGATACGAGAAATCGTAAAGGAGGTAGAAGTTGATGTCGCCTAGATTTCATCAGAGGATGACCTGGTAGACCCTTTCACTAAGTCCCTTCTAGCGAGAGCTTTGATAGGCATGTGGAGGGAAGGGGAATCAGATGTATGGCAGTATGAGGACAGCATAGTCTTTTAGTATAAGTGGGAGATTGTTGGGATGTATACTGAAAAGTTTATCTTTTGTATGAACATCATTATTTTGAAATAAGAATCACATTATCATTGTTTTCATATTTATGGTGATGCATATTGTCTAATACATTACATTGTAGATAACATGGTGTGTGGTGTCACACAGGAGACCATGTTATCGGCTCCTTGTAAAGTATAAGTATAGGCTCAAAACTGAGATGGCTTTGGACAAACCATTGGTATGGTTGTAGTGTGATTTGGTATTGGTTTGTCTTGACCATAGAATCACACTAGTACACTTTGTATGTATTGTTGGATCGAAAGTGTCGCTAGAGGGGGGGGGTGAATAGCGATACGGTGTCGTTAAAAACTTTTGCAATAAGTAAAAAGCAAGTAGAGAATGCACAGCGGAAATATAAAGTAGACAAGATATTTTTACGTGGTTCACAATCTTTCGATTGCTAATCCACGGCCCTAGTGATCCTTGATCACGTACGGAGGGCAATTCACTAAAACCACTCCTCTTCGTTGGAAGTAGGAGCAACGATTACAAAAAGAAATCAAGGCAAAGGGACACTCCCCCTTTCCTTGTTACGATTAAAGCACAAAGACAATTTAAAGAAGTAGAACTTAAATAAATATACCGACAACTCTTATAAGTAGAAGATGTAGCTTTCGTTGTCGGCGGCACTTCGTCGTAGCAAATGTGAGTAGTAGTAGCGGCGTTACGACGGCGTGTTGAGAGCTCTTGAATTCTTGTGATTTGCTTGGCTTGAACATGTCTATTTATGGATATTGATCTATGAATTTAGACATAGGTAGTTTCAAGGTGAGGTTCTTATCCCCAAGATACCTCCAACCTCCTTGTCGCCAACTCAAGGATGAGGTGTTTCATCCAACCACCTTGTGCCACCTCCAACCTCCTTGCGCCGACCGAGGATGAGGTGTTTCATCCAACCACCTTGTGCCACCTCCAACCTCCTTGGGCGCCAACTTGAGGTGTTTCATCCAACCACCTTGTGCCACCTCCAACCTCCTTGGGCGCCAACTTGTTGGAGCCATTCAACTGTGCCACATCATGGGAGCCAACCATCTTGTGCCAACTCACCTTATTTTGGGCGTCCACCACAAGGAAGCTTGGTGATGGTTTGGATGTCCACCTTGATGCCACATCACCCTTTGTACCAAAACACGAGTCAAGTCCAAATTCACCCCCTTGAAATTCGAGCTCTTCTCGAGGCTGGAACTTGACTAGCGATTGATTTGTAGTCAAAGGGTTTTGGGTATGATACAAGTTAGCTTAAAATATAAAAATCGATGGTTCTAACCATCCGATCTCGACCTAGACCTTCCATTGGAGGTATTGGGTCGGATCTCGCTCGACCTTGCCCGGCTTTCACACGAGCTTACCTTGTAGCCTCGCTTCCGGTCTTCACCGAGTACCTCGGCTTCCTCCGAAGTCCCTCTGGCGTTGCGCCACCTCGGTTCCCAAGGTGTCATGAACCTTCCGCTCAACTTTAGCATTTACGCACATAATTGAGCTCGTAAGATAACAAATATACCCTTAACTATTGAGCCTTTTGCCATAATCAAAATACGGTTCGACTTTGGTGCCCCTTTGCACCAACAATCTCCCCTTTTGATTCATGGCAAACCGACCTAAAGTTAAGGAAAAATTAAACATAACTGATGGCTAGCATAATGATTAAGCATGAATGAGCTAGCATAAGATTAAATATGAATGAGCTAGCATAATGATTAAGCATGAATGAGCTAGCATAAAGATTAAATATGAATGAGCTAGCATAATGATTAAGCATGAATGAGCTAGCATAAAGATTAAGCATGAGTGAGAAATATTATTGTTTCAAGTTCTCCCCTTTGAGGTAACCTCCCCCTTGACCGAATGTGAGTTCTTGAAAAATAATTTTTACTCCCCCTTAATAGTTGCTTAAGTAAACGGAATTACTTAATATAAAAGGTAATAATTTTGTTTACTTTCTTCCTTACTTTTGTGACTTTCTCCCCCTTTTGCCTTAACTCAAAAAGTTTGTAAATATATTTTAGGGTTTGTAAGTCCAAGCAAGTTCCCAATATATATATATATATATATTTTTTTTTTTTTAAAATAATAATAAGCTTGAAAATATGTTCATCTAAAATGTACAACTCCGGTTGGACTTGATTGATATAGAATGATCAATAAGTCTTGAAGGAGTTGATTAATTTTAAATAATTATACTCCATGGTTCATGTCGATGCACTGAATCTACATCTGGAACCAGGAGTAAGGTCCTAACATCTCACGCCCGTCTACGTGGCTAAGTACACAAACACATTAGTCCTATGTGTTGTGAGATGTGTTGGCTCCTTAAATCTATAGGTATATGATTTCTAAGGTAAGACTTAGGCTAATTTCATAAAAAGAAGCAAAAATAGAGTACATATATAGAAAAATTTAAATCCTACTCTATTACGCACATACCTAACTTTCGTCTTAATAAACTAAATTACCGGGTAGTGGTTTGGTGAAGATGTCCGCTAGGTTTGATTTGGACTCAACATACTCTAGTTGTATAGTTCCATTAGTTACATGTTCCCTAATGAAGTGGTGTTTAACTTCTATATGTTTTGTCCTAGAATGACATATTGGATTTTTAGTTAAGTTAATTGAACTAATGTTATCTATGTAGGTTTTAATGTTGTTAAAGATTAAGCTAAAGTCTTGGAGAGTGTGCTTCATCCACAGGAGCTGAGAGACACACTCACCCATCGCGTATTAAACCCGGTGGTAGATAAGGCAGCGCAATCGCTTCCTCTTGCACCAACTTACTAGACTCGTAGGGATTTGACAACAACCACTCGTGCTCTTTCTATCGAGTTTACTACGGCATAGTCGGTCGGATGTAGCCGATTAGATTAAACTCGGTAGATCTAGGGTACCAAATACCTACGTTTAGCGTGCCCTTTAGATATCTAAGGATCGCTTGACTAGGGTTAGGTGAGACTCCTTAGCGCAGGTTTGTAACCTTGCGCACATACTTACCTTGAATAAAATGTCGAATTCATTTCGCGGTTAAGTATAGGAGACTTCCTATTAACGCTCCTATAGTATTTTTAGGTCAACGGGTTTTCCTTCTACATCTTCGTTTATATTAACATTAGTTGCCATAGGTGTATTGATTATTTTAGCATCTTGCATTCCAAATCGATTTATTAAGTCCTTAGTATATTTTTGTTGATGTAAATATATTCCATCTTTAGTTTGTTTAATTTGTAAACCTAAGAAGAAACTTAACTCTCCCACTAAATTCATTTCAAATTCACTTTCCATAAGTGAGATGAATTAGTTTAGCGAGGATCGAGTTGGTAGTTCCAAAAATTATATCATCTACATAGATTTGGGCTATAAAGATTTCTTTTCCTACGGTTTTAACGAATAAGGTTAGGTCGACTAAACCTTGGTTGAATCCTTTGGACTTAAGATAGATCGAAAGCCTTTCGTAGCAAGCTCTTGGGGCTTGTTTGAGTCCATATAGGGCTTTCTTAAGTCTAAGGACATGGTCAGGTTTATCTAGATTTTGAATCAGGAGGTTGGTAGCGTAAACTTCTTCCTTAATGTATCCATTCAAAAATGCTGACTTGACATCCATTTGAAACAATTTAAAACCTCGATGTGCGGCATATGCTAACAACATTCGGATGGACTCTAGTCGGCTCAGGCGTAGGTCTCATCGTAATCTAAACCGACTTGACTAAACCCTTTTGCGACTAACCTAGCTTTATTTCTAACTACTTCACCTTTATCATCAAGTTTATTTCGAAATACCCACCTTGTTCCAATAATTGATTTTTCTTTAGGTGGTGGTACTAATTCCCAGACTTCATTTCTAGTGAATTGAGCTAGCTCTTCTTGCATAGCAATAATCCGGATCGGGATCGAAGTGCTTGTTCAATAGTTTTGGGTTCGATTTTGGAAATTAACGAGATTTGACTAAGGTTTCGATATGAAGCTCTAGTTCGAACCCCTAAATTTGGATCACCTATAACTTGATTGATAGGATGATTTGTTTGAGTCTTAGTGTGACTCGGGTTAGGGTCATCTATCACTTGGTCAATAGGATGACTTGGGTGAGTTCTAGTTTGACTTGGGTTAGAGTCATCTATCACTTGGTCGATAGGATGACTTGGGTTAGGACGAGATTCAAGTTCAAGATCAGTCGGGTTCGCTATAAGTTGATTTGCTAGTTGGTTTTGTTAAGGATTGAGCAGGTTCTGTGTCCTTCGTCGAAAACTATATTAATGGTTTCTTCGACTCTAAGAGTGTCGTGATTGTATACCCTATAAGCTCTCTTGGTGGTTGAGTATCCTAGAAAGGTTCGATAGAGGTTTTGGATTTGAATTTCCTAGGTAATCCTTAGTGTTTAAGATATGTACCTTGCATCCAAATACCTAAAGTACTTGATGTTCGGTATTTTATCGTGATAAATCTCGTCTGAGGTCTTTTGGTGCCTCTTTACCATAAGGATCCTATTTTGGACATAGCAAGCCGTACTAACGGCCTCTTGCCCAAAATCTATCGGGTAGGTTATACTCGTTTAACATTGTCCTAAGCGGCTTCTTGTAGGGTTCTATTTTTGGATTCGACTAACCCATTTTGTTGTGGGGTTCTAGGACATGAAAACTCATGGTGGTATCCAGTTACATGTATTGCTGGGCAGATAGCAGACATAGGAGTCACAAATCCTAATGCCTAGGTGGCTTTAATCTTAAGGTTCTTTTGATTTTCGATTAACCTACAAAGATTGATTAGTTGGTCTAGGGTATCATTTTTATGTTTGATAAACCTAACCCATCTCACCAATATCTACATGATCAAAACATGTTATTCCTATGTGTTATTGTGAGATGACTTTCAATTTTACTTGATTAATTTTAATGAATTTAAATTAACCAACATTATTAGATTCGTGATTTAGTCTTAAGCTCATCAAGCAATCTTTTCAAGAGATTAGCTTCCAGGTCGTGGCGAGGCACAGAGGCCTTCTTTGATCGGAACAACGACCACTTCCTTAGACAAAGCTAATTTCAAGAAATTGATAACTCGACTTACTTGAGACTACGTCTTGGTCTAACTAGTTATTTTTGAAAAGAGGCTCCCCGAGGCTCAATCTTTTCGTAGGATTTTAGTTGGTTTATTTTTGAAAAGAGGCTCGAGGCTCAATCTTTCGCAGGATTTTAGTTGGTTATGAGTCCTATCTAACCATTCTAAAAATAAAGGAAAAACTAAGCATGCAATTTCTAAGACTTAACAAAATACATTTTGTATTGGCTCCCTCGACCATTGAATCGAGTGGGTCTATTCACATAGTGAATTTGGTCCTTGGGAACCCAATACATGTTAGATCCTAAAGTTGAAATCAAAGTGGTCTTAGGGACCCATGCTTGGACATTTTTCTTATGTTGGTTTACTATAGACATATATGACTTATTGGTTGTATTTGAGTTAAACCCGAGTCCGCCTTGTTGTACACGGCCCTTTGTGATCCAAGTAAGAGGTCAAGTCCCTTGATCCCAAAGTGAACCTTTCCAACGTGTTCCTAAGGTCTTCGACTTGTGTTTTCAAAAGCGAGTTCTCAACTTCAAGCTTTTCAACTTGAGTTGAGTCCTCCTCTTGAATACGAGTAGTCGAAGAGGTTAGGAGACTCATGTTTGAGAAGGTTAACCTCCTCAATTAGGGTCTCGACCTTGACTCGGACTTAGCTAGTTTCTTATTTAAAAATTTAATTGCACCATACAAAGTATTAAGTAACGACCGACTTACCCTTAATGATTCTTTTGAACCGGATACGGATCCGTGGCTTGTCTTGAATGGAAGCTCATCATCGGATTCGACTCGGACTCTTCTTGGTTTCGAGTCGTGCTCGGGTCGGCTTGGCCATTAGAGCTTGATATCGCCTTCTTCCTCCGACAACTCCTCCCAAGTAGCGTTAGCGCTTTGGTCTTTGATGCTATTCTTTAGCTTTGGGCACTCGGACTTGATGTGACCGAACTCGCTGCACTCATAGCATCTAAAATTAGAAGTATTTGAATTAGGTTTAGGCTTACCTTGAGTTGTTGGTCGTTGCCTCTTGATCATCTTCCAACTAGATTGACTAGTTCGGATTCTATTTCGGAGTCTACTTCCGATTCGACTCGCCTTCTTCCTTCGGGGTGGCTTGTCATGGGGCTTCTTCTTCTTGAACCCGCAACTAACGCAATACTCTTCTCGCCCGACCACGTTAGTTTGCTCATGTAATTCAAGTTCAAAACAATTCGCCTAACCTAATTTTAGAAAGGTCTTGGAGACCTTGTAGGCATCGACCATGGATGCCCACAAGGTGGTCCTAGGAAACGAGTTAAGAGAATACCGATAAGGTCGCGATTCTCGACCTTTTGTCCGATGGCATGGAGTTGGTTGACGATGTGTCTTGGATAATGAGCATGTAGTTGAGTTGCGGTCTCGCTTTCCTGCATTTTCAAGTTATACAATTTATTTAAAAGTAAATCTCTTTACATACCTTCGTGTCGCGATGCCTTCGTGTAGTTCCACTAGCTTGGTCCATAAGTCCTTTGCACTAATGAAGGGGCCGACGCTGTTGAGCTCTTCCTTGACAACCCACATTGCAAGATTTGAGTTGCCTTGGCATCGGCTTCTACTTGTTTTTCATGGAATTTGACATTGATCGTAACCCAAAGATTCACCATCTTCATTAATAGGAAGTGTGAAACCGTTTGATTACGATCCACATCTCGATTTGGGTTTTAAGAAAGCATTCCATCCGACCTTCCAATAACGAAAGTCATTACTGTAAACGGGGTCAAGGGCGTGCTAAACCCTTCGAGATGGGCCATTTAAAAACAAGAAGAAGAACGATTTAAAAGAATCTGCAAAACACACACGAAGAATATTCCAAGACTTTCGCCTTGGATTAGTAGGGAAGTAAAAAGATATATAAAATGTAACTTGCAAAAAGAAATAAACAATCAAATGCGAATGTCGCTTGAAGTTCCGAGGACAACCTTACTCGGATCTAACCCCAAGGACAACCTTATCCGGATCCTAAAGCCTCTAATGCAATTCTATATGTAGGAGAAGATAAGCAAGTGAAATAATTATACGAAAACAGAAATAAATAAATAAAAATCTGTAAAAAAAGAAAAACAAAGCTAGATTGGTGGTTTCACTGAATCTTAGCGCCCCCGGCTCTGATACCAATTGTTGGATCGAAAGTGTCGCTAGAGGGGGGGGTGAATAGCGATACGATGTCGTTAAAAACTTTTGCAATAAGTAAAAAGCAAGTAGAGAATGCACATGGAAATATAAAGTAGACAAGATATTTTTACGTGGTTCACAATCTTCGATTGTTAATCCACGGCCCTAGTGATCCTTGATCACGCACGGAGGGCAATTCACTAAAACCACTCCTCTCGCTGGAAGTAGGAGCAACGACAAAAGAAATCAAGGCAAAGGGACACTCCCTTTCCTTGTTACGATTAAAGCACAAAGACAATTTAAAGAAGTAGAACTTAAATAAATATACCGACAACTCTTATAAGTAGAAGATGTAGCTCGTTGTCGGCGACTTCGTCGAGCAAATGTGAGTAGTAGTAGGCTACGACGCGTGTTGAGAGCTCTTGAATTCTTGTGATTTGCTTGGCTGAACATGTCTATTTATGGATATTGATCTATGAATTTAGACATAGGTAGTGTCCAAGGTGAGGTTCTTATCCCCCAAGACTTGTTCATCCACATCCTTTGCGCCAACTCAAGGATGAGGTGTTTCATCCAACCACCTTGTGCCACCTCCAACCTCCTTGCGCTAACTCAAGGATGAGGTGTTTCATCCAACCACCTTGTGCCACCTCCAACCTCCTTGGGCGCCAACTTGAGGATGAGGTGTTTCATACAACCACCTTGTGCCACCTCCTACCTGCTTGGGCGCCAACTTGAGGATGAGGTGTTTCATCCAACCACCTTGTGCCACCTCCAACCTCCTTGGGCGCCAACTTGTTGGAGCCATTCAACTTGTGCCACATCATGGGAGCCAACCATCTTGTGCCAACTCACCTTATTTTGGGCGCCCACCACAAGGAAGCTTGGTGATGGTTTGATGTCCACCTTGATGCCACATCACCCTTTGTACCAAAACACGAGTCAAGTCCAAATTCACCCCCTTGAAATTCGAGCTCTTCTCGAGGTCGAACTTGACTAGCAGCTTGATGTAGTCAAAGGGTTTTGGACTGCAGTACAAGTTAGCTTAAAATATAAAGTACGATGGTTCTAACCATCTGATCTCGACCTAGACCTTCCATTGGAGGTATTGGGTCGGATCTACGCTTAACGACCTTGCTTCGCTTTCACACGAGCTTACCTTGTAGCCTCGCTTCCGGTCTTCACCCGAGTACCTCGGCTTCCTCCGAAGTCCCTCTGGCGTTGCCCGACCACCTCGGTTCCCACCGGGTGTCGCAGACCTTCCGCTCAACTTTAGCATTTCTGCACACTTAATTGAGCTCGTAAGATAACAAATATACCCTTAACTATTGAGCCTTTTGCCATAATCAAAATACCGGTTCGACTTTGGTGCCCACTGCACCAACATGTATTGAGCAGGACCGACTTAGAGGTGATTCGATTTATTGTTGACTACATAATCGAATTGGCCCTCAGATATTATATTGTGCATGCTCTTAATCCCGATATAATAACGGACACATATACTTAGTATTCATTTCTTTGATTTACCATTGGGTGAGATTTATAGATTAAATCGATAGGCTCGGTAAGTTGGGAAATGATATTATTTATATGGTGTGCCGTTGAGTATAGAAGGAAACCGTGTCCTATATATTAGGATGATGATGTCCCCTTGATGAGCTCATAAGGTTCATCGTGTAAACCCTGCAGGTGGACTTGGTCCGGCATGATGAAAAGGTTGAGTGGTACTACTCATGGAGTTAGATATTGATTAATTAATGGTCAGTAAATTAATTAATCGACGGACATTCGAGATCTTAAACACGGGGAGAAAAATGTACATATATGGAGCTCATATTAACTTATGGGGGTTGGTGAGGTTGATCAATGATAAACCTTTAGTGGATTGGATTATCATTAATGGATCAAACTTTATGTGGGCTTGATCCATTGGGTGGCCAAGATCCAACTCCTTCTCATGGTCCCTATTGTAGCCTATTAATACCTCATGAAGCTTAGATCCAATGGATGAAAACAAAACTCTAGAACCAATGGTAGAGATTGAATCTCTAGATCCGACGGTTGAGATTAATTCTCAAGATTCGACGGTTGAGATTAAATCCCTAGAACCAATGGTGGAGATTAAAACAAGGCATATCCCTAACTCTATAAAAGGAGAGCATGGGGTGGGCGGCAACTTGATGAAAGGGAGATTAGGGTTTGCTTCCCTTGGGCGGCAAGGAATCCTATTAGGGTTAGGATTGAGTTGGGCGGCTAGGGTTTGGGAGGTGGTGTGGGCGGCAACAAGAGGAGAAATTCTTTTCTTCTTCTTCCTAAGGTGTTGCCAACACCTATTCTTCTTCCCTCTACTTTGGCCGGTGCTCAACCTATTCCTCTTCCCCTCTTCTTTGGCCGGCGGCAACTAGGAGAGCTAGGGTTAGGGTTAGGGTTTTGGGCGGCTACAAGGTGAAGGATTGGTTTCCTTTCTCTTCTCCAAGAGTTGGTCGGCGCCCATCACCCTCTTTGATTCTCTTATGGCCGGTTCCCATACTCCATATTCTCTTCCTTGGCCGGTGGCAACATCGAGTATATTCACTTGGTGGTCGGTTCTAGATAGGAATAAGAGTTTTGTTTTATGATCTTCCTTTGTTCGGAGTGAACAAGGAAAGGAAGAATGGTGATCTAGGAGCTTCAACTTTTGGAAGATCGTCGGCCACACAACGTCCAAAAGGAGGAAGGACATACAATAGAAGATCAAGAGGTATAACAAGAGGTATAATCTTGTTTATTTTGATTAGTGTTCTTTTGTATTATGTCTATAATTGTTTTTCAATTATATACATGTTATATATTTTATTTTGTGGCTAAATATACTTGGACCCCAAACATAAACACAAAAGTCGGCAATCCGTACATCGTCTATTCTGCGGCTATTCGTAGAATAGAGGTTGGTGGCTTGAACAACAAGTTTGTTCAAGTGACTACTCTAATTCGAATAACACGATGATGAAACGGTTTCTTGGGTAATCCCTTTTGTCTAGGATTAAATTTTTTTAATCCGGGGACGTCGATGGGATCGCCATGAACAAGCGACAGAGTCAAAGTGGGAAGCGAAGTTTCTCCACCTTCATGTGGAATAAGAGTTTCGGTTCCGGGCAAAACCCTTCAGTTGGCATCCAACCAATGGATATACTGAAGTCAACAGTCAGTTACCATCAGTGGACTGCTAACCTCATAGTCAACTGATCAGTCGGCTACCGAGCATTCTTCTCTCACGTCCTCAACCAGTAGTCGACTGTCATCCATGGCAGTCGATTGCTGAAGCCATGAGTCGACTACCCAATGTTGGCAGTCGACTGCCATGGCATACGATGCAGTTGAATGTTAGTCGACTCTCACCAGTCGATTGGGACATACCACCAGTCTACTGTTGTCGGGTAAAACCTCAAACACAAGTTGTTTAAGCTTCTGATCGTCGGGTAAAACCACAAACAACATGTTTGAGCATCCGACACTTGACCTCAGTCACTTGGCCAAGTTCACCTCCTCCATGAGGTTTAACCCAAGACACCCTTAACCTAGACATAAGCCTTCTAGCCACCTCTACTAGCTTCGTGCCAATCGGACCCTCCAAGTTGTCCATGACTTGTTCATTCATTCGCGGATCCCTCCAAGTCATCCATGACTTGTTCATCCATATGCTAGCCTCCAAGTGCTTCCTTCAGCTATTGTCATGCTCTCGGTGTCTACACCGCCAAGGTATATATGGACTTACTATGAGATATAATAAAAAATAAAAAATAATAATAATAAGATATCTCTTACTATTTAAGAAATTAACTTATATATATATTTTCATAAATTTCAGAAACTTTTCAAAAATTAAAAAGGGATGTTATATAATATTTCATGGGGTTAATTAAGCCTAAGTTTAAATAATGGGTTTAATAAGCCTAATTAAATACCTAAACCTAAGTTTACTTATGTTCCTCTATTCCTCACTGCCGAGCCCATCGCACCGATTCTCCTCTCTTCGTCAAGTCTTACCGGAGCAGCTCGCCGATTGGCAGTCTTTCCCTTCTCTGTCTCTTCCGCCACTCCTCTCGATTCTTCCTCTTCTGATCTTTCAAGCGTCGATTGTCCTTTCTCCTTCCGATTTCTCCACTGTCACTCCTCCACACGACGCGACTACTCTTCCTCCTCCCTTCATCATGTGCTACCGGAGCAACTCGGAGATCACCGACCACGCCGAAGATGTGAACATGCAGCCGTCGTGAGCTCCAATTGTTGTCGCCACCATCCCTTCTTGCCGCGAGATCGATCTACCATCGACCGTCCACAAGCCATTTCTCATTGTCGCCCTCTTCGTTGTCTTAACCGCGAGCAGCTCTGCAACCGACCATCTCTGTCGTGGGTTAGATCTTGCTGCCTGCTGCCAGCTTTTCCAGCCGCTCGATTTCTCCTGCTCTCAACCATCACCACATCTCGCGACGGGTTGAAGGATGGGGTCAGTTTGGGGACGACTTGGTGCTTAGGTCAGTGTTGTCGAGTTGGCACTTGATATTAATTGGTGGTGATTCGTGCAGGCTACCTTGGTTTGAAGGATGGGATCAACAAATTTGGAGGTTGAATTCCTACAGTTTATATAGCTAATTAAGGTAATTCTGTAGGCTAATTGTCTTATTTCTCCTTGGATTAAAGTTCTGGGAAAGGGATAGATCAACAAGGTTTATGTTATTGCAGCTGTAGGTATTATATTACATTGTAGTTGAGTTGGGGATCTGGATTTTGTTGGGTTTCCGGCACCGCGGCGTGTGTGTGTTCGATCATGTTTCGTAAACATGAACACAGCGGAAGCAAGAAAAATAATAAATACTCCTATTTATTACAACACACACAACACATGCATGCTTATTACAACAAGTGTAGACATAACCGTAAATTTAAATTTGCAATAAAAGGAAATTTATCTACGTTATACCTTTCGTATGACGTGTAGCGGGAACGGCATCAACCGGAACGATTCTCGCTAGAATCGTCTCTATCCGTATCCACGCCAAGTTCCTCGGGATGACTTCGCTAAGCCACGAGATTCGTCTTCGTACGGGTTACTAGCCTCGTGTTGAAGACGACGTGATCGAGAGATGATCACGATCCGAATCCAAATTCGGATACTAAGACGAGTCCTCAAAACTCGCTTCTCCGGAGAGGTATTCGTCAACCGATTGTCGAATCCTTCATCCTCCACCTCAGAGGATTACCGGAGATCGAATCCCCGGTAAGTTAGCCGCTGTCGGAGCTCTAACCGTCATCCAAACGACGCTCCGACGAGAGGAGAAGAAGCTGTCCAGAAAACTGGACAGCTTGGTGGAGGAGATAGGCGCCGGCCAACAAAGGAAGCCAAGTGCTCACCTTTTCACCGAAGCCTAGGAAGATCACCGGAGGGTCGCCGGAGGATCACCGGCTGAAGCTTGGACGCCGGCAAGGACTTGGACGGCAGCACACAAGCTGGGCGGCGGCAGCCTTTTGGCTGGCGCTGAAAAACTCCAAGGGTGGAGGTGGGCGGCAACTCAAGAGGCTAGGGTTTTGGATTAGGTTAGGGCTTAACAATCCCTTAAGCCCTCTTTTATAGAGAACTAATTCTCTTAATGGTTAATGGATCATATCCATAAAGCCCGTTAACCCGCTCCATTAAGATAAGTTAAAATAAACCAAACCATGATGGTTTATTTTAAGTTAAAACGAACCGAACCAACTTTTGGTTCATTCGTTTAAAATAAACCAAACCCTTTGGTTTATTCTCATCCATTGGATTAGAACCAAACCATTTTGGTTCATCCATTACGTCTTCATAAGACGCGGCCCATCCACGCTTCCATTGCGACTGAAACGATTTCATGCTCGCTTTATGTTTGGTCCAACCAAACCTTGTTTCTCTCGGTCTGAGAATCCCATTCTCAAGCTCGTTTTAAATCCTTTGGATTACGCTCGTTGTGCGTGTGACCAAATAGGTTCTCGGTTTATGTTGGCCGTCTATAATTAACCATTAATTATAGAACGATCATGAGTGGCACCTAGTAGTACATCATGATCCCCAATTAAGAAAAGATCAGCGGTTGATCGAACTATTTACGAAACCCTTGATGCTCGAATGATTAGGTGCCCCATTCCCTTCACTCATCTTATACCCACTTGGTTGGGGACATGGTCTATTGTGTCGATCCCCACTAAGTGACTACGTCACCTAGCCCAAGTATCATTTCCTCGTCCTACGGATTCTAGTTACTCCACATGTATCGAAGAGTACCTTACTCTAAACATGTAATGCTTTGGCCAAAGACTTTAGTAACAATCCGACGAGAGGCCATGGGTATACATCCCCTCGCAAGGAGTGGTGAATCCTTTATAGGCTATTCAAACACCTTCGATCACTTCGACTTATACCCAATCATCCCGGGTCCACATCTCCTTAGAGATGTTTGCTTAAGATGTCAAAGCATAAGTCTCCATGATCAAGATGACTTGAATATCGCAAGTCAAAGGAACATCGCACTTAAGCCACAGTAAGAACTTCATTGACATATCTATATATGCAAAGAACCATATGAAGTCTTACGGCTAGTCACTCCAATGAACTAGTTACCATAACTAGCATCCACGATTAACTCCGGACATCACTATGTCTCCAGCCAGTGAGAATCAGCTGCTTGGATACACCAAGGAGTATACCTCGTGCTAGTCTCGACAGAATTGATGGTGTCCAAATCCATCAATTCATCGACTAGGGATTATTTCGATACATCACAATTACACATGCAGAGATACTCACTAGTTGTGATCCAATCACAAATTCTCTCATGCTGTGAATCGCATCGTGGACATTCAGTAAATGAGTTTAAGATCCAATCAAATACACGAAACATGTATACTCAAATAGTGAATCTTCATTTATCATATAAATGGTTCATACATAAGGCGATTGCCTTAAGACATCTCTCATATATTACTAACAGACTCCCACTTGGCCTAATGCCAATCGCTACGGTATCCAATACCATAAGCTCGAACATGACCCTCAAACTTATTTTGAGGTAATGCCTTAGTTAAAGGATCCGCTAAGTTCCTTTCGGGTAGAATTTTCTCGATTTGTATTTCGCTCTACCGATGATCTCTCCGATAAGATGATAGCGCGGCACATGTTTGGATCGCGATGAGACCTTGGCTCTTTCGCTGTAATTGCTCCATTGTTGTCGCAGTGAGACCGGTATTGCTTCAACAATGGCCGGAATCACACCAAGTTCATGAACAAACTTTTGATCCAAACCGCCTTTGTCAGCTTCCGGCCGCAATGTATTCTGCCTCGGTAGAATCCGCTCTGATCTCTTGTTTGGAACTTTTCCAACTCACTGCGCCCCATTCAAGGTGAACACGTATCATCGGTGAGACAGGAATCATCCTTGTCTGCATGCGAAGCCGCATCCGTATACCCGTGTATCACCATGTCCCCTTCTCCATATATTTGGAACATATCCTTAGTTCTTCTCAAGTACTTAAGGATCGTCTTAACAGCTGCGCAATGATCCATTCCTGGATCAGACTGGTATCTGCTCGTGACACTTAGAGCATGCGATACATCGGGCCTCGTACATAACATAGCATACATGATAGATCCTATTGCGGATGCATAGGGAATCTTACTCATGCAAATCCTCTCGTCTTATGTGCGCGGACACATAGACTTGAAGGTGTACCCCATGCCCGATGGGTAGAAACCTTTCTTGGATTCGACATGCTAAACCTCTTTAGCTTTTCACTCGGTCTATATATGTAGGCTGCGAAAGACCAAGCAACCGTTTGATCTATCTCTATAGATCTTAATCCCAGGATGTAGGTTGCTTCTCCCGAGGTCTTTCATGGAGAATGTCTTGGATAACCAAACCTTTCTTGTTGTAAGATTGAAACATCATTTCCTATAAGTAGTATGTCATCGACATACAATACTAGGAATACGACTGCACTCCCACTAACCTTCTTGTACACACAAGGTTCGTCTGGATTTTGTGAGAAATCAAACTTTTTGATTGTCTCATCAAAACGGATATTCCAGCTCCTGGATGCTTGCTTAAATCCATAAATGGATCGTCGCAATTTGCATACCTTGGTTTTATCAACCGATGTGAAACCCTCAGGTTGTATCATATACACGTCCTCGAGCAGGTTTCCATTAAGGAAAGCTGTTTTCACATCCATCTGCCATATCTCATAATCATAATGAGCCGCTATGGCCAGGAGCATCCGAATGGATTTAAGCATAGCTACAGGCGAATAGGTTTCGTCATAATCAACACCTTGTTTTTTGACGATATCCTTTCGCCACCAATCTAGCCTTATAGGTAATCACATTACCATCCATGTCGGTTTTCTTCTTGAAAACCCACTTGCACCCTATAGGCTTTATGCCTTCAGGTGGGTCAACCAAGTTCCAAACTTGATTTTCATACATGGAATCCATTTCCGACTTCATGGCACCAAGCCACTTATCCCTTCTGAACTTGTCGGCACTTCTTCATAACTGTAGGCTCCTCATCATCAATGAGTAACACGTCGTTCGATTAAACTTACGAGAAATCCATATCTCTCGGGAATATTGCGTGTTCTACTAGATCTGAAGATGTGGTGTTTACAAGTCGGCCGATTGCTCATCTCTATGAGTTGTCGGCTGTTGTGCTTCACCAGGTATCTCATCAATGTCTATTTGAGTCTCTCGAGCCTCCTCAAGTTCGACGACACTCCCACTGTTTTCTTGCAAGAGAAACTCTTTCTCTAGAAACACAGCATGCCTTGAAACAAACACCTTTTGTTCCACAGGATGATAGAATTGGTAACCCCTTGTTTCCTTAGGGTATCCAACAAATAGACATTTATCAGACTTAGCATCCAATTTGTCTGATACAGTCCGCTTCACATAAGCAGGACAACCCCATATCTTCAAGTAAGATACATGAGGTTTCTTACCATTCCATATCTCATATGGAGTAGTTGAGACTACCTTGGTAGGCATTCTGTTTAACAAGTAAACAGTTGTCTGAAGTGCATAGCCCCAAAAGGACTTGGGAAGAGTTGCATGATTCATCATTGACCTGACCATGTCCAACAAGATCCGGTTACGCCTCTCAGATACACCATTATGTTGTGGTGTATAGGGCGGAGTCCATTGAGACAATATGCCATTGTCTCTTAGATAATCAAGAAACTCTTGACTTAAGTATTCACCACCTCGATCCGATCGAAGTATTTTAATACTCTTGTCATGTTGTTTCTCTACTTCATTTCTGAATTCTTTGAACCTTTCAAAGGCTTCAGACTTGTGTTTCATCAAGAACACATACCCAAACCGTGAGTGATCATCGGTAAAGGTAATGAAGTAGCTATAGCCTCCTAATGCTTGAGTTGACATAGGTCCACATACATCAGTATGTATTAGACCTAGTAACTCTCCCACTCGTTCACCTTTTCCAGTAAAAGGTAACTTAGTCATCTTGCCTTTTAAGCATGATTCGCATGTATCGTATGAATCTAATTCAAACGATTCTAGAATTCCACATCGGTGTAATTCGGACATGCATTTCTTGTTTATATGGCCAAGACGACAATGCCACATATAGGAGTCTATTGATTATCCTTTCGAGCACGCGTGTTGCTCGCTTCGATATTGAAAATGTCACTGGATACGTCCAACGTATAAATGCCATTACTCAAGGTTCCAGTTCCATAAAGTATGCCATTTAAAGTTATATAACAACAATTGTTACTAAACGTCAAATGGAAACCATTTCTATTTAAACAGGAAATAGAAACAATGTTCTTTATTAGAGAAGGAACATAATAGCAATTGTCCAGTTCTAAGACTAGTCCACTAGGGAGCTTCAGCAAATAAGTTCCGATGGTGACCGCAGCAACCTTTGCTCCATTGCCAACTCGCAAATTTGACTCCCCTCTGACAAGTCTTCTTCTATTCCTTAGCCCCTGTATGTCATTACATATATGTGAGCTACACCCAGTATCCAATACCCAAGTGTCCAAGGAAATAGAATGACAATCAATAACGAAGATACCTGAAGAGGATGGGGCATCTGATGCCTTCTTCTTCTTCATGGACTCAAGATAAATCTTGCAGTTTCTTCGCCAGTGGCCTTCCTTGCCACAGTGATGGCAAGTGCCCTTTTGCGCTGGTTCCGCCTTCTTTGCCTTTTTGTTCTTTCCTTTCTTCTGTTCTTTTGCCTTCCTCTTAGAACCTTTCTTTGAGGAATCAACTAACAGAACCGCCTTCTCCTCATGCTTCACAGAAGGCTCCACAGTCTTGACATATTGAGGAGCTCGAATGGTGGATTCCAATTTGTTCATCCGATAGTTCATCACAAATTGCGAGAAACTCTTGGGCAAACAATGCAGAATTAAGTCAATACTTAACTCATGATCCATCACAAAACCGAGGGTAGCTAGCCGCTCGATGTACCCGTTCATCTTTAGCACAAACTGCACTACAGATGAACCTTCTTGCATCTTCGTGGTGAAGAGGAGCCTAGAGACCTCGAACCTTTCGGATCTCGCTTGCTCATCGAACAACTCATGAAGATGGAAGACCATAGTATTAGCATCCATATGCTCATGCCGCTTTGGCTCGGTACCATCGCCGCTAGCATGATGCAACTCGCCAAATGACCGCCACATGCTTCGATAGACCAACATTTGGTCCAGGTTGCATCGTCCTTAGACGGGAAGAGGCTCTTCAAGGACATATGCAAGCTTTTCCGCCGAGAACAATTCTCGTGTTTCTAAGCCATCCGAAAGTTAGGCCCGATCGGTTTGTTCAATCCAAAATAGTGCGCAAATTCAAAGACGCATGATCAATTTATTGACCTAGAAATACAAAACGAGCATATATGAGAAAGATGATTTTAAAATGCATCAATATACATTTATAAATCCCATTCATTTTTCGAATTTCAAAAACCCCAAAATCACTTCGGGAGATCGTAGGTCCATCTCTGAATGGGCTGATATCCATCATAGTTATGAACAACCTTGGAGAGAGTCCAACAAGCCATTCATAACTACGACGGTAGGTATCAACTATACCGATTGCATATCACGTATATGCAACTATCACAATGTGCTATCAACTAATTGAATGTTCACACATACATCGGGTTGTTAACACATTAACAAGTATGCATCATATGCATAGCACCCAACTTCACCTCCCTTTACATCGACCTTGGAGAGAGTCCAACAAGCCGATGCTCCGTGTTAAAGCCAACCCATTAACAGGAAATAGTTTTAATATGGTTAGAGCGCATTCAACCAATTAGCCCAGCTTGGAGAGAGTCCAACAACCAAAGCTAACGATTGACCTCTGACTCTTACCATATTAGTATTAAACTATTCCATGGTTTGAACATATTCGGGTTCGAGCCGGGCTTGGAGAGAGTCCAACAACCCAAACAAGAAACGGAACTCTGGTTCTAACCATATTAATGGAAGGTGTAGGCCTTAATATTGTTTAAGGGTTTTTATATCTCATCCTCTTTGCATGCAAATAACTATTATCTACATGACATGACATACATCTACATGTCACGACACGCATGGCATAATGTTATGCATCTAATGCAATTACATGGCATACAATTATGTCATGTATATATTTCCTTATATGTCATAACTATTTATGGAAATAAAATATGTTTAAGATTTTATTCTCCAAATCAAATCATAATTAAATTAGAAACAAATTTCCAAATCTAATCAAATATTTTATTCATGGAATTATTTGATTAAGGAAAATCTATTTAGGAAACCAATTTCCTAAATCATTAAAACTACTTATGGAAATAAAATATTTTAAGATTTGATTTCCCAAATCAAATCATGATTATATTAGGAAACAAATTTCCAAATCTAATCAAATATTTTATTTATGGAAAATATCGATTTCCATAAATACTTCCAACTTTCCAAAAGTGGAAGATTTCCATAAATACTTCTAGACTTTCCAAAATTGAAAAATTTCCATAAATACTTCTAAATTTCCAAAATTAGAAAATTTCCAGAAATACATTATGACTATCGCAAAACCATTTTTACGATTATGTCGAAACACAACCTGGCTCACGATACCCTTTGTTGGGTTTCCTAAGACACATGGCGTGTGTGTTCGATCATGTTTCGTAAACATGAACACAGCGGAAGCAATAAAAATAATAAATACTCCTATTTATTACAACACACAAAACACACACATGATTATTACAACAAGTGTATACATAACCGTAAATTTAAATTTGCAATAAAAGGAAATTTATCTACGTTATACCTTTCGTATGACGTGTAGCGGGAACGGCATCAACCGGAACGATTCTCGCTATAATCGTCTCTATCCGTATCCACGCCGAGTTCCTCGGGATGACTTCGCTAAGCCACGAGCTTCGTCTTCGTACGGGTTACTAGCCTCGTGTTGAAGACGACGTGATCGAGAGATGATCACGATCCGAATCCAAATTCGGATCCTAAGACGAGTCCTCAAAACTCGCTTCTCCGGAGAGGTATTCGTCAACCGATTGACGAATCCTTCGTCCTCCACCTCAGAGGATTATCGGAGATCGAATCCCCGGTAAGTTAGCCGCTGTCGGAGCTCTAACCGTCATCCAAACGATGCTCCGACGAGAGGAGAAGAAGCTGTCCAGAAAACTGGACAGCTTGGTGGAGGAGATAGGCGCCGGCCAACAAAGGAAGCCAAGTGCTCACCTTTTCACCGAAGCCTAGGAAGATCACCGGAGGGTCGCCGGAGGATCACCGGCTGAAGCTTGGACGCCGGCAAGGACTTGGACGGCAGCACACAAGCTGGGCGGCGGCAGCCTTTTGGTTGGCGCCGAAAAACTCCAAGGGTGGAGGTGGGCGGCAACTCAAGAGGCTAGGGTTTTGGATTAGGTTAGGGCTTAACAATCCCTTAAGCCCTCTTTTATAGAGAACTAATTCTCTTAATGGTTAATGGATCATATCCATAAAGCCCGTTAACCCGCTCCATTAAGATAAGTTAAAATAAACCAAACCATGATGGTTTATTTTAAGTTAAAACGAACCGAACCAACTTTTGGTTCATTCGTTTAAAATAAACCAAACCCCTTTGGTTTATTCTCATCCATTGGATTAGAACCAAACCATTTTGGTTCATCCATTACGTCTTCATAAGATGCGGCCCATCCACGCTTCCATTGCGACTGAAACGATTTCATGCTCGCTTTATGTTTGGTCCAACCAAACCTTGTTTCTCTCGGTCTGAGAATCCCATTCTCAAGCTCGTTTTAAATCCTTTGGATTACGCTCGTTGTTCGTGTGACCAAATAGGTTCTCGGTTTATGTTGGCCGTATATAATTAACCATTAATTATAGAATGATCATGAGTGGCACCTAGTAGTACATCATGATCCCCAATTAACCGAAAAAATCAACGGTTGATCCAGAACTATTTCTGAAACCCTTCAGTAGCTCGAATGAATCGTGCCCCATTCCCTTCACTCATCTTATACCCACTTGGTTCAGGACATGGTCTATAGTGTCAGTCCCCACTAGGCTGACTACGTCACACCTAGCCCAAGTATCATTTCCTCGTCCTACGGATTCTAGTTACTCCACATGTATCGAAGAGTACCTTACTCTAAACATGTAATGCTTTGGCCAAAGACTTTAGTAACAATCCGACGAGAGGCCATGGGTATACATCCCCTCGCAAGGAGTGGTGAATCCTTTATAGGCTATTCAAACACCTTCGATCACTTCGACTTATACCCAATCATCTCGGGTCCACATCTCCTTAGAGATGTTTGCTTAAGATGTCAAAGCATAAGTCTCCATGATCAAGATGACTTGAATACCGCAAGTCAAAGGAACATCGCACTTAAGCCACAGTAAGAACTTCATTGACATATCTATATATGCAGAGAACCATATGAAGTCTTACGGCTGGTCACTCCAATGAACTAGTTACCATAACTAGCATCCACGATTAACTCCGGACATCACTATGTCTCCAGCCAGTGAGAATCAGCTGCTTGGATACACCAAGGAGTATACCTCGTGCTAGTCTCGACAGAATTGATGGTGTCCAAATCCATCAATTCATCGACTAGGGATTATTTCGATACATCACAATTACACATGCAGAGATACTCACTAGTTGTGATCCAATCACAAATTCTCTCATGCTGTGAATCGCATCGTGGACATTCAGTAAATGAGTTTAAGATCCAATCAAATACACAAAACATGTATACTCAAATAGTGAATCTTCATTTATCATATAAATGGTTCATACATAAGGCAATTGCCTTAGGACATCTCTCATATATTACTAACAGATTTGGGTAGGCTTCATGAGGTAAGTATACGTCTTGATTTGAATGTTGGTAAGTATTTTGGATTGTTGTTTAGTTATGCAGTTGATGAATTGAGATTGATATGTCTGTAGAGGTCTATTAGTTTGCAGTTAACTAGTTGTTTCATATTGGATCAAGGAGCTGGGACCTTGATTCGGAATAGTCTTTTGGATGTGGAGCTTCTCAAATAAGTCTTCATATCAGGTGGGTAATATTCTACCCTGGTCAGGTAGACACTTAAACTTGGTTCATGAGTTTTATGTTGATGATGACCTTTACCATGACTCCACTCTTATTTAATCATGTGCTTGATACTTAGTCTTTGCACTTTGAGATATACTGTTGTTGTTGTCATATTTCGTTCATCGTTGCTATAAATTACGGATGCTATGGTATGTAGGTCTTTAGATGCATAACAATAGGGGGGTGTAGCTGAGTACAGATGTCGATTTGACTCGTGTCATCAGGAACAATCATCCGGGGGTGGATGATGTCCTTAATGTTGAGTTTTATGGTTGTATTATCTTACCTTTCGTTGTGTAACAATTACGGATCATATGTCTGTACATGGTAGTGTGGGTTATCGACAGTGTGTCGCTATGGATTGGAAGTCCTAGCATGGTCGATGGTTAGTTGTATATGACTCTCTGAGGGATAGAGAGTGTGTTGTGGGTGTACGTATGTGTAGTTGTGCATTCATTCCATTTGCATGCATGCGGCGACTTGGTCTCCCTTGTGGTTGAGAGGGTCATCAGTCATCCTGCCTCCACAATTACTCATGATAGTAGTAACTAGTGTGAGGGCAGTTCATTTGTCATGTCACACTCGACCACTCTTGATAGTGGTAGTTGGAGTTGCGTGTAGTTGTCCGAGGTGTGTGGCACTCGACCACTCATAGGTAGTGTCAGTCGGAGTGGCCAGCAACAGAGACCCCCATTGTGTAGCTTATAGCTCTTTAGCTTATCGCTACTTGTTCGTACTGCCCACTCGGACGCTCGAGAGCAGTGGTTGTTATTGAGTTGGGACAGTTGTCATGTCGTGCCACCTAGTCTACACTAGGGTCGAGGTAGCGAGTGGGGTGCACAAGCATGACCATGCATTTGCATTGCCATGTGTGAGGACATTTGTATATATATACATATACAAATATTTATATATATATATGTGTGTGTGTGAGTGTGAGCAGTATATATGGATACAGTCTATATATATATGCTTATTTTATTATTGCATTTGTTTGTCCTATGATTGTTGCATTTGATTGTACATCATCTTGCATGTTATTTGCATGATCTATACTGTTGTGTGGGTGATACCAGTGTATGACTTGGACCGGACTGTTGTATGCCTATGACCAGTATCATGATGTTGTATAGGACTGATCAGGTTTGATGATGTTGTTGTTTATAGGTTAGCAGGGCAGTGTGTTGATTACATGCTTAGTGTTGTTCTTTCATGTTGTATTTGTTATATGGTAGTATGTGTGTTCAGGTTATATGAGTTGTATCATTGTAGATCTTCAGGTATGTCAGTACATTACATTATGTATAGTTGATCAATTGGTTGTTTATCCACTTCTTAGATTCACACTGATAGTTAGTTGGCATTACCTTCTCGATTGTATACCATTGATCTCCATCTATATATATTTGTTCATCTCCATTTGTATATCTGTTGCCCTTTATATCTTAGTTGTTGATCATGCATTATCTTGCATATTACCGATGAGTTTTATACTCACCACCATAGACCCTGGGTTTTCTTATCGCCCGGGTAATAGATAGAAGAATCCTTGGATGCTCGTAGCTCTGCGCAGCTGATCCCATCTCACCTTGAGTATTTGGATTGTAATCTATATTGATGTTGTATATTTTGGATTGTATGTTTTGGGATTTTTATCCTATATTGTTTCCGTTGTTTGGTAATAGGTTATGTGGTTATGTATTTGGCTTTTATTATGAATTCTTGTTGTGTCAAAGTCCTACCGGTACGCAATTATTTGAGTCTTGTGTTTTATTATTTGTTGGTGTATTCCACTGTGATTTTGGTTATATACTTCTGTATATTGTGTGGTTGTGGCCGGAAGGCTATGTATGAACAGGGAATTGTATCACGTACAGGAGAGAAGCTATCCGATTTTCGAGCTTGACATACTCTCGAGGCGTAACAATTTTATTGGTATCAGATCCCTAGGTTACGAAGTCCACTTTCGGATTTTATTTCGTTTGGACTTCGAGTTTTGTTTTACTCAATTTTAGTTTTCTGAGTTATGGGATCTGGCTATTGCGGGACGTCTCCGAGCTGCAAGGGATAAGGTATGTTAATTGTTATCTCATATCTTTTGTTGGTTATGCACTTAGTTGATTATAACAGGGAATGACATGTAGTGAGTTAGTCATTATTTGTAACCGTGGTGTGAGTTGACCATGGGAACAACATGTTGAGTCTATTAGACATGTATCTGCTTTTGAAAAGGAGAATTACCTTTGAGAGCCAACTAATACCAAGTCGGAAATCAGGGTCAGGTAGTCACATTTCTTAAGGAGATCAAAGATTACAGTCTTAGGGATTTTCACTAATTATGCTAGTCAGATCATTACCTGTTGGGTAATGGATAAGGCATGTATGATATTGTTGATGCAGATAGCAAAGGATTAGTATATGGTGCCTCATAGGGATTTTGATCCCTGAGTTTGTCATGCTGAGTTGTATAACTCTGAAAGTACTTTTGAGTACTTAACTTGTGTTATACAAAGGAAGTAGAGCTAGTTGCATACCATTATCGGGATCAAGCCGGTACATGGTGGAAGATGTAGGAAATAACCTTTGGGGAATAACATATCACTTGATCACGATTTAGTGATGTTGTGAGAGAGTATTTCCCCACGTCACTTTCTTTGACTCATTGTCAGGGAATTCTTGAGCTTCAAGAAGGGTGATTGTCGATAACGGGAATACCATGCAGAGTCGTTAGACTTGCAGAGTTTACGCCCACCTAATAGCTCAAGAGTGTTAATGGATGTTTTAAGCCACCCACGGTTTATTGTCTTACAGTTGGATTTGTTGGATCGAGAAGCGTCGCTCGAGGAGGGGTGAATAGCGATCGTAAATCTTTCGTTCGAATTCGTTCGTTGAGACACAAGTAAACGAGTAAGCACAGCGGAAAATAAAGTTACACGTTTATTATACTTGGTTCAAAACCCAGCGGTTGCTACTCCAAGGCCCTATCGGTCCTAGACATAACATCTCCTCCTCGTTGGAGGTAGGAGACAACGATCACAAAATCCAGAAGTACGAGGATGAGGCAACAAACCTACCTCACCTCGTTACGAATAAAAACAACGAATACAATATTAAAATATATTACTAGATGTTGCTGCCGACGAAGAAGATCTGAGCTTGTTGTCGCGTCGGCGTTATGACGGTATTGGAGCGTTGGCGTTGTAGGAGCACTTGATGAATAAACTTGATAATGATTGAAGTTGGAATCCACCACTCTTTTTATAGATTTTGGCCTCTGAATTTGTCTCCTTTATTTTGGAACAGATCATGAAGTTGTCCAAATTTTATCGCGAAGTGGTCGCGTCAAACGTTATCCATTTTGACCTAGCGCAAAGGCTGATTCGTCGCCATCAGTCGACTGATGACTCCCATCAGTCGACTGATGAGCATCACGATCGCCAATGTCCAAGAATGCCGATCGCCACCGCCACTTCCCTGCAGTAAGAGGTTAGCTCAGAAAATGATAAATGCGATGGTTTCTAACCGTCCGATCTCGACCTAGACCTTCCACAGGAAGTTTTAGTCGGATCGCCGCCTACGGTCATCCCCGTAAAGAGGACACGACCTTACAATCTCTCACTCACACGAGCTTTCCTCGATACTTACCTTGTAGCTCTCGCTTCCGGCCTTCCACTTGATTCCTTCGGCTCCCTCCGAAGTCACTCGAGTGTCGCCCGACCACCGCAGCTTCCTCCGGGTGTCGCTAGCCTTTAGTTCCAGCTTTAGCACTTTTTTGCACACTCGACTTAGCTCGTGAGATAACGATGTAAACTTAACTTTGTGTCTTTGCCATAATCAAAACACAGGTTCGATTATCTAGTGCCCCTGCACCAACAAGATTAGAATGTATGGACCTTCTATTAGATCTTACCGGGAAGCATTAGACTAAGTCATATGTATGGAAATGACTCCGTAGCAAGTGCTTTAGAAGTTGATGATCGATTAGAAGAAACTGCAAATCAAAATTATTCGAATTAGAAGTCTCCAAATGTAGGATAAAAGGAGCAAGATCAGAGTCATAGGCCACGAGCTACTGTTGGAGAGTTTTTATGATCATAGAAGACCAATCGCAGATCGTCAAAACTATCTCATGTTGTCAGCGAAATCAGAAGAAAGGCACCAAAGGGAGTATGTGTGTGTAGTACGGGACACGATGACATGCGAAGTCAGATTATCCAGTTGGATCAGTTTATCTGCTTCTACAATAAACAATCAGTATATATGATGTGAAGGGGTACTTCTAAGACTCAGTTGAAGACTATCGATGTTGATTCGGGAGGATGATACACAATCTCGATAACAGAGATCATCACAGAAGATTGGGTTATCACACCAACAACGATCTACTACCTCAGGCATAGTTGGAGTTCTTGGATACTTCCATCTGGGAGAAGCAATTTACTTAGTAGTAACAGCAGAAGACATCTTAGAAGACTCATGTAGACAACAACAACTGTTACCTCCCCAGACGTGGATTTGCTTTGTACAGAGGGGAGAGTATACGACGATGGTTGTATCTATTATGTATTCTTCAGTTGTAGCTAGATTATTTGTAGAGTTGGAGCATGCTACGATATTGGCAGTTCTTCAGTACTTTATAGTCGGTGGTGTACTCTCTACCAGTACAACAGTGTTTACCACCTCTATTGCAGTCTTTGTAGTTTGCATTTCAGTTTCAGCAGTTGAGTTCAATTCATCCATGATAGTTCATTTCCATCTATCGGAACTTGGCCATCAAGAACAGAAGTTGGATGAGTTTACATATTTACTCGAGAGGAGATGTAGAGGGTCGAAGGATTGACCATTCAGGGTATTACTTTAGTTTACCCTCTCGGTTAATATATTGAGAGATACTAGTAGTTTACAAGTATCTAGGTCTAGAACATTCTTAGTTCAGATTAGAAGGGTTTCTATACATCGACTTGTGGGTCGGTGGTATCTCTACTATAAAATACCGGGTCGGGTTTAGGGAAAAACAATCGGGTCCGGCGCTGATCAATCCATTAAATCCATTTACCTTAGAGTTTTACCATTAAACTTAAGTCAATTGAACCCTATTAAGCCCCTCATAACCAGATGACCCAAACAGGCTTTCCCAAAGTTTATTTAATCTTTCCCCATAATAGTCATAGAAATTTCCATTTAAGTAAATGTAAGATACCGAGAAAAAAATAATAAAATAATGCTTGTTAATTAGGAAAATATCCTATGGAATTTTCCAAGGATTTTTAGAAATTTTCCTGGACTTAAATGAAAATTTCTATGGCTATTGTGGGGAAAGATTTAACAGGCTTTGGGAAAGCCTATTTGGGTCATCTGGTTATGAGGGGCTTAATAGGGTTCAATTGATTTAAGTTTAATGATAAAACTCTAAGGTCAATGGATTTAATGGATTGATCAGCGTCGAACCCGATTGTTTTTCCCTAAATCCGACCCGGTATTTTCTTACCCGACCCGCTTCTCAATTATCAACGCCAAGCATTAATTTCCTTTGACTTTTCCTTCTCCTGAGCATTTCTCCATCGTGTCCTTTATTTCCCAGCCGCGACTCCTTTTCTCGCGAACTCTCTTCCTCTCGCCGCTCCCTCCTCTTCTCTGCAAGTGAAGGTTGGCCACAACCGCCTCCTTTCCCTCTACAAGCGAAGGCCGACCACAGCTGGCTCGCCTCTGCAAGCAACGACCGACCCCCCTTACGGTGCCCACAGACGTGCCGACGATGAGCGGGCGCGTGGTCGGGAAGTTCGGGTAGGCGACGCTTCGATCGGGAGTTGTTCTTCCCGATCATTGCCAGGGCAAGTGGTATGAAGCATGGATTTGCTCCGAGGAATAGTGGATAGGAGGAGATTTGCATCGGTGGAGTTTCTAGGGCGGGGAGGTGGCGTCGGCAGCGCTTCGATTGGAGCCTTTCACGGTTGTCGCCGGAGCAAGGTAAGGGCATGATTCTTGTTGGTTTCAATTGATCTTGTATACCTCAGCTTGTTTGCTCATGCGAACAACACTCCCACGGCATCACTGCGGGTGGGCGTTCTAGCCAAAGGTGGAGCTTTCCGGCGAATTGGGCAATTGGGGAGGAGAACTGTCGAGGGGGAGGTTCCAATCCTAGGTAAGCTTGATCTTACCTGTGATGTTCATTTGCCAATTTCTATATGTGATCTTTGTGGGGATGTTGGGTCTCTGTCGATGGGTATGCCGGTTAAGGGCTGTTGTTTGAGAGGTTTGTTCGGTTATGGATGAATGTGAGCTATGGGTGAGTGAAGAAAGCTTGGGGGTGTTGTGTGTTCATCCAGGGTAGGTTAGAATTCTATGTCTTTGTGTGCGAATGGTGGGTGGCAAACTGAGTGGTATAATGCTCTGTTTGTGTCTGTGATGGTTGTGCATGGAGTTTTAAAGGCTGCGAATTTAGGATCGTGAAGGGTTGTGAACAACTGTGAACGACTGTGCGCGTCTATGAGTTTTGTTTAGATCTAATTACTTTAATTGATATTGTGGATGTTGGTGGTCTGTTGTGGATTGAGTTTGGTGTGAATCGACCAAGGATGAATGTAGATTTGGGGTTACGAGAGGTGTGTGCTCGTAGTGCTAACTCACGTTCGATAAAGGGACGGGAGTATAGAAACGACATAGTAGTTATGTATTTATCGGATACTTGTACTTAAACATAGTTTGCTATTATGTGCAGGTTTGGGATACGAAGCAAGTTCACAACTGTGAGGACTATTTCGAGCTTCGTATCAGGTGGGTAATTTCCTACCCTAGTCAGGTAGATGTAATTGCATTCAGATTTAGGCGTAGATATGAGCATGTTAGGTGTTCATATTATCTTGACCCTGCTCTTATTTATCTTATGTTTGATACTTATCATTGGCTATATTTACTCAAAGGTTGATATCACATTTCCTTTATTATGATTTAGTGTTATATATGTGATGTAAATAGGCCTAGATGTTAGTAGGGTGTAGATGTTGGAGTACGGATAATAACCTGATTTGTAAATTGGGTAAAGGTTCATCCGTGGGTAGGTAATGCCCTAATGGTAGGATTTATTCCAATACCCATATGTTGCATACTTATTACCAACCATGTGTTGTGTAATGGTTAAGTGAAGGGTGATTAGTGTGTCGCTATGGACCGATGGTCCCAGCTTGATATGATTAGTCGAGTATGACTCTCTACAGGATAGAGAGTGCGTCGATCAGTTGAGTATGACTCTCTATTGGATAGAGAGTTATGATTAGTTGAATATGACTCTCTATAGGATAGAGAGTCCGTCGATCAGTTGAGTACGACTCTTTACAGGATAGAGAGTGTATTGATCAGATGGGTATGACTCTCTGTTGAACATAGAGTCTGTGGTAGATGTTTGTACGTATGATGGTACATTCATGTCATTTGTATGCATTCTGACGACATAGTCTACCTTGGGGTTGAGAGAGTCGTCAGTCATCCTGCCTCCTAGGTTACTCCCCGAGAAGTAACTGGTGTGAGGGCAGAGCATTTGTTGTGCCACACTCTACCACTATAGACGGTGGTAGATGGAGTTGCGTGCAGTTATCCTGGGTGCGTGGCACTCGACCACTCATTGGTAGTGTCAGTCGGAGTAGCCAGCAGTAGGGACCCCCGTTGTGTAGCGAGCTCTTTACGCTCATATGCTACTTGATCATACTGCCCACTCGACCACTCTAAAGCGGTGGTTGGTGTTGAGTTGGGAAAGTTGTCATGTCGTGCCACCTAGGCCACACTGTGGTCGTGGTAGCGAGTAGGGGTGCGCAAGCATGACCATGCATGTTACATTGTCGTATCTTATGGCGCTTTGCATATTACCATATATATACATATATGCATATATATATATATATATGGATGGTTGTGATTAATATATATATATATATATATATAGATGCAGTCTATATATATATGCTTATTGTGATGTTGTATTTGATTGTACTATGCTTGCTGCATTTGGTTGGACATCATATTCATGCATGCTTCTTGCATCTGTTATACGGTTGTGTTCGATACTAGTATATTTGTTGGACAGACCATTAGATACCTTGACCTGTACCATGAGTATATTTTAAGTTAGTATTACTCTTCCTGTTATATATATGTTGAACATATGCTCAAGTTGGATCAGAGTAGCATAGCAGACTTTCAGGTATGTCTGCATTTTACGTTGTTCATTTGGTTAGACGGTATATGCTTGTATTTATATACTATGCTGATATACCTATTGTACCTCTAGATTATGTTGTTGAATTACATGTGATATTTGATATATATACATGTTTTTCCTATTACATGCTGAGTTTTACTCACCACCACAGAACCTGGGTTTTTTGTCACCTAGGTAACAGGTAGCCGACTTCGTGATGGACTTGGAGCACCGCTGGCTGGCATCGTCTCATCTCAACTCCGAGAGTCCGGGTTTTTGGGTTTTCCATATGTCTTGTTATGTATTCTGAGTTTTCATGGTGTTATGTGTTATGTGATGTACGCACATGTTGGTGCGGGTTTTGACGAGGTTTTCTTTATGTTCTGGTGTTAGTCAAACCGATATGCATGGTGTGTGGTTGTATTGTATATGTGTGGTTATGGCTATGTCGTTGTATTAGTTTCCATTGTGTTTCGTTACAGTTACGTATTACTGTGTGTGTGTATTATTATTATTTATTTCTTCGACCCTTGAGTGCTTAAATGTTACCACATCGAGGGGAGATCTGATCTACTTTTCGACCGGCGTATCTCCCATGACAACTAGTAGTATCACCCAAGGTTCTACGATGTCATACAATGTTATTTTGTGTCAGTCTTGAATTCTCGAGTCGATTTGTTTGATTTTGGTTTTACGAGATGAGATGGGCGGCTTTGAGCTCAAGCGACGAGGTAAGAATCCCTGATAACTTATAGTTAGTTAGATGTTTATCTAAACTTTCTCAAGAGGTGTTGTCGCGCCCGCCCTTTCTCGTAATCTAAAGGAGGAGGAAGGGCGGCACGATGCGAACATACATGCGTGCATCAACAGCGGAAGAATTTAAACTTTAGAAAAAAATATAAAACATGGAACATGCATTTAACTCAACATTCTTAACCATGTAACAGGTGAACATTTACTAAGCATGGATAATCATTTCATAAGGATACTACATGGTTCAAGTTCTTGATAATCAACATAATGGGGTTATGGGTGCCTAAATACAGGTATAGAGTATATGGGCATCAATGAGGCATTCAAAATATCATCTAGGTACATAGTTCTCTATCACTTAACAATTCAATCAGGATAAGAAGGTTCTTAGCAATTCTTTAACTAGATCAAGTGCTTAACATGCCAAGGTTTCATAAAACATAACGAGTATAGTTTCACATCAAGCATAACCCTCAAAACAAGTCTAAGTTAACACCAAGTAGAAACCATCAAAAAATCAAGTAGTGATCAACTCTTAACAACTAACATGCAAAACTTTAAAACATGCATAAGTCTTGGAACATAAAACAGATCTCTTCCACCATGCCACTGCCACACACACTTTGCCCCTCGTACAAGGCCTAACTAACATCATGTTAACATCCTATATACATATAGCATGGCATGGAAGATCATTAGTGAGCATAAACATGGTTTGGCCAAAACTTTCAAAGAATGATCTTAAGAAATCAAACACTCAACATACTAACATCATGTTAACATCATATATACATATAGCAAGGCATGGAAGATCATTAGTGAGCACAAACTTGTCATGGTCGAAACATCCAAGGAAAGGTCCTAGGAAATCAAACACTCAAACATACTTGTACAAGGTCTAACTATCAACATGTTAACATCATATATATATATATATATATATATATATAGCATGGCAAGGGAGATCATTGGTGAGCATGAACATGTCTTGGCCGAAACTTCCAAGGGAAGGTCTTAGGAAATCAAACACTCAAACATACTTGTACAAGGTCTAACTATCAACATGTTAACATCATATATATATATATATATATATATATATATATATATATATATATAGCATGGCAAGGAAGATCATTGGTGAGCACAAACTTGTCATGGCCGAAACGTCCAAGGAAGGTTTTTAAGAATTCAACACCCAAAACAACTTGTACTATAGGCGAGGGGATTACTTACATCCTTTCGCTTGGTTTACTATGAGAATATACCCTTGGTGCCAAGACAAGGCCTCTTTTCCTCCTTGAGATTTCGAAAATGGAAGAAGGAGAGGAGGGGGTTTCGGTGGAGGAAGAAGAAAGGAAGAAGAGAATGATGACTTGTTGTTCTCTTGTCTCCTCATTACTCCTATTTATTCAAGTGAAGGTGTCCCTTTGCCTCCCCTACCCTTATCTCTCATTTCCCTTACCCTTCTAACAGCACACCCCTACTGGGCTTCTGGTTATCACATGCATCCTAAGGTTTAGTTACCTGCTTGGAGGTTCAGGGTTCAAACTCTGGGCCATGCATCCTTTTTTTTCTTCTTTCTATTCTCTTTTATTTTTGAAAGAGCCTACATAAAAGCCCATTATAATCATGCAAAAATTATTATAAAATTTGCTAGGAATTTTACGGGCATTACAGTCCTTCATACCTTTTAAAAGTTTCGTCCTCGAAACTTAGAACAACTCTAGATACTTCTGTTTCATGTCCTCCTCGTGTTCCCAGGTGGCTTCTTCGTACCATTGACTTTGCCACAGGACCTTCACTAAGGGCATCTCTTTATTCCTTAGTCTTTTGACTTCTCATTTGACTTCTTGGTCTAGTATCTGGATAGGCCAACTTTCATAACTTAGGTCCCCTTAAACTTGCACTGTTTGTGGCTCAATCGCTTGGTCTGTATTGGAAATGCACTTCTTGAGCATCGAAATGTGGAACACGTTATGAATAGTCTACATCTCTTAAGGTAGCTCTAGCTCATAAGCTACCTTGCCGACTCTCTTCAGTATCGGATACGGTCTCACATAGCACAAACTCAGCTTACCCTTCCTTCTGAATCTCATCACTCCCTTCATAGGGGCTACCTTGAGGAATACCGAATCCCCGACTTCGAATTCCAACGGTCTACACCGCATATCTGCATAGCTCTTTTGTCGGCTCTGGGCAGTTTCAATTCTTTGGTGGATGTTTTGTATAGCTCGGGTGGTGTCGTCAATGAAATCTGTTTGGAGTCCCATCCCCTTCTTTTCACCACCCTCGTACCAGCATATAGGAGATCTACATCTCCTCCCGTATAGAGCCTCGTAGGGCGTCATTCCAATAGTAGCTTGGTAGCTATTATTGTAGGCGAATTTTGCCAAGCATAAGTATCGACACCAGCTCCCTTTGAAATCCAAGGCGCAAGCTCGTAACATATCCTCCAGTACTTGGTTCACCCTTTCTGTCTGTCCGTCGGTCTGAGGATGAAAGGCAGTACTGAATAATAGCTTCGTGTCAAGGGCCTTCTGAACACATTCCCAGAAATGGGAAATAAAGCGACCATCTCTATCAGAAATGATGGTCTTAGGAATCCCATGTAGTCTGATAATTTCCCTAGCATATAATTGAGCCAGTTGCTCAGTCGAGTAGGTCGTCTTGATTGCTAAGAAGTGGGCATACTTCATCAATCTGTCCATGATCACCCATATAGCGTCATATCCGTTCATCGTCTTGGGTAGTCCTGAGATGAAATCCATAGAAATATCTTCCCATTTCCATTCTAGAATTTGGATTGGCTGCAGTGTTCCTCCAGGTCTCTGGTGTTCTATTTTAACCCTCTAGCAGGTCAGACAGGTACTGACATACTGAGCCACATCTCTTTTCATACCGAACCACCAGAACTTCCCTTTCAGATCTTGGTACATCTTGGTGGATCCAGGATGCATCGCATAGGGTGTTCCGTGAGCTTCTCAAATATCCTCTTCCGTAACTCTGGATTATCGGGAATACATAAGCGATCCCTGAGGTATAGTACTCCATTGTTAGCGATACAAAATCCATCATCCTTCCCTTCTAGGACCTCTTGCTTGATCCTTTGGATGCTTGGGTCACAGGCTTGCTTTTCTAATATATCATTGAATAGCATCGGTGCTATCGTCATGGTAGAAAGCTGTCCGGAAATGATTTCAACCCCATAACACATAATTTCCTTTTCTAGGGGTCGAGATAATATCGATAGAGACATCAAGGTGGCACAGGACTTCCTGCTGAGTGCATCAGCCACTTTGTTCGTTTTTCCTAGATGGTAGAAGATCTAGAAGTCATAGTCCTTGACTAGCTCGAGCCATCTGTGTTGTCTCATGTTTAGGTCTTTCTGTGTGAAGAAATTTTTCAGACTCAGGTGATCTGTATAAATCCTACACTGAGCTCCATATAGATAATGCCTTCATGTTTTGAGAGCAAAGACCACAGCTGCTAGCTCTAGATCGTGTGTGGGATAATTCCTTTAATGTTCCTTGAGTTGCCTAGAGGCGTAGGCAATGATCTTGCCATTCTGCATGAGTACAGCTCCGAGTCCCAACTTGGAAGCGTCGCTGTACATGTCGAAGCCTTCGTTACTGTCCGGAAGAGTAAGGATTAGAGCACTGGTCAGTCTCCTTTTCAATTCCGTGAAACTCTTCTCGCAGGCGTCTGTCCATTCATACTTTTTGTTCTTTCTGGTGAGAACTATCATAGGGGCTGCAATTCTAGAGAAGTCCTCTACAAACTTCTTGTAGTAGCTTGCTAGCTCAAGAAAGCTTCTGATTTCGCTGGCATTCTTTGTCCTGTTCCAGTTACTCACAGCTTCAATCTTTATTGGGTCTACCATCACCCAGTGCTTAGATATAACGTGACCCAAAAATGATACTTGATCGAGCCATAACTCGCATTTGGAGAACTTTGCATACAACTTCTTTTCCTGAAGAATCTACAATACCATATTCAGGTGTTCGGCATGCTCTTCTTGGGTTCTTGAATATATCAGTATATCATCGATGAAAACGATCACAAATTTATCGAGGAATGCTGAGAATACCCAATTCATCATATCCATGAACATAGCAGGTGCATTCGTCACTCCAAAAGGCATAACTACGAACTCATAATGTCCGTATCTTGTTCAGAAAGCCATCTTCGATATATCATCTGGTTTCACTTTCACTTGATGATAGCCAGACCTCAGATCAATCTTAGAGAAGATGGTGGCACCCTTTAACTGGTCGAACAGGTCATCAATCCGTGGTAAAGGGTACCTGTTCTTGATCGTCACATTATTTAGCGCTCGGTAGTCTATGCACATTCGCATAGACCCATCTTTCTTCTTTTACCAACAGTACTGGAGCTCCCCATGGAGAGCGACTTTGGCGTATAAGTCCCTTGTCGAGTAATTCCTGTAGTTGTCCCTGAAGTTCCTTCAATTCAACCGGCGCCATACGGTAAGGTGCTTTAGAGATCGGGTTAGTACCAGGAATAAATTCGATCTCAAATTCAATTTCTCTATCAGGTGCTAACCCTGGTAGTTCATCTGGGAATACCTCTGGGTAGTTGCATACAACTCTGACATCTTCTAGCTTCTGGTCCTCAACTTGACTTGTATTAACCGCATGTGCTAGAAACCCAGTGCATCCACTGTCTAACATCTTGCGTGCCTTTAGAGCTGATAAAAATTTGTCGATGCTTTTCCTTGGCTCTCCAATAAATTCAAACATAGGTTCTGCCTCCGGCTGGAAGACCACTTTTCTTTTATGGCACTCGATCAAAGCACCGTACTTACTTAAGAAATCCATGCCCAATATGATATCATAATCCTGCATGTCGAGCACTATCAGATCATAGTAGAGTTCTCTATCTGCGATTATGATGGGTGCAGCTTATAGCATATGAGTAGATGGCATCACTTCTCCCGAGGGCAGTGTCGTTAAGAACTTGCGATCCAAAGCTTGTGGTGGCATGTTCATCTTCTTCGTGAAAGGTGTAGAGACAAACGAGTGTGTTGCCCCAGTATCAAATAATACAATAGCATGCTGACAGAAAATAAATATCTGACCTGTGACAACTGTAGAAGCGCTCGCTACATCTTCTTTGGTGAGAGAGAATACCCTGGCAATCGTCATAACTGGCAGGGCTTCCAATCTCCCTTGGCTTATCGGAGTACCTTCGATTGCAGCCTGCGTCTGGTGTAGCTGTGGAGGAGCACCCCTGTACTGGGTATACTGCTGAGGAGGTGCATGAACCTGAGTAGGGCAGTCCTTGACTCTATACCCTTCCAGTCCACAATTGAAGCATCTATTTGTGCCCTTGTAGCACACTCTGAGATGTATCTTCCCGCATGTAGTACATTGAGGGATCGTGGGTTGCTTGTTCGCTGGACCACCTTTAGAGTCATTCCATTGCTTTCTCTTTCCATTGTGGTTTCCTTTCCAAGTACTCTGGGTCTTCTGACCTCCTGACTGGGCTTGACTTTTGCCTTCACTCAGTGCCTTCTTTTGCTGGTTAATATTGTTCAGGTAGTGCTCGGTGATCAGGGCACTACTGAATAGCTCCTCTATGGTCTAAGGTCTATTAACTCCGCCAGCCACATTCAGAGCTATCTCGGGTCGGAGCATCTTCAGCATGAGTCTGACCCTTTCTCTTTCTGTACTGACCAACTCTGGGCATAGGCACGCAAGCCGGTTGAATCTTTTCATATCTTCACTAACTGATAGGTCACCTTGCCGGAACCCGGTGAACTTGTCGTAATGCTTGTTTGTCACCCGCATATGGAAGAATTCTTCAAAAAATTCATATTTGAAGTCTGTCCATCTCATTTGATTCACTTGCCTCTTTGCTTTAACCCTTTCCCACCACATTCGGGCATCTCCTGAAAGAAAAAATGATGCGCACTTAATCTTTTCATGTTTGGGACAATCCAGTAGTTCTACGATGCTTTCCACAGTCTTGAACCAGGCCTGGGCGTCCCATGGTTCACCAGTACCAAAGAAATTTTTCGGCTTCAGGCTCTGCCACTGGATTAGGTAAGCTTCTTGTCGAACTATCGGGCCAGGGCCTGCTGGTGGGGTGGTAGGGTTTCCTCGCTAGTTCATTAAAGCATTTATCACTTGATGTTGCTCTGTGACTTGACGTTGGAGTTCAGTAACCACATGCATAAGATCATGTGGGGGTACTATCTCATCGACTCTATTATTGCGTCTTCCAACCATGCTTATCTTAATATATTATAATAAGGCTAGTATAAGATTATCATACATATATTCATGCATATTTAAACTAAGAGCATTCCTTATCATACATAAAAGAAACAGAGTAGGCAAAGAATTTCTTGCTTGGAGCGGAAGGATAGGAGCTTGATGTGTGTGTAGTGGAAAGGCAGATCTGCTCTGATACCAACCTATCGCACCCGCCCTTTCTCATAATCTAAAGGGGGAGGAAGGGCAGCGCGACGCGAACATACATGCGTCCATATACAGCGGAAGAATTTAAACTTTATAAAAAAACATAAAACATAGAACATGCATTTAACTCAACATTCTTAACCATGTAACAGGTGAACATTTACTAAGCATGGATACTCATTTCATAAGGACACTACTTGGTTCAAGTTCGTGATAATCAACATAATGGGGTTATGGGAGCCTAGATACAGGTATAGAGTACATGGGCATCAATGAGGCATTCAAAATATCATCTAGGTACATAGTTCTCTATCACTTAACAATTCAATCAGGAT
Source organism: Wurfbainia villosa (assembly GCA_025175895.1). Taxonomy (NCBI): domain Eukaryota; kingdom Viridiplantae; phylum Streptophyta; class Magnoliopsida; order Zingiberales; family Zingiberaceae; genus Wurfbainia; species Wurfbainia villosa. The sequence goes on from CM045990.1 coordinate 80,753,626, forward strand.
AAGAAGGTTCTTAGCAATTCTTTAACTAGATCAAGTGCTTAACATACCAAGGTTATAGGGGATCGGATGGCCGGCTAGAGGGGGGGTGAATAGTTCTTTGACGATGGATGTCGGAATTCTCTCGTTCGTTTGCTCGTCTACACAATCGTTAGCGCAATCCACGATCCCGATTCGTCCGAGGTGAATCACTCCTTCAAAGCCAATCACTATTGGTCTCTCCTTTGCACCAAGCTAGGTGGAGGTAACCTTTACAAATCAAGCACACTCCTTCTTTTACAATAGATGTGAAAGAAAGCTAAGAGAAGGAGTTTGAATCTTGTGGAGCATTGGATGGTCGTTTAGAACTTAAGCATTAACCTCCCAAAGCTCCACACCCTCTCTTTTTATAGAGAGGGCTGATTTCCGCCACTAGCCGATCTGACCGTCGCCGTTGATCCCGATCATTGTAGTCCAATCGGAACACTTGGCGTCGACTGATGGACCTCACCACGATCGCCGCTCGTAGTCGACGCCTAAATGGCCACGAAGTGGTTCTTCAGGCTCGCGACATCCTTCGTAAATGATCGCTATTCCATATAAATGATCACGGGCATAAACCCATCACGGATACCAATCGAACACACTGACTAGCAATCGCCATTACATGGCAATGATCGGTGCCGTGAAACTCAAACTTAACATAAGTTTGAGCTTCGCGGTCGGGTAAACCTTAACCTTGCGGTCAAGTCTCCGACACTCACCATTCTACCAAGTTCACCTAATGAGCTACTTACATTTCACTCATTCTCTCATCTCACTCAAGTCCTCGCCAAGCTCTTCGCTCGCGCCACGCCCCTCGGCAAAGATCGCGCACGGCTCGCAATGCTCCTTCGCGCTCTTGCCTCCAAGTCCGCTTCCTTGGCTTCACTTCAAGTCAACTCGTCCGCGTCCTCTAAAGATCAAGCGCACGGCTCGCAATGCTCCTTCTCCGACTCAGGCACGAGGTTGTGAGGGTGAACCCGCCAAGGCTCCATGTGCGAATTACTAAGTCCTGCAAGACTCCAACGCACATATCAAATAACAATACCAACCTAACTTAAACCCTTTGCCACACACATCAAAACCTTATCATGGCAAGAGATTGCCCTAACAATCTCCCCCTTTTTGATGTGTGGCAATCCGTTTAAGTTAGGTAAAAACATTTGATAGAAATTCTAAGGTAAGAAAGCATGTAAACATAAACATGATATAGCAACATGCAACTCCCCCTTAATCCATGAAACTCCCCACATAAATTTCTCCCCCTATCACAATTAACTTAAACATAATCATTTCTCCCCCTTTGACACCATCAAAAATATTAATACTAAGTTATAAACTCATGGCATCAAGTATAAAGAGAAACACACATTAAAATCAGTCAAAACCTGATAAAATCAGGTTACTGTGCTTGTTCACAGTCCATCAGTCGACTGGCACAAAGGAAACCGAATTTCTGATTTTCTGGATGAATTTCAGAAATGCATTAAAAAATCCAAAAAATTCGAAAAATCATGAAATTTGGGGAACATATTTCTTGTAAGTATATCTATCAATGAAAAATAGTTTTTCAAGAAAAATCATTATATTTTCCTAGATTTGCCAAAATTCCAAAAGCTTTAAAAACCACTAGTTTTTGAGCATGTTAGTATCCATTTTAACACCTAGTTTTGTATCCAATTGTTTCAAAACATGAATACACAGATTTTAAAGTAAGAAATTGTTTTGAAAACTTATGAAATATCCAACCATGATCTTTGGGCAATATGTCTATGAATTAAACATAAGTCTTCCCCATGATTGGTCTATTATTGCTATTTTGATACTCAAAATGACCATCTAAATGCCATAGGCATTAGTGGATATTTGTATCATCCTAACATCTCACCCATGCTAAGTTTTCAATCATGGTAGCTTATTGTGAGTGTGAGATGTATCCTAGAGGGTATATGTATATACTTAACCATTATATTCATACAATTCTATCAAGGTTAAGTATCATCCTAACAATCCACATGATCATAAAGACATATATGACTTAATTTTACATTATGATCATGAAACACATGTATTCATTGAATTGTTATCATGCATTAGGTATTATGTCCTGATAATAAACAAAGTATCACCTAAAGCATGATTTAACCCTATTTCTCATGGTGATGTACCAAATCATAAATCATGATTGCAAACATACATAGCAATTACATTAATTATCATGATTTAAGCATTATTAATTATTTATGGGCACGTTATCATCACCCAACACTATTCTAAAAATGTTGTCCCGCCATCCTAAGTCAACCAAAATATGATATAGGTCAATTGCATATGGTTGACTACCCTAAGGTTTTCCTAACCCTTAAGGATGGATTTTGGAACCCAAAATAGATTTTTGCCTAGGGGGTTCACTAAATACTCTTTGGGGATCCATTACCTAGCTATTACTTTCTTCTTATCTTGTCCCCTAGCTATTAGGCATTTATAAGCCTTTTCATTTTTGTTTTCTTTATAACCTAGGCCTTTCTTATTGAAGCTTGCCCTTTGGCTCCCAATTATCATATTCAATGTTTTGGAGCCAATTGTGAATTTCTCTAGGGCTTTTGTCAAATAGTCTACCTTTTCCCTTAGAGCCCTATTTTCATTCATACATGCATCACTAACATCTAATGGCACATAATTATCATGTGAGCATGCATCATCATGACAAGAAGAAATATTTTCATTTAAGCATGCTTTTTCTAATTTTTGTTCTAATTCCTTAATTTGTTCAAGCATGCATTTGTTTTTCTTCTTTGCTCTAAATAAGTCCTTAGTGAGGCTAGAAATCATAGACATAATTTTCTTAGGGGGTAGATTCTACCATAGTTTCCAAGTCCTCTTCTTCTTCGGATGAGGATGTAGATGAGGCTCCCCCTTCACTAGAGCTCTCTCCACTTGAGCTTGATCCTTCATCTTCGGAGGAAGAGCAATCCAAGTCATCAAAGGCCATCAAGGCCAAATTGGTGACAAAGGCATTCTCCTCATCGGATGAGGAAGAGGAGGAAGGGTCATCCCATGTCTTGGCCTTGAGTGCTTTGGCCTTCCCCTTTTCCTTTGCCTTCTTTTCTTCTTCCTTTTTCTTGCTCCCCTTCTTCTTCTTCTTTTCTTCCTTCTTTTTCTTTTCTTCTTTGCTTTTGTTTAGGAGAGGACAATTGTCCCTTATGTGTCCCTCTCCTTGGCAATCGTAGCAAATGATCTTCCCCCTTGGTCTTCTATTCCTATCATTTGATTTATTAAAATGAAAACCTTTTAAAGCACGCCTTACCCTCCTTACCATATACGCCTCTTCCGTGCTATCCATGGAGGAGGAGGAGGATGCTTCATCATCGGAGGAGGAGGGGATCTCCATCTTCTTCTTCCCCTTGTTTGCCAAGAATGATACTCCTCTTGAGGGTTGGATTCTAGGCTCTTCTTGTATTCCTTCAAGCCTAGATTCATGTAATTCCATAGTGGAGAAAAATTCATCTAGAGTACTTACCTCTAGATTCTTTGAAATGTAAAATGAGTCCACCATTGAACTCCACTTGGATGATCGGGGGAAAGCATCTATGGCCTTCATTATCATATCGCGATTTGAGAGCCTTTCACCTACACTTGTTAGTCCAATCAAAATTTCCTTAAACCTAGAATGTAAGGAAGTTACCTTTTCTCCCTTTTCTAATTTAATGTTGGATAGTTGGGAGCGGAGATCTCTTCTTGCTAGCTTCACCTCGGATGTGCCTTCATGAAGCTCAATTAGCTTCTCCCACATCTCCTTGGCACTTAGGCATTCTCCTATTCGGTTGATTTCTTGTTGGGGGAGCACATTGAAAAGATGATGCTTTGCTTTTGAATTTGCAAGGTGCTCTTCCCTTTGTTTTTTGGTCCACCTAGATTTCTCTATTGGCTTCCCCTCTTCATCCCTAGGCAAAACGAAACCGGATTCCATTGTAATCATAATATCAAAATCCGTTTCGAAAAATACCTCCATTCGCTTCTTCCACCAAGCGAATTCTCCTTCAAACTTCGGTGGATGAATGTTGGAGCCGGCCATTTTGAATGTTGCTTGTTGTGGCGGTTAGTCCTCGACAAGCTTTCCTTGGCTTTGATACCACTTGTAGGGGATCGGATGGCCGGCTAGAGGGGGGGTGAATAGCTCTTTGACGATGGATGTCGGAATTCTCTCGTTCGTTTGCTCGTCTACACAATCGTTAGCGCAAGCGGAAGCATAAACAATAAAGACAAAGCAATAAACGAAAATACAAACGCTAACAAAGAAGATGTAACGTGGTTCACGGCTACACCGCTAATCCACGATCCCATTTCGTCCGAGTTGAATCACTCCTTCAAATCCAATCACTATTGGTCTCTCCTTTGCACAAAGCTAGGTGGAGGTAACCTTTACAAATCAAGCACACTCCTTCTTTTACAATAGATGTGAAAGAAAGCTAAGAGAAGGAGTTTGAATCTTGTGGAGCACTTGGATGGTCGTTTAGAACTTAAGCATTAACCTCCCAAAGCTCCACACCCTCTCTTTTTATAGAGAGGGCTGATTTCTTCTCGTTGGCCGCCACCAGTCGACTGCTGCCCTTGGCAGTTGACTGCCGCCACTCCAACGGCCTCCGAACACGTCGGATCCCGACCGTTGTAGTCCAACGGAACACTTGGCAGTCGACTGATGGACCTCACGATCATCGCCTCCTCGTAGTCGATCGTCGGCCACGAAGCGATCTGCGCCCACGACATCCTCGGCGATGATCATTCCATGGTAGTCGACTGCTGGGCATAAACCCATCAGTCGGATACCAGTCGAACACGCTCGACTAAGAGCAGTCGACTGCCATTACATGGTAGTCGACTGGTGCCGTGTGAAACTCAAACTTAACATAAGTTTGAGCTTCCAGCTGTCGGGTAAACCTTAACCCTTGCGGTCAAGTCTCCGACACTCAGCCATTCGGCCAAGTTCACCTAATGAGCTACTTACATTTCACTCATTCTCTCATCTCACTCGAAGTCCCTCGCTGAAGCTCTCTTCGTTCGTGGCCACGTCCCTCGGCACCATCAGGTGCACGGCTCTGCAATGCTCCTTCGCGTCTCTTGCCTCCGAAGTCTGCTTCCTTGGCTTCACTTCAAGTCAACTCATCCGGCGGTCCCTTGGCAGCATCAAGCGCACGTCTCTGCAATGCTCCTTCTCCGACTCAGGCACGAGGTTGTGAGGGTGAACCCGCCAAGGCTCCATGTGCGAATTACTAAGTCCTGCAAGACTCCAACGCACATATCAAATAACAATACCAACCTAACTTAAACTCTTTGCCACACACATCAAAACCTTATCATGGCAAGAGATTTCCCTAACAAAGGTTTCATAAAACATAACGAGTATAGTTTCACATCAAGCATAACCCTCAAAACAAGTCTAAGGTAACACCAAGTAGCAACCATCAAAACATCAAGTAGTGATCAACTCTTAACAACTAACATGCAAAACTTTAAAACATGCATAAGTCTTGGAACATAAAACAGATCTCTTCCACCATGGCACTACCACACACACTTTGCCCCTCCTGCTGCTCCCTTTAGTTTAGTCATTCTTTACCCTTTTCGGCAGTACAAGGGAAACATGAAACTATAAGCACATAGGCTTAGTAAGATCCTTTCCTACTCACAAAAGCCATACATCAGGTATTAAACATAGAGTAGTGACATGTTCATCTAGACAACATATAGGCATAGCATTCATATAAAAGTCTTGACATGATCATTTGGGAACATAAGACTAGAATTCATAAAAACATTGACATGTTCATCTAGACACATATAGGCCTAACATTCATATAAAAGTCTTGACATGATCATTTAGGAACATAAGACTAGAATTCATAAAAACATGACAATGGCATAGACATGAAATGGGTATATGCAAGATGTTCTTTGAAAACATATATTTTATAGGTACTTAAACATAAATCTCAACATGAGGGCCCGGCATTGTACCACATACATCATTTTGTGTGCATCCCTAAATAGATCTGAGGCAGCTAATCCCGAACCTACTAGGGTACTAGGCCCGTACTACGATCGTCGACCTAGGGGCAACGTAGGAGCCCATCCCGTACTAGGCCCGTACTTTGATCGTCGACCTAGGGGTGCATGGGAGCCCATCCCATGGACCTTGCTAGGGTCCGGTACAAGCCATACAAAAGTAAAATAGCATATCATGTTTCTTATCATAACATAAAGAGTGCTCTTAATCCCCATTCATAGGGAAGCGTCTCTTAGGCATTTCATCATACATACTTAAACCATGCATAATGTAGGTGTGCCCTAGTGGACATGAAACATAAGCGTGTACATCATGACGCAATGAGCATAACATAAGCATACATTAGTACAATTAACATGGACATAAGGTAGTGGCATAAACAATCATCATGTCAATATTATTATATATATATACATACATCATGGCATGGAAAGATCATTAGAAAACATAAGCATGTTTTAAGGATGATAACCAATACCATCACATACTACCTAACATGGGGGATTCTTAGCAACCATAAAGGGGCTTGGAATTTCTTCCTAACCCTAGTTCTTTGTCTTGGCCGAAACCCCTAATGGAGGTTTTAAGAAAACAAACACTCAAACATACTAACACAAGGCCTAACTAACATCATGTTAACATCCTATATACATATAGCATGGCATGGAAGATCATTAGTGAGCAAAAACATGGTTTGGCCGAAACTTTCAAAGAATGATCTTAAGAAATCAAACACTCAACATACTAACACAAGGCTTAACTAACATCATGTTAACATCATATATACATATAGCAAGGCATGGAAGATCATTAGTGAGCACAAACTTGTCATGGCCGAAACATCCAAGGAAAGGTCTTCGGAAATCAAACACTCAAACATACTTGTACAAGGTCTAACTATCAACATGTTAACATCATATATATATATACCATGGCAAGGGAGATCATTGGTGAGCATGAACATGTCTTGGCCGAAACTTCCAAGGGAAGGTCTTAGGAAATCAAACACTCAAACATACTTGTACAAGGTCTAACTATCAACATGTTAACATCATATATATATATATATATATATATATATATATATATATATATATATATATATAGCATGGCATGGAAGATCATTGGTGAGCACAAACATATCATGGCCGAAACATCCAAGGAAGGTTTTTAATAATTCAACACCCAAAACAACTTGTACTACAGGTGAGGGGATTACTTACATCCTTTCTCTTGGTTTACTATGAGAATATACCCTTGGTGCCAAGACAAGGCATCTTTTCCTCCTTGAGATTTCGAAAATGGAAGAAGGAGAGGAGGGGGTTTCGGTGGAGGAAGAAGAAAGGAAGAAGAGAATGATGACTTGTTGTTCTCTTGTCTCCTCATTACTCCTATTTATTCAAGTGAAGGTGTCCCTTTGCCTCCCCTACCCTTATCTATCATTTCCGTTACCCTTCTAACAACACACCCCTGTTGGGTTTCTGGTTATCACATGCATCCTAATGTTTAGTTACCTGCTTGGAGGTTCAGGGTTCAAACCCTGGGCCTTGCATCCATTTTTTTTCTATTCTCTTTTATTTTTGAAAGAGCCCACATAAAAGCCAATTATAATCATGCAAAAATTCTTATAAAATTTTCTAGGAATTTTACGGGTGTCACAGGTGTATACAGTTAGAGTTATGACACCTGTGCAGACTTGTAGTATAAGTCGCCCACTGTGGCGACCAACCAGAGTTGTCGTTAGGGTTTATACTCTCGGTTTTGATGGATATGTATTTAAGTTTTAAACAGGGAATAACATATAGTGTGATGGTCATTGTTCGTAACCGTGGTATAAATTGACCACGGGAACGACCTATGGACTCTGTGAGTCTTGAACCTGTGTCAAAAAGGTGATTTACCTTTGAGAGCCGACTGATACCGAGTCGGAAAATAGGGGTCAAGTCATCACATTTCTTGTGGAAATCAGAGACTACAGTCTTAGAAATTTTCACTAATTATGCTAGTCAAATCATTACTTGATGGGTAATGGAACAGACTTGTATACTATTGTTGATACAGATGACGGAGGATTAGTATATGGTGTTTCATAGGGATTTTGACCCCTAAGTTGTTCGTACTGGGTTGTATAACTTTGAGGGTACTTTGGAGTACTTAACTCGTGTTATACATAGGAAGTACAGTTATTTGCATACTATTATCGGGATCAAGCCGGTATTTAGTGATAAATGCAAAAAATGATCTTCGAGAAATAATATATCACTTGATCATGGTTTAGTGATGTTGAAAGAGAGTATTTCCCCATTTCACTTTTAGTGACACATTGTAAGGAATTCTTGAGCTTCGAGTAGGGTGATCGTCGGTAATGGGATTACCATGCAGGATCGTTAGACTTGCAGAGGTTACGACCACCTAATAGCTCAAGAAGATGAATGGATGTTTTAAGCCACCCATGATTGTTGGCTTACTTTTGGAGTAAGATTACTGGATCTTCTATCAAATCATGTCGGAAGACGTTGAATTGAGTCGGAAGTTTAGAAATGACTCCGTACAAGTGTTTAAGAGTTGGAGACCGATAAGCAGATATTGCAGGTGAACTTATTAGAGTCAGAAGTCTCCGACTGTTGGATAAAAGGAGAAAGATCGGAGTCATAGGCTTTGAGCTATTTTCTGATTATAACAGACCAACTGCAAATCATCAGGATGTTCTCGTGCATATCAGCAAAATCAGAACAAAGACTCTGAAGGGATTATGTGTGTGCAGTGAAGATCACGAAGACACGTGAAGTTGGATTATCTGTTGGATTAGTTCATCTGTTGCTATTGTAAGCAACCAGTACATTTGAGGTGCATTTTGAAGACTCAGTTGAAGGCTATCGATGGTATTCCGGGAGGAAGGTGCATCGTCTTGACAGCAGAGATCAGCACAGAAGATTGGGTTATTTCATCAGTAGCAACCTACTACCTCAGGCGTGGATGGAGTTCCTTGATACTACCTTCAGCAGAGATCAACACAGAAGCAGCATCAGTAGAAGACATCTTAGAAGATTCAGCAGACAACAACAATTACCCCCAGATGTGATTTGCTTTGTACATAGGAGAGAGTATACGACGATGGTCGTATCTATTCGGTATTTTACAGTTGCAGCTCGTAGGATTAAGTGATGGGATCAAACGATCTGGGAAAATCCTCGGGTCATTCATCGTAGTAATGCGACCGCTTTGTCGCGGACTGTTGGATCTGATCTTGTTCTCTTTGGAGAAAGGCTGAGACTTGCGGGGAGCCTTTGGATCGGATCGACAGATAATTGATTGTTCAGGGTATTACTTTAGTTTACCCTCTGGGTTCATATATTAAGAGATGCTTGTAGTTACAGGTATCTATGTTTAGAACATTATTAGTTCGGATTAGATGGATTACATCGACTTGTGGGTCAGTGTTATCTCTACCGTCAGGTGAGATGTGGACCAATAATTAAGAAATTAAGGGATGCCCTTAGACTTGGATAGACATATCTTTACTATAGACATATCCTTACGGATGGTCAAATTGTTGGGATTATGGTATGATATGTCTCTCGGATGTGCGTATAATCCGAGAGCCTTCGGATGTAGTTTCGGATGAACTCCTGCCCTTGTCGTTGCATAGGCAAGTGGAGTAGGCGATCGGAATGATTGTGGAAATAGTTTCGATATCAAAGATCCCATACCGAGTGATAATTTGACTGGTATAAGTGTTACTAAACACTATGGGAATTAGAAGAATATAAGTTGTGATTATAGATGTTGGAAGGAATATTATCTATCCCAGTATTTCTCCTTAAGAAGATCCGGAACTCTTTGTTGAAAGAGAGATGGACCTTTAAGATTATGCATCGATTATCGATGAGGGATGCATTAGTTGTTGAAATGAATATCCTTCATTGTGGATGAATGATCTGTTTAGATCAACTAAGGACATCTGTGTATACTCTAGGGTTGATTTACGACTGGAGTATTGATATTGTAGTGACATGGTGTCATATAATTATCATTATCGTTGTGATAATTGGCATATCATCAGTCTAGAGTAGAAAGGATGCAGGTGTGTAGAGACGACAATTTCATACTTGGTATGAATTGTATGAGCTTCTGATTATGTTATTAGACTAATTAACGATTTAGTCGCCACTGGATTTGAGAATCGTGTATCCTAGACACGATTATATCAGTTTGTGGTTGTTGGAGTTGCGTAACCTGACCACTATTGATTGTGGTAGTTGGAGTTGTGCACTCGACCACCGTAGATGGTGGTTTGCCATGTATGATTTGGTTACTACTATAGATGTGGATAGAATGTCTTAGCATTACTATACCACGGACTTATTTGACAAAGGTGATGATGGAAATCATTTAGTCGGAAGCTGGTGAAACTAGTTTACAGGACCTAGATGGCGGTTAACTTTTACATGAGTATTAGTTAATCCTTCCAGAGTGGATAAAAAGGATGTTATATGCAAATGTATCGTTTCAAGGATCGAAGCGAATCCGATATAGTTGCATTAGACGTATTTTATGCCTATGTCAGTTAAGAAACTATAAGATAGGTTGTCATATACATGATGTGGCTTTAGTAGTTATTATCTGGATTTATGGATGTATGAAGCAAAAATGCTCATTGAATTTAACTAGCTACTGGGTAGCTACTATAGAGTTGCTGGAACACGAACAGTTGCAATAAGTGAGATTGGGCGCTATAGTCTCCCATGCACTTATAGAGTGTGTGGTGGAGTAGATTTTGGATGGTAGATGGACTTCTCTTGTGAGAAGGTAATTTTCCATCTCTAATATGGATATGTGTTCTGGACACGCATCCACTTAAGAAAGAGTTGCTACATGAAGCACATCATTCGAAATTTGGTATGCATCCTGGTGGTGCTCGGATGTACCGAGATTTGAGATGTTTATACTGGTGGGAATGGTATAAAGAGAGATACCATAGACTTTGTTGCTAGGTATGTTGTATACTAGCAGGTGAAGGTTGAACATCAGAAACCCGCTGGATTGCTCCAGGAAATTCCGATTTCGGAATGGAAGTGGGAGCATATCACTTTGGATTTCGTTATGTGATTGCCTATAACCCGAAAAAGGCATGATGCGATTTGAGTAATCGTGGATCGACTAACCAAATTAGCTCACTTTCTGCCTATTCGTAGAATGGACTTGTTGGATTGTCTGGCAGAGTTGTACTGCCGAAAGATTATTAGATTGCACAGAGTGCCTTTGGGTATTATATCTGATAGAGATCTGCGATTTACCTCGTGATTTTTGGCAGAATCTGCAGCAAGCTATGGGTGCAGAGCTTCGATTCGGTACCGCATTTCATTCGCAGACGTAAGGACAGCCTGAGCATATCATTCAGACGTTGGAGGATCTATTCAGATCCTGTGTCATGAATTTCAGAGGCAGTTGGGAGGATCACGTTCATTTAGTAGAATCTGCCTATGACAATAGCTACTACTTTTCTATTTTGATGGCTCCATTCGAGGCCTTATAAGGTAGGCCCTGTAGATCTCCCATGTTATGGGAGGAAGTTGGGGAAATTAGTTCCACGCTATATTGGCCCATTTGAGATATTGGAGAAGATTGGGGGTGTAGCTTACCGATTGGCTTTACCTCCGATACTTGTGGGTGTTCATAACGTATTTCATGTTTATATGCTGAGGAAATACGTTCCGCATTCAGATCATGTTCTGAAAGAGGTTCCGATTCTACCTCAGTCTAATGCGACCTATGAGGAGATTCCGGTGCGAATTCTTGGTCGCAAGGAGCGACAGTACGGAACAGACCATCCGACTTGTAAAGGTTGGATGACAGCATCATACTGATAAGGAGGCTACGTGGGAGCTGGAAGATACTACCCGAGCTCGGTACCCTCGTCTAGTCACTTGTGGTATGTGATCATTCCAGATATTTCCTGTACTGGTTCTTATATTTAAGTACGAAATTTGGGGACCAAATTTTATTAAGTGGGGGAGAGTGTAAGATATCGGAAAAAAAATAATAATAATAAAATAATACTTGTTAATTAGGAAAATACCCTATGGAATTTTCCAAGGATTTTTAGAAATTTTCCTGGACTTAAATGGAAATTTCTATGGCTATTGTGGGGAAAGATTAAACAGGCTTTGGGAAAGCCTGTTTGGGTCATCTCGTTATGAGGTGCTTAATAGGGTTCAATTGACTTAAGTTTAATGGTAAAACTCTAAGGTTAATGGATTTAATGGATTGATCAGCGCCGGACCCGATTGTTTTTCCCTAAACCCGACCAGGTATTTTCTTACCCGACCCGCTTCTCAATTATCAACGCCAAGCGTTAATTTCCTTCGATTTTTCCTTCTCACGAGCATTTCTCCATTGCGTCCTTTATTTCCCAGCGGCGACTCCTTTTCTCGCGATCTCTCTGCCTCTCGTCGCTCCCTCCTCTTCTCTGCAAGTGAAGGTCGGCCACAGCCGCCTCCTTTCCCTCCGCAAGCGAAGGCCGACCACGGTTGGCTCCCCTCTACAAGCGACGGCCGACCACCCTTACGGTGCCCACGGATGTGTCGGCGATGAGCGGGCACGTGGTCGGGAAGTTCGGGTAGGCGACGCTTCAATCGGAAGCTGTTCTTTCCGATCATTGCCGGAGCAAGTGGTATGGAGCATGGATTTGCTCCGAGGAACAAGGGATAGAAGGAGATTTGCGTCAGTGGAGTTGCTAGGGCGGGGAGGTGGCGTCGGCAACACTTCGATTGGAGGCTTTCACGGTTGTCGCCGGAGCAAGGTAAGGGTACGATTCTTGTTGGTTTCAATTGATCTTGTATACCTCAGCTTGTTTGCTCACGTGAACAGCACTCCCACGGTGTCACTGTGGGTGGGCGTTCTGGCCAAAGGTGGAGCTTTCCGACGAATTGGGCAATTGGGGAGGAGAACTGTCAAGGGGGAGGTTCCAATCCCGGGTAAGCTTGATCTAAAATGTGTTGTTCATCTGCCAATTTCTATATGTGATCTTTGTGGGGATGTTGGGTCTCTGTCGATGGGTATGCCAGTTAAGGGCTGCTGTTTGAGAGGTTTGTTCGGTTATGGATGAATGTGAGTTGTGGGTGAGTGAAGAAAGCTTGGGGGTGTTGTGTGTTCATCCAGGGTAGGTTAGAATTCTATGTCTTTATGTGCGAATGGTGGGTGGCAAACTGAGTGGTATAATGCTCTGTTTGTGTCTGTGATGGTTGTGCATGGAGCTATAAAGGCTGCGAATTTGAGATTGTGAAGGGCTATGAATAGCTGTGAACGACTGTGCACGTCTATGAGTGTTTTTTAGATCTAATTACTTTAATTGATCTTGTGGATGTTGGTGGTCTGTTGTGGATTGAGTTTGGTGTGAATCGAACAAGGATGAATGTAGATTTGGGGTTACGAGAGGTGTGTGCTCGTAGTGCTAACTCACGTTCGATAAAGGGATGGGAGTATAGAAACGACGTAGTAGTTATGTATTTATCGGATACTTGTACTTAAACATAGTTTGCTATTATGTGTAGGTTTGGGATACAAAGCAGGTTCACGGCTGTGAGGACTATTTCGAGCTTCGTATCAGGTGGGTAATTTCCTACCCTGGTCAGGTCGATGTAATTGCATTCAGATTTAGTCGTAGATATGAGCATGTTAGGTGTTCATATTATCTTGACCCTGCTCTTATTTATCTTATGCTTGATACTTGTCGTTGGCTATATTTACTCAAAGGTTGATATCACATTTCCTTTATTATGATTTAGGGTTATAGATGTGATGTAAATTTGCCTAGATATTAGTAGGGTGCAGATGTTGGAGTACGGATGATAACCTGATTTGTAAATTGGGTAAAGGTTCATCCGTGGGTAGGTAATGCCCTAAAGGTAGGATTTATTCTAATACCCATACTTATTACCAACCATGTGTTGTGTAATGGTTAAGTGTGTTGGTGCAGGGGCACTAGATAATCGAACCTGTGTTTTGATTATGGCAAAGACACAAAGTTAAGTTTACATCGTTATCTCACGAGCTATCAAGTGTGCAGAAAAGTATTAAAGCTGGAGCTAAAGGCTAGCGACACCCGGAGGAAGCCGCGGTGGTCGGGCGACACTCGAGTGACTTCGGAGGGAGCCGAAGGAATCAAGTGGAAGGCCGGAAGCGAGAGCTACTATCGAGGTAAGCTCGTGTGAGTGAGAGATTGTAAGGTTGTGTCCTCTTTACGGGGACGACCATAGGCGGCGATCCGATTAAGACTTCCCGTGGAAGGTCTAGGTCGAGATCGGACGGCCGTAAACCGCAGCATTTATCATTTTTGAGCTAACCTCTTATTGCGTGGAAGTGGTTGCCGGGCGATCGCCGACACATAGCATCGATGCCCATCGGGCCGATCGATGGGAGTCATCACGATCGATGGCGACGACTCGCGCTAGGTCAAAGCGGATAACGCTTGACGCGCTACTAGCGATAAAATTTGGAAAAATCCATGATCCGTTCCAAAGAAATAGGAGACAATTTCAGAGGCCAAAGTCTATAAAAGGAGGGGAGGATTCCACTCCAAATCACATCAATTATTCATCAAGTGCTCCTACAACGCCAACGCTTCAACACCGTCATAACGCCGACGCGACGACAACCTCAGATCTTCTTCGTCGGCAGCAGCATCTAGTAATACTTTTTATTATTGTATTCGTTGTTTTTTTGTAACGAGGTGAGGTAGGCTTGTTGCCTCATCCTCGTACTTCCGGATTTTGTGATCGTTGTCTCCTACCTCCAACGAGGAGGAGACGTTATAGTGCTTTGCCCTCCGTGACGCGTCAAGGACCGATAGGGCCTTGGAGTAGCAACCGCTGGGTTGTGAACCAAGTAAAATAAACGTGTCATTTATTTTCCGCTGTGTTTACACTTTACTTTGCGAATCGATAACTAAAATGAAAGTTTTACGATCGCTATTCACCCCCCCCTCTAGCGACGCTTCTCGATCCAACAATTGGTATCAGAGCGGGGGCGCTAAGATTTGGTGAAACCACCAATCTAGCACGTTTTGGTTTTCTTTTCGTATTTTTCGATTCGTATATTTCTTAGATTTTGTTTCAAGACTACTAATCCAAGACCAAGTCTTGGTACATAGTTTTTGTTGTGTTTTGCAAGTACTAATCTCCTTGGAGTACCTCACGATCAAACGAGCATAACTTTGCTACAAGTGGACTCACATAAACGATCTACCCACCAAATCGAAGCTCTCTGAAAGATCTACACTTCTTACCGGGGGGTTTACCCCCGTAACAAGCTGTTTCCAGCCCCAAAATCCAACGTTTAGTACCCTTTCGGGGACATCGAAGGTCGTAAGTTTCAAATTTTTGTTAGATTCTTATCCTCCTTATTTATTTCTGTTTTTTTTTCTATTATTTCAAGATACTAATCCAAGACCAAGTCTTGGAATTCTCTTTGGTTTTTATTTGTGTTTTGCAAGATACTTAATGGCTCACATTGAGGATATAGCACCACCGACCTCCGCTTCTTTAACGGAGATGATTTCCGTATTGGAAAGGTCGGATGGAGTGTTTCTTGAAAACACAAGTCGAGACTTGATAATAATCCAAACCGCTTTGCTTTACCCACCAATGATCAAGGAGAACCCTTGGATTTCAACAAGTGGACAAATGCAACCAAGAGGCAAATCGAAGCCGATGCAAGAGCAACCCAAATATTGCAATGCGGCTTGTCCAAGGAGGAACTCAACCGCATCGGACCATTCATTAGCGCCAAGGACCTATGGAATAAATTAATCGAGCTACACGAAGGAACGTCCAATGCTAAGGTATGTAAACGTGACCTTCTTTTCAATAAGTTGTATAACCTCAAGATGCAGGAACACGAGACGGCAACGCAACTACAGCGCGCCAGCGTCGGGACATTGTCAACGGCCTACACACCATCGGACACAAGGTCGAAAACCGTGACCTACTAAGGTACGTTCTTAATTCATTTCCTAGGACTACCTTGTGGGCATCCATGGTCGATGCCTACAAGGTCTCTAAGGACCTATCGAAGCTTAGGTTAGATGAATTATTTTCCGAGTTTGAACTTCATGAGCAAACTAACATGATCCGGGCCGAGAGGTATTGCTCTACTTGCAGACAAAGAAGCAAGCCACCTACTAGGCAAGTAGATGAACTCGAACTCGAAGACGAATCCGAATCCGAAGAGGAGGCCATAATAGTCAACATTGTGCGGAGAATAGTTCGACAAGAAAGGAGGAAATTGAAGAATGAGAACCAAAAGAAAAAGGTAGCAAGAAAAGCCTTCCATGCAACTTGGGACAACAGAGAAGACATAGCTTACATGGCAAGAACGGAGGAGTCCGAGTCAGAATCCGAAGCTGAGTCCAACTACAACTCCGACTCCGACCCCAAAGATTATTTCGAGAGAATCGAGAGAAAACTCAAAGCCGAACCAAAAGGGAAAGTCAAGGTTAATCGCTCTTTAATTAGTACGCTTTACAATACAATTAAAATGCTTAATAGGAAATTAACTAAGTCCGAGTCTAGGGTTGAGTCGTTACTTGAGGAGGTTGAAACCCTCAAGCAAGAGGCTACTCTAACCCCTTCAACTAGTCAAGTTCAAGAGGGAAACTCAACTCAAATTGAAAAACTTGAGGAGGAGAATTCTCTCTTGAAAGACCAAGTTCAAGAGGTTGAGGCTAGGTTGGAAAGGTTCACGTTGGGATCTAAGAACCTTAATCGACTACTTGGAACCCAAGCAGTGTACAACAAAGCCGACTGATTTAGGTCAATGACTACGAATAGGTCATATATGTCTATCGTAAATCGTAGTCATCAAAGAGTCCAAGCATGGGTCCCTAAGAACCTTTTGATCTCAACTCTAGGATCCAACACGTACTGGGTTCCCAAGGACCAAATCCACTATGTGGATAGACCGAACCGATTCAACGGTCTAGGGGGAGCCAGTACAAAACATGTTTGTGCTTTGACTTAGAAATTGCATGCTTTAACTTAAAAAGTTTGTGCTTTAAAACTTTTGAACTCACTTAGAACACGTACATAACCAACTAAAATCTTATTTAAAAGATTGAGCCTCGGGGAGCCTCTTTTCAAAAATAACCAGTTAGACTAGGAAATAATCTTAGGTGAGTCAAGTCATCATTTTCTTGAAAATGGCTTTGTCTAAGGAAGTGGTCGATGATCCGATAAAAGAAGGCCCTCGTGCCCACGACACTGAAGTCATGATCTTGAAAAGGTAAACTTGACAAGCCTAGGGTCAAATCCAAATCTAACATAAAATTACTTGAACCTAAATTCACTTAATCAACTTAATTGAAAGTCATCTCACAAAAACACATAAGTATGACATGAGATCATATAGACACAGTGAGATGTTAAGGATAATTGAAATATAGTTAAAACAACCTCTTCAAAATACTACTTATTTTTTCAACTATTGTACTTAACAAACCTTAGTGTTATTTAGCGCCCCTACATCTCTTATACTTCATATATTTGACTAAGGGGAGAGCAAACTAACCCTAAAGGGCTTATATTACAAACCTTTAGATTATTGGTGTAGAGGGACACACCTCAACCAATCTATCTAATCTTGCTAGACGCATGCTTGGACTCATAGTTGATTTATTTTGATGCATGCATATACCATATTGTCTTTCAACCCCTATTTTTATATAACAAACCCCAACATTTATTTTGATTTATGACAAAAGGGGGAGAAGAGCGAAAGTTAAGGGGGAGTAACACAAAATTTATTTAATTTTGAACTAAAGTATCTCTTTCAAAACTCACCAAGGGTTAAGAGGAGTTTTAGTTAAGGGGGAGTTTTGAAAATGACATTCATCATTTACTATACTTGGTTTATGCTTTAATTTCCCTTAACTTTGTGTTGGTTTGCCATAGATCAAAAAGGGGGAGATTGTTGGTGCAGGGGCACTAGATAATCGAACCTGTGTTTTGATTATGGCAAAGACACAAAGTTAAGTTTACATCGTTATCTCACGAGCTATCAAGTGTGCAGAAAAGTATTAAAGCTGGAGCTAAAGGCTAGCGACACCCGGAGGAAGCCGCGGTGGTCGGGCGACACTCGAGTGACTTCGGAGGGAGCCGAAGGAATCAAGTGGAAGGCCGGAAGCGAGAGCTACTATCGAGGTAAGCTCGTGTGAGTGAGAGATTGTAAGGTTGTGTCCTCTTTACGGGGACGACCATAGGCGGCGATCCGATTAAGACTTCTCGTGGAAGGTCTAGGTCGAGATCGGACGGCCGTAAACCGCATTTATCATTTTTGAGCTAACCTCTTATTGCAGGAAGTGGCTGTCGGGCAATGATCACCGGACACATAGCAAGCCGATCGATGCCCATCACCGATCGATGGGAGTCATCACCGATCGATGGCGACGTTTGCGCTAGGTCAAAACGGATAACGTTTGACGCGGCCACTTCGCGATAAAATTTGGAAAAATCCATGATCCGTTCCAAAGAAATAGGAGACAATTTCAGAGGCCAAAGTCTATAAAAGGAGGAGGATTCCACCCAAATCACATCAATTATTCATCAAGTGCTCCTACAACGCCAACGCTCAACATCGTCATAACGCCGACGCGACGCAACCTCGATCTTCTTCGCTCGAAGAAAGATCTAGTAATACTTTTTATTATTGTATTCGTTATTTTTTTTTTGTAACGAGGTGAGGTAGGCTTGTTGTCTCATCCTCGTACTTCCGGATTTTGTGATCGTTGTCTCCTACCTCCAACGAGGAGGAGACGTTATAGTGCTTTGCCCTCCGTACGCGGTCAAGGACCGATAGGGCCTTGGAGTAGCAACCACTGGGTTGTGAACCAAGTAAAATAAACGTGTCATTTTATTTTCCGCTGTGTTTACTCGTTTACTTTGCGTATCGAACGAACGAAAATGAAAGTTTTACGATCGCTATTCACCCCCCCTCTAGCGACGCTTCTCGATCCACAAAGTGAAGGGTGATTAGTGTGTTGCTACGGACCGATGGTCCCAACTTGATATGATTAGTCGAGTATGACTCTCTACAGGATAGAGAGTGTATCGATCAGTTGAGTACAACTCTCTATTGGATAGAGAGTTATGATCAGTTGAGTATGGCTCTCTATAGGATAAAGAGTCCATCAATTAGTTGAGTATGACTCTCTACCGGATAGAGAATGTATTGATCATATGGGTATGACTCTCTGTTGAACAGAGAGTCTATGGTAGATGTCTGTACGTATGACGGTATATTCATGTCATTTGCATGCATTCTGACTACATAGTCTCCCTTGGGGTTGAGATTCATCAGTCATCCTTCCTCCCAGGTTACTCCTTGAGGAGTAACAGGTGTGAGGGCAGAGCATTTGTTGTGTCGCACTCTACCACTATAGACGGTGGTAGTTGGAGTTGCGTGCAGTTGTCCTAGGTGCATGGCACTCGACCACTCATTGGTAGTGTCAGTCGAAGTGGCCAGCAGCAGGGACCCCCATTGTGTAGCGAGCTCTTTACACTCATATGTTACTTGATCATACTGCCCACTCGGCCACTCTAGAGTGGTGGTTGGTGTTGAGTTGCGTAGTTGTCATGTCGTGTCACCTAGGCCACACTGGGGTCGTGGTAGCGAGTAGGGGTGTGCAGGCATGACCATGCATGCTGCATTGTCGTATCTTATAGCACTTTGCATATTACCATATATATACATATATGCATGTATATACATATATTGATGGTTGTGATTAATATATATATAGATGCAGTCTATATATATATATGCTTATTGTGATTTTGCATTTGATTGTACTATGCTTGCTACATTTGGTTGGACATCATATTCATGCATGCTTCTTGCATTTGTTATATGGTTGTGTCGGATACTAGTATATTTGTTGGACAGACCATTAGATCCTGTACCATGAGTATATTATGAGTTAGTATTACTCTTCCTATTATATATATGTTGAACATATGCTCAGGTTGGATCAGAGTAGCGTAGCAGACTTTCAGGTATGTCTGCATTTTTTGTTGTTCATTTGGTTAGACGGTATATGCTTGTATTTATATACTATGCTGATATACCTATTGTACCTCTAGATTATGTTGTTGAATTACATGTGATATTTAATATGTATACATGTTTTTCCTATTACCTGCTGAGTTTTACTCACCACCATAGACCCTGGGTTTTTCTGTCGCCCAGGTAATAGGTAGTCGACTTCGTGATGGACTTGAAGCACCGCTGGCTGGCATCGTCTCATCTCAACTCCGAGAGTCTGGTTTTTGGGTTTTCCGTATGTCTTGTTATGTATTCTGAGTTTTCATGGTGTTATGTGATGTACGCACATGTTGGTGCGGGTTTTGACGAGGTTTTCTTTATGTTCTGGTGTTTGTCATACTGGTATGCATGGTGTGTGGTTGTATTGTATATGTGTGGTTATGGGTATGTCGTTGTATTAGTTTCCTTTGTGTTTTGTTATGTTATTTTGTTTATATATATATATATATATATATATGTTGTTGTTGTTGTGGCCTACGAGCCTTGTATTAACCCGAAATATTGCCACGTACAGGGGAGATGTCGTCCGTTTTCTTTTCGGCATGGCATGCTCTCGGGGCATGACATCTACGGTCAGGTGAGATGTTGACCAACAACCAATAATTAAAGGGATGCCCTTAGACTTTGATAGTCATATTTTTACTGTAGACATATCCTTACGGATAGTTAAATTGTTGAAACGATGGTTTAATGTGTCTCTCTGATGTACGTATAATATGAGAGTATTCGGATGTAGTTTCGAATGAACTCCCAGGATTACCACTACATAAGCAAGTGGAGTAATCGATCGGAGTGATTTTGGGAATAGTTTCGGTATTGAAGACCTCATACCGGGTGACAACTTTATTTTGGGTTTGCAAAGTTGGCAAGGTTGATGATGCACAGGAGGTATTTGTTAGAATGACGATTTTACCAGGAGATAACTTTATTTGTATCAATGTTGCTAAACACTATGGAAATTGGAAGAATGTAAGTTGCGATTATAGGAGGTGTTGGATGGGATATTTATCTGTCCCAGTATTTCTTCTTGAGAAGATCCGGAACTCTTTGTTGAAAGAGAGATGGACCTTTGAGGTTATGCATCGATTATCGATGATGGTATGTAGTAGCTGTTGAGAATGAACAACTTTTGTTGTGGATAGATGATCTATTTGGATCAGCTAGAGGACACATGTTTATACTCTAGAGTTGATTTATGATTGGAGTGTTGATATTGTAGTGACTTGGCGTCATATAGTTATCATTGTCGGTGTGATGATTGAGATATCATCAGCTTAGAGTAAAAAGGATACGGTTGTATAGAAGACGATGTCATACTTGGTATGAATTTTATGAGCTTTTGATAATGTTGTTAGACGTATTTAACAATTTAGTCAACCATGGATTTGAGAAATCGTGTATTCAGGAAGCGATTGGATCAGTTTGTGGTTGTCTTCTTAGACAATATTTTTGTATATATTCACAATTTTAAGGGAAGTTGTGGGTTCCCTGGATTGATTTGGTTATTACCGCAGATGTAGATGGGGTGTTTCTAGCGATACTATACAGTTGACTTGTTGGACTAGGAAGGTGATGACATTCACTTGGTCAAAAGCTTGTGAACCCAATTTTTAGGACCTAGATGGTGGTTAACTTGTGCACGAGTATTAGTTATTTCTTCAGGGGTGGATGGAAGGATATTGTATGCAGATGCATCATTTCAGGGATTAGAACGATTTCGATGCTGTTGAATGAGATGTATCCTAGGCTTACGACAGCTGAGGGGTTGTAGATGTATGGAGCAGGAGTGCTCATGGAGTTTTGCTAGCTACTGTGTCGCTACTATAGAGTTGTTAGAATACGGACAGATGCAACAAAGGAGATTGATTATTATAGTCTCCCAACCACTTACAGTATGTATGGTAGAGTGGATTTTGGACAGCGGGTTGATTTCCCTTGCGAGAAAGTAATTCCCCATCTCTGAGGAGGATAGTGGGTTCCAGAGTTGTATTTGAATTAAGAAGAGATGCTTCAGGAGAATTGTTATTCAAGATCAGTGATTTATTCGGATTGTATCTGGGAAATAGCGAGTTTTGAAATGTTCTTCGTGGTGGAACGATACATGTAGGACTTGGTTGAGTTCGTAGCTTGGTGTTGGTGTGCCAACTAGTAAACGTGGAATATTTGTGACCAGTAGGGTTACGTAACGAAAGGAAAGTGGGAGCCTAGTATGATGGACTATGTTGGGAGATTATCTAGAATTCAGAAAGGACTTGATGCGATTTGGATAATCGGTAGTCGATTAGTCAAGTCCTCTCATTTTCTTCCGAGCCGTGAGATGGATTTCATTGAATTGCTTAACTATGGGGAGGAGATTTCAAGCCTCATGGAGTATCCTTGAGTATCGTATATGATAATGATTCATGATTCACCTTATGATTTTGGAAAAGTCTCCAATAAGTCATGGATATAGAGCTCCACTCGGGTACGATTATTTACCTTTCAAAAGGTCTGTTGAGAGTGTATATGAGAGTTGGAATATAATATTCGAGCTCAGTACCTCACTTTGTACATGAGGTGTGATCTTGCTTCAAATACTTGAGTTGAGCAGTGTGGAATTGCTCACTCATCGTACTTAGTAAGAAATTTGGGGACCAAATTTTTATTAGTGGGGTAGAATGTGAGATATCGAAAAAAATAAAATAAAATAATAATAAGATATCTCTTATTATTTAAGAAATTAACTTATATATATTTTTTCATAAATTTCAGAAACTTTTCTGAAATTAAAAAGGGATGCTATATAATATTTCATGGGGCTAATTAAGCCTAAGTTTAAATAATGGGTTTAATAAGCCTAAGTAAATACCTAAACCTAAGTTTACTTATGTTCCTCTCTTCCTCACCGACGTGCCCATCGTGCCGATTCTCATATCTTCGTCGAGGTGAACAACAAGTTTGTTCAAGTGACCTCTCTAAACGAATAGCACGACGATGACTTGGTTGTTTGGGCAATCCCTTTTTTCTAGGATTAATTTTTTTTATTCCGGGGACATCGATGGGATCGCCATGAACAAGCGACCAAGGTGAAGTGGGAAGCGAAGTTTCCCCTCACGGATCAATGAAACCAACCCTACAATTGGTATTAAAGCCAAGGTTTCCGGTTTTGTGTGTTTAAGGATTCGGTTACTCTTATGCATTTTTCATATATTATATGTGCCGGATAATAGTAGGATATACGTAGTTTAACTCTTTGGTTGCTGGCATAAGATCTGACTATTATGGCCATATGTGTGTATGTGATTGTATGTGTGTAATAGTATATTTTGTTGTATGCTCGGGGTTGACGAGGCTAGTATTTGATTTTTTGTAAATTAGATACGACATTGTTTAGCCACTCTTTTTATTTTAGTTTACTTTCTATCTAGATTTCATGTACACTCCCTCGTGGAGTATAGGATCGATGGATGTAAATTAAAATAGATTTTAGTCTCGGCTCGGATCTCTGGAAGGCTCGTACATGGCGTAGGTGGAGCGGACGAGAAGGCGATGCGACGGGAGACATATTGAAGACAAAAGCCATAATAGTTGGAAAATAATTTATTTTTCATATTTATTCCTTATTGTTTGATATGCATGTCGTAGGCTAGAAAATTCCTCATTTTCAAATTACTAAGTGGGAGAGGGAAATTTTTATAAATTCTCATGGCCTCCATTACGATTTGACAAGTGATGCAAACAAACTTGCGCGTCGGCTCTGAGTGCCTTCCTCCCCATCGAATGAGTTTGTTTGCGGATCACAAAGTCAAATATGGCTATAGGGAATTATTAAGGAGCATGTGTACTTCCCCATCGGAAGGCACATAACCCGAGATAATTACTTGGTACCGAGTAATGGTGAACACTTAGATACAAATATAAGTATCCTCCCCATCGAAGTCACTGCTTTTATTTGTAGGGCCAAAGAGGAACCAACTATTAATTTTACTTGTCAAAAAGTTAGGTTGACAAGATAGTAAAATTAATGGGTAAAACCTCTTCTTACAAATGTAGAATTCGTATACGTCCACACTATCGTGGCATACGATATTCTCGGTGTTTTGAGGTGTTGGTTGATTTTAAAATTTTATTGTTTGAGGAATCAATAATTTTTTAAAATCTAATGTTTTGATTTATGTGATTCTTAGGTTTTCTTTCAAAATGACTTTCAACCCGCTTGCTGTGATACTGAAAGAGAATAAACTTACTGGACCCAACTATGTTGATTGGAAGAGGAATCTAGACATTGTCTTGACTGCTGAGGAATACAAATATGTACTCCTCGAAGAGTGCCCTCCTAAGCCTACAGATGATTCTGGGGAAAAGGAGAAAGAGAGTTATAAGAAGTGGATCAAGGCCGATGAGATGGCACGGTGTTACATTTTGGCATCTATGTCAAATGTACTACAACATCAGCATCAAGCCATGTCCACTGCTTATGATATAATGCTCAATCTCAAAGAACTTTTCGAACACCAGAATCGGGCTGCTAGGCAAGAAGCCATGAGAAACTTGATGACGACCACCATGATCGAGGGAACACCCGTAAGGGATCATGTTCATAAGATGATGGCTCATTTGAATGAGCTGGAGGTCCTAGGAGCTGAGATCGATGGGGAAACCAGGTCGATATCATTCTCCAGTCTCTACCTAGGAGTTTTGAGCAGTTTCTCCTGAACTACAACATGAACAAGAGGTTGTATTCATTAGCGGAGCTTTTGATAGAACTCCAGGCGGCAGAGGGGCTATTTCGTCAGAGTGCTCAGGCACATGCCATGGTGAACCAAAAAGTTTCTACTTCTAAGCCGAAAGGCAAGAAGAAGAAGAAACAAAATAGGGCAAAGGCGGTGGGAGGTACTCAGGGAGGAGTGAAGAAGCCGAAAGGCAAGTGCTTCACTTGTAAGCAAACTGGACACTGGAAGAAGGACTGCCCCAACCGCAAGCAGAACAAAGGTATATCTTTTGGTCTAGTCATTGAAACATGTTTAGCGGTGTTATCTACCGGCACCTGGTGTGTAGATACGGGAGCCACTGATCATGTCTGCAATACTTTGCAGGGGTTCCAGGAAACCAGACGACTGGCTGAGGGGGAGATTACCGTGTACTTGGGCGATGCCACGAAGGTGGCGGCTATTGCAGTGGGAGATGTTCATTTATCTTTTGAGAAAAATAAAATTTTGGTTCTTAAGAATTGCCTTTATGTACCTTTATTTAGAAAGAATTTAATTTCGGTTTCTAAATTGTTTATGGATGGATATTCTTTTTTTTTTTATTGACAGAGTTATTATAAAAAGGAATAGGGACATTATCTGTTCAGGTGCATTGATAGGAAATCTATACACACTTGAACCAAAAGCTCCCACGATGCAAATTGAAATTAATAACTCATCTTCTAATTCCAATAAGAGAAAAGAACCTTCGAAGATGAACCAAACATATCTTTGGCATCTTAGGCTTGGTCATATTAACCTAAGCATAATTCAAAGGTTGATAGCTGATGGACCTTTGGGTTCATTAGTGGTGGAGGATTTCCCAACCTGCGAATCTTGCTTGGAGGGTAAAATGACCAAGAGGGCTTTTAAGGCCAAGGGGTATAGAGGCAAAGATGTGTTAGAATTGGTTCATTCTAATTTGTGTGGTCCTTTGTCTATCCAGGATAGAGGTGGTTTCGAGTATTTCTTCTCTTTTATAGACGATTACTCGAGATATGGATATATTTACCTGATGCACCGCAAGTCTGAATGCTTTGACAAGTTCAAAGAATTCAAGACTGATGTGGAGCAACGTCAAGGTAAAAGTATCAAGACACTACTATCTGATCGTGGTGGCGAGTACCTCTTGGGAGAGTTTAGGAATTACCTATCAGAGGCTGGGATTCAATCCCAATTGACTGCACCTGGCACACCCCAACAGAATGGTGTAGTAGAGCGAAGGAATAGGACTCTTTTGGAGATGGTTAGATCGATGATGAGTTATTCTGAGTTGCCAGATTCGTTCTAGGGATATGCTCTAGATACGGCGGTGTACATTCTGAACTTAGTTCCATCTAAATCAGTGCCTTCTACTCCCACAGAATTATGGACTGGGCGAAAGCCTAGTCTAAGACATATTCGGATATGGGGGAGTCCATCACATGTACTGAAGGCAGATGCTGGTAAGTTGGAACCTCATATAGAAGTACGCATGTTCGTTGGATATCCTAGAGGAACGAAGGGTGGTCTATTTTATAGTCTTAGAGATCAGAGGGTGATCGTTAGCACGAATGCCAGATTTCTAGAGAAAGACTATGTCATGAGCCACAAGCCCAAGAGTAAAATTATTCTGGAGGAATTAAAAGGGGAAGTCACTTCTTTAGTACCACCGGCACAAGAAGATATACCACATGTCACTGCACCGCATGTCACAGAGGATACATAGGTGATGCCTCATCGTAGTGGGAGGGTTGTGAGACAGCCAGATAGATTCATGTTCTTGGAAGAGTCTTCTGATTTGGTCCCTGGCAAACATGAACCTGATCCCTGGACATATGACGAGGCAATCCAAGATAAAGATGCAGTATCTTGGCAAAGTGCAATGAATGCTGAGATTGAATCTATAAATTCAAATCAAGTCTGGGAGCTAGTAGAACCACCCGATGGTGTAAAAACCATTGGATGTAAGTGGATCTACAAGAGAAAGAGAGGAATAGATGGGAAGGTTGAGACCTTCAAAGCGAGGCTTGTTGCGAAGGGGTATACTCAGAAAGAGGGTATCGATTATGAGGAGATCTTTTTGTCGGTAGCCATGCTTAAGTCTATCCGGATTATGAGGTGTGGCAGATGGATGTCAAAACAGCTTTCCTTAATGGAAGTCTTGAGGAAAATATCTATATAAAGCAACCAGAGGGATTCATTGCGATAGGCAAAGAGCATCTTGTATGTAAGCTTAATCGGTCCATTTATGGATTGAAGCAAGCTTTGAGGTCTTGGAACATCCTCTTTGATGAGGTAATCCAGTCTTATGGATTTATTCAAAGTCCGGATAAGTCTTGTGTATACAAGAGATGTGACAGAAACGTAGTGGTATTTCTTGTATTATACGTAGATGACATTTTGTTGATTGGCAACAATATCAAGGTGTTATCGGACGTAAGGGTATGGTTGTCCAAACAGTTTGATATGAGGGACTTTGGAGAGGTGGGACACATCCTTGGGATCAAGGTTATAAGGGATTGTAGGAAAAGAATGTTGTGCTTATCCCAAGCTTCATACATAGACACGATTATGGATCATTTTAGCAAGCAGAACTCCAAGAAGGGTTTTCTACCTTTCAGGCATGGAGTTCCTTTATCTAAGGAGATGTGTCCTAGAACATCTGTGGAGATGGAGGAGATGAAGACGGTTCCTTATTCTTCGACGGTAGGAAGCCTCATGTATGCGATGCTATGTACGAGACCAGATATCTGCCATGCCGTGGGCATGGTCAGCAGATATCATAGTAATCCAAGACAGGGACATTGGACTGCGGTAAAGCATATATTGAAGTACCTGAGAAGGACTAGGGATTATATGTTGATGCAGGGGCACTAGATAATCGAACCTGTGTTTTGATTATGGTAAAGACACAAAGTTAAGTTTACATCGTTATCTCACGAGCTATCGAGTGTGCAGAAAAGTATTAATGCTGGAGCTGAAGGCTAGCGACACCCGGAGGAAGCCGCGGTGGTCAGGCGACACTCGAGTGACTTCGGAGGGAGCCGAAGGAATCGAGTGGAAGGCCGGAAGCGAGAGTTACTATCGAGGTAAGCTCGTGTGAGTGAGATATTGTAAGGTCGTGTCCTCTTTACGAGGACGATCGTAGGCGGCGATTCGACTAAGACTTCCTGTGGAAGGTCTAGGTCGAGATCGGACGGTTAGAAACCGTCGTATTTATCATTTTCCGAGCTAACCTCTTATTGCAGGAAATGGTTGGCCGGCGATCATTCGGACATGGAGCGATCGATGATGCCCATCACCGATCGATGGGAGGCATCGATCGACCGATGGCGGCGATTGACTTTGCGCTAGGTCAAAACGGATAACGTTTGACGCGGCCACTTCGCGATAAAATTTGGACAACCTCATGATCCGTTCTGAAATAAGAGGAGACAAATTCAGAGGCCAAAGTCTATAAAAGTAGGGGAGGATTCCATCTCCAAATCACATCAAGTTTATTCATCAAGTGCTCCTACAACGCCAACGCTCCAACATCGTCATAACGCCGACGCGACGTCAAGTTTCGATCTTCTTCGTCGGTAGAAGAATCAAGTAATATTTTTGATATTGTATTCTTTGTTTTTCTTCATAACGAGGTGAGGTAGGCTTGTTGCCTCATCCTCGTATATTCGGTTTTGTGATCGTTGTCTCCTACCTCCAACGAGGAGGAGACGTTATAGTGCTTTGCCCTCCGTACGTGATCTAGGACCGATAGGGCCTTGGAGTAGCAACCGCTGGGTTGTGAACCAAGTAAAATAAACGTGTTCATTTATTTTTCACTGTGCTTACTTTGCGTATCGAACGAACGAAAAAGAAAAGATTTACGATCGCTATTCACCCCCCCCCTCTAGCGACGCTTCTCGATCCAACAATTGGTATCAGAGCGGGGGCGCTAAGATTTGGTGAAACCACCAATCTAGCACATTTTGGTTTTCTGTTCATATTTTTCGATTTGTATTTTTTTGGTCTTTTTCCTCCCGCACTACTAATCCAAGACGAAGTCTTGGTACGTTTCTTTTGGTTGTGTGCTTGCAAGTTTTTCTCTCTTGGAGTAGCCGACGGTAAAACGGCCATAACTTTTCGCACAAGTGGACTCACATAACGATCTATGTACCAAATCGAAGCTCTCTGAGAGATCTACATTTTTTTATGAGGGTTTACCCTCGTAACAAGTCATTTCCAGCCCCAAAATCCAACCTCTAGTACCCTTTCGGGGGCATCGAAGGTCGTAAGTTGTTAGTTTTTGTTAGTTTTTTATTTTTCTCATTTAATTCTGTTTATTTCCTATTTATTTCCCACACTACTAATCCAAGACCAAGTCTTGGAATTTCCTTTGGTTTTTATTCGTGTTTTGTAAGATACTTAATGGCTCACATTGGGGGATATAGCACCACCCGACCTCCATTCTTTAACGGAGATGATTTCCGTTATGGGAAAGGTCGAATGGAGTGTTTCTTGAAAACACAAGTCGAGACTTGGATAATAATCCAAACCGGCTTTGCTCTTCCCACCAATGATCAAGGAGAGCCCTTGGATTTCAACAAGTGGACAAATGCAACCAAGAGGCAAATCGAAGCCGATGCAAGAGCAACCCAAATATTGCAATGCGGCTTGTCCAAGGAGGAACTCAACCACATCGGACCATTCATTAGCGCCAAAGACCTCTGGAACAAATTGATTGATTTACACGAAGGGACGGACGATGCTAAGGTATGTAAAAGAGATTTACTCTTAAATAAACTGTACAATCTAAAGATGCAGGATCATGAGACCGCCACCCAACTACATGCGCGGATCCAAGATATCGTCAATGGTCTTCATTCGATCGGGCAAGCCATAGAGAACCAAGACCTTATAAGGTACGCTTTAAATTCTTTCCCTAGGACTACCTTGTGGGCATCCATGGTCGATGTCTACAAGGTCTCTAAGGACCTTTCGAAGCTTAGGTTAGACGAATTATTTTTCGAGTTTGAACTTCATGAGCAAACTAACGTGGTCCGGGCCGAGAGAGGTATTGCTCTACTTGCAAGACAAAGAAGGAAGCCACCTACTAAGCAAGTAGATGAACTCGAACCCGAAGACGAATCCGAATCCGAAGAGGAGGCCATAATAGTCAACATTGTGCAGAGAATAGTTCGAAAAGAAAGAAGCAAATTGAAGAATGAGAACCAAAAGAAAAAGGGAGCAAGGAAAGCCTTCCATGCAACTTGGGACAACAGAGAAGACATTGCTTACATGGCAAGAACGGAGGAGTCCGAGTCAGAATCCGAAGCCGAGTCCAACTACAACTCTGACTCCGACCCCGAAGATTATTTCGAGAGAAAACTCAAAGCCGGACCAAAAGGAAAAGTCAAGGTTAATCGCTCTTTAATTAGTACACTTTACAGTACAATTAAAATGCTTACTAGGAAATTGACTAAGTCCAAGTCTAGGGTTGAGTCATTACTTTAGGAGGTTGAAACCCTCAAGCAAGAGGCTACTCTAACCTCTTCAACTAGTCAAGTTCAAGAGGGAAACTCAACCCAAATTGAAAAACTTGAAGAGGAGAATTCTCTTTTGAAAGACCGAGTTCAAGAGGTTGAGGGTAGGTTGGAAAGGTTCACATTGGGATCTAAGAACCTTAATCGACCACTTGGAACCCAAAGAGCCGTGTACAACAAAGCCGGACTCGGATTTAAGTCAAAGACTACGAATAGGTCTTATATGTCTATCATAAATCTTAGTCATCAAAGAGTCCAAGCATGGGTCCCAAAGGTTTTATTGAACTCACATATAAGGACTAATAAGTATTGGATTCCTCAGGATCAAGTTCATTATTTGAATAGACCATATTGGTTCAATGGTCCAGGGGGAGCTAACACTAAAATAGTATACCCGATTACTTAGCAAAATCATTGAATATTTTACTTTAATTTTTAGAATGCCTAGATAGGAAAAATAGTTAGTCAACTCTTGATAACATAGTATCAGGATGCGGCGAGATGATAGTACGTTAGGGAAACAAAGTCTCGTGTATTCGAGCTAGATAAGGCGTATCTAGCTTGGTGCACTTGACCGAGTGGAACTAGCTGAAGCTACCTTGCCGTATCCTAAACTAGTTAGACCAGGAAGTAACCCTAAGTGACTTAAGTGATATTTTCTTGAATTTGGCTTTGTCTATGGAAGTGGTCGTTGTTCCGATCAAAGAAGGCCCATGTGCCTCGCCACGACCTGGAAGCCAGTTTCTCGAAAAGTTACTTAACGATCTAAAGGTTAAATCCGAATCTAACCCAAGGTTGACTATCTTTAATCAATTTAAAATCATCTCACAAAACATATAAGGTGAACAAATTATGAGACACATAGAATGGGTGAGATGTTAAGGATAATTGAAATATACTTAAAACAATCTTCAAAATACTACTTATTTTCTCAACTATTGAACTTAATGACTCTTTAGGCCAAAGTTTAGCGCCCCCTACATCTCTTATACTTCATATATTTGACTAAGGGGGAAAACAAACTAACCCTAAGGGTTATATTATAAACCTTTAGATTATTGGTGCAGAGGGACACACCTCGAACCAATCGATCTAACTATTGCTAGACGCATGTTTGGACTCATAGTTGATTTATCTTGATGCATGCATATACCATATTGTCTTTAAACCCCTATTTTATATAAAAAACTTCATTTTTACATAACAAACCCCAACATTTGTTTTGATTTATGGCAAAAGGGGGAGAAGAGCGAAAGTTAAGGGGGAGTAACACAAAATTTATTTAATTTTGAACTAAAGTATCTCTTTCAAAACTCACCAAGGATTAAGGGGGAGTTTTGGTTAAGGGGGAGTTTCTTTCAAAACTCACCAAGGGTTAAGGGGGAGTTTTGGTTAAGGGGGAGTTTTTGAAAATGACATTCATCATTTACTATACTTGTTTTATGCTTTAATTTCCCTTAACTTTGTGTTGGTTTGCCATAGATCAAAAAGGGGGAGATTGTTGGTGCAGGGGCACTAGATAATCGAACCTGTGTTTTGATTATGGCAAAGACACAAAGTTAAGTTTACATCGTTATCTCACGAGCTATCGAGTGTGCAAAAAAGTATTAATGCTGGAGCTGAAGGCTAGCGACACCCAGAGGAAGCCGCGGTGGTCGGGCGACACTCGAGTGACTTCGGAGGGAGCCGAAGGAATCGAGTGGAAGGCCAGAAGCGAGAGCTACTATCGAGGTAAGCTCGTGTGAGTGAGAGATTGTAAGGTCGTGTCCTCTTTACGAGGACGACCGTAGGCGGCGATTCGACTAAGACTTCCTGTGGAATGTCTAGGTCGAGATCGGACGGTTAGAAACCGTTGTATTTATCATTTTTCGAGCTAACCTCTTATTGCAGGGAAGTGGCCAAGTCGATCGGGCAATGCCGGACATGGAGCCGATCGATGCCCATCACCGATCGATGGGAGGCATCAGTCGACTGATGGCAATGATTTAGCTTTTGCGCTAGGTCAAAACGGATAACGTTTGACGCGGCCACTTCGCGATAAAATTTGGACAACTTCATGATCCGTTCTGAAATAAAAGGAGACAAATTCAAAGGCTAAAGTCTATAAAAGGATGGGAGGATTCCATCTCCAAATCACATCAAGTTTATTCATCAAGTGCTCCTACAACGCCAACGCTCCAACATCGTCATAACGCCGACGCGACGTCAAGTTTCGATCTTCTTCATCGGCAGCAGAATCAAGTAATATTTTTGATATTGTATTCTTTGTTTTACTTCATAACGAGGTGAGGTAGGCTTGTTACCTCATTCTCGTATATTTGGTTTTGTGATCGTTGTCTCCTACCTCCAACGAGGAGGAGACGTTATAGTGTTTTGCCCTCCGTACGCGGTCTAGAACCGATAGGGCCTTGGAGTAGCAACCGCTGGGTTGTGAACCAAGTAAAATAAACGTGTTCATTTATTTTCCGCTGTGCTTACTTTGCGTATCGAACGAACGAAAAAGAAAAGATTTACGATCGCTATTCACCCCCCCCCCCTCTAGCGACGCTTCTCAATCCAACATTATATGCTAGTTTACCAGGCATACCAATTACTCCCTGTGGGTTACATGGATTCCGACTTCCAATCAGATAGGAATAACAGTAAGTCTACCTCAAGTTTTGTGTTTACTTTGTGAGGTTGAGCCATTGTATGGAGGAGTGTCAAGCAGAAATGCGTGGCGAACTCCACCATGGAAGCTGAGTATGTGGCAGCCCTTGAGGCGGCCAAAGAAGTTGTGTGGTCAGGAACTTCCTGATGGACTTGGATGTGATTCCTAGTTTGCCCAGAACTATCACAATTTATTGTGATAATAGTGGTGCAATTGTAAACTCGAAGGAACCACGAGCCCATAAGGCAAGTAAGCACATAGAGCGTAAGAACCACCTGATATGAGAAATCGTAAAGAGAAGAGAAGTTGCTGTGGCCAAGACTGCATCGGAGGATAACCTGGCAGATCCTTTCACTAAGGCCCTTCCGGCGAGAGCTTTTGATAGGCATGTGGAGGGAATGGGCATCAGATGTATGGTAGTTTGAGGATAGCATAGTCTTTTAGTATAAGTGGGAGATTGTTGGGATGTATACTGAAAAGTCTTTCTTTTCAGTGGCGGCTATTGCAGTGGGAGACATTCATTTATCTTTTGAGAAAAATAAACTTTTGTTTCTTAAGAATTGCCTTTATGTACCTTTATTTAGAAAGAATTTAATTTTGGTTTCTAAATTGTTTATGGATGGATATTCTTTTTCTTTTAATGACAGAGTTGTTATAAAAAGGAATAGGGGCATTATCTGTTCAGGTGCATTGATAGGAAATCTATACACACTTGAACCAAAAGCTCCCACGATGCAAATTGAAATTAATAACTCATCTTCTAATTCCAATAAGAGAAAAGAACCTTCGAAGATGAACCAAACATATCTTTGGCATCTTAGGCTTGGTCATATTAACCTAAGCATAATTCATAGTTTGATAGCTGATGGACCTTTGGGTTCATTAGTGGTGGAGGATTTCCCAACCTGCGAATCTTGCTTGGAGGGTAAAATGACCAAGAGGGCTTTTAAGGCCAAGGGGTATAGAGCCAAAGATGTGTTAGAATTGGTTCATTCTGATTTGTGTGGTCCTTTGTCTATCCAGGCTAGAGGTGGTTTCGAGTATTTCGTCTCTTTTATAGACGATTACTCGAGATATGGATATATTTACCTGATGCACCGC
This sequence comes from Wurfbainia villosa, assembly GCA_025175895.1. Lineage (NCBI taxonomy): Eukaryota > Viridiplantae > Streptophyta > Magnoliopsida > Zingiberales > Zingiberaceae > Wurfbainia > Wurfbainia villosa. Next base: position 80,787,787 of record CM045990.1, read on the forward strand.
AAGTCTAAATGCTTTGACAAGTTCAAAGAATTCAAGACTGATGTGGAGAAACGTCAAGGTAAAAGTATCAAGACACTACTATCTGATCGTGGTGGCGAGTACCTCTTGGGAGAGTTTAGGAATTACCTATCAGAGGCTGGGATTCAATCCCAAATGACTGCACCTGGCACACCCCAACAGAATGGTGTAGCAGAGCGAAGGAATAGAACTCTTATGGAGATGGTTAGATCGATGATGAGTTATTCTGAGTTGCCAGATTCGTTCTAGGGATATGCTCTAGATACAGCGGTGTACATTCTGAACTTAGTTCCATCTAAATCAGTGCCTTCTACTCGAACAGAATTATGGATTGGGCGAAAGCCTAGTCTAAGACATATTCGGATATGGGAGAGTCCAGCACATGTGCTGAAGGCAGATGCTGGTAAGTTGGAACCTCGTACAGAAGTACGAATGTTCGTTGGCTATCCTAGAGTATTGAAGGGTGGTCTATTTTAAATTCCTAGAGATCAGAGGGTGATCGTTAGTACGAACGCCAGATTTCTAAAGAAAGACTATGTCATGAGCCACAAGCCCAAGAGTAAAATTGTTCTGGAGGAATTAAAAGGGGAAGTCACTTCTTTAGTACCACCGGCATAAGAAGATATACCACATGTCACTGCACTACGTGTCACAGAGGATACATAGGTGATGCCTCATCATAGTGGGAGGGTTGTGAGACAGCCGGATAGATTCATGTTCTTGGGAGAATCTTCTGATTTGGTCCCTGGCAAACATGAACCTGACCCCTGGACATATGACGAGACAATCCAAGATAAAGATGCAGTATCTTGGCAAAGTGCAATGAATGCTGAGATTGAATCTATAAATTCAAATCAAGTCTGGGAGCTAGTAGAACCACCCGATGGTGTAAAAACCATTGGATGCAAGTGGATCTACAAGAGAAAGAGAGGAATAGATGGGAAGGTTGAGACCTTCAAAGCGAGGCTTGTTGCGAAGGGGTATACTCAGAAAGAGGGTATCGATTATGAGGAGACCTTTTCGCCGGTAGCCATGCTTAAGTCTATCCGGATTATGAGGTGTGGCAGATGGATGTCAAGACAGCTTTCCTTAATGGAAGTCTTGAGGAAAATATTTATATGAAACAACCAGAGGGATTCATTGCGAAAGGCAAAGAGCATCTTGTATGTAAGCTTAATCGGTCCATTTCTGGATTGAAGCAATCTTCGAGGTCTTGGAACATCCGTTTTGATGAGGTAATCCAGTCTTATGGATTTTTTCAAAGTCCGGATGAGTCTTGTGTATACAAGAGATGTGATGGAAATGTAGTGGTATTTCTTGTATTATACGTAGATGACATTTTGTTGATTGGCAACAATATCAAGGTGTTATCGGACGTAAGGGTATGGTTGTCCAAATAGTTTGATATGAGGGACTTGGGAGAGGTGGGACACATCCTTGGGATCAAGGTTATAAGGGATCGCAGGAAAAGAATGTTGTGCTTATCCCAAGCTTCATACATAGACATGATTATGGATCATTTTAGCAAGCAGAACTCCAAGAAGGGTTTTCTACCTTTCAGGCATGGAGTTCCTTTATCTAAGGAGATGTGTCCTAGAACATCTGAGGAGATAAAGGAGATGAAGGCGGTTCCTTATGCTTCAGCGGTAGGAAGCCTCATATATGTGATGCTATGTACGAGACCAGATATCTGATATGTCATGGGAATGGTCAGGAAATATCAGAGTAATCCAGGACAAGGACATTGGACTGCGGTAAAGCATATATTGAAGTACCTGAGAAGGACTAGGGATTATATGCTAGTTTACCAGGCAGACCAATTACTCCCTTTGGGTTACACGGATTCCGACTTCCAATTAGATAGGGATAACAGTAGACTTCAGGTTTTGTGTTTACTTTGGGAGGTGGAGCCATTGTATGGAGGAGTGTCAAGCAGAAATGCGTGGAGGACTCCACCATGGAAGCTGAGTATGTGGCAGCCTCTGAGGTAGCCAAAGAAGTTGTGTGGCTCAGGAACTTCCTGATGGACTTGGATGTGATTCCTGGTTTGCCCAGAACTATCACAATTTATTGTGATAATAGTGGTGCAGTTGTAAACTCGAAGGAACCACGAGCCCATAAGGCAAGTAAGCACATAGAGATCAAGAACCACCTGATACGAGAAATCGTAAAGAGAGTAGAAGTTGTTGTGGCCAAGATTGTATCGGAGGATAACCTGGCAGATCCTTTCACTAAGGCCCTTCCGGCGAGAGCTTTTGATAGGCATGTGGAGGGAATGGGGATCAGATGTATGGCAGTTTGAGGGCAGCATAGTCTTTTAGTATAAGTGGGAGATTGTTGAGATGTATACTGAAAAGTCTTTCTATTGTCTGAACATCTTTATTTTGAAATAAGAATCACATGATCATTGTTTGCATATTTTTTTATGGCTATGCATATTGTCCAATACATTACATTATAGATAACATGGTGTGTGGTGTCACACGAGAGATCATGTTATTAGCACCTTGAAAGTATAAGTAAAGACTCACAACCGAGATGGCTTTGAACAAACCACCGGAATGGTTGTACTGTGATTTGGTATTGGTTTGTCTTGACCATAGAATCACACTAGTGCACTTTGTGTGTATTGAGCAGGATCGACTTAGAGGTAATTCGATTTATTGCTGACTACATAATCGAATCGGATCTCAGATATTATATTGTACATACTCTTAATCCCAATATAATAACGGACACATATACTTAGTATTCATTTCTTTGATTTACCAATGGGCGAGATTTATAGATTAAATTGATAGGTTCGGTATGTTGGGAAATAATATTATTTATATGGTGTGTCGTTGATTATAGGAGGAAACCATGTCCTATATATTAGGATGATGATGTCCCCTTGAGGAGCTCATAAGGTTCATCATGTAAACCCTGCAGGTGGACTTGGTCCGGCATGATGAAAAGGTTGAGTGGTACTACTCATGGAGTTAGATGTTGATTAATTAATGGTCAGTAAATTAATTAATTGACGGACATTCGAGATCTTAAATATGGGGAGAAAATGTACAAATAATATATGGAGCCTATATTATCTTATGGGGGTTGGTGATGTAGATCAATGATAATCCTTTAGTGGATTGGATTATCATTAATGGATTGGACTTTATGTGGGCTTGATCCATGGGTGGCCAAGATCCAACTCCTCCTCATGGTCCCTATTGTAGCCTATTAACACCTCATGAAGCTTAGATCCAATGGATAGAAACAAAACTCTAGATCCAAAGGTAGAGATTAAATCTCTAGATCCGACGATTGAGATTAAATCCCTAGAACCAATGGTGGAGATTAAAAGGAGGCTTATCCCTAACTCTATAAAAGGAGAACAAGGGGTTGGCGTGGAGAACATTTTGAGAGAGCTAGGGTTTTTGGAGGTTGGCGGCAAGAAGCAAGGGCTAGGGTTTGGAGCATTGGTGGCACCAAATATGGAAACAACTTCCTTGTTTTTCTTCTTCCTCAAGCTTGCCGGCTCCCATTGAAGCCCTTCCAGCCCTTGGCCGGTGTCCAAACTCCCTCTTCTCCTTCTCTTTGGCTGGTGGAAACAAGATTTAGGGCTTTCCCTTAGTGTCTTGGCCGGTTTCCACCCTAATCTCCTCTTCCTTCTTGGCCGGCGGCAAGCTCCAACATTGGATGTTGGTGGTTGGTTGAAAGAAGAAAAGGAGCTTTGTTTCTATTTTTCCTCTTGCTCGGAATGAGCAAGGAAGGAAGATTGGCGATCTAGGAGCTTCAACTTTTGGTAGATCGTCGCCCACACGACGTCCGAAAGGAGGAAGGTCATACATCAGAAGATCGAGAGGTATATCGATTCTCCATTCTCTTTTGTAACATGTTTGTTTTTGTTTTTCAATTATGAGCATGATATATTCTGTTTGTGGCTAAATAATACTTGGATCCCGAACATAAACACGAAAGCCAGCGATCTGGACATCGTCTATTCCGTGGCTACTCGTAGAATAGAGGTTGGTCGCTTGAACAATAAGTTTGTTCAAGTGACCTCTCTAAACGAATAGCACGACGATGACTTGGTTGTTTGGGCAATCCCTTTTGTCTAGGATTAAATTTTTTTAATCCGGGGACATCGATGGGATCGCCATGAACAAGCAACCAAGGTGAAGTGGGAAGTGAAGTTTCCCCTAACGGATCAATGAAACCAACCCTACAACTTGGACTTACGCGGCCAAGGCTACACACTTGGTCTTCCCTTGCTAGCTCCATGTTGGACTTCCAATGCTAAGCCCCATTCTTGGACTTTCACCGCCAAGGCTACACACTTGGACTTATGTGGCCAAGGCTACACACTTGGTTTTCCCATGACAATCACATGTCATATTTTGTCTAGCATCAAAATACTGCTCGAGTCAAACTCGAGTCTGGTCAATTGTGACCTAGATTGATTGCACCAACAATCTCCCCCTTTTTGATGTTTGACAAAACCCCAAACACCTTTGAGTTAGGTGACCTAACTCAAGTCTACCAATTATCCCCAATTGACAATACTCACCTTTGAGAATTCCAACTAACCCCAATTTGTACTTTCTTCCCCTTTTTGACATACATCAAAAAGGTTCTCTCTAAGGGTGCCAATGTCTCACTTCCCAATGAGATCTTACAATTTCCCCCTTTGTCCAAAAACACATCCATCATCCCAAGATGGATAGCCTCCTCTTAAAGGCTTGCTCCCCCTTGACCATTGCACCAACAATGTCCTTGGAGAGTCCCTAAGCCAATAGGAACACTAAAAAATCAAAATTAAAAGAAAAGATTCAACATTGAACTTTCACCTCTCTTAATTCGATACACACCCTAAACAATTCACCTAATCCATTTTCAATGGATTCCCACCCTTCCAATGCTATCCAAAGCATATCCTAGGGTTAGGAGCAATTAAGGAACCTAAACGTAGCTGAACATAGGCCTAACAAACCTTGTTTACCCAAAATCATGGCAAATAACTCTTATACCATCAATCGACTTATTGTTGACGCCAATGATCATTACCATACGGTAAATGATCGATTAAGATAGTGTAGAAATTAGACTTCAGAATCCAAATTTCTAAAATTCATAATTAAAAATATGTATTTTGAAAAATCTTGAAAATTCATACGTACATTACTTATAACAAACATTATGGGTGAAAAATATCATAAAAATAAAATACCCATAAACTAGTAAGATTGACACAAAGTTTAAAACCATTGAAATTGTCAATGTTTGACCCTACTTTGTATCACCTCATTCAATGGTGATTGCTATTAAAAGATAAACTTTACCAAGGTTTTCAAAATGGTTTTGAAATGATTTTAAAACCTTAATTTCATTCCTAACATCTCACTTGTATCTAAGTGTATGAAACACATACAAGTCAAGTGTTCTAGTGAAATGTGGGTTTTGGTTATTTAGGGTATCATGCTTATGCATGAGACTTCAAATCATGTCATAGTCCTTAACTCAATTTTATTTAATGAATGAATAATGATTATGGCATAAATGATAACAAAAATAAAAGCATATGCTAATAATCATGATGTCATGGCATGTGATATAAACTTAAGCATAACATGACATTTAGCTAACCCTAAGTATTATCATGACATTTTATATGATAAAAATAAATATGATGTCATGACATGGCAAGGTAAATAAATCATGGCAAGTATAAAATACCTAAGTGTTAAGCCCAAATTGCCATTTCTAAGATTAAATCCATTTTGCCTTAATACCATCTATCCCCCAAGTGTGCTAAAAATCCAAAATGGCATACCATGACTCCTAACACCTAGTTCTGCAAATTTAATCAATTTTTAACTTCTCAAAACACATTGGCACATCCTAAAGTGTCAACTCTTACCATGGCTAGGTTAACTACCCATTCACTTAGGGTTGACACACCCTAACCCATCTAGCGTGAATCGATCACGCTCCTAGGAACCCAATGCCTATTGGAGCTCCTTGGTTTAACAAGGTATTCACTAGGGATAACTTCCCTAGATACCTTCCTAATGACCCTTTTTGGCTTTGAAGCTAGTCATTTGGGTCTTGTCAAGGTTAACCTTAGGGATTGCCTCCCTAGTAACCTTCTTAGTGGTCTTCCTATGTTTTATAGAACCCTTGGCCACTAGAAATACACCATGGTTAATCTTAGGGATAACTTCTCTATTAACCTTGGTTTTCCTAGACCTAGATTTAGTTCCATAATTAAATGAAACATTGTGGTAGGACTTAGGTTTGTGACCTAAACCTTTCTTGCCCTTGGACGATTCTTGTCTCCTAGGTCTTAAATTTTGATCATTAGACCTTTTAAATTGTTAGTGAAAGCCCTAGAGCCAATCATGTGATGATTGTTGTATGGACTTTATTGTATCATATTCCTATTTATAAAGGCATGGTTATTATATTTACTTGTATTGGTGTCAAATAACTAAGTATAATAACATCCTTGAGTAGAAGGTTCTTATCTATATCAATCGATTGGTTGAATCGATAATGAGATGATATAGAGAACACTACTCTTAATAATTTCTAGTCAAGTATTAACATTCAGGGACAATGTTAATGCGTAGAGACTAGCATGTAGGTCAACTCGATGACTTGATCTCACAAGTCATGGATATGAGATATCAAGTTGACACAAGGGTATGCATTGGAGAATGTATACTGAATGACCCGCCATGAGAAAGTATCATGGATCGTTATATGAGTGTCATATACTTTCTCATGTGACTATTAGTATGATTATTAGTCCTTGAACCTGAAATCACCATGGTTCCCTACATAAGGAGTTGCATACTTTGTCTTCGTCAAACGTCACCCGTAAATGGGTGGACTATAAAGGCGATTACTGGGTATGTAATAAATTATGCGGAGGGATGTGAGTGATGTAGATGGGATCTATCCCTCCTATATGACGGGAGTGACATCGTTATTCTTCATAGAGTGAGACCACGAAGTGCATGGCCATGCCCAAATAAGTCAATATGAGATATTAAGTTCATTTGATTAAAGTGAGTCTACTTGGAGTTCAAGATATAGATTGTACTGAGGATGACAGGGTCTATGCCTCAATTGGTCAATCTAGATGTCAAGGATAGAGGGACATTGTCACATATTGTGAGAGTCACAATTAGTAGTCACAAAGGTGATGTTGGATCTCAACATTCTTGTAACTTGAGTAGCAATGATGTGTTGCTAGATACCGCTCATTGCTTATGTTCCTAAATCGGTTTAAAAGCATTGCCAACATTACAAGAACCTATAGGGTCACACACAAAGGGCAATTAGATGGAGATTAGGTTCATATGATGAACCATGAGGATTAGGTTCATGGGATGAACCAAATTGGATTAAGAGTAATCCAAATTAGACTAATTGAGTTAGACTCAATTTGATTCAAGTGTTGAATGAGTCTAATTTAGATTTGATTCATTGAGTCAATTTAAATTAATGAATAGAGATTCATTAAATCAAATTGACTTGAATCAAGTGGTTAGATTTAATCAACCATGGGAGATAAGAGATCAAGTTTGACTTGACTTGAGAGGGAAGATGAATGGTCAATTTTGACTTGACCAATTGCCCTGTCATGGTGACTTGGCATGGGGGCCGGCCAATGATGATGTTCCACATCATCATGGACTTATCATGGGGTGCCACCTCATGAGGGAGACCAAGAGACATTGTCTCTTGGAGTTACATGCATGCATGTAAACCCCCCCCCCCCACCAAAAAAAAAAGATTGGCCGACCACTTTATTTCACATTAGTGTGAAGTTATTTTTTTTGTGTGTAACTTCATCATCTTCTTCCTTGGATCTTCTCTCTTATCAAGCTCTCTTCCTCATCTTGCCGAGGACTCCAAGGAGTGCTAGCACACTCTTAGTTGTCTTTTCTCCACCTATTGTTCGTGTGGATACTAATAGAGGAGTGTACACTTGACACTCTCGAGTTCCGGCAATCTGTTTGGACGAGCGGGATAAGCGAAGGGCATCACTTCAAGGTTAACATGTAGATATAGAGTAGATCTAAAGTTTTTAAACATGTATATGTAGTTTTATTTACCTTCGAACGGATCCGTATCCGACTTCCAGTGTTTCCGCAATGCAAAAAGCGGTTTTTGCGGCTCGGATAGTCCAACAGTGGTATCAGAGCCACGTGCGAAGCATGTATGTGTTTTAAGTTTATAGTTTTTGTATTAGATATAAAAATTATAGATCTGTAAGTTTCTATAAATTTTTTATTTTTATAGATTTTTTGGGTATTTTTCTCGAAGAGTCGAAGCGACAAGTGTTGGGACACTTGTAGGCTTCAACCACCGAGAAAAACTCTCCGAAACGGCGAGTTCTCGTTTTAGGTTTTTGGGACAGTGAATTAAGATGCTGTAAGATCAAGATGGGACACTCGAAAAGTTCATTTTATGAGTAGGGGCGCTGCCCCTAACCCCGAAAGGGCCATTGTCCCGCGATCGCGCCCGGAAACCGATTAGCAGGACCGTTACGGAGATGTGACTCATAAAATTGAAAAAACAAAATAGAAAATTTATAGAAATTTTTTGTAAAATACATAATTTAGAATTATGTATAATTCTATGATGGTCATGGCCCAAGAACCCCAATATGATTGGATGATAAATGTGTTGTAATTCATAATACGGCTTGCGCACCATTTTTATGGTTGTGCATGTTGTATAGGGTATGCGACCTGCGCGTCATGCCTCTTCTTTTAAAATTCTAGTTGAAAATAGTTTTAGACTCGCATGTAACTCGAGTTTCATGGTTGTAATGTACAAAATAGAGCGGTGGAAGGTCCACTTGTAGATGGAGTTACGAGGAGGAAGCCGACGACACATGGCGGTCAATGGAGGCGCTTGGAGAAGCCGCTAACCCTAGGTTGACCGTCCGATCTTCTCATTGGCTTGAGAAGATTATAGTAGGACCATGACCTCATCACAATTAATTTATATATATATATATATATATATATATATATATATATATATATATGTATTTGTTTTGCTTGTATGTATGTGATGCATGCTAGTAAATTTTCCTTGTATGTATATGATGCATGCTAGGATATTTTACTTGTATGTATATGATGCATGCTAGTATAATGCTTGTATGTATGTGATGCATGCTAGTGTAGGATAATAAAGGCCTTGATGCGTATATGATACACATTTACGATTAGATTAGATCTTAATCGAATCAACTCTAAAATGTCTATCAAGTTTTGATACCCATCACTACCTTGATCATTTGTTGTTGTTGAATCTGCCAAAGCAGAGCAACGCATATTATCTTGGTAGGATGCGGAGGGACAATCTTGGTCTCGTCTATCATGGCTTGGGTGAGAGTAAGCTCAATTAGATTGAGCAAAACTAGTTAACTCAATTGGATCGAGTAGAACTATAGGCATATTCCAACCGTTGGAAAGATAGGATAAGATCGCATTTACACTAAATCTTGGGCGATTTAGCCAAAGCTAACTCAAGGTCTTTTGTAAATGTGGGTCTTGATCCTATAAACAAGAGTTGTATAGAGATGTAATCGGTAATGTGTTACCTACCAATCATACTAAGTCTTGGACGATTTAGCCAAAGCTAACTCAAGGCATAGTATGATGTGGATGTTGTCCCGCATGAATTATAGCTAGTTTGTATGAATCTAGTAATGTGGTTTGACCACATCCATAACTCGATTCTACAAAAGTCCTATAATTTAGTGGGAGTATCATTTGATTAAAGGCCTAATTAAATGATAAATGGAATATGATATTAATTTGCTGCATTATGTATGTTGTAGATTACCATGTCGATAGACACAAACACTCTCTCCCTGCGTTCTATCCTTGAGAAGGACAAGCTCAATGGAGAAAATTTCTTGGACTGGTACAGGAACCTGAGAATTGTTCTCACCCAAGAAAGGAAACTATACGTCCTGGAGGAGCCCATTCCGGAGGCACCTCTTGCCACTGCCTCGCGAACTGACAAAGATGCTTACAAGAAGCATCAAGATGATGCATTAGATGTGTCATGTCTCATGCTCGCGACCATGAACTCTGAGCTTCAGAAGCAACACGAGTTCATGAATGCTTATGATATGGTTGAACATCTTCATCAACTATATCAAGGACAAGCAAGGCACGAGAGATATGAGATCTCTAAGGCATTGTTTCAGTCCAAGATGCAAGATGGGACTCCCGTAAGTCCATATGTACTCAAGATGATTGGGTACATAGAAAACCTACAAAGATTGGGATTCCCACTTGGCCAAGAGCTGGCCACTGACTTGATCTTGCAATCTTTGCCACAAAGCTACAATCAATTTGTCATGAATTACAACATGAATGAAATTGATAAGCCACTGCCTGAGATGCTCAGCATGTTGAGAACTGCTGAGCTCAACCTTAAGAAGGGAAAATATGACTCCATTTTGATGGTGCAAAAGAAGAAAGGCAAGGGCATGCCTAAAGGTAAGGGAAAGTCCCAAACCAAGGGAAAAGGCAAAGAACTGAAACTAAAAGGAGGGGTGGCCAAAGAAGGGACTTGCTTCCACTGCAAGGAAGCTGGACACTGGAAGCGTAACTGCAAAGCATACCTGGAAGATCTTAAGAAGAAGAGAAGTGAGACTTCTACTTCATGTATAAATGTCATAGAAGTCAATCTCTCTATTTCTTCATCATGGGTATTAGATATTGGATGTGCATCTCACATTTGTACCAATGTGCAGGTGCTGAGAAATAGCAGGGCATTGATAAAGGGCGAGGTGGACCTATGAGTAGGCAATGGAGCAAGAGTTGTTGTTGTTACTGTAGGAACTTATTTTTTATCTCTGCCCTCTAGGCTTATCCTAGAACTAGATGAATGTTGTTATGTGCATGCTTTGACTAAGAACATAATTTCGGTTTCTTGTTTGGACAAGAAAGGATTTACATTTATGATAAAGAACAAATGTTGTTCAATTTTTTTAAATGATATGTTCTATTGTAGTGCACCTCTAATGAATGGACTCTACATTTTAGACTTAGAGAGCCCCATCTATAACATAAGTACCAAAAGGTTCAAGTCAAATGAGTTGAATCAAACCTATCTCTAGCATTGTCGCTTAGGTCACATAAATGAGAGTCACTATCCCAGCTCTATAAGGATGGGATGCTGGACTCATTTGATTTTGAATCATATGAGACATGCGAGTCTTGCCTTTTAGGCAAGATGACCAAGACTCCCTTTAGTGGACACAGCGAGAGAGCAACAGACTTATTAGGACTTATACATAGTGATGTATGCAATCCTTTCAATGTTACTGCTAGAGGTGGTTACAGGTACTTCATTACATTTACTGATGACTTCAGTAGATATGGTTATGTGTATCTGATGACACATAAATATGAATCCTTTGAAAAGTTTAAAGAATTCAAGAATGAAATACAAAACCAACTTAGCAAGAGTATTAAGATACTTCGAACAGATCGAGGTGGTGAATACCTTAGCCATGAGTTTCATGACTATCTAGCTGAGTGTGGGACTCTATCCCAACTCACTCCTCCTGGAGCACCGCAGTGGAATGGTGTATCCGAAAGGAGGAATCGTACCCTATTAGATATGGTACGATCTATGATGAGTCACACAAATCTTCCTATATCCTTTTGGGGATATGCTCTAGATATAGCAGCCTTCACACTTAACTGTGTACCATCCAAGGTTGTGATAAAGACATCATATATGATATGGACAGGGAGAAATCCCAAGATGTCTTTCATGAGGATTTGAGATTGTGAGACTTACGTTCGACGTCAAGTCTCAGACAAACTGGGATCCAAATCTGATAAGTGCTATTTTGTTGGATATCACAAGGAAACGAAGGGATATTACTTCTACATTCTCAGTCAGCACAGAGTGTTTGTGGCAAAGACTAGGGTATTTCTAGAAAGGGATTTTGTTTCTAGAAAAACTAGTGGGAGTACGTTCAATCTTGAAGAAATTCAATATAAGGACCATAGCACTGAGGCCTTGATGGAGGTTGAACAGGAACCACAAAGTGTTGTGGGTGATGAGATTGTTGCATAAAGAGTTATGGAACAACCACCTATTCAGGTAGACCTACCTCTTCGCAGGTCTGATAGGATAGATCATCAGCCTAAGAGATACTCATTTTTCTTGTCTGACCATGATGACGTTATGCTCATTGAGAATGAGCCTACCTCCTATCAGGAAGCTATGATGAGCCCAAATTCTGAGAAATGGCTAGAGGCTATGAGATCTAAGATGGAATCTATGTACACCAACCAAGTATGGACTTTGGTTGATCCACCTGAAGGCGTCAAACCCATTGGGTGTAAGTGGGTCATTAAGAGAAAAACTGACATGGATGGACATATGCATACCTATAAGGGTCGATTGGTGGCTAAAGATTTCAAGCAAATTCATGGTATTGACTATGATAAAACCTTTTATCCAATGGCGATGTTTAAGTCCATTCAGATCATGCTTGCTATTGCAGCATACCACGATTATGAGATCTAGCAGATGGATGTCAAAACTGCATTTCTGAATGGAAACTTGCTCGAGGATGTGTACATGACACATCCTGAGGGTTTTGTAGATCCACAGCATACTGGGAAAGTATGCAAGCTGTAAAGGTCCATTTATGGGCTGAAGCAAGCTTCTCGGAGTTGGAATCTTTGATTCGATGATGCAATCAAACAGTTTGGTTTCATCAAGAATGAAGATGAACCTTATGTCTACAAGAGGGTTAAGGGGAACACAGTTGTCTTCTTTGTGTTGTATGTGAATGACATACTACTCATTGGGAATGACATCTCTTCGCTACAGTCTGTGAAGACTTGGCTGGGGACGTGCTTCTCAATGAAGGACTTAGGTGAAGTAGCATGTATTCTAGGCATCAAGATCTATAAAGATATATCTAAGAGATTGCTTGGCCTAAGTCAGAGTACATATATTGACATGGTATTACTACGGTTTGTCATGCAGCATTCCAAGAAGGGACTTCTGCCAATGTCACATGGTATGAGTCTTTCGAAGACTCAAAGTCCCTCTTCTAGAGAGGAGAGAGACTGCATGGATAAGATCCCTTATGCATCTGCTATGGAATCTATCATGTACGTCATGCTATGTACTCGTCCTGATGGCTCCTATGCTTTGAGCATGACAAGTAGATACCAGTCAGATCCAGGTAAGCATCACTGGATAGCAGTCAAGAATATTCTTAAGTACTTGAGAATGACTAAAGAATATTTCTTTATATTTTGAGGCGATGAGGAGCTAGATGTAAAGGGTTACTGCGATGCCAGCTTCCAAACTAACCAGGATGATTATAGATCACAGTCAGGGTTCATGTTTTGCTTGAATGGTGGCGCTGTGAGCTAGAAGAGTTCAAAGCGAGGACCACGATTCTTGATTCTACAGAGGCGAGTATATCGTTGCATCGAGGCGACAAAGGCGATTTGGATCCGCAAGTTCATTACTGAGCTTGGGGTGGTTCCTAGCATAGCAGATCCTATAGAGCTCTATTATGACAACAATGGAGCGATTGCGCAGGCTAAGGAACCTCGCTCACACCAGCGGACCAAACATATACTACGGCGCTTCCATCTCATTAGAGAGATTATCGATAGAGGATATGTGAAGATTTGCAGAGTACCCACAGAGGCTAACATTGCAGATCCCTTGACCAAGGCATTGACACAGAAAATGCATGATGGTCACACTAGGTCATTGGGTATTAGATACTATAGTGATTGACACTAGTGCTAGTGGGAGATTGTTAGTGAAAGCCGTAGAGTCAATCATGTGATGATTATTGTATGGACTTTGTTGTATCATATTCCTATTTATAAAGGCATGGTTATTATATTTACTTGTATTGGTGCCAAATAACTAAGTATAATAATGTCCTTGAGTAGAAGGTTCTTATCTATATCAATCGATTGGTTGAATCGATAATGAGATGATATAGAGAACACTACTCTTGATCATTCTTAGTCAAGTATTAACATTCAGGGACATTGTTAATGCGTAGAGACTAGCATGTAGGTCAACTCGATGACTTGATCTCACAAGTCATAGATATGAGATATCAAGTTGACACATGGGTATACATTGGAGAATGTATACTGAATGACCCGCCATGAGAAAGTATCATGGATCGTTATATGAGTGTCATACACTTTCTCATGTGACTATTAGTATGACTATTAGTCCTTGAACCTGAGTCACCATGGTTCCCTACATAAGGAGTTGCATACTTTGGCTTCGTCAAACGTCACCTGTAAATGGGTGGACTATAAAGGCGATTACTGGGTATGTAACAAATTATGCGGAGGGATGTGAGTGATGTAGATGGGATCTATCCCTATTATATGACGGGAGTGACATCGTTATTCTTGATAGAGTGAGACCTCGAAGTGCATGGTCATGCCCAAATAAGTCAATATGAGATATTGAGCTCATTTGATTAAAGTGAGTCTACTTGGAGTTCAAGATATAGATTGTACCGAGGATGATAGGGTCTATGCCTCAATTGGTCAATCTAGATGTCAAGGATAGAGGGACATTGTCACATATTATGAGAGTCACAATTAGTAGTCACAAAGGTGATGTTGGATCTCAACATTCTTGTAACTTGAGTAGCAATGATGTGTTGCTAGATACCGCTTATTGCTTATGTTCCTAAATCGGTTTAAAAGCATTGCCAACATTACAAGAACCTATAGGGTCACACACAAAGGGCAATTAGATGAAGATTAGGTTCATATGATGAACCATGAGGATTAGGTTCATGGGATGAACCAAATTGGATTAAGAGTAATCCAAATTAGACTAATTGAGTTAGACTCAATTTGATTCAAGTGTTGAATGAGTCTAATTTAGATTTGATTCATTGAGTCAATTTAAATTAATGAATAGAGATTCATTAGATCAAATTGACTTGAATCAAGTGGTTAGATTTGATCAACCATGGGAGATAAGAGGTCAAGTTTGACTTGACTTGAGATGGAAGATGAATGGTCAATTTTGACTTGACCAATTGTCATGTCATGGTGACTTGGCATGGGGGCCGACCAATGATGATGTTCCACATCATCATGGACTTATCATGGGGTGCCACCTCATGAGGGAGACCAAGAGTCGTTGGCTCTTAGAGTTACATGCATGCATGTAACCCCCCCCCCCCCCCAAAAAAAAAGATTGGCCAGCCACTTTAGTTCACATTAGTGTGAAGTTATTTTTTTTGTGTGTAACTTCATCATCTTCTTCCTTGGATCTTCTCTCTTCTCAAGATCTCTTCCTCATGTTGCCGAGGACTCCACGGAGTGCTAGCACACTCTTTGTTGTCTTTTCTCCACCTATTGTTCGTGTGGATACCAATAGAGGAGTGTACACTTGACACTCTCGAGTTCCGACAATCTTTTTGGACGAGCGGGATAAGCGAAGGGCATCGCTTCAAGAGTAAACTCTTAACATGTAGATCTAGAGTAGATCTAAAGGTTTTAAACACGTACATGTTGTAACGCCCGTAAAATTCCTAGCAATTTTACAGGAATTTTTGGCTTGATGATCATGGGCCTTGGGTGAGCCTTTTTCTAAAACAAAAGAAAATAAGCCAAAAATGGATGCAAGACCTAGGAATTGAACTCCAAACCTCTAGAGATAGCCAAACCCTATAGATGCACCACTAACCAGAAGCCCAATAGGATTATATGATTAAGGAAGAGGGGAAACTATAGATAAGTGGGACTAAGGGTAAAAGGAAGAGGCATAGAAAAGAAAAGAGAAACTTCTCTTCCTCCCCTTTATAAAGAAGAGGGAAGATTGAATTTGGTCACTTCCTCTCTTCTTTCCTTCTTCTCACCGAAACCCTAGAAGCTCTCCCTCTCCATTTTCTTCCTCCCTTGGCCGAAACTCCTCCAAGCAAGAAGAAAGGGCTAGGGTTTGTGTTAGGTCATCTTCTTCACACTACAAGCAAAGCGAAGGAAGTAAGTATCCCCTCACCTGCATACGAGTAGCTTGTCGATTGATGTTTTGTGTCAATTTTTCCATGATCCATTCGGCCAAGCTATGAATTAGGGTCTCAATGAAGCTCTATGCTATGTTTATGCTATGTTTTATAACTAGATGATGATGTTAGGGGTTAAAATGGATTAGGACAAAAGTTAACCCTAGTAAACACTAAAGACCTATTCGGCCAAACCCTACTTTTAGGGTTTCAATGATTTTCCATGCCATGTTTTTATAACTAGATGATGATGTTAGGGGTTAAAGTGGATTAGGACAAAAGTTAACCCTAATAAACACTAAAGACCTATTCGGCCAAACCCTACTTTTAGGGTTTCAATGAAGTTCCATGCCATGTTTTTATAACTAGATGATGATGTTAGGGGTTAAAGTGGATTAGGACAAAAGTTAACCCTAGTAAACACTAAAGACCTATTCGGCCAAACCCTACTTTTAGGGTTTCAATGAAGTTCCATGCCATGTTTTTATAACTAGATGTGATGTTAGGGGTTAAAGTGGATTAGGACAAAAGTTAACCCTAATAAACACTAAAGACCTATTCGGCCAAACCCTACTTTTAGGGTTTCAATGAAGTTCCATGCCATGTTTTTATAACTAGATGATGATGTTAGGGGTTAAAGTGGATTAGGACAAAAGTTAACCCTAGTAAACACTAAAGACCTATTCGGCCAAACCCTACTTTTAGGGTTTCAATGAAGTTCCATGCCATGTTTTTATAACTAGATGATGATGTTAGGGGTTAAAGTGGATTAGGACAAAAAGCTAACCCTAATGGCCAACAAGGACCATTCGGCCACCCCTAGATATTGATGACCCAATGATGTTTCAATCCATGTCTTGTAGGGTTATGATGTTGTTGTTGAATTAGGTTAAAGGCCAACCCTAAAAGCCCTACATGGACCATTCGGCCACCATAAACTTTGGGTGATTAAATGAAGTCTAATTCATGTTCTATATGCATATGAAGTTGTTGTTATGAATTAAGTTAACATGTGTTTTATGTTGGGTGGATTCATGTTGAACTTATGATATTAAATGATGCTAAATGAGGATAACATGTTATAGGTTAGCATTTACTTACTTTGATGCCATGCCTTATGCCATGCCTTATGTGTATTGTGATATCTAAGATGTGATATGAAATGAAGTATGCTATGCTATGTTAATGAAATGAAGCATGATGTGTTATGAAATGAAGTATGCTATGCTATGTCAATGCAATGAAGCATGATGTGTTATGAAATGAAGTATGCTATGCTATGTTAATGAAATGAAGCATGATGTGTTATGAAATGAAGTATGCTATGCTATGTTAATGCAATGAAGCATGATGTGTTATGAAATGAAGTATGCTATGCTATGTTAATGCAATGAAGCATGATGCGTTATGAAATGAAGTATGCTATGCTATGTTAATGAAATGAAGCATGATGTGTTATGAAATGAAGTATGCCATGCTATGTTAATGAAATAAGCTATGTTGTACAAATAAGCATATAAGTATTTTACCTTCTGCATGACTTTTACCAAGACCTTAACAAGGTCCAAGAAGGGATGGGCTCCTAAGATGCCCTAGGTCGATGGAATAAGACTCGGGCCTAGGATGGGCTTCTATGTATGATTGCCCCTAGGTCGATGGAATAAGATTCGGGCCTCTTACGCGATGGGCTCCAAGATGCCTTAGGTCGATGGAGTAAGACTCGGCCTAGGATGGGCTTCTATGTTATAACGATTGCCCCTAGGTCGATGGAATAAGACTCGGGCCTAGAAACCTATTAGGTTCGAGACTTGCTACCTCGGGCCTATTTAGGGATGCGTGCTATGATAATGAAGAAGTGGTACAATGCCGGGCCCAAATATGTAGAGATTTATGTTTACATACCTAAAATATATGTTTTAAGCATCCTGCATATGTGTACATGCTTGATTGTTATGTTTACATGTTCCCATTATACATGTCACATGTTATGTTTGATAATATGATATAGCGTCTATGTTTACATGTTATGTTCGATGATATGTTAGGAATGTTACATGCATTTACATTATCCATGTCACTTCCTAGGTTTGATGATACGATATGATGTTTAGGTCTACAAGTTATGTTTGATGATATGTTAGGAATGTTTACATGCTTATGTTATACACATTACATGTTATGTTTGATGATATACTATGATGTTTATGTTACTTAGTTACATATGATGCATGTCATGTTGATTAAGCATATATCCATGTTATGTTGCTAAGTTATGGATGATACATGTTATATGTACTTATGTTACTTATGCTACTGGTTAAGTTGATGACACCATGTATGTTACGTATTATACTGCTTATATGTTATGTATGCTACATGCCATGATTAAAGATGATGTATGGTTTTGTGAGTAGGACAGGATCTTACTAAGCCTGTGTGCTTATAGTTGTCTTTCCCTCGTACTGCAGATAAGGGTAAGGGATGGATAAACTAAAGGGAGCAGCAGGAGGGGCCAATGTGTGTGGTAGTGGCATGGTGGAGAAGATCCGTTAGGTCTACATATATATGTGTTTACCTATGATGATGATGTCTATGGATGTCCTTATTATGCCTGCTTATGATGGTGTCGTTTAAGAACTTGAACTAAGCACTAAGTACCTATCTATGTTATGATGCATGTTCTATGCTAATAAGAAGAGGTAAAGAAGAAGTAAGAAGAAGTATTTATATATGCTATGATGCATGCTCTATGTGAAGAAGAAGAAGTATATATATATATATATATATGTCAATGCATGTTTATGTTTTAAAAAGAAAAAAAAATGTCTAAAGTCTTCCGCTGTAAGAATTAAGAAGTATGCATAAAGTCTTCCGCTGTATGTAATGTAAGTATGTACGGTCGCGTCACGCGCCGCCCCTCCGGACATTCAGGGTCTGGAAAAAGGGCGGGCGTGACACATGTAGTTTTATTTACCTTCGCATGAATCCGTGGCCGACTTCCGGGGTTTCCGCAACGCAAAAAGCGGTTTTTGCGGCTCGGATAGTCCAACGTAAATGAGTTTGTCATTTTTGCTATGGTCTTTTCCAATTTTTCAAGCATTTACCTCAAGACTTGATTCTCTAATTCTAATTTTCTCAATTTTGATTTTTCATTAATCTTTTGGGAATAAGATTTCTTCTTAGGCATGTGTCTACCTTTCTTAGGGTTAATGCCTAAATTCTCTTCTATCCTCCTAATACTCTCCCTAAGTAAAATAGGTCTAGAGTTATTATTCTTAGGTTTGTCCTTAGATGTAAGTTCATAGGATTTATCCCCTGAGCAAACATATCTATTCCTACTAGCATGCTTATGTTCATGGGCAATAGCAAGTGAATTAACATAATTTCTAGCATTCTTTTTAACCTTAGAACTAGAAGGTGCATTAAAATATAACTTAGGGTTTGCTTTAGAAGCTCCCCCTACTTGTGTAGCTCTTTCTTGGGCTTTCTTCTCTCCCCTAGAGCATTGACTTCGGTAGTTTCCCCATTGATTACACTTGAAGCACACAATGTGCTCTTTACTTTTTCTATCGAAAACTCCGGCATCCTTAGATTTTTGTTGAACTTTTGGCCCCAGTGCTTTCTCCTTAGCCAATTTTGGGCATTTGCTCTTATAATGTCCTTTCTCCCTACACTTAAAGCATATACTGTGATTTTTTTTCTTAATTACAATGCTTGAGTTACCTAGGGAATTTTCTTCTTGTTCTTCACTTCTCTCGGATGTAGACACTTCTTCTTGTTCTTGCTCCGTGATGGAAGATCTCTCCTCCCCCTCAATGCTAGAGGTGGAAGTTTCCTCCAATTCATCCACATTCTCCAATGTTGATGGCAATTCTTCCTCGGCATCCTTCTCTACTTGTGCCGGTTCAGGATTCTCATGGAATTTGATAAACTTATTCCACAACTCCTTAGCGTCCCGATATTCACCTAGCTTGGACAAAATATCGTAAGGTATAAATTTTATTAACATTTTCGTTACCTTAACCGTTGTCTTGAATTGTTGCCATTGCTCCTCGGTCCATTTTGATTTTGTGATTAGCTTCCCTTCTTCATCCCTAGGCACTTCGAAACCATCTTCAACTGTTAGCATCATATCGAAATCGGTTTCGAAGTATACCTCGATTCTTTTCTTCCACCATGAGAATTCTCCTTTGAATTTTGGTGGTTGGATGTTGATGCAGGCCATTTTGGTTGATTGTCGCGGCGGTGAGTCCGATGACAACCTCCTCACTCTGATACCACTTGTTGGAGGATCGTGGCCCGGCTAGAAGGGGCGGTTGAATAGCCTTTTACATGCTTGATGGAAATCATTCTTTCTTGCGAGCTTGTCTATGATAATCATCAATATACGAAGTGGAAATAATAGATATAAATACGAAATACAAATACAACACACAAGAACACAATGATATACGTGGTTTGAAACCTCAGGGTTCCTACTCCATGGGGTGAGCTCAATGAGCTCGAGTGATGAACACACCACTACAAAAACTCCTTCTCAACAACAAGTCGGAGATGGAGAAACCTCGTACAAGCAATTACAAGGTAATACAAAAGTACAAGCAAAATACAAAGACAATATGAAATACAAGTAAAAAAAACATTACAACACTTTGCTTTGATCACTTGCTTATTTCTTGCTTTGGTTTGCTCTTGAAGGTCTGGAATGCAATAGAAATTCCCCTCCAAAATCGCCCCAAATATCGCTGTGGAAATCCTCCTCAAGATACTCCTTTTATGCTTGTCTTGGGCTGATTTCGTGCCTAGCAGTCGACTGCCATAAGGCCCCAGTCGACTGCTCCTGTAGCCGTTGTGAGACAACATCCTAATCCACGTTGGCATCCAACCAACGAATACACTGGCAGTCAACTGCCAGTTACCATCAGTTGATTGCCAACCTCGTAGCCGACTGATCAGTCAGCTACCGAGCATTCTGCTCTCACGTCCTCAACCAGCAGTCGACTGCCATCCATGGCAGTCGACTGTTGAAGCCATCAGTCGATTATCCAATGCTGACAATCGACTGCCATGGCATACGGCGCAGTCGAACGCTAGTCGACTCTCACCAATTGACTGGACATACCACCAGTCGATTGTTGTCGGGTAAAATCTCAAACACAAGTTGTTTGAGCATCTGACCGTCGGATAAAACCTCAAACAACATGTTTGAGCATCCGACACTTGACCTCATTCACTTGGCCAAGTTCACCTCATCCATGAGGTTTAACCCAAGACACCCTTAGCCTAGACCTAAGCCTTCTAGCCACCTCTACTAGCTTCACGCCTATCAGATCCCTCCAAGTCGTCCATGACTTATTCATCCATGTGCGGATCCCTCCAAGTCATCCATGACTTGTTCATCCATATGCTAGCCTCCAGGTGCTTCCTTCGGCTATTGTCATGCTCTCGGTGTCTACACCGCCAAGGTACATATGGACTTACGCTCCCAAGACTATCACTTGGCCTTACACCGCCAAACCACCCCTTGGAATTCCCAAATGCCAATGCCAACCCATGTTGGACTTTCACCGCCAAGGCTACACACTTGGACTTACGTAGCCATGGCTACACACTTGGTCTTCCCTTGCAAACTCCATGTTGGACTTTCACCGCCAAGGTTACACACTTGGACTTACGTGGCCAAGGCTACACACTTGGTCTTCCCTTACCAACTCCATGTTGGACTTCCAATTCCAAGCCTCATGCTTGGACTTTCACCGCCAAGGCTACACACTTGAACTTACATGGCCAAGGCTACACACTTGGTCTTCCCATAACAATCACATGTCATATGTTTTGTCTAACATCAAAATACTGCTCGATTTAAACTCGAGTATGGTCAATCGTGACTTAGGCCGATTGCACCAACAGTTTCTTCTAATTTTGGTTTTATAAAATTAATCATGAAGAGCTATAGCGATTGACGATTTTTACCTAAATTGATCCGCTGGGGTGCTCGCCATAGGTACCCATATTGTGAACAAGGTCAACTACGCATGAACATCTCAAAAGCTATTAGAACCTCTCAAGAACCTAAACTAATCATGAGTAATTATGGCAACTAAGGCCTTTCACCTAGATTGATATGTCGGGGTATTCATGACAAATACCCATGTTGCGAACAAGGTCAACTATGCATGAATACCTCGAAATCTATTAGGACCTCTCGAGGGTTCCATAAACTTATCCTAGAACATAATAATTTATCTAACCTAGGTTTTTATAAGTAATAAGTGTTAGTTCTTGAATGGATCCGCTGGGGTTCGTGACAGGTGCCAATATTGAGAACAAGTTCCCTCTAAAAGCTATCACTGTGAAAGTAGAAATCAAGTTAGGTGTGTCACGCCCCGGGGGAGTCTCCGCCAAACGAAAATCCGGCAGCATCTCCCCTATACGGGTGACAATACCAAACTTACATACAAGGCCTACACGACCACTATACATCGGTCAACATGACCGAAATCCAAACAACACACGCAGGTAATAAAAGAGGCCTCAGGTCAACAATCAAATGATATAACTAAAAGTATATCACATCTAAACCTACCCCATCTGCCATCTGGGCAAGAATACCCAATCAAATTCAGTCGAACAAAAATCCGAATAAAGGTCCATAAGGACACCAAAAATCCCCGAGTACATAAATCCAACTCCAGTCCTAATCATATCTTCTAATAAAAATCCAAATCCATAAAACAAATAACCAATAAAACTATCATGATGAGGGGGTTTGGCAGTTGGACTCTCTTGACAGTTTCATCCTGAAATAGATATAAATCAACGGGGTAAGTTCAAAGAACTCAGCGGATATAGTCGATATGCAAAGTAAGATATAGCTAACACTAATAATCATGTCAGTACAGTCTCATATATATAGGGTATGCAAGAAAGAAATATAAAAGGACTGTACTTACCTGAATCTCCTACCCTGATATAGGAGCATGTGACATACTAGAAGAAATAAAGTCATCACCATAAACAAATATGTATCCTGTATGCATGACAATCATATGCAACATCCAAGGCAGCAATAAAAATGCAGCAAACACAATACAAATGCTATCTGTTGGTGCAATCGGCCCAGGTCACGATTGACCAGACTCGAGTTTGACTCGAGTGATGTTTTGATGTTTGACAAAGTATGTTTGACAAAGTATGTTAGACATAGGTTTGACATTGATGTTTGACATTAATGTCGGTTAATATGTTGGGGAGATTGTTTATACAATTGACCCAGGTTATAATTGACTTGATGGTTGACCAGGGTTGACCATGTGATTATGGGAAAGTCCAAGCATGGGTCTTGGCAAGGGAAAGTCCAAGTCATGGGTACTTGGCATGGAAAGTCCAAGTGGGACACTTGGCAATTGGGAAAGTCCAAGTCTTGAGCACTTGGCATGAGAAGTCCAAGCATGGGTCTTGGCAAATGAGAAGTCCAAGCATGGGTCTTGGCAAATGGAAAGTCCAAGCATGGGTCTTGGCATGGAAAGTCCAACATGGGTTGGCAAGGGAAAGTCCAAGCTTGAGTCTTGGCATTTGAGAAGTCGAGGATTGATATTGGCGGCGTAAAGTCCAAGCGGAGTCTTGGCGGCGTAAGTCCAATGTGCCTTGGCGGTGTAGACAGATTAGCATGACATAAGCCGATGGAAGCACACCGGAAGCTAGCGCGATGGATGAACAAGTCATGGATGACTTGGAGGATCTGAGGCGTGAGGTGATGGAGGTGGCTAGAAGGTTTAGGTCTAGGCTAAGGGTGGTCTAGCAAGTATGGGGCACCATACTTGGGTTAAAACCTCATTCTTGAGGTTGGCGGTCGGGCATTATGGCGGTTCATTGCCGTGAGTCGACTTGAGTTATTGCCCGGATTAGGGGTTGAAAATGCCACAGCGATCATTGCTCATTAGCGTCGGATCGTGGCTCTGCGATCATCGGCCCAAGGGATGGCGTGATCATTGCCGGTCGATGTCGAGCCGAAGCGCTCGTAGCCGTGGGCGATCGACTACGAGGCGTTAGCGATCGGCCAATGTTGGCGATCGGCCAAGAGATCCGTTGGAGTTTTTCGGCGTGGATCGAGCCGTTGTCTCCACGACATAGTGGCATCGATCGGGTGACTTATATGGCGGTCGTGATGGCGGAAATCAGTCAGCGCAAGGATAAAAGGAGCTCGGCGGGAAGGATTTTGGCATCGGTTTCTTGAGGCTTTAGGCGATTTCTTTGCCGCAAATCGGGGTCTCAAGTTGACATCAAGCAACCAAGCGATCAAGCATCCAAGAGCATTTGTAAAGTGTTTTCTTTACTTGTATTGCTTTGTATTTCATTGTCTTAGCTTGTAGCTTTTGATTATTGTTGTAATCACTATTGTACGAGGTTTCTCCACCTCCGGATTGTTCCGAGAAGGAGTTATTTGATAGTGGTGTGTGATTGGCATCGCTAGGGCTCATTTGAGCCCGATCCGTGGAGTAGGAACAGTTGGTTCAACCACGCGTTATATCGTGTTGTGATTGTATCTTGTTATATTTATTTGTTATTACTATTCGTGCTAACAAGATTGTAGCGATCAAACGCGAAAGAATTTCCATCTCTACACTATTCACCCCCTCTAGCGGCCTCAAATCTCCAACAAGTGGTATCGAGCTGGTGGCTCTTCAACGGATTAACAACCGGGAGCGCTAGAGGGTAAAGATGGAATTTCAAGACAAGCTTTGGATGGGACATCAACACACCTTCCTTCATTATATGGACAAGAAGGGTTCAAGATTTTTGATGATGAGGACTTGAGGAATGGTCTCTATTAATGGAAGGATTTGAGTATCCTAGAGGACCAAAGGTGGTTTCCTCAAGAAGAAGAGATGGAGTGAAGATCAACTCCAAAGATTCGAAAAACAAGAAGGTAATCAAATTCATTTTGATTTAATTCCAAATGAATTCTTGTGTAGCCTAGGTGAATGCATGGATGCTAAGGAGCTATGGAGCGATTTGGCAAAGCTCCATGAAAGCCCATCAATGGTCCAAGAAGAAGAAGAAGAAGAGAGTGCTCACCCTCTCAAGCTCAAGAAAGTTCACCATCAATTCAAGAAGATAAGGAGGGTGAAGAAGAGATCATCCTCACAAGGAAGTGAGGATTGGAGGTTGATAGGGAATCAACATCCGGATCGGAAGATGTGAAGGAAGTGGAAGAAGCATCCACTTCAAGGATTGAGGAGGAGAGAACTTCCATCGGAACATCAAGAAGAAGCTTGACATCCGGTCAAGATGAAGAAGCCCAAAGTCAAATTACGGTATCCATTAACCTAGGTAACTCAAACATATTTGTTAATAAAAAAATTCATATAATATGTTTTGAGTGTAGGTAAACCTGGCAATATAACAGCAATTTCACAAAGAAGATTAGGAAAGCTCCACTGGCTCCAAAAGTCAAGGATGCGGTTCCCCAAATAACAAGAGCAAGGAGCATATCATATGCTTCAAGTGCAACTCAAGGGGACATTATAGGAATCAATGTCCTAGGGAAGCAAAAAGACCAAAAGGAGCTACACATGTAGGGGGAGCCTCTAGGGCAAACCCTAAGGTATATTTCAATAATGCACCTTCTTTAGTTAATAGGCAAAGGCATGCTAGGAATTTAAATTCTCTTGCAATTTATGAAAAGCATGCTAATAGGAATAAATATTTTTGCTTAGGAGCTAAAAGTGTCCATTTTAGTAATAAGGAGAAATTTGGGACTAATGTCCGTATAAAAACAATACGTAGTGAATCTATTAATAAAATACAAGAACATCTAGGTTTTAATCCAAAATGTACTAGGCATATGCCAAGAAAGTCAAATGCCCAAGATTTAAATCAAGATTCTAAAATTGGGAAATTAGAATTAGAGAACCAAGCCTTAAGGTCAAGGCTTGAAAAACTGAAAAGACCCTTAGGGATATACAAAATCAATTTAAAGGGTCTAGTGGTCAAAATCAAGGGTCCAATAGTCACAGTCAACACTTAGGACCTAAGAGTCAAAAGTCAACCAAGGGCAAGAAAGGTTTGGGTCACAAACCTAAGCCTAAGGTGGCTTATCATTGTGTTCCATTTGACTATGGAACACAAACTAGGTCTAGGAAGACCAAGGTCAATAGGGAAGTCATCCCTAGAGTTGACCAAAGGGTGTGCCTAGTGGCTAGGGTTTCTAGGAAACCTAGGGTGACCACTAAGAAGGTTGCAAGGGGAGTCACCCCTAGAGTCAACCTAGGTAAGACCCAAATGACCAAGGCTAACAAGCCTAGGAGGGTCATTAGGAAGGTATCTAGGGAGGTTATCCCTAAGGAATACCTAGTTAACCCTAGGAGCTCAAATCGGTTTTGGGTTCCTAAGAGCGTGTTTGATTCACGCTAGATGGGTTTAGGGTGTGCCAACCTTGATTGGATGGGTAGTTAACCTAACCATGGCAAAGGTGGCACTTTAGGATATTTTCAAGGTTATGGTTACCTTGGAAATAGTTTTGATTTTAATCCTAAAAGACTTTAGGATGTGCCAATATTAATTATGAAGTTTGATAAAATGATCATTTTGGCACAATTTAAGTTTAGTGGTTAGTGTGCCATTTTGGGTTTTTGGCACACTAGGGAGAAAAGTAGAAATATGGCAAAATATGATTAATTATATCAAATGGCAAGTAATATTAAAATTTAGGTATTACATACCTTTATATCTTATTTGCCATGCTTTGATTTGCCATATGCCATGACATGACATCATGTTCATTCTCATCATCTATATGTCATGTACATGGTTAGGATTAAGGATTAAATGTCATGTGTTTTTAGATTTCATATTATGCCATGACATCATGATTATGAGCATGTGTTTATCTATATCATCTCTAATGCCATAATCATTCATGCATTTAAGATATTTTGATTGAAATTGATTTAAGGACAATGGCATGACTTGAAGTCCCATTTATAAGGGAATCAAGTAGGGTTGCCTTAGAAAAATGCATGAAACCCTAGATTAAATGAACCAAAACCCACATCTCACATCTAATTGACATGTATGTGTATTTATACACCCTAGATACATGTGAGATGCTAGGATATGAGTTGAGTTCAAGGTGCATAGTTTTTGCATCTAGTTGAACCAAAACTCATCTAATTTTATTGGTGGATCATTGGGAAAGCTTGTGTACAAGTCATGTACATAGAGCCCAAGGAATATGATCCAAAATAAGGTTTTGAAAACGGTTTAAAATCATTTTGAAAAACCTTGGTGAAGTCTATCTTTTGATAGCAATCACCATTGATGAGATTGATACAAAGTGAGCTTAAACTTTAAAGTTTTTAGTCACTTTTGGATTTTGTATCAATTTCGCTATTTTATGGGTAAAATATTTTTAAAACATTTTTCACCCATTGTTTTGGTCATAAGTATTATACGTATCAAATTTCGTGATTTTTCGATGTACGTATAATTATTTATGAATTTTTGAATTTCATTCTGATACCAAATTGAATTAAGATTAAATGACCGCCACTTGGTGGCAATGATCGATGAGAGGTTAACAAGGTTTGTTTAGCCCGTGTTCAGCTATGGTAAAGGTTCCTAACCACTCCTAACCCTAGGATATGCTTTGGGAAGCATTATGAAGGGTGAAAATCCATTGGATATGGATTAGGAGTTGTGTTAGGTCAAAGTATCAAATTTAGGGTGAGTAAAAGTTCTATGTTGAACTTAGAACCTTAATTTTGATGGTTTAGAGTTCCTATTGGCTTAGGGGCTTTCCAAGGACATTGTTGGTGCAATGGTCAAGGGGGAGCAAGTCTTTAGGGGGAGGTATCCATCTTGGGATGATGGATGTTTTTTTTTGGAGAATGTTATCAATTGAAAATTGATGGGTGTTTGATACCCAATTTGGAAATTGGGAGAGTGAGATAGGAGTGCCTCTCTTGAGTGATATGGGACTTATCACTAGGAAGATGGTAGGCATCCTAGGTATTTTTGATCAAGGGGGAGATTGTAAGATCTCATTGGGACATGAGACATTGACCTCCTTGGAGAGAAAACCTTTTTGATGTTAGTCAAAAAGGGGGAGAATGTTTGGGGGAGAACATTTGATTTACATTTTCACTTAAATGTTTGGGGGAGAACATTTGGTGAGTGTTTACCAATTTGGGATAATTGGTAAGGGATTTGAGTTAGTGTTCTAACTCATGATTTGATTGGTTTTTGTCAAACATCAAAAAGGGGGAGATTGTTGGTGCAATCGGCCCAGGTCACGATTGACCAGGACTCGAGTTTGACTCGAGTGATGTTTTGATGTTTGACAAAGTATGTTAGACATAGGATTGACATTGATGTTTGACATTAATGTCGGTTAATATGTTGGGGAGATTGTTTATACAATCGACCCAGGTTATAATTGACTTGATGGTTGACCAGGGTTGACCATGTGATTATGGGAAAGTCCAAGCATGGGTCTTGGCAAGGGAAAGTCCAAGTCATGGGTACTTGGCATGGAAAGTCCAAGTGGGACACTTGGCAATTGGGAAAGTCCAAGTCTTGAGCACTTGGCATGAGAAGTCCAAGCATGGGTCTTGGCAAATGAGAAGTCCAAGCATGGGTCTTGGCAAATGGAAAGTCCAAGCATGGGTCTTGGCATGGAAAGTCCAACATGGGTTGGCAAGGGAAAGTCCAAGCTTGAGTCTTGGCATTTGAGAAGTCCAAGGGGATTGATATTGGCGGCGTAAAGTCCAAGCGGAGTCTTGGCGGCGTAAGTCCAATGTGCCTTGGCGGTGAACACACCGTTAGCATGACATAGCCGATGGAAGCACCGGGAAGCTAGCGCGATGGATGAACAAGTCATGGATGACTTGGAGGATCCGAGGCGTGAGGTGATGGAGGTGGCTAGAAGGCTTAGGTCTAGGCTAAGGGTGGTCTAGCAAGTATGGGGGCACCATACTTGGGTTAAAACCTCATTCTTGAGGTTGGCAGTCGACTGGCATTATGGCCGGTTCGACTGCCAGGAGTCGACTCGAGTTCGACTGCCGTTTGAGAGCTTTTAGGGCTCTGGCAGTCGACTGCTCATGGGAGCGATCGTGATGTCGGCGATCAGGCCAAGATGGCGCGATCATTGATCATTGGCGAATCGATCAGAATGCTCCGTGGCCGTGGCGATCGACTACGCGTTAGCGATCGGCGCAATGTTGGCATCGGTGAGAGTCCCATTGGAACTTGTCCAACGTGGATTGAGCCGTTGTCTCTAGGTTGGCAATGATCGTGTGATTTATGGCGGTCGGCGAGCGGAAATCCAGCCCGACGCGAGATAAAAGGAAGTTGTTCGTGGAGATATCGGCATCAGATTTTTGGGAGCTTACTTGAGGCGATTTGAAGGCGATTTGCAGGTGCATTTCAGGGCCCTTCAACCTCATCCAAGCAACCAACAAGCAAAGCGCTCAAACCCTAGTTTGTAAAGTGTTCTTTACATTTCCTTTGTATTTGCTTGTATTTCTTTAGATTATTGTTGTAATCTTGTGTACGAGGTTTCTCCACCTCCGAACGAATTCCATCTTCGTACGTCATCTACGCTATTCACCCCCCCTCTAGCGCCGTCAAATCTCCAACAAGTGGTATCAGAGCCCGGTGGCTCTTCAACGGATTAACAACCGGGAGCAATACGCTAGAGGGTAAAGATGGAATTTCAAGACAAGCTAGGTTGGGACATCAACACACCGGTCCCCTATTCCTTCTATGGACAAGAAGGATTTAGACAATGGAAGGCAAGAATTGAGGACTTCCTAATGATGAGGGATTTCGAAGAATGGTCCATTTTAATGGAGGGATATAGCTATCCGATAGGACCAAAGGGAGGGTTCCTCAAGAAGAAGAAGTGGAGTGAAGATCAACTCCAAGCTTTCGAGAAAAACATGAAGGTAGTAAAATTTATTCTTGATTTGGTCCCTAATGAGATTGTGTGTATGGTAGGGGACTATATGGATGCTAAGGAGTTGTGGAGCCAAGTGGCAAAGCTTCATCATCAATCCAACAAGAAGAAGAAGAAAAAGAGGAGTGCACACCCTCTCAAGCTCAAGCAAGCACATCTCCATCAAAAGAGCTTGAGGAGTCCGAAGTTGATAGGGAATCAACTTCCGGATTGGTGGAGGAAGTGGAAGAAGCATCCACTTCTATTATTGAGGAGGAGAGACCATCCTCAACACCGGAGCAATACCAAGAAGCTTCGACATCCGGACAAGATGAAGAAGCCCAAAATTCAATTCCGGTCTCCACCACCCTAGGTAACTCAAGCATGTCAATTAATAATAAAATTCATATTATATGTTTTGAGTGTAGGGAGCAAGGACACTACAAGAGTAAGTGCCCTAAGAAGGTGAAGAAAGCTCCACCGGCTCCAAAAGTTAAGGATGTCGGTCCCTCAATACAAAAGAGCAAGGAGCAAGTGATTTGCTTCAAATGTCGGCTACCGGGACATTACCGGAGTCAATGCCTAAGAGGGAAGAAGAAGGGGCAAGAAGGAGCTACACAAGTAGGGGGAGCTAAGGCTAACCCTAAGGTATATTTTAATAATGTTCTTTCTAATTCTTATAGTCAAAAGCATGCTAGAAATAATTTTAGCAATCTTGCTATTTATCAAAAAGAGCATGCTAGAAATAGAGAATATTGCTTAGGAGCTAAAAATATTCACTTAGATAATCGGAAGAAATTTGGGACTAATGTCCCTAAAAATAATTCATCTAAGGATAAACCTAGGTCAAATAACACTAGACCAATGTTACCTAGGGAGACCATTAGAAAGGTGCAAGAGCACCTAGGGTTCAATCCTAAATGGACTAGGCATATGCCTAGAAAGTCCAATGCCCATGATTTAAATCAAAACTCTAAAATTGGGCAATTAGAATTAGAGAATCAAGTCTTGAGGTCAAGGCTTGAAAAACTTGAGAAGACCCTTAGGAACATACAAAATCAATTTCAAGGGTCTAATGGTCAAACTTCTAGGTCCAAAAGTCAAAGTCAACAAGTAAGACCTAAGAGTCAAAAGTCAACCAAGGGCAAGCAAGGTTTGGGTCACAAACCTAAGCCTAAGGTGGCTTATCATAGTGTTCCATTAGATTATGGAACACTAACTAGGTCTAGGAAGACCAAGGTCACTAGGGAAGTCATCCCTAGAGTTGACCAAAGGATATGCCTAGTGGCTAGGGTTTCTAGGAAACCTAGGGTGGCCACTAAGAAGGTTGCAAGGGGAGTCACCCCTAGAGTCAACCTAGGTAAGACCCAAATGACCAAGGCAAACAAGCCTAGGAGGGTCATTAGGAAGGTATCTAGGGAAGTTATCCCTAAGGAATACCTAAGTAACCCTAGGAGTTCAAATCGTTTTTGGGTTCCTAAGAGCGTGATTGATTCACGCTAAGATGGGTTAGGGTGTGTCAACCTTAATTGGATGGGTAGTTAACTCAACCATAAAAAAGGTGACACTTTAGGTTATTTTCAAGGTTATGGTTATCTTGAAAATACATTTGAGTCTTTAATCCTAAAAGATTTTAGGATGTGCCAATATTAATTATGAAGTTTGATAAAATGATCATTTTGGCACAATTTAGGTTTAGAGGTTGGTGTGCCATTTTGGGTTTTTGGCACACTAGGGAGATTAGGTTAATATGGCAAAATATGTTTAAATCTCAACAAGTCTCAACAAATGGCAATTAATATTAAAATTTAGGTATTATTATACCTATATATTTTATATGCCATGATTTGTTTGCCATATGCCATGACATGACATCATGTTTACTTTTATCATCTAAATGTCATGATCATGCTTAGGATTAAGTTTCAAAATGTCATGTGTTTTTAAATTTTATCATATGCCATGACATCATGATCATTGGCCATGATTTACTTTGCTATCATTATGCCATGATCATCTTCATGCATCTAAATTGATTAAAATTGATTTAAGGACTATGGCATGACTTGAGTCCCATTTATAAGGGAATCAAGTAAAGTTGCCTTAGAAAAATGCATGAAACCCTAGTTTAGGAGAACAAAACCCACATCTCACATCCAATTGACATGTATGTGTATTTATACACCCTAGATACATGTGAGATGCTAGGATATGAGTTGAGTTCAAGGTGCATAGTTTTGCATCTAGATGAACTAAAACTCATCTAATTTTATTGGTGGATCATTGGGAAAGCTTGTGTACAAGTCATGTACATAGAGCCCAAGGAATGTGATCCAAAATAGGTTTTCAAAAACATTTTAAATTCATTTTGAAAAACCTTGGTGAAGTCTATCTTTTGATAGCAATCACTATTGATGAAGTTGATACAAAATAGGGCCAAAACATTGAAAATTTCAATGGTTTTGAGTTTTGTATCAAACTCACTATTTTATGGGTAAAATAATTTTAAAATATTTTCACCTATTGTATTTCTTATAAGTAATGTAATGATAAGTTTCATGAATTTTCAAAATACGTAGAATTACTTATGCATTTTCAAAATTGATCCGATAGGCGAAATTCGAATTTCTTAGTCGATCGCCACTTGGTGGCAATGATCGATGAGAGTGGAAATCGACCGACATCTCGAGTCATTGCCATGTCTGATTTCGGGTTAACAAGGTTTGTTTAGCTCGTGTTCAGCTATGACAAAGGTTCCTAACCACTCCTAACCCTAGGATATGCTTTGGGAAGCATTATGAAGGGTGAAAATCCATTGGATATGGATTAGGAGTTATGTTAGGTTAAAGTATCAAATTTAGGGTGAGTAAAAGTTCTATGTTGAACTTAGAACCTTAATTTTGATGGTTTAGAGTTCCTATTGGCTTAGGGGCTTTCCAAGGACCTTGTTGGTGCAATGGTCAAGGGGGAGCAAGCCTTTAGGGGGAGGAATCCATCTTGGGATGATGGATGTTTTTTTATGGGGAGAATGTTATCAATTGAAAATTGATGGGTGTTTGATACCCAATTTGGAAATTGGGAGAGTGAGATAGGAGTGCCTCTCTTGAGTGATATGGGACTTATCACTAGGAAGATGGTAGGCATCCTAGGTATTTTTGATCAAGGGGGAGATTGTAAGATCTCATTGGGACATGAGACATTGACCTCCTTGGAGAGAAAACCTTTTTGATGTTAGTCAAAAAGGGGGAGAATGTTTGGGGGAGAACATTTGATTTACTTTTTCACTTGAATGTTTGGGGGAGAACATTTGGTGAGTGTGGGATTTGAGTTAGTGTTCTAACTCATGGTTTTATTTGGTTTTTGTCAAACATCAAAAAGGGGGAGATTGTTGGTGCAATCGGCCCAGGTCACGATTGACCAGACTCGAGTTTGACTCGAGTGATGTTTTGATGTTTGACAAAGTATGTTTGACAAAGTATGTTAGACATAGGTTTGACATTGATGTTTGACATTAATGTCGGTTAATATGTTGGGGAGATTGTTTATACAATTGGCCCAGTTATAATTGACTTGATGGTTGACCGGGGTTGACCATGTGATTATGGGAAAGTCCAAGCATGGGTCTTGGCAAGGTAAAGTCCAAGTCATGGGTACTTGGCATGGAAAGTCCAAGTGGGACACTTGGCAATTAGGAAAGTCAAGTCTTGAGCACTTGGCATGAGAAGTCAAGCATGGGTCTTGGCAAATGAGAAGTCCAAGCATGGGTCTTGGCAAATGGAAAGTCAAGCATGGGTCTTGGCATGGAAAGTCCAACATGGGTTGGCAAGGGAAAGTCCAAGCTTGAGTCTTGGCATTTGAGAAGTCAAGGGATTGATATTGGCGGCGTAAAGTCAAGCGGAGTCTTGGCGGCGTAAGTCAATGTGCCTTGGCGGTGTAGACACCGTTAGCATGACATAGCCGATGGAAGCACGGAAGCTAAGCGCGATGGATGAACAAGTCATGGATGACTTGGAGGGATCTGAGAGGCGTGAGGCTGATGGAGGTGGCTAGAAGGTTTAGGTCTAGGCTAAGGGTGGTCTAGCAAGTATGGGGGCACCATACTTGGGTTAAAACCTCATTCTTGAGGTTGGCAGTCGACTGGCATTATGGTCGGTTCGACTGCCGTGAGTCGACGTGAGTTATTGCCGTTAGGGTGAAAATGCCACAGCGGCGATCATTGCTCGAGCGGCCGATCTGAGTGCTCGGCGATCGGCGCCGCGGATGGCGATCATTGCCCGGTCGAGTGTCGAGCTGCGAGCGCTCCGTAGCCGGTAGGCGATCGACTACGGCGTTAGCGATCGGCTCGCCAATGTTAGCGATCGGCGCAAGAGATCCGTTGGAGTTTTTCCAGCGTGGATCGAGCCGTTGTCTCACGACAACAGTGGCATCGATCGTGGTGACTTATGGCGATCGGTGATGGCGAAATCAGTCGCGTGCGCAAAGATAAAAGGAGCTCGACGGGAAGGATTTTGGCATCGGTTTCTTGAGGCTTTTGGGGCGATTTGCTGCTGCAAATCAGGGTCTCTAAGTTGACATCAAGCAACCAAGCGATCAAGCATCCAAGAGCATTTGTAAAGTGTTTTCTTTACTTGTATTGCTTTGTATTTCATTGTCTTAGCTTGTAGCTTTTGATTATTGTTGTAATCACTATTGTACGAGGTTTCTCCACCTCCGGATTGTTCCGAGAAGGAGTTATTTGATAGTGGTGTGTGATTGGCATCGCTAGGGCTCATTTGAGCCCGATCCGTGGAGTAGGAACCGGTTCGGTTCCGAACCACGTTATATCGTGCGTGTTGTGATTGTATCTTGTTATATTTATTTGTTATTACTATTCCGCTGTGCTAACAAGATTGTAGACGATCAAACGCGAAAGAATTCCATCTACGTACGGGTCACCCGCTATTCACCCCCCCTCTAGCGCCGTCGAATTTCCAACACTATCCATGCAAAATGCATGTTGTGCAAATGACATGGTCACCCCTGACGCAAGTCAGCCGCCTCACATGCGATGGTGAAGCCGAGTGGGTAGGGCTATAACAACTGTGCACTCTGCCATCACTACTTCTGAGTGACTGAGTGGACATGATGTTGTCGAAGTACACCTATCCTTCTACCCCAAACAGAGTGGGGGAGCAAAGCTCTCATCTCCTAGTGTCGTAGACCAGAGGAGGGATCCCTGCCCGCTACCACGCTGCCTCATCGCTACCCATGAGCGGACCAGCGGAGCCTGATAGAGCAACTGCACACACCCTTTTGATGTACCACTAACCCATGAGTGGCAGTGTGTGTAGACCATGTAACTGGCTGTGGGCTCAACTATAAAGGAACCCCGTCAAGCCAGCATGCAATCATGCAAGATGGTGCATGATACTAAAGCATGTAAATACCAACTAAAACACATATCCGAATAATATGCACAACCAATAAGTACATATCTATGATCCAAGTAAAACAGGGAAGATATAATCATAAACCGATCAAATGCATGTATCAAGTAAGCACAAAAACATGCAAGGCAGATAAACATGAAAATTATTATAAGCTATACTAACTAGCATATCAACATGACTATATCTAAGAGATAAGTCAAAATACCCGCCTGATAAAATGCTCGAAAAATGAAATGAAATCGTCACGACTGTGGATCTGCCTCGTGATCGAAACCTGCATATAACATAACTATTGATAAGCACAAAAATACAATCCACCGACAAATCAAATACTTAATCGATTTCTTACATAACCAATTAACCCAATGGCTTAATAAAATCTCGATCACCTTCCACCTAATATAACCGTCCTTTCGTCCAATTACTCGAATATAATTTTTCAACCCCTATCATCATGTGTATAACATCCAAACAAAACCTCACAGCTAACTCACCCAAAGTAGATCCATCACACAACCCAAAATTTATCCGCAATCAACCAACAATCTAATCTCCACAACTTCATAACCGACAACACCCAAATAGAACCTCACAGACCAAAACACATTCGGAACCATTTATCACTCACTTAACATACCACTTATGATCGTACAATCGACATCAACCCAATTACAGCTTTATTAACAGTTGTTCACAACTTGTGAGCAAGCTTCACAGCCCATGAACAACCCAAAACACCATCCATAATCACCTCCTCCTTCACAACCGGCCAACAACTCCAAAATCAGTCCATTTACAGTCGTTCTTGCACGACCACCTCCAACCCTAACCGCATGACGCCCCCAATTAGACCCTCACATCCCTCTCAGTTGGCAACTTCCTTGCTGCCCTAAATCACTGCCCATGTATCACCACCCGACACCAACACCCATCGTTGACCACCACAGACCATACATCACTGAACAGAAAATAAACAAGACAAAAAAACTAGGCATTTACCGGAAGCTTCAACTTCACCGGCAGCCAACCCTTACCCCCAACCTATCCTGTTCACCGGAAAAAGCCAATACCAGCCGCTGCCGAGCCACCGTCTGTTCCGGCAAAAAATCCAAGCCCTAAAATTAGCACGCGGCGTCGACGAACTGGAAAGAGGGAAAAATCAGAGAGATCGACAATGAATAGGAGAAAGGTGTTGTGTGGCTGGCGATCGTTGACTAACCGCAACGACGAGATAATGCGGCGCAACTGCGGTGGCTACAGACGCATCGCGACCGAAATGAGGGGAGAATGCGACCGCATGTCCGATCAGCGGCGTCAGTGGCAGAGGAGTCGGTGCGTGCGGCTGTGGACGACAAGCGTGCGACGCGCCGGGGCGACGGCGAAAGGGCGCTGCAGAGGGGTCGTCGCGCATGCGGCTCGGGCAAGCAGCGGCAGAGGAAGGTTTTGTCGCCGTTGTCTGTCGCGTGGAGAAAAGGCAGGAGGAGGAAGAGGGAAGGGTCGCGCCGTGAAATGTCACGGAAGAAGAAGAAAACCGACGTCGCGTCGCGTGGAAACCGATCGCGAGAGAAAGAGGTGGTCGCGAGGGGAAAAACCGGCGCACGGAGAAAACTGGGATCAATCCCTAGTCATCCGAACTACCCCTTTATAAATAACTAAAAACTTAGGTTTTATTTTTATTAATCCCTTAGAAAATTTAATTATCCTCGTAATTATCTCGTACAAGCTCCGTTTAAATCCAGAAAAATTCTAGAAAAATTCCTAAAATTCTCTAAAAATTCCAAAAAATTCCAAGGATTATTTTTCTAAATTCTTTGGCCATTTAATTTAGTATTTTAAATTTTCCGTATTTAACATTCTCCCCCACTAATAAAAATTTAGTCCCCAAATTTCCTACTCAGATGCATAATGAGTAAGAGATACCACAAGTACTGAAAATATATCTCACGTACCTTAAGTAAACAGGTGAGAGTATTGAGCTCTGATCTTTTCCTCAAACTCCCAAGTAGCCTCCTAATCGGTGTGGTGACTCCACCCAAGTAAATCAATAGCAGATTGTCCTCTAGTGCATGTCCCAAGCCAACTCCTCAAAACCCAAATCTTCCAAGTCTTTAAAAAAAATACTTTTAGGAAGAAAACCTAAAATAAGACTTCTTCCAGACCTAAACTACAAGTTTAGTTTCTTCTCTAAACAAAGGCCTTTCTGTCCAAACAAAAACTTAGGAGACGTACAATAAACTTAAAGTTCCTAATCTTATTAATGAACTCCTTCATCTCCCAGAATATTATATCATTAAATGGTTTGCAAAATATTCCTTCTAGTGATTTTTTTTTTCATCATTCTCCCCAGTGAAAGAAACTTAACTCCATGCAAGTTGATATCTATGTTGCTTGGCACTTTTCAGTGTCAATCTATACAATCAGATTTCCCCATCCATTTCACAAGAAAGTGAAATTATGAACCAGATGATCTAGTTTTCACCTCTCGCACCTAGATAACTACTACAATAATTTCATCTTCTTTTCTAAGAATCTGGTTTAATCTCTTTTTAAAATTTGTTGTTTTCCATGGTATCAAGATCAGGTATATTAAATATAAGAGATATCCTGAGGAAGCTCCATTTCATATACATATTCTCTAAATTTGCATGGTACTTTGCATGGTGCTTCCCATGGACCTATCTTCTTGCTTTTCAAATTGTGATAAGTACCTGCAGGAAACCTTTCTTTTCATAGGAACGCCACCAAAATCTCCCACTTGGTTTTCTTTGAACCAGCTATGTTAATCTTTTGCTTCTTTATAATGTTGGTTCATCCCAATTAATCTTTGTCAACACTTCCTTGAATTTCCTTCAATTTTTCTGCAAAAGCAATTACATCATCTCTAACACATGGCTGACTTGATACATTAGCAAAGTTTATAATTTGACTCAGAACATGCCCACACTATTTTAAAAGGACATTTCCCTGCAGTTCTATTTACAAAACTATTTTAAGCAAACTCAGCTTTTGCCAAACAAAGATGTCATTGCTTAATGTTATCTTTGGCAAAACATCTTAACAAATTGCCCAACTCTGATTCACCACTTCTGTCTGACCATCATCTGTTTGTGGATGAAATGTACTACTATATTACACCTTAGTAGTCACTAGTTTTCACAAAGTCCAAAAAGACTTAGATAATCTTACATCTCCATCATATGTAATTGTTTGTGGCAAACAATGCAGTCGAACCAGCTCTCTAAAGAAAAAAAAATTTGCAACATGCATTGCATTCAAGACCTTTTTGTAAGCAATAAAATGCACCATTTTAGAGAAACAACCAGCAATAACCAGCATTGAATCCATACCCCTTGTCTATGGCAAGCCTAACAAAAATCCATACTGACTTCTGTCCATGGAGGTGTGGGTACTCGTAAAGGAGTGTACAAACTAATAATTTGTTATCACCCTTTAGAATCTTGGCATGTTCGACACCCCTCAACACGTCTATATACACCTCCGCATAAGCTAGGCCAAAAGTATCTCTCAGCTACCAAATCTAGTGGCTTATTTCTACCAAAATATCCTCCCAAACCACCACCATGCGGTTCTTCAATCAGCAACTCCCTTCAAGAGCCTTCTGGAATGGATAATTTAACACCCTTAATTAAAAAAAAAAATCCATTGTTGATAACAAATTTCACATAGATTTTACTTTCTCTAGCTTCAAGCATTTTTCAATGTCATCAAAATATGGATCGTCCTTGTATTTCTATCTAATGACTTCCAACCCCACAATATTGGTGGTCATTGTTTCCAGCAAATAAACCCTTCTATTTAATGCATCAACCACTTTGTTTTGACATCTAGCCTTGTGTCGCAGCCGCATGAATGTGTATTATTGCAAGAATGCTACCCATTTCGTGTGTCTTTGGCTCAACTTCTTTTGAGAATTGGGAAAAAAAATTCAAAGCTCCATGATGAGAATGGAGAAAGAAAGCTTGAACAATAGCATAAAATTCAACATTATAAGTTGAGTAATTCTCTCGAGCTATATTGAGTTTCTCACTTAAAAAAAAACAATTGCAGGTCCTTCTTGACTTAAAAGGACTCTAATTCCCACATTTGATGCATCACAATTTGCTTCAAAGATTGCCAAAATCTAGGAGAGCTAGGACCGGTGGTTTAGTTATTCTGATCAATTTGACGCTCTCCTCTGCTTGTAAATTCCAGCTGTTCATTCCTCGAGGCAATTATCCTCGAGGCACTCAGTAATTGGAGCCAGCACAGAGATGAAATTATTTTTTTTAACCTCATGTAGAATGTAGAAAAACCATCAAAACTTCTAATTTTTAGAACAATTTAGGAGTGGACCAGCTTATGATTGTTTGCACCATGGTTGGATCAACTTCAATACCTCTAGCTTGAAAAAAAAATAAATCCCAAAAACTCCAACCTATCAACCATCACAGTTTTTTTTTTTTTTTTTGCATAAAGTTGGTTCTACCTTAGAAGCTTAGGGACAACTCTCAAATCATGAATGTATCTTGTAATCTTAGCTAAAGATCAAAATGTTGTCAAAATACACAACTATAAACTTCCTAATGCATGGTTTAAGAACTTGGTTTGTGAATCTCATGAAAGTGGTTTGAGCATTTATAAGACCAAATAGGATGACTAGTCATTCAAAGAGCACATCCTTGGTTTTAACATTGTTTTCCATTCATCCCTTTCTCTAATTCTAATGAACACCAATGAATTTGAAAAATATATTTGCGACACCAATCATCATTTTCAATGGCAAGTGGAACGAGCATTCTGCAATGTACACCAAACATCACCAAATTTCTCACATTCGATTTCTTCTTCTCCAACATTAGCCTCTTCTGTGTATTGCCTTTCTTCATTCTTGTTTACAGGTTCCTCATTGTTAACATTTTCAGCAACATTAATTTGTACATCAAATTTTCTTTTTGCACATTCATTCTAAGCATACAACCTTTCTTACTATATATTATCTCATTATCCTCGTGCAATCCTCCACTCTTCATGGTCAAATTCTTTTCACTATTCGCTTTCTACAATATGATATATATTCTCCACTGCCACAAGTCTATGGATGCACTTCCTGTGCTCACCTTGTATTCCTTACCATGACAAGTTATCTTCATAGTCCATCAAATAAATTTTTCTTCAATTATTATTGATTTGCAAACAATTATTGTTGTTGTTCACGAAAGCATGTCGTAGTTCTATGTCCTGATGTGACATTATTGAGATCACTCCTTGGTTTTCCTCTTCATTATATCTACCATAAGTTTGTTCAAGAAGTTCTCCCTATTTCTACTCTATTGTCCTTTCTAATCCAACCAGTGGCTGGCCTTTTTTTTTCTTTTATGACTCCTTGACACACCTCCACTGCGGGTGTACTACTGATGACTATTCCATGGAGACACTTTGCACCTCCCCTAGACTCTTGCTCACTTGTCGATAGTCATCAACTATCAACCCTCAGATTTCCTCTATACATTAGACATTTTGTTTGCTTTTAGCAAAGGTACACCTAAGTATGCAAGTGCTGCACTTATAATCCAACATTATTTTATATTCTAAGCATCTTCGATAACATGTCTTTGTGTCTTCTTTATTCTTATACACTGTTCCTAGAAATGTCTCATAGACATTTTCGTATCCAAGATGGTGACATGCTATAAAAAATTTTTACCATGGGTGGTAAATACGTTTTTCTCAATTAAGTATTCAACAAATGGTATTGTTGGTCAAATTAAAGTTAGTCTAGCCGTCAAGGATTACCCCGATGTTACTGTTAGGGCAATCTCTTGCCATGATTAGGTTTTGATGTGTGTGGCAAAGGGTTTAAGTTAGTTTGTTATGTTGATTTGATATGTGCGTTGAAGTCGTGCAGGACTTAGTAATTTGCACATGGAGCCGTGGTGAGTTTCACATATCATGACTCGGTCCTTGAGTCGGTGAAGGATTGCTTTGCGAAAGCCGTGCGCTTGGAGCATCCGAGGGACCGCGGGACGAGGAGCTTGGAGTGAAGCCGGAGGAAGTAGACTTCGAGGCAAGAGACGCGAAGGAGCATTGCAGAGTCGTGTGTCTGATGCTGCCGAGGGACGTGGCCGCGAACGAAGAGAACTTCGAAGGCGAGGGACTATGAGAGATGAGAGTGAGCGAATGTAACCCGGGAAGGGGTAGCTCTTAGGTGAAACTTGGCCATTTGGCCAAGTGTCGGATGAGTTTTCCCGACACCAGTCGACTGCCATGTCATGGCGGATCGCCCGAGTCGATGGTTAGATCGACCGTTTAAGTCACCGAATCAAGTTGATCACCGATCACGCATGGGCGATCGATGAGTTTGATCACCGATCGCTAAGGGACGGCAATGATCGATGACACCGTGCACGCACGTAATGGAGTCGATTCGCGAGCACTCTCGACCGATTGACATCACGATCGATGGGTGCCATCACGACCGATGCACATCGTTGGATGGAATCCAACGTGGAAAGCAACCGTTATTGGGCAACGGCTACAGGACCAGTCGAATGATGGGTGCCATCAGTCGACTGCTCCTGTGTCAACGGGAAGAAACCCTCTTCCTCTATAAAAAGGAAGAGGATGGGGCTTTAGGAGGTTAATGCTTGAACGCCCAACTACTCCCAAAGTGCCCTAAACGGTTTTCCACTCTTCTACTTGTTCTAATCTTCATTCCATTGTAGAAGAGTGATCTTGATTGTAAAGGTTACCTCCACCTAGCTTGGTGCAAAGGAGAGACCAATAGTGATTGGCTTTGGCGGAGTGATTCACCGTGGACGAATCGGACCGTGGATTAGCGACGTAGCCGTGAACCACGTTACATCTTGTGTTTGTATTGTTTTGTTTATCTTTTGCTTTGTCTTTGTTTATATTTGCATATTCCGCTTGCGCTAACGTTTTGTAGACGAGCAAAATACGACATCCAACGAACGAGGGCTATTCACCCCCCTCTAGCCGGCCGTCCCGATCTCCACAACAAGTGGTATCAGATCCAAGGAAAGCTTGTCGAGGACTAACCGCCACAACAAGCAACATTCAAAATGGCCGGCTCCAACATTCATCCACCGAAGTTCGAAGGGGAATTCGCTTGGTGGAAGAAGCGAATGGAGGTATTTTTTGAAATGAATTTTGATATCATGATTACAATGGATTCCGGTTTTGTTTTGCCTAGGGATGAAGAGGGGAAGCCAATAGAGAAGTCAAGGTGGACCAAGAGGCAAAGAGAGGAGCACCTTGCAAACTCAAAAGCCAAGCACCATCTATACAATGTGCTTCCTCAACAAGAAATAAATATAATTGGAGATTGCCTAAGTGCCAAGGAGATGTGGGAGAAGCTAGTAGAGCTTCATGAAGGCACTTCGGAGGCTAAACTTGCAAGGAGAGATCTCCTCCACTCCCAATTATCCAACATAAAATTAGAAAAGGGAGAAAAGGTAACTTCATTGCATTCTAGGTTTAAAGAGATTTTAATTGGGCTAACAAGTTTAGGTGAAAATCTCTCCAACCGGGATATGATAATGAAAGCCATAGATGCTTTTCCCCGATCATCCAAGTGGAGTTCAATGGTGGACTCATTTTATATTTCAAAGAATCTAGAGGTAAGTACTCTAGATGAATTTTTCTCCACTATGGAATTACATGAATCTAGGCTTGAAGGAATACAAGAAGAGCCAAGACCTCAACCTTCAAGGGGATTATCATTGATGGCAAATAAAGGGAAAAAGAAGATAGAGATCCCCTCCTCCTCCGATGATGAAGCTTCCTCCTCCTCCTCCATGGATAGCACGGAAGAAGCCTATATGGTAAGGAGGGTAAGACGTGCATTAAAAGGTTTTAGATTTAACAAATCAAATGATAGGAATAGGAGACCAAGAGGAAAGAGCATATGCTACAATTGCCAAGGAGAGGGCCACATAAGGGACAATTGTCCTCTTCTAAACAAGAGCAAGGAAGAAAAGAAAAAGAAGGAAGAAAAGAAGAAGAAAAAGGGGAGCAAGAAGAAAAAGGAAGAGGAGAAGAAAGCAAAGGAAAAGGGAAAGGCCAAGGCATTCAAATCAAAGACTTGGGATGACCCTTCCTCCTCATCTTCATCATCATCCGAGGAAGAAAATGCATTTGTCACCAACCTAGCATTGATGGCATTTGACGACTTGGATTGCTCCTCCACCGAAAATGAAGAATCAAGCACAAGTGGAGAGAGCTCAAGTGAAGGGGGAGCCTCCTCTACCTCCTCATCCGAAGAAGAAGAAGAGGACATGAAAACTATAGTAACAAATTTAACTCCTAAGAAAATAGTTTCCATGGTTTCTATCTTAACTAGGGATTTATTTAGAGCTAAGAAGAAGAACAAAAGCATGCTTGATCAAATTAAGGACTTAGAAAATAAGTTAGAAAAAGCACGCTTAAATGAAAATGAAAATATTTCTTCTTGCCATGATGATGCATGCTCACATGAATATATGTCATTTAATGTTAGTGATGCATGCATGGATGAAAATAGGGCTCTAAGGGAAAAGGTAGATTACTTGACAAAAGCCCTAGAAAAATTCACTATAGGCTCCAACACCTTGAACATGATCATAGGGAGCCAAAGAGCTAGC
This sequence comes from Wurfbainia villosa, assembly GCA_025175895.1. Taxonomy (NCBI): domain Eukaryota; kingdom Viridiplantae; phylum Streptophyta; class Magnoliopsida; order Zingiberales; family Zingiberaceae; genus Wurfbainia; species Wurfbainia villosa. The sequence goes on from CM045990.1 coordinate 80,831,875, forward strand.
TTCAACAAAAAGGGCCTAGGTTATAAAGAAAAGAAAAATGAAAAGGCCTACAAATGCATAATTGCTAGGGGACAAGATAAGAAGAAGGTAATTGCTAGGAAATGGATCCCCAAGGAGTATCTAGTGAACCCCATAGGCAAGAACTTATTTTGGGTTCCAAAATCCATCCTTAAGGGTTAGGATAACCCTAGGGTAGTCAACCATATGCAATTGACCTATATCATATTTTGGTTGACTTAGGATGGCGGGACAACATTTTTAAATAGTGTTAGGTGATGATAACGTGCCTATAAATAGTTAATAATGCTTAAATCATGATAATCAATGTAATTGCTATGTATATGCGCAATCATGATTTATGATTTTGATATTTGGCACATAATCATGAGAAATAGGGTTAAATCATGCTTTAGGTGATACTTTGATTATTATCATGATATAATACCTAATGCATGATAACAATTCAATGAATACATGTGTTTCATGATCATAATGTGTAATTCATTCATATATGTCATTATGATCATATGGATTGTTAGGGTGATACTTAACCTTGATAGAATTGCATGAATAAATGGTTAAGTATATACAAATATCTCTAGGATACATCTCACACTCACTATAGGCTACCATGATTGAAAACTTAGCATGAGTGAGATGTTAGGATGATACAAATGTCCACTAATGCCTATGGCATTAAGATGGTCATTTAAAGTATCAAAATAGCAATAATAGACCAATCATGGGGAAGACTTATGTTTAATTCATAGACATATTGCCCAAAGATCATGGTTGGATATTTCATATGTTTTCAAAACAATTTCTTAATCTAAATTCTATGTATTCATGTTTTGAAACAATTAGAACCAAAACTAGGTGTTAAAATGGATACTATCATAATCAAAAAACCTAGTAGTTTTTAAAGCTTTTGGATTTTTGGCAAATATCAGAAAATATAATGATTTTTCATGAAAAACTATTTTTCATTGATAGATATACTTACAAGAAATATGTTCCCCAAATTTCATGATTTTTCAAATTTTCTGGAATTTTTAATGTATTTCTGAAATTCGGTCCGAAAATCAGAAAGTTCTGAAATTCGCGTGCCAGTCGACTGGTAGTCTGAACCAGTCGACTGATGGCTTGAAAATCAAAACAGTAAAGGCCGAATTCAGGTTTTAGACTAATTTTTGATATTTTCCTTCTATTATACTTGATGTCATGAGTTCATAACTTAGTGTTAATCTTTTTGATGATGTCAAAGGGGGAGAAAATATTATGTTTAAGTTAATTATGATAGGGGGAGAAAATTTACTTTGAGAATTTGTAAAGAGAGTTTCATGGATTAAGGGGGAGTTGCATGTTGCTATATCAATGTCTATGTTTACATGCTTTCTTACCTTAGAAATTTTATCAAATGTTTTTACCTAACTTAAACGGATTGCCACACATCAAAAAGGGGGAGATTGTTAGGGCAATCTCTTGCCATGATTAGGTTTTGATGTGTGTGGCAAAGCGTTTAAGTTAGTTTGTTATGTTGATTTGATATATGCGTTGAAGTCGTGCAGGACTTAGTAATTCGCACATGGAGTCATGGCGAGTTTCACATCTCATGACTCGGTCCTTGAGTCGGTGAAGGATTGCTTTGCGGAAGTCGTGCGCTTGGAGCATCCGAGGGACCGTCGGACGAGGAGCTTGGAGTGAAGCCGGAGGAAGTAGACTTCGAGGCAAGAGACGCGAAGGAGCATTGCAGAGCCGTGTGCCTGATGCTGCCGAGGGACGTGGCCGCGAACGAAGAGAACTTCGAAGGCGAGGGACTCTGAGAGATGAGAGTGAGCGAATGTAACCCGGGAAGGGGTAGCTCTTAGGTGAAACTTGGCCATTTGGCCAAGTGTCGGATGAGTTTTCCCGACACCAGTCGACTGCCATGTCATGGCAGTCGACTGCTCTGAGTCGATGGTTAGATCGACTGGTTTAAGTCAGCTGAATCAAGTTGATCAGTCGACTGCCGGCATGGGCAGTCGATCGTGATGCTGATCGATCGGCCGAAGGGACGGCATGACTAATGACACGCACGAGCGCGAGAGTCGATCTCGTGGAGCACTCGACTGATTGACATCAGTCGACTGATAGGTGCCATCAGTCGACTGATGCCAATACTGTTGGATGGAATCCAACGTGGAAAGCAACCGTTATTGGGCAACGGCTACAGGACCAGTCGACTGATGGGTGCCATCAGTCGACTGCTCCTGTGTCAACGGGAAGAAACCCTCTTCCTCTATAAAAAGGAAGAGGATGGGGCTTTGGGAGGTTAATGCTTGAACGCCCAACTACTCCCAAAGTGCCCTAAACGGTTTTCCACTCTTCTACTTGTTCTAATCTTTATTCCATTGTAGAAGAGTGATCTTGATTGTAAAGGTTACCTCCACCTAGCTTGGTGCAAAGGAGAGACCAATAGTGATTGGCTTTGGCGGAGTGATTCACCGTGGACGAATCGGACCGTGGATTAGCGGCGTAGCCGTGAACCACGTTACATCTCATGTTTGTATTGTTTTGTTTATCTTTTGCTTTGTCTTTGTTTATATTTTCATATTCCGCTTGCGCTAACGTTTTGTAGACGAGCAAAATACGACATCCAACGAACGAGGGCTATTCACCCCCTCTAGTCGGCCGTCTCGATCTCCGCAACAGTTACTACAAATAAAAATATATAAAATTATTCATCATACCTATTTTGCCGTCATGAGAGGGCTCGTCGCCGCCAAATCCCCAAATTGACCTCGTTAATAATACCTCGAATTTCCGAAACATAAAAATCGTCGAAAATCCATACCAATCCAAAACTTTTCCAGATTGACTCGCAAAAACCTGCCAAACATGGCGAACTCCAAAAAAAATACCAAAAACCCCTAGGAACTCAAAAACCTAGGCGCTCTGATACCAAATAAATTGTCACGCCCTGGGGGAGTCCCCGCCAGACGAAAATCCAGTAGTATCTCCCCTGTACGGGTGACAATACCAAACTTACATACAAGGCCTACACGGTCACTATACATCGGTCAACATGACCGGAATCCAAACAACACACACAGGTAATAAAAGAGGGCTCAGGCCAACAATCAAATGATATAACCAAAAGTATATCACATCTAAACCTACCCCTTCTGCCATCTAAGCAGGAATACTCAATCAAATCCAATCGAACAAAAATACGAATAAAGGTCCATAAGGACACCAAAAATCCCCGAGTACATAAATCCAACTCCAGTACTAACCATATCTTCTAATAAAAATCCAAATCCATAAAACAAATAACCAATAAAACTATCACGATGAGGGGGTTTGGCAGATGGACTCTCCTGACAGCTTCATCCTGAAATAGATATAAATCAACGGGGTAAGTTCAAAAAACTCAACGGATATAGTCGATATGCAAAGTAAGATATAACTAACACTAATAATCTTGCCAGTACAGTCTCATATATATAGGGTATGCAAGAAAGAAATACAAAAGAACTGTACTTACCTGAATCTCCTACCCTGATATAGCAGCATGTGTCATACTAGAAGAAATAAAGTCATCACCATAAAAAAATATGTATCCTGTATGCATGACAATCATATGCAACATCTAAGACAACAATAAAAATGTAATGAACACAATACAAATGCTATCCATGAAAAATGCATGTTGTGCAAATGACATGGTCACCCCTGACGCCAGTCATCCGCCTCACACACGATGGTGAAGCCGAGTGGGTAAGGCTATGACAACTGTACACTCTGCGATCACTGCTCCTGAGTGACCGAGTGGACAGGATGTTGTCGGAGTACACCTATCCTCCTGCCCTAAACAGAGTGGGGGAGCAAAGCTCTCATCTCCCGGTGTCGTAGACCAGAGGAGGGATCCCTGCCCGCTACCACGCTGCCTCATCGCTACCCATGAGCAGACCAACGGAGCCTGACAGAGCAACTGCACACACCCTCCTGATGTACCACTAACCCATGAGTGATAGTGTGTGCAGACCATGTAACTGGCTGCGGGCTCAACTATAAAGGAACCCCGTCCATCCAGCATGCAATCATGCAAGATGGTGTATGATACTATAGCATGTAAATACCAACTAAAACACATATCCGAATAATATGCACAAGCAATAAGTACATATATATGATCCAAGTAAAACAGGGAAGATATAATCATAAACCGATCAAATGCATGTATCAAGTAGGCACAAAAACATGCAAGGCAGATAAACATGAAAATTATTATAAGCTATACTAACTAGCATATCAACATGACTATATCTAAGAGATAAGTCAAAATACCCGTCTGATAAAATGCTCAAAAAATGAAATGAAATCGTCATGACCATGGACCTTCCTCGTGATCGAAACCTGCATACAACATAACTATTGATAAGCACAAAAATGCAATCCACCGACAAATCAAATACTTAATCGATTTCTTACATAACCAATTAACCCAATGGCTTAATAAAATCTCGATCACCTTCCACCAAATATAACCGTCCTTTCGTCCAATTACTCGAATATAATTTCTCAACCCCTATCATCATGTGTACAACATCCAAACAAAACTTCACAGCTAACTCACCCAAAGTAGATCCATCCCACAACCCAAAATTTATCTGCAATCAACCAACAATCTAATCTCCACAACTTCATAACTGACAACACCCAAATAGAACCTCACAGACCAAAACACATTCGGAACCATTTATCGCTCACTTAACATACCACTTATGATCGTACAACCGACATCAACCCAATTACAGCTTTATTCACAGTTGTTCACAACCTGTGAACAAGCTTCACAGCCCATGAACAACCCAAAACACCATCCATAATCACCTCCTCCTTCATAACTGGCTAACAACTCCAAAATCAGTCCATTTACAGCCGTTCTTGCACGACCACCTCCAACCCTAACCGCACGATGCCACCAATTAGACCCTCACAACCCTCTCAGCCAGCAACTTCCTTGCTGCCCTAAATCACTGCCCATGTATCACCACCCGACACCAACGGCCACCCTTGACCACCACAGCCCATACATCATTGAACAGAAAATAAACAAGACGAAAAAACTAGGCATTTATCGGAAGCTTCAACTTCACCGGCAGCCAACCCTTACCCCCAACCTGTCCTGTTCGCCGAAAAAAGCCAATACCAGCCGCTGCGGAGCCACTGTCTGCTCCGGCAGAAAATCCAAGCCCTAAAATTAGCACGCGACGTCGACGAACTAGAAAGTGGGAAAAATCAGAGATATTGATAATGAATAGGAGAAAGGTGTTGTGTGGCTAGCGATCGTAGACTAACCGCAACGGCGAGATGAGGCAGCGGCGTTGCGGTGGCTACGACGCCACGAATCGAGGGAAGAATGCGCCGCAGTCCGATCATCGACGATGGCAGAGGAGCCGACGATGTGGTCAGAGATACAAGCGCTGATGCACCGGGCGATGATGGCGGAAGCGCGGGGGTGCTGCGCGCGGCTCGGGCAAGCAGCGGCAAAGGAAGGTTCTATCACCGCCATCTGCCGTGAGGAGAAAAGGCAAGAGGAGGAAGAGGGAAGGGTCGTGCAGTGAAATGTCGCAGAAGAAGAAGAAAACCAGCGTCGCGTCGCTTGGAAACCGATCGCAAGAGAAAGAGGTGGTCGCGAGGGGAAAAATCGGCTCACGGGGAAAACTGGGATCAATCCCTAATCATCCGAACTACCCCTTTATAAATAACTAAAAACCTAGGTTTTATTTTTTAATAATCCCTTAGAAAATTTAATTATCCCCGTAATTATCTCGTACAAGCTCCGTTTAAATCCAGAAAAATTCAAAATTTTTTTTTAAAATTTCCTAAAAATCCTGAAAAATTCCCAGGATTATTTTTCTAAATTCTTTGGCCATTTAATTTAGTATTTTAAATTTTTCATTTTTAACAAGGTGAATACATTGGGTTAATCTCGAAAGAGACATCCGATAACCTTTGATAAATTTCCTTCAAGAATACACATCGATATAATAGATAATTGCCAAGGCAATAGACATTGTAGCGAAACCAAAGTCCTAAGTTTCTTCATAATTTCATCCTATAATCATTTCTCGATCTCTTGTTTCCCTTCCCTATCCAACTACCATTCGAATATTTATTCTTCTAGATAATCTTTCATTGCACTCATTCGGTACTTGACCAATCTCTATGGGATCGATATTTTTATTACTTGACAATGACCATGAGAATGCAGAGTCACCACATCACAAGGAAGGCATGTCAGAATGGCACTCTCGACCATTGGCTTCCAAGTCTTTATAAAAGGGATCTTGGATCTTGGAGAAGATAACATTTTTCCATCATAGAAACATCTTTAAAGCTCTCCAAGTATTTTCCAAGTGATTTCTAAGGTTTTCGATCTCAATCTCTTCTTCTAAACTCATTCATCAAATTTTTGTAAGAAGAAGAGATCATTATCATTGTAATAAGGTTTCCTCTGGTGTTCACCCAAAGGAGAAGATAGTGAAAAGCTTGCAAGAGGAGTACTCAACTTAAAGATTGTCGTGGAGTAGGAGTGGATCTTCGAACCACGTTACATCTTTGTGTTAGCATTGTTTTCCTTGTTTCATTCTAGTTTTTCAATTCATATTTTGCTTCCACTAACGAGTTGTAGAAACAAGTCAAAGGAAGGCTACTCCCCCCCCTCTAGCCTTAATAAGATCCCCAACATGTCCTTAATGATGGTCTTCCTGAGCGGCCTACTAACAATTCTACTAATGATCAAAAGTTGATCTAGCAGAAGCATGTGGCTAACTCCTATATAGTAGGATATATCATGCTAGCTTCAATGCCTCCTGAGATGCAGAAGAAACACAAGCATATGGTGTTGGTGCAGGGGCACCAGATAATCGAACTTGTATTTTGATTATGGCAAAGACACAAAGTTAAGTTTACATCGTTATCTCACGAGTTGAATCAAGTGTGCAGGAATGCTAAGCTAAGCCGAAGGTCGTCGACACCCGGAGGGAACCGTGGTGGTTGGGTGACACCAGGAGGACTTCGGAGGAAGCCGAAGAAATTAGGTGGAGACCGGAAGTGAAGCTTCAAAGCTATGAACTTATGGTACGCTCATGTGTGCGAGAGAATGCAAGGTCATGTCCTCCGTACGGGGACATCCTTAGGCGACGATCCAACCAAGACTTCCCGTGGAAGGTCTAAGTTGAGATCGGATGGTAAATGACCATCAAATTTACTTATATTAACTGCATTTTCGAGCTAACTCTTCATTCACCAGAACCCTAGAAACAATGATCGCCACCTATTGGCAATGATTACGCTTCCATCACGATCTAGGGTTGATCAGTCGACTGATGTTCAAATTCCAACTTCGAGGAGAGTCAAAACCTCATCCCCTTATCTTAGGGTAAGGTGGCTTTTGAAGATAAGGCTTGAGCTCAACGATTAGGGTTTCTCAAGGCTATAAAAGAAGGGTCATTCTTCACCATTTCATTCATTCCAAAGCTCTTCAAGTGCTTCCAAAATGCTGCGACACTCTGACGATCCTACGATAACGAAGCGTTGTCGATACGACGACAACCCGAGCTCAAACTACCATCGCTTAAGTTGTCGATAAAGGCTTTACTTTAAGCATATTTTAAACATTGTATTCTTTCTTTTTATCGGTGCTTTAATCGGAACGAGGAGAGGGGGAGTGTCCCTCTACCTCAAGTTTTATCATTTTATTGTAACCGTTCACTCCTACCTCCAACGAGGAGGAGTATTTTAGTGATTTGCCCTCCGTACACGGTCTAGGACCATTAGGGCCTTGGATTAGCAGCCGAAAGGCTGTGAACCAAGTAAAATTGCATTTGTCTTGTTTTATTTTTCACTGCACTTTACTCTTCTTGCTTATCAAATCTACGAACGAACGAAAAGTTTTTGTGCGCTATTCACCCCCCCTCTAGCATTCATATCGATCCAACAAGTGGTATCAGAGCCGGGAGCGCTACGATTTGGTGAACCACTAATCTAGCATCTTTTAATAGATTTTTATTATTTATTATTGGTTTTTTTTCGAATGTTTCATTTCGTTTGATTTCATTCTTCCGCACTACTAATCCAAGACGAAAAGTCTTGGTACATTTGGTTGTTTTTGTTTTTGCGAGGTATTATTTTTTGTCTAAATGGCCCATCTCGAAGGGTTTAGCACCGTCTGACCTCCATTTTACAATGGAGATGACTTTCGTTACTGGAAGGGTCGGATGGAGTGCTTCCTAAAGACCCAAATCGAGATGTGGATCATAATCCAAACCGGATTCACACTTCCTACTAATGAAGTGGGTGAATCGTTAGATTACGATCAATGGACAAATGCCATGAAAAGACAAGTGAAAGTCAATGCCAAGGTGACCCAAATCCTTCAATGTGGCTTGTCCAAAGAGGAGCTAAACTGCGTCAGCCCCTTCATAAGTGTGAAAGATCTATGGAACAAACTCGTAGAACTACACAAAGGAACCGACGACGCGAAGGTGTGTAAACGCGACTTACTTTTCAATAAGTTGTATAACCTTAAGATGCAGAAACACGAGACGGCAACACAACTACACGCTCGTATACAAGACATTGTCAACAGCCTGCACTCCATCGGACAAAAGGTCGAAAATCGAGACCTTATAAGGTATGCACTTAATGTTTTTCCTAGGACTACCCTGTGGGCATCCATGGTCGATGCCTACAAGGTTTCTAAGGACCTCTCTAAGATTAAATTAGATAAATTATTCTCTAAATTCAAACTTCATGAACAAACTAACGTGGTCTGGGCGAAGAATGGAGTTGCCTTACTTGCAGGTCAAAGAAGAAAAGGAAAGAGCAAGCCACCTCCCGAGCAAGAAGATGAATCTGAACTCGAAGGCGAATCCGAGTCAAAATCCGAAGAGGAGACTGCGATAGTGAACATGGTGCGGAGGATTATTCGAAAAGAAAGAGAGCTATCAAAGAACAAAAAGAGGGCGCAATTCAAATCAAAGCAAAAGGGAGCAAAGAAAGTCTTTCATGCAACTTGGGACAACAAAGAAGAAGGCATCGACAGAGCATACATGGCAAGACCAGAAGAGTCCGAGTTAGAGTCCAAAGCTGAGTACAAATCCAACTATAACTCTGACTCCGACCCCGAAGACTACTTCGAGAAGAGACTCAAAGCCGAGCTGAAAGAGAAAGTCAAGGTTAGCCGTTCTTTAATTAGTACGCTTTATCATACAATTAAAATGCTAACTAGGAAATTAGCTAAGTCTGAATCTAGGGTTGAGTCCTTGCTTGAGAAGGTTGAAACCCTCAAGCAAGAGGCCACTCTGACCTCTTTGACTAGTCGAGTTCGAGAGGAGGACTCAACTCGAGTTGAGAAACTCGAAGAAGAGAACTCCCTCTTGAAAGGACAAGTCCAAGAGCTCGACGCTCGGTTGGACAAGTTCTCAATGGGGTCCAAGAATCTTAATCGACTTCTTGGAACTCAAAGAGTTGTATACAATAGAGCCGGACTCAGGTTTAGTTCAAAGACTACGAATAGATCTTATATGTCTATCGTAAATCGTAGTCATCAACGAGTCCAAGCTTGGGTCCCTAAAACTCTCTTAAACTCACATATAAGGACCAATAGGTATTGGATTCCCCAGGATCAAGTCCATTTTTGGATAGACCATATTGGTTCAATGGTCCAGGGGGAGCTAATACCAAAATAGTATACCCGATAACTTTGCATGATCAAACTTTTATTTTACTTTTTAGAACGGCTAGATAGGGCAAATAGTTAGTCAACTCTTGATAACATAGTATCAGGACACGGTGAGATGATAGGACATTAGGGAAATAAAGTCTCGTGTATTCGAGCTAGATAAGGCGTATCTAGCTTGGTGCACTTGACCGAGTGGAACTAGCTGAAGCTACCTCACTGTATCCTAAACTAGTTAGACCAGGAAGTAATCTTAGGTGAATCAAGTTATCATTGTCCCGAACTTGGCTTTGTCTAAGGAAGTGTTCGTTGTTCCGATCAAAGATGGCCCCTGTGCCTCGCCACGACCTGGAAGCCAATTTCTCGAAAAGGTGACTTGATGAGCTTAGGTTTAAATCCTAATATAACCCAAGGTTGACTAGCTTTAATTAATTTCAAATCATCCCACAAAACATATGGCGAACAAATTCCAAGACACATAGAATGGGTGAGATGATTAAGGAATAATTATAATATACATAACTTTTTCCAATAGCCATTTTTTAACTATTGCGCTTAAACGAATAATTATAATCAGCCAATATTAACTATAAAACTCTCTAGGTCAAAGTTGAGTGCCCCTACCTCTCTTATACCTCATATACTTGACTAAGGGGGAGAGTAAACTAACCCTAAGGGTTATAATTCTTTAAAATTATTCTTGAAAATTAGCTTATAAGTATTTTGAAACTCAAAGCTAAGTTTCAAAAACTTATTGTTGGTGCAGAGGGATATACCTCGAACCAATTTACTTAACCAATTCGAGACGCATGTTTGGACTCATACTCACTTTTTTATGCATGCTATAATATTATGCATTTTAAAACCTCTTATTTTTTATAAACCCCCGACCTTATTTTTGATTCATGGCAAAAGGGGGGGAAGAGTGTAAGTTAAGGGGGAGTACCACAAAATTTAAATTTAAAAAATTAAAGTATTTCTTTCAAAACTCACCTAGGTTAAGGGGGAGTTCTTTTAAGTGAGTTTATCGTTTACTTTACTTTCATGCTTTAAATTTCTCTTAACTTTGTGTTGGTTTGTTATAGATCAAAAAGAAGAAGATTGTTGGTGCAGGGGCGCCAAATAATCGAACTTGTGTTTTGATTATGGCAAAGACACAAAGTTTAGTTTACATCGTTATCTCATGAGTTGAATCAAGTGTGCACGAATGCTAAGCTAAGCAGAAGGTCGGCGACACCCGGAGAGAACTGTGGTAGTCGGGCGACACCAGGAGGACTTCGGAGGGAGCTAAAGAAATCAGGTGGAGACCGGAAGCGAAGCTTCAAAGTTATGAACTTAAGGTACGCTCGTGTGTACGAAAGAATGCAAGTGTGCATGGAAAGTCCAAACATGGTCTTGGTAATTGAAAAGTCCAAGTTATGGGTACTAGGCAATTAGGAGGTCCAAGGGTAGATCTGGCGGCATAAAATCCAAGCATGGGTCTTGGCGTTGTAAGTCCAAATGGATCTTGACAATATGAAAGTCCAAGGGAGTAAGTTTGGTGGTGTAAAGTCCAAGCATGGGTCTTGGTAGCAAAAGTCCAAATGAACCTTGGCAAAGGACTCGGTTAGCATGCATAGCTGATGGAAGCACTTGAAGGCTAATGCGAAGGATTATGAGTCGCGAACTCGAGGGATTCGAGAGGCGTGAGGTTGATAGTGGTGGCTAGAAAGCTTAGGTCTAGGCTAAGGGGGGAAATCAAGTATGAGAGGATTATACTTGGGTTAAACCTCATGTTTGAGGTTTACCAGTCGACTGGGGTTATGAACCAATCGACTTGCTGAGTGTTTGACACTCGGGAGCCTAGTTGACTCGGGCTAATTGACTGGGGTTAAGACAAGTCGACTGGTCGAGTAGTCGACTAAGCTTCGACTACTCAACTTGTGTTCGGGGTAGTCGACAGCCATTTGTGGCCAGTCCACTAGTGCACATCAATCGACTGCCAATGATGGGCAGTCGATAAGTGGTGGTGGATACAAGCACAGAATGTCACGTAGTCAACTAGCCAATCGACTACTAGGTTGGCAGTCGACTGCTAGGGTATCCGTTGGAGTAATCCAACATGAATTAAATCTGTTGTGATACAACGACACTGTGGGCAATCAACTACCAGGTGGAAATCCAGGTTGTGCATGCTTTAAAAGGAGATTGATGGGAGGAGTTGAAGTTGTCGGTTTATGGTGACCTTGAAGAGGAATTGCTACTACATTCCTGACCTTCCAAGCTCATCCAAGGAAACCAAAGTGAAAGCAATCAAAATCTCTCTTTTAAAGTGTTCTTTACTTGTAATTGTTTGTATTTGCTTTGTATTTCATTTTGGTTGTATTCTTATTGTTGTAAGTGTAGGGGATCGATGTGTATGTTGGTCGACTAGAGGGGGGTGAATAGCCCTCTTTCGTCATACAGTGGAATACGATCGTTCTCGTTGCGTGCTCGTCTACAATTGTCATTAGTGCAGTGGAATACTAATACAAATATGAATACTAACAACAATACAAGCATACGCAAACACACACGATATACGTGGTTCGGAACCGAATGGTTCCTACTCCACGGGTGAGCTCTCTAAGCTCTAGTTATGCGCACGACACTAACTAAACCACTCCTTCTCGACAACACGTCGGAGGTAGAGAAACCTTTCACAAGCAATTACAATGTAATATAGAAATACAAGCAAATACACAAATACAATACACAAGAAAACTTTCACCGATTGCTTTGATCGCTTTGCTTGTTTCTTGCTTTAGATGGCTCTTGAAGGTCTGGAATGCAACAAAAATTCCCCTCCAATAGCTTCCCAAAATGCTTGGCAAAATCCTCCCACTTGAGCTCAATTTATAACCTGCATCAAGCTAATTTCGCACGCATCAGTCGACTGATCATGACCATCAGTCGACTGGTCCTGTAGCCATTGTCTTACAACGGCCAAATCCACGTTGGTTAAGTTCCAACGGATCACACATCAGTCAACTGATGGCACCCATCAGTCGACTGGTACCCATCAGTCGAGTGATGGCAAGCTCGACTAGCTTCTGTGCCCATGCACAGTGCGATCAGTCGACTGCTTACGTTAAGCAGTCCACTGATGTTGTCAATAGTCGACTGCCCTCCCATGGCAGTTGACTGATCATCTAGACTCTGTTTAGTCGAACACTGGTCGAACCCATACGACCTAGAGCAGTCGACTGGCACCTATGCCAATCGACTGATATCGGGTAAAACCTCAAACATCAAGCTGTTTGAGCATCCGACAACCAGTCTTAGCCACTTGGCCAAGTCCACATCATCCCTCATGGAGTTCCCCACCGAAGTTCTCTTCCATCGGCCTATGTCCCTCGGATGCGCCAAGCGCACAGCTTCGCAACGCCATCCTTCGCATTTCTTTCTCTCGAAGTATGCTTCCCTTTAGTCTCACTCCATTCGCTCCCCGTCTGGCGGTCCCTCGGATGCACTAAGCGGACGGCTTCACAATGCCATCCTTCACTGACTCAAGGACCCCGAGCCTAGTGAACTTACCAAGTCCTCAAGACTTCCCACATGCATCAAGTGCACGGCTTCGCAATGCATTTCTCACCAAGCACCAAGCACACGACTTCGCAATGCTTTGGATTTTCCCACACCAAGCCCCATGCTTGGATTTTCCATGCCAACTCCATGTTAGACTTTCCCACACCAAGCTCCATGCTTGGACTTTTCCATGACAATCCCATGTCATGAGTTTTGTCTATCATTAAAATACTATCAAAGTACTGCTCGAGTCAAACTCGAGTCAACCTGGGCCAATTGCACCAACAATCACCCCCTTTTTGATGATTGACAAAACTACCATCTCAAGTCTACCAATTCTCCCATATTGGCAATTCTCATATCCCAATGAGAATTCCAACGAACCCTAATTAGTAACTTGGTAACTTCTCCCCCTTTTTGACATTACATCAAAAAGGTCCTCCCCAAGGGTATGAATGTCTCATATCCCAATGAGATCTTACAATCTCTCCCTTGGAGGAACACATGCCTACAATCTTTCTAGTGATCCCAAATCACTTAAGAGAGGCAACCCAATTTTCCTCCCATGAGGAAATACATATCCATTTTCCCATGATGGATACCTCCCCCTAGAAGCTTGCTCCCCCTTGACCATTCCACCAACAATGTCCTTGGAGAGTCCCTAAGCCAATAGGAACATCAAAACTATCAAAATTAAGGCAAAGTTCAACAATGAACTTCCATCCACCTTAAAATTGATACTCTCCCTAAATACTTCTCCTAATCCATGTCCAATGGATTTCCACCCTTTCTAATGCTCTCCCAAGCATGTCCTAGGGTTAGGAGTAGTTAGGGGACCAAAACACAGCTGAACATGGGCCTAACACCAAGGTTTACCCGAAATTAGCATGTGCTAGTCGACTCTATCAGCTACCAGTCGACTGGGCTTGCCATCAATCGACTAGTATTCATTCTAGTCGATTGATAACTGCATTTGTAGTTTTCAGTATTTTCAGAAATGAATTTCTGAAATCCATAAGTAAATATACGTAGTTTTAAAAATCTTGAAAATTCATACGTATAATACTTATCATAAACACTATGGGTGAAAAATATTTGAAAATTATTTTACCCACTAAATTAAGAGATTGATACAAAGTCCAAAAGTTAAGAAAAGCTTCAATATTGAGCCCTCTTTGTATCATCCCATTCAATGGTGATAGCTATCAAAAGATAGACTTCACCAAGGTTTTTCAAAATGTTTTCAAAATGTTTTTGAAACCTTTAATTCCTTTTTCCTAAACATCTCACTTGTATCTAGATGTGTAAAACACATACAAGTCAAGTTTTTAGTGAGATGTGGGGATTTTGTTCTTTTAATGGTTTCATGCATATTTCTAGGCAATATTATTTGATTCCCATCAAATCATGTCATAGTCCTTAATTTCATTTTAGTTATATGCATGATGATGATTATGGCATAAATATTATTTAACTAAGCATGTGCCAAAATCATGATGTCATGGCATGTAAATGACATTTTAGCATACATGACATATAAAGAATAAGTCTAAACATGATCATGACATTTTTAGAGGTAAAAATGAAAATGATGTCATGACATGGCCAGCCAAATAAATTATGGCAAGTAAAATATACTAAGGTATAAAATACCTAAGTGTTAAATCCAAATTTCCATTTCTAGGAATTTATTCTATTTTGCCTTAATACCATTATCTCCCAAGTGTGTCATAAGCCCAAAATGACACACCAATACCTCTAAGACCTAATTGTGTCAATTTAAATCATTTTTAACTTCTCAAGCACATTGGCACATCCTAATGTGTCAACTCTACTATGGTTAGATTAACTACCCATCCACTTAGGGTTGACACACCCTAACCCTTCTAGCGTGAATCGATCACGCTCCTAGGAACTCAATACTTATTGGAGCTCCTTGGGTTAACAAGGTATTCACTAGGGATAACTTCCCTAGATACCTTCCTAATGACCCTTTTAGGCTTTGAAGTCATAGTCTTTTGGGTCTTTTCTAGGTCAACTCTAGAAGTAACTCCCCCCAATGACCTTCCTAGTGGCTTTCTTAGATTTTCTTAAGTCCATAGCCACTAAGCACATACCATGGCTAGTCTTAGGGATAGCTTCCCTATTAGCCTTGGTTTTCCTAGACCTAGAAATAGTTCCATAATCAAATGGAACATTATAATAAGTCTTCTTGGGCTTAGGTTTGTGACCCAAACCTTCCTTGCCCTTAAACCGTTCTTGCTTCCTAGGTTTTGACTTTTGGGCATTTGACCCTAGAATTGAATTTTCTATTATTCTAAGGGTTTTCTCCATTCTCTCAAGCCTTGACCTCAAGACTTGGTTCTCTAGCTCTAATTTTTCCAATTTTGAATTTTCATTAGATTTTTGGGAAATGTTCTTCCTCTTAGGCATGTGTCTACCCTTCTTAGGGTTAATGTCTAGATTTTCTTCTATTATTCTAATGGACTGCTTTGGTAAAATATTTCTAGAATTATGAGTCCTAGGTTTGTCCTTAGTTATATGAACATGCTTAGCACCTAAACAATAAACCTTATTATTTCTACTAGCATGCTTTTCATTAATAATGGCAAGAGAACTAAAGTAATTTTTAGCATGCTTTTTAACTTTAGAAATAGAAGGTGCATAATTTAAATTTACCTTAGGGTTAGCTTTATAAGCTCCCCCTACATGAGATACACCTTCTTGCCCTTTCTTCCTCCCCCTAGGGCATTAACTTCGGTAATGCCCCCTTTGATTGCATTTAAAGCACACAATGTGCTCTTTGCTCTTAATTGAGGGGACTCCGGCATCCTTTGACTTTGAGTTGACTTTTGGTGCCGATGCATTTTCCTTAGCCAATTTAGGGCATTTGCTCTTGTAATGCCTTTTCTCCCTACACTCAAAGCATATTATGTGTTTTTTATTTAAAATAACAACACTTGAGTTACTTAGGGAGGTCGAGGATGCTTCTTGATCACATCTTCCGGAGGTAGATGCTTCGTTTTGACTTTGCTCCGGAATAGAAACCCTTTCCTCCCCCTCAATGCTAGAGGTGGGGGTCTCCACTAAATCATCAACATCTTCAAATGTTGTGGGTGCTTCTTCCTCGGAATTCTCCTCTACTTGTGTCAGTTGGGAGTTTTCTTGGAATTTTATTATCTTATTCCATAGCTCCCTTGCATCCCTAAAATTACCCAACCTAGACCAAATATTGTTAGGAATCAAATCACTAAGTAATTCGATTACCTTGAGATTTGTCTCAAAGTCTTTGATTTGGTCTTGGGTCCACCTTGACTTCTCAATTTGCCTATTTCTTTCATCCCTAGGTAATTCAAAACCGTTTTCTAGGATTAGCATAAAATCAAAATCGGTTTCTAGATATACCTCCATTTTTCTTCTCCACCATAGAAAATCTCCTTCAAATTTTGATGGTTGGAGGTTGTAGTCGGCCATCTTGTAGTGCTTGTGTCGGTGGTTAGTCCTTGACAAGCTCCTTGGCTCTGATACCACTTGTAGGGGATTGATGTGGCTGTTGGCCGGCTAGAGGGGGGTGAATAGTCCTCTTTCGTTGTACGGTGGAATACGATCGTTCTCGTTGTGTGCTCGTCTACAATTATCGTTAGCGCAGCGGAATACTAATACAAATATGAATACTAACAACAATACAAGCATATGCAAACACACACGATATACGTGGTTCGGAACTGAATGGTTCCTACTCCACGGGCGAGCTCTCTGAGCTCTAGTTATGTGCACGACACTGACTAAACCACTCCTTCCCGACAACACGTCGGAGGTGGAGAAAACTCTGACAAGCAATTACAATGTAATATAGAAGTACAAGCAAATACGCAAATACAATACACAAGAAAACTTTCACTGATTGCTTTGATCGCTTTGCTTGTTGCTTGCTTTAGATGGCTCTTAAAGGTCTAGAATGCAGCAGCAATTCCCCTCCAATAGCTTTCCAAAAGTCTTGGCGAAATCCTTCCACTTGAGCTCCATTTATAACCTACATCAAGCTAATTTCGCACGCATCAGTTGACTGGTCCTATAGCCGTTGTCTCACAATGGCCAAATCCACGTTGGTTAAGTTCCAACGGATCACACATCAGTCGACTGATGACACCCATTAGTCGACTGGTACCCATCAGTCGAGTGTTGGCGAGCTCGACTAGCTTCTATGCCCGTGTATAATGCGATCAGTCGACTACTTCCCTTAAGCGATCAAGCGATGTTATCAGCGATCATTGCCCTCCCATGGCCGATCGTTGATCGGCGGACTGCTCATTCATGAACCGGTCAAACCCATATATGACCTAGAGCGATCGGCACCTATGCGATCCAGCGATGTCGGGTAAAACCTCAAATACCTTGTTTGAGCATAGCATCAAACCCAATCGATCCTTAGCCACTTGGCCAAGTCCACATCATCCCTCATGGAGTTCCCCACCGAAGCTCTCTTTCCTCGGCCTACGTCCCTCGGATGCGCCAAGCGTATGACTTCGCAATGCCATCCTTGCGTCTCTTGCCCTCGAAGTATGCTCCCCTTTGGTCTCACTCCATTCGCTCCACGTCCAGCGGTCCCTCGAATGCACCAAGCGCATGGCTTCGCAATGCCATCCTTCACCGACTCAAGGACCCCGAGCCTAGTGAACTTACCAAGTCCTCAAGACTTCTCACATGCACCAAACGCATGGCTTCGTAATGCATTTCTCACCAAGCACCAAGCGCACGATATCGCAATGCTTTGGATTTTCCCACACCAAGCCCCATGCTTGGATTTTCCATGCCAACTCCATGTTGGACTTTCTCACACCAAGCTCCATGCTTGGACTTTTCCATGACAATCCATGTCATGAGTTTTGTCTATCATCAAAATACTATCAAAGTACTGCTCGAGTCAAACTCGAGTCAACTTGGGTCGATTGCACCAACAGTAAGACCTTGTAAGAGGTTTCTCCGCCTCCGGTGTCATATTGATAAGGAGAAGTTTGACAATGGTGGTGTGCATTACTAGAGCTCGACTCGTGGAGTTGGAACCTTAGTTTCGAACCACATAAATTGTATTGTTGTGTTGGTTATTGTCTTTCGTTTATGCTTTATTTTGTTTCCATTGTGCATTGGTAACGATTGTAGACGAGCATGATACGATCGAGCGAAGAAATCCTAAAATCGCTATTCACCCCCCCTAGCGCGGTCACCAATTTCTCTACAATTGGTATCAGAGCAAGGTTTCTCTTCAAGGATTAACAACCGAGGGAGCACGCACTAGAAGAAATGGAGTTTCAAGAAAGATTGGGGGACAATATCACAATTCCACCCGCCTTCGACCGCTAAAATGCTCATATTGGAAAGGTAGAATGATGTATTTTCTAATGTGTGATTTTGATTATTGGATTAGCATTGCAGGGTTTGATGCTATGAAGGATAAGAATGGGAGAATACTCACGAAAAAGAATTGGATCAAGAAGCAAATCCAATATTTTGAAATGAACAATAAGGTAATAAAAATGTTGATTAATTTGTTACCTAATGATATTTTGGCAAAGTTAGGTGAGTTTAAGGATGCTAAGGAACTATAGAGTAAGCTATCCAAACTCTATGAGAATCCATCACCGGCTCAAGAAGTAGAGGAGAAAGCCGAAGAAAGCACATCATCATCCCAAGAGCTTGAGGATTCGAAAGTTGAGAGATGCTCAACATCCGAGTCAGTAGAGGAGGCTGGGGAAGTTTCCACCTCTAGGGATTAAGAGGGAGGAGCATAGGTCTTCAACACCGAAGCAAGAGGAGGAATGCTTAACCTCCGAACAAAATGAAGAATCCAACCAAAATTCGACTACCAAAATAGGTAACTCATGCTCAATTTTAAAAAATAAACAACATATAATGTGCTTTGAGTGTAGGGAGCATGGGAATTTCAAGAGTAAATGCCCAAAATTGGCTAAGAAGAAAGTTCCCATAGCACCTAAAGTCAAGGACAAGTCCAAGGAAGCCAGTGCAGCAAGGAGTACGTTGTGTGCTTCAAATGCAATTAAAAGGGGCATTATCGAAGCCAATGTCCGAGGGGGAGTCACACTAGGAAGGACAAGGGAGAGAGCTCAAATGTAGAGAAGCTCCTATGGCTAAGGTGTTGGATTGAAGCGGATCGCTAGAGGATGGGGGTGAATAGCGATAAAACCTTTCTTTCTTTCGAATTCGTTTCAAAGTAATTAAGTGCAGCGGAAAGATAAATGAAACAATAAAAGAGACAAGATATTTTTTACTTGGTTTATAGCCTTCGGCTACTACTCCAAGGCCCTAGTGGTCCTTGACCACGCACGGAGGGCAAAACACTAAAGAACTCCTCCTCGTTAGAGGTAGGAGTTAATCGATACAAGAACACAAAAAGCTTGAGGTAGAGGGACACTCCCCCTCTCCTCGTTACAATAGAAAAGCTTCGAAAAAGTAAAGAAACAACTGATATAAAGCTTATACCAATGTAAAAAAAGTAAAATAAATTAAACCTAGACGTCGGAGAAGAAGCACTTCGTTGTCGGAGAGTTGTAGCTTTGCGGAGGCTTTTTGGAAGCTTAGAATTGATGAAGAAACCCTAGGATAGGCCCTCCTTTTATAGCCTTTGAGCCCCTTTTCGAGAGGAACTCTAGACAATCACATTTGAGCACCACTCCCCTTGAAATGAGGTGATAAGCCTTGACTCCTCGAAGCTGATCCTTGACCACCAGTCTGTTGGGAGGGATCGATTGGCCGGCTAGAGGGGGGTGAATAGCCCTCGTTTGTTTGATGTCATATTTTACTCGTTCTCGTGTGCTTGTCTACAATTGTCGTTAATATACACAACGGAATAACAATAGAAATAACAACAGCACAAGCATAATCAATACACAATCATATACGTGGTTCGGAACCAAATGGTTCCTACTCCACGAGTGAGCTCCTCGAGCTCTAGTTATGCACACGACACTAACTAAACTCCTTCTCGACTACACGTCGGAGGTGGAGAAACCTCTCACAAGTTATTACAACAAGTAATATGAAATACAACAAGAAATACAAAGACAATACAAAAGAAAACTTTTACACAATTGCTTTGATCGCTTTCTTGTTGCTTGCTTTTGCTTGCTCTTGAAGGTCTGGAATGCAACAGCAATTCCCCTCCAAAGTCACCTCAAAAGCCTTGGTGAAATCCTCCAACTTGTGCTCCTTTTATAACCTGCATCAAGCTGTTTTCGCGCCCATCAGTCGACTGATCATGACCATCAGTCGACTGGTCCCGTAGCCGTTGTCTCACAACGGCCAGATCCACGTTGGTTAAGTTCCAACGGATCACACATCAGTCGACTGATGACACCCATCCGTCGACTGATCAACCATTAGTCGAGTGGTGGCGAGCTCGACTCCATTTTGTGACCGTGCAGATCGGTCATCACCGCCATCCTCGGCGAATGATCGATCCTCCCAACGATCGCCTCTCCTAAGAATCGATCGACACCGACTTGGTTCAGTCGAACACTGGTCGAACCCATACGACCTAGAGCAGTCGACTGGCACCTATGTCAGTCGACTGATGTCGGCTAAAACCTCAAACATAACGATGTTTGAGCCTCCGACACTCAGTCTTAGCCACTTGGTCAAGTCCACCTTATCCCTCATGGAGTTCCCCACCGAAGCTCTCTTCCCTCGGCTTACGTCCCTCGGATGCGCCAAGCGCATGACTTCGCAACTCCATCCTTCGCGTCTCATGCCCTAGAAGTATGCTTCCCTTTGGGCACACTCCATTCGCTCCCCGTCCGGCGGTCCCTCGGATGCACCAAGCGCACGACTTCGCAATGCCATCCTTCACCGACTCAAGGACCCGAGCCTAGTGAACTTGCCAAGTTCTCAAGACTTCCCAAATGCACCAAGCGCACAGCTTCGCAATGCATTTACCTCCAAGCACCAAGCGCACGGCTTCGCAATGCTTTGGATTTCCCATGCCAAGCACCAAGCGCACGACTTCGCAATGCTTTGGACTTTCCCATGCCAAGCACCAAGCGCACGGCTTCGCAATGCTTTGGACTTTCCCACCAAGCTCCATGCTTGGATTTTCCATGCCAACCCATGTTGGACTTTCCCATGACAATCCCATGTCATGAGTTTTGTCTATCATCAAAATACTATCAAAGGTCTTGCTCAGTCAAACTTGAGTCAACAGATTGCACCAACAATCTCCCCCTTTTTGATGATTGACAAAACTACCATCTCAAGTCTACCAATTCTCCCATATTGGCAATTCTCATATCCCAATGAGAATTCCAGCGAACCTAATTAGTAACTTCTCCCCCTTTTTGACATTACATCAAAAGGTCCTCCCCAAGTATGAATGTCTCATATCCCAATGAGATCTTACAATCTCTCCCTTGGAGGAACACATGCCTACAATCTTTCTAGTGATCCCATATCACTTAAGAGAGGCAACCCAATTTTCCTCCATGAGAAATACACATCCATCTTCCCATGATGGATACCTCCCCTAGAGCTTGCTCCCCCTTGACCATTGCACCAACAATGTCCTTGGAGTCCCTAAGCCAATAGGAACATTAACCAAATCAAAATTAAGGCAAAGTTCAACAATGAACTCTCATTCACCTTAAAATTGATACTCACCCTCAACTGACTCTAATCCATATCCAATGGATTTCCACCCTCTCTAATGCTCTCCCAAGCATATCCTAGGGTTAGGAGTGGTTAGGGACAAAACATGAACATGGGCCTAACTATCAAGTTTACCCAAATCGGCTGTGCGATCGACTCTCGGATCTGATCTTGGACTTACCATCGATCATTGCCATTGGCGATCATTGTCTTCGATTCTGCGATTTTGATTTCAGAAAATGGATTTTCAAAATCCATAAGTAAATATACGTATTTTTAAAAATCTTGAAAATGCATACGTATAATACTTATCCTAAGCACTATGGGTGAAAAATATTGGAAAATTATTTTACCCACTAAATTAGGAGATTGATACAAAGTTCAAAATTTAAGAAAAGCTTCAATAAAGAGCCATCTTTGTATCATACCATTCAATGGTGATAGCTATCAAAAGATAGGCTTCACCAAGGTTTTTCAAAATGTTTTCAAAATGTTTTTCAAACCTTTATTTTCTTTTTCCTAAACATCTCACCAATATCTAGATGTGTAAAACACATACAAGTCAAATTTTTGCGAGATGTGGGTTTTGTTTTGTTTATGTTTTCATGCATATTTCTAGGCAACATTATTTGATTCCTTTCAAATTATGCCATAGTCCTTAACTCCATTTTAATTCATGCATGATATGATTATGGCATAGATATGATATAGATAAAAACATATGCCAATATCATGATGTCATGGCATGTGAATGAAACCTAAGCATACATGACATCTAAACATAAATTTAAACATGATCATGACATTTTTATAGATGAAAATGAAAATGATGTCATGACATGGCAAGGCAAATAAAGCATGGCAAGAAAAATATACTAAGGTATAAAATACCTAAGTGTTAAAATCAATTTGCCATTTCTAGGGATTAAATTCATTTTGCCTTTATGCCATTATTTCCTTAGTGTGCCAAAAACCCAAAATGACACACAAATACCTCTAAGACCTAATTGTGCCAATTTTAAATCATTTTTAACTTCTCAAACCATATTGGCACACCCTAATGTGTCAACTCACAATGGCTAGGTTAACCACCCATCCACTTAGGGTTGACACACCCTAACCCATTTAGCGTGAATCGATCACGCTTTTAGGAACCCAATATCTATTGGAGCTCCTTGGGTTAACAAGGTATTCTCTAGGGATAACTTCCCTAGATACCTTCCTAATGACCCTTTTAGGCTTTGAAGCCATAGTCTTTTGGGTCTTTCCTAGGTCAACTCTAGAGGTGACTCCTCCATTGACCTTCTTAGTGTAGGTTTTGCCCGGAAACTCTGATACCAATTGAAGGGATTTCCCTTGTCGAGTCCGTGAGGGGAAACTTCGCTTCCCCTTCGCCTCGGTTGCTTGACCATGGTGATCCCTTCGATGTCCCCGGATTAAAAATTTAATCCTAGAAGGTCAGACAAAGGTTTGTTACCAAACCCTTCTTGCCCTTGATAGTCATGTCTCCTAGGTTTTTGTGTTTATACTGAGTATTATTTAGCCATTTACAGAAATATAACATGCTCATAAATCAAAAAATAAATACAAGCAATGAATAAATGAGAAAGAAGAATAGGTATACCTCCTAGTCTTCTAATGTATGACCTTCCTCCTTTTGGACGTCGTGTGGGCGACGATCCACCAAAAGTTGAAGCTCCTAGATCGCAACACTTCCTTCCTTGCTCTTCCAAAGCAAGAGAAAGAATAGAAACAAGGATATTTACCTCCCTAAAACCAGCCAACAAGAAGCAAGGAGTATCCTTGCCGCCGGCCAACAAAAGAAGGAAAGAGAAGGAGTTTTGGGTGTGGCCGGCCAAAAGCTCCAAGGGAAGACCCTAAACCTTTGTTCCACCGGCCAAGGTGAAGGAGAAGGCTTGTTTTGGATGCTGGCCAAGGTCTGGAAGGAAGAAGATGGGCGCCGGCAACTTGGGGAAGAAGAACAACTAAGGAAAGACTTTCCTTAATAGGTGCCGCCCAAGCTCCAAACCCTAATTCCTAACCTTGCCGCCAACTCCAAAAACCCTAGCTCTCTTCAATTGTTTTCCACGCCAACTCCATGCCATCCTTTTATAGAGTTAGGGATAAGCCATGAATTAATCTCATCCATTGGTTCTAGGGATTTAATCTCAATCGTCGGATATAGAGTTTTAATCTCAACCGTCGGATCTAGAGATTTAATCTCTACCTTTGGATCTCGAGATTTGTTTCTATCCTTTGGATCTAAGCATCATGAGGTGTTAATAGGCTACATTAGGGACCATGAGGAGGAGTTGGGTCTTGGCCACCCATGGATCAAGCCCACATAAAGTCCGATCCACTAATGATGATCCAATCCACTAAAGGTCCATCATTGATCTACCTCACCAACCCCCATATGATAATATGGGCTACATATATTATTTGTACATTTTCTCCCCGTGTTTAAGATCTCGAATGTCCGTCGATTAATTAATTTACTAACCATTAATTAATCAACATCTAACTCCTTGAGTAGTACCACTAAACCTTTTCATCATGCCGGACCAAGTCCACCTGTAGGGTTTACATGATGAACCTTATGAGCTCCTCAAGGGGACATCATCATCCTAATATATAGGACACGGTTCCCTCCTATAATCAACGGCACACCATATAAATAATATCATCTCCCAACTTACCGAGTCTATCGATTTAATCTATAAATCTCGCCCATTGGTAAATCAAAGAGATGAGTACCAAGTATATATGCCCGTTATTATATCGGGATTAAGAGCATGTACTAAATAATATCTGAGGTCCGATTCGATTATGTAGTCAGCAATAAATCGAATCACCTGCAGTTTGTCTGCTCAATACACACACAAAGTGCACTAGTGTGATTCTATGGTCAAGACAAACCAATACCAAATCACACTACAACCATTCCGATGGTTTGTCCAAAGTCATCTCGGTTGTGAGCCTTTACTTATACTTTACAAGGAGCCGATAACAAGATCTCCCGTGTGACACCACACACCATGTTATCTACAATGTAACGTATTAGACAATATTGCATAACCATAAAAATATGCAAACAATGATCATGTGATTCTTATTTCAAAATAAAGATGTTCATACAAAAGAGCTAGGCTTTCAGTATACATCCCAACAATCTCCCACTTATACTAAAAGACGATGCTGTCCTTATACTGCCATACATCTGATTCCCCTTCCCTCCACATGCCTATCAAAGCTCTCGCTAGAAGGGCCTTAGTGAAAGGGTCTACCAGGTCATCCTCTGATGCAATCTAGGTGACAGTAACTTCTACCTCCTTTACGATTTCTCGTATCAGGTGGTACTTGCACTCTATGTGTTTACTAGCCTTATGGGCTCGTGATTCCTTCGAGTTTGCAACTGCACCATTATTATCACAATTAATTGTTATAGTTCTGGGCAAACCAGGAATCACATCCAAGTCCATCAGGAAGTTCCTGAGCCACACAACTTCTTTGGCTGCCTCATAGGCTGCCACATACTCAGCTTCCATGGTGGAGTCCGCCACGCATTTCTGCTGGGCACTCCTCCATACAATGGCTCCACCTCCCAAAGTAAACACAAACCCTGAGGTAGACTTACTATTATCCCTATCAGATTGGAAATCAGAATCCGTGTAACCCACAGGGAGTAATTGGTCTGCCCGGTAAACTAGCATATAATCCCTAGTCCTTCTCAGGCACTACAATATATGCTTTACCGCAGTTCAATGTCCCTGTCCTGGATTACTCTGATATCTGCTGACCATGCCTACGGCAAAGCAGATATCTGGTCTCGTACATAGCATACATTAGGCTTCCTACCGCCGAAGCATAAGGAACTGCCTATATCTCCTCTATCTCTTCAGATGATCTAGGACACATCTGCTTAGATAAAGGAACTCCATGCCTGAAGGGTAGAAAACCCTTCTTGGAGTTTTGTATGCTAAAACGATCCAAAACCATGTCTATGTATGAAGCTTGGGATAAGCACAACATCCTTTTATCCCAAGGTTGTGACCCACTTCTCCCAAGTCCTTCATATCATACTGTTTGGACGACCATACCCTTACGTCTGATAACATTTCGATGTTGTCGCCAACCACCAAAATGTCATCTACGTATAGTACAAAAATACCACTACGTTTCCGTCACATCTCTGATATACACAAGACCCATCCGAACTTTGAATAAATCCATAAGACTGGATTTACTTCCTCAAAGCGGATGTCCCAAGACTTCAAAGCTTGCTTCAGTCCATTAACGGACTGATTAAGCTTATATACAATACGCTCTTTGCCCTTAGCAATGAATTCCTCTGGTTGCTTCATATAGATGTTTTCCTCAAGACTTCCATTAAGGAAAGCTGTCTTGACATCCATCTGCCACAACTCATAATCCATATGAGTTGTAGTACATAAGAGCTCCCCGACCTGACTTGAATCCATAGATTCAATCTCAGTATTCATTGCACTTTGCCAAGATGTTGTATTTATATCTTGGATTGCCTCGTCGTATGTCTAGGGATCAGGTTCATGTTTGCTAGGGACCAAATCTGAAGATTCATCTAAAAACATGAATCCAAGAGGCTGTCTAACAACCCTCCCACTACGACGAGGTATCATCTGTGTATCCTTTGTGACACGCGGTGCAGTGACATGTGGTATATCCTCTTGTACCGGTGGTACTAAAGAAGTGACTTCCCTTTTAACTCCTCCAGAACAATTTTACTCTTGGGCTTGTGGCTTATCACATAGTCTTCCTCTAGAAATCTGGCGTTCGTGTTAACGATCACTCTCTGATCTCTAGGACTATAAAACAAGTCAGAATAACTCATCATCGATCTAATCATCTCCATAAGAGTCCTATTCCTTCGCTCTGCTACACCGTTCTGCTGGGGTGTGCCAGGTGCAGACAATTGGGATTGAATCCCAGCCTCTGATAAGTAATTCCTAAACTCTCCCAAGAGGTATTCACCACTACGATCAGATCGTAGTGTCATCTTGAATAATTGTCTATGAAAAAGACAAAATATTCAAAACTACCTCTTGCACGATAGACATAGGACCATACGAATCAGAATGAACCAATTCCAACACATCTTTGGATCTATACCCCTTGGCCTTGAAAGGCCTCTTGGTCATCTTACCCTCCAAGCAAGATTCGCAGGTTGGGAGATCCTCCACTACTAATGAACCCAAAGGTCCATCAGCTATCAACCTTTGAATTCTGCTTAGGTTAATGTGACCAAGCCTAAGAAGCCAAAGATATGTTTGGTTCATCTTCGAAGGTTCTTTTCTCTTATTGGAATTAGAAGATGAGTTATTAACTTCTATTTGCATCGTGGGAGCTTGTGGTTCAAGTTATAAATTTCCTATCTATGTACCTGAATAGATAATGTCCCTATTCCTTTTATAACAAATCTGTCATGAAAAGAAATAGATTATCCATCCAAAAACTATTTAGAAACTGAAATCAATTCTTTCTAAATAAGGGTACATAAAGGAAATTCTTAAGAACCAAAAACCTTTATTTTTCTCAAAAGATAAATAAAACATCTCCCACTGCAATAGCCGCCATCTTCATGGCATTGTCCAAGTAAATAGTAATCTCCCCTTCAACTAGTCATCGGGTTTCCTGGAACCCCTGTAAATTGTTGCAGACATGATTAGTGGCTCCTGTATCTACTCACCAGGTGCCGGTAGATATCACCGCTAATCATGTTTCAATGACTAGTCCAAAAGATATACCTATGTTCTATTTTGGATTGGGACAGTCCTTCTTCCAATGTCCATCCTGCTTGCAAGTGAAGTACTTGCCTTTCGGCTTCTTCACTCTTCCCTGAGATCCTCGCACCATCTTTGCTTCACCTTGTTTCTTCTTCTTCTTGCCTTTCGGCCTAGAAGTAGAAACTCTTTTGAGCAATGATGGCTTGAGGACACTCTTCGAAGATTGCATACTAGCAGATAAGACAATATTTGGATTCATTTCCAATCAATATAATTTGGGTACAATAAGTTATTTCCTTTAGTATCAAAATAAGTGGACTGAAAGTCAATTTTGAAAATCTTAAGAATCACATAGATCATTACTTTAGATTTCAAAAAATTATTGATTCCTCAAACAATAAAATTTCGAAATCAACCAACACCTCAAATCACTGAGAATATCGCATGCCACGATAGTGTGGACGTATACGAATTCTACATTTGTAAGAGGAGGTTTTACCCATTAATTTTATTATCTTGTCAATCTTACTTTTTGACAAATAAAATTAATAGTTGGTTCCTCTTTGGCCCTACAAATAAAAGCAGTGACTCCGATGGGGAGGATACTTTTTATTTGCATCTAAGTGTGCACCATTACACGGTACTAAGGGAATTATTTTGGATTATGTGCCTTACCGATGGGGAAGTACACACGCTCCTAAATAATTTCCTATAACCATTATTTGACCTAGTGATCCGCAAACAAACTCATCCGATGGGGAGGAAGGCACTCAGGCCCACAAGTTTGTTGCATCACATGTCAAATTGTAATGGAGGCCGCGGGAATTAATTAAAATATCCCTCTCCCACTTAGTAAATTGAAAATGAGGAATTTTCAAGCACACACAACATGCTTATTATTACTGTAGATTTCAATAAAAATTATTGATTCCTCAAACAATAAAATTTTGAAATCAACCAACACCTCAAACACCGAGAATATCGCATGCCACGATAGTGTGGACGTATACGAATTCTACATTTGTAAGAGGAGGTTTAACCCATTAATTTTATTATCTTGTCAACCTAACTTTTGACAAGTAAAATTAATAGTTGGTTTCTCTTCGACCCTACAAATAAAAGCAGTGACTCCGATGGGGAGGATACTTATATTTGTATCTAAGTGTTCACCATTACTCGGTACCAAGGTAATTATCTCGGGTTATGTGCCTTGCAATGGGCAAGTACACACGCTCCTTGATAATTTTCTATAACCATATTCGACCTTGTGATCCGCAAACAAACTCATCCGATGGGGAGGAAGGCACTCAGAGCCGACGCGCAAGTTTGCTTGCATCACATGTCAAATCGTAATGGAGGCCGTGGGAATTTATAAAAATATCCCTCTCCCACTTAGTAATTTGAAATTGAGGAATTTTCCTAGCCTACGACATGCATATCAAACAAAAACAATAAATATGAAAAATAAGTTATTTTTCAACTATTATGCCTTTTGTCTTCAATATGACTCCCGTCGCATCGCCATCTCATCCGCTCCTCCTATGCCCTTTACGAGCCATTCGGAGATCCGAGTCGAGACTAAAACCTATTTTAATTTACATGCATCGATCCAATATTCCACTAGGGACTGTACATGAAATCTAGATCGAAAGTAAACTAAAATAAAGAGTGGCTAAACAATGCCATATTTAATTTACAAAAACTAAATACTAGCCTTGTCAACCCCGAGAATTCAACAAAATAAATATTTACACACATACAATCATATACACACATATGGCCATAATCGTCGGATCTTATGCCTTTAACCAAAGAGTTAAACTACGCATATCCTACTATTATCCGACACATATAATATATGAAAAAGTGCATAAAAATTAACTGAATCCTAAACACACAAAACCAGAAACCTTGGCTCTGATACCATTTGTAGGTTTTGCCCGGAAACTCTGATACCAATTGAAGGGATTTCCCTTGTCGAGTCCGTGAGGGGAAACTTCGCTTCCCCTTCGCCTCGGTTGCTTGACCATGGTGATCCCTTCGATGTACCCGGATTAAAAATTTAATCCTAGACAAAAGGGATTCCCAAAGCAACCAAGTCATCGTCGTGCTATTCGTTTAGAGAGGTCACTTGAACAAACTAGTTGTTCAAGCGACCATTCTCTATTCTACGAGTAGCCGCGGAATAGACGATGTCCGGATCGCCGGTTTTTGTGTTTATACTCGGGATCCAAGTATTATTTAGCCATTTACAGAAATATAACATGCTCATAAATCAAAAAATAAATACAAGCAATGAATAAATGAGAAAGAAGAATAGGTATACCTCCTAGTCTTCTAATGTATGACCTTCCTCCTTTTGGACATCGTGTGGGCGACGATCCACCAAAAGTTGAAGCTCCTAGATCGCAACACTTCCTTCCTTGCTCTTCCAAAGCAAGAGAAAGAATAGAAACAAGGATATTTACCTCCCTAAAACCAGCCAACAAGAAGCAAGGAGTATCCTTGCCGCCGGCCAACAAAAGAAGGAAAGAGAAGGAGTTTTGGGTGTGGCCGGCCAAAAGCTCCAAGGGAAGACCCTAAACCTTTGTTCCACCGGCCAAGGAGAAGGAGAAGGCTTGTTTTGGATGCTGGCCAAGGTCTGGAAGGAAGAAGATGGTGCATTGGGGAAGAAGAACAACTAAGGAAAGACTTTCCTTAATAGGTGCCCAAGCTCCAAACCCTAATTCCTAACCTTGCCGCCAACTCCAAAAACCCTAGCTCTCTTCAATTGTTTTCCACGCCAACTCCATGCCATCCTTTTATAGAGTTAGGGATAAGCCATGAATTAATCTCATCCATTGGTTCTAGGTATTTAATCTCAACCGTCGGATCTAGAGTTTTAATCTCAACCGTCGGATCTAGAGATTTAATCTCTACCTTTGGATCTCGAGATTTGTTTCTATCCTTTGGATCTAAGCATCATGAGGTGTTAATAGGCTACATTAGGGACCATGAGGAGGAGTTGGGTCTTGGCCACCCATGGATCAAGCCCACATAAAGTCCGATCCACTAATGATGATCCAATCCACTAAAGGTCCATCATTGATCGACCTCACCAACCCCCATATGATAATATGGGCTCCGTATATTATTTGTACATTTTCTCCCCGTGTTTAAGATCTCGAATGTCCGTCGATTAATTAATTTACTAACCATTAATTAATCTACATCTAACTCCTTGAGTAGTACCACTCAACCTTTTCATCATGCCGGACCAAGTCCACCTGCAGGGTTTACATGATGAACCTTATGAGCTCCTCAAGGGGACATCATCATCCTAATATATAGGACACGGTTTCCTCCTATAATCAACGGCACACCATATAAATAATATCATCTCCCAACTTACCGAGTCTATCGATTTAATCTATAAATCTCGCCCACTGGTAAATCAAAGAGATGAGTACCAAGTATATGTGCCGTTATTATATCGGGATTAAGAGCATGTACTAAATAATATCTGAGGTCCGATTCGATTATGTAGTCAGCAATAAATCGAATCACCTCTGTGTCGGTCCTGCTCAATACACACAAAGTGCACTAGTGTGATTCTATGGTCAAGACAAACCAATACCAAATCACACTACAACCATTCCGATGGTTTGTCCAAAGTCATCTCGGTTGTGAGCCTTTACTTATACTTTACAAGGAGCCGATAACAAGATCTCCCGTGTGACACCACACACCATGTTATCTACAATGTAACGTATTAGACAATATTGCATAACCATAAAAATATGCAAACAATGATCATGTGATTCTTATTTCAAAATAAAGATGTTCATACAAAAGAGCTAGGCTTTCAGTATACATCCCAACACTTAGTGGCTACATTTGATTTCTTTGAGGTGTTAGCCACTAAACACATACCATGGCTAGACTTAGGGATGACTTTCCTATTAGCCTTGGTTTTCTTAGACCTAGATGTGGTTCCATAATTAAATGGAACATTATGGTAGGACATATGTTTGTGACCCAAACCCTTCTTGTCCTTAGATGTTTCTTGTTTCCTAGGTCTTGACTTTTGTGCATTAGACCCCTTAACCGAATTTGATATTATTGCTAGGGTCTTCTCCAATTTCTCTAGCCTTGACCTCAAGGCTTGGTTTTCTAACTCTAATTTTTCCAATTTTGAATTTTCATTTATCTTTTGGGAAATGTTCTTCTTCTTAGGCATATGCCTAGATTTCTTGGGATTAACACCCAAGTTTTCTTCAATTCTCCTAATTGACTCCCTAGGTAAAATAGATCTAGTGTTTTGAGTCCTAGGTTTGTCCTTAGAGAAACTAACATGCTTGGCACCTAAGCAATAAACCTTATTATTTCTCTTAGCATGCTTTTCATTGATAATAGCAAGAGAGCTAAAATAATTCTTAGCATGCTTTTTGACTTTAGGAATTAAAGGTGCATTAACTAAATGTACCTTAGGGTTAGCTTTAGGAGCTCCCCCTACATGAGTTGCACCTTCTTGCCCTTTCTTCCTCCCCCTAGGGCATTGGCTTCGGTAGTGTCCCTTTTGATTGCATTTAAAGCACACAATGTGCTCTTTGCTCTTGATTTTGGGAACACCGACATCGTTTGACTTTGGGTTGACTTTTGGTGTCGATGCCTTCTTCTTAGCCAATTTAGGGCATTTGCTCTTGTAATGCCCTTTCTCCCTACACTCAAAGCATATTATGTGATTTTTATTTAAAATTACAACACTTGAGTTACCTAGGGAGGTGGTGGAGGCCTCTTCACTTCTTCCGGAGGTAGATGCTTCGTTTTGGTCTTGCTCCGGAATAGAAACTCTTTCCTCCCCCTCAATGCTAGAGGTGGAGGTCTCCACCAAGTCATCAACATCTTCAAATGTTGTGGGTTCTTCTTCGGCATTCTCCTCTTCTTGTGCCGATTGGGAATTTTCTTGGAATTTCATTACCTTATTCCATAATTCCCTTGCATCCCTATAATCACCCAATCTAGACCAAATAGTGTTAGGTAACAACTCACTAATCAACTTGATTACCTTGAGATTTGTCTTGAAGTCTTTGATTTGGTCTTGGGTCCATTTTGACTTCTCAATTGGCTTGTTGTACTTGTCCCTAGGCATTTCAAAACCATTTTCTATAATAATCATAAAATCAAAATCGGTTTCTAGGTATACCTCCATTTTTCTTCTCCACCATAGAAAGTCTCCTTCGAATTTTGGTGGATGGACGAAGCCGGCCATTTGTAGTGCTCTCGCGGCGGTTAGTCCTTGAAGAGCGACCTCGGCTCTGATACCACTTGTTGGGAGGGATCGATTGGCCGGCTAGAGGGGGGTGAATAGCCCTCGTTCGTTTGATGTCGTATTTTACTCGTTCTCGTGTGCTTGTCTACAATTGTCGTTAATATACGCAGCGGAATAACAATAGAAATAACAACAACACAAGCACAATCAATACACAAGCATATACGTGGTTCGGAACCAAATGGTTCCTACTCCACGGGTGAGCTCCTCGAGCTCTAGTTATGCGCACGACACTAACTAAACTCCTTCTCGACTACACGTCGGAGGTGGAGAAACCTCTCACAAGTTATTACAACAAGTAATATGAAATACAACAAGAAATACAAAGACAATACAAAAGAAAACTTTTACACAATTGCTTTGATCGCTTTCTTGTTGCTTGCTTTTGCTTGCTCTTGAAGGTCTGGAATGCAACAGCAATTCCCCTCCAAAGTCACCTCAAAAGCCTTGGCGAAATCCTCCAACTCGTGCTCCTTTT
The DNA here is from genome assembly GCA_025175895.1 of Wurfbainia villosa. Lineage (NCBI taxonomy): Eukaryota > Viridiplantae > Streptophyta > Magnoliopsida > Zingiberales > Zingiberaceae > Wurfbainia > Wurfbainia villosa. Next base: position 80,865,357 of record CM045990.1, read on the forward strand.
ATAACCTGCATCAAGCTGTTTTCATGCCCATCAGTCGACTGATCGTGACCATCAGTCGACTGGTCCCGTAGCCATTGTCTCACAACGGCCAGATCCATGTTGGTTAAGTTCCAACGGATCACACATCAGTCGATTGATGGCACCCATCCGTCGACTGATCAACCATCAGTCGAGTGCTGGTGAGCTCGACTCCATTCTCGTGTGCAGAGCATGTCATCAATGCCATCCCTCGGCCGATCCTCCAACAATCGACTTCTCCCTCGGCGTCGGACGTCACCAGACTTGGTTCAGTCGAACCCATACGACCTAGAGCAGTCGACTGGCACCTATGCCAGTCGACTGATGTCGGCTAAAACCTCAAACATAACGATGTTTGAGCCTCTGACACTCAGTCTTAGCCACTTGGCCAAGTCCACCTTATCCCTCATGGAGTTCCCCACCGAAGCTCTCTTCCCTCGGCCTACGTCCCTCGGATGCGCCAAGCGCACGGCTTCGCAACGCCAACCTTCACGTCTCATGCCCTAGAAGTATGCTTCCCTTTGGGCTCACTCCATTCGCTCCCCGTCCGGCGGTCCCTCGGATGCACCAAGCGCACGACTTCGCAATGCCATCCTTCACCGACTCAAGGACCCGAGCCTAGTGAACTTGCCAAGTTCTCAAGACTTCCCAAATGCACCAAGCGCACGGCTTCGCAATGCATTTCTCACCAAGCACCAAGCGCACAGCTTTGCAATGCTTTGGATTTCCTATGCCAAGCACCAAGCGCACGACTTCGCAATGCTTTGGACTTTCCCATGCCAAGCACCAAGCGCACGGCTTCGCAATGCTTTGGACTTTCCCACCAAGCTCCTGTTAGAATGTATACTGAAAGCCTAGCTCTTTTTGTATGAACATTTTATTTTGAAATAAGAATCACATGATCATTGTTTGCATTTTATATATTCATTATATATGTGTGCATATTGTCTAATATTTTACATTGTAGATAACATGGTGCTTGGTGTGGCACAGAAGATCATGTTATCAGTACCTTGTGAAATATAAGTAGAGGCTCACAACCAAGATGGTTTTGGACAAACCATTGGCATGGTTGTAGTGTAGCTTGGTATTGTTTTATCTTGAACATAGAGTTACACTAGTACACTTAGGTGTATTGAGCGGGGACCGACATAGAGGTGATTGATTTAGTCACTACATAATTGAATCGGACCTCGGATATTATGTTGTACATGCTCTTAATCCCGATATAATACGGGCACATGTACTTAGTATTTATTTCTTTGATTTACCAAAGTGGGTGAGATTTAGATGGATTAAATCAATATTCCCAGTAAGTTGGGAAATAATATTATTTACATGGTGTGTCGTTGATTATAGGAGGAAACCGTGTCCTATATATTAGGTTGATGATGTCCCCTTGAGGAGCTCATAAGGTTCATCATGTAAACCCAGCTGGTTGGCTTAGTCAACATGATGATAAGGTTGAGTGGTACTACTCGAGGAATTAGATGTTAATTAATTGATGGTCGATCAATTAATTGGTGTGGACATTCGATATCTTAAACACGGGGAGATTAATGTACAAATAATATATGGAGCCCATATTGATTTATGGGGGTTGGTGAGGTAGTTCAATGATGATCCTCTAGTGGAATGGAACATCATTGATGGATCAAGTTTGTGTGGTTCCGATCCATCGGGAGGCCAAGACCCAACTCCTCCTTATGGTCCCTATCGTAGCCTAATATAATCCTTGTGAAGTCTAGATCCAAGAATGTAAAACAAAACCTAGAACCAACGGTTGGATTAAATCCATAGATCCGATGGTTAGGATGAAACCCTAGAACCAACGGTTGGATTAAGACCATAGATCCGATGGTTAGGATGAAACCCTAGAATCGACGGTTGGGATTAAATCCCTAGATCCGACGGTTGGGATAAAACCCTTGATCCGACGGTTGGGATGAAATCCTAGATCCTATGGTTGGGATGAAATCCTAGATCCGGGGTTGGGATCAAATCCTAGAACCGACGGTGGAGATTAAATCCCAGAACCGACGGTGGAGATTAAATCCCTAGATCCGACGGTGGAGATTAGAGGAGGCTTAAGCCTAAATTCTAGAATTAGGGTTTGGCTCATCCTTGGTTGGGCCAACAAATCTTAAAAGGATAAGGTTGGTTCAAGAATATAGGAGTTAGTTCCTATATTTTAGGCTAACCAACTTTCTCCTAAATTCTATAAATAAAGGCTTAGGCATTGGCTAAAATAAGGTTTTTTTTGGATTGGAGAATTAGGGTTTGGCTCATCCAAGAGTTGGCAACAAACCCTAGAGGAGCTAGGGTTTTTGGCTAAGAAAGTGGGTGGCAAGGTGATTGTTCTCCCTAAGGTTTTGGCGGCGCCTCTTTCCTTCTCATCCTTGGCAGTTCTCTTCTTCCTCCTCTCTTGCTCCTTGGTGGCGGCGGATCTCCAACAATTGGTGGCCGGTGCTTCTCCAACATCTAGGTGGCGCGGCAACAATACAACAAGTTGGCGGCACTCATCCAATCGTTCCTTGGCGGCGGTTGCATCAAACTCTCTTGTTTGGTGGCGGTTCTAGAAAGGAAAGGTTTTGGTGGTTCTTCTCTTTGTTCGCAGCGGACAAGGAAGAGAAGAACGTGATCTAGAAGGCTTCTACTCGTGGAGGATCTTCGTCCACACGTCGTCCACGAGAAGGATAGGACATACGGTAGAAGATCGTAAGGTATAAAGTTTTATAACTTTAATTTCAGATCTGAGCATGTTCTTATATCTGATGATTATACATGTGTATATGAATATATATTGTATAATCATGGACCCCGAAGACAAACACAAAAACCGGCGATCCGTCCGTCGTCTCTTCCGCGGCTAACCAACTAGAAGAGTTGTGTTGCTTGAACGACTAGTTTGTTCAAGCGACCACTCGAGTTGTTAGCATGACGACGAATAGGTGTTGCTAAGGAAGCTCATCCCATCCGGATTAATCCTTTCATTAGTGAAAATTTTAATACGGGGACATGGGAGCCAATGAGCCTCCGAAGCGACATCCATCAATTGGTATCAGAGCCACGGTTTCTGGTTTTGTGTGTTTAGGATTCGGTTATTTTTTTTATGCACTTTTCATATATAATATGTGCCGGATAATAGTAGGATATGCGTAGTGGAACTCTTTGGTTGCAGGCATAAGATCCGACTATTATGGCCATGTGTGTGTATGTGAATGGATGTGTGAAAAAATTTATTATTTGAATCCTCGGGGTTGACGAGGCTAGATTAGTATTTAATTTTTGTAATTAAATACGGCATTGTTTAGCCGCTCATTTTAGTTTACTTTCGATCTAGATTATTTGTACACTCCTTCATGGAGTATAGGATCGATGGATGTAAATTAATATGATTTATCTCGGCTCGGAACTCTTTGGTGACTTGCGCACGGGAAAAGATGGAGCGGACGAGGTGGCGACACGACGGGATGCGTATTGGAGAACAATGCCATAATAGTTGGAAAAATTCTGATTTTTCCATATTTATTGCTTATTTGTTTTATATGCATGTTGTATTTGTTTTTAAAATTCCTCGATTTCAATTTACTAAGTGGGAGAGGGACATTTTAATTAATTCCCGCGGCCTCCATTACAATTTGACGTGTGATGCAAACAAACTTGTGTGTTGGCTCTGAGTGCCTTCCTCCCCGAGGACGGGTTTGTTTGCGGATCACTAGGTCAAATAATGGTTATAGGAAATTATCTAGGAGCGTGTGTACTTCCACAGAGGTAAGGCACATAATCCAAAATAATTCCCTTAGTATCGTGTAATGGTGCACACTTAGATGCAAATAAAAATATCCTCCCGATAGGAGTCACTGCTTTTATTTGTAGGGACAAAGAGGAACCAACTATTAATTTTATTTGTCAAAAAGTAAGGTTGACAAGATAATAAAATTAATGGGTAAAACCTCCTCTTACAAATGTAGAATTCGTATACGTCCACACAGAGTGGCATGCGACATTCTCGGTGATTTGAGGTGTTGGTTGATTTCGGGATTTTATTGTTTTGAGGAATCAATAATATTTGAAATCTAATATTTTGATCATTGTGATTCTTAGGATTTTCAAATGGCTTTCAACCCACTTGCTATGATACTAAAGGAAACAAACTTACTATACCCAAATTATACTGATTGGAAAAGAAAAATGGATAGTGTCTTAACTGTCGATGAGTGTCCTCCTAGGGTTGCGAATGATTCTGGGGAAAAGGAACTTTTCGGATACCAGAATCAAGCTGCTAGGAAGGAAGCCATGGTTGCTCAGAAGGTTTCTACTTCTATGCCGAAAGGCAAGAAGAAGAAGAAACAAGGTAGAGCAAAGGTGGTGGGTGGACCTCAGAGAGGAGTGAAGAAGCCGAAAGGCAAGTACTTCACTTGTAAACAGACTGGACATGGGAAGAAAGACTTCCCCAACCTAAAGAAGAACAGAGGTATATCTTCTGCCTTAGTCGTTGAAACATGTTTAGTGGTGTTATCTACCGGTACCTGGTGTGTAGATACGGGAGCCACTGATCATGTCTGCAATTATTTGCAGGGGTTCCAGAAACCCGACGACTAGTGAGGAGAAATTACCGTCTACATGGGCAATGCTTCAAAGGTGGTGCTATTGCGATGGGGAGATGTTTATTTATCTTTTGATAGGAATAAAGTTTTGGTTTTGAGAAATTGTCTTTATGTACCTACATTTAGAAAGAATTTGATTTCGGTTTCTAAATTATTTGTGGATGGATATTCTGTTTCTTTTAATGACAGAGTTGTTATAAAAAGAAATAGAAAGATTATCTGTTCAGGTACATTGGTTGGCAATTTGTATACTCTTGAACCAAAAACTCCCACGATGCATAGAGAAGTGAATAACTCATCTTCTAAGTCTAATAAGAGAAAAGAACCTTCGCAAATGAACCAAACATATCTTTGGCATCTAAGGCTTGGTCATATTAACCTAAGCAGAATTCAAAGGTTGATAGCTGATGGATCTTTGGGTTCATTAGTGGTGGAGGATCTCCCAACCTGCGAATCTTGCTTGGAAGGTAAAATGACCAAGAGGCCTTTCAAGGCCAAGGGGTATAGAGCCAAAGATGTGTTAGAATTGGTTCATTCTGATTTGTGCGGTCCTATGTCTATCCAGGCAAGAGGTGGTTTTGAATATTTTGTCTCTTTTATAGATGATTATTCAAGATATGGATACATTTACTTGATGCGCCGCAAGTCTGAATGCTTTGACAGGTTCAAAGAATTCAAGGCTGATGTGGAGAACCGTCAAGGTAAAAGTATCAAGACATTACGATCTGATCGTGGTGGCGAGTACCTCTTGGGAGAGTTTAGGAGTTACTTATCAGAGGCGATTCAATCCCAATTGTCACTTTGGCACACCCAGTGAGAATGGTGTGGCGGAGGCGAAGGAAACAGGACTCTTATGGAGATGGTCGGATCTATGATGAGTTATTACGAGTTACCTGTTTAGTTACGGGGTATGCTCTGGATCGACAATGTACACTCTGAACTTGGTTCCATCTAAATCGATTACCTTCTACCCCTGTAGAATTGTGGGTGGCGAAAGCCTAGTCCGAGACATATTGGATATGGAGTCTAGCACATGTCTTTGAAGCGATCTTTGGTAAGTTGGAACCTCGTACAGAAGTGTGCATGTTTGTTGGCTACCCTAAGGGAACGAAGGCTGGTTTGTTTTATAATCCTAGAGATCAGAGGGTGATCGTTAGCACGAACGCCAGATTTCTAGAGGAGGATTATGTAATGAACCACAAGCCCAAGAGTAGGATTGTTCTTGAGGAGTTGGCGGGAAGTCCGACTTGCACCACCGGTACAAGAGGAGACACCACAAGTCACTGCACCGCGTGTCACAGAGCATACACAGGAGGCACCTCGTCATAGTGGGAGGGTTGTTAGACAACCCGACAGATTCATGTTTTTGGGAGAGTCTTCGGACTTAGTCACACAGTGAACATGAACTGATCCTGGACATATGGAGGCACTCCAAGATAGAGATGTTGTATCTTGGCAAAGTGCGATGAATTGAGAGATAGAATCTATGGATTCTAATCAGTCTGAGAGCTAGTAGAACCACCCGATGGTGTAAAAACCATTGGATGCAAGTGGATCTACAAGAGAAAGAGAGGAGTAGACGGAAAGGTTGAGACCTTCAAAGCTAGGCTTGTTGCGAAAGGCTATACTCAGAAAGAGAGAATCGATTATGAGGAGACCTTTTGCCGTATATCTTAAGTCTATCCGGATTCTCTTATCTATAGCTGCTCATATGGATTATGAGATTTGGCGGATGGATGTCAAGACGACTTTCCTTAATGGAAGTCTTGAGGAGAACATCTATATGCAGCAACGGAGGATTCGTTGCTAAAGGCAAAGAGCATCTTGTATGTAAGCTTAATCGGTCCATTTATGGATTGAAGCAAGCTTCTAGATCTTGGAACATCGCTTGATGAGGTAATCCGGTCATATGGATTTATTCAAAGTCGGATGAGCCTTGTGTATACAAGAGATGTAGAGCGTAGTGATGTTTCTTGTACTATACGTAGATGACATTTTGTTAGTTGGAAACAATATCAAAGTGTTATCAGACGTAAGGGTATGGTTGTCCAAACAGTTTGACATGAAGGACTTGGGAGAAGTGGGACACATCCTTGGGATCAAAGTTATAAGGGATCGCAAGAAAAGGATGTTGTGCTTGTCTCAAGCTTCATACATTGACACTATCCTTGCTCGTTTTAGCATGCAGAACTCCAAGAAAGGTTTTCTACTTTTTAGGCATGGAGTTCCTTTATCTAAAGAGATGTGTCCCAAAACATCAAAGGAGATAGAGGACATGAAGGCGGTTCCTTATGCTTCGGCAGTAGGAAGCCTTATGTATGCTATGCTATGTACGAGACCGGATATCTACTTTGCCGTGGGCATGGTTAGCGATATCGAGTAATCAGACAGGATATTGGGTGCGTAAAGCATATATTGAAGTTCCTGAGAAGGACTAGGGATTATATGCTGGTTTACCGGGCAGATCAATTAGTCCCTGTGGGTTACACGGATTCGGATTTCCAATCGGATAGGGACAAGAGTAAGTCTACCTCGGGGTTTGTGTTTACTTTTGGAGGTGGAGCCATAGTATGGAGGAGTGTCAAGCAGAAATGCGTGGCGGACTCTACCATGGAAGCTGAGTATGTGGCAGCCTCTGAGGCAGCCAAGGAAGCTGTATGGCTCAGGAACTTCTTGATGGACTTGGATGTGATTCCTGGTTTGCCCAGAACTATCACAATTTATTGTGATAACAGTGGTGCAGTTGCAAACTCGAAGGAACCACGAGCCCACAAGGCAAGTAAACACATAGAGCGCAAGTACCACCTTATACGAGAGATCGTAAAGCGAGGAGAAGTTGCTGTCGCCAAGATTGCATCAGAGGATATCCTGGCGGATCCATTCACTAAGGCCCTTCCAGCGAAAGCGTTTGATAGGCATGTGGAGGACATGGGGATCAGATGTATGGCAGTGTGATGATGGCATAGTCTTTTAGTATAAGTGGGAGATTGTTAGAATGTATACTGAAAGCCTAGCTCTTTTTGTATGAACATTTTATTTTGAAATAAGAATCACATGATCATTGTTTGCATTTTATATATTCATTATATATGTGTGCATATTGTCTAATATTTTACATTGTAGATAACATGGTGCTTGGTGTGGCACAGAAGATCATGTTATCAGTCCCTTGTAGAATATAAGTAGAGGCTCACAACCAAGATGGTTTTGGACAAACCATTGGCATGATTGTAGTGTAGCTTGGTATTGTTTTATCTTGAACATAGAGTTACACTAGTACACTTAGGTGTATTGAGCAGGACCGACATAGAGGTGATTCAATTTAGTGCTGACTACATAATTGAATCGGACCTCGGATATTATGTTGTACATGCTCTTAATCCCGATATAATAACGGGCACATGTACTTAGTATTTATTTCTTTGATTTACCAATGGGTGAGATTTAGATGGATTAAATCAATATGCCCGGTAAGTTGGGAAATAATATTATTTACATGGTGTGCCGTTGATTATAGGAGGAAACCGTGTCCTATATATTAGGTTGATGATGTCCCTCGAGGAGCTCAAGGTTCATCATGTAAACTCGCAGTTGACTTAGTCAACATGATGATAAGGTTGAGTGGTACTACTCGAGGAGTTAGATGTTGATTAATTGATGGTCAGTAAATCAATTAATTGACGGACATTCGATATCTTAAACACGGGGAGATTAATGTACAAATAATATATGGAGCCCATATTGATTTATGGGGGTTGGTGAGGTAGTTCAATGATGATCCTCTAGTGGAATGGAACATCATTGATGGATCAAGTTTGTGTGGTTCCGATCCATCGGGTGGCCGAGACCCAACTCCTCCTTATGGTCCCTATCGTAGCCTAATATAATCCTTGTGAAGTCTAGATCCAAGAATGTAAAACAAAACCTAGAACCAACGGTTGGATTAAATCCATAGATCCGATGGTTAGGATGAAACCCTAGAACCAACGGTTGGATTAAGACCATAGATCCGACGGTTGGGATAAAACCCTTGATCCGACGGTTGGGATGAAATCCTAGATCCTATGGTTGGGATGAAATCCTAGATCCGACGGTTGGGATCAAATCCCTAGAACCGACGGTGGAGATTAAATCCCTAGAACCGACGGTGGAGATTAAATCCCTAGATCCGACGGTGGAGATTAGAGGAGGCTTAAGCCTAAATTCTAGAATTAGGGTTTGGCTCATCCTTGGTTGGGCGGTAACAAATCTTAAAAGGGATAAGGTTGGTTGGGCGGCAAGAATATAGGAGTTAGTTCCTATATTTTAGGCTAACCAACTTTCTCCTAAATTCTATAAATAAAGGCTTAGGCATTGGGCGAAAATAAGTTTTTTTTGGATTGGAGAATTAGGGTTTGGCTCATCCAAGAGTTGGGCGGCAACAAACCCTAGAGGAGCTAGGGTTTTGGGCGGCTAAGAAAGTGGGTGGCAAGGTGATTGTTCTCCCTAAGGTTTTTGGCCGGCGCCCCTCTTTCCCTTCTCATCCTTGGCCGGTTCTCTTCTTCCTCCTCTCTTGCTCCTTGGTGGCCGGCGGATCTCCAACAATTGGTGGCCGGTGCTTCTCCAACATCTAGGTGGCCGGCGGCAACAATACAACAAGTTGGCCGGCACTCATCCAATCGTTCCTTGGCCGGCGGTTGCATCAAACTCTCTTGTTTGGTGGCCGGTTCTAGAAAGGAAAGGTTTTGGTGGTTCTTCTCTTTGTTCGCAGCGGACAAGGAAGAGAAGAACGTGATCTAGAAGGCTTCTACTCGTGGAGGATCTTCGTCCACACGTCGTCCACGAGAAGGATAGGACATACGGTAGAAGATCGTAAGGTATAAAGTTTTATAACTTTAATTTCAGATCTGAGCATGTTCTTATATATGATGATTATACATGTGTGTATATGAATATATATTGTATAATCATGGACCCCGAAGACAAACACAAAAACCGGTGATCCGTCCGTCGTCTCTTCCGCGGCTAACCAACTAGAAGAGTTGTGTTGCTTGAACGACTAGTTTGTTCAAGCGACCACTCGAGTTGTTAGCACGACGACGAATAGGTGTTGCTAAGGAAGCTCATCCCATCCGGATTAATCCTTTCATTAGTGAAAATTTTAATCCGGGGACATGGGAGCCAATGAGCCTCCGAAGCGACATCCATCAGCTCCATGCTTGGATTTTCCATGCCAACCCATGTTGGACTTTCCCATGACAATCCCATGTCATGAGTTTTGTCTATCATCAAAATATCATTAAGGTACTGCTCGAGTCAAACTCGAGTCAACCTAACCTGGGCCGATTGCACCAACACAGTCGACTGATGGCCATCATTAGTCGACTAATGGAAGCATCAGTCGAATGTTGACCTCACGTATGCAGTCGACTGTTGGACGGCAGTCAAGTCCTCCAAGCTGGAAGTCGACTGATGATAGCTGCAAGGCAAAGTTAGCTTAACAAAAATATTATTTCGATGACCTCCGACCGTCCGATCTCGACCTAGACCACCTATAGGATGTCTTTGGTCGGATCTACGCTTAAGATCATCCCCGTAAAGAGGATACGACCTCACTTACTCTCGAACACACACGAGCTTACCTCGATACTTACTGTGTCACTTTCGCTTCCGGCCTTCCACTTAATTCCTTCGGCTCCCTCCGAAGTCACTCGAGTGTCGCCCGACCACCGCGGCTTCCTCCGGGTGTCACTAGCCTTCAACTCCAGCAATAGCAATTTTCTGCACACTCGATTCAGCTTGTGAGATAATGACATGAGCTTAACTTTGTATCATTTGCTATAATCAAAACTCAGGTTCGACATAGGTGCCTACTGCACCAACAATCTCCCCCTTTTTGATTTATGGCAAACTCACATACAAAGTTAAGAAAAATAAATTAAGTGCATTTAAGCAAAATGAGTATGAGATATGCATGAATGAGCAGGAGTATATAAAAACTCTTTTTCAAGTGCTCCCCCTCGAGGAATCCTCCCCCTTGACCAAGGGTGAGTACTTGAGAAAGAGTTTTAACTCTCCCCCTTGATGTTTGCTACTAAAAAAGAATTAAGTAACCGAAATTACTTAATATTGACCATAGTGTTTAAAATAAGTTTTAAGTTAAGAAATCAAAAAATTGATTTCTTAACCTTGAACTTTACCTTCGTTTTGTTAACAAAAACAAGTTAACTTAGGGTGCATTTGGTTGGGGGTTTTTGTTGATAACCTTGTTAGGTTATCAACAAAAACCTTGTTTGGTTTAGGTTATAAACAATTACCTGGTAATTGATCATTACCAAGTTATGAACAAAAACCTTTTTAGGGGGAATCGAAAAACCTTAGAGAACCAAGGTTTTTGTTGATTCCCGAGGTTAAGGAAACTTTTTTCCAATATTACCCCAAGCAATATATTAAATGACAACCACCGCTGCCCGCCGCCGGCTACCGCCGCTGGACTGCCGCCGCTGCCGCCGCAGCTCGCCGCCATCCGCCGCTTCGCTGCCGCTGCCGCCGCCGCCGCGCCGCCGCCGCCGCTATTGCCGACGCCGCTTCGCCGCCCACCATCGCCGCTTCGCCGTCCGCCACCGCCATCGCCGCTGCCGACCGCCGCCACGCCGCTTGCCGCCGCCACGCCGCGCCATCGCCGATCGACCGCATCGCCATCGGCCGCCGTTATTCTACCGATCGCTACCATCGTCATTAATATTTCTGTCGTTGTTGTCGAATTGATTGAGCAAAGACAAAGGATAATTTAGTAAAATGTTAAACTAAGTTATATATTAAAACCTCCAACCAAACAAGGTTTTTATCTAAGGTTATTCTTTATTCCAAGGTTATGTTTTATTCTCTGGTAATCACATAACTAAGGTTATGTATGATTACTTGAACCAAACACACCCTTAAGTAAGTTAAGTAAATGTGTTTAAGTTAGCCTTTACTTCCGTTTTGTTACCAAAAACAAGTTAACTTAAAGTTAAGTAAACATTGGCCATATGAAAAAAAAATTGATCCCTTAACTTTGGCCTTTTTAAAATTGATCCCTTAACTTTGACCTTTTTCTCCTCCTTTTGCTGTTAGTAATATATGAGAGATGTCCTAAGGCAATCACCTTATGTATGAACCATTTATATGATAAATGAAGATTCACTATTTGAGTATACATGTTTTATGTATTTGATTGGATCTTAAACTCATTTACTGAATGTCCACGATACGATTCACAGCATGAGAGAATTTGTGATTGGATCAAAACTAGTGAGTATCTCTACATGTGTAATTGTGATGTATCGGAATTATCCTTAGTCGATGAATTGATGGATTTGGACACCATCAATTCCGTCGAGACTAGCACGAGGTATACTCCTTGGTGTATCCAAGCAGTTGATTCTCACTGGCTGGAGACATAGTGATGTCCGGAGTTAATCGTGGATGCTAGTTATGGTAACTAGTTCATTGGAGTGACCAGTCGTAAGACTTCATATGGTTCTCTGCATATATAGATATGTCAATGAAGTTCTTACTGTGGCTTAAGTGCGATGTTTCTTTGACTTGCGGTATTCAAGTCATCTTGATCAAAGAGACTTATGCTTTGACATCTTAAGCAAGCATCTCTAATGAGATGTAGACCCGGGATGATTGGGTATAAGTCGAAGTGATCGAAGGTGTTTGAATAGCCTATAAAGGATTCACCACTCCTTGCGAGGAGATGTATACCCATGGCCTCTCGTCGGATTGTTACTAAAGTCTTTGGCCAAAGCATTACATGTTTAGAGTAAGGTACTCTTCAATACATGTGGAGTAACTAGAATCCGTAGGACGAGGAAATGATACTTGGGCTAGGTGTGACGTAGTCAGCCTAGTGGGGACTGACACAATAGACCATGTCCTGAACCAAGTGGGTATAAGATGAGTGAAGGGAATGGGGCACGAATCATTCGAGATGCTGAAAGGTTTCAGAAATAGTTCTGGATCAACCATTGATCTTTTCGGTTAATTGAGGATCATGATGTACTACTAGGTGCCACTCATGATCGTTCTATAATTAATGGTTAATTATAGACGGCCAACATAAACCGAGAACCTATTTGGTCACACGCACAACGAGCGTAATCCAAAGGATTTAAAACGAGCTTGAGAATGGGATTCTCAGACCGAGAGAAACAAGGTTTGGTTGGACCAAACATGAAGCGAGCATGAAATCGTTTCAGTCGCAATGGAAGCGTGGATGGGCCGTGTCTTATGAAGACATAATGGATGAACCAAAATGGTTTGGTTCTAATCCAATGGAGGAGAATAAACCAAAGGGTTTGGTTTATTTTAAACGAATGAACAAAAAGTTGATTCGGTTCGTTTTAACTTAAAATAAACCATCATGGTTTGGTTTATTTTAACTTATCTTAATGGAGCGAGTTAACGGGCCTAATAGTTATGATCCAATAACCATTAAGAGAATTAGTTCTCTATAAAAGAGGGCTTAAGGGATAATTAAGCCCTAATCCAAAAAACCCTAGCCCTAAGGTTGCCGCCCACTCCATTGAGGGAGCTCTCGGCGCCAACCCTAAACCGCCGCCCATTGCTCCTCCAACCGGCGTCCAGAAGGCTGCTTCCTTCCCCCTCGTCGGCGTCGAGCTGCTGCTGGTTAGTGCTCCGGTGATCTCCTTCAAGTTTGGCATCAAGGTGAGCTCTATCTCCCTTGGTTGGCCGGCGCCTATAACCTCCACCAAAGCTGTCCAGTTTTCTGGACAGCTTGTTCTCCTCTCGTCGGAGCGTCGTTTGGACGACGGTTAGAGCTCCGACAGCGGCTAACTTACCGGGGATTCGATCTCCGGTAATTCTCTGAGGTGGAGGACGAAGGATTCGTCAATTGGTTGACGAATACCTCTCCGGAGAAGCGAGTTTTGAGAACTCGTATTAGGATCCGAATTTGGATTCGGATCGTGATCATCTCTCGATCACGTCGTCTTCAACACGAGGCTAGTAACCTGTACGAAGACAAAGCTCGTGGCTTAGCGAAGTCATCTCGAGGAACTCGGCGTGGATACGGATAGAGACGATTCTAGCGAGGATCGTTCCGGTTGATGCCGTTCCTGCTACACGTCATACGAAAGGTATAACGTAGATAAATTTCCTTTTATTGCAAATTTAAATTTACGGTTATGTCTACACTTGTTGTAATATGCATGCGTGTGTTGTATGTGTTATAATAAATGTAGATTTATTATTTTTATTGCTTCCGCTGTGTTCATGTTTACGAAACGTGATCGAACACACACACGCCGCGGTGCCGGAAACCCAACATTTGCCATATATCGAAAAGAGTGAGGGTGTGTGGAATAAATAAAAAAAATAAGTATTAAATTTAAATTCCAAGCATGTTCCACATTATTTTGAAAATAATATACTGAAAATAAGCTCATCTATAAAATGTTCGACTCATATTTGGCTTGATTGATATGAAAGATCAACCAGTCCTGGTCAGAGTCGGTTAGTATATATGATTATACTCCGTGGTTCATGGCGATGCACTAGCTCTACATCTGGAAACAGGAGTAAGGTCCTAATATCTCACGCCCATCTACGTGGCTAAGTACACAAACACATTAGTCCTATGTGGTGTGAGATGTATTGGCTCCTTAAATCTATAGGTGCATGATATCTAAGGTATGTCCTATACTAGTTCCATGAAAAATGAAAAGTAAGAAATAGTAGTAATATAATTTGCAAAGTCCTATTCTACTACGCACATGCCCAATTTTCGTCTTAATAGACTAAATTCGGCTTCGGGTAGGGGTTTAGTAAATAGGTTTGCCAAGTTAGACTTCGATTCGACGTATTCGAGTTGTATGACTCTGTTGGACACATGTTCTCGAATGAAATGGTATTTGACCTCTATATGTTTGGTCCTAGAGTGACATATCAGATTCTTAGTAAGATTAATTGAACTAATGTTATCTACGTGAAGTTTAGTATTTGTAAAGTCTAACTTAAAGTCGCGGAGAGTGTGCTTCATCCAAAGAAGCTGAGTGACACACTCACCCATTGCGATGTATTCGGCTTCGGTGGTAGATAAGGCAACACAGTGTTGCTTCCTACTGCACTAACTTACTAGACTCGAGCCGAGAAGTTGACAACAACCACTCGTACTCTTTCTATCGAGCTTACTACCAGCATAGTCTGAATCGGAGTAGTCGGTTAGTTCGAACTCGATAGATCTAGGGTACCAAATATCGACATTAAGTGTACCCTTTAGATATCTAAGGATACGCTTGACTAGAGTTAGGTGAGACTCCTTGGCACAGGTTTGAAACCTTGCGCACATACTTACTGCAAATAAGATATCGGGTCGACTTGCAGTTAAGTAAAGGAGACTCCCTATTACGCTCCTATAGTATTTTAAATCAATTGAATTTCTGATTACAACTTCTTCTATATTTACATTTGTTTCCATTGGGGTATTAATAATTTTAGCGTCTTGCATTCCAAAGCTTTTAATTAATTCCCTAGTATATTTGCTTTGATGTAGGTATATTCCATCTTTAGTTTGTTTAATTTGTAGACCTAAGAAGAAACTCAACTCGCCTACTAAATTCATTTCAAATTCACTTTCCATAAGTGAAATGAACTCATTCAGTAGGATCGAGTTGGTGGTTCCGAAAATAATATCATCTACATAGATTTGGGCTATGAATATGTCTTTACCTAAGGTTTTACGAAAAGGGTTAGGTCAACTACACCTTGGTTAAATCCTTTAGACTTAAGATAAATCGAAAGTCTCTCGTACCAAGCTCGAGGAACTTGGTTAAGTCCATAGAGAGGTTTCTTTAACCTAAGGACATGGTTGGGCTTATCTAGTCTTTCGAAACCGGGGGGTTGACTAACATAAACCTCTTCTTTAATGTATCCATTTAAGAATGCTGATTTCACATCCATTTGAAACAACTTAAATCCTTGATGTGCAACATACGCTAATAGCATTCGAATGGACTCTAATCTAGCTCCTGGTGCATAGGTTTCATCGTAATCTAAACCTTCGACTTGACTAAACCCTTTAGCGACTAGTCTAGCTTTATTTCTAACTACTTCACCTTTGTCATCAAGTTTATTTCTAAACACTCACTTTGTTCCAACGATTGTTTTATCTTTAGGTGGTGGTACTAATTCCCATACTTCGTTCCTAGTGAATTGAGCCAGCTCTTCTTGCATTGCAATAATCCAATCGGGATCAAGAAGGCTTGGTCAATAGTCTTGGGTTCAATTTTGAAAATCAAGGAGATTTGACTAAGGTTTCTGTATGAGGCTCAAGTTTGAACTCCTAGACTTGGATCACCTATCACTTGGTCGATAGGATGATTCGTTTGAGTCCTAGTTGGGTTTGGGTTTGAGTCTACTACTTGGTCAATAGGATGACTCGTTTGAGTTCTAGTTTGGTTTGAGTCATCTACCACTTGGTCAATAGAATGACTTGGTTGATCTACGTTAGGATTAACACTAGACCTAATCTCCGGATCAGAGTTAGGTCTAGTATGAATCGGCTCGCTAATTGGGGTTTCCGGGAGTTTTGTAGGTTCGTGTCCTTCATCAAATACTACATTGATAGTCTCCTCGACTCTAAGGGTGTCATGGTTATATACTCTATAAGCTCTACTTGTAGTCGAGTATCCTAGAAAGATTCTAGTCGTGGTTTTGGATGTAAATTTCCCAAGGTAATCCTTACTGTTTAGGATATGTACCTTACACCCAAATACCCTAAAGTACTTGATGTTAGGTATTTTATCGTGATAAATCTCGTATGAGGTCTTAAGGTGCCTCTTTACCATAAGGATCCTATTTTGGACATAGCATGCCGTACTCACGGCTCCCGCCCAAAACCTATCCGGTAGGTTATACTCATTTAATATTGTCCTAGCGGCTTCTTGTAGGGTTCTATTTTTGCGTTCTACTAGGCCATTTTGTTGTGGAGTTCTAGGGCAAGAGAACTCATGGTGGTATCCATTTAGGTTACAGAATTCTGTAAACCTATGGTTCTCGAATTCACCACCATGATCAGTCCTAAGTCTTTTGATTTTAATGCTTTTTTGATTTTCTATTAGTTTAAATAGGTTGATTAATTGATCTAGGGTATCACTTTTGTGTTTGATGAACCTAACCCAAGTAAATCTAGAATAGTCATTGTTAGTAATATATGAGAGATGTCCTAAGGCAATCGCCTTATGTATGAATCATTTATATGATAAATGAAGATTCACTATTTGAGTATACATGTTTCATGTATTTGATTGGATCTTAAACTCATTTACTGAATGTCCACGATGCGATTCACAGCATGAGAGAATTTGTGATTGGATCACAACTAGTGAGTATCTCTACATGTGTAATT